>NC_051168.1:171854995-173117495 GCF_013339725.1 Rhipicephalus microplus
GTAAATAGCGTTGGAGAGATTGTATCCCCCTGCTTACACCCTTCTTGAATGGTATTCTGTTCCTTTCTTTATGAAGAAATATGGCAGCAGTATCCCCTGTAGATTTCTTCCAGGTTGTTTATATATACGTTATCGACGCCCTGGTGCCGCAGTGTCTGCATGACTGTTGAAATTTCTACTGAATCAAACACCTTCTCGTAATCTATCAACGCTACGTATAGTGATTGCCTGTGTTCTGAGCATTTTTCTATTACCTGAATAATAATATGAATGTGGTCGATTGTTGAGTAGCCTGTTCGAAATCCTGCTTGTTCTATTGGTTGATTGAATTCTAATCTTTTTTTAACTACTAGGTGATTGCATGTTCCTTGGATCGTGGTTTGTTTCATAAGGTCATACTATATACATCTGAGTGCATGTCTAGAAGCCACACGTTGGATAAGCCGATTATTGGTCGTGTCTGCGATACCAACGATGATTTCCCCAACGAGTATGAACGGTACACTCTTGTACTATGTTTAAATTTTATCACATACAAGCATCATCAACTACAAGTACCGCCACCTAGTTCCACATACAAGTACCGCCAACGGTGGCATATACCCGCTCTAGAGCGGGTATGTGACACTGGTGGCTACGTACATCACCAACAACAAATCCCATGAGATGTACGAACCCACGCCCTAAGGAGCTTCGACCCTAAAACAGAAGCGGCCGCTAATTCTGATTGCTAAGTAGTAAAAATTACCTTAGGATCAGCGGTGAAACCAGAATCAGAACGCGAAAAAGCGAAAGTGCCATAATCTTCTAACGCACCTAGAACAAGTGCGCGTCGGTATATACTATCAACCGACCACGTTGTGTGGTGTGTGGACTGCGCTTGTGATGATATCGTGCATGGAGCACGTACATTAACAAACGCGGAAGAACTACATCTATACAATCACTGTCTTGAACAAAGATGCGATCATGGTTGTCCACTCGATGCACTCATGGGTGCTTTGTTTTGGTTTCTACGTTGAACCCAGGTGAATTTCACCGCTCTACAGTTACTAATAAAGTTCACGTTTTCTTTATCGCATAGATGGGATAGCTTCGGCGTATAAAGGACTCCAACTCTCCTATTTCGCATAACCACCCAACCGCACTTGTGTGGGATATGGCGTGAAGCGACCGTGGAAGAACTTGATCCTGTCTCATTATAGTTCAAAAGAGCCTTTTATTTTACGCTGCAGAGGATATCAAGACCCTGCTTCTATTCTGATGACCCCGTTTCTGCTCTCGTGCCTAATGGCGCTTCTTATTCCTCATCTGGTGGTTTTGCAGAACTCGCGATGGATTCAACATTCCCGGCCGTGCGGTGAAGCTGGTTGTACAGTTCCAGATGCTAGCACTTTCGGGCAGGTTTTGTTAGAATAACGCCCCCTTGTGTTCTTTCTGAGTGAAACAACGGACGTTACGACACGAACTTCTCGACTGAAAAATCTCTGTGAGAATTCGCAGTTGTTGATGATAGCTAGTCCTATCATTTTGAGCTTTGTATTGTTCAAGCTGACCCCCCCCCCCCTTTCGCTCATCTTCTCTCGCCTCTCGGTGAAAGGTTCAAGGCTCTCTTTTCCCTCTAGCTCACGGAAGAAGGCAATCAGGTCAGCCGCCTCAATCGTCTGCTTGAGCTCTTCTACCTGCTGGTGCTTCTTGCCAAATTTATAATTGTTCAGCGAACTGGGAACGTGAGAGGAACACACACAAGATACAAAGAGGAGGCTCACACTATGAGCGCTCACTAACAACTGGTTTGTTCTTAAGTTAGCCTATCAACTAGCCCACCTTTTCATCATGTTGCTTCTTAACAAGACAGTCCAGCAATATCTTCGTGTATAAATTGCAGCCCTGGAAATGTAGTTCTGCTTCTTGGCACTGATGTTTGCAGATTGATCAATAGATCTGTCTTTTTTGGCGAGCTGCATAAGATTCACTAGCAGCTTCTGAATGGCAACCTGGTCTTGCATGCGCAATTGCTCGTTGATTGCTACTGCCAGGGACGACTTTTCTGGACCACTCTCCAGGCTAGCCAATGGCGCTTCGCTTCCTGTCATCTGCTGAGGCAGGCGTTTCACGATGTCTTCTGTCTGTTTCTGTGCCTAAAGCAATGCATTGTGGTGTCCTTCCTCAACCAGCTTCTGCTGCACGCTGAGCATTGAAAAGTTTGCCTGCCATAACGTCTCGTCTGCTCCAGTCAGCCGCTTTCGCACCTCGTACAACTCCTCATTCAAGTGCTGTTACTGGCTCATACTGCATCACCAAGTCTCGCTGAGCAGCTTTCCGCATGACTTTCTCAATATGACATTGCAATTTTTCACAATTTTTTGGCTGCTCGTAAACAAGCTATTGAAGTTCACTTAGCTTCGTCGCATTTTCACTCTGTTGCTGTTCACGTTCCAATTCCCCCTCCTGCAACTTTGACTGCAATTATGAGATCTTGACTTCCAGCGATGCTGCCTTCTCTATGTTGCTCTGATCTTCAACTACTTGACGTGGTGCAGCGTCCTTCTCCCGGATGAGTCGATTACGGTAATCGTTTGCGGTTGTCGTTTATTGTAGTGTTCAGTGTAGTTCCACTCAGAATGGCATGACAGAGGAGCTTGCTTCTTTTCGACAATCAACTGGTGATGACTTCCTTGGTTTCAACTTCCTCGCTGTTTTTATTCGAGTATTCATTCTCTTTGCTTGCGCTCTCGCTTATTAAAGCTAGATGCGAGATCGTAGTACCTCTTTCTCAGCCGAAGCAATACTCGAGGCAAGTTGGTCTTTGCACTGCCTACAAGAGATCCTCCGCTTGAGGTCGCGTGTCCTGTGATCTTTCGTCACAGATACATTGGAAGCACCATTTATCCCTCGACAACACTTGCTTCTTCTGGATCACGGACATGTCGGTAGGACACGCTTCTGCGGAGTGCTGTCTTGATGTGCAGAAGACACCATTCTTTCTTATATCTTGAAATCCCCAGAAGACTTCGTCAACATAACAGATGAATACGGCTGGTCCCAGCTGTGACTTCGAGTTGGCTGGTTCGACACTTTTGCCGTCGCTGTCTCGCCCACTGCCATCATTGTAGTCGCTCTTCTCGAGGCTTTGTATTTCAATGGCAAGGAGCTTCAGTAGACCTTCAAGCCCCCAAAAACTAGCAGCATGGTACATAGAACCTTGTGCGGCACAGGTACCGTGGTAGAGAATTAGGACATCTAGGGGTAATGCCCTCACTACGATGTCACAGAGCTTCGATGAAAATGAAGCCCGCTGTACACTCGGTGACTCCAGCCATCACATGTTCACGAGCACTTGATCATAGAGTGACCGGAGGGCTCTTGTGCCACCGGATGCTCAAACCGGAGTCAGATGACGAGTCTTGCAAAGTATTCCTGTTCCAAGTGTGCCTTATCGCCGAAGCATTTCTGTAGCATGCTTACAGTGCCACTGAAGCATACTTCAGTTGTTGGAAGACCGCCCACAGCTGATGCAGCATCTCCTTTGAAGAACTGTTGTAAAAATTCGGCAGATCCCACGTACTTGGGAATCCACGCTATGCAAAGCATGCGGGAGAAAGGTGACCATCTTGCATTTTTTTATTGAGCGACACGTCTTGAAATGACGCCAAATTAATGTACAAATGTCGGGCACACAGATATATGTTGAAGAGTTGCAGATGTTTATACACCCAGTTGTTTGCACTTGCGCAACAATGCCAACTGGAACATGCGTATTTGCAACACCAGAAGCTGATATAAGGCACTGATGCCCTGCGAAGATGCTTGCCCTGGACACTGCTACATAAATTAACTTCAGTGCATGGCAACTAACCACATATGACGTTAACCCGACGTGATGGCTGTATCAAAATAGTGCATAGGTAATGTTAATAAAATTGGGTGGGCAGCACTGAAACGACTATTACCGTTTCACGAAGATGAGCGTCTATTTGAAAAGTAGTTGCGAGACCTGGCGTAGCTTTGTGGTAAAATACTTCACTGGCACCCAGAATGATTGCGTTCGATTCCAGCTGGGACTCGTCGGGTCGACGCTACCGACGTTGCGTATTTCTTTACACTCGCGCATCAAAATTACCCATGTGTGTTCTATATGTTCCTGAGCAGATACCAAGTGTCAATCACCTGTGGCACATACCCGCATACCAGCGGCAAATACCCACCCGTGGGTATGTGCCACTGTCTGGCGGGAAGTGTTTGACGACGTACTCGACAGGATTGTGACATTATTCATGTCTTGACAAGCGCGTCGTATTCGTCAAACCATCTTACCCTTTCATGCTCATTTTGGTTCACGCCAACTAAATGGGGCGACCACGAGAGCACCCAACCGTAACCGGCTAGTTAGGTAGATACGCTCAAGGTGGCCGAAGATGGCTAAGAAATGCTTCGCATTTAAATAGCGAAATAAAGTGGTTCATCTGGTGGCAAACCACCAGATGATGAAGAAGAAGTGCCAGCAAGCACGAGAGGAAAAACACGATAATTTTGTGTTATACATAACACTACCAGACTGCTCGCCTTTCTCTTTTGCAAATGTATACTTTCCTGCAGAAGTTCAGGACACGAGATTCCTCGATATTGTGTTAGCTTCATGCAGAAAAGAAATAGTGCTGTGTGGTGATTTCAATTCACACCATGAGTCTTGGGGCTTCAGATCTGATGTATGTGGAAGACATTTGTGGGAATGGACGCTTGATAATAGCTTTTCCTGCTTGAATTCACAAGTTGCTACATTTGTAAGAGGTAACTCTAAATCGACTATTGATTTAACATTTTCCAGCTCCACTTTGATTATATCCTCGTGGAATATATTAGATTGTGCTACAAACAGCGACCACCTTCCCATTAGTTTTGAAATTAAGTTCCAGAGGGTTAGTTTGGCAGGGAAAGCTGGCTCACTTGTAAATTATGCTAAATTACAAAAACACTTAAAATCTACGTTAATTTTCTGCGAGGAAAAGCTGGAAGACCTTAGGGATATGAGTCTATGTGCGGCATCAAAATGATCTATAAAAGTTCAACGTTTCTTGTAAACTCGAACACTGCGGTATCTTTTAGCCCGTGGTGGAATCTAGAAGGTGTCAGGGGGTATAGAAAGCAAAAAGCGGCATCGAAAAAGCTGGTAATTAACCAATGCCCCGAAAATTGGAGTGATTATAAATTCATGGCCGCTGATTTTAAGCGTATAGTGCACAAAGCAACACAAGACTATGATATGAATTAATTTAATTATCTGTTTAAGTCTAATAATAAGAAAGTGCTTTTCAGGTTTTCGCGTGCGAGAAAATGATTCCGCAGGCAGAAAACTTTCACTTCACCATTATGTCTCCTCGCGAACTCTCTGATTTCTTGGAAAATATTGCTGACTGCGTGCAAACCAGGCTTACGAGTTTTATGCCAAAGTCCATGGGGAAATCAAGGGTGGATTGTGATTTCCAGGAGGTATCTTTAGCTGAACTGACGGATGTGATGAAGAGCTTACCGCCCGCTGCTCCTGGACCTGATGGGGTGACCTCTACAATGATAAAAGTGCTATACGAAATATCCCCACATGAAATCCGTAATATAGTTAATTATTCGCTAAAAAATTCTTGGATTCCGGCAAATCGGAAGCTTTCCAAAAATATTCCGAAACTTAAAAAACAGGGAATGGAGTTTACTCTGGACAACGTAAGGCCTATTTCATTGACGTCTAACCTGGTCAAGCTTGTAGAGAGAGTCTTGAATGCCCGTATAATGAACTATATCAATGACCATACAATATTAAGCCCCAGACGAATTGGCTTTAGATCGGGATATTCCATTTGGTGTGCACATGTGGATTTGGAAAGTCGCATACAGCCGGCTCAGCATCGCCGCGAATACTGTGCACTATTCACTCTAGACTTAGCTAAAGCGTACGGCAAAGTGTAGTATCCTATCCTAATCCAGCAGACGCAAGACTATCGCTTTCCCAATTATATACCAGGATGGATTACATAGTTTGTGAAAGACAGAGAATTTTATTGCTTCTTGAATGCATGCTCTTCCAAAAGATATAAACAGACACGAGGTGTACCTCAGGGCTAAGTATTATCCCCTGTGTTATTCAACATATTACTAAGTTCCATTCCAACTCATCAGGATATCCAAATTTACGTGTATGCAGATGATATTGCTTTCTTTGCAACAAACAGTGATCTGCACTCATTGTATCAGGCATTACAGAATTACATGAACATGCTAGAAGGATGGCTTGACAATATCCATATGTCATTGAACGTCAACAAAAGTGTGCTTCTGCCGTTCTCTTTTAAGGATCGTGTCAACATTTCCCTGATGTATCGTACCGAGCTCATTCCCCAGGTTGATTTCCTGAAATACATAGGCATCGTATATAATAGGACGCTAAATTGGAAAAGCCATACAGACGAGGTTGGCTGTAAAGCGTCACGTGCCTTGGTGTGGTTACGCAAATTGGGAAACAGAAAAACAGGATTGCGAAGGAGTTCATTGATAATGATTTACAAGATGTATGTGCGGCCTATTATGGAATTCGGGTGCGTATTAGTTTCAGGCAGCGCGGCATACAAGATGAGACAGTTAAAATTATTAGAAAGAGAAGCTTTGTTCTTGTGTCTTGGACTCGCCAAATTTGTGGCAAATAACGTTTTGTATGTGAAAGTCAGATACTTAGTACATCTAAGATTTTGCTGGAACAAACAGTGGTGTGTATCTCGGCAGTTATAAATTACAATCACCAGATTGCGATGCAGAATTCCACACCTGAAGTATTAGCTACATAAAGCTGGACTAACAACATTTCCGTTATGTCTTCCAAAAGGACTTGTTTTGCAAGGAATCAGTATCAATAAATCATTTCTTTTTATCCTGTCAACGATATTCTTATCAAAGGAAAACATACCTGGTCGAACCAATTGAAAAGCTAGCTTTAAAAATAAACGTGGAAGTAATTTTATCCTTCGGAGGGATTACATTACGTTATAGCCACAGGGAGGTTTACTCTGCCGTGTGTGCGTACATAATGGCAACGAAAAGATTACCTTGTCAGTCTATTGTTATTACTATTTACGGCTACGAGACTACCTAAAGGCCTCACTTATAACTAACACATTTATCCATCCTGCCGCCCGGTTCTTGGCCGTTCCCCCTTTGTGGGCGAGTGCCAGCAAAGCTGAAGGCTCGTCATCATCATCGTCATCATCATAATTAGATTAAAAGCATGGTTTTGATGGTCTCTGCTGTGTAAATAGTAGTCTGTTTTAACTGCCTTGACGAGATAGAGTACTTCCACGGCTGCTCCATGCCATATACAACCTACTTTGTTGACGATCGACCCAGGATTGACCGGCGGACAGCTACGAGCACCCTGGAAGACCTTGAAAAGATCATCAGCTGGATCATCAATGAGGACATTGTTCTACTTACAATGATTCCGCGACGCATGCGTAGCTCGTTTTAACATATACGAGAGGCTGAAAACGATTAACGACGAGCTGAGAGAATTTGGAAATTGGAGAGTATCATCTCGGACGAGGACTTCCGAGCCGAATACGATATCATACTAGAATACTAGGACAACGTGACGCGTATCCTGGCCGTGATTCTAAGCAGGCAGAAACGCATTTCAAGTACGCAAACAGAAAATGGATTGGTGAGGGTTACCCATAGGATCCCTTCACCATCTCACAAGACGGGAGTCAAGCTACCGAATCTCATGGTTGCGCCCTTCTCAGGAGTTGTGTGTAAAGTGATGGAGCTCTGGGAGCAGTTTGTCCATATTTCCCACAACAACGCAACTCTGACCACGACAGAGAAGTTTCACTAGCCCGTGGTCACATATGCCGGAGTGCTCTTGTGTCACAGGATGCTCGAACAGGAGTCAGCTGACACAATCTTGCAAAATATTCCTGTTTCTGGCACGTCTAATAAACGAAGCGCTTCTGTAGCATTTCTACAACGTTCTTGTAACTTGATTCCGTCGAATTATGGTTAGAGGCTTTTATTCCACACTGAAGAGGCAACCAAGACCCTGCTACTACTCTGATGAACCCGTTTATTCTCTCGTGCTTGCTAGCGCTTCTGCATTCTCACCTGGTGGTTTGACAGCACTCACGGTGGATTGAACACCCTACTTAAACTTTTATTTATGTAGTGTACCTTTTTTAATTTCTATCAGAAATGACCTAAACCATCCTAACATGCCTGTAGCTGCAAAAAGAGAAATCGTGAAAGCAGTTAGTAAACATCGACTTTTCCAGATTTTTCATTATTATGGGCACAGTAATTAACACATACGACATAAATAGATCGTCGTTAGTGCCGACTCCACAGCTCCAATTAGAACATCGTCACTCTACCATCCGCCGTCGTCTGCAACTTAGTCGCAAAGAACGGTGGCCGTCAACCATTTACTCGGAAGACGGACTTCGGGTGCACCGCAGATCACCGACCAGTTTGTTTCCACTGCGACGAAGCCGGTCATGTTTTCTGCATTTGCCCGTATCGTAGCCAACAATACCACACTTTTGAGCTGGCCTCTCTTGTTCTCCTTTTGAAAACCGACGCGAAAGCAACAAGCCTCCGGAAGCGCTGCCATTTGCTGAAACATCCCGCCGATCCTGCTTTTCATCCTCCATACCAAGTTTTTCGTCGCACCATCACAGTTACGCCAACGTTTTCCTACACTGGTCTTCCAGCCTTCGTCAGGGAAAGTGGCAGCAGCGACCTTTCCGAGAATGATTGCCGTCCATTGAGATGCTACAGCATGCGAACAAGAGCGTGCGGAGACATAACAGACTATACGACGTCACTTATTTTAAGTAACACAAAATAATACAATTCACCATGACTGCTGGTTAACAAACCAGATAAAAATTACCGTGCTTGCATCAATTTCTGTCAGATCAACAACGCCTTAATTTTCGACGCGGGTACAATCTCTTAAGGACAGATGTCATGTTTGCTAAAATCGGAACGAGAAAGTTCTTTTCAAAGCTGTACCCTACTAAAAGATACTGGCAAGTGCCTGTGGACCAGTATTATCATCCGAAATCGTCATTTACTACTCAATCAGGACATTATTACTTGTTGTACATGCCGTTTGGGGTCAAACAGTGTCAGCATTTTTTACTCGGTGAATGAGACGCCTTCTGCAGGGCTTACTAAATGTCGTCTATTACACGAATGATGTGCTTATCACTTCGACGACGTGGTAAGAGGATACGGAAACCATGCGTCACCTGTTAAGGAGGATCCACGTGTTTGCACCAACGATCAAGCCCGAGAAGTACGATTTCTTTGGCCATCGACTTAGAGGGTGGAACGGTTCAACCGCTGGAAGACACGATTTCAAAGATGGCAAGAACTGCTTAACGACTTCAGTCCAAGAAACAGGCTTCGCTCTTTTCTCGGTCTGACAGGTTATTATCCTGAATCTATCTATCTATCTATCTATCTATCTATCTATCTATCTATCTATCTATCTATCTATCTATCTATCTATCTATCTATCTATCTATCTATCTATCTATCTATCTATCTATCTATCTATCTATCTATCTATCTATCTATCTATCTATCTATCTGTCTGTCTCTCTATCTCTCTGTCTATCTATCTATCTATCTATCTATCTATCTATCTATCTATCTATCTATCTATCTATCCGTTGTGTACTGACGTCACATGCGCATTTTATCGCTTATCACCCGCGCAGGCAGCGGTGGCCTCATCACGAGTTCACAGCCATTCTATAAATGTACTGGGCATCAATAAACCTATGTTTGTTTCCCAGTGGAGCGTCCGACTGATTTAATACATTTGCGACGATGCGGACCGGCCGGGCGAGGCCACCGTCGAAGAAGGCGGGATGGATGTTGGCGACATTGGTGAGTATCGTCTTGACAGGACGCGTCTTGTGATAAGTACGTCTAGCGGTTGGAAATGTTTTGGGTCGTGAACAAGATAACAACGGATGAGCAGAAATTAGCAGTTCTATTGAGGTGCTGCGGCGAAACAGTGTACGGGCTCATCGTAACCCTTGTGAAGCCAGTAAAACCGACCACGGCAAGCTACGACGAAATCAAGACGGCCGTTCGCAAGCACTTGCACCCGAGACCTTCCGAGGTGCACGCAAGGTTTTTGCCCTACAGGAGAAACCAGGCTGCTGATTAATCGGTTCCAGACTACGTCACCGCTCTGCTAAAGCTCACTGAAGACTGTGGGTTCGGTGACAAGCAGTTACCGTTGGACATCACGATGTGAGATCGTTTCGTGTGCGGCATAAAGAATGAAGCGGTCCAGCAGAGACTTCTCGCCAAGCAGACTCTTACGTTCCAGGTCGCGTATGACATGACCATGACAGCTGAAGCTACAGCGCAACAGCAGTGAGATATACGCAACCAGGGGCGAGACGAGACAAAAAAGAGCTAGGGCCTAATTCAAGCCACTCGCACGAAGCAATAAACCACGGCGGAAGGTTCCAGTTGTTATTGCTGCAACGGTAAGCACGCTCCGAATTTATGCCATTTCAGAAAGGCGGCATGTTTAATGTGCAAAAATATCGCACACGAAGCAAAAGCCTGTCGTTCAAAAGATGAAGTTAGAAAGTTGCAAAGAAAGATGTTCCAGGAGCAGAAGAAAAAAGATAGTAAATCTAAGGACGCTTACAAAATGCCCAAATTATTTTCCGTTTGGGAAGTTGTTGAGCAAGAAGAAACATTTATGGTAGACGTACAAATTGAAGGGCAAAATGTACCCATGAAAATTGATTCTGGAGGGTTGTGCTCAATTGTGAGTGCAGACACGTTTCGATCATTCACGGAAAAGCAAAGGAAAGTACCCCTCTATGAATCAAAAACAACGCTAGTACCCTGGTCAAAGGAGGCGTTGCCCATAGTTGGTCACGCAAGTGTTGTGGTGAAATTCGAGGACCGGAGAGCAAAACTGCCTTTGTTGGTAGTTTTGTTGGTAGGAAAGAGAAGAGGTAACAACTTGCATTGGCGGAACTGGTTTAGGCCACTAAGCGTTGGGCTGCATAGAATTCAGCAAATGAATGTTCAATAAGTGACCTCAATTTTCTGAGATGTTTCGCAGTGACCTTCCTGGATTTAATAGACCACGAATGCACATCGCACTGAAAGACGACGCCAAACCAAAGTTCCTGGAACGTCTTCCAGTCCCACTAGCACTGAAGGACGACATGGTCAAAGAAGTGCACCGCTTGGTGCAACAAGGAGTCTGGGAACCAGTCGAGTACTCCAACTGGGCAACTGTGCTAGTGGTAGTAAGGAAAAATTACGGAATGTTACGTCTCTGTGGTGATTACCGCAGCACGGTAAACAAGTCCATTAAAACCAGCGGGTTTCCTTTGCTCACTGTTATGGAGATATTTTCGACTCTCGGGTCAAAAAGATATTAACTAAGTTCGACCTAACTCAAGCTTATCAATAGCTTAGTCTCGATGATGTGTCAGCCGAAGTACTTACAGTTAACACTATCAAAGGGTTGTACAAGGTCAGGCAGCTGCCGTTTGGAATTTCTGTCGCGCCATGGGTGTTTTAATGAGTCATCGTCACATTGTTGGCAGACATTCATGGCGTTAAAGTTTTTCATGATATTCTCATTTCCGGGCGTAACGCACCAGACCACGTTGAAAGACTTGATGCTGTATTGGCGCGCTTGCAAAAGCGCAGTTAAGAGTTAACAAGGAAAGGTGTGAATTCAACAAGACGAGCGTTAAATTCTTGTGACACCGGATTGATAACACAGGGATCCATCCGAGCCCAAGCAAGACTTACGTCATCCAGCAAGCGTCAACGCCCACTACCTGGAAAGAGTTAGAAGCTTTTTTGGGGCTACTGAACTTCTACAGCACTTTCCTCAAGGGCACGACCGAAGCGGCGGAACCCCTATACCGGCTCCTAGACAAGGACCACGAATGGGAGTGGAAAGGTGAGCGCCAATGAGCTTTTGAGAAGCTGAAAATGCTACTTAGCTCCAATGCAGTACTTGCTTGTTATGAGCTCGAGCGTCCCTTGATACTCTGCTGAGACGCATCCCCATAGGGGTGGGAGCGGTGCTGGCCCATAAAGCTCCTAACCAGAGCGAGCAACCCATAGCTTGTGCTTCGCGATCTTTTGGCGCAAATGAGCCTAACTATGCCCAAATTGACAAAGAGGGTCTAGCCGTCGTATTTGGTGTTAAAAGATTTCGTCAGTACTTTGCTGGGCGAGAATTCATGGTGATAAAAGATCACACACCGCTTTTGGGTTTATTTAACACGGGCAAACGAGTACCGGAAGTACTGTTGCCCAGAATGCTGCGCTGGATTTAGTCTGCGTATAAATATTGTATTCAGTGCAGGCGAGGCGAGGACAACTCCGACGCCGATGCGTTCAGTTCGACTACCAGCTCCCGGGAACGAGGACGAACCCCAACCACCTGGAGACTTGCTTTTACTGGAAGCTGTCGAGTGTCCACTGTTACAAGCCCCGGAAATTGTCCAGCTTATCAAAACAGACAGCCCCTTGTCCTAGGTGAAGGACTAGATCCTCAGTGGTTGGCTTTCGACACAACTACACAACGCGTTTACACCATACGAGGTGAGGAAGACTGATTTGTCAATGCACTGAGATTGCGTACTCTGGGTAAATCGCGTGATAATTCCAGAAGCCGCTAGAGAGCGAGTGCTCCAATTCCTGCATGCAAATCACCCAGGGATGAGCGCTATTAAAGCAGCAGCTAGAGGGCTCATGTGGTGGCCAAACATGGATCGCTGAATTGAAAAGTATGTACGTTACTGCCATCCATGTCAGAGCAACCGACAAAGTGACCCAAAGGCTCCCGTTAACTTTTGGGTCAAACCAGACCAACCTTGGAGTCATCTGCACATAGATTTCGCGGGCCCAGTCAAAAGAGATGTATTCTTTATCGTGGTCGATGCATACTGCAACTGGGCCGAGGTTGAAATCATGTCGTCAATGAAGGATGCAGCCGTTGTGACAAGCCTAAGAAAAATGTTTGCGTCACATGGCGCGCCAGACGTTGTTGTTTCTGATAAGGAAACGGCCTTCACAAGCGCAGAGTTGCAAACATTTCTGAAGTGCAATGGTATGCGTGCTGTTCTTACCCGCCAGCAATGGTTGAGCCGAGAGGGTGGTAAGAGAAGTCAAAGAATCAATAAAAAAGAAACGGGAAGGATCAAGACAGTGCAATATTTCGTGGTTCCTGCTTAACCACCACACGACGCCACATTCTGTCAAAGGAAAATCTACAGCTGAAATGATGGGGCGGAGGCTGAGAACGGCTTTGGATCACCTTCATCCGGACCGACTGCATGTGCATGAAGTTCACCTTCTAGAGACAAAGAGGTACTGTTGGTGACACTGTCTTCTCTAAAAGCTTCACTCCAGGTCCCAGATAGAAAGCTGCCAGAGTGGTGGAAATCAGAGGCCCGGCGTCGTACACGGTCCAGTTGGATAACAGCGAGCGCCATCACTGACATCGGAACCAACTGAGAAGTGCCTGGATAAGTAGCGAAGCAGTCAAGGGTACCTGGGTGGGCTGCCCCACCGCGCTTTTTCCCCCGGCAACACGACCCCAACCACACCCGACGCTCCCAGAAGCAAATGTAGCAGTGAGCCCACGTCAAGCTGCTCAAGAGCCAAGCACAACAAGCCAACAACAGCAGTTGACGAGTGCGGAGGCATCAGAGGGAAGCCCGGAGCAGGTCGGCCGAAATTCGATCGCGCCGCGAAGGTCTACGCGCATTCGATGGTCTATTCTACGTTATGGAATTAAGGAATAGCCAGACGGAGCTTTGTATATTTTGTATAACTAATCTTAGAAGGAAGAAGTGTTGTGTACTGACGTCACATGTGCATTTTATCGCTAAACACCCACGCAAGCAGCGGTGGCCTCATCACGAGTTCACAGCCATTCTATAAAAGGACTGGGCTTCAACAAACTTACGTTCGTTTCCCAGCGGAGCGTCCGACTGATTTGCTACACTGTCTGTCTGTCTGTCTGTCTGTCTGTCTGTCTGTCTGTCTGTCTGTCTGTCTGTCTGTCTGTCTGTCTGTCTGTCTGTCTGTCTGTCTGTCTGTCCTGTCGTCTGTCTGTCTGTCTGTCTGTCTGTCTGTCTGTCTGTGTGTCTGTCTGTCTGTCTGTCTGTCTGTCTGTCTGTCTGTCTGTCTGTCTGTCTGTCTGTTCTAGTGATCGCCTCCAGAACTTGAGACGGACCAAAATGACTGTGACGTTGTACGAGGGTTCGAAGAACATAACAGGGCGGCCTTGACAAGAATAACGTGAAAATTTGGCCGCGTACGTTATCATACCCATTTCGCCAGATAAGTGTTACAGCCGCCGATTGGAACCACCTTCCCTCTTCCGTTGTAACAATAACAGACCCTTTGTTATTCAAGACTGCAATTTCTCAGCAATGTTTGTAACTATACGCAGTTTCCATTATCTTTGTCTTGTATGTGCTTGAATTCTTACTTATACATTTTTAGTTGATTTATGTTACCTTCGTGATTTGCGCATCTGACACTTGTTTCTTTTCTTTGTCTTTTTTTCTTGTCCTTATTCCTTTGTGTGTTATAAAATGTTGTACCCACCCCCTCTGTAATGCCTTACGGGTCCTGAGGGTATTCTAATAAATAAATAAATAAATAAGCGTATACCATAGGTTGTGGACGGCGGGTATGCACCACAAGTGATTGACGGTTCATATTTAACAAAGAACGGTGACAGCACACACTGGCAATTTAAATTCGGGAGTGCTGACGCGACGGATGCAAAGATTAAATATGAATGACCTAGCAGAAATCAACCACTAGTGAGAGTGGCAATGAAACACTTTACTACAAAGCAACGCAAGTCCAGAAACTGCTTTGAAAAAAAAAACCCTGTGCACGCGTGGCATTGGTGAAACGTCAAATGAGGTTGCAATGGTGCTGTCTAACTTTATGAACATTGCATACATTTGTACAACACACCCATCACATCGCGTTAACGTGAACTGTAGTTAAATGCCATCCACTGAAGTAAGTCCACGTAGGACAATTCAAGGGTGCTATGCAGGATGATTTCAGCTTCTCGGGCTGACGGGTTTACCCCAAGCTCGCTCTGCGGTCGCCATGGCATGAATGAAGCGGAGCGCGTAATAGCAGCGTCGATAAAAATGGCCACAGTAAAGTGCGTGCCGTTGGGAACGCATGAGGCGGTTATCAAAGAAACACCGCATTAGAACACGTCAGCGCAGCCATTCAGTCATTCTTTTAACAGTGCAGTGACGTCAGCGTTATTGTTCCGCTATATTTTTGCCAATTCTACACGCGCCTCCCACAGCTGCGTTCGTGGACGTCCGTTCTCTTTCGAACAGGTTCTTTCGTTCCAACTACAGCATCGAAATTTCTACTCTCGAAGGCAGCAGGGGTCCACACGCAACACTTTCGGGCTGCCCATTTTGCTTCTATCAAATATAGCCGATAAATATAAGGAAAGGTTGTCACCAGGGGCACTCGCATCATGGCGGCAACGCGGCTGTGATTGGATACGTCCTGAGCGCAGTGAAATCGAATGCGAGACATCATAGCCGCGTGATGATATCACTTTTACCTCTGCGTGCCTGTGTGCACAGTCTGCGCGATAAAGGTGGTTGATTGTGCCGCTCGACGTGAGTGCTGCTTTTCGGCAAGAGAAAACGTGGTGGCTAACTCAATCTTAGCCGCGGGCGTCTGTCAATCGAACTGATTGACGCGTTAAGAATTCAAACTTGTTGGTTCTCAGGAGGCACCAGTTCAAGCCATTATTTTCATGGTGTTGAGGGGACTGTCAAGCGTTTGATGTCGTGAATGCTAAGCGGCACCTTCTTTGCATATAATATAATTTGGTGAGCTTCCACTACCTGTGCAAGGCTAGAGCCATGGAGGAGCTTGGTATAACCAGAGTCCTTCAATGCTTGCCTAGCTTCTTGTAGGTTCTTAAGTTGGTCATGTACTCATGTGCTAGGTCGGCTTTAAAGTGAAGACCACATCAGCTCTTTCCAAACTTTGATTTTAGTAATTCACTAAGACAACGACCATTACACTAGGCTGTTTTGTCTTCATTCATAATATTTCAATTAAATAGCAATTATCTCGGGCGCAATCAGCAAGACCATCATATATATGAAGCTCATAAACGTAATTCTGATTAGCAGTATACTAATTGTCATCACATTAGTAAAATGTAATTAAGATTGTTTCACTTAGCATGCTCATAATTTACGTCGCGTTAATTAGGAAAGTTTAGTTAGCTCATCAGCTAGCACGCTTTAGTAAGCCCGGTCCCAGCTTTACATGGCTTCATTAGCATACTTCTCAAGATGTGCCGTAATTATCTTAGCCCAGGCGTCAACCAAGGATTTTTTTTCGGGGTGGGGGGGGGGGAGCAAACCTACTTGATTTCGGAAGGGGACTCCTTGAATATTCATATTTCGCTCCCTATGCCACGGTGAAAAGCATTTTCAGAGGGGGGGGGGGGGGGCGGGCCCAATATGTTATCCATCGTCTACGCTCTGCCTTGGCCTTACCATGACTTGGCGTATTTAGCTTGGTCATGCCATGTCCCTGCCTAACTTGCCAAGTATACTGCCCAGCCAAATAGCTAATTAGACAGTCTCACGTTCTCGGGTGCGAGCGGATGATGACAGCAAAGACGGCGCGCACCAGTCGAGCCGCGCGCTAGAATGTACAGGCAGACCATGATGAATAACACGTGGCCTCGGGCTTAGCAGTGGTCGCGATCTTCTAAGACGCTCGGCTGGTACAAATCTCAGAAGCCACCGTGCTGATTATTCTGAAATAGACTGAGTGCAGGCATTAAAAACTTCAAAATACATATAAACACTCTGGGCCTCTAAAATAGGACCATCGCGCTAAGTATTTGACACATTTATTGCACCGGTGCACTTCCACACTCAGTGGAACGACAAACAAATGAAAGAAGAAGCTTCTGGTTTGAAAACACTGCCCAACTTAGTCGACCGTCCTTGACGCAATGCATGGTTCCATCGTAACCAATGAAAGGCGGGCACTGAAGGGTAGCTTTGACGTCTTCGTGCTCTTGGCTCATTCAAAAGGGGGTGTCGTGACAGCTCGGAAAGGTCCCGAGTTTCGTGAAACTCGGGCGAAATTTGGCCGATCCTGCATAGCACCCCAACGCTACGATTCTCGCATGTACAAGCGCTACATATCAGCTTACCACTTCTGGCTTTCATAATAGTTATGTTGCTGTTTGCTTCCTTACTGACTTGTAAACAAGTGGTTATGTAAAACATGTGCGGCTGTTGAAAAAATGTCTGCGCGTTTAAAAGAATTCTACTTGTCTTTGGCACCATTTTTTTACACCTCGTTGAAAAACAATTCGCACCACTGTCCCATTCCCTTCGTATGCTTTCTATAACATTCATTCCCATGGTTTATGTGGAACGTGGCCGCATTTTTTGTTTTCATTAGACACATCTTCTATTCACACAACTTCAGTTAGAAATCATACGACGGGGCAGCACTATTTACACCTGTAATTACTCATTCTGCCCCGAGTAAAATTGCTTATGCATGTGACATCATATTTGATGCGCAGTTTGCTGCATTTGCCTAGTTGCAAATGAAAATAGCCGCACACACAAAGCGAAGCGTTTCAAAGTCTATTGTTGGTTAAGCAGCTCGGTGTTATTTGAACTGCTGTATCAACTGCATTTTGCGTCTTTACTCACCTAATAGGGGAACGACTTGAAGTAGGTTTCACTTCTTCATTTTACTGATTATTAGCAAGAAAATTACTTTAGGATACGGAGAAAGCACCCCCCACCCATACGGTGAAAGACAATTCGACAAAATTTGGAGTGTGGGGGGGGGGGGGCTGTTTGGTCATGGGCAGTATTTGATTTGGCAGTTGAAGAGCAACTAAAACTACAGAATGCACACGCCTAATTAAATGCTTTACAGAATACGCATGCATTCAATATTTTCAGTTCGCTCTAATTGGCAGCATAGAAACAGTGAATAAAACAGCGACAATTTCGGGTGCGGAGAAGGGGGAACGTTTTTGAAGTGTGGCAAAGAACGGAGGGCGGTGCTTGCTATGGATTTTGCGGTAGCATTTGCAGTACCTGCTTCGAACAACTCATTTGATAGGGCTACTTGCTTAGCAGCAAAAAAAAAAGAAAGAAAGAAAACTTTTGGGAAACAAGACATTGGAGAGCAAGAAACAGCAAAACTGTTGTAAACATTCATAGAATATGCTTAATTGAGCAGATGGCCAGTGATGCAGTGCATATCTATTGGTTTCTTGTCTTCTTTCCGCTAAGTCATTCAATCCTTGTATGACGATATTAGTATAACGATATATTATGACAATATAGTATGACGATAAACTCCTAGTATGACGCTATTTTATTCATGATTGATCACCTTGTTTTCATTTTTGTTGAACAGATGTTTTGTTCCGAGAAAGTATACCTTTACAACTAACGTCATATATATCCCGCCCTTGTGGCGCCCACTTCGCAAATTTTTGAACGCATTTCGAGCTGGGGCCTTCCTTCAAGTAGGGATCTTGAACTCGAAGATCAAAATACGTTTGTCCTAAAACGAAAGAAAGTGAACTGTTGAAAGATTTAGTGCCCACACCTAACAAAGTTTTCAAAATGTACATAATTGAAAAGTCACGATGCAGATGTCGCACAAGCTGGGAACGAGGGATAGTGTAACACGCAAGAAGCTCTCGTACCCAGCTTACACATCAAGCGGATGGGAAAGGGAAGTAAACGTTTAAGGAGGAGAGGCTTGGGGATTAGGAGGCGAGAAATGAGGAGAGAAGAGAGTAAAACGCATCACTGAATGAACGAATAAGAGAGATGTGGAAATAAAAAATACATAAAGAGAGACAGATGATCAATGAAAGAATGATAATATGAAAAAGAGCAACGAATCATCGCGACCACATAGCGCACAACCTGGCCAAGCTACGTAAGCGTGGTACCTCTGGCACGCCCACCGACGCAGAAATTGCGCGCAACCTCCGCGTTTCACTGCATAGCCAGTCTGCACTCTATCGCGCCGAGAGAGCCATGAGGTGTGGTTATGTGGTACGTACTCCATCTCATCTATCATTCTTCCTTTCCGCATGCAGGATAACCAATCGAACGTAGCTTGGTTAATCTCCCTGCCTTTCTCCGTGGTGTCTTTCTTTCTTTAGGAGGAAGCCGTGCATCTCGAAGCTAGGCGGGTAGGTCGACGGGGGCCCGTGCTTTTCACTCAGCAGAGTTCTGCGCGACTGAGTGCAGGCTTCCCACCTTTTATTGCGATAGCCATTATATGGACACTCTCGGCTGGATTTTACTGCCTGCGTCGGCATAGGCGCTGTTATATATATATATATATATATATATATATATATATATATATATATATATATATATATATATATATATATATATATATATATATATATATATATATATATTGTTACGAGTGACTGTTTATTTAAAGATGAGGTGGGTGAAATGGCGTTGTGAAAGAGCAGCGTACTTCTGAGACAGGCCTAGAACGCTTCACCCAACCACACAGTCCAAGCGCCGCTCCACTACGCTTCTTCTTCTTCCTTCCGCGCCCCGTAGGCTCGCGCATCTTCGTTTCATTTCCCCCGGCGGCGAGCTTCGTTAAATAGGCCTATGATGGTACTGTTTGAGGCGGGCTACGTGAACAATTTGCGTAGTGCTCGAACGCGTGGTTATTGGATGGGACTCGAGCGACAACATAATTCACGTCACTGAGACGTGTGACTATCACGAATGGGCCGGAATAGTTTGCTAGAAATTTCCGGTACAATTCTTTTCTACGAACAGGAGTCCACAGCCACATGTTGTCACCAGGAAAAAACTCTACGGCGATATGCTTGGCATCGTAGCGACTCTTGCTGTGTTCTTGCGAAGACAATGTTCAAAGGCGCGCTAGTTGACGTGCTTCTTCAGCGCGACACAACGTCTGAGCAATGGACAGATCTTTCTGATGTGAGAAAGGTAATAGAGTGTCCAGGAACCTCTGTGGATTTCGTGCGTAAAGCAGAAAGAAGGGCGAATGTCCAGTAACTTCATGCTTGGCGGTGTTATACGCGTAAGTAACAAACGGTAAGACGGCGTCCCAGTTCCTGTGGTCAGCATCAACGTACATCGATAGCATATTCGTGAGAGTTCGATTTGTTCTCTCAGTGAGACCGTTAGTTTGCGGATGGTAAGGGGTGGAGTGGCGATACGAGGAGCCACAGAGGCGCAAAATTTCTTCAACCACATCGGCGATAAATTGTCGTCCACGGTCACTGATGACAACCCGTGGAGCACCGTGACGCAGTATGACCCGTTGCCCCGCCACGGTGGTCTAGTGGCTAAGGTACTCGGCTACTGACCCGCAGGTCGCGGGATCAAATCCCGGCTGTGGCGGCTGCATTTCCGATGGAGGCGGAAATGTTGTAGGCCCGTGTACTCAGATTTGAGTGCACGTTAAAGAACCCCAGGTGGTAAAAATTTCCGGAGCCCTCCACTACGGCGTCTCTCATAATCATATGGTGGTTTTGGGACGTTAAACCCCACAAATACATCAGTATGACCCGTTGTAACAGAAAAGAAGAAACAGCGGCTGCTGTGGCCGATGCCAGTGCGTCCGTTTCCGTATAACGCGTTAACTAATTCACGCACACTACAACTTATCGGTGGCCCGATGGGGTCTTAGGAAGGGGTCCGAGCAAGTCGATGCCGACTTTTTCAAAAGGAGATGTCGGTGGAGGGATGGGCTGCAAATAACCTGCCGGGGCAGTGGTGGATCGCTTGTGGCGCTGACATATAGCGCAGCTGGCGACGTACTGTTTTGTGGTCTTCCACATTTTCGGCCAGTAGAACCTCTCATGTAGTCGATGTAGCGTACGTGTGAAACCGAGATGAACGGATGTTATGTCATCGTGCACAGAACGAAGGACGACCTGGCGCAGGCTTTCCGGCACCACTAGAAGCAACGGGAGGCCATCGGCTGAATAGTTTCTTTTACACAGCAAGTCATTTAAAACTTTAAAGTGCTTGTTAATCGGAGTGCACGTAGCACTCCGATTCCAAGCAAACATTACTTTCGTCCCAAGGCGATTTTTAAAAGACATGCTCATTATGGAAACGGCAGCACCGGTATCAACTAGTGCAACAGTATTCACATTGTCTACAAAAACACTCACTTTGTTCTCAACCATTACAGCACAAGGGGGTCTTGCGGAAGATGATTTTGCGGCCTCGCCCCCATTGGTCGCACCAGTTAGTTTCCCAGTGGTGGTGGCGTCCCCGAGCGGCGACGCGCAGACGGGGATCGCTGTTGACGTGCGGGTGGTGGGGTAACGCTGCGGTCGGAGCAAGGCGAGTCAGCACGTGCTGCGTGTTGCTGTTGGAAAGAGCCCTGAAATGGTCGAGACTCGCCAGCAGGTACATAGGGCGTGTACACGTTAAATCGTGGAGCTCGCTGCTGGCGACGGTAGCAGTACCTAGCGATGTGTCCAGGTAGCCCGCAGTTGTAGCAAGTACGGGTGTCGCGTCTAGTCGTCCCCGGCGAAGTAGACCTCGTCGGTTGATAAAAGCAGGGCGATGGTGGCCGAGGAGTAAATCGCTGTGATGCAGCTTGCCTGCGTTCCTGGTTTTCGGGTGGTCGTTCAGTCCTTCGTTCGAACCGATCGGTGTAATTCGGGCGAGGCTCAAAGTAGCTCTGTCGCATACGAGGTACCGGTGGTTCACGGGGCCGTCGGTCGAATGCACACTGATGGCAGAGACCAGCGGTGTCCACAGCTCGCAGTTGAACAAGTTCTTCCTTAACCACTCGTCTTCTAAGAGAAGAGATGTCGTCTTGCGATGGAAGGTTGACACTTGCAATTGTGGGCACATTCTCAAGACGTCCAAATTTCGGTAGGACTCTCCTCCTCTTTAGCGCTTCAAACGCTCGGCAGTGTCTTCTTAGGTCGAAAGGTGTGCGTTAGTCTTTCTTAGTGATAAGAAAATTGTACACGTCTTCCGCGATTCCCTTGAGCAAATTACCTACCTTATCTTCGTCACACATGGTCGCACTCACGATTCCGCAGAGCTTCAAGACTGCCTCGATGTAGGTGGTGCATGTTTCGCCAGGTAACTGAGCTCTGCGTGAAAGCGTTTGCTCCGCCTGCTTGACCTCAGCTGTTGAGTCACCAAAACACCTCTTCAGTTCGTCCACAAAAATGTCCTATGTGGTCAATGCACTCTTATGGTTGTCGAACCAAAGAGACGCGGTGCCGACGAGAAAAAACACCACGTTCTCGAGCTGCTTAGCAGTGCTCCAGCGGTTGCTGCGACTCATTCTTTGGTAGTGCTTGAGCCAGTCGTCAACATCGTCATCTGGCTGCCCCGAAAAGGTCCTCGGCTGACGCTCCGGCATGCAGCAGCGAGCTTGTCCTGGATGGTGAGCATGTTGCTCATCAGCAACCAGGTTGTTATGGCCTGCTCCCGCGTCCTCCATGTCTGGTAGCTGCGGTGGCAAGCCTGCCAAGGGTCTGCTCCGTCGCAAAATTGGTAGAGCTTGGTCGTCCAGATCGATGTACCCGGCACCTTCCACCAAACTGTTACGAGTGACTGTGTTTACAGATGAGGTGAAATGGCGTTGTGAAAGAGCAGCGTACTTCTGAGACAGGCCTAGAACGCTTCACCCAACCACACAGTCCAAGCCCCGCTCCACTACTCTTCTTCTTCTTCCTTCCGCGCCCCGTCGGCTCGCGCATTTTCGTTTCAATATATATATATATATATATATATATATATATATATATATATATATATATATATATATATATATATATATATATATATATATATATATATATATATATATATATTGTCGCGGTGCAACGCGTGTCAATATATATATAGTCCAGTAAATCCTCTGTGAGCGGTCATAACGTGGTTTATTTCGACATTTCAGCCTAGGGTCTGGCCTTCATCAGGATCCTGACAAAGGCCAGACTCTAGGCCGTAACATCGAAATAAACCACGTTGTGACCGCTCACGGAGGATCTACGGGACTATATGCAACGCTACGGCCACTCAACCACCATACCTGCCTATATATATATATATATATATATATATATATATATATATATATATATATATATATATATATATATATATATATATATATATATATCAGATAGAAGACTTCGGCGCACAGAATCGAACGAGGGACCTCCGCGTCGTGAATGCGAAGCGTTAGCCACCAAGCCACCGAGCGGGGCCTCCTTCTACTTTCAAACGGCAAGCTATTTATATCTACCACTTACCGCTGTTGGTGGGCACCTCCGTAGGGGAGGAGTACTATCGTGACTTCAGTATTATCAGCAGGATGGCGCAATGAGCACGCGTCAGCTCTCATCTCTCACGCGAACTTTGGCCCGCGGAGAGGAGGGAAGGAATGATCTCTGTCATCTCCTGGTGGGCAGGATCGTACATATTGGCTGGCGTTGAGGCACTGAAACAATTCTCTTGTAGTTATGAGGTGCACAAAGGGTCACTGCAATCGTTGCAAAGCCTCCGTTTGCGAAAAGGGCGTGCCTTTCAGACACAGTGATGTAACAACCGAGACGCTTATTCGCGTTAATCTGTACCTGTGAGTACTTTTCCTGCATCATTTGTGCGTGAGAAAGGTGAGGCACGTTTCGATATGCTTGCAATTCTACGTGTGACCTTCCAATTTGTTGTTCTCGCATTCATTGCTTTGCCTTTGTGGCAAAGTTGGGACTTTTTTTTAAACTCAGCAGGAATGCCTCATGATTCTCGAGACTAAAACATTGGCTGCAATTGGCATTTCCGGTATCCGTTGCATACCCTCGAAAGAAGGCGTGACATTCACCAATACATTTCTCGTAGAGAAATGTATTGGTGAATGTCACGCGTGAATGTCACGTAGAGAAGGTGCGAGGTGTCTTTCCTTAGGAATGACGTAAATTTATTAGCGAGATACTTAAAACAGCTTCCTGAAAGGAAACGCGACGAATAGTTCTGCGGGGATCGAAGAAAGACTGCGCCGAAAGAAAGCTCACCAGATGTGAGGGTCACGTGGAAAGAGAAACATGCAAAATGCGAACTTACAAAAAACTTAGGAGGGTGGATGAAGTACAGTGCATAGAAGTATGAGAAAGGGGGGACAGCGTAAAAGGGGCATTTTGAAAACTACTACTTATCATTTCAATATTGTAATTTCAATACTGTAAAAGAAATAAGAAGAGCCTTGCAACTCATACTCCATGTAGCCACCAACACAAAAGAATAACTTCTCCTGATTAGAAAAACATAAAACAGGAACTATATCTATTGAATACAACATTCATTGGCTTTAAAGATGAGGAAGATGAGGTAACATTTTAGTAAATTTCAAGTTCGATATTGTTAGTAAGAGTGTAGAAAAGTAGAAACATACCTTGATGGGTCTTAACTTGAACAACAGCACAACCTTCGCGCCTACTGTAGTACATCATACACTGCAGCTCGGTTGTACCTGTAAGAGGGGGTATGCGTAATTTATGACTTGATACCAGGGTTCCTTTAGGCCCTGTTATCACCTTCTCTGCTTGAAGGGAACATTTCGTTATCGTAATGAATTTTCTGTAATTACAGTTGTGAACAACGTCTACGCTGCGTAGACGACAGTTATGGGCACAGAAACTGGTGGTCAAAAGAGTACGCAAGAATATCTTCGGTTACAAAGTGGTGCTGTAAAGTTTCATTGAAAGGTAAACATTAAAAGAACTTCTGCGATTCATAAAAAAATGTACAGTAATCTCACTGAAAGAGTTCGTCAATATAGTCAAAAGGAACGCGACCTTGCCCAAAGTAGTTTCGAGCACTTTCAGCATTCTTGAATAAGTCGCCACCACAATTGACGTTCTTGTGTAATAGTACTCGCGGCAACAACGTTCGTTTGTATAAGTCAGAGACGTTCAAAAAACACGACTTGATTCACATATGCTGTACACGTTGCGCGAACACTAACGGTGGTCGTTTACACCAGGTAGACGGAATATTTTCTATGCATGAACAGATTGAGAAATAGCCTGCATGTGAGTGCTTGCTTTTCTAATCCTGCATGTTTTACACTCCCGGTGGTCTTAAGGGGCTCTCTAACTTATTAGAAGCCCTTAGGTTTCTATGCTCGTATAGTTAAGTCGTATTTGTCACGAACGAAAAATTATTGCGGAAAACTTGAACTACGGTGTACAGACTTAGCGCAATGAAGCTGATTCATCCTTTTTCGTCGTGGTGGAAAGACGGATATCACAACAATGGTGGTGCTTGGATACATCGCGGCTGGCTGAAGAAGCAGCAGCCAGGAGACGTCGATAGGCAGATCCGCAATACGCGCAAAGTTCGCCACTGAATGTGCTGAAATCGCTGTCCCTAAGCAACGGTGTCACAAACTCTGCTGGATGCTTTTGGACTGCTTCGCAGCGGCTGCTCCTCAAGACAGCATCGCCTTAGCTATTCTTAGAACCGATGGCACGCAGGTGTGGCGGTTGCTATGGCGATGGCGCATAAGGGTTTCTTACGTTACCAGACACATTACTTCCGGTTCCTTAGCAGTTATCTGTTTTAACAGCTTCGCTGTTCAGACATTGCGATCAGAATATTTTGTATTTTAGTGAGGTGAAAAATTTCTATATCGCTCACCACATGGACCCGTTGGCGCTTGTTAGAGGGCTGTCTGATGGTAGCAACATTAGCAAACACTTCTCCGTAATAAGCTAAGAAAAAAGGTTCCAGGTCATCCCTTTTATTACCACGACGTCTTGCTGTGGATTTCTGTTGTATGGTTTGTTTTAATTTTTATATTTGCACAAGCATACCATCCTCAACAATGAACGACAAACCTCAGTAGAGGTGCTGGTTGTGTTCGAACCTGTAGAAGCCGAGCACGGCAGGTTTTCACATTGGTTTAACACGACTTGACGTGACACTTCTTTTGGTTTCATGGCATGCTGTTTTTGCGCGTTTATTGGGGTGATTGGGAAGCCACTACTTCAGCTGTTAGACATGCATAGCGTCAGCGCCATACTTATTTTGGTGATGCCAGAACTCGCTTTGAAGTCTTCATCGCGGTAGCCTGAAGGCTCGAATAGCAAAACTCAAGCTCAAGAAAATATTTTAAAGTACCTTATTTCTATGTTATCTTTTGTTTACGTTGAAAACATACGTTTCTTTCGCGTACATTAGTTTTTCATGCTCCAACTTTTTTCAAGCATTCTTTTGGTGCTCGCTGTGCAAAAGAAAAGTCTGTAGAGATTGATTGATTGATTGATTAATTGATTGATTGATTGATCGATCGATATGTGGGGTTTGACGTCCCAAAACCACGATATGATTATGAGAGACGCCGTAGTGGAGGGCGCCGGAAATTGCGACCACTTGGGGTTCTTTAACGTGCACCCAAATCGGAGTAACGGGCCCACAGCGTTTTCACCTCCATCGAAAATGCAGCCGCCGCAGCCGGGATTTGATCCCGCGACCTGCGGGTCAGCAGCCGACTACCTTAGCCACTAGACCAATAGGCATTTGCGAAACTGTCGCAAATGTTACGCTTCATAAATATACAGTACCTTTATTATAAACAAGCATACAAGCCTTCTGCTTCACATCATATTGCCCCTTGAAGGCAGTGTAAACCCTGTAATAGAATAAAGATTTGTTCAGTAGTAACCCATAGGTAAGAAACACGCCAGAAAAGCTCTTACTTTACCGTCCCCATTTTGAACCACTCATTAAAAAATATCGCCGTCGCGGTCGCAAATTGTTTGATGTCCACTTTGCATTCAATATGCCTGCTGTCACTTGTGCTGTATGTCCAGATTCTACACGGCGTATTTACGAACTGAAACAAGAATGAGTAAAATTCTACCACAGGTAATTGCAGTAGGGTCGTGGCTATAAGTTCTGGTATTGGGTGAAAGTGTCGTACAGTATCCAATCATTGCCAGCGAATACGTAGCGTTCCTTATAATATACAAATCATGCCGAAATGGCACAAAAAGAAGGACACAGATATAACGCACTAGAGGACGCGCTCATGCAACTAAGTTCCAACTACTCAAGGTAGCCGAGGATAGAATAATACATGCACGTTTCTACAATTTCGCAGGCCTTTTAAAGCAGTTTGTTCAGTTTTACAACAATCACACAATGTATTAATTAATTTTCATATACTAAACAGTGTGCACGCCAATATGAAGGAACGTTACTCTGTGCGATATAAAGCTGTGTGGGATGAATTGTATACCGCAAACGATCACTTGAGGGGACAGCAAGCTGTAATCATAAGGACGACATCGCTGTCTGTCTATCCCGTATTCTATTTTTCACTTTGTGTAAAGTTCATCTATACGCATAAATAAATTTGGAGGCCTAAATAACCCAAAACGTGTTGTGTTCATATCCGTTAAAAACTGAGAAGAGAACGTCCCTGCCATTCGTACTACAATGTTCTGTAGTACTTTTGCGAAGACTTGAGTAGCATTCCTTGAGCTCTCAGCTGGAGCTGCCTGAGCGATCTCGAACCTATTTCCATTTTGTTGCACTCATTGTAAAAAAAAACAAAACAGAATGAAAGCGTTTGGTGTCGGCGCATTGAGAAATATTGTTATTCACATCTCGAGTAAGAAACGCGATGAATGGGCACACAGCACAGCGCCTAAAGTATTGCAAAAGCCACAGTTTTTAAAGCGAAACACTACGAATTCATTCTCTCCTCTGCTACTAAGAGCATATATCTCCGTATAAGTAACTAAAGACAACTTTAGCGCCGTTTCAGCAAGAACGAGGTGTTTATCGAAACATTCCTCATTAAATATTTTTTATGATTGATCTCATAGCAGTTATCGGGTTTGTAGCATTTTTATTCAGTACACATGGCCGACAACGAGAGCTATAGAGGTTCGGTGTAAGATGCACTATTTCAACACGTGTCGCTTAGTTAAATGGAAAGGTGCATGAACATGTAAATATAAGACTGCACAATAGGGATTTCTTAGCTACAGAAGATCGAGCAATCCAGAGCGACAATCAGCATACTTCATCTGCATATCTCGACGGGCAAGCTTGCATGTTTCAGACTGAGGAACTTAGGGAAAGAATCCTGAAGAGCTATTTATCCTTAGTTTATGAAGGAAACGAATTGTAGAACCAGTATTCCGTTGATAAGCAGCACTCGCAACTGCAGTATTTTTGAGGAGGTCACAGTTAAATAAATCAGAAGAATTAAAGCATCTCAAATGGCTCAAAAAAATGGAACGGCTGAGCAAAAGGTAGCACCTTTTTTTCAGTGTTGGTTGCTGAATTTTGCGGAATTGGCCTGCTGTGCACTGAGACACTGCGCATGACGTCTACGTGAAAGAGGAAAAAATGTGCCCTTAAGAAGAATCAAAATGCATTTAAACTACAATACTGCCACGGTATACACAATAACATGCTCCCGTAAAAAAAACTGGCGCAGTACAGAAGCGGAATTGAACAGCTTGTATAGAACGTAAATGGAAAACCAATATTCTCAATAGGTGATTCATTGCCGTACAAACAAACGCCGTCCCATGATCTTGGAAGTAGACACAGAGCACTTATATAATGCTAGAAGTCAATCAGACTTTATGCGGATAGAAAGTGAATGGGTTCGAGAAATTTTGCCAGAGATTATTTTATAAGGATGGGTTGACAAATTACAGTACGCAGTTCTATAATCTGTTCGCCGTTTATGATACCATCGGTCAGTTAATCTCTGGCCTCCATTTGATTCAGTACGCATATTTCAGTGCACTGAGACAATGGGTGAGTCGTTGCATAGATAACGAAACGAAATTGGTTCAAATTGACGGTGATGAACAACAAAAAAAAAACGAGAGAAGATGCCCCAAGCTGCCTTTTGTCATTTATTTTCCTCGTTTATAGTTTGCGATGCAACTATTCTGTTAAACGTGTACTCCAGTAGCCAATTAGCCACTCCCAGCT
This sequence comes from Rhipicephalus microplus, assembly GCF_013339725.1. Classification (NCBI taxonomy): domain Eukaryota; kingdom Metazoa; phylum Arthropoda; class Arachnida; order Ixodida; family Ixodidae; genus Rhipicephalus; species Rhipicephalus microplus. Next base: position 171,884,131 of record NC_051168.1, read on the forward strand.
CCTCTGTTGGTTATGTAAACTACGTGGACTGAAAGACATAACCTACGTGTAGGTTATGTCCTATGTAGACTACGTGGATTCAGGAATTCCTAAAGAACAGATCTCAGTCAGTTAAACTTGACCACTTCAGATTTGATCCACCTAGAGTAACATCTGGTGTGCCTCAATCCAGTGTACTGGACCCTCTTCTCTTCCTGGTATACATCAACGACATAGCGTGTAACATAACTTTGTCTATCCGTCTTTTTGCGGATGATTGTGTAGTTTACAGAAAAATTCCCCAGAGAACGTTGCCGAACTACAAGTAGACTTTACCAGGTTAAAGAATTGGTGTAACAACTGGCAGATGGAAATTAACGTCGAAAAAACCAAGCATGTATAATTTACAAATGGCACTTTTGCGTGTTCTAGCTATTACAATATAAACAATTCGGAAATAAAAAAGTCATGTCATTTAGGTATCTGGGCGTAATACGTACTTCACATTTAAGATGGGCAGCTCACATAGAACATATTACTAATAAGGCTCTGAAAAAGCTCGGCCTTCCTCAGTGACGCTTGCACTTCGCCAATAAAAATACAAGACTGCTGCACTTTCACATCGTTAATTCGGCCATCTCTAGAATACATTCAGGGATTTGGCACCTTAACCTTATAGGTCTTACTAACGAGCTCTAAATGGTACAAAATAAAGCTTCTCGGTTCGTGTCATCATCCTACTCGCGTTATACAACTGTTTCTTCACTAAACGCACAGCTTAGTATTGCAACACTTTCCATGCGCAAGCGACATACCCTACTATCGTTCTTTCACTCTCTATACCATAGCAACTCACCCTTCGCCTAGTGCAATATCTTTTCTGCCCCTCATATCTCAAACGTCCTTGATCATGGGCACGAGGTGGCCTCCCTTTTCGCCAAGACGAAGAAGTTTCAATATTCACCATTATCATTATGCTTAAACGAGTGGAACTCCCTTCCTCCTAACATCGCTGAAATAACAGATCCTTCCCTATTTCACTCAATGCTACAGGGCTATCTGCATAGCGAGTAACATTTCAACCTGTGCCTGGTTGTCCTCGTTTTATTTACAGTCATTGTTTGCAATAGCCATGCAATGTTCTTATATTGTGACGACGCGGGATTGACGAGCACACAAAGCACCCCGAACAAATACGCTTTATCGATCACAGGACAAAGACTGCAACGTCTTGTTCGTCTCTGCCCTCGACAAAGGACACTCGCGCTGCTTCTTTGTCCTCACCACTGGCATATACGCACGTCCATAAGCAATTTTCATTAGTATTTTTATGTTTTGTTTCTACGCATTGGTAAATGTGTTTTTTGGCGAGCGATGTGGTTCGATTCTCTCGCTGTTACTTTTTCTCATTCTTTGGTCTTTATTTTTGTTCATGTTGTTTGAAATATATATATACCCACGTAACCTCCCCCCCCCCTACGTAATTCCCAACAGGGCCTTAGGGGTATTTAAACAAACAAATGAATAAATAAATAAATAAATGTGACTACGTTTTGCAATAAAGAATAATCTCTGTCAACCACCCTGATTTTGGTATAATTGTATATATTCGTTTTTAGCGCACGTTTTTCACGCTGCTATGACCCACTATTATTGTTGATGCGGGATCATACAAACAAGAAATACTATCTTGCAGTACAGTCAGCCTCAAGAGTCGAAAAAAAACTATCAGGCATAAAGCTATCGTGCGCCAAGACACAAATATTTAGAGATTATTTGCAATAAACAGCAGACACCAGATAAGTTTATCACTGTTAATGAGGGGCGGTACACACATTGTTCTAACTGATTACCATAACAAATTCATGCAAGTTATGTAATGTATGCTGAGAAAATTGCTTCAAGTCAGTTGAAGTATTTGATTGGCGCTAGCAGACACGTTCACGTTCGTTTAGTAGCAGTATTCAAGAGCGTCTCCCTGTTCCCGAAAGCTACCCCGTGAATACTTTTGCGTTACAGTGGATTTTCATGACATGATATGCTGACTTTTACATATTTTACTGCTTCTACGGTGATGCTTTCCATGTGGTTTGCTTGCCTACCACAGTTCACACAGAGCCGAGAATTTTTATTTTAAAACAAAAACAGAATAGCTGCACATCTCTAAGCGCATACGTATTCCCGTGATGTAACAAAACAAACCATTTTTATTTAGGTTTGCGGTATGCAATGGTGCTGCAAAGGGGTAAAATGAAACAACCAGCTGACCCCATGTGACTATAGATATTTAGTAGGTAGCTAATGAAGTGGCAAATCACGCAAATCATTAGATACTTTGAAATAAAAGCCGCATACAACAATTCGTGAATTATTTTTGCATAAAACGCATACATACCGCTTTTATATCGCAGTGTTTTTTCGGCATCCATTCAAACTTACACTCAAGGGCCACAGAACTTGTTGCCAACAGAAGAGACGCTAGAAGTTGTTTAGCCATTCTGGTTCGGACGTAAGATCTTCCAGCTTTTCGGCTGAGTGTGAAAGTTGCCCACCACTCCACTGAAGCAGCTATATGCCTCTTTGCCCGCTCGCCATGATAAGTGACTGCCCATAGTATCATAGTAGAGCTTGGTTTTAGAGTATGCTTTATTTGCAGTTGGTGGCTCAATCCAAACAATGTAATTTATTTTTCGCTTGCATTGTTCATTGTTATTCTGTGAGTTGCTTTGTAATTTTCATTGTACTTTTCATTGTTTCTGAAACCTGAGATGCAGAAATAACGTACGTCGCTGCGCACAATCGTAAAAATTGTTCAACCATATATCTTACTATGCTAAATTCATGTTTCCTTCTTCGCACAGTACTTGTGTGATGTTCGATTAATTGATATGTGGGGCTTAACGTCACAAAACCACCAATTCATATGAGAGCCGCTGTAGTAGAGGGCTCCGGAAATTTCGACCACATGGGGTTCTTTAACGTGCGCCCGAATCTGAGCACACGGGCATGTAGCATTTTCGCCTCCATCGAAAATGCAGCCGCTTATGCCGGAATTTGATCTCGCGACGTGCAGGTCAGCAGCTGAAGTACCTTAGCTACTATAGACCACTGCGGCGAGGCTTGTGTGATGTTCACAATGTTGTCAGAAATCTGTGAATTATTTGAAAATTATGAATACAGAACGTTTTGGAAAATATGGTGAGTTGGGGATTTTCAGGTCAGTTTGCAGAACAGAATATACTACACTGCTAGATTCATCGTGATGTAATGTAATCCTCTGTAACGTTTACTCCAAAGCATAAGACAGGCGTAATTGAAATATAAAAGAACAAGCCGATGCAATTTATTACAATTCTGTTGTAATGTCATTGTCACTTTGATAGTACTGAATGTTTAGAATAACGTGGAACTTGCAGTTTTAGTTTAGTAAAAAAAGCTAAGCTGGTGTCATGGTATTCACAATGCTCACGGCCTAAAGGGGACGCACCATGGAATCCAAGATGGCTGCGGCAGGATGATCAACCAGTGAAGTCGCATAGGAAAAAGAAAGGAGGCACGAACGTACTCACGGTGCCGCTTTCACCAGATGAAATCTTGATCGTCAAATGAATATATATCGAACCAAAGTACTTTCCCAATCAAATAGGAACGGCTGGATGTTAGCTACCTCGTTTCTTGCCGCAGTGCAGAGGGGTAGTGGTGTCAGATGATCGACAGTGTATCAACGATACTTTGCGTAATCTTGTGCGTGCTGCAGGAAACTATGTGAACTAGAATTCACAAATGAACTGAATGGCACTCCAAGATAATTGCTGCCGAGCCTGCCTAACGAATTCGCCGCAGTGACGGGCCACTATTGAGTAGCCCATCATCGTGGCTGCATGGGACCAAATGTTTGAAGGGACCCACAACATGTCAGAACGGGTGATTAGAGTCCGGTGTAAAGGAAAAGCGCAGTGTGTTATAGCGACAGGTGACAGCATACTTTTCGCGATCTGAGTAGGATTTATATTTCCAATTCGCATTTAAAGGTAACCAAAAGCAGCTTGTCACGTTCCTATCGCAAGAGCCGTGAACCACAAATATCAAGTCCTAATAAGTTTCCTGTGATTAGTTAAAGCACACCAGAACAAGGGCTTAAATTTTGGATTTGTATGTTATTGTTCATTTTTGTTCGTTTCTATGCGTTTTACAGAGTAAAAGAAGTAGAGAATGAAAATCGGTGCTGTTTTCGTGGCCTCTGCAGGAAAACAAGTGCAGTTGTGCACGTGCACGACGTTTCCAGAGTAGCTCGATTTTTTTGTCGCGTTGGAAGAAGCACGCGAGCTTATGAATGCAACCACTGCGGCACGCGAAATACCATCGACCTACTGCTCTATCGAGAAATGCTATCACTCATGCGTGCTGCTGGTAGTGGTGATGGTGGCAGTCCGTCGGATTCGTTGCTACTGCTCTCGCCCGTCGAAGCATGTCGCTCTGGCGCTACTTGATAAGGGTCCGAAATTCGCGCATGCATGTGAGCCAAAATTCGTTCCTTTAACCCGCTCAAGTTGCCAAGCGATGACATATCGAAGCCGTCCAACTACGGCAGCATGTGAAGTACCATGCGTGAATTGTCGATTACGTGTAAACGCGTCGTTTTGTTTTCGAAGACTTGGCTTGGCTCGACTTGGCTCAAGTAAAAAAAAAACAAACACGGCCAAATTTACTTGCATAAGAAGCCCCGCGGAAGTGCTGTAACTCCTGTAAAATAATTTAGCACGCTAGAAAGCAGTGGTAGTGAGACTGCTAGGATTGACAAACACAGCATTACGTGTTTGTACTTAGGGTTTCACTTTTAATCACTGCTGGTGTTACAGTGTCGTATACCCGCAATTGCAATCACATACACTGTTTGCAGCATGTCTCCTTAAGGCTGCATATTCGCCGCAAATAAAAAAATTATGGTTATAGTGGTTCTACGGCGTTTTCCATGTTACCACTCCGTGATTACAAGCTCTGACCGGTAAGCTTTTTGTTGCACTCAAGAAAATTGGTGCCACAAATATTGGTTGTGCGTCCATTTCGCGTATAGCGATGGTTTGGAAACATATTACGCCGTCGTCTTGCGAAGCGCTATCATGCAGTGCGTATCAGAAAGCTCATGCTGTATCATGCAGCATGAGCAGCTGCTCATTCAGCTGCTCATGTTGCTGCTTCATGCAGCTGCATGTACATGTAACTGCTTCTTTAAGGTAGCACAAACATTTACCTTCCTAATAAGTAGCGCTTGTGTCACCGCCACGATCAGACTATAAAAGGGCGTAATTCACTGCACTCGGATGTTCCAGTTCCCATCAGCACGATCGCAACAAAGGTACGCTGTTAGCAACGATGTAATTGCGAGAATTCTTCGAACAACAACTTCGTTCGTACAGTACCAGTGAAGTGCAGAAGTTAGCAGAGAGTTGTGGACTGACGTCGTGACTGCACGTTTTATTGCTCTAACCTTTTCACTTCACTGGTCAAGCTGGAGCGTGTCGGAGGCATGCGGCGCTCCGTCCTATCCACTATAACTGGGCTAGATGCAATGCGCAAGAAACATCATGCTTTTATTTTGAACTCGCTAAAGGATATTACACTCGCTGAAGGAGTGAGCATGTGAGCAGTCGCCACGGAAACATGGCTAACCCCTTGGTTTTCTACGTTCCGCAAGAATGTAAGTGCTTTTCCATCTTTGCTAGAAAGTCAGACAACCGATACTTGATAATGCTCCCATATCCACTTGTGCTTTGATTCTTCCTTGCTCCTTTTATGCTGTGGTGATATTGCATCTAACCCTGGTCCACCCCGCACTCGATCTACTCAAACAGAAAGGGATTCCGAGCACGCTCAGATAGCGACAATCATGCAGATGCTGAAAAACATAAATGACAGCATCAAAGAACTCTCAAACCAGTTTTCTACTGGTCAAGCAGCTGCTATGGCCAAAATAAAGACAATAAAATTTAACCAGAATACATTATAATCTAGGCTTGTTGACATGCTTGCCCGTATTGAGACTCTCGAGCGTAAAAGTAACGAACCTAGCTTTCTCAGCGGCAACTTCGCTGTGGGGCAAGAGGCCTCGGTGCTGGTTGAAGTCTCAGCAAGTTTTGATCCAAATTCACTTGGACGACCTAGAGGATAGGTCAAAGCGTGACAACGTCATTATACACGGTATTCCTGATGCACGTGAAACTTGGCAACAGACATAGCAGAAAGCACTTGACGTATTATTATTATTTGTGCTGGGTAGGAAAGGCTCGGAATCTGAGATTGAACGTGCACACCGTTTGAGGCGTTTCACACTGGCAAAGTGTCAGCCTATTAATATAAAATTTTCTTATTTTAAGACCAAGGAAACGTGCTCGCATCAAGGTCAAAATTAAAAGAAATGAAGATGTCTGTTGTTGACTTTTCTGCCGCCACACGCCTTGCTAGAAGAAGACTTGCTGAATTCGCCAAAGCTTACCTGGTTCACCAAAGTTCCTGCTGTGGTACAACGAGCTCATTGTTAACAATAAGTACTACAAGCATGACGCTACCAGAATTATCGAGCTCAACTCATCCACTTCTATCAATCCACCTGCAAGTTCTCTTTCACCTACTGAATCACATTCGAGTGAAGAAACACTAACGTGGGTACACGCAAGGGGAAGTGGTGATTTATTAGCACCATCTAGTGTGCCTATACTTCTGGCAAATGTCAGAAGTGTAGTTAACAGGCGTGATTCACTTGATTCGATAAATAATACGTGTGGTTCAGGCATAATCACCCTAACTGAAACCAGGCTTCACCCAGGCATTGCTGACAACGAGACCTTTCAAGGCGCGCACAGAATTTCCATCTATCGCTGCGATCGAAAATCACGCGGCGATCGAGAATTGCGTGTTGGAGGAGGCGTTATGTTGGCTATCTCACGAGATATACCGTCCTATATCTTCAATTAAAATCAGTGATTGAGGTAGTATGGGCACATGCCTACATATTCCACAGAAGCTTTGTATTTGGATTCTGCCATCGTCCTCCCAACAACTCGGCGAGCTTTGTTGCCAATTTACATGACGCCATCGATACCATCACTTCGCGTCATCCTAACGCTTTCATTTATCTGCTGGGAGACTTCAACTTTGCCAACATTTCCTTGTCTTCTGATCCTCCGGTACTAAAACCATTTTCTTTGGAAAGCTTCAACTTCATTAACCTTTGCTCAGTATTTTCTCTTAACCAGATTGTTTCACAGCCTACTAGCTTAGCGAGCAATTCTACAAACACACTGGACCTTGTGCTAACAAACTGTTCGAATATAGGTTCAAATTTACCATACCTACTTGGTCTGAGTGACCATTTACCCTATCCTTTGAATTAAAGTATTTCCATCCTCCAAAGCACAAAGTAAAAAAGAACCTCCGTGATTTCAACAAAGCCAACTTTGAGGCTAATGATAACGAGCTGTCTAGCTTCGCGGTAGTTTTCTTGAAAGGTTTTGAAAAATCGGAGCACAGAATGTAACTGGAATATGTTTTCATCAAAAGTCCACGAATTAAGCGACAGATATGTTTCTATGCGCACTATTTCTTCCCATTTCAAAACACCTTGGTAAACCTCGTACATGAAACGACTATGAAACAGAAAAAAAATTATTCTTCCGTTCGGCCGAACACTCTTCCTCTGAAACTAGATGGGACGCGTACAAGAAAGCTAACAATGCATACGTTTCTGCACTTAAGACAGCCCTCACTAATTTTCTACAAGTCACCTTGCCCACGATGCTCAGTAATGACCCAACGAAGTTCTGGTAGACCATCAATTCCGATCGAGATAGCAAAACTCTGTTATTAGATCCTTCTGGTGAGATGATTTCGCTCGCCGACTGTCCTACAGTCTTCAACGAGGTATTTCGTTGAAACTTTGTTCAGTCATCGTGTGCGACTTCTTTTGATTTGCAGTGCTTTAACCATGTATCTATGGGCCCAATTATCATTCAATCTCTTGGTGTAGAAAAATTATCGAACTTCTGAAAGTGTCTTCAATCCCAGCAATAGATCTCATTAAGGCTAAGTTTTTTAAAAGCACCAAGGTATATTCGAGCGTTATTCTGTCAAAAATATTCCAACATTATATTGACGAGTCGACCCTACCATCCGATTCGGAAAGGTGGTTCCGGTGCACAAATCTGGAAGTAAAACCTCTCCCTTCAACTACCGGCCAATTTCACTAACCAGTATTCCGTGGAAAATTCTTGAACATGTCACTTTCACTAACATTGTCAAGTTCCTAGATGCGAACTCATTGTTTTCAAATGCTCAACATGGCTTCCGCAAATCTTCGTCCTGTGAAACACAGCTGGCTCTATTTACCTATAAGTTACACACCATCCTTGATCATTATTTCACTGTTGATTGTATCTTTCTTGGTTTTGCAAAGGCCTTTGAAAATGTTTGCCATAATTTACTTCCCATGAAATTAAGCAAGTTAAACATTGATCATAAGCTACTTTCTTAGATTGCACATTTTCTAAACGGTCGTTCACAGTATGTGTCTGCTAACACTTTTATTGATATGTGGGGTTTAACGTCCCAAAACCACCATATGATTATGAAAGACGCCGTAGTGGGGGGCTCCGAAAATAATGACCACCTGGGGTTCTTTAACGTGCACCCAATTCTGAGCACACGGGCCTACGACATTTCCGCCTCCATCGGAAATGCAGCCGCCTGCTGCCGGGATTCGATCCCGCGACCTGCGAATTAGCAGCCGAGTACCTTAGCCACTTGACCACCGCGGCGGGGCTGCTAACTCTTTTAATTCCCAACTAACTCTCGTTCATTCTGGTGTACCCCAATGTTCGGTACTCGGTCCTCTCCTTTTTCTCATTTATATTAATACGTTACCTGAATGTATTACGACTAACACCCATTTATTTCCTGATGATTGTGTAATATATCGAGAAATCTCTAACCCAAACGACGTAACACTTCTTCAGAGTGGCCTTAACTCTTTATCTAATTGGTGTAAAACATGGCTTATAGAAATAAACACTACTAAATGTAAAGTATTACGCGTTTCCCGCACATCTTCTTTCTCCACTACTTATTTGCTTGACAACTCCGCTCTTCAACCTGTAACATCCAATCGCTACCTAGGTATTCACATAATTACCACTCTAACCTGGTCTGTTCACATTAACAAAATCATTAGTAATGCTAACCATTCGTTAGGTTATCTCCGACGCAACTTTTCTTCTGCCCCTGTCTCTTTGAAACTCCTCCTTTAAATAGCCTTAATACGAAGTAAACTAGAGTATGCCGCATCCATTTGGGACCCGTCAACCAGTGTACTAACCTCTGCTCTTGAGCTAGTCCAAAATAATTCTGTCCGCTTTATCTTTGGCGACTACCTTCGCACCGCAAGTATCACCTCACTGGAAGGCTCCTTAGAGCTTCCGTCACTCGCCTGTCGCCGTAAATTTTCCCACATATGTCTTTTTCATCAAATATATTACTGTCACACCCTGCATGATAACCTCATTCTCCCTCTATCACACATTTCTTCTCGTTCTGACCATCCCTAAAAGGTGGGAATCTTGCGATGTTCAACTCGCACATGTTATGATTCATTCATTCCTCGAACCTCACAAGACTGGAACAATCTTTCAGGATCAATCACATCAATCGTCCTTCATTCTCATGTTTATGACGTTATAAACTCAAGTATACTGCTATGCAACTAACCAATTATGGGATTCTTCTCTTGGCAAACTGTCCGATTCGTGTTTGGTGTCTTAAAACTGTTACTGTGACTTGTTTTTACTGTTATATCCTTTTTCACCAACAGTCTGATTCTCGCCTGTATAGTTAAAACTTGTACTGTTACTCATTTAGCTAACATTGTATTTACAAAAGAAAGCTTGTATTGTGTTTCTTTTAAATGTACCACTCCTATCTATAATGCCTCTGGCCCTCAGTGTAATTCTAAATAAATGAATAAACAAGCACAATAGAAGTGACTGAAGAGCGTGAAAAAACAAGAATGCACGAGGGAACGAGAAGTGCAACTCGCTGCTCGTGAATCGATCGTTCATCGTCGCTGTCACTCTCGGTGCGTTGACAATAACCTACGCCCAGTGAAAAATTTTTGATGTCAAGACGGCTTCTTTGAACACCATGGCTGAAGGTTCAATGAGGAATTCTTTCCACTGAACGAACTCGATAACACCAAGAACACTTCCCTCACTAGGCACAACACCAACACTGGGCCGCTAACCTTGCATATTTGAGCTCGGAGAACTATTTCCTCTCACACCCGGCAAGAAGCAAATCACTTACAGTGTGCTTCCATCTATCAATGAACGTAAAAAAAACAAGCAGCGTGGAGTTGTCCAAGTTTCAAACAGCAAATCGCGAGCCTGCACTAGTTTGGCGTGCAATGAATGTTTTTGGATTAATACACTATAAAATCACTAACGAATGCTATACAGACGTAAAACAAGGCGAGTTTCAACTGCGGAGGTCAGGCGATAACAATTAACTATACAACCTAGCTGTAGAAAACCTCGTGAAGCTGATATGTGTACTCTGCGGGCTATAATGAAAAGTGCGAGTTGCCACGCATTCTCGTGAAATCTTCGCGTCTCGCAAAAAATAATCAGATTTATCGCGTTACGCATGGTCCGGTATGTTCACTGATGCACGAAACATCCAAAGTGTTTTGCGTTCGTTTCTTACAAACGCGTTAACACTGAGGCTATCACATCTGAACAAGGGAGCATTTGCCTACTAGTCATCCTTGAGAAGACGCTCCTGAATAACGCTAAGTGATGTGAACGTGTATGAACATTGCGAATGTTATAAAATGTCCATCTGAGGTTGACACTAACATGAACAAAATGACAACAGCAGCCATCTTTGCCTTAATTTGGAAAGTGCACTGTTACGTGTATTGTGATATGTGATATGATAGGCATCAGCAAATGTTTCCTGTGGCGGACCACTGTGCACAAAGCCCACTCAGTGGGGCCGGATGGAAAACGGGCGATTGATGGCGGGATAAAAAATTAGGATTATTCACAATAGTATACCAACTTGGCATAAGAGTAACGTTCATTTTTTTTCTCTATTAATGTTACAAGTTGTAAGCCCACTTGAGGTCAAAATTACCATATCGGCCTTCACATAGGAGGTGACAAGAGGAGGAGCGGTGTTAGGACGTCATGCCGAGGGCCACATAAAACTGCCTCGCGGGATACATGTGGCCCGTGGTCCACAGGTTGCCGACTCTGCCGACTCTTGAGCTACAACGTTCGCAACACTAACTTGCCACACTCTAAACCGCACATATATGTTGAAAGTTAAGGAAGAACGATTTGTAGATTTTTGTGACTGGTCATGGTTAAGATGTGTGTTATTCGTCATTATAGGTGGCTCATCATGGCGCATAAAGTTGTGCTGATTAGTTGGAGTGGCGCCTGTGTAGAAGTTAAAGTGTGTGCGAAGTTCAATTTATTTGTAGTTATCCTTATGAGAGGAGTGTGGACAAACTCCTAACGTAGCGTGCGAGAAAATACAGGTTTACAGGCAAAATGCAAGTGCAAGCAGTTTTACAGAGACGCACTCTCTTCACGCTATTAACTTGACTCATTTAGGCGGTGCATCATGTGTTTTATTGCGGCTTTATTCTTAGACCTCTCATTCTCTGTTCGGACCTTCTGATCCCAGTACTAGCTAAGTACTTCTTCATAATGTTAACATAACCTTGGCAAAAACCAGCAGGGGATGTATTCCAGGAAGGTAAAGGAAGCGTTCACGGTGCTGTTTCAAGTGCATTGCCATAATCGTGGTACAGATGTGAAGAAAATGAAGAGGACAAAAAGATAACTTCCCCTGGCAAAGATTGAATCTGTGTACTTGGGAGTAATTATCTACCGCGTTTCGTTAAGGCTTTGCCAAACAAAGAAACAAGCTGTTCAAAATTTTCTTGCTTCCTCCATTCGTAATATCAAGAAATTTCAGACGCTCTTGGAATATCCACCGAATCCTCGAAATGTTTGGAGTGTATGCGCCGAAGCGTGCAAGGAATGTGTACACAAATTTTACAGGTCCTTCGCGTATTCGTCTAAGATGGCTCGAAAGTGAAAGCCTATTTTTTTTTCTTGTCAGTCGATGTATCGATCCTCTTGCCCCTCCTAAAGCTTCCGGTATCGAACTAGCTCTGGTCTGGCATCCATGATCACCCATCTTTGCTCAAGTGATGATGTCATGTGACGCCATGACATCACTATGGTGACGTCATCGCGTGATTATGATTCTTTGCGTCACTAGTGATGATTAATTTTTTTGCATTTCTACTAGATCTGACTTTTGCCTCCCTAGTGACACCGGATGCCGCCGCTGACGAATTTTCGCTTCTAATGAGGCATTTAGGACTTCAACCTTAAAAACAAGGAGTTAAAATGTTGTTTATACAAATGAGCGTGTGTATGGTTTCCCGTGACGCAATCGACTGCAGCTGTCGAGCCGTTTATAGCAAAGCGCAAGTAAGCCCACTGCGATAATAAACTGACCAATGTCGGCACTGGCTGGACACAAAAGAGCTACGAGACAGTGTAATGTGTAGAATGTGAGAAGTTTCATTGTTCATTACCGCTGCGCGGAAGCTTATGCCTCACGCAATGTTTTCAGCATAGCGTGTCATTCCACATCCACACACCTAGACCAATGATAATATATCTGAGCACTTTGGCTATTTTTCACAAATAATGATTGTGAATCAGGTACAATTCATTTTGCTCTCATTGACTCCTATGCCTCTTGAACTAGCTGCAACGAAAAAAAAGAAAGCCTTCCGCTCTTCAGTGGCTAATTCATTGTACGGTTTTCCTCAAAGGAACATTTTGGTAATACCATAATACGCCTTCGTGTACCTAGGACACAGAGATAGAAAAGCATTGTTAACACCATCCATTAAAAGCACGAAGCTCAGCGTTAACATAGCAGCCATACTGACAAAGTATACGTTTTCCCTGATTGGTCATAGATGTAGCAGAAGAAAATTTTCTTTATAAACGCGCGGGTGATAATGTAGCCACAGGTGGAACTAAGGCGAAAAAGCGCCTACGCTGATTTTCTTTACCGCAGCGTAAGGTGTGATCAGCTTATCTAAGCCCGTTTCGCTGGTGATTTGATCATAGCCCATTTCGCGCACCATTACAAAAAATCACAGCCTATCCACGGAGTGAACGATGATGAGTGGGGCGAAGCATTCAACCGTCCACGCTCCCGCTCACTCATCTGTCCGTCCGTGCGTCTGTTTGTCCGTTCGTCCGTGCTTTCATCCATGCGTCCATCCATCCATCCGTCCGTTCGTCCATATTTCTTTCCATGCGTGCGTCGGTCCATCCTATTGTACACATGGAAGGAAGGATGGATGGATGAATGGATGGATGGATGCTATGAGTGTACCCTTTATAACAAGGCGGTGACATCTATGCCACCAGGCTCGCAAAAAAATGAAAATAAATTTTTCCTTTTATGTTGGCCTAATGCCTTATCTACGTCAATTTATTCGATCCTATTGTAACAAAAAATATAAATTTGTGTTCAATCTCTCTAGCTCTTCAGGCAGAATTCCCTCAATATTCCACTATTTCTGTCGTTTATCTCTAGTTTTCTGCCATCAATACTCTAACCGTTTCTTGCTTCTATCGCCGGCGTGTAGAGCTTTCCATGTTTCTCTCTGTAACTCAAAGCCACTTACAGGCTTGCGCCCGCACGTATACCTGGGTGGCTATCGCCGCATTCAATCGGAACATGTTACATCATTTCCGTAACTACCCCAGAGATTGTAAACTATTTTATTGAATCTCGAATTATGATCACAAGTTCCAAGGCAACCTGAGCTCGCTTCGGAACCCTGTGTGGTGCTCCCACCCTCCCCACTCAGGATTCCCTAATAAAGTCTATTTATCTCTCTCGCTTCAAAGAGTAAAGCACTTACCCTTGAAATATTTATGAAACCTCAGAACTTCCGGCTTTGAGTGACGCACTAGAGTAAATTAGATTCCAGAAACCGAGTAAGTGTGTTTCCGACTCAAAATCGGCCTTGCAGAGCATGCAGTCAGTCCTTCAATAAGGTTGTCACGAACCCTTAACGTCCGAGGTTGTCAATTTTATTCACCCTGTCACAGAAACAGCTCAAGAGGTCAATTTTCAGTGGCTACCTGCTTATTGCGAGATCAGTGGCAATGATTCTGCCGACAACGCGGCTCACACATCCCACCAAGGAGAGCACACCCTTCCGATTCCTTTGCCAGGAAAAGACGTTGCAAGGTAACTTCGTCACCTGGTACGTATATTCTGGGTGAGCTAGAGTGATACACCCCAAGCATAGGACATACGAGACTCCACCAAATAAAGCCTCGACTGGAACTTCGACCTTCATCTGGACTTTGTCGATGGGAAGCTTCGCTTTTTTGTAGGCTTTAGTTCGGGGTTGGCTTCACAAAAGCACATGCAACCATCATTCGACTGACCGATAGTGCGGAATGCGACGTGTGCGGCATCTAAAAAGACATCGACCATCTGCTAGGCCGTTGCCCCCAATTTGCCTCTGAGAGACAAAAGCTTTCCGATGCAATGCGAAGACGATCAGCCACCCTCTGTGCAGATGCTGCTGGAACACCGTTCTCGTCTTTCATCGGTTCAAAAAGCAGTTAACGCAGTCTCTGCGCTTCTTGAAGATTACAGGCATATGTGAATGCTTTTGACTTTGGCATAGTACCTCCGCTCCCTACGCGTCAGCCAATGGACTGACAAATTTTGTCCCTTTCTCTTCCGTTTTCTCTCTTTCTCATCATTATACTCCCCCTTTCTATTTCCTCAGCGTTGGGTAAGAAACCGGGCATGCGCCTGGTTAATCTGCCTGCTTTTTTTGTTGTTCTTGTCCTCTCCTGCCTTATTTCGTTCTTTTCCTTTCCGTAGTTACTGAGAGCTGGCATCTTTTCCATGGCTGTCATCAAATAAATCCTCTCCGCCTCTCTGACTTTTGCTTCATGCTTCTTGTTACCACGTCGCACACATTGCCAGCCATATATTTACTGGTGAGCCTCTTAGTTCTTTTCTCCATTTTGTGTCCACGCTCTTCCTATACAAATATCTGAACACCTTCCCTGCCCATCTACTCTTATTCATTTTCCTAAGCCTCTCTTCAAATCTCATTCAGCGCTGAGCTTCCCTTACTTCAAAGCCTGTCCATCTCATATTCCCCTTTACATTCTCATTCGTCGTCTTCTGGTGAGTGCCCAACGCTAGGCGTTCCACAGTCCTTCGATATAAATCCAGTCCTGATTGCACCTGTGACTTCATTCACAGCATTGAGCTCCCAAATTTAAGCGCTGGAACCAATACGCTTTTCCACAGACGTCTAAGCACATCGTACTTATCGTGTCCTCATAATGCTCTGTGCTTCATTATTGCATGATTTCTCTTTCCCATTGCTGTCTATGTTTTTTCCTGTACCTCATTATATCTGTCTTCCTTATTTACCCATACTTCAAGGTACTTGTACTCGCTTACCCTCGGTATTTCTTGGCCGTGTATTGAGACTGCCTGCTCTTCGTGACCACTGAATACCATCAATCAACATTTTGTTGCACTGAACTTTAGTCCTAGATCCTCGCCTTTCCTTCCGCATATATCTGCCAGCCACGGTATATTGCCTAAACTGTCCGCAAGTAGAACAATATCGTCTGCATAACATAGAACGAGAAGCTCCTGCTGAACGATCGCGCCAGCCTGTTTGTGTGACAGATTAAAGCCCACGTTGCTACCTTGCCTCGCTTTTTGCATCCTCACACAGTACAGCATGAACAGCGGGGAGAAAGGTTATCCCTGTCTGTGCTCCTCCTTAATTTCAACGCTGACATTGCTATCTATTCCTTTCTTTTCTATGCAACTGTATTTCTAGGTATATTTGTTTCAAAAGCTGTATGCAGTCGTTTCTTGTGCCCACTTTCTTCAATAGGTTCTACAAAATTTTTTATTAACGTTGTCATACGCGCTAGTGGTGCCCAAATAAGCTACATTTAAAGGTCTGGTTTTATTTCAGATATTTTTACACACTGAGTACGAACAAACAGGTTTAACTGCCTGTCAATTTGGAATTCATTTCGAACTTCTCCCAAAATATCATTTTGCTTTGCCCGCGTTTCTATACTCAGTTACATTGCCTGCATCGCCAACCTGTATAGAACCGATGTAATAGTTAGAGGTCTATACGACCGAATGTTAACTTTTTCTCCCTTGCCTATTCAGTTCATTCTACTTTTCTACCAAGTGTCTGGTATTTCCTTCTCCTCTAGGCACTTTTCTACAGATTTCAGCAGCCCATCTTTAGTGCTATGTCCTATTTTGTTGATCAGATGGATGGGAACCCCATATGAGCCCGGAGTAGTGTGCTTAGGAATTTCGCCTGAGGCCTTCTTCCAATTTAAATTCTCGGGTACTACCTCTTTCTCGGTTGCACTCGTTTTCATACATTATTCAACGGCGAGGTCCCCTGGGCGACCTTCTAGATGAATCAGCTGTTGCCTTTTGATATAGTTTAGTGCTTCGTACCCTTCGAATTTACTTACTCCTTCATCTACCTTATGTTGCTGCACTGCGACAGACATCCTACGTAGCGGCTTTAGGTGGCTCCAAAATATTCTAGGCGTAGCCTTCTTAATTTCGAGAATCTTTGTCAACCAGCGTTGACAAGGATTCTCGAAATTTCTCATCTTTCTCATATTCTCATCTTTCTAAGTTTGTCATATATTCCCTCGGTCATAAGATAATGACTAATGATCAATTGCCTGTGTTACAGTGACTAGAATAGGAAAGTGTGATGAGCGGCAAGCAGCGCCTTCGCAGCGCACTGAAGCCTCCGAGGAGGAGCCGCCTGGAAGCGCGCGCAATCGTTTATACATTGTTTGCACGTTTCGGACAGTTTCGTCGAGCGCGTTCGTCCTCGTTTTTTTAATTGCGGTGGCACTCTGACACCAATGCTTCTGTGTGCGCTCTCATGGCGCGAAAATAAAGTCAGTTCTTCGTCCCGGGGTTCACTACAGGCTACAAGTGAGTTAAAAATGACCGCAGTTTTCCGAGTGAGAACACTGGTTAGCATGCGGAGTATATATGTTGAACTGCGATAAATGTGGTTTGTAATTTGCGAAATGCGTGTGTGTTATGAGTGAACACGAGTGAACACACACGCACGTATGCTGCGAAAGACGACGTTTATTGATGAGACGCTTTGGGTATATTGCGCAAGATGGCTTTATGGTCCGTAAAGTGAAGGGCGAGTGGGTCTGGTTGCAGCGGTCGAAGGTCGAAAGTTGCAAAGACGTGGTCGATGCACATCCCGCGAACCGTGGTCGGATGATGTTTGCCGTCGTGCGTTGCTCGTTTTAGCGAGTGCCGCGACTCCATGTAGTCGACCACTCAATCGTCCTTGATGACGTCGACGTTGAAGTTGCCAACTATCACGAAGGGTCGTCGTTGCGATCGTTGTTTCAGGTATTCTTCCACGGCTTCGTCGACGTACTTCTCCACGGCGGCACGCGATAGGTTGGGTGTGAGGTACATCGTCATGACGTCGACTCTGCAGACGCTAAGCGACGCAGTGCTCAGCGGCGTGTTTTCCAAATGTTTGAGCCAAGCGTGGATGTTGCTGCGCTTGACCAACCCTCGCTTGTACGTGGCCTTGCTCACCACTTTCCGCTTGACGTGGACGTCGATGACAGCGTCGTCTGGAATGTTGCGAGGCAGACACCTAACAATGACTGGAACTTCGATGGGGACGTTCACTACCTGGCCATTGATTCTGTACTGTCCGTTGCCGTGAGTCAAGCGTCGTATACTCATAAACGGGAGACGAGGAGCGATGAGCCGTTCTTCGACAGCGTTCAACTCGGGTAGATGTGCCGGTCGGGGCGAGTAGCGGTAGCCGTAACTCGCGCTGAGCGATGGAAGTCTACCAGCAATTAACGACTGCTTGCACGTGGCCCACGCGACGTAGTTGGCAAATTTGTCGGCGTCGCTTCCAAACGCATCGCAAAGAACCGACAACACTTTGGAACGACGCAGTTCATTCCGAATGTTGCCGATCCGCCTCAAGTTGTTGTCGAACCAAGGTCGATCACACACCTTGCAGCTGTGGCCGATGCTCCGGTTAAGGAAGTCACGCTTGAAGCGAGCGTTGGGCGTGTCATACTGCTTGGCTCGCCACGCCGCTATCGCGGCGCGCTCGTGCTCGTGGATGGCATCGAGATCGGCCTCGCAGCGTCGACACTCGCACGCGGCTTCACCGTCCGGATTCTCTAGCCGATGCTTACGCCTCACAGCGGCTTCGCGTTCTCGAAGCTGGGAATTTTCCGCTCGACGTTGATGTATCGCAGTTGCTTCGCATTGGGGATCCTCCGCTCAACGTTGACGTATCGCAGCTGCTTCGCATTGGGGATCCTCCGCTCGACGCTGACGTCTCGCAGCTGCTTCACGTTCTCGGAGCTGGGGATACTCCGCTCGACGCCGACGCTTGCGTTCCGCATCGCGAGCTCTTCTCAGCGCGGCCTTGTCCACGGACGAACTGTCTCCGGAATTGCTTGCGGTTCCGCCAACACATTGGCTGACGCTATTAGAAGGGACGTCAGTAAGTGTGTTTGCGGATTCGTCAGCATATATTTTCACCAGCGACATCGGGTCTGGAGCGACCGCACAAACCAACCGACGATGGGCGGTGCGCCCCGACACTGTTATTCATAGCGAGTGCCGGCCGCAGCTTGCGCATGCGCGCGTTAGCATACAGCTGGCGCATGTAAAACGAAAGATCGCGCGGCGCGTGGAGGAGAAAAGCCAGCGCAGCGCGCGCTGTGCTGAGAGGAGGAAGGGATGCACAGATGGCTGGCGGAGAAGGAGGGAGGTTGCGGACGGCGACGGCGCATGACTAGCCCCTAGTATAATATGCTCCGCATGTAAAAGAAGCATGCACTGTTCGGCGTTCCAAAGGACGATGCTCTGTTATCGCAGTGGCGGAGAGCGATCTCGCGCGCTGATAAGCTGCTTCAAGCTGCTTCACGAAAACTCGGCTGTGTGCGCGCTGCACTTCAGCGAGAGGTACATCTCCTGGCACTTCGAGCACACTGTGAATGGCAAAATTGTCCGCATTAAAAGGGGTAGGCCCATAGGCGTGCTTGCCATAAGGGGGGAGGGGGCGAAGCTTCATTGCAGGGCGCCTCTTCCCCATTGAATCAATGTATAAGGCAGATTTTACGCCTTCCTTTCAGACGACTAAAAGAGTGCCCTACTGCCTAGTCAATGTATAGAACAGACTTAGAGCCCCCTTTCTAGGTGGCCAGCCCCCTTTGCCCCCCTCGTGCCAACACCAATGGGTAGGCCTTTCGGAGAAGCTCTTCGCATTTGTAGACGCCCTTGAAATCACTTCTTCAAAGTGGTTTAGCTACAAAGAGTTTCATAGTGACAGCTTGGAAGAGCTTGTTTCCTGCTTAGTAAAAAAAACAAAAATTGTCACACGAGCAAGAAAAATATATTTTAATTGTTTCACACTGCTCAAGTGCGTGGTTGATTCCCATCTCTGCGCAGCGCATCGCTGCCTTGAGTGACGTGCAAACGTGTGCCAGCGCCATCTGGCGGTTTCCTCCCAAGGCGCTACACGCTAGCCGGCGCGTTCATCACACTTTATTATTCTAGCCACTGTACCTATGTACAACTTCCCACGTAATCTGCCCCTCACACTTAGGCCTCACGATAACTGTCTGAAGACAATGTTGCTCACAGAGATCTAGCAATGACCTGCCATCAGTGTCTGAATATCTGTCAATGTACTCTATGTGAGCATTCATGTCTCGTCGAAGGATTATTTCGGCGCCATGATCAAATTCTTTCATATCGGTGCGTCTATTATTCATCATCTCCAAATTCTTTTCCTTGCAGTTATTCCCCGTCCACAAGTAAGCTACACCTAGCCATGTTTTTCTTTCCCCCTACTGTGCCCGAAACCCTGAAGTGCTCTGAACACGTTTGCTTCACTCTATCCCATTCGGCTTTGCTATGGGCTAGCTTTCCAACATCCCCACCTTTCTTTTCTCATATGATCTTGATGTATCCTTCCCAAGAATAAATCAGAATCTGTGGTGGGTCTTCCAAGTCTTTAGGGCATATTTCTGTAACCAAATGAACACCTCTCTGTTCCTTGTTTAACTGCTCCTCATTCTCTAACCATTTTGCTACTTTTCTGCCATCTTACATATAATAATAACTAACTGCAACACGCGCTTTTTCCTTCTTTTGCCTTTTTTATGGTTTTTGGCTGTACGGCCTGTCAAACAGTACCCCTGGTTAATTTTCTTGCTGCTAGCTGTCCTGAACTGCGAAGGACTTACGTTCTACCGAAAAAAGGTACTGCGCGTCCTGAAAGTCCCCAACACCACTCATGACCTATCTATCCTCCTATTGAAGTGAATTCTGTCTCGTTGAAAACCACCCACCTATGCACCTCTCTGTTTATTTCCACTACATCAAAGCTTTTCTCTCGACTCACCTGCAACATCTGCGTCAACTGCTCTTTTCAGGTTGCCGTCTCGCACCAGTACCTCTGGTACCGTGCACATTACTATCTGTACCTGAGGGGAAATGGCATGCGTGTCGTCGACGCCTTAAGCCAATGTGGTCACTAGTCCTGCCAAGTCTTCATTCAAGGCATCGTTTAGACCACGCGCAGTTATCACGAGACTTCGTCCATTAGTTTTAGTTCTGAGTTTCGTGCTCGCTTGCCTCATCCCTGCTTCCAGCTTATGTCCTAGGAACGTCCTTATTGAAACCCTCTTGTGGCCTTTTACCCTCTCTTTGATTGCTTCTGCGCATCGATTCAAATTCCAGTTCCCGGCAATTATCACGTGCTGTGGCTTTTTTGTTAGAGTTTCCCGGCCCTGCAGGTTACTTGCCCTTGTAACGCCAACTGCTTTGTCACTTCTCCATCTCCTACCACTTCGCAGGAGGTGGGTCTTGTGGCCATTGAACCCATTGCATCTCCTTTTCTGAACCTGTTTCTCCTTTCTTCTCTGCCGTTCTGGGTGCTGGTGCCCCACCATTCTCACCATCGGCTGCTGCTTTGTTTATCTTGCCCACCTTCGCGAGACTCTCTAAGTCTGACTTAAGTCTTTCTCCCATAGCATTCGTTTTTTCTCGCTCTGGCGCCAAAGCAGTCTCCAGCTCGGCAATTCTCATCATCAGTTGACCCTGGGTAACCATCATTTCCTGCTTTTTTTTTTCTTCGATCTCACATTGTCTACACTTGGCATGAGCTTCCTCTGCATTCACATTCACTAGCCTCCATTTTCGAACACACCCCGCATTCTGAACAGTTTACAGTTTTTTTAACTAAATCTTGTTTGACAATGATTTTGACAACAATTCAGCAGAGTCCACGTGCATCTGAGTTGTCCCACTAGATAATAACAGGACGTGGCGTATAGCGAGTGCTCTTCTAAGTTAAAAAAAAACTCTGAGCTCTACTACAAAAATTTGCAGGGTCGGTGTTCTTGCATCCTTCTGTGGTGCAGGAAAAACACACAAACAAGAAAAATATTAGGTGACTGATCCTCCTGAGAACCATACAATGTAATAGGTGCAATAAAGGTTTACACTACTTTTATTCATTTGTTTATTCTAATACGCACAGCGCCCAAGGGACATTATTGTGGGGGGGAAACGAAAAAAAAACAATCTATTACAGGCTGTGTACAACATCAAGAGTTAACATAACAAGATGAGCAATGTGTTATGATTACAGCTGACGTGACACATGTACATTCCGAACAGATCACTCGAAAAATATATCACGTCAAACCTAGAAGAGTACATTACCACAAAACTACAAAAAGTAAAAAGGATTAAAAACGTATAGGTAGACAATTTTATTGAATGCCGCACAGGTGACGCGATACCTAGTGGAGCAAAATTCACTATAAGGGCAATGCCGAAGGAACCGATAGGCGACAAGATAACCTCCTCCGGCCGACTATTCCAATAATGGCATGTTCCTAGAATGAAGGAATGCTCACATATGTTAATGCAACAGCTATATTCTCTCATCTTTAGAGTATATATATAATGGGCTGACCTGTACCTTGGATTGAAAATATATGCTTCCTTCCTAAGGCATGTTGCTCCAATAAACTTTTTTTGAAAGAGCTTTAGGCGTATGTATTTTCGTCTACTTTGCAAATTCGGCCATCTAAGATCGGCTTTAATATCAAAGGAGCTTATTGAAAAGTCGTAGTTCGAGAAAATAAACCGTCCTGCACGCTTCTGAATACGTTCTACTTCGGCAACGCAAATCTTTGTACAGGGGTCCTATGTGGAGCATCAGTATTCTAAAATGGTGCGCACGTTTGAAAAGTAATGAGTTTTTTTTCAACCCAGGAAAAGCTTTTTTGAGGTTTCGCTTTGAAAAGTTGAGAACACGGCCAGCCTTGGCTGCCACATAGTTTATGTAGTCATGCTATGAAAAATCATTCTTATACAAAACACCTAAATATTTGTATTTGATACAATCGAGTGGCTTTCACCGTAAGACAATGCGTACAATCAAAATGTTACATTTGTTAGTAAACCAGCACAACTTCGCACTTTGCAACATTCAGCCTCATATTCCACCCAATACGCCATAGTAGTATCGCTGAAGGTCACTTTGTAACTGAACACTGTCACTCAGGAAAATTCTCGCGGTAAAGACAACAGTCATCGGCATACAATTTGCGATTACATGACATCGGTTCCCCTATATCAATAATAAGTATTAGAGAAAAACGGTCCCAGAGCCGATCCTTGGGGGACACCTGATAAAAGTGTTCTATATGGTGAACGCGTTTCGTGAAGAACAGTACACTGTTTTTGATCAGCAAGATGAGCCTCAATCCAATGTGAAAGAACCGAAGGAATATTTAGTGCACACAGTTTTATCAGCAACAGATTATGTACTACAGAGTCAAAAGCCTTTTGCAAATATTGGAAGATGCATTCAACCTGTTCGCTGTCATTGAATGATAAGGCTATGTCGTGAGACAACTGAATCAATTGCCTGTCACAATATCGTCCCCTCCTGAAACCAAGCTGTGCTGAGCTGAAAAAAATTGATTTCTTGGAGATGATCCATCAAGTTGGAGTAAATGACGTGCTCTAGTGTCTTACACGACACACTACTAAGTGAAGTGGGCACATATATTTTCCGGTCCTTGTGTTATCACTGCTATTGAAAATGGGAACGACCTTTGCATTTTGCCAGTCGTTTGGTGAGATTCCGGAATTAAATGTCTTTTGAAAAAGTATTGTGAGGAAAGGGGCAAGTCACATAGCGCAGTTTTTATTACGCTGTTTGAAATGTGATCAGGGCCTGGTGCTGACTTCACGTTCACTTTTAGCAGTATTTTGCTATCGCCCTTCTGAAAAGATTATTGCACTCATCTGAGAGAAATTCTGAGCAGTTTATACTCGCCTGGCCTGCGGAGTAGACTGTAAGAATACCGATTCGAAGTAGCTGTTAAACTGCTCAGCCTTCCTTTTGTGGTCCTCACCATAGTTATTATCGTCTATAACATCTGGAATATCATCCTTTGAACGACGCTTGCTTCTGACGTAGTTTCATACTTTTTTCGGGTCACGTTTTAATTTTTCACTTAGTGTTTCTAGATATGTGCTTTCTGCCTTGAGCATTTCTTTTGCTATTTCTTTGGCGAGTTCCTTCATGTGGTGGTAACGGTCAGATTTTATCGATATGCAGTACCTGCGGTACAGGTGGTGTCGTCTATTAATCAAAGCGCAAATAATTCTGCTCATCCATGGTTTATCGGCTCGGCGTTTCGATGTAATCACTCAGGACGGAATGAATGACTATGTTATCAATAAGTTTCATTTTCAGCCGATTCCATGCGGATTCCGCATCGGTCGAAGAAGTAAGTTTTTGGAAAACAGGCAAGAATTCATCTAGTTCGCAAGATAGTGAAGTCCAGTCTGCTTTATCTTAGTAGAAGATCAATCGTGGTGATCTACTATGACGATACTTCACGGGACCGGGATGTGTGCAAAACCATTTCATGATCACTTACAGCTAGCAATGAATCAACAGTCGAAATGAGGGTGCGGTCGGAACAGCACAATGAATCTAATATATTTGGAAGTTGAAAGTGATTTAGGAGGAATGCGCACAAATTGAAACAGAGAATACGCATTTAACATTTCTCGAAAGGCAAAGTACATATGTGACGAAGTACTAATGTTTCGCAGGAGATCGATCCACTTTATGTTGAAATCACCGCCTAAAACAGTATACGTTGCATCCAAGGACAACAATACGTTGTTCAACTCGTATAAAGATTAAGGAGAGTGGGAACCAGGTGGCCTCTAAAACGACCCGACTGCTAACGGAGTGTCCTTAGTGTGGATGATACTACACCAGACTGTCTCACATGATGTGCGTTGAGCAATAACGTGCTTGCTGTTCAAGCTCTTCTGTATCATCACAAATACCCCACTACTGCTTTATAAATTAACAAAAAGCAAGCCCGAAGCACGTGAAAACACTTGTCTGCGCAGTCGACCCGGAACCGTCGCAAAACACGTCCATCTGTGACCGAACTCTTCTATTGGGCCAACGCCATCTAAGAAATGAGACGAGAAATGGTGATGAGACAGAGCCATTTATTACACTGTTCCAGAGATACTGCTGGTTGCGAGTGACGCAAGACGAGGTCAGACAAAAACGAGCTTCACCTCTGACAATTTTTTGAAAAATATATGGTCGCATGCGAATTGTGAAAGCAGCTCTTTGGGTATTTCTTTTTTATTTTGCAGTAAGTTGAGGCAAAAAGTTTGAGGCAGACGTGTACGTACAGTTAAATACGATGCCATGAGTAGCGAGATCGGCGTGGACAGTTTTGTGCAGGCCAATTCACATGAATGACCACAGATTGAGCGCAGCGCGGCGGCCGCACTAACTGAACCGAGGACCACCGAAGGCAACGCGTTGAGTCATTCCACAACAGACACCGCAGAGAGGCATCTGTTTAAAAAGCTTTTTAGGGGCAAAGCTCCTTTTAGCAACACCCATTCGTCCCTCGTAGCCGTTGTACTGTGTAACAGTCATAACATTTTGACCTCCAAGGTGGTGCCGGTGAGAAATTTTTTCTATGCGTTGTTGAACAACAAATAATAGTGCTCAATGTACATGCCAATGGCTGCTAATGGGGAATGACAGGCAGGAGCATTCGGCTTTTAGTTAACGCGCACGCGTCGATCCCCATTAGCAGCCATTGGCATGTACATTGAGCACTATCTCACAGGAAAGGGTTGCTAGCTTATACGCACTGGGCGTAACCTCCTTGGTTTTAGAAAGGTTTAGCGAGCGTTGGGCCGCAGTGCCATGAATACAGTGAACTAGTATATACCATGAACTCGATGTGGTTAAAGGTGGGAAGTAGACCCGAAATGCAAGCCGTAAGAAAATGTGCGTGTGCCACCTCTAGTTTAGTCCTTGGAATGTCTGCTGGATGGCGGTGCTTCTATATGGGAATTATATGATGAAAAGACGCGAAATGGTGGTACTTGGAGTGTTGATTAGATGGACGTACGGACACACAGACAGAGGCGTGAATGGACACATAAACAGACGCAGGGGCGGATGCATGGACAAACGCAGGGACGGACGCACGAACAGACGCACGCACGGACTGGCGGATGGACGCATGAATGGTCACACAGATGGATGCATGGATGGACGGAAGCAAGAACAAATGGACGGACGAATGCTTCGCCTCACTCTCCATCATTCACTCCGTGGTTATGCTGCCAATTTTCATTTCCATACAGGGTATCGGTAGGCGTACTCAGGCGTACCTTAGCAAAGACTTTATCAGCGACCGCACGGTGGAGCGCTACTGCGGGTGGCCGCAGCGGAACCTGCAGTTACACCCAAGGTGCAAAAATATTCGTGTTATTGACGCTGTGCACCCATGATCGGCCAAACTATGTTCGGCTGGCGTTCTTAGCAGCGCTGCTGGGAGCCAACAGATGACACCGTTGTCAGTGTACCTAGCTACTCAGTGTTGGCGATTGAGAATGCCGCCACTTCCCTGACGTTTTTGGTTACGATTGTGAGAATCGTGCTTAAAGCGTGAAAGAAATTAAATATTTTGAAGTAAAAGGGCAGGTGTTCCAGGTGTAAATGTGCCATAGCATGAAAATAACTCGTGAATGGTGTGAATGTCGTGATAACGGATCGATAAGGCAGCACTCGAAGCCTACTTACGCTCTCTCACACTAATAGTTTCGCCAGTCAAATGCATTTCTCCATGTTAAAGAAACCCAGGTGGTTGAAATTTCCTGCGCCCTCGGCTACAGCGTTCCTCATAAATATATGGTGGTTTTGGGACGTTAGACGCCACATATAATTCAGTGCATTTCTCCATGCAAAGAAAAAATGCTAGCCAACATGCTAATATAGCTTTTTCCATCCACGGCAGCCGTATTCGGATGGGCGTAACATTCAAATAACGCCTTAGTACTTTGATCTGTGTGCATGCTGAAAAACTCCGGGTGGTGTAAATTCGAAGCGTGGTGCTTTGAGCTAGTTGGTGTGACGTGACGACTGCTGTAGCCCGAGATCAGAAGGACGACGAAAGGGCAAGAATAAGACTAGCACTCGTCTTCTTCTTGTCCTTTTGTCATCGCTCTGATCTCGTGCTATAACAAATGTCATAGTGTAAACTCATCATGAGCCATCCACTATAGTGTCCCTCGTAATCATATTGTGGCTTTGACATCTAAATATCCAGTAGTCATTATTATCCATCTACTAGACACCATGGGGGCTGCATCAGAAATAAAAATATTGCGTGTCGTTGCTTCCGTTTACACAGGGAACCGCCAAAGCGTACTTGTGCGAAATAATGTGACCGCGATATAAATAGATTCGAAATATCCAACTATTGAATATATTGTGCACTAGAGCGGTGGACGTCTTCACCACATGCTTGATGCTACTAGAGGAAGACGCACACATGTATTGTATATATCTCTCAAGTTAAAACTCAACAGGTGTGTAGGATGTAGACTCGCTACCTTGGATCACACCATCACTAATGTTATTCACTGATAAAAACCTTGGCAAAGAAGTTCTTTACTTTATTCTCGATTAATGTATACAATTAGGCACCCCTCCCTTGTGCCCCACGCTAGAATTCGTTTTTGTTATACAACAGCACAGGAGAGAATGATATTGTTACAGGGAGAAGGCGTCTGAAAAATGCCTTTACTTTCGGTAAACAGGCAGGCATACAATATAGAGCCCGGTCTGCACGAGCTCGCGCTAAACATCGTCCTCTTTTCTAGAATGTTCATTTGTGGCGCCCCGTAGCATCACCCCCGGCGGCGAAGGCACCGTCTCGGTGCTTGGTTGGTCTGAGTAAAATCGTTTCAGCCGAGTGACGTGAACAATGTCAGAACACGATCGCGTGCTGGTGGCGTTAAGAGGTTCAATTTCATATGTCACGTCGGTGACTTGGCGCACCACACGGTACGGACCCGAGTACGGTGAAATCAGCTTTTCGCACAGGCCAACTCGCCGCGACGGCGTCCAGAGAAGGACTGTGTCACCTTGACTGAAGTGGACATCACGATGGCACGCGTTGTAGACCTGTCGTTGTCGTTCCTGCGAATCGCTCAGACGCCGGCGAGCAATCTCACGTGCCTCTAGAGCTCTAGAAATCACATCGCGGGCATATTCAGACGTGTGGCCAACGGCAGGAAGGAGCGTGTCGAAAGGCAACGTAGGTTCTCGTCCGTACAGGAGGAAAAATGGCGAGAAACCTGCAGTGTCATGCCGAGACGTATTATAGGCAAAAGTTACAAATGGAAGGGCGAAGTCCCAGTCACGATGGTCGGAAGACACGTACATGGCGAGCATGTCCGTGATGGTTCTATTTAGCCGCTCCGTGAGCCCGTTGGTTTGAGGATGATATGCTGTTGTGAACTTGTGCTTTGTAGCGCAAGAGTGCAATATGTCTTGGATAACTTGTGATAAAAAGTAGCGACCCCGATCGGTGAGCAGTTGCCGAGGAGCGCCGTGGTGTAATATGACGTCTTCTAGAAGAAAGTCAGCGACGTCGGTCGCACAACTGGTAGGAAGGGCCCGTGTGATTGCATACCGAGTGGTGTAATCCGTGGCGACTGCTATCCACTTGTTTCCGCTCGCCGATAAAGGAAACGGCCTAGTAAGTCAACACCTACCCTATAAAATGGTTCGGATGGGATCTGAATGGGTTGAAGGCGTCCCGCTTTAAGGGTTGCTGGTTTTTTGCGGTGTTGACAGGATTTGCATGAGGCGACGTAACGGCAGACGGATCGGTAAATACCGGGCCAAAAGAAGCGACGTCGAACGCGGTCATAAGTTCTTGAAACTCCCAGGTGACCAGCTGTCGGAATATCATGCAACTGTGCAAGGACAGTCTGACGCATATGTTGTGGTATGACCAACAGCAGCTCAGATCCGTCAGGATGCATGCTGTAGCGATATAAGACGCCATCTTGGAGCAGGAACATACGGAGAGAAGGAGGAGTTGTGGGACCACTAAGCCGAAGGATTATATCTCTGAGGTGAGGATCACGGCGTTGCTGATCTCCGATGTTGCTAAACGCGGAAAGTGCCAAAACGCAAGTAGACTCATCGCTCTCAGAAAGGTCTGCTGGGTCTACTGGATGACGCGACAAGCAATCAGCATCCTCATGGTGGCGACCTGATTTGTAGACAACCGTGTAGGAATATTCCTGTAGCCGTAGAGCCCACCGGCCGAGACGTCCACTAGGATCTTTTAAGGACGACAACCAGCATAAGGCGTGGTGATCAGTGACAACCGTGAACGGGCGTCCATACAAATAAGGCCGAAATTTAGCCACTGCCCAGACGAGTGCGAGGCATTCGCGTTCTGTGATGGAGTAATTTCGCTCTGCTGGCGATAAAAGACGGCTAGCGTATGCAATAACGCGCTCGCAGCCATGCTGTCGTTGTGCCAAAACGGCTCCGATGCCGTGGCCGCTGGCGTCGGTACGCACTTCCGTTGGAGCGCATATATCAAAGTGGCCGAGAATCGGTGGCGTCGTAAGTCTACTCGTCAGTTCAACGAATGCTCTGGTTTGTTCAGGTCCCCACACAAAAGTCACATTTTTTTTAGTAGTTCCGTGAGTGGTCGTGCGACGTCAGCAAAATTCCGCACAAATCTACGAAAGTAAGAACAAAGGCCCAGAAAGCTTCGAACATCGTTCGCAGAGGTCGGCACAGGGAAATCTTTGACGGCACGGATTTTCTCAGGATCGGGACGAACACCAGAAGAATCGATAAGGTGTCCAAGGACAGTAAGCTGCCGGCGGCCGAAGTGACATTTCGACGAGTTTAGTTGGAGCCCTGCTTTGCGGAAAACCGAAAGAATTATTGAGAGACGCTCGAGGTGTGTTTCGAAAGTTGGCGAAAAAACAATGACGTCATCAAGGTAGCATAAGCAGATTGACCACTTGAAACCGTGAAGAAGAGCGTCCATCATTCGTTCGAATGTAGCCGGGGCATTGCATAAACCGAACGGCATTACTTTGAACTGATAGAGCCCGTCGGGAGTTATAAATGCCGTCTTTTCACGGTCCAGGTCATCAACTGATATCTGCCAGTACCCGGAACGAAGGTCGATGGAAGAGAAATAATTTGCGCCACTAAGGCAGTCAAGAGCGTCGTCTATCCGCGGCAGAGGATATACGTCTTTTTTCGTAACCTTGTTAAGATTTCTGTAGTCGACACAGAAGCGCCAGCTGTTATCCTTCTTTCTCACAAGCACAACGGGCGAAGCCCAAGGACTTGAAGAAGGTTCAATGATGTCTCGGGCAAGCATCTTGTCGACTTCTTGCTGGATCACGTGGCGCTCGGTGGAGGAAACTCGATAGGGTCGCCGGTGTACTGGATTTGCATCACCGGTGTTGATCCGATGTTTTACGACGGTCGTTTGACCTAGGGGTCGGTCGCAGAGATCAAAGACGTCTTCATACGACGCAAGAAGGCCACGAAGCGCAGACACATGCTCGGCCGGGAGATCAGAGGCAATCATTCCAGTTATGTAGTCTAGTGTACTGCGCGACTGAATACTTGTAGATGACGGTGTATCCTCTGTTAAGGCCGATATGTGGAAGTCGCCGGCCGGGGCAAGGGTTGCAAGGGATATTCCTCGTGGCAGCACTTCAGAGCAAAGTCCAAAATTCACAATAGGGAGACATGCCACGTTGTTCTTCATTGTGATGATGGTGTGAGGGAACGCAACATTGAGCGAACAGAGTACTGTAGGATTAGGTGAAATTACATAATCGCCGTCAGCCACAGGTGGATCAGAAGAGACGTCGATATACGTCACAGCTCGGCAAGATAGGCGAACAAAGTCGGCGGAGCATAGCTTTGGCGGCGCAGGATCAGGAGGGTCAACGGCGTGTGGTAGGACGAGCTGAACAACACCAGCAGAACAGTCAATTAGGGCGGAATGTTCCGACAGAAAATCGAGTCCCAATATGATGTCATGTGGGCAGTGGTCCAGTACGTAAAACAGAACAGTGGTATGACGTCCAGCAACAGTGACACGGGCGGCACACATCCCGGTGACCGCTGGTGTTGCACCATCAGCTACTCAGACAAGAGTGATCGGAGCAGGAGTGAGCACTTTCTTGAGTCGAGCACAAAGGCTGGAGTTCATGACTGAGATGTGAGCGCCGGTGTCAATGAGTGCTGCCACAGAAGTACCGTCAACATTTACTTTGATCAAGTTGTTGTGTCCGGGTATCATGTGTAGAGGAATTTTGGGTCGGGTCGTCGAAGCAGGCTCACCTCTAGGAGCTGCGCCCGTCAGTTTTCCGAGGACTGGTGGTAGGAGGGCGAGGGGGAGCGACGTCGGTTAGTTGAGCGGGACATGCGTCCAGAGGGTGACGGAGAGCGGCTTGGTTGGGTGGGCCTGGATGGCGAAGCATCATCTTGTGCCGTGTAGATCGGCATCCGAGAGCCAGCAAGTGGGCGTCGGGTGTTGGCATAATGCGACCATGGCTGCCAACCCCAGGAAGTGCGGCAATGACGTGAAATATGGCCCACTCGTCCACAGTTGAAGCAGATCGGTCTGTCATCGGAAGTTCGCCATTCTGCCGGGTTCCGGTAACGTGGGCGGTTGTTCGGTCCGCGGGACATATTAGGTGTACTGGGCAGTCGGTAGTCAGGTCGGTTAACGGGGCATAGCGTCTGAAGTCCGGCGTTGGCTAGTTCCTGGCGTACGACACTCTTGATTAAGGAAATCGTGGCGCGAGAGTCGTCAGGGGCCTGGACTTGGTCAGACAGAGGAGATGCTGCTTCGATTTCGTGGCGCACGATGCGCACGATATTGTCGGAAGCAGCATGGGCTGGTGCCAAACGGGCGTCCTCGCAGGTTGATGTTGCAGCCGTGTTGGGAAGACGCGAAAAGTGCGGAGTGATGCGGCGACTTTTCGCGTCTTCGAAGCGTCGGCATTCATTAATAACGTCATCTACGGTCGATGAGTTTCGATATACGAGGAGATTGAAAGCGTCATTCGGCGATTCCTTTGAGGATGTGCGCGACCTTTTCAGATTCCGGCATCTTGTCATCAACCTTCCGGCAGAGGGCGAGCACATGCTGTATGTATGTGACGTACGACTCGGTGCCGGACTGGAGTCGGGACGCTAGTTCTTTCTGCGCAGCACGACGACGCCCGATGGGCTTGCCGAAGAGATCGATGAGTTTTTGCTTACAGATGTCCCAACTCGTGATATCTTCCTCGTGGTTGGAAAACCAAAGTTTAGCTGTACCATCAAGGTACAAAATAATATTGGCCAACATGAGCGTCGGATCCCAGTTGTAAAGAGCGCTCACCCTTCCGTACAGCTGAAGCCATTCCTCCACGTCAGTACTGTCACTGCCCGAAAATGTGCCTGGATCACGCGGTTGAGTCAGGACGATGGTGCGGTTAGTAGCAGCTGGATGCGGTGCTGTTGGTGGCTGCGTAGTTGGACGAAGCACGCTTGGGGTAGTCTCCGAAGAATCCTCGTGTTCGTCTTGATCAGGCATCGCACAGGCAGCCAAGGAACGTCCGCTGCGTAGAATCGTCGTGGTGTTGACTGTGGGAAGACCCGCACTCTCCACCAAAATGTTACGGGGAGAAGGCGTCTGAAAAATGCCTTTACTTTCGGTAAACAGGCAGGCATACAATATGGAGCCCGGTCTGCACGAGCTCGCGCTAAACATCGTCCTCTTTTCTAGAATGTTCATTTGTGGCGCCCCGTAGCAATATGCATAAAGCAGTTGAAAATTTTCAATTGGAGAGAAATACCCCATTGACTTTTGCTTTCGTACCCTCCCATGATGCCAAAAGATAGGATAAAACAGTCGAGCTGGTTGCTAGAGCCCATACTTGCGGCGGACCGAAATTCGCACAAACTACTGCGGCAGCTGTGGTCAAGATGAGTAAAGCTTAGCTGTTTTCTTTTTCTATTTTCTTTTTTCATAGCTGTTGCTAAGAATCATACAACGCGATACGCCATCACGCGGGTTTTGCCAACCAGCTGCGCCACAGATGTTGCCGATTTCCTTCTGTACGATGTCATCCTCTATCATGGTGCTCCATGCCAACTCCTCACAGATCGCGGACGCTATTTTCTCTCCCGAGCTATTGACAATCTGCTTCGCTCTTGCGAAACCAGAACAAATTCACGGCGGCCTATCATCCACAAACTAATGGGCTTACCGAAAGATTCAACCAGACATTAACTGATATGCTCTCCATCTACGTCTCCTCTGACCACCTAAACTGGGGCATTGCATTGTCCTTTGTTAAATTTGCATACGATTCCTCACGCCACAATACAGCTAGGTTTTCACCATTCTCTCTTATTTGTCCGCGACTCAACTCTACCTTTTGACACCATCTTTCCGGCAGCTGTCGATTCGCCGACGTTACTTAAGGGATAGCCCCGATAAAGTCGTCATCTCCCTCAGCTCCACTGTCTACAGACATTCTTTATGTCTCCCGCTTTAAGCTGTACCACTTCTCAACACCATAGAAAGCACCGAGACGGTGCTTCTGCACCCGGGGGTCACGTTACAAGACTACATCACGCTGAAGAACCAAGACAGACAGCGAGAAAGACGACGCGGTTCTGGGATGTGGGGCACGCTCTCACTTGCCATCTAGGCTTAGACTTGGCATCGTGCAAATATATCTCGGATGTCACCTCGTTTCTCTGCGTGCCCTCCCATAACAATATCTAGTAATGCCTTTATGATGGTCATGTTCTTACGTTGAAGTGCAGTTCAGTATGAAGCACTTCCCACCCATTTGAAACACCTCTGAGTTGCCTCCTTATTCGAGACGAACGAATGAAACTCACGCGCGAAAAAGAAAAGCGTGCCTTCGAAACAGCGTGGCTGCTCACGCCAGCAAAGAACACAGCGTGTTTCTGCCGAGGCCACCACCGTATAGCCCTTAGCGACACATCGGCAAGCTACATGAAAACTGCCCGAACATAATTTTGGTGCACAGAAGCGTCGCATTCCCTGGCAATGACGGCTATGGGGAAGGCAGTGTCAGCACATGTTTATGTATATTCTTGCAACATGTTCTCACCGTAGTCCTTGAATGATATCAAAGGACTCTGGTCTCGCCACTGACCTTCCCTGCTCCTCACGCTCCCATAACTATCACCGTACTCCATACTCCACTGTGCTTCGCGTTCGCTTTCTGTCGGCCTCATATGCTCAAGCTGTTACAACGATGTAGACGACGCTTGACGTTGGAGCGGGCACCTAGAAGATGTGCTCTCAAACCAAAGTACAAGCTGGAGTGAGACGCAGACAGTCTGATAACCAGGTATTATTAGCTCTAGAATCGGGCAGAGTCGCCGCCTGGTGGCTGTTACAAGCTGCCACTCTAGCGTCGCCAGCGCGAAGTCGGCGACGGGAATGACAGCAGGTCGGTTCGTTCCGTACGCAAGCAGAGACAGTGAAGAGATCAGAGACTTGAGAAAACAAAACAACTTTACTCTAGTGATATTGCAGCACACGGGATCTAATACAACACTTCAATACAACAAAATACATCGACACTTGATACAACTAAAGAAATATATAACAGAAACAATAAATCAGCTTACGAGAGAGAACTATTACAAACTACACAAACTAACAAGAATAGAACGACGGAGGAGAAAGTTCGAAGATATTAACAGGTGAAGGCATACGTGTGATGACCGGCAGCGTTGTGTCCCCGACGATCGGATGCGAGAAGTCGAAGAGAGTTCTGGCACGACTGCGATGTCAGCGGTGTTGCAACGCTGGTGGCTCCGGGAGGCTAGTGCTTGCAGGTGACTTCGAGCAGGTTGAGCTAACTCGAGGCGAAGTCCCGATGTCTACGTTGCAGACGTTAATATCGCGTCACAACTAGACGAACGGCTAAGTTTAGGTGGCCAGCCGATACAGAGCCGCACTAAAAACTTCTAGAAGAGATGCTTGTTGATCTGTTTCTACACCATCTTGATCAGCGACTAGTCTGCCTAGCAGGGCGAAATCCTGCGCTTGAATGGGACAAGAGATCTCTACCTGGGTCCAATCATGCGCATTTAATTGAGGGGAAACTCCGCCCCAATAATATTCTGACCCCACCCCTTTTTAATTGGGAGAGGGCCCTCAACTAGCGAGAGTGACAACCTGTCGGGTTGTTGTCATACGGCTTGGCCACCAGAGCGTTTCCCACGCTTTTCCCCGTGGGAACGGTCAAACGTTTGGCTCTGAGCCGGTGCGTCTCGAAGTCTAATCCTTGTTCGGGGTATACCGCGGCCTTCTATGACCTTGCAGATGCCGCCACAGTTACAAAAGGATTAACCGTCGGCGGCGACGTTCTAAGAAGAGCACTCCATTCTGCCCTTCTCGACTCCCTTTCATGCGCCGCCGTTCTCACGGTCAGTCGGGGAGTACGGCGCCCGTTAATTGCCGTGACGCGGTGTCGCCAAAAATGGCCGTCCGTGACATTGCCCCCCACTTTCACAATGTTATTCATAACATTTGTTCACACGGAGGGGAATTTTTCGACAACAAGGAACAAAACACCACCAACAAGGAAGACATGAGGGCTGTCCCTTTCATACACAACATAAATAGGCAGAGTGCATCAAAGTAACAACAAAAGAAAAAACGAACAATTGTTAGAGTACCAGCTTCAGTTACACGCAACAATATCGATGCGCCATACAAACAAGAAGAGGAAATAGCCGTGTACGGCAGCCATCAATACAGCATACACTGCACGAATGTACACTACGAAACAAAACGGAACCGGTGCGCTTCTCTACTGTAGGGCAATCCTTCAATGTGCATTACAACAAGTAAAAACAGCCAATGCACCAAGCAAAAAGAAAATAATTCAAAATACACTTCTTATACAATGAAATACGCACATACAAACAGAAAACAACCGACGGAAGGAAAAAAAACAACATGCTCATAGACCTCTAGAACTATATCCGGCTCCAGTAATCGGCTTCCACGTTTTCGCTACCCTTAATATGCGTAATGGTGAACTGGTACTCTTGGAGTAGTAAACTCCATCGAAGTACTCGAGCGTTCAGCTGTTTCGCCTGTTGGATATATCTCAGAGGCTGGTGGTCTGTCTGGACACAAAAATGTACTCCATATAAGTACATGAAGAATTTCTGAATTCCCCATACCAACGCGAGGCATTCGCGTTCGATGGTACTATAGGAAGCCTCCCGTGGAAGCAGCTTTCGGCTGGCATAAGCTGTGAGGTGGAGCTTGCCTTCGTGGGCCTGCATGAGCACGGCTCCGAGACTTGTGTCCGATGCGTCCGTTCGAAGTACGAATGGTTGGTGCAAATCTGGTAGCCGTAGTATCGGCTCCGTCGAGACATGTTGTTTGAGACTTCGAAAAGCCTCCTCGTGGGCTGCTGTCCATTTCACCGAGTTAGCTTCGCCCTTCCGAGTTAAATCTGTAAGGGGAGCGCTGACTTCTGCGTAATTTGGGATAAATTCCCGATAGTACCCGGTCAAACCGAGGAAGGCGCGCACTTGTCGCTTGGTTGAAGGACGTGGTGCAGCTTCGATCTTGTCTAGTGTTTTCCCCAGTGGTTGCAATCTGCCCCTGACAACTCGGTGTCCCAAGAAGTCGATTTCTTCTCACAAAGTTCGCATTTACTGGGGCGCACTGTAAGCCCGGCCCTCTGTATGCGCTCAAAAAGCAGTCCCAGGGACCTCAGGTGCTCTTCCCATGTCTCGGTGGCTACCAGTACATCATCGTAGTAGTGGTCCACACCGGGTATACCTTCTGCAACCTTCCGCATCAACTTAGCAAATACAGCAGGCGCTGTCTTGATGCCGAATGGCATGAAGCGGAACTGATATAGTCCCAATGTCGTCGAGAAGGCCGTCTTCGCTTTGGACTCTTCGGTCAGCGGGATCTGCCAATAGCCCTTCACGAAGTCGAGCTTCGAGAAATATTTCTTCTTTCCCACTGTAGCAAACACCGCGTCAGTTCTTGTCATAGGTTCAGAGTCGGCCACCAGAACGTTGTTCAGGCGTCGAAAATCGATACACAGTCGATTTGTCCCGTCGGGTTTCTTTACCAAAATGACTGGCGAATTATAAGGGGACTCTGATTTTTCAATGATGCCGAGCTTCTCCATCTCCTGCACCTTTTTCTCTACACCTTCCCGCGCTGCAAAGGGAAGAGGGTATTGTTTCACGTGGACGGGGTTACTCGTGGTGAGTTCGAGGTTGCAGTGGACCCAGTCAGTTTTGCCCGGGACATCCGAGAAAATACGAGCGTGTTCCCTGACAATTCTTTGCAGCTGTCCGATCTGCTGAGCGTCCAGTTTGTCGGAGAGCTTCACGTCTTTTTCCCCTTCTACTTTCAGCCAGTCAGGGGTTGGAATATTCTCGTCCTCGCTCGATTCCACAACGCCAAATGTCACGTTGCACACCTTGGTGGAGGGGCTGTCCCTCTCCTCGTATCTTTTTAGTAAGTTGGCGTGGAAGATTTTTCTGCCGCCAGCCATGTCTACGACGTAGTCAGCTTCACCTTTCTTTTCCCGGACTTCAAAAGGGCCCTTCCATTGCAGCAGCAGCTTGTTCGTGTCGGTTGGAAGTAAAATCAGTACCTTGTCTCCGGGGTTGAAACTCCGCTCCTTCGCCTTTCGATTGTACAGCTTCGTGTACCGTGCTCCGGCTTTTTCCAACTCCTCGTGTGCCAGGCGGCACGTTTCCTCCAAACGGTTCCGGAGGTCGAAGACATGCTGGTACGTCATCTTAGCTTCTTCAGTCAAGTCGGCGTTCGTCCACAGCTCCTTCAGTATTGCCAAGGGTCCCCTCACATGGCGGCCGTAGAGAAGCTCGAAGGGTGAAAACCCCATACTGGCCTGCGGAACCTCCCTATAGGCAAAGAGGAGAGGTGCCAGGTAGCGGTCCCAATCTCTCGGTTTTTCGGCGCACATGCGCTTCAACATTAATTTTAAGGTGCCGTTGAATTTTTCCACCAAGCCATTCGCCATGGGGTGATATGGGGTGGTGTGGAGCTGGCGCACGGAAAGGAGCCGCGCTACTTCCTTCATCAGGTCCGATGTGAAGTTCGTGCCACGGTCGCTCAGTACCTCGCGGGGGACGCCAAATCGGGAGAACATCTCGACCAGGGCTTCGGCCACTCGCTCAGTTTCGATACTCGGGAGCGCCACTGCGTCTAAATACCGGGTGGCATAATCCATCAAAGTCAAAATGTATC
Source organism: Rhipicephalus microplus (assembly GCF_013339725.1). Taxonomy (NCBI): domain Eukaryota; kingdom Metazoa; phylum Arthropoda; class Arachnida; order Ixodida; family Ixodidae; genus Rhipicephalus; species Rhipicephalus microplus. The sequence goes on from NC_051168.1 coordinate 171,922,044, forward strand.
GGTTCCCATGCTTTGAGGGCGGGTGAACCGGTCCCACTACATCGATTGCCACTCGCTTGAACGGGGTGTCGATTATGGGTGCCCCCCTCCCCCAGTGGAACATGTGGTAAACGGCCCTTTGGTACGGTGCGCTGACAAATGTCACATGAGGCGACGAACCTTTTTACGTCAGCTGTGATGCCTGGCCAAAAGAACTCCTCCGAGATCCGGTCCTTGGTTTTCTGCGTGCCCAAGTGTCCTGCCATTATACCCTCGTGTGCCGTTTTAAGCACAGCTTCTCGGTGGCAGCGCGGAACGACTAATTGGCGTACACGCCGTCCGTTGGCCTCTGTGTACTGTCGGTACAGCAGTCCCTGTTCTTGTTTGTATTCGATGATTCCCTTCTCATTTCGGCATGTTTGCTTCCTGCCGATCTTCTCAAAACACTGTTTGAGTGTCGCATCTCCCCTCTGCTCGCAGCCATAGTTATATCTCGGCAATCCCGCCGTGGTCCCAGGCGTACGAAGCTTGGCAAATTTTCCCGGCTGTGCATACGCTTGGGAACAGGTTATAGCTGCTGCCACAGGCTCTTCCCTTAACTCCTTTGTCGCGACTGGTTTTTCAGTCTGCTTTCTGGGATAATTAGGAGGTCTTACGCCCTCGATATTGCCCAGAATGAGGTCATACAGTGGATCTTGCAGACATAGTGCTGTCAGATTGCCAGTAAAGTAGGAGGTGTCAACCTCAATCCGTGCTTCGGGCAGCATCCTCGCTGTTCCGTCAACCAAGTAGACGAGTCTGCTTGTACCTGTCAGCTCGTCTTCCTTCACCAACTTCCTCCGCACGATTACTGTGTTGCACCCCGTACCCCACAACACTGTTATGTCTGTGCCTCGGAGGGTCCCGGTGGCCACTGGTAGGTTCTCGGCCAGATTTTTCGGTGGTGTCACCCTTACGGCGTTGACTACGGGGACTTTTTCGCCATTCCTAAGCTCGACATACCCGTCGCATATGGGATCCTCACGCGTTTCCCTTGGTGCGTAGAGGCAGGACGCCTGGAGGGAGTTATTTGCTCCTGACCGGCAGTCGTTTGCCCTATGTCCTTTTTTCCCACACTTGAAGCAGACGATGGCTACATTAGCGGCAGGTCTGTTGCGACACAAGTGCTGTGGGTGATTCCCACGATTGCAAATATAGCACCGTGGTAGTGGTGAGTCGCTGTTGCCTCCTTTTTCGTATTTCCCCTTTTCGTCCGTTGTGGGACCATCTTTCTTTGTTTTCGCTAGGCTTGCTCCACCCTGAGCTTCCAAAAACTGGTCTGCCAGCTCAAGCATGTCTTCCAGGGATTCCGCCCTCCTTTCTTTCAAATATAATGCCAGGTTCGAACCACATCCATGCAAAAACCTCTCTCTAATCAACAATGCTCGGAGGGACTCGAATTATGTCTCAGTTTTGGACAGCTCAACCCATCTATCGAAGTACTGTCTTAAACGGGCCGCGTACTGTGTTGCTGTTTCACCCCCTTCTGGCCTCTCCTTATTAAACTTGTCTCGGAACCCATCCGCCGTGAAGCGAAAGCGCTTCAGGAGGGCGGTTTTAACCTTGGTGTAGTCCGCTGCATCTGCAGGCGGTAGCCTGCCATAAACACTTAGCGCCTCTCCTGTAAGACGTGTCGAAAGCGCCGTCACCCATTGGCTTTCAGGCCACTTTTGCCCTCTGGCGATGCTCTCAAACCGGCGTATAAACGCATCTAAGTCGTCCCATTCCATCGTCAAAGGTGACGAGCAGTCTACCTGCGTGTATTCTCAAACTCGGCTCCTCCCCGGCATCGCCGTGCTCACTGCTGGATCTGCTCACACTGCTACTCTCATTGAGGCAAATCTTTAATTGCAGTAACTGCACTTCCCGTTCTCCGGCTCGGCCGTGGCACGGCCTTCGTCAGGATACTGACGAAAGCCGTGCCACGGCCGAAACGGCTTCCCTAGCCGCTTCCCTTGCCGCTTCTCGTTCTTTCTCCCTTTCAACGCGTTCTCTCTCCTTTTCTTGGCGCTCTCTCTCCTTTTCCTCCCGGGCCAGTGCCCGCTCTTCTCTGGCTAACGCCTGCGCCTGTTCCTGCTGCATTGTCTCAGTTCGGCGCCCTCCAGGCCTAACTGTTTACCGTGCGCGATCCACTTATCCAGATCCATACACTCCATACTGCAAACTGTCACTATAATGCCACTATAAAACCAGCTCAATCTTATGCAGGATGCAACCACTTCAACTGTGCGGCTCTATCACCACGCTGTCCGCACGGTTTTCGTTCACCCCTCACTGTCTTACTCTTGTACGGAACGTCCTGTCCTGTCGCGAACGCCAGTTTTGTTACAAGCTGCCACTGTAGCGTCGCCAGCGCGAAGTCGGCGACGGGAATGACAGCAGGTCGGTTCGTTCCATACGCAAGCAGAGACAGTGAAGAAATCAGAGACGTGAGAAAACAAAGCAACTTTACTCTAGTGATATTGCAGCACACGGGATCTAATACAACACTTCAATACAACAAAATACATCGACACTTGATACAACTAAAAAAATATATAACAGAAACAATAAATCAGCTTACGAGAGGGAACTATTACAAACTACACAAACTAACAAGAATAGAACGACGGAGGAGAAAGTTCGAAGATATTAACAGGTGAAGGCATACGTGTGATGACCGGCAGTGTTGTGTCCCCGACGATCGGATGCGAGAAGTCGAAGAGAGTTCTGGCACGACTGCGATGTCGGCGGTGTTGCAACGCTGGTGGCTCCGGGAGGCTAGTGCTTGCAGGTGACTTCGAGCAGGTTGAGCTAACTCGAGGCGAAGTCCCGATGTCTACGTTGCAGACGTTAATATCGCGTCACAACTAGACGAACGGCTAAGTTTAGGTGGCCAGCCGATACAGAGCCACACTAAAAACTTCTAGAAGAGATGCTTGTTGATCTGTTTCTACACCATCTTGGTCAGCGACTGGTCTGCCTAGCAGGGCGAAATCCCGCGCTTAAACCCCCCTCGTGTCTCCTCGCTCTCTTCCTTGGGGACAAGACACATCTACCTGGGTCCAATCATGCGCATTTTAATTGAGGGGAAACTCCGCCCCAAAAATATTTTGACCCCACCCCTTTTTAATTGGGAGAGGGCCCTCAACTAGCGAGAGTGACAACCTGTCGGGTTGTTGTCATACGGCTTGGCCACCAGAGCATTTCCAACGCTTTTCCCCGTGGGAACAGGTCAAACGTTTGGCTCTGAGCCAATGCGTCTCGTAGTCTAATCCTTGTTCGGGGTATACCGCGGCCTTCTACGACCTTGTAGACGCCGCCACAGTTACAAAAGGATTAACCGTCGGCGGCGACGTTCTAAGAAGAGCGCTCCATTCTGCCCTTCTCGGCTCCCTTTCATGCGCCGCCGTTCTCACGGTCAGTCGGGGACTACGGCGCCCGTTAATTGCCGTGACGCGATGTCGCCAAAAATGGCCGTCCGTGACAGTAGCCATTGACTGAAGCACGCCTAGTGTGTATTGCACCCTGCGTTGTCTGCTAGCCACATAGGATAGCATGTACGCTTACGTTATGCTTGTCCTCAGGGTAGTATTTCCTGCTCTTTTAGCGCAAGAGTAACTGCTCGCACGTTTGCCTAGCACTCTTTATAGAAGCATTTGGCCTTGCTCGGCTGTATATGGCCTACATGTAGTGAGATCAGGTCGGGCACTTGCTGAGAGGGCTGTGTTCTATGGTCACAGGTCGTGTTTTGAAGGATCCTGTCAGTGGAGGTACCACTTTTTTGCTGAATCACATCATAAAGTGCAATTATCGTTGTTCCAAATATGAAGAATACCAAATATTGTGTGTGTGCGGCATTTTATCGACTCAGGGATAAACGAAGGTCAGAATTGTGCTGTAAGGTGTCTATTTGTAGCTGCTGTTGTTTATAGGTTATGTGACGAGCTTGAATTGTGCTTGAGAAAGCCTTTTATTTTGCCATACTGGTCTCACGACATTACTTTCTAGTAAATACGGACACTTCAGTACTTACCTAAGCCTTAAAATGATCAAAAAATGAAATTACATGAAGGTGATTAAACTTGGGCTGACATGCGCTAAGATTGGGCGAAATTTATACAGACACGCTAGTGTTATTAAATACGAGGTCCCTTAAAACAACCTAGATTGCCAAATTTAATTTAGATGGCGTGCCTTATGTACAACGTATATTTTCACGCAGTATGTGATCTTTTTTTATTCTTTAATAATACTCCACCTCGCTTTGGCCGGACACGTTACAGCAGGGGGAGTTTATATTATCTTAATTCCTTTCGTGGCACTGTGACGAAAGAAGCAGACACACATTCACTTGATTAAAGAAATACCTTTGTACCATTCAGTAATCAAAACTATGTTGCTTCACTGGGATGCAGATAATCTAAGAAAGTTGTGCGATAAACTGTAACCTTTTTATACTGTCATAGGCGTAAAAACAAATGCGCTCTAGCACTGTAAATTACGTAGCATTTCTGAATCGAGTTATCCACTGCCTGACAGTCCTGCCATAAATAACTGAATAAGACAAAAATGCGGATGCGCAATCGTAGTGCTCGTGGGCTCTTTGCCCAACAATATCGAATTTTTTCCTTTCTTTTGTTTGGTATTCAACAGCACCGCGCATGAAGAATAGATTCAGTCATGGTACAGCAGTGCATAGTAGACGGGACACAGGATCAACACCTGAAATAAAAGTACGAGAAACGAGATAGTGGAAAAGCGCATACAGTCGCCAAGCGTGAACAACCCTTTCCATGGTAGATTGCGGCTGTATCGCAGGTATTATTAACGTTCGGCAAGCTTCGTGTATTTATTCAGCAATAGACGGCATATATATTACGAGTATGCAGCAGTCAACTCATTTTATTCACCAACAATCAGCTCACACCGCTGAGACCACGCGCGGCTGCATACATTTGCTTGCGTCCCACCAGCCACCCATTCACACTAGAGCGGTGACGATGCCACCTCTCTAGCTCGATCTCGTGGCAAATACCAAATAGCCGTCAGTTTTCATTTCTTTCTTTCTATACAATGAGAAGGAGTAACAGATTTCATGTTTAAAAGGTGATTAAGTGTAGCTTTTTCTGACTAGCCGAAGCTTATCAAGTTATTCCGTTCAGGCAAGCACTTGGTAGGCCCATTATGCAATGTGCACATTTGGCGCATTTATAAAATATTCATACAAAGTTCTCTCAAACACTGACCATGTCGACATCAGCATGACATAACATTACCGTACCGAGTACTATGGAGACTCGGTGTAATAAATAAATTATATGGCACATCACTGTCATCTGCATGCTTATAATTTTACCACGTGAAGTTATTGATCAAAACTGTTTTTTTTCTATTTCACTTAAGCAACTTGTTAGCCAGGTTGATTATTATATCTCTATGGTATAGAGATATACCATAGAGATATAATAGACAGCGCGTGCTGTCTCGTATGTCTCCTCCGTAAGGTTACCTGCACCGGTACATGCAGCGCCCCAAGCGGCATTAGCGCGCTTTGCGACCGGTTTCAGCGGCCGCTTTTCACACCTCCCCATTCTAGCCACCCTAGCCTGGCATTTGATTTATCCTGCTTTCCGAGCGCATCTGCAAACCCCTGTTAGTTTCTATCTTCTTGACGTAGATTCATTAGAGTGTAGTCACGAAAATAAGCAATTGCGTTTAAAACAACATGAGACACCTTTAAGATCCGTTCTATCTTGCCGATGAAACCGAATCGCCGATAGATGAAGTTGTCAAAATGAGTGAGTGGCGTTTTATGAAACATCAAGCTACCTCGTTTCTAGGCTCTGAAGGCTGCGCTTGTTATGAGAACACACACTGTCAACGGGAGTTGATAAATATTACGCAGAACTAACGCCAGTGCATTTGTTGTTATAAACGGTTGATTTGGGGTACGTCTCCTGGACTTCGTCGGTCGCACGCGACATTGGTGCTTCAATTTCGGTGCCGCCTGTAAATTGGTTAGAATTCGATAACTCTAGAAATATTACTGGTGACTCCGAGTTTACTTAATTCCCTCTCTTTTCTATTTTTAGCATTATTTCACCTTCTTTTTCTGGTAATCTGCCAATACACACACAAGCACATATACGTAAGAGGTGAACAAATGTCGTGTACGCCTTGATCTTGGGTATCTGCAGGCACATTTATTAAAACACCTAATATATACTACAACCATTTTGTACCGCAATAGAGTGCCAGCAAGCTCGATATGCGAAGCATCACTCGACAACGGAATGATCTGAAAGCGTGCAGCTGACAATGGGTGCTTGAAGTAATTTGTTTCATAAACAAGAAGAGGCATTTATTCGTTGGTGTAATCTAAAAGTGGTTTACATCGCATTTTTTTTATCGTGGAACTACAAACTGACGCGCACAACGCACGTATTCCATTGCGGTCATTGGCAGTTCCGCCCTGTTTTTCCTCTAGAAATATGGCCGCCGGAGGCTTCACTTGCTCCCGTTGGCGGCGGCCGAGACAGCCACTCCAGAGGTTTTATAGAGCCTCTTTGGGTTGGCGCTACTTGAGTTTTAAAGACTCAAGTAGCACCAATTCTTTCTCGGGAACCTTCGATGCAAAACTTTTCATCTGTCTGTCTGTACGTTTGTCTGCGTGTTCACCCTTAACGGTACCCTAAACAGCATCAAAGTGACCAAATGACACTGCTAACGGCCGACAGCATCCAGAGCGTCCGCCAATATAGATCAAGGTGTAGGCTTATGCCACAGGAGCGAAAGAGAGACACGCCTGAACGATAACCGATGCCAGCCCCGGAACGTGAGCCGTGGCTTCACGTGCCACGGCCTAGCGCCTTCTTTATTTTCTTCTGTCGGCATCGCGCGCTCTCCTGTTTGCGCGCCGCCCGAACGAGGGCGCTACAGGGCCCCCCGTGTAGACTGGAAGTCGGAATGTGACATGCCGTTTGTGGTATTCCAACGGAAGATCAGTCGTAGATGAGAGGCTTTCTAGGGCGGTCTCCAGGTACGCCGGCTTGAGTCGGTCCAAGCTGACTGTCTCTTCACGGCCGTTCTGAAGTAGAGTGGCAGTTTTGGGGGTGCGGTGAAGGACGCGGAATGGTCCGTCGTAGGCTGGTGTCAAAGGTGGTCTGACCGCGTCGTGGCGCATGAAAACATGTGTTGCAGTGGCCAGATCAGGGTGGGTCAATATGGTCTTGTGTTCGGAAGGTCTGGGTTGAGTGGGCCGGAGGTCTTGAACGCAGTCGAGGAGGCGTTGTAGGAATTGCTGTGGCTGGTCTGGTAGCTTCGTTGACGTGAAGAAGTCTCCCGGAAGCCGTAGAGAAGTGCCATACACCAGCTCTGCTGCTGAGCACTGCAGGTCTGCCCGGATGACAGCTCGTAAACCTAAGAGCACCAGTGGCAAGGCATCAACCCCGGTGACTCTATTGAGGCGGGTAGTCAAGGCGGTCTTCAGTTGTTGGTGAAGGCGTTCCACCATGCCGTTGGCGCAGGGATGATAAGCCGTGGTACGGCAATGTCTGGCTCCGAGGATGCGATTAAGGCAAGTAAACAGCGAGGACTCAAACTGACGTCCACGGTCTGTTGTCACGGTGCCAGGACAGCCAAAACGGGATACCCACGTAGAAATGAAAACGCGGGCAACTGTCTCGGCTGTGATATCTTGAATTGGAACAGCCTCTGGCCAGCGTGTGAAGCGATCGACCATGGTCAATATTAACGGTACCCCTGAGACACTGGTAGAGGGGGGCTCACAATGTCTAGATGAACATGGTTGAAACGACGGCCGGGTGGAAGGAATGGTTGGGGCGGCGTCTTAGTATGACGGGAGACCTTTGTCATCTGGCAGGGCAGGCACATGCGTGTCCAAGCGCGCACATCACCGTTGATTCCGGGCCAGACATAGCGCTGGTTGAGAAGACGTTGAGTAGCCCGAATGCCAGGGTGACAGATGTCGTGTAAGGAGTGGAAAACTGTGCGTCGTAATGAAGCGGGAACGAAAGGGCGGGGAAGGTCAGCTGAGACATCGCACCACAAGCGCTCAGATGATAATGGATGAGGCACCAGGCGTAGTCGGAGAGAACGGGGGTTCTCCTGAAAAGCGGCAAGCTCTCTATGATCCTGCTGTGCCGAGGAGAATGAGGCCCAGTCGATGGTTGGCGGTGGAGAGTCAACCGCGGCTATACGAGAAAGGGCATCTGCGGCGGTGTTGTCAGCTCCTTTCACGTGGTGGATGTCAGTCGTGAACTCCGATATATAAGCCAGATGGTGGAGTTCATGGGGCACGTACTTGGATGAGTTAGTGCGGAAAACATACGCCAGTGGCTTATGGTCAGTCAGCACGTAAAACGAGCATCCTTCCAGGAAATGCCGAAAGCGCTGTATGGCAGCGTAGATAGCTAGTAATTCCCGGCCAAAGACGCTGTAGCGGGTCTCAGCAGGAAGTAGCTTCCGAGAGTAAAACGACAAGGGTCTCCACTCGGAGTTAATGCACTGCTGTAAGACGGCTCCGACGGCCATGCTGGATGCGTCCACCATCAACCGAGTAGGGACGTTGCTGCGTGGATGAATGAGAAGCACGGCGTTAGCGACCGCTTGCTTAGCAGCAGCAAAGGCGGCCTGGGCCTCTGACGACCAAGGAATGGCGGAGGACGGGCCGGCGGTCGACCGAAGGAGGTCTGTGAGCGGTCGTAGCAGTTCGGCACAGTGTGGTATGAAGCGCCTGGAAAAATTCACAAGCCCAAGGAATTGGCGTAATTGGCGCAGTGTTGTAGGCTGAGGATAATCCTGAATTGCATTAACGTGGGACCGGAGAGGGCGTATTCCTTTGGATGATATGTGATGGCCCAAGAACTCGAGCTCAGATGCGCCGAAAGTACACTTAGAGGCGTTCACAACGAGGCCGTACTGCTGAAGACGTTGGAACAGAGCGCGTAGATGGTGCTCATGATCTTCAGGTGTGCGGCTGGCGATGAGGACATCGTCAAGGTACGCAAGCACAGTAGGAAGACCCCGTGTGACCTCAGAAATGAACCGCTGGAAAGTTTGAGCCGAATTGCGGAGTCCAAAAGGCATCCGCACGTATTCAAACAACCCAAAGGGCGTCGTGATGGCGGTCTTAGGTATGTCGGCGGGCTCGACAGGAATCTGGTTGTACGCCTTAACAAGGTCCACTTTGCTGAAAATTGTGCAGCCGTCGAGGCGCGATGTAAAATCCTGGATGTTAGGTAGAGGATAGCTGTCGTGGACAGTCTTGGCGTTCAACGCTCGATAGTCCCCACAAGGACGCCAGTCACCAGGATCACGCTTTGGCGCCAAATGCAGCGGGGAAGCCCAAGCGCTTGACGACGGGCGGATAATGCCGAGCTGCAGCATGTGGTCAAACTCCCGTTTAGCAATAGCTAGGCGGTCTGCGAACAGGCGGCGTGGTCGAGCGGCTGCCGGTGGACCCCGGGTGACGATGTGGTGTGTCACCGTATGTTTAGGCGGCTGAGTGAGGTTGCACGGTTTAGTTAACTCCGGGAAACTCTCCAAGATTTTTTCGAACGGTGAGGAAGGTATCAGCATGCGGATGGTCATTGGAGCGATGTCGGACAGGACTCCCGAGATGGAGAGACAAGTCTTACCATCTATGAGGCGGCAGGCTGACGTCCAAATCGAAGTATGAGAGGAAGTCCGAGCCGATTATCGGTTGAACCACGTCTGCGATGACGGAAACCCACCGGAAAATGCAGCGAAGGCCGAAGTCGAGGGTGAGAGATCGGAGCCCATATGTTGCTATAGACGAGGCGTTGGCAGCACGAAGCACTTGCCCCTGTGACTTTCAACGATCAGCCTTAGTCGGGGGCCCAACGCTAATTTCCGCGCCCGTATCTATAAGGAACCTGGTGCCCGATAGTTGGTCCGTGACCATGAAAAGGCGGCTGGGACGAGAAGGGAGATCACACGCCGCCGTCAATGATCCCGGCAGGCGTTTCCCTGCCACGAAAATGGGGGTGTACACTTCGTGGCTCGGTGTCGGAAACGCCGGTGGTACCAGCAGAGGGGTGGAGGGCTGGGACTCCGAGCATCTCGTGTGCGTGGAAGAGCTCGACGACCGGAACGAGGGAACGAGGCAAACGAGTCTCCTGCAGGGGGCTCCGGAGTGCGGCAATGGAGGCAGCGAGTTCGTCGATGCGGGCCTCAAGGCGCGAAATCGCTGTGTCTGCTGGTGGTAAGAGAGCGTTGACAGATGGGGAGGTCGCTTCATGAACCTGATCGGCGAGCTCCGCCAGGCGGTCGAGATTGACGTCGTCGGCCGCCGCGAGGACGAGGCGGATTGGCTGAGAAAGGCGTTGGAGGAAGAGCTCGCGAAGCAACGCTGAGTGGGCAGAGACGTCGTGTTTCCCAAGAAGCTGTCGAATTCGGCGCAGTAGTTGGGAGGGGCGCCTGTCGCCAAGGTCCCCCTCTGCAAGGAGCTGCTGTAGGTGGACGCGTTCCGAAGGCATGAATCGTTCCAGCACCTTGGTTTTAAGGTGCTGATATGGCGTAGTGTCCGAGGGGTTGGAGAGGACGTCAGAGAGCTCGCTGGCAACGTCAGGAGGAAGGACGGAGGCTACGTGGTAGTAGCGTGTCGTTTCGGAGGCAATGCAGTACAGGGAGAATTGCACCTCGACCTGATGAAACCAAACTTGCGGGTCCTGTGGCCAGAAAGATGGGAGACGCAGTTGTACGGCCGAGACGTCCTGCGGACGTGATGCTTGCTCGGTTGAGGGTGCATTCGGGTCAGTCATTGTCTTCGTCCGAGGTCACCACTTGTAGGCTTATGCCACAGGAGCGAAAGAGAGACACGCCTGAACGACAACCGATGCCAGCCCCGGAACGTGAGCCGTGGCTTCACGTGCCACGGCCTAGAGCCTTCTTTATTTTCTTCTGTCGGCATCGCGCGCTCTCCGGTTTGCGCGCCGCCCGAACGAGGGCGCTAGAAAGGTTTAGCTTTCATACTTGTGCAATTGTCAATTAAAAAGCCAATATTGCGCATATCTGAGGCACCATAACAACACGTCAATATTATGTATGTGTACTTTTTAATAAAAGAGGCACACATAAGTAACTTTAAGGATCGTAGCCTTTGTAACGCCGCACTGGCCATGCAACGCTTGCACGGAATGGGGAGTGTTTTTCACGCTTTGCTAAGACGACACGGTGGTGGCACCTACCCGTCACCTTGCGTTCTACACCTTATCACCTCAGAGACGGGTGCGCACGGCGCACGCCCCATTTTCCAGGATAACTGCCAGATGGCGCTCATTTCTCACGTGTGACGTACTTGATGTGCTCGTTCGCCTCCACTGCACGCTCGAGGCACTCTAACGCAGCGCTTCCAGAATACCATTCACCAATTTTCTTGCGCAGAACATCAAATAAACGTTTTGTTCACTCTCTTCAGACGAAATCGTCTTTCGACGACATTTGCGGTGTAACATGCAGATACGGGGTCAATTTTTTTGCAGGTACATCATCCAGGATGGCTGCGGGAGGATGATCAACCAGCGAACTAGCATAAGAAAAGATAGGACGCACAGACATACCTCTCGTGCCGCTTTCGCTGGATGAACTCTTGATCGTCAAATGAATGTTTATTGAACAAAAGCACTTTCCCAACCGATAGGAACTGCTGAATGTCATACATCATTTCTTACCGCAGTGTGAAGGGTGGTGGTGTCAGCTGATCAAACGTGCATCAGCGACGCCTTGCGTAATGCTCTGCGTGCTACAGAAAACTGCACGAACTAGAATTCACGTATGAACTCAACGGCACTCCGAGATAATTTGTGCCGAGCCTGCCTGACGGATTTGCCGCAGTAGTTGGCTGCTCGAGAATAGTGCACCGTCGCTCGCGGTTGCACAGGAACGAAGGTTTAACGTAGCGATGGTTTCCAAATATATTACTCTGTCGTCATAACTTGGCTGTAAGCATCATGCAGCTGCTTCTTCAATGGAACACAAGTATTTAACTTCCCGTTAAGTGGCGCTTCTGTCACAGCCATGATCGGACTCTAACAGATCGCAATTACCTGCACTCAGATGTTGCAGGGCCGATCAGCGCGATCGCAACAAGGATATCGAAACGAATGCACGCGTGCGCTTTCAGCGACGTCAAAATTCTATAAATTTGTCAAACAACGTCGTTCGGACAATCCAGTGAAGTGCAGGAGAAGTTAGCAGAGAGGTGTGGACTGAAGCCTTAACTGCATGTCTCATTTTTCTAACCATTTGCACTTCGCTGGTCGAGCTCGAGCGTGTACAAGGCATGCGGCGCTCCGTAATGCCACTTTTGACGCATTGCATGTAGCCCAATGAGGGCTACGTGCAATGCGTTGAAAATACTGTTATTTTGAGCTCGCTGAAGGATATTGCACAATAAATACAATCGGAGTGACTTACGAGCGCGAAAAAAAATTGGCAGATCCCACGTACAGTGGGAATCGATGATATGTGAAACACGAATAATAAATGTTGATATGTCACTTTAATATCAGCACAACGTTACGAGGTGTAGGTAAATGATGCCGTACATGACTTCCGTGGAATGATTATCATGTTTGGATGTGTCGCTTACTTTCGTCATCTATTCAAGTCACGTGATACCAAATTTTGTATATGTGGAGCTAGCAAAACGGCTGCGAGCGCATCAAGAAGGGCCCATTATACTCCAATGTAGCGTTGACGCGCGCTGGGCCCAGCGACGCTACGTTAGCAAAACGCGAGCACTCTATAGTCTGACGCCTGGCGCGACCAGCGTCCGTCGGCGCAGCCCGACAGTAACCACCGCGAAATGCGGCATGCTGCATTTCGCGCCGATGCGTTACCCAGACAACACTGCGTCTCCCTCTTTTCGTGACGGAGGGACGCTGGACGCGCTGAAACGTGCATGCGTCAAAGCAACGCAGCGTGGCCCACGCCTGCGACTATATGGTATGACCGGTGCCTGGCGTGGCAACGCCGACGTGACGCGACAAAAAGAACGCTGGCGAGCACGTGCACCGCGTCACATCGAATTGTATTGGCACCTTGACTTTGGCATGTAGTCATGTTCTCACGTGACACGCATCTCATGATTATTATGTTTGCACCTGTCACATACCTTTGTCATCTATTCGCGTCACGCAATAACAAATTTGGCATATGGGAAGCTAGTGAAACGGCCGCGAGCACATCATCAGCGTGGCATGAAGTCATGTTGTTACATGACACGCATGTCATAGTTATCATGTTTGGATATGTCATTTACCTATGTCTTCCATTCGCGTCGCGTAGTACCAAATTTGTACATGTGACGCTAGCGAAATGGCCGCAAGCGCATCATGAGCGTGGCATGCAGTCATGTGGTTACATGACACGCATTTGATGATTTTCTAGTTAGGGTCTAACGCTTGTGTTCGCCATTCAATCATGTCCTACCATACCAGTTTGAAGCAATCCTTGTGAACGAAACTACCGCAAAAGTAGCAGAACCATGAAATGTAAATCATGACATTCATGACCTACATGTCATGATTTTTATGTTACACTCTAAGGCAAAATTGTCCGAAAAAGGAGTAACGCAGCCCAATAGGCGCGCGCGATGAATGGGTAAACCGTTGAGGAGCAACCACAGAGCGAAACGTGCCGCGTGCAAACCACTTAGTCTCCAAACACGCTCCAAAGAGATGAACCACCCGGGGATCGCAGGCAGCGCGAAAAGCGTTGCCATGGTGACCATCCCTCCGTCTCCTCTGCTGGCTCAGTCTTTCCCCGTATTTTGCCGGCGACGGTTCGCGTTGCGTCGCACTTGGAGTGCTCGACCACTGCCGCCTGGATTCGACGATCTAAGAATTACGACATGGTGCTTGTGTGTGCGCTTGGATGAGCGTGGGATTCTGCTTTTGCGTTTCGCCGCACCCATGAAGTCTGGAGCAAGTCTCGACAGTCACCACGCTGCGCTGTACATCTCTGGCTTCAAAATAGTCATGACCAACACACGACAGCAACAGTTGGGAAGGCCAATATGGCGGCCGAGAAGACAACAGGCCTATCGGATATATACTTCAGTCCGACTTGGGGCAGAAAACAGCGCTGGATTTAAAGGCAAGTAGGTTACCATTCTTTATTCTACTCTACTTGTCGCGTGTGCGATACGGATCGCGCTTGCCGGCAACGGGCTTGGTCGTGTTGTATATCGCACGCACGAAATGCACCGTGAAGGTCCTATTAGGGCGTCTTCGCCTGTGCTTTGCGACCGCCTGGGAATTGGCCGCCATTGCTGTCGGCCTCGCGTACGCTCGGCTCATCGAGCGCTCACCTGTCTTCGCCGCCGCGATGAGGTCCGGGCTGACGATTTTGGGCTGAGACCTCGTCGCTGTGTTGGAAGTTGTCGAAAACACGTTGCGGGTTCTCGTAAAGAGCTTGGTTGCAGCGGTATTCCGCGGTGGTCTAGTGACTAAGGTGCTCGGCTGCTGACCCGCAGGTCACGGGATCGAATCGCGGCTTCAGCGGCTGCATTTGGAGGTGGAAATGGCTGCATTTGGAGGCTGCATGGAGGTGGAAATGTTGTAGGCCCGTGTGCACATACTTGGGTGCACGTTAAAGAACCCCAGATGGTCGAAATTCCCGGAGTCCTCCACTACGGCGTCTCTCATAATCAAATGGTGCTTTTGGGACGTTGCACCTCACATATCAATCAAGCTTGGTTGTAGTATGTCGCGCGCTGTAAGTACACCAGCACGGGCTGGCGGGGCTTTCACTAGTGTCGGAACTCACTAAAAATTGATCGCCATTACAGTTGGCTTTCCCGGCAGTTCGTCGCAAGCAGCTCGGCGCCGACCATTGGCCGCGGCGGCGGACTCGCGTTTGCGCGCTGCACTCACTCAAGTTTGTGGAAAAGGGCCGCATTAGCGTCGATTTCTTTGGTGCTAGCTCCAAACCAGCTCGGCGCTGTTCGTGGCGGCCGCCAAGCATACGCTCGCTCTCCTGTTCGAAGTTCGCTGGCGGCAGACACTCCGCGTGCAGCGCCGTGTTTGGTATCGCGTTTGCTTGCTCGAGCTGAACGACGTTGCTCGCTTAGGACTCGCCGACTTTTAGCGGTACGGTGGTTCGCGGAGTCGTGGCTGCGGCCGCCGCTCCTAAGCTGTTGCGCTACGGGGATCGAAATGAGTATTTGACGACGTGTGACATCACGGTGAAATTATTAGCATGTCATACCTCGCGTATGTTTTCATTTCACCTTGCACGTATTTCTTATATGCATTTGTATTCATCCTCTGTCACGTGTGACTCACTATTTTACATACTTATTGTGCAGCCGTGGGCACATACCGTGCTGAATACTGTGTGCGCTGGCGTCTGCGATGCCTTCCATCCATCTCTTTCGTCAGAGCAGCTTCAGAAGGACTGTGCGAGATGTGAAGGTAAAGTTATTTGTGTGTCATATTTTAACGCTTGCTTTTATATTACCGTGCATGTACTTGTCATATGCGTGCACATTCATCTTCTGTCACGTGTGTCTAACTATTTCTGCTATAGTATTGTACGTGCAGCCGTAGGAACACAACATGCAGAAGGTTGCGTGCGCTGGCGTCTGCAATGCCTGTCATCTATCGCTTCCGTCGGAGGAGCTCCCCAAGGAGTGAACAAAATTTGACAATGACACTGGACTTGTACACTTCACCATGAATTCACCTAATAGAATGCAGAAACTTCATGTGTATGTAGAAAAATAAAAGATTTCTCACTTTTGTCTTTCGTTGTTGCCGTGACTGTGAAAGCAGTTACACATAGGTTGCTAACTATTATTCCGCGTGTTTTTTTCTGTGCAATTTGTTGCTCACCGCGCAGAAAAACAGGAGAAAAGATTATTAGGCCTGGCGGAAAATAAACAAAGAATAATATTTCAACTGAGGACAAAAAGTTCATCCGATTGGAGTATTTGAGTGAATGAATCGTTCGTCCGGCAAGGTGACTGTGAGGGCTAACGGTTGCCCGGTAAGCTGTAAATGTGGGGATTAACAGTTGCCCTATAAGGTGTCAATGCGAAGACTAAATATTAGTTCTTTGAGGTGAATTGTGGGACTAACGGTTGCTCACTAACGTGTAAATGTGAGGACTAACTGTTAGTTCCTTGAGCTCGTCTGTGGGGACTAACTGTTAGACCCAGTGCTGTTAGTCCTCAAAGAGATTAATAGTTGTGGAAACCCCATTAGTCCCCAAAAAGATGAACCACACATCCTTTTGCCGTAGAGTGTATGACTAGTCAAACATGTTCTTCATACAGTCCTCTTATGCCATACCAAGTGTGCTATCGATACCATTGTCGAAACGGCCACGAGAGTTAAAAGTCGTCGGCCGCTAGACAGACAGACAGACAGATAGATAGATAGATAGATAGATAGATAGATAGATAGATAGATAGATAGATAGATAGATAGATAGATAGATAGATAGATAGATAGATAGATAGATAGATAGATAGATAGATAGATAGATAGATAGATAGATAGATAGATAGATAGATAGATAGATAGATAGATAGATAGATAGATAGATAGATAGATAGATAGATAGATAGATAGATAGATAGATAGACAGACAGCCAGACGGACGGACGGACGGACGGACGGACAGACAGACAGACAGACAGACAGACAGACAGACAGACAGACAGACAGACAGACAGACAGACAGACAGACAGACAGACAGACAGACAGACAGACAGACAGACAGACAGACAGACAGACAGACAGACGGACGGACGGACGGACAGACGGACAGACGGACAGACAGACGGACAGACAGACGGACAGACAGACAGACAGACAGACAGACAGACAGACAGACAGACAGACAGACAGACAGACAGACAGACAGACAGACAGACAGACAGACAGACAGACAGATAGATAGATAGATAGATAGATAGATAGATAGATAGATAGATAGATAGATAGATAGATAGATAGATAGATAGGCCCGTATGGCACATCATGCCCATTTTGTGACGCCACAATCAAAGATGTAACGGCCTCACACTTACTGTGCACCTGCACTGGTGTACAATTAAGTCATCGCCGTCACCTGTGTGCAACAGGTCTCAGGCTTGGTCGACCACCCCACTTTGACCGCTGGCTTCTTGGACCACACTACTATTCTCTACTAGACTTCATACATAAAGAAAACTTGTATGTGTATTTTTGAAAACTTATTATTCCAAGGGGCAGACTTTTGAAATAAAAAATCAAAAACACGAATGCACGAAGGAACGTGAAGTGCGACTCACTGCTCTTGAGTTAGCAGCTGATCGTTCATCGTCGCTAACACTCTTAGTAAGTTGTACGTCCAGTGAAAAATCCTCGACGTCAAGACGGTTTCTTTAAACACCACAGCTGAAAATAACTTGACTTCTCTCCGTCGAATGACTTCGACAGCAACAACAACGTGTCACTCACGACGCACAGTGCCAACGCGGCGTCCCTCACCGCGTTTTTCTGGGGGTGCAGAACAATTCGCTCTGGCAACTAGTTTCGCGTACTAGGTTTCGTTTCGCGTACAATGAATGTTATTGGCTTCATGCACTACAAAATCACTAACGAATGCTATACGCTCCTACAACAATGTGAGTTTCAATTGTAAAGGTGAAAAGATAACATTTATCTTCCCAACGTGGGTGCAGCAAACCTTGCGAAGCTAATATGCGTAATCTGCGAGCTATAATCGAACGCACGAGCTGCCACGTAACTTCACGACGACTTCGTGTGTCGCAAAAACTAACCAGATCTTTCACGTTAGGGAGGGTCCGGTATGTTCACTGATGGACGAAACATCTAAAGTGGTTGGCGTTAGTTTCTTACTAACGCGGTAACACTGATGCTAGCACAGCTGAACAAGAGGGCGTCTATTTACTGATAATCCTCGAGAGGACGTTCCTTGATTCCGCTAGGCGGCGCAAGAGTCTATGAACTTCGCGAATTTTATAAGTCAACTTGAGGTTGACACTAACATGGACAAAACGGCAACTACACCCATCCTTGCTTGAAATGGGGAAGTGCACTGTTACATGTATTGTGATATGATAGGCTTCACCAAATGTTTCCGGTGATGGGCCAGTTTACTTGAAAACAGCTCAGCGGGGACGGAGGCAAAGCGGGGTGTGAGGGTGGGATAAAACAATTCGGAGTATTTAGTATAGTATACCAACTTGGCATAGCAATGGCGGTGATTTTTGCATTAATGTCTGATGGTTGCAATTGAAAAACATAGGTTGCAAGTTGTAAGCCTGTTTAAGGTCAAAATTGCCACATCGGCCTTCAGACAGGAAGTGATAAGGGGAGGAGCGGTGTTAGGACGTCATGCCGAGGGCCACATAACACTACCTCGCGGGCTACATGCGGCCCGTGGTCCACAGGTTGCCGACTTTGTCCCCTCTTGTGCTATGACGTTCGGAGCACTCACTTGCCACACTCTGAACAGCACATACATGTTGAAGGTTGAGGAAGAACGATTTGTAGATTTTTGCGTTTGATTATGGTTAAGGTGTGTCTTATTCGTTTTTATAAGTGGCTCATTATCGCGCATAAAGTTGTGCGGATTAGTTGGAGTGGCGCCTATGTAAAGGTAAAGGTGTATGCGAAGTTCACTTTATTTGTAATTATCCTTATCAGAGGAGTGTGAACCAATTTCTAAGGTAGCGCGCGAGAAAATGCAGGTTTACAGACAAAATATGAGTGCAAGCAATTTTACGGAGACGCACCTTCCCCATGTTATTAACATGGCTCATTTAAGCGGTGCATTGTGCGTTTGATTGCGGCTTTATTCTTAGGCCTCTCAACCTCTGTTCGGACCTTTTGATCCCAGTACGAGCCAAGCATCTCTTCATAGTATTAACGTAACCTTAGTGAAAACCAGTAGAGAATGAATACAAGGAAGCTATAGGAAGCTTTTATGGTGCTGTTATAAGTGCATTGTCATAGTCGTAGTACAGATGTGAAGAAAATAAAGTGGACGGAAAGATAACTTGCCCCTAGCAAAGACTGAAGCTGTGAACTTCAAATTAATTATCTACTGGGTTTCGTAAAGGCTTGGCGAAACAAAAAAACGAGCCGTTCAAAATTCCCTTGCTTCCTCCATTCATAATATTAGGAAATTTCCGACACTCTTGATATATCCGCTCAATCCTCAAGATGTTTGGAATGTATGCGCCGAAGCGCGCAGGGTATGCGTGCACAAAATTTTCAGGTCCTTCACGCATTCGTTCAAGATGCCTCGAAGTTGAAAGCCTTTTTTTTTCCTCGTCATTCAACGTATCGATCCTCTCTTGTCCCTCCTAAAGCTTTCTGTGTCGAACGTGCTATTGTCTGGCATCCATGATCGCCCATCTTTGCTCCAGTGAAGATGCCATGTGACGTCATGACTTCGTTATAGTGACGTTATCACGTGATGCTGTTGTTTTGCGTCGCCAGTGATAATTTTTTTTTTTGCATTTATACTAGGTCTGACTCTTGCATTCCTAGTGACCTCGGACGCCGCTGACGACAAATTTTCACATTTATTGAGGCATTTAGGACTACAGTCTTAAAAACAAGGAGTTGAAATGTTGCTTATACAAATGAGCGTGTGCATGGTCTCCCGTGACGCAATCGACTGCAGCTGTCGAGCCGTTTACAGCAAAGCGGAAGTAAGCTCAGTGTGATAATAAACTGACTGCTGTCGGTACTGGCTGGACACATAACAGCTACGAAACAATGTGATGTGTAGAATATGAGAAGTTTCATTGTTCATTACCGCTGCGCGGAAGCTTAGCCTCAGGCAATGTTTTCAGCATAGGGTGTCATTCCACATGCACACCTAGACCAATGATTATATCTAGGAGCATTTTCAATTATTTTCACAAATAATAATACTGAAGAATGGTACAATTCATTTTCTTCTGTTCGACTCTTACGTGTCTTGGACTAGCTGCAACGAGAAAAAAGCGAGCCTTCGGCTTTTCAGTGGCTAATTCATTCTTTGGTTTTCCTCAACTGAACATTTTGAAAACACCGTAATACGCCTCCGTGTACTTAGGGCACATAGAGATAGAAAAGCATTGTTAACACCATCCAATAAGAGCGCAAAGCTCGGTGTTAACAAAGCAGCCATACTGACAATGCATACATTTTTCCTGATTGGTCATAGATGATGCAGCAGATGAAATTTCCTTTGTAAACGCGCAGGTGATAATAAAGCCGCAGGTAGAACTAAGACGAGAAAGCGCCTACGCTGATTTTCTTTACCGCCGCGTAAGCTGTGATCAGCTGATCATAGCCCATTTCACAGGTGATTTGATCATAGCCCAGTTCTCGCACAATTACAAAAACTCACAGCCTATCCACGGAGTGAATGATGATGAGTGGGGCGAAGCGTCCGTCCATCAACGCTCCCGCTCACTCATCCGTCCATCCATGCATCCGTCCGTTCGTCCGTATGTACGTCTGACCGTCCGCACGTCCATCCATGCTTTCGTTTATGCTTCCGTCAATGCGTCCGTACGTCCATCAGTCCGTCCATACTTATTTTCATGCGTGCATCGGTCTATCTTATTGCACACATGGATGGATGGATGGGTGGATGGATGGATGAATGAATGGATGGATAAATGGATGGATGAATGGATGGATGGATGGATGGATGGATAGATGGATAAATGCACCAAACTCACAAAAAAAACAAAAACGAATTTTTCTTTTATCTTGGCCTAATGCCATATCTACGTCGATTAAGTCGATCTTATTCTAACAAAAATATACATTTGTGTTCCATCTCCCCGCCTCTTCAGGCAGAATGCCCTCAATATTCTACTATTTCTGTCCTTTATCTCTAGTATTCTGCCACCAATACTTCAACCATCTCTTGCTTCTATCGCGGGCGTGTTCAGCACGTACATTATTTTATTGAATCTCATTATTTTATTGAAGGAAAGTGTGATGAGCGGCAAGCGGCGCCTACGCAGCGCACTGAAGCCTCCGTGAAGGAGCCGCCTGGGGGTGCGCGCAATCGTTTATACATTGTTTGCACGTTTCGGACAGTTTCGTCGAGCGCGTTCGTCCTCGTGTTTTTTTTTTAATTGCGGTGGAACTCTGTCACCAATGCATCTGTATGTGCTCTCATGGCGTGAAAACAAAGTCATTGCTTCGTCCCAGGGTTCACTACAGGCTACAAGTGAGCTAAAAATGACGGCAGTTTCCCGAGTGGGAACACCGGTTAGCATGCGGAGTATATATGTTGAACTGCGATAAATGTGGTTTGTAGTTTGCGACATGCGTGTGTGTTGTGAGTGAACACGAGTGAACACGCACGCACGTATGCTGCGAAAGACGATGTTTATTGATGAGACGCTTTGGGTATCTTGAGCAAGATGGCTATACGGTTCGTAAAATGAAGGGTGAGTGGGTCTGGTTGCAGCGGTTGAAGGTCGCAATTTACAAAGACGTCGTCGATGCACGTCCCACGAACCGTGGTTGGATGATGTTTGCCGTCGTGCGTTGCTCGTTTCAGCGAGTGCCGCGAAACCATGTAGTCGACCACCCAATCGTCCTTGATGACGTCGACGTTGACGTCGCCAACTATCACAAAGGATCGTCGTTGCGGTAGTTTCAAGTATTCTTCCACGGCTTCGTCGACGTACTTCTCCATGGCTGCACGCGATAGGTTGGGCACGAGGTACATCGTAATGATGTCGACTCCGCAGACGCTAGCGACGCAGTGCTCAGCGGGGTGTTTTCCAAGTGTTTGAGCCAAGCGTAGATGTTGCTGTGCTTGACCAATCCTCGCTAGTACGTTGGCTTGCTTAACAGTTCCCGCTTGACGTGGACGTCGATGTCAGCGTCGTCTAGAATGTTGAGAGGCAGGCACCTAACGGGTAGATGTTCCGGTCGGGGCGAGTAGCGATAGCCGTAACTCACGCTGAGCGATGGAATTCTACCGGCAATTAACGACTGCTTGCACGTGGCCCACGTGACGTAGTCGGCGAATTCGTCGGCGTCGCTTCGAAACGCGTCACAAAGAACCGACAACGCTTTGGAACGATGCAGTTCATTCTGAATGTTGCCGATCCGCGTCAAGTTGTCGAACTAAAGTCGATCGCACACCTTGAAGCTGAGGCCGAAGCTCCGGTCGAGGAAGTCACGCTTGAAGCGAGTGTTGGGCGTGGAGTACTGCTTGGCTCGCCACGCCGCTGTCGCGGCGCGCTCGCAAGCGGCATCGAGATCGGTCTCGCAGCGTCGAGGCCGATCTCGATGTACGGTGGCCGATCTGCGCGCTGCACTTCGGCGGATGGTCGCAGTGCAGACATCTCCCGGCATTTCGATCACACTGGGAATGGCGAAATTGTCCGCATTGAAAGGGGTAAGGCCCATAGGCGTGCAGACCGTTAGGGGGGGGGGGGCGAAGCTTCAGTGCAGGGCGCCTCCTCCCTATAAAATTAGTGTATGAGGCAGACTTTACGCCCCCCTTTTAGACGACTAAAAAAGTGCCCCACTGCCTTGTCAATGTATAGAATATATTTAGAGCCCCCTCCTAGGTGGCCAGCCCCCTTTGCCCCCCTCGTGCGAACACCTATGGCTAGGCCTTTCGGAGAAGCTCTTCGCATTTGTAGATGCCCTTGAAATCACTTCTTCAAAATGGTTTAGCTACAACGAGTTTCATAGTGACAGCTTGCAAGAGCTTCTTTCCTGCTTAGTAAAAAAATTAAAAAAATGTCACAGTGGGCTGCGCACAACAGAGTCCGAGCCTCACCAATCAAGTTATCAAGTTTTTTCTGCTCACCCATTTGCCTTTTTACACAAACGTACTCCACAAAGAGTGATCGCGAGCATCTTCCCGTGAAAAGAGGAAGTACCTGATGATCTGGCACATCAGCAGGTTTGCAGCTTAATGTTCTGTGGGGCACTTGTGAACTATAGAACTTTTTTCTTGGGGATAAAAAAGGACGCGCGACCAATTATAAAGAATACATTGTTGTAAACAGATGGTGAGTTACTACTCGGAAATGCTTTGTATGACCTGTGTGCAGAAAATAAAAGGTTTTCATCCAGATACCGCTCGTGATTCTCGTCTCTGAGTGTGACGTTGTGAATGATGGGGCTTTATTTACAGATTAGTCCTTGAGGAAATGATGGTTTGCCGTGGAAGGTGTTGCAAGCAATGGATCACAACTGAGTTCATCGTTCCACTCTTCTACCACTTCACATCAATAAAATGTTTCAGTGCCATCACGCGTGCTCACTTTCGGCATCCTGTCAACCTGACGATATTTAAGTTCAGTCGCGCACCCGTGTAGGCATCTTGTTTTTCATGAGCTAATTAACATATATTCTCGGTCGCCATTTGAGGCCATGCACGAGCAAGAAAGATATATTTTAAATGTTTTACAATGCCCGCGCGCGTGGTTAATTCCCATCTCTGCGCAGCGCATCGCTGCATTGAGTGACGTGCAAACGTGTGCCAGCGCCATCTGGTGGTTACCTCCTAGGCGTCACGCGCTAGCCGGCACGTTCATCACACTTTCCTATTCTAGCAAGTGTACCTGTGTAGAACTTCCTACGTAATCTGCCCCTCACACTTAGGCCTCACGATAACTGTCTGAAGACTATGTTGCTCACAGAGATCTAGCAATGACCTGCCATCAGTGTCTGAATATCTGTCAAGGTACTGCATGTGAGCACTCATGTCTCGTCGAAGGATTATTTCGGCACCATGGTCGAATTCTTTCATATCGTTGCGTCTGCTTTTCATTATCTCCAAATTTTTTTCCTTGCAGTTATTCCCCGTCCACAAGTAAGCTACACTTAGCCATGTTTTCTTTCCCCCTACTGTGCCCGAAACCCTGAAGGCGCTCTGAAGACGTTTGCTTCACTCTATCCCATTCGGCTTTGCTACGGACTAGCTTTCCAACATCGCCACCTTTCTTTTATCATATGATCCTGATGTATCCTTCCCCAGTATAAATCAGGATCTGTAGTGGGTCTTCCAAGTCTTTAGGGCATAGTTCTGTAACAAAATGAGCACCTCTCTGTTTTTTGTTCTTCTTCCTCAATATCTAACCATTTTGCCACTTTTCTACCATCTTGCGTATAATAATAACTAACTGCAACAAGCGCTTTCTCTCTTCTTTTACCTTTTCTCTGGTTTTTGGCTGTACGGCCTGTCAAACAGTACCCCTGGTAAATTTTTTGCTACTAGCTGTCTTGAACTGCGAAGGACTTACGTGATACCCAAAAAAGGTACTGCGCGTTCTGCAAGTCCCCAACATCCCCCATGACCTATCCTCCTTTGAAGAGGATTCTGTCGCGTTGAAAATCACCAACCTATGCACCTCTCTGTTTATTTCCACTACTTCGCAGCTTTTCTCTCGACTCATCTGCGATATTTGCATCGACAGCTGCTCTTTCGAGGTTGCCGTCTCGCTCCGGTACCTCCGGTATCGTGCAAATTAATCTGTACCTGAGGGAGAATGGCGTGCGTGTCATTGACTCCTTCAGCCAATGTGGTCGCTAGTTTTGCTTCTCTTCATTCAAGGCATCATTTAGACCACGCACAGATATCACGAGACTTCGTGCATTAGCTTTAGTTCTGAGTTTCGCGCTCGCTTGACTCATCACTGCTTCCAGCTTATGTCCTAAGAACGTCCTTATTGAAACCCTCTTGTGGCCTTTTACCCTCTCTGTTACTTGCTTTTGCGCATCAATTCACATTCGAGTTCCCGGCATTTATCACGTGCTGTGACTTTTCTGTTAGAGTGTCCCGGAGCTGCAGGTCACTTGCGCTTGTAACGCCAGCTGCTTTGTCCCTTCCCCATCTCCCACCACTTCGCAGAAGGTGGGTATTGTGACCGTTGAACCCATTGCGTCTCCTTTTCTGAACCTGTTTCTCCTTTCTTCTCTGCCGTTCTGGGTGCTGGTGCCCTACAACTCTCACCATTGGCTGCTGCTTTGCTTATCTTGCCCACCTTCGCTAATCTTTCCTCGTCTGGCTTAAGTCTTTCTCCCATAGCATTCGTATCCAACGCAGTCTCCATCTCGGCAATTCTCATCATCAGTTCACCCAGGGTAACCATCATTTCCTGCATTTTTTTCTTCAATCTCACGTTGTCTACACTTGGCGTGAGCTTCATCTGCATCCACATCCGCACTTGCCTCCAATTAAAAACCCACCCCCAATTCTGAACATTTTACAGCCTTTTTAACTATATCTTGTTTGCACAATGTTTTTGACAACAATTCAGCAGAGTCCACGTGCAGCTGAGTTGTCCCACTAGGATAATAACAGGACGTGGCGTACGACGAGCGCTCTTCCAAGTTAAAAAAAAACTCTAAGGTCTACTACAAAAATTGGCGTGGTCGGTGTACTTGCATCCTTCCGTGGTGCAGGAAAAAACACACAAACAAGAAAAATATTAGGTGACTGATCCTCCTGAAAACCATGCAGTGTAATAGGTGCAACAAACGTTTAGGCTACTTTTATTTATTTGTTTGTTCTTAAACGTACTGTGCCCAACGGACATTATTATTGTAGGGGGAAAACAAAAGAAACAATACAATACAGGTGGTGTACAACATGAAGAGTTAACATAACAAGATAAGCAATGTGTTATGATTACAGCTGACGTGACACATGTAAATTGCGAACTGATCACTCGAAAAATATATTACGTCAAACCTAGAACAGTATATTACCACAAAACTACAAAAAGTAAAAAGGATTAAAAACATATAGGTAGACAACTTTATTGAATGCCGCACACAGGTGACACGATGCCTAGTGGAGCAAAACTTCACTTAGGGCACTGTCCAAGGAAACGATAGGCGACAAGATAACCTCCTCCAGTAGACTATTCCAATAATTGCATGTTCCTTGAACGAAGGAATGCTTACATATGTTAGTGCAACAGCTATATTCTCTCACCTTTAGAGTGTGTATTCGATGGGCTGACCTGTATCTAGGATTGAGAATATATGCTTCCTTCCTAATGAACGTTGTTCCAATAAAATGTTTTGAAAGAGCTTTAGGCGTATGTATTTTCGTCTACCTTGCAAAGTCGGCCATCTAAGATCGGCTCTTATATCACAGGAGCTTATTAAAAAGTCGTAGTTCGAGGAAATAAACCGTGCTGCACGCTTCTGAATGCGTTCTACTTCGGCAATGCAAATCTTTGTACAGGGGTCCCATGTGGAGCATTCGTATTCTAAAAGAGTGCACACGTTTTAAAAGTAATGAGTTTTTTACAACCTAGGAAAAGCTTTCTTGAGGTTTTGCTTTCAAAAGTTGAGAACATGGCCAGCCTTGGCTGCCACATAGTTTGTGTGGTCATGCTATAAAAAGTGATTCTTATACAAAACAACTAAATATTCGTGATTTGATAAAATTCACAGGTTTCACCATCAAGACAATGCCTACAATCAAAAATATTAATTTGTTAAGTAAACCACACAACTTCGCACTTTACAAATTCAGCCTCATATTTCTCTTAATACGCCATAGTAGTATCGCATGAAGGTCACTTGGTAACTGGACACTGTCACTCAGGAAAATTCTCGCCGTAAAGACAACAGTCATCGGCATACAATTTGAAATTGCTTGACACCGGTTCTCCTATATCAATAATAAATATTAGAAAAAATCGGTCCCAGAGCCGATCCTTGGGGGACACTTGATAAGACTGTTCTATATGGTGAACGCGTCCCGTGAAGAACAGTACACTGTTTTCGATCAGCAAGACGAGCCTCAATCCAACGTAAAAAAAACCGAAGGAATATTTAGCACACAGAGTTTTATCAGCAACAGATTATGTAGTACAGAGTCAAAGCCTTTCGCAAATCTTAGAAGATGCAGTCAACCTGTTTGCTGAAATTAAATGATAAGGCTATGTCGTGAGACAACTGAATCAATTCCCCTTCTGAAACCTTGCTGTGCTGAAAAAAAATTGATTTCTTAAAATGATTCAGCAAGTTGGAGTAAATGACAGGCTCTAGTGTCTTACACGACACACTAGTAAGTGAAATGGGCCCATGTAGTTCCGGGTATTTGAGTTATCACCGCTATTGAAAATAGGAACGACATTTGGAGTTTTCCAGTCGTTTGGTGAGGCTCCGGAATCAAATGTATTTTGAAAAAGTATTGCGAGGAAAGGGGCAAGTGACACAGCGCTGTTTTTTATTACACAGTTTAAAATGTGATCAGGGCCTGGTGTTGACTTCACGTTCACTTTTAGCAGTAGCTTTGCTATCCCCCTTCTGAAAAGATTATTGCACTCATCTGAGAGAAACTCTGAGTAGTTTATACTCGCCTGGCATGCGGAATAGACTGTAAGAATACCGATTCGAAGTAGCTGTCAAACTGTTCAGCCTTCCCTTTGTGGTCATCACCATAGTTGTTGTCGTCTATAACATCT
This sequence comes from Rhipicephalus microplus, assembly GCF_013339725.1. Taxonomy (NCBI): domain Eukaryota; kingdom Metazoa; phylum Arthropoda; class Arachnida; order Ixodida; family Ixodidae; genus Rhipicephalus; species Rhipicephalus microplus. Next base: position 171,949,517 of record NC_051168.1, read on the forward strand.
GGAATAGAATCCTTTGAACTACGCTTGCTTCTGACGCACTTCCAAACTTTTTTCGGGTTCAGTTTTAATCTTTCACCTAGTGTTTCTAGATATGTGCTTTCTGCCTTGAGCATTTCTTTTGCTATTCTTTGGCGAGTTACTTCATGTGGTGGAAACGGTCAGATTTTGTCGATATGCAGTACCTGCGGTACAGGCGGGGTCATCTAATAATCAAAGCGCAAATCATTCTGCTCATTCATGGTTTATTGGCTCGGCGTTTTGATGTAATCACTCAAGACGGAACGAATGACTATGTTATCGATAAGTTTCATTTTTGGCCGATTCCATGCAGATTCCACATCGATAGAAGAAGTAAGCATTTGGAAAACAGGCAAAAATTTGCCTACTTCAGGAGATAGTGAAGCGCAGTCTGCCTTATCTTAGTACAAGATCATTTGTGGTGATCTAGTATGGCGATACTTTACAGGACAGGAGAGGTGTTCAAAAACAATTTCATGATCACTTACAGCTAGTAATGAATCAGCAGTCGAAATAAGGGTGCGGTCGGAAAAGGACAATGAATCTTATATATTTGCAAGTTGAAAGTGATTTGAGGAGGAATTCACACAAATTGAAACCGAGAATTCACATTTAACATTTCACGAAAGGCAGAGCACATAGGTGACAACGTACTGATGTTTCGCAGGAGATCGATCCACTTTATGTTGAAATCCCCCCCAAAACAGTATACGTTGCATCCAAGGACCGCAATACATTGTTCAACTCGAATAAGATTAAGGAGAATTGGAACCAGGTGGCCTCTAAAACAACCCGACTACTAACGGAGTGCCCTTACTGTGGATGATCCTACGCCAGACTGTCTCACATAATGTGCTTTGAACGTTAATATGCGTGCTGTTCAAGCTCTTCTGTATCATCACAAATACCCCACTACTGCCTAATAAACTAAGAAAAAGCAAGCCCGAAGCACGCAAAAACACACGTCTGCGCAGTCGATCCGGAGCCCTCGAAAGACACATCCATCTGTGACCAAACTCTTCTATTGGGCCAACGCCATCTAAGAAGTGAGACGAGAAATGGTGATGAGACAGAGCCATTTATTACACTGTTCCAGAGATACTGTCGGTTGCGCCTGACGCAGGACGAGGTTAGCCAAAAACGAGCTTCGCCCCTGAGAAAATTTTGAAATATGTACGGTCTCATGCAAATTTTGAGAGCAGCTCTTTAGGTATTTTTATTTTGCGGTACGTTGAGGCAAAACGTTTGAGGCAGACGTGTATGTACAGTTATATACAAGTCCATGAGTAGCCAGATCGACGTGGACAATTTTGTGCAGCCCATTTCACATGAATGACCACAGACTGAGTACAGCGCGGCGGCCACATTAACTGAACCGGGGACCGCCGAAGGCAACGCGTTGAGGCGTTTCACAACAGACACCGAAGAGAGGCATCCGTTTAAGAAACGTTTTATTTCCATACAGGGTATCGGTAGGCGTACTCACGCGTACCTTAGCAAAGACTTTTTCAGCGACCGCATGGCGGAGTGGTACAGCGGGTGGCCACAGCGGAATATGCAGTCCCACCCAAGGTGTAAAAATATTCGTGTTATTGAGACTGCGCACCCATGATCTGCCAAACTATATTTCGGCTCGCGTTCTTAGTAGCTCTGGTGGGAGCCAACAGATGACGCCGTTGTCAGTGTACCTAGCTATACTCAGGGCTGGTGATTGTAAATTCTGCCACTTCCCTGACATTTTCGGTTATGCTTGTGAGAATCGTGCTTGAAGCGTGAAAGAAATTCATTATTTCAGAGTAAAAGGGCAAGTGTACCAGGTGTAAATGTGCCATAGCTTGAAAATAACTTGTGAAGGGCGCTAATGTCGTGATAACGGATCGATAAGGCAGCACTCGAAGCCTAATTTCACTTTCGCACACTAATAGTTTCGCCTGTCAAGTTCATTTCTCCGTGTTAAAGAACCCCAGGTGGTCGAAATTTCCGGAGCCCTCCACTACAGCGTCTCTCATAATCATATCGTGGTTTTGGGACGTTCAACGTCACGTATAATTCAATGCATTTCTCCGTGCAAAGAAAATTAATGCTAGCCAACATGCTAATATAGCATTTCCCGTCCGTAGAAGCCGTATTCAGATGGGCGTAACATTCAAATAACACCTTAGTACTTTGATCTGTGTGCATGCTGAAAAACTCCGGTTGGTGCAAATTCGAAGCGTGGCGGTTTGGGCTAGTTGGTATGACGTGACGATTGTTGTAGCGTGAGATCAGAAGGACGACGAAAGGGCAAGAAGAAGACTGGCGCTCTTCTTCTTCTTCGTGTCCCTTTGCCGTCGCTCTGATCACGCGCTATAAGAAATGTCATAATGTAACATTCATCATTAGCCGTCCACTATGGCGTCCCTCGTAATCATGTTGTGGCTTTGACATCTAAATATCTAGTAGTCTTTATTATTCATCTATTAGGCAACATGGGAACTGCATCGGAAATATAAATATTGCGTATCGTTGCTTCAATTTACACAGGAAACCGCTGAAGCGTACATCCGCGAAATAATGTGACGGCGATATAAATAGATTCAAAATAGCCAACTACTGCATATACTGTGCACTAGAGCGATGGACTTCTTCACTACATGCTTGATGCTACGAGAAAAAGACACATACATTTGTTGTATATCTTTAAAGTTAAAATTCGACAGGTGTGTACGATGTAGACTCGCTACCTTGAATCAAACAATCACTAATATTATTCACTGATAAAGACCTTGGCAAAGAAGTTTTTTATTTTATTCCCGATGATGGTATACAATTACGCTCCCTCCCCTCCGCACCACGCAAGAATTTGTCTGTTCTTATTATACATAAACACAAGAGAGAATAATATGCATAAATCAGTTTGAAAAGTTTCAATTGGAGAGAACTACCCTATTGAATTTTGCTTTCATACCATCCTATGATGCCAAAAGATGAGGTAAAACAAGCGAGCCGGTCGCTAGAGCCCATACTTGCGGCGGGCTAAGATTGCACAAACTAGTGTGGCACTGTCGCGAAGATGTGCAAAGATTATCTATTGTCTTCTCCTATTTTCTTTTTTCATAACTGTTACTACGAATCATACAACGCGGTACGCCATCACGCAGGCTTTGCCAACCAGCTGCGCCACAGATGTGTCCGATTTCCTTCTGTACGATGTCATCCTCCATCATGGTGCTCCATGCCAACTCCTCTTAGATCGTGGACGCTATTTTCTCTCCCGAGTTGTTGATAACCTGCTTCGCTCTTGCGAAACCGAAACAAAGTTACGACGGCCTACCATTCACAAACTAATGGGCTTACCGAAATATTCCACTGGAACTTAACTGATATGCCCTTCATGTACGTCTCCTCTGACCACCTAGACTGGGACGTTGCATTGTCCTTTGTTACATTTGCATACAATTCTTCACGCCACGATACCACTGGGTGTTCACCATTCTATCTCTTACTTGGCCGCGACCCAACTCTACCTTTCGACACCCTTTTTCGACAGCTGTCAATTCGCCGACGTTACCTACGAGATAGCCCCGCTGAAGTCGTCATCTCCCTCTGCTCCACTGTCTACCGACATTGTTCATGTCTCCCGCCTTAAGCTCTACTACTCCTCAACACCATAGAAAGCGCCAAGACGGTGCTTCTGCACCCGGGGGTCATGTTACAAGACTACATCACGCTGAAGAGGCAAGACACACAGCGAGAAAGACGACGTGATTTTGGGTTGTGGGGCGTGCTCTCGCTCGCCATCTCGGCTTAGGTTTGGCGTCGTGCAAATATATCTCAGCTGTCACATCGTTTTCTGTGTGCCCTCCCGTAACAATATTCAGTAACTCCTTTATGATGGTCATGTTTTTACGTTAAGCGCAGTTCAGTAAGAAGCACTTCCCACCCATTTGAAACACCTCTCAGTTGCCTCCTTATTCGAGACGAACTGATGAAACACACACGCGAACAAGAAAAGCCTGCCTTCAAAACAGCGTGGCTGCTCACGCCAGCAAAGAACATAGCGTGTTTCTGCCGAGGCCACCACCGTATAGTCCCAGGCGACACATCGGCAAGCTACCGGTAAACTGCCCGAACATAATTTGGGTGCACAGAAACGTCACGTTCCCAGGCAATCGCGGCTATGGGGAAGGCAGTGTCAGCACATGTCTATGTATATTCTGGCAACATGGTCTCACCAGAGTCCTTCAATGATATCGAGAGACTCTGGTCTCGCCACTGCCCTTCCATACTCCTCGCGCTCCCATAACTATCATAGTACTTCATCGCCCGCTGTGCTTCGCGTTCGCTTTCTTTCGGCCTCATTTGCTCAAGCTGTTACGACGATGCAGACGACGCTTGACGTTGGAGCGGGCCCCTAGGAGATGTGCTCTCAAACCGGAGTACAAGCTGGGGTGAGACGCAGACAGTGTGATAACCAGGTATCATTAGCTCTAGGATCGGGCGGAGTCGCCACCTGGTGGCCACTGGCTGAAGCACGCCTAGTGTGTATTGCTCCCTGCGTTATCTGCTAGCGACATAGGATAGTATGTACGCTTATGTCATGCTTGTCCTCAAAGGGTAGTCTTTCCTGCTCTTTTAGTGCAAGAGCAACTGCTTGGGCGTTCGCCTAGCACTTTCTATAGAAGCATTTGGCCTTGCTCGGCTGTGTATGGCCTATATGTAGTGATATCAGGTCGGGCACTTGCTGAGAGGGCTGTGTTTTATGGTAGTAGGTCGTGTTTTCAAGTATCCTGGCGGTGGAGGTACCGCTTTTTAGCTGAATCACATCATAAAGTGCATTTATCGTTGTTCCAAATATGAAGAATATCAAATATTGTGTGTATGCGGCATTTTAGCGACTCGGGGATAAACGAAGTTTTGAACTGTGCTGTAAGGTGTCTAATTGTAGCGCTGTTGCTTATAGGTTATGCGACGAGCTTGAATTGTGATTGCGAAAGGCTTTTATATTGCGATACTGGTCTCACGACATTACTTTCTAGTAAATACTGACACTTCGGTACTAACTTAGCCCTTAAAATGATCAAAAATGGAATGACATGAAGGTGTATAAACTTGGGTTGGCATGCGCAGTTTTAACGTTACTCGAAATTTATACAGACCCGCTAAAATATGAAATCCCTTAAAAGAACCTAGATTGCCAAAATTAACTTTGATGGCGTGCCTCACATACAACGTATATTATCACGCAGTGTGCGATCCTTTTTTATTCTTTATTAATACTCAACCCCGCTTTGCCCGGACGCGTTACAGCAGGGGGAGTTTACATTATCTTGACCCCTTTTGTGGCACTGTGAAAGGCTGACGGAAGGAACAGGCACACATTCACTTGATTATAGAAATATCTTTTTACCATTAAGTAAACAAAACTATGTTGCTTCACTGTGATGCATATAGTCTAAGAAAGTTTCGCGATAAACTGCAACCTTTTTATACTGTTATAGGCGTAAAAACAAATGCGCTCTAGCACTGTCAATCACGTAGTGTTTCTTAGTCGAGTTATCCACTGCCCGACAGTTCTGCTATAAATAACTGAATAAGACGAAAATGCGGATGCGCAATCATGGTGTTATTGGGCTCTTCACCTAAGAATATGTAACTTCTCTCTTTTTTTCGTATCTGAGATTAGCGAGCATGAAGAATGGATTCAGTAGTGCTAGAGCAGTGCATAGTATACGGGACATAAGATCAACACTTGAAATAAAAGTACGAGAAACAAGATAGTATGAAAGCGCATACAGTCACCAAGCGTGAACATCCCTTTCCATGGTAGATTGCCGTTGTATCACAAGTATTATTAACGTTCGGCAAGCTTTGTGTATTCATTCAGCAGTAGATGGCCTATATAATACGAGTAGGCAGCAGTCAATGCATTTTATTCACTGGCAATCACCTCACACCACTGAAACAACGCGCCGCTGTATGCAAGCGCTGTCTTGTTAGCCTCTTCTGTCCATCTGTTTTTTAGTGCGCATCAAAAAAGTTTTCAAGTATGAATGTAATTCAAGTTGGTCCAACTGATCGCTGTATACATCTGCATGTGTGCCACCGGCTGCCTATCCACACTAGAGCGGTGACGATGCCGCCACCTATAGCCCGATCTCGCGGCAAATACCAAATAGCCGTCAGTTTTCGTTTCTTTATTTCTATACAATGAAAAACAGTAACAGATTTCATGTTTAAAATGTGATTCAGCGTAGCTTTCTTCTGACTAGCCGGAGCCAACAAGTTATCCCGTTCAGGGAAGCACTTGGTTGGCTTATTATGCAATGAGAACACTACCTGCATTTATAAATATTATAGAAGTTCTCTGAAACATGGGCATAATAACGTCAGCATGACATAAAGTCATTACTGTACGGAATACTATGGAGAGGCAGCGTCATAAATAAATAATATGGCACATCGTTGTGACCTGAATGTTTATATTAATCCCACGTGGAGTTATTGATCATAGCTGTTTTTTTTTCTTCAAATTCGCTTAGGCGCGGCTTGTTAGCCAGGTTGATTATATCTCCACATGGTATAGAATACTTCAGTGCCACAGAGAATGCTTGGATCCAATCCCTGCTGCAACCGTGACATTTATTCTTTGCATTCGTCAGGTCAGCACTGGTGATGTCAGCTTTTCTCAACACACAAGCGTTACTATTACCCAGGTCTGTTTTTGCCCTTACTGGTTTACGTGTAAACTGTCAATCACCTGCTGATTGACAGTTTATACGTTTATACGACAGTTTATACGTGTTATATGCTACCTTTCATTCCTCAAGTGTTCATTGACAATCATTTCATTCCTGCGTTTAACTGTGTGTGTTTTCTGGGCGTAAAATTAGACCCTCATTTAAAGTTCACCAATCATATTCTTTACGTCAAACAAAAAACAGCATTTGGTATAAGATCACTCATCAAATCTCGTTCTTTTTTTTCACTTGAAGCCTTATTGTCTTTATACTTTGCCTTCATACATAGTCACATCACCTATGGCATTACATCATGGGGAAATACATATAACACTCATATTTCGTCTGTACAGCACATTCAGAATCAGGCCATTCGCATTATTACCAACAGTTCATTTTATTCTAATGCTACCCCACTCCTTCAGGCTAACTGTATTCTTACTGTGTCTGGCTTATTTAATTTTCACTTAATCATATTGTTATATAAACAACTTAACAAACAGCTTGTGTTTGATTTAATTGATGCTATTTTACTCATTAACACCAATAGCACTGGATTCGCCCACAGTCACAACTTCCTTTTACCTAAATGTAACACCAATTAAAGCAAAATGACGTCCGCCTTCGCGGTCATCAAATTGTGGAATAACCTGCCCTATACACTAAAATCATCATCATCTTTTCATGCATTCAAACCTGAACTTAAAAACTTCATCTTGCATAACTAAGTTGACAACGATGATTACTTAACGATTCTTATGTATCCGGGCATGAAATTGGTAAGTCTTTGAAAATTTAGGTTATTGCTTTATGGCGTGATTATGTTTTACTTGTATAACATATTACTATTCTTCTTGTGTCGCATTCTGACTGCCTTTCTGTTTACTTGATGTTATCTTATGTAAGTTCACTGTTTACTTTTCACTTGTTTTGCGTATTTTACGTGCTGTTATAATTAATAATTTTATTGTTATTGTTAACCGAGGGTCCCACTGCTGTCGCTTGACTTTGGGACCCTCGTATGCATACTATATTCTACGAATTTCGTATTTTGAATGAATGAATAAACTGAAACTGAAACTGAAACTGAACACACATCCACGGGTGGGTACGTGCCAGATGACTGTCGGAAAGGGGTTGATGACGTACGTGATGGCAATGTTAATATTACCCAGGTCTGTTCTCGCCCTTACTGGTTTACGTATAAACTGTCGATCACCTGTTGAACACACACCCACGGGTGAGTACGTGCCAGATGACTGTCGCAAAGGGGTTGATGACGTACGTGATGGCAATGTGACATTATACGTTTCGTGAACCGCGAGTCATATTCGTGAAACCAACCCATACTAGTTTTGGTTTAACCCAAATTAAAGGGTGATCACGAGAGCACCAGAGATAGATAGATAGATAGATAGATAGATAGATAGATAGATAGATAGATAGATAGATAGATAGATAGATAGATAGATAGATAGATAGATAGATAGATAGATAGATAGATCGATAGATAGATAGATAGATAGATAGATAGATAGATAGATAGATAGATAGATAGATAGATAGATAGATAGATAGATAGATAGATAGATAGATAGATAGATAGATAGATAGATAGATAGATAGATAGATAGATAGATAGATAGATAGATAGATAGATAGATAGATAGATAGATAGATAGATAGATAGATAGATAGATAGATAGATAGATAGATAGATAGATAGATAGATAGATAGATAGATAGATAGATAGATAGATAGATAGATAGATAGATAGATAGATAGATACTCAATGAAATGCATCGCATTTTTCAAAAAAGGGATGATTCCTCCGTCATGTGATCTCTACAGAGGGGTACTTGAGCCTTTATTGTGCATCGGTATGCGAAAGCTTCTACAACTCTATCATAATAATGGCTTCGTCTTGTGACGAGCTAGATGCATTTGTCGGAACGATCACATTCATATCACTCTGTCGACTCCCGAGAAGTCGGCTGTACCACTTTCTGGGTATAGGACGTTCAGCTTTATATTGTTGATCGCAGAATTCAATAACTGTTTAAAAATGTTTACCTCAGACGCCGACTTACGTTGCCCTTAACAGATCCAGTTGATTGATTCGGCGATTCTATAGTTGCGTTGCCTTGTACTGAGCCATATATTGGCCTAAGTGATCTCTGACGTGAATTAGTGACAATCATAAATGTGTGCATTACAGTTGCACTTTAGTTAAAAAACACGGGTATTGGTAAAGGTTGAAATTTAAAAGCTGTAAAAAATAAAAACCTAAATTCATTCTTCAACTGGTTTCATAATTTAGACTTTAAATAGCTCACATGCCTTGGGTTGGCGATCTTAGTTCAGGTTATGCGTTCAATCAGCGGCACTCTTCACTCTGTCACACAGGCTTTTCTGATTACACTATCTCAGCTAACTACTACACCTGTCTCAAGGGTGTGCTTATTCGTTGATTATAGACGTTTGTCGTCGGGATCGACATGAAGCAGAAGCACTAATGTCGGTCATTTATATAGCTACAGTGCTGTAGCAGCCACGAGTTTTCTCATGTCGCAGCACGTCAAATATTGCACTACAAGTCGCAGCAGCGGCAAGCATTGAACACGTTGGAAGAACCCATTTTACTCTCGTGTTATTATTATGACAGAGTAATCAAGTGTTTTTTACTGCTATGTCATTAGGTGCACTTTTTACATCAGTTCCGTGACGGAACAAGGCCACTTAATTCTTCGTCGACCACAGCGTAAAACACTTTAGTGGTCAAAAATCTCCCTGAATCTACACTGAACTGACGTAGGGGCGGTAAGACAGTGCGAAACTCTTATTGTATTGGCGGATGACAAAGGAATACAATGACAAAGCGTAAGCAATGCGTAAACCTTGTATCGTGTTTGTAGATTGAGAAATGAAAAGGAGAGAACCACTCATTTGTTGCACAATGGCAGAAATAAATCCGTACGAATTTCTCAAAAAAAGGGGGGCCTCTTAGTCACCCCAAACTTTGTCCTGGTCAGGGGTTCGAACCAGGGAACAACGCCTTCCCGAGGCGGTCGTTCTGGCAATCGAGCTAACCACGAAGCTGGAATTACCAGCGCGAGGAACAATTCATCGACAACTGGAAGCACATGGACCCAAGCATGGACTCGTCCTGGTTCCGGCTTCTAACCCTGACAAGGACTGGTTTTTCAGCTACTAAGAGTTTTTCCTTTCTGAAAATTCTGTACGGATTTCCTGGTGGCTTAGTGCTACAAACGGGTGGTTGTCTTATTTCTCTTTCCTAACCCTTCCGCCAAGTTGCCGGTTTTCGCAGAAGTTATTTTCAATACTTATGTTCATGAATACCTCTTATGACTACCACTTCACACTGAATCGCAGCCATGTTTCTTACTTTAAAGCGCGCTGTGGTGCAGCATTAAAGCCGACGTGATGTATCAAGAAGGCATTATGCGCTGACTACCAACGTATTGAGCCCTTAGGTAGACAATTGTCTTGCTAAGTCTGAGGAACGCATAATGCATCGACTATGAGTGAATATTCAAATTGCAGTCATTTCACTGTGTTGCATTTGTTGAAACAACGCTGACTCAACAAATAACAGCGGGGTATTTGCTGACCCACTGCTGACCTCATGTGCAGTCATAATAGGAAACTGAACACTCACTAGCCGTACATATAAAATTTATCTTTATTGGGCACAAGTAAAGAAAAAACGGCGTACGCTTTCGAACGAACGCACGCCGTCATGGCTTTTAGAGTTGTTCGCTGTTTTACGCAAGACTGGAACTTTCGCACAAATGAAACATGGGTGGTTCAACGCGACTACAGATTTGATATCTCTACGGAGAAATATCAGAGTTTAAATGACAAATATTTCTCTAATGGTCCAATGAAAAGTGAGCTGAAGTTCTTCGATGTAGTACAGTTCTAGTGTGAACAAGCCTGCACGTAATGCAGCGTTTAACAATGGACAATGTATGTTTACAATACTGACCATCAACAATGCCACAATACCGTTTCATTTTATATCAAATGTGCTCTGCAGGGCAAACATGATGTGAAATATATATTGCGTGGTGTCGAGCTCCTTTTGCAGAAATACTGAAACGCAAAAAACATAGCTTCGAATATTACTAAATGGGCGAAACACCTTTAATGTCGTCACTTTGGTACATCATTCTCATTCTGTGGAGCGTCAACACAACTCCGTCTTTGTCCCAGTTGTCTTCTTCCCAGGATATCAGGCAGGTAACCATTTACATTTAGCCTTGTTTATAGTAAAAACGTTTCAGAATGAATGGTAAAAGTTATTGTTCTATGCGCTACATGAGCACCTAACATTCGGCCTGCACGTTAGGTAATAGGTGCGGGATTAAGTACACCATGAAACATTCAATTGTCTTACATGAAGGGTAAATGGCTTGCAGTCATCCATTGACCCTCGTAAAATTACATTTGATTTGATATGAACACATCATTTTTATGCATTTGTTTTATTACACGTGTGATGAAGTGCGCGGAGATTTAGGTGTGTGCCTTGACACAGAATACAAGACAACGCAGAAGAAAGCAGTTATTGGCGTGGAAGAACCAGAAATACAAATAAACAAAAGGCCAATTGCAGAATGCCACGGCCATCGCTCGAAAGTACGCGAAGAAAGAGTGAAGCGAAGGGAAGAAGAAGCAGTCGCAGTGGTTGCATCGAGAGAAGACGTGTCAGTGCTGTCGGTTTTCCGACCCGATCCAAGACCTCTCTGCTGTCTACCGGTGGCCTGACAGTCTTCAAGGAAACCGACTGCTTCTGGCCGAAGCGTCACTCGTGTGCTTCGGCTGGGTTAACGTTCCGGTGCCCGTGGACAGGCCTGAGACAGCTCAGACGAGGCTCTCGGCCCGGAGCTCCAGAAGCAAGCTCTTCAACTGCAGCGTCTACCGGCAGGCTAGGAAAGCTGTTGGTATGACCGGTGGTTGCTGTCGGGCACAACGCTGACGGCAACGACAACGACAGCTACATCGACCTCCATGTTACGTGCGCAGGCGTCCAGATGGTGAGGCCCCGCCTCTTCGCTGTTGTCCGGGGCCAACCTTGTGTAGGAACTGAGTTGTAGGACGTAATGATTAGGGACTAATCGTGTGCATCTTGTAGTGTCTATTCGTCAGTGATCGGATAGGTTGTGGTTACTGTAATCTTGTGTCTACTCGGGAGTTACATGCTCCGAAGTTATTGTTAATGAATGTTGGTTTCAAACGGGCTCGTCCGTCACGAAGTGCCTTGAGGTAGCACATCTCACATTCCAAGTGAAAATGTTCGTTGTGCAAAAGAAAACTGCAATGTAACAGAATGTAATGTCAGTTGCAGCTATTTCCGCCTCGAAGTGAAGTTTGTGTTGATCAGGGGTCTCGAAGACATGGTCCGCAGCCAGCACGTGAGTGTCTTCGACCCCACAGTTTATTTTGTTAAGTATGTTGGTGAGCTACTGAGGTCTGTCTGGTTTAAGGAATTGCATCTGTGAGGCATCGCTTGTGTTCACCTTGTTATGAAACATAATCGTGCCTCAAAAAGTTTGAATTTCATTTCATCAATAAAGGACAAGATTCAGGTCATTTTGAATAATCGACTCATAAATGACCATATATAAGATATAGGACCGTTTTGTTTCAAATGGCAGCATTTTTGGCGAATTGCAACACTCCTGCCTACCCGCAAACACTCACTGTCCTGACCCTGGCGGTAATAATTTGCACAAATGTGGCCTGCTGGCTGCGGTGAGTTTGAGACCCCCGATACTGAGGGATGACAGGTGCCTTGCTGTCACAGCATTTAACAAAAAAAACTGCATTGTAAAAAATCACAGCTTTGCCGCAAAGGCAAAGTAATGAACGCTATAGCAACAAATTAAAAGGTCACACGCAGAATGGCAAGCAGATCGAAACGTTTCCCGTGTTTCTCACGCACAAATAACGCACGAAACGTACTCACAGGTACAGATAAATGCGAATAAGTGTCTCAGTTGTTACTTCGCCCTGTCTGAAAATTGCACCCTTTTCGCAAACGGAGGATGTGCAACGATTGCAGTGACCCTTGTGCACCAGGTAACTACAACAGAATACGTACGACGTACGGACCTCCACACTGCAAGATGAGGGCACGCGATCGAGCGTACACCCCCTTATTCTCTACGTGAACCAAAGTACACGTGAGATGAGAGCCGACGCACGCTCACTGTGCCAGCTTGCTAATAATGCTGAAAACACAATAGTTCCCTTCCGAGATGTCTGCCCACAGCTGTAAGTGGTAGATATAAATACCTTGCCGTTGGAACGTCTAAGAAGGTACCCCACGGTGGCTCAGTGGTCAACGCCTCACATTCAGGACGCGGAGGTCTCACGCTCGATTTTGCGCGCCAGAGTCTTTTTTTCAGGAGTTCATTCTTTCTTGCGTTTTCATAAATATGGATGCTTATACATATACGGTGCATTGCACCGACGCCGACGATGGCGGCAAAATCCAGTCGAGAGTGTTTATGTAGTTGCTATCGCGATAAATGCAAACAAGCCTGCATCATTAGGCCAATCGGGTAACCTATAAGCACTTCGTAAATCACTGAAGCTCACATAACTCGCTTTCGCAATTGTGGAGAGGAGAAGTACAAAGTGTGGAAGTCATAGTTGTGATATCGACTAGAAGCTGGCGTAATAAGGCACTTCAGCAATTTTCCATGCGACCAGTCTACCGGTTTCACTCAGTTACTATTGCACAGGCAAAACTCCTACAGTGACATCAGTAACAAGTATATTCATCACACCATTTTTATGCAAAATTCTTGGAATATAGTTCTTGGACGTGAAATGCGCATACAATAACGCGTCGGATGAAGACATTCAGAATGTCTTGGAAAATATATAACTTAGGTCGTATTTACCACTGAAATAACAGCTATCTCGAAGGCAGGACCTACATTACGAGAATGGCATAGCATCCATCATTGCATGGGTCGTGGTGTGCCCCAACATAGTGCTGTTCGCTCTACTCTATCTAACTTAGCACTCCTAGCCTGGTTGACGCACTTCCACGATCAGTCTATCAATCAATGTATGCAGATGACATCTGCATCTGGACATCAGGGCTGACATGCCTCTGTATGCGTGCCATGCTTCAGAGAGTGGCGACATTGACGAAAAAATACCTTCAAGGACGTGCACTGGAGCTGTCATCTGAGAAGTGCTTGCTTGTTGCATTCACCCATAATGCAATAGTTCCATATCTTATTCATATGAACTGACCTATCCTCAACTACAAGAAGGCCTACCGATATCTGGGCGTCATATTTGATCACGACCTCTCTTGACACCCCCACATCATCTACATGAAAAACAAGCTTATTATGACCACTCACGTATTACTGTTTCTTGCTGGAGAATTGTGGGGCGCGGCAGCACGAGTGATGCATCAATTTGGCATTGTGCACAACAGCTTACGTGTGCTTTGCGGGACAAGAAGAACGAACGTGCGTGTCTCCAGTCGCTTCAAGCCCAAGCGCTGATAATATGCCATCGATTTTCTGGATACGCATCTACAGCAGTGACATTCGTCATCGCGCGTAATTATCCGATCACAGCATACATCCGCCTCGACGCTTTGACAATTCCCATTAGGCATTCCGATGGAATGCCATCGCGTGTCCTCGCCTCACTTTTTGTCGCCACTCAACGTTTCGCAGTACTCTAGATTGGCATCACGCAGGGATTCCATCGCTCTCCTCAAAGTTCTGCTGGCCATTGCTGGCTTTGAAAAGAACGAACAGCCGTTGCATCTAGCCCAAAAACCGCCCATGCTCTGGTTGCCACATGAGAAGCACAGCGGATGGCTTCACATTTACAAGCATGGTTCTGTACCGGGTGTAATATGAGTAGGGGTGGTGATTTTTCCTGCGAATTCTATCAAAATTTAATTCAAGACGTCGCTTTACACACCATCGACTGCTGCAGAACTTGCCACCATCCATGCAGCGCTAGAAATTATTGTTTAAGAACCTTCGCTAGCTTGGTTCATCTTCTCAAACTCAAAATCTGCTTTTTAAGGTATTATGTCACCCTTTTTCATGAACCTTATGAGCAGTTTGTGGCTGATATAAGGCTTCCTCGCCACCATGCTGATAGAGCAACAATAGAGAATAGCGTACCAGTGAATACCAGGTCATTGTGGTATATATGGTGACGACCACAGATGAGGCCGCTTGATCTGCACATGATGATTTCCAATCCATAGCTATACCAGTTCTGGAGAACCGACGCAACGACAAGGTGTCGTTTACTGGCCCTTTACCTAACACTGGAACTGCGGAACTCGATATATTTCACAAAATGCTCGCCCACATAACTTAGATCTTGATGTCAAGCTGCGTATTCTGTCAGGAACATCTTGAGCTAAGGAGACTTCTGTGCCACCGGTGGCTTGGCGTTGCCTTCACAAATGCATACTCTTTGGATTGACCAGCACGTCTATGTGCCATAACTGCTGCTGCGAAAAAACAATCGCCCATTTTCTGTGTCAGTTCACCCGTTTCATTGAGCCCAGAGAAGAGCTTACTGATGCACTAGATAGACTGGATGATATCCCTGTGTCGAACGAAGGATTCTGCGACATTGCCCCAGTTCATCCTCGGCCCAGATGTCTTGGAAACTGTTATTACGTCCTTTTTTTGAGTGCAACTGGTCTCAGCAATAGGCTTTATCTAGTGTCATATTCACTTTTCCTTTATTTTTCCTTCCCTTGCTGTTGTCTCGTTTTTACTCCACATTTACTCTTCCTCAGAGGGTAGTGAGCTAGTCTAAGAACTGGCTAACGTCTCTGTTCTTCCGCTTGTTTCTTCCTTCGTCTTCTCCTAGCAATGTGCATGCTATACATATCGCTTACATGTACATATTATACATATGCATGTCAGACAGATATGTGAAATATTACAGTTTTGCAATGTATAAAGTCGTTTTATGTTTCACATGCCAAGAAAGAGGGACAGTGACAGTTTATTAGAAGGCAGAGAAGTCAGCCTGAGCTAGTGCGCTCTAACCTGCTATTTTACACTGGAGATAAGGGAAGGGGGAAAGAAAGAGGGATGAAGGATGATGATGGGTACAGGAAGAGGTGGTGTGTATGAACAGTAGCCACTCATTTTAGCACCCTACAGCTTAGTATCTACTCCGGTGCTTTAGTCTGAGTTAAAGTCTAAAACAGCCCTTGTAGCATACGCAGAGCAAAATAGCGCAGGGTGCACCTATGTTGCTCCGTGATTGTTCAGTGAAGTTGTTTTCTTTTGTGCACCGTTGCTTACAAGGATAAAAAAGGTTGCTCAAGATACGTGACAACAAAATAGCACAGGCAACTCTTTTGCGGCATCTTTTGCATGCTCTTTTCCTTTGTGCTTTTTTTTTCATTTATGATTGAATGGGGATGAGCATATAGTCACAGCGTTGACAAAACGTTGTTGTTATGATTCTAGTTCTATTGTTCAAGAAACATAGTATGGACGATCAAGACAACGGAAAGAACAGAGTACAGCTGCAAAGTAGACGTCGTTGTGGAAACGAAGCGCACATTTGCAACATTCAGCAGGCTTTACTACTGGCATAGCTCCAAGTAAGTAAAATAAATTTGTGGAAAAATGATGGCTTGCCTATGCATGCAATTTCCATCGTTGGTGCACGCGCTCACAAAAAAGATACACGCATATTTCTTGCAGGGTGAACAATACTATGACGGGGAAGTTTGTGACATTCTCTCGTGAAAAGTTGAGACATTGCAGCAAAATGAAGGTCTACACTCCCGGTAAATTGACGGCCCCGTATTTATTGCACAATACAAGTAACGTATTGGTAAATTTGGCATTGATTGGCAAGCAACTTAACACACAAGGTATGAGAATGGAAGCCGTTTCTCTAAACAGAAACCCCGGCGAAAATTTCATAAAATATAATCAAGTGTCAGGAGTGAATCATAGGAGAAATGTGCCGGATGTGCCTTGCAAAATACATGCAGTTCGAAATTCTGCTTCTAGAACTTCTATTGGTGCTTGCATGCCTCTCTTCCTTAACGGTTTGTATGAGCTTCAACATAATCAGCTTCCCAGTGGATCTTAGACGGTGTATAAATATGTGTTTCTAAAGTTTCGGTACCGAGCATCACCAATATGATTTCGAGTGTGGCAGCATAGCATTTTGCAAACTCTTTTTGAGATGTCAAAATCAGGGATCGAAAGCTTCGGTAAGAATATATATGAAAGCTACACAAAGATGAAAATTTTCATTCATTGATTTAAGGATCAAAACTACAAAAGAAGTCCTAGAGATTTCTTGAAAATTAAGCTTCGTGGGATCACGAAAAAATTGTCTTAACCTGAAAGGTGTAAAGAGAAACAACGACGTGCAGTGGCGACATCATGTCTGTTATGGACATCGTTGAATTTAGCGCTACCATACTCCTTATCGCAAAACATGTATGAAGCAACAAACAACAAATATGTATTTTTATTTTTAATTGCAATTTTGTACTGGCAAACTGCCAGTGATTACATGGACAACAAATACCGAGGCCCTAATACTCATATTTGTGCTTATTAATTCAAGATGTTTGGTTTATGTAATCGAGGTCCGCTTGATAAAAGCAGAACGTTTTCATCTAGTGGCCCTGATACAGTGAACAGGCCGATTTTCGACAAATTTTGGAGGCTCTTACGCATAGCTTCAAGCCATATAGCGGATGCCTGAAGGACGTCAGTGGTCACCCATATTTTGAAACCCTCCTTGGAAAAGGCGGCTTCTTTCCAGCAAACTCGTCCGAATGCTACTCCAGGCACCACGCTTCTTTTATCACAAATCTCACTTTACGAGTGCGAGCTCCCGTAAGCGTAAAATAAAGGTTGTCAAGTTTTTCTCACACACAACCTGCTTCGGAGGAATTTGAAACTTCATGAGCGTCTGCTGAGGCTTTCTTTCTAAAGACGATAGTTTTTCTTCATATCATGAACACAGTTTTTTCTGTCTATCTACCTCTATCTATCTATCTATCTATCTATCTATCTCTCTCTCTCTCTCGCTCTCTATCTATCTATCTACTGTCATCTATCTATCTATCTATCTATCTATCTATCTATCTATCTATCGATTTATCTAGTCTATCTATCTATCTTCTATCTAATCTATCTATCTAGTCCTGTCTGTCTGTCTGTCTGTCTGTCTTTCTATCTATCTATTGTCTGTCTGTCTGTCTGTCTTCTGTCTGTCTGTCTGTCTATCTATCTATCTATCTATCTATCTATCTATCTGTCTGTCTGTCTGTGTGTCTCCGTCTGTGTGTCTGTCTCTGTCTGTCTGTCTGTCTGTCTGTCTGTCTGTCTGTCTGTCTGTCTGTCTGTCTGTCTGTCTGTCTGTCTGTCTGTCTGTCTGTCTGTCTGTCTGTCTACTTCCTGAACGCCAAGGCATCTTAAACAGGTGGCGCCGTTCATGCTTGTGAACATGGTAAATCAAAAAGAAAATATTATGCATATCTGAGGCGAAACAACGTTACGAAAGTATTCGTTGGTTGTTTCTTGAATGGATGCTGCACAAAATTTTTGCCAGCAAGATTTTCAACGAAATTGAAAGATTCGGTTCGAAAATTGATAGAGAAAACCTTCGGTCAAAGTAGGAACTGCAGGGAAATAATGATGCGCCTCTTGCGCCTCGGTGGTTGTGACGTCACGGCACGCACTCGCCTGAACCCACCGCGAGCTGACAATCGATCAAAAATACAGCCAACCGCTCAAAAATACGGGAAATGAATTCTGTTCATCGCAATAGTCGACCGGCGTATCTTCTGAGTATATTTTTCGAGTTTTGTCAATTTTTACAATTTTCGTTCAGTATCGCTGTGACTAGAAAATACATGAATGCTTAACTTTGAAGACCCTAGATTTTTTTACACCACACTCGAAATGTCACGCTATGCACGAACTTGAGCGGGGCTGAGAATGCGATGCGATGCCGATAAATGCCACCTGCAACGACAAGGTGCTGCCACCTGGCAGTAGGCTTGGGCTCTGCACAAGCTTATGTTTTTTGACGGCACTGCCAGAGGTCATTCATATGCCACGCAACGTAGAGTAACTGTATATGGGGCCTACGGGACCAGAGTACAGCACACTCTAACCAGAGTAGGTCATGGGTTCGCCATCTTGCCAGGCTAGCAGCCAGCTATGCGGCAAAGTCACCCTGTTTTCGCAGGCAACACCCCTGTCGTGTTTTTTTTTTTTTTTTTTTTTTTTTTTTTGCCGTGTTGCATATTGACATTCTTGGTTTGCGTCCTTCACGCATTGCTTTCAGTGCTTGAAGGCTTATTTTCTGCCAGATTACCAAAAATGGTCTAAAGTAAGAGCTGTATATGTAGCGTGGTAAAAGAAAAAAAACAGCGATGTTCTTGCTCAGCGTGTGCCCAAATGTGCATAGTGAACATTAGCAACTTATTTGGTCTTGCGACATTCACATTTCACAAATTTTCGGAATTTTCGACCGGATAACAAGCGGGAATATTCAGTATTCACGTTACGCTGGTAAAATGCAACATTCGTTGACCTTGACGGTACATTAAACTACCCGATTAGTCTCGGTGAATATAACTCAATGTAGAGTTATGCCTTAGGCTTTTCGAGTGCGTAAAAGTATAACGGCACACGTACTCTGCGAAATTCGTGTTATGTGACGCACGGTAGTGACTTCGCTGTTCTAAAACAATTTATTTAACATCTAAACGCAAATTCTTATCTGATATGCAGCCTGCATAAAAATTTGTTTATACGGCAGCTCCAAGTTACGGTGTAGCTTTGTGGTAGATTAATGGACTGCCACTCATAAAAGTTGGGTTCAATTCCGGACTGCGACTCAGTATGTTTTCATCCGTAGGTTCTTTTTCTTAAATTTTGTGCAATAATGGTCATGGACACCGGCGGCGGCGAACATCTACAGCGCCGCAATCGGTCACTGTGATCTCAAGAGCTTTCGCTGTAAAATTCAGCGAATTCGGCAACCGCGATCTTTTAGCTACGTCAGTGGCGAATAAATGTATTTCATTTTCATGAAGATAGGTAATGAGGCTCCGTTTGCAGAGATATGAATGCGCAACAAAGAACAGTGCAGTTTTTTTTTTTGGCATGTATAAACTACAAACGAAGGAGTACTCAGCAGCTGGTAAAACTGGCGAAACGTCTTTTAGGAGTTTACCCTGTCATTGTAACATTCCGATGGCTGTGATGGTAGAACTGCTGACCTGGCGCGCACATAGAGCTGATCCGCGCTCACCCGCACGCATCCATGAATCGCATTCAGCGAAGGAGCGAAGACCAGCCAGATTAGCTTTGAACTTGACTGGTGATAATTCGTCGCCAGTCAGCCTGAGCTTCAGCTTCTCCGCAATGCATGATTGCTGGTGGTGCCGGCGACGTTAGAAAACAGTTGCGCTACTTTGGTCCCGTCGAGACCATATACAGTTACGCTAACGCAGCGTATCCTCTATTTTATCAATGCCAGCCAGATGCGGCTGACTCAGCATAGAAGCAATAGTACGGTCGGCATAAGATACTATCTTTTGACGACATTATCAGCAAAGCATGCAGACACGCGGCGAATTTTTTCATGGCTAGCTGCTCGTGCCATCAGACTTAGCACCTCACCTTGCCTTCCGTCGCAATCTTGAACAAGCTGAAGCGTGCTTCAAGCGGGTGCTGCTGCCTAATCCTCAACTATTCGGGTTCACTTTGGCGTGCCCTCTCCAACACAAGTCAGCAATGATGCCAGGGCTCATAAACCATTACTGTTTTGACAGAGTAACGATAGCAGCACGCACGTAGAATTAAGCAAAAGACATTACACGTCTCCTAATGCACCTGAACATGAAAAGGCTTCTTGGTTTTGGAATGCGTATCCAAACGTCCTTGTAACTTTCCCCTAGCGAAAGAACAACAAACACACACACATGCTGCTCCGCTAAAGTCATGGAGTGGTGGCAGTTCACTTGCAGAGATGGCCCCGGAGCGGGTCCACCTGAAGCCTCCCGAATCGCACGATGGGCCTAGGAAGTATAAGCTCAGGGAAGCTTGGCGACTGAGAATGGAGCTACTGCGTGCGAAGTGTTGGTAGTTAGGCGTGCAAAAGCAAGTAGCGATTTTACGGAACAAGTTGCGGCAGCCTCAAATCGAAGAAAAGTGTCGTCGGTGTGAGTGCGATTCCAGTATTCGAGCATGTGAAGTCAGAACAAATGCGTATTGTGATTTCACTTTCATTTTTTTTTTTTCAAGCGTGGGATGGATTAGTGGAAAACTTCAATCCGCCGGAAAGCAGTTGCGAACGATTTCGTGTTAGAGGGCCGTAAACCTAAGGCCGACGGTGACCTCTATGGACCGCGCCACTATCCTTGTTCGATCACTGGGTCTGAGCCAGTCAACACGACGGTCCACTCCCACGAGAGATGAATAACGCACGATACCGGCGGCGGTGGCACTTCGATGCCCACAATATACTCATATGGCCGTAAGTTGCCCCGGCCTGTCATCATTTCCTTTGCAGCTTAATCTCCTCAGAATTTATTTCGGTCGACGCACATGGGTTAATAGATCGCGGCTGCTGAAGCTTTCTACAGGCGCATTCCTGCACATTAGTCTCTAGTTTATGATGTCCCCATCTATGCCTCCCGGATCTCCCCAAAACAGTTGGATCACTTTCCCGACTGGCGAAATCTCGAGAGTTCAGGTGAGACGGCTCGTTCTCAGGGTTTCCAGAGTGTGCTGGTACCTAGACAATTTCAGTCGAACGTTGTTTTTCCTGCAGCTCAACGCAGAATTAGTGCGGTGGTGACCGATATCATTTCGCATAGCTGTTTTTCAGAAACAGAGGACGAGGTCAGACTGAGGATTAGTTATTGCCGCTTTCTCAGCAGCTTTTCAGGAGCTGGTTTTTACCGATCCAGAGGCGACCAAGCTTGCCTGCCTGCTCACCACCGCATCGCAGATCCGCCTTCGTTCTTACATTCCGAGACGTACTGAATCACTAAGTGCGCCTCCCATATTTCTTCCAGGGTGTCATGCACCCGTAATCTTAACAGCCTTTCTATGGACGCATTGCTAAGAAGTCCATGGGCTATCTTGTATACCTGCCTAATCGTCGCCTTGAACTTGAATTTTTATTTGCAGTTGAATTTCATATAAGTTGTCGCTTTATTAATTCTCCTAAACAAAAAGACCTGGGCCAGCTTGGAGGAATTATTTTTAAAGAGAAAGCTGTTACGAGATCACAACAAGAACCGATTTTAACAGTAGTTGTCCGCCGCTGCGGCCGGTGTTTTTAACTGCTATCGCTTGAAATAAGAAAAAAAAACTAAAAAATAAGTAAAAACTATCAGGTTTATACATGAAACAGAGCTCGAACATGAGCTCTCTCTGTAGAAGCCAAGTATTTGACCACAGAGCCACGCCGATGTTTGAAACGTCTCTGCAAGTTGACCACAGAGCCACGCCGATGTTGCATTTCATTTCATTTCATTTTATTACCTTAAAGGTCCCCAGGGGGACATTACATAAGGGGTGGTGTTACAAAAAACGTACCAAAAAGCCATGAATTAGCTTGAAAATGGCTTGTGACGCTCTGCATAAATGTTGATGGACAGGTGATTGCTGCAATATGGTGGGGGAGGTCATTCCAGTCTTTTGCTGCACGAAGAAAAAATGAGGCAGCGAATGTAACGGTGCGGGAACGTTGACGGGCAACTTGAAAGACATGGCCAATGCGATATGACCTGCGAAATGGGGGGGGGGGGGGAATGTAAGGTTCGATTGCAAGTGGACTGTGAAAAAGTTTATGAAACAAGCAAAGGGTAGCAATGCGGCGGCGGGAAGATAGAGGGGACAGACCAATTTCTTCTTTTAAAGATGACACGCTAATGTGATAGGCATATGAGGAATGAATGAATCTAGTTGCACGGTTTTGAAATGATTCGAGTGCAGTAATGAGATACGCGTGTTGTGGGCTCCAAATTGACGATGCATTTTCAAGCTTGCTTCTTACGAGGGACTGATATGCTAATAATTTTACATGGCGGGGTGCGTTGCGCAGATGACGTTTTAGGAAGCCGAGAGTACGATTAGCAGCTGCGATGATTTTCTGGATGTGCTCAGCCCAAGTTAGGTCACAGCACAAAGTTAGGCCAAGGTATTTGTAGGATTGCACAAGTTGAACAGGAGTGTTAGAGATTACGTAGGAAGTGGTGAGCGGGTTATGGCGACGCTGAAACGACACAAGCTTACATTTGTTAGGATTAAGTTCCATTTGCCACCGTTCACACCAACGCTGCACTTGGTTAATGTCACTTTGGAGGCTAATTTGATCCGATTCATTCGTTACTGTGCGGTACAAAACGCAGTCATCAGCAAACATGCGTGTGTTACAAGTTAAGTTCGTTGGTAGGTCATTAATATATATTAGAAATAACAAGGGGCCAAGGACGGAACCCTGAGGGACACCTGATGTTACTGGAACAAAGTTGGAGAGCTGATCATTTACAAGGACAGATTAGGAACGGTTATGTAAGAATTCTTGGATCCAGATTAAGACTGCGGGGTGTAAGTTTAAGTGGGAAAGTTTCAGTAACAGGCGTTTATGAGGTACCTTATCAAATGCTTAGGTGAAATCTAGAAATATGGCGTCGGTTTGAAGGTTATTATCGAGTTTGGAATGAAGGTCATGAACAAAAAGTGCTAGTTGAGTTTCGCATGAAAACCCTTTTCGGAAGCCATGTTGTCGAGGATGAAAAAAATTAACCTTGTCAAGAAAACTGATAATGTGAGTGAATATGACGTGTTCCATGATTTTGCAAGGCACTGAAGTTAATGAGATGGGACGATAATTTAGAGGCGAGTTTTTGTTACCAGCTTTGAAGACTGGAATGACCTTCCCTTTTTTCCAATCGTCGGGCAGTTGGCCTGTGGCAAGTGACTGCGAAAACAATAAACATAAATATTCGGCACAGACATCTACAGTGTTTTTAAGGAACTTGGAGTTAATATTGTCTACACCCGCGGAGGACGACAGCTTTAGGTTGTTAATTATAGATATTATACCAGACACGGAAAATGTGATGGGTGGCATCAAGAGTTCCATAGTGGAAGTCGGCATGTAAAATGAAAGGTCTGTTTCTTTTGTGAACACTGATCCAAATGCGCTATTAAAGATGTTTGCGCAATCAACGTCACTTACAGGTCTGCCGGCATCGTCGGTGAGGTTAGTAGACTGCGTGGGGTGAGGATTGATTATTTCAAAAAACTTGCGTGGATCACTATTTAGAATGGTCGGCAAGTTATAGTTATAGAAAGAGTGTTTAGCTTCGCATAGCTTTCCTAGGTAGTCATGTTCGGCTACATAGTATTTTTCCCATGCGCATTGGCTTCCCTTCTGTTTGGCTGAACGAAAGAGGCGTTTCTTTTTGTTTTCTAGGCGTTTTAATGTTTTGGTGAACCAGGGCTTTTCAGTGTCGGTCTGGAAGTTGAATGTGGGTATATGTTTGCTCACAAGATAATCCACTTTGTCCGCAAATAATTTCCAGCTATCTTGCACTGATCTATTTTGAAAAAATGATTCGAAAGATGGAAAGAAAGAGCGGAGTTCATCAATTATAGCTGTGTAATTACCTTTGTCATAAAGACGTATAGTTTTTTTACTTTTCTGACGAGACACCGGTTTGAACGTAAACTCAGCATGAATTACCTTGTGATCGCTAATTTCTGGAAGATATAAAATGGACGAAAGGCTGTCAGGGTGATCTGTTAGTATTAAGTCAAGGGTATTGGCGCACGTTTGAGTTACGCGAGTTGGTTCAGTTACAAGTTGGGTTAATTTAAAGTTAAGGCACACATCAAGAAAGTCGTGCGCTTCGGGTTCTCCTGACGTCAAAGTAATTTGGTTTACCCAGTCAATTAGAGGATGATTGAAATCCCCAAAAAGAAGAATGCGGGCGTCAGGGTATGCAGTAGTTAAATCATTTAACGTGTCGTTAAGTTTACTGGCAAAGTCGGGAGTGCTGTGGGGGGGTCTAGAACAGGCACCAATTAAAACAGTTTCAGGAGTGGCACGGCAAAGAAGCCATATAATTTCGAGGTCAGTCTGAATGTTAAGCGCATCACAAGAAATATCTTTGCTGATTGCAATAGCCACGCCCCCGCCTCGCCTGTCTATACGATCCTTGCGAAACACTGTAAAATTTGGAAGGTCTGTAAGAACTTCATGGTCGCTAATGTCACTGTATAGCCATGTTTCTGATAAAACTAGTATGTTGCTGCTCGACGAAGAAACAAGATTAGAAATGACGTCTCGCATTGGAAGAAAACTGCCTATATTAGTAAAAATAACTGATAGCGAAAGTAGTGGGCGTGGGGTGGATCTGGGGCCATGACGGGCGTTTGGATTGCGAGGAACTAGCTATAGTAATTCTTTAACGGTTTGTGACGATTCCACAAATATGTAGCGTTTCTTGCCCATGCTTAGTGTTTTGAAGGTCAACATAAATGGACATGACTGGGGCTTAGCGAAAGCGATAAGATGCCTGCGAGCAATTCGAACTGTTGCGGAAAAGTCTTCGCCAACGCTGTAACTGGTGTTTTTAAGTTTGCGGCCGTTTGAAAGAATCTTGTCCGTTGTTTTAAAAGTATTGAATTTTACAATTATCGGCCTTTCTTTGCCCACAGCGTGACGGCCAAGACGATGTGCTCTGTCTATATCTTTTGATTCAATATTCAGTTCTATGTGATTAGCACAAAGAGCAATGACTAATTTTTCCGGTTCAGTGAAATGTTCGGAAGGGTTAGTGTCGGGAATGCCATAGAATATTAAGTTGTTTCTGCGGGAGCGATTTTCAGAGTCGTCCACTCGGGCTGATAAGCTGTCTATCTGGTGGGACATCTGAAGTGTGGTAGCCTTTAGGCTGTCCATTTCAACTTTAAGAGATGAAAGGGACTTGAGGTGATTCTCAAAATCTGTTATTCGTTTACCTAAGTCTGTTATTACTTTATCAGTTGATTGCAACTGATTCTTCAACTCTTTTTGAAACGTCTCTGCAAAAATACTGTTCAGAGGCTTTATGTCAGGAAGGAACCACGTTACCTATATGTAATGTGGCGTAGTAGAGTAAAATAACAGCCAGGTGTTACACAACGCGAATGCTGCAACCAGGCGTTCGACACAATACGAATTGCGTAACGAGTGGGTCGTTGAATGCTTCCGACCCGCTATGATTGGCTCAGGTAAAACGTTTGGGAGTAAAGCGTATTAGGCTTTCACAATGTTCTTTGACGCCGTTGTCGTTGCTTCCCATCGGACCTAAACACGGGTGTTATATACACCGCACATAGCGCGTTCATATCGCACATATATATGCGTTTTAAAAAAAACCTTACTCTATAGACCATCCGAGCAACTGTCTGTCCGTCCATCTGTCCACCTGTCCATCCGTGAACTTGTGCGTCCATCTATACGTGCATACATTCATCTGTCTGTCCATATGTTCTTTATATCGTAGATATTCTGAACCTTAGGACCCAGCTTCACTCTATATCATAAGCCTTGGATCTGCAGTTATCTTCGCCAGTCACCGCATCAACAAAGTGCTCATGACGCCTTGCAAATACTTAGCGGTAACCATGTTTCTCTGCCAAATGACGAATAAGGGTGCAGTAGGTGCTTGGAAACTTGACTAAATTTATTACTTATAGCACAGTGGGTACCTGGCTAACGTACTTGAATTGGTAGCCCCAAGATAGCCTACCACTGTCTAGAAATGTCACTCCTCTAGCTTTCGCTACATGTGAGTGTGCTGAGGTTTTCGTGAAAGCCTGTCCTTTCACCCGGCTCTTACGGTGAGCCATTCCCCTAGTTAGCCTCAGGGTAAAGTCAACCATATATTTTTAAAATTTTAAGACCTAGGACTATAGAAGCAAGCTTGTTTTTTTTTTTTCTGATGAGAGCATGTTGAGCGATTACTACGTGCAATCTTGATATTTACAGCCCCATCCTCAACCTCTCTGCAGCGGTGTGTAAATACAACTTGCTTGCGAGTTACGGATACGCCGAATGAAGTAGATCAAATGAAAATGCTGAAGCAGCAATGCAATCGTACATGCATAAGCATCTGGCCATGGACCTGTTCTTTCACAGCAAAAGGTGTTATGACATCAGAACACGCGCCACGTGCGGCCCGGTAGTTGTCTGCCACCGCCGCCGCCACCAGTGTCCGTTCCACTATGGCACACAAAAAAAGAACTTCAGTAAATAAAAAACACAAATTCTACGGCGAGATTCAAGCCGGGGCGCCTGCTTGTCCACTTAGTGTTATACCACCGAGCTATTCCGGTGCTCAGAACTCGCTTCAAAACTGGCCTTAGGCAGGCTTGATTTCGGGAATATAATGGCGGTATTATATGTAATAAAGCGTTTTACAACATGAAAAAATAAACCTGGCGCCACACTATACGAATTGCGTAACGAGTGGCTGATCCGATTCTCCAACCCGTTATGAAAGCTTGTTCAGGTTCTCCTGTACACGGGGCTGCATACCCGCTTGAGGCATAATTCTTCGCCGTTATCAGCCACTTCAAAAAAGTTTTGAACATGACTCATTCCAAGTGTGTAACGGATACCGTGCTTCACCGAAGAATGACGAAGTATGACAACGTGAATGGTGACCTGTTACACAAAAATTATTATTATTGATGTAGTGGGTACCCAGCAAGTGTGCTTGTACCAGGCACCCAAAGTATGTTAGAAAAGGCACTGAAAGTCAGCTTTTCCAGCTTTCACTGTGACTGTACTGGGCGTTACGCGCAGGCCTGGAGTTTTTTTTTTTTTTATCAGATCTTAATTCATGCGTTTTTACTGTCCTCACAGGCATTCCTCTTCCTGAAAGCGAAACATTGCAGTACGAAAGCAGAGATGGCAAATGCGGTATTTTTATAATATCCACCTCTTCTGGACGTGAGTATATGTAGCGAGAGCGAGAAATATCTAAAAACACATGCGATGACTAAGTATTTGATCCCCATCCACATAGAGTTGTTCACGAGTTTAAGTACTCTGTAAAGTGCTCAACCCTTCTATACGTCTTAGAGTACGTTTTAGCGCAAACGAAAGGCTATCAGTAGATACAGCCGCATAGAAGGCTGCGAAATTTCGAGCAGAAGCAACGTGCGTGCTGTAACACCGGAGTGGAAATCAGATCAGGTTACACTGCCATGAACGAGACTACCGAGCGCTGAATTGTGTCGAGATCAAGGCTAGGCAGCGACCGCGGCGTTCAGCAACATAAACAAGGATAAAGATACGTCCCACTTTCATAAAACGCTGTGTGTATAGTTTTTGTAATACCAAGCCGAAAAATATTTCGCTTCTGATAACTACATATACGAGAGGTAAACCTCAGCTATTTTTTACTCAAAATGTCAAGTATGTAGTCAATGAACGCCGTAGTCAAAACATTCGTACACGGAAATGATTGGCCACTAGCTTGTTCAGCCAAAGCGACACCTAAATATCCATGGTAAACAAAAAGACCTAATTGAAATCAGATTCTACTTCACTGGAAAGAATGGCATCCAAAAAGAAATAATGGGCACCTGATGCGCTTGCCTGAAATGACCTGCATGTGGAAGTTCTTTCTGTTTTTCTTTTTTTTTACTACATATATATGCTCCCCCCCCCCCTTTGGGAGCTTGCTGCACTGCACGTGATGTTGCACACTGCCTTCATAGTCGGCCTCTCTTTGAGTACGCCCCGCCGCGGTGGTCTAGTGGCTAAGGCACTCGGCTCCTCAACTGCAGGTCGCGGGATTGAATTTCGGCTACGGCGGCTGCATTTTCGATAGACGCGAGAAGGCTGTAAGCCTGTGTGCTCACAATTGGGTGCATGTTAAAGAACCCCAGGTGTTCGTAATTTAGGGAGCCCTCCACTACGGCGTCTCTCATTAGGATATATTAGTTTTGGGGCTCTAAACCCCAAATATCATCTCTGTGCTTCCGTGAAGCTGGCATGCGATGACGTCATTGTGTGGCGTAGCTCTGCGTAACGACGTCACAGAGACGTTCTCCTATGCACAACGCAGATGAAATCGTCAGTTTAATAATAAGTGTTGGGTTTAACACCCCAGCCCCACCGTATGATCATGAGAAACGCCATAATGAACGGCTGCGGAAATTGCGATCACTGTGCAGTTCTTGAACGCGCACCTAAATCTAAGCACACGGGCCTCAATCATTTTCGCCTTTATACGAAAATACGGCAGCCGCGGCTGGGATTCGATCCCGTGACCTGCGGGTGAGGAGCCGAATGCCTTAGCCACTAGACAACTGTGACGAGTTATTGTCACTTTCCGCGTTTTATGAGTTATTCAAGGCTTCTGGCTCAATAATTCACTAGGTAAAATATTAAGTCCGCACATATAACACTGTTTCGTTCTGCAACTGCAAGAACTTCAGTAGCTAGGAAGTCACCCTGGGAAATTCCACGTAGTAGCTGCTTAGCAGTTTTCGGCCTTACTTAGATATAATAAAGGTCATTTCACTACATTAGCTACTTTATTAAGATATTTTTACTGCATATGTGATTTGGGTATCAGCGTCTCGGTAGCGGGGAGATTGAGAAGAGGACATTTGACTAGCGATAAAGACCTGTGGTGCATCACACCTCGAGTCTACCGGTGCGTCACAGCCGAATAAACCCATTCCTAAACGTAACATTATGTTCGGGCATTTAACCTCTTGCACTTCTGTCGCCTTATACTTCATGCCATCGCATATGAGCAGCGACACTGACACAGAGCCAAGACTCTAGGCGATCTTTTCGTAGAGCTCAGGCACTATATGACGCGATGGTCAGCTAAGAGCAAAATCTGTGCGTAGTGGGACAGTTTGTTGGACAATATGCCACAGAATGCGCCATAATTAAACAGTTGCCTTCACACTTGTTTTTATTGCTCAAACCTATAAAAATGCACATTACGTTGGAAGCCTTTAGAGCTTATATCAGGATTTCTGATCGAGCTTCTAGCCACCGCCTGGCTACATCACCCTCACAATGAGCTCAATCATACTACGCAATCATTTCGAGCTACTCCGCCAACGTGCCCTGAAGCTTCAGCCCCGCATCTAAGTCATGGATTCCAGCTCGTGTTTTATTCATTCGGCAGTGTGCGTTATCAGAGCCTGTCCTGAAACAGCTGTCTGTGCTGAACATCCCATGCTGAATCCCATGCTGAACCGACTGATCAACAACCACCCGAAGTGTGTCGGAGGCATTGGTTGTTACAGCGAGAGGTGTAGCTGTCAGATTTAAGACTGACCACCCAACAACATCAATGGTTGCGTAACTCGCCGCTCTTCGCGCTGCTTTTGGTGTTATCAGTTGCGAACAACCGCAGCGATCCCTTTAGCGATTCCAAGGCAGCCCGGAATCTCTCTTGTCAGTCTGCGGCGTGGGCCACACGAGCAGCTGGTATTGAAGATGAGACATCTCATTCATACGCCTTTTGAGAAGGGGCACCAAGTGATATATAAATGGTCGCCAAGTCGAAACGGCGTGATTGGCAACGAACAGGCCGATAATGCTGTGCGGTCAGCTTTGGAAGGCGACAAGAAAGTGGCTATAACCCTTTCAAGGTTTGATGCGACTGCCATGCTTTAAACAAACGCAAACACAGAATACTTCAAGGAGACAAAAGTATCGGCAACGCCAGTCAAACGCGTTGGGGTAAATATAAATACCTACTGAGCTTCGCCGAAGAGTGGCCATTCTGCTGCACCGCTTATGGCTAGGAGCCGCTTTCATGAAGTCATCTTTGTTTCTTATATGGCTACCCGACAATGTTCTTTGTGCCACCTGCGGTGCCGAGGAGATATTGCAGCAAACTTTTGCCGCTGTTTTCGCTACGCTGGCCAGAGACAATCCACCTCAATCGCTTTCACTCCTCTTGACAACAGAACGGTCACACTAGAAAATATTTTGCAATGGCATCCTGAAAAGTGCTCAATGTTTCAAGCAAAGGGCATTGCTAAAATTATGAAGGTCAACAGACTTGCCCAAGCGGCTGTTAAATGTGAACTTGTGTATATCCCAAGACAGCCGCTCGGCACTGTGTCGTTATGCGTGTACGTGTGTGCTTCCCCTCACTTTCTCTCTTCCGTTACTCTTCTTTCAATCCCCTAATCCATTTTTTCCGTTCAGGCTAGTATACCAGTTATGCCAAATTGTCTAGCATCCTTGCCCTTCTTCTCACTCTTTTTTATGTTTCTTATTTATTGCGCCTTCAACGCCAATGAAAAACTTGAAAAAAGTATTTTCTTTCTTAAATCAAGATCATCTAATAATGAAAGGAGCCGAATAAGATGAACTCTTCATTGCTTTCAGTTAAGGTATAATGTTGATTTTCAAATCAGGCCCCTTAAGGTATCAACTGCGTCCCAATGCACACCAACAGTTTCTCAGAAATTCATGATTTTGATTTCGTAAAATTTGAGAGCGTCAGTAGTTTGAAAATAGTTTTAACGCAATTAGTAACTCCCGTAAGGTAAGTATGGCTTACTGGGATACTCATAGATTGCTCATTAATGCAAGGAAAAATGCAAAACATCAACATCTTTGTGACATTTCAGGGAGCGTGTGACGCAGGATATATTCAGTACTACTATTTAGCTTTGAACACCTTACACAAGTTCAAGCGAACTTGAAATAAAAACAAGAAAAATGCTCTCAGAACGCCTTTTTTGGCCATCATCACCCTTGAAACGTTCTGCGAAATTGGGAGGTCTCCTACGTGACCAAAAACATTTTATCTCGAACATATATAACACTAATCCACTGTTTCGAGTGCAACAAATTGGCGAAATTTTTTTCGCATAGATGTTAGGTCTTGGTGAAAGGTCATTTGCGTGAAATGACGTTTCAATTACAACTACTTGCTTGGGCAGAGTGAGGGGCTTACAATAAAGAAAAACGCGTAAGCAAACTGTTGGAATAAAAGAATGCTTACGCCGACCTTTCCAAGGAGGAAGAATCAATATGACAACTCCTTAAAGGCCATCTGGCGAACTGTTCGAGTAATAATCATTGAAGCGATGCTTTTCTGTGTTCCACTACGTCCTCCCCTGCAGAGGTCTGACACCCACAGAGCTCTCACACCCACTGCGGCCACAGAATTCCCTCGTTCACAAAAACCAGGACAGCAAAAAAGTTCGAGGAGTGGATGAAGGGGAGTTTGATCAGAATATTAGCAGACGTTCCAACGGATGTTCACAATTTCAGGTGTGGGGGATCGCTGAAAGAAACTGGACGTGAACGTTCAAGAAACATACCGATGCTGATCACTATAGACTGGCAGAAGCCTAAACAGGTCGAGTGGTTGCAGCAAGACATACGAAGACAGTGATGCTTCGTATGTCTCTGACGGTTGGACGTCGATTCTGAAATGGAGACTTTTTGTCCTATCTTTATGTTTAACTCATGGGCACCACTTGGGGTACCTCATGAAAAGACTCCTTAAGACCAGTCACGTATCACTAGCTCATGAATATGATTATTAAAAGAATAAAAAAGTATTGGATGACAACAGTCATGCCTCACACATGGATCATTGAGAGTTTCGATCAAGCCGAAGCGTTGAAAATGTTTCCTTTCTTTTCAGTGACCTATCATGAGCTGCGTGTGTGGAATTCTGCTCTGCGCAACCTAGAGCAACGATGTGTTAAATACTTTTACGACATCGCAGCGAAGCATAAATTGGTTGTTACCCAGCTATACAAAGCTTATTGTCATAATATACTGCTTCCAAGGTGAATTCTAAGACTGAGTCCGTCTCTCCAGCAAGATGCATGGGGACACCTGCCTAACTGTACCACTTGGCCATTCTAGAGCTTCTTAGTACCGTTAGTGACGCATTGAATACACTTATTAGCAATGATTAATTTCTGAGAACACTGAGAAAGTAACCTACGCGACGCACACAAACCTAGCTTTTGGTAGTTTCCAGAATAGAAGTTTGGCAATACGTGTGCACTGATTTAAAGCACATTAAGCACAATTTTGTACCGTAGCCCCTTCTGTGAGCATGGGTGACGCATCGGGTACGCAATGCCTGGCTTCACGAGGCAGCCGCCAAACTATTTCACCTCATCTGTAGTGCGCATCTGTACGTACAGTTTTTGTGATTGTATTGCCTCCACAAAAAAATTGCCCGCAGCTTCCCTCGGGGGAACACTGAGGAGGATGCGGACCATATAATTGGTTAACGGGGTGTTAAAGTGCGACTTACTTGGGTCGATGGCTAAATTGGTTAACGTGGTTGTGAAATGGGGTGTTAAATTGCGACTTACTTGGGTCGATGGCTAAATTGGTTAACGTGGTTGTAGGAGGGGGTGTTAAATGAGTGAACACGTACACACGTATGCGAAAGGGCGGCGCTGGTCGAAGGGACGTCGATCATTGTGTTTGTGGATTCGTTGGAATTCATTTCACCGCGACCTTGGACGTCGACGCGCCGTACAAACCAACCGACGAGCGGCAACTGAGCGAGCGAGCGCCGACCTTGAGTATATATACAGCACGACGGCGCATGCACTGTCAGCTGTTGAATGTTCTCGAAGCGCGACGCCACATGCGCGTCCACTGGAGAATCAGGAGAATTGTAGATGTCGAACGCGGTGTGTAGAGGAGGAAGGGTGCACAGATGGTGGAGGAGTGAAGCGCGCGCGGTGTGTAGAGGAGGAAGGGATGCACAGATGGTGGAAGAGTGGGCGACGGCGCGACGGCGCATGCGCGCGCGTCAGCTGTCGAATGTTCGAGAAGCGGTGCGGACGGCGCGGACGGCGCGGACGGCGCACTACAAGGCGCGAGTATAAGATGCTCCGCATCTAAAAATATTAGTGCAAATGAACGGTGGCCGCAGCCGAAAATTACGACACGCAGTGCTGTTGTCCAAGAGCCCGCCGGTAGCGAAATCGCAAAGCATATTCCAGTTACCAAAGCAGGGATAGCCGGTGGAAAGCAGCACATCTTGGTTTTGCTCCATTCATGACCCGACGTATTAGAGAAACGCTTGCTCATTGCTTATCGTAAGGTGAGGCTATGCACACTAAATAAGACACGCTTCGTATATAAAATACGAAGCGTCTCTTACGAACTTCGGCGACATTCAGCGTATCTATCTATCTATCTATCTATCTATCTATCTATCTATCTATCTATCTATCTATCTATCTATCTATCTATCTATCTATCTATCTATCTAGCCTCTTACGTTTGGGTGATCTCGTCGTCACCTCCTTAACTTGGCATGAACCAAGATTAGCATGGGAGGGTTAGTTGATTTCAATAACATGACGTGCTAATCAAGACAAGAATAATGTCAAAGTCCCGTCGCGTACGTCGTCTAACTGCTTCCCGCCAGACATGAATCTAACGGTGGGCGATGGCCGCTGGCATGCGGTTATGTGCCACAGGTGATTGACACTTTGTATCTACTTAAGAACAACGAGAACACACACGGGTGATTTTAAAGCGTGAGCGTTAAGCAATACTCTATATAGGTAGCACCGACCCACGAAAACATAGAATAAATGTCAGGGTTCCAGCTGGAATCGAACCAAAGCATTTTGCTTGAAAATGAAGCATTCTGCCTCAGAGCTACGCCAGGTGTGAGAACTACTTTGCAAATAGACGCTAATATTCGTGAAACGTCGGTAGTGGTTGCAATGCTGCCTACACAATTTTATCAACATTACACAGCCATCACGTCGGGTTAACGTAATTGTGGTTAGGTGCTATGCGCTGAAGTTGATTTATGTAGCAGTGTCCAGGGCCAGAATCTTC
The DNA here is from genome assembly GCF_013339725.1 of Rhipicephalus microplus. Lineage (NCBI taxonomy): Eukaryota > Metazoa > Arthropoda > Arachnida > Ixodida > Ixodidae > Rhipicephalus > Rhipicephalus microplus. The sequence goes on from NC_051168.1 coordinate 171,984,185, forward strand.
GCGAGCACCAGCGCTTCATATCAGCGTCTGGTGTTGCTAATAATGTTCCACTTGGCATCGTCGCGCAAGTGGAAACAGCTGGCAATATAAACATCTCCAACTATTTAACATATGTTGGCGCGTGCAACATTTGTAAATATATTTAGCGTCATTTTACGTGTCGCTCAATAAAAAAATTGTCCTGCTTCTGCATGTTAATATGCAAATGTCGTCGAAAGACGATAATCTTGCGTGTGGAGAGAGTAAACAAAACATTCATTTGATGTTCTGCGCAATAAAATTGATGAATGGTATTTTGGAGGCGCTGCGTTAGAGTGCCTCAAGCGTGCAGCGGAGGCAAACGAGCGCATCAAGCCACGTCACACGAGAGACATGAGCGCTATCTGTCAGTTTTCTTGGAAAACGAAGCGCGTGGCTCTGAGACGGGCGTGAGATGTAGAACGCAAGGTGACGGGTAGGTGCCGCCACTGTGTCGTCAGAGCAAAGCGTTGGAAACACTCGCCTTTTCATGCAAGCATTGCATGGTCAGCACCGTGTGATAAACGCTACACTCCTTAGAATTACTTATGTATGCCTCTTCTATGCCCCACCGCGGTGGTCTAGTGGCTAAGGTACTCGGCTGCTGACCCGCAGGTCGCGGGTTCAAATCCCGGCTGCGGCGGCTGCATTTCCGATGGAGGCGGAAATGTTGTAGGCCCGTGTACTCAGATTTGGGTGCACGTTGAAGAACCCCAGGTGGTCAAAATTTCCGGAGCCCTCCACTACGGCGTCTCTCATAATCATATGGTGGTTTTGGGACGTTAAACCCCACAAATCCATCCAATCCATGCCTCTTCTAGTAAAAAACGCACATTCAGGACATATAAATGTCCTTATGGTGCCATAGATATGCGCAATGATTGATTTTTAATTGACAATCGCAGAAGTATGAACGCTGAGTCTTGAGCAACATTGGTGAGCACTGCGGATGGTGTCAGCCGTTTAGGGCATTGGGTGGTGTTGTTTATAGTGCCCAGAACCGTTAAAGGTGGACCAACAGACAGGCAGGCAGGCAGGCAGGCAAGCAGACCAAAATATTTTCGTTGAAGGTCCTCAAGAAAGATTGTCGTATTTAGAAATTTTCAACACCGGTCACCTTCCCTCCCATGTTTCGCATAACGTCGATTCCCACGTACGTGGGACCTGCCAAATTTTTATTGCGATAGTATTATATGGACACTCTCGGCTGGATTTTGCCGTCGACGCTGGCGTGGATTCATGCACCATAAATTGTATACGTATCTATACATATGAAAACACATGAAAGAAAAAATTCAGAAAAAAATAGACCACGGCGCGCGGAATCGAACGTGGGACCTTCGAGTCGTGAATGCGAGGCGTTAACCACTGAGCTATCTAAGAGTTTTTTTTTTGCTTTATTGCCTGTTTATAGGTGCGTACATGAACCACAAGCAGAACAAAGACAAGCAATAACAGTCCGACAGAAATTAAAATTCCCTAAGTGCTGCCAAGGGCTCTACCCTCGACAACCACTCAGGTAAAATCTCCTGAGTTTTCTGCAGTTCATTTCTGCATACATTCACGGAAATACGTTTGTGCAGGCCGTGCATCCTGATCGCGATAGAAACCCGCCATACGGGCCCGCTATAAACAGTGAAGTCCACTTAGCATAATCAAATCAAAAGGCATTCCCTCTTCGTCCACTATTGACAGAAATCTTATACCATATGAATTCAGAGGTATTTCTTTCTGTAACGTCCTTTGAAGTACATCCCAAAAATATACTCCCTCCCAACAATGTAAGAAAACATGCTCAATAGTTTCCGGTTTTTTACAGATAAGGCAATTTGTCCCCCAAGGTAAGTAAAAACCACGGTCTGCTTGAAATGTCCTGACTGATAATGTACCAGTGTGCAGCTTGAAAAAGAAAGATTTCGCGGCAGGAGCCACTTGCATTCTCTTCACTCATTTAAGCACATCTTTCCCTTCACCTCCAGCGTACATGGCACGGTACAGCGGTTCAGGTAAAATAACATCGCATACATCTTTGTACAACTTCTTTCGAGTGACTGAAAACAAATATTCATTGGAAAATCTAACAGATAAAAACCATACACTTAGAATAACCTCTTTAAGATACCCGCACACAGCACTGGTCATGTCATTCGTGCTAACCACATATCCAAGTAAAGCCCGCATCAGTCTCATTTGGCACACTGTACGTGAGAAAGGGTCCCTTGTATAGCGAAAAAAAAGAACCTATTTACGACTTGGCGTATGAAAAGATGTGTTAAATCAAGCCCTCCGTGTTTTACTTTTCGAAACAGAATAGTTCGACTGAATCTCTCCCAGTTCGAAGCCCACACGAACACTGCGAAGATGCGATGGAAGAGCAAGTTTGCCCTTGCACAATGCAATACTTGCATCACATACCAAAGTTTTGAGGCAAAGAAAAGATTACAGACAGTCGCCCTAGCAAACACTGACAGATGATTACCGTTGCATCTATTAGCTTTCGTCCGGATTTCCTTCGCTTGTTCTTGCCAGTAGTTCTCATTATCTTTATAAAGTTCCAGTGGCACCCCCAGGTACTTGACAGGTGTGGTCACCATTTAACATTGGCCAAATAGTCTGGTTTTGACGACCACTCTCCATGCCAGAAACCCAGACACTTTCCCCAGTTTACTAGACTGCCAGTTACATTGCCGAACCTTTTAACCACACTGATGGTAGTGGTAACACTACCTTGATCGATACAACAAACAGCCACATCGTCGGCATATGCCAAAATTTTAACCTCGGATTCTTGTAATCTAAAGCCACGAATGCAACTGTTTTGAGTTCTTGCTAAGCACAACGATTCTATATATAAACTGAAAAGTAGGGGGCTCAGCGGACAGCCCTGACAGACAGAATGCTTTATGTTAATTGTATGTCCTAGCATCTCATTGATTACCAGTCGGGTCGTGCAGTTCCGGTATGCCATAGATACTCCATCTCTGATTACAAAACCAACGTTGACATGGTCAAGAATGGCAAGCAGAAGGTTGTGGGAAACACAATCAAAAGCTTTCTCGAGATCAATCTGTAGAATGGCTACTCCTACTTGATTGGCATCGCTACACTGGAGCACGCAGCGCATCTTGTGTATATTGATCACAATGGAGCGTCCCATAATGCCGCATGTTTGGTTAGGCCCTACCAATTCTTTGATTACCCCTTGAAGTCGCCGTGCTAGTACTTTCATTAAAATTTTGTAATCACAATTAGTTAGTGATATCGGTCTATACGAAGAAACTAATTTTAACTTCTCCGTGTGTTCTGTGTTAGGTATCAAAACTGTATGTGCTTCACTAAAAGACCTAGGGAGGCCATTAAGTTTATAAGCCTGATTGAAGAAATATGCAAGTACTTGGGATCATTCATTTTGAACTCCTTATAAAACGAAGCACAAAGCCCGTCCAGCCCCGAAGATTTACAAGGATTCATTTTATATATAGCCCTTTCTACTTCCATTGGCGTTAAAGATAGCTCTAAAGCTGATTTGGTGACATCTGACAACTTCGGCATTCTGCTAAGGAACTCCTGCTTAAACGCCTCTGAATCAATGGGCGTGGCAGTGAAGAGTCCTTCGTAGTGTTTGCCAAACGCTCGTCCTATGCTCTCATTGTCTGAAACTTCGATACCGTTGACTTCAATGGCATCTATATGATTTCGTCTGGCATGACTCTTCTCTAATCCAAGCGCTCACTCCGTCGGGCGATCATTCACAGTCATTGATGTTGCTCTGGCTCGCACTAATACTCCGCGATAGCGTTTCTCCTCATATACCTCTATCCTCTGTTTGATACTCCGCGAATTGTCACCATATACTCCAGGTTTTTCACATTCAAGAGCTGTTAGCCTCTCAAGTGTTCGTCTAAGCTCTATCTCATTTTTCTTAGATTCAAAAGATAAAGCGCTAGATCTCTCTATTGCTTTTATTTTGATTCGCTGCTTAAATAGCTCCCATTCTTCTCCTATTTTGTCCATACACTCTATGTAAATATTACTTATTTCTTTAATAACTAATGCGCTGAACGACTCATCGCTTAAGAGGTTAGAGTTCATTTTCCACTGTTCCCAAGAAAAGGCGTTCTTTTCTTTTTTTTGACCCGATATTGCAGTTTACAAGATAGTGATCAGAAAAGGAAACAGGGACAACATTATAACTGCTACACTGGGCTATCGCATCTGCAGTAAGGTAAAGTCAATCCAATCGGGCATTACTTGTGCCTTGAAACTAGGTATACTTCACATCTCGAGAGCTATGCAAACACACCGCTACATCTGCTAATTCGTGTTCAATAATCACCTGTGCCAGGACATCACTGCTTCTGTCTTTAACGTTGTGCCTGCTTGATCTATCACTTTCATTCAAAGCACAGTTGAAATCACCCACCAATAAGAGTTACCTACCAGTACACATATGCTTTCGTAAATTGGAAAGAAACCCCGATCTTTCCTGGCCAATAGTTGGAGCATAAACACATATAATGCGCCATTCAGTGTCACAATAAACAATATCACACCATACTACTCGACCTGAAGAGCAAAAAAAGACATTTTCTATGACTAATCCTGGCAGTTTTCTAACAAAAAGAACACAGCCCCCTGATTTGCCTATGGCCTGACTCACATAGCGGCACCTTTGTGGGAGCGGTGGCACTACAGCAGCAATGTCGCTGAAACATGCGTGGCTTATCTTGCAGGTTGGTTATTATGCTCCTGCATCTTACTATCGTTCCTGCAATCTTTTTTTGATTGTGCTGCCGCTCCCAGCGAATTGTTTTGACATTTTGTTCAAATTGTGGTCAGAATTGGTGCTAATGCTTTCCGGGGACATTGAACTCAATCCCGGACCAACTGTTGAGAAAATGCTAGAGACAATCTTAAAGACACAAACTCAAATACAAGCTAGGCTAACTCAGATAGAAGAAAAATTGGAACCTTTGTCTGAATATGCTGCTAAGATAAATAACCTTGACATTGCTGTTGAAAGCCTCCAGCACACGATTGAACAACAGCAAGAAAGGTTAAACGAATTGGAAGACAGGGCTAGAAGAAATAATCTTCTTGTTTTTGGTGTCACTGAGACTGATAAGGAAACACGACAGGACATTGAAGAGAAAGTATTAAAAAACATATTCTCAACGCGCCTTGGTGTTATAGTGTCCTCAGTAGAAAGAATTCACCGCATTGGTCAGAAGAAAAGCAAACAGGACAGACCAGTAATTGTAAAATTTTATGACTACAATGAAAAGATGGCCATATTTAGGAGCTGCAAAAAATTGAGAGGTACTAATATCGGAGTCTCTGACGACTACTCAAAAGAAACATTAGAAAAAAAGAAGTCCCTTTGGTGCTCTGCTCTTGATGATAGGCGCAATGGTGCGAAGGTGAAGCTTGTTCGAGATAAGCTTTACATCGACGACGCTGCTTATACGTGGGATTCCCGTTCCCATACACGCGTGAAAGTTAAGAACGCTCAAAGCGAAGCACGTAGCCCGGTCTGACAAAAGAAGCATTGCGACATAAAGCTGATAAACGTGAACGCACGAAGCGTTTTGAACAAAACAGAAGAACTAGAATCGTTGACACTAATTTATGACCCTGACTTCGTGGCTGTAAGAGAAACTTGGCTAACAGAGGATGTTGCAGATACGGATGTTTTTCTCATTTCATTTCATGTACTGCGTAATGACAGACTAACCCGAGGCGGAGGCGTTGCTTTACTGATTAAGAAAACTCTTCGGTACGAATTATTGTCGCCCATTAAAGACTGTGAGAACGTGTGGTGCAAATTATTTATGGGAGATATCACGTTACTTATAGGGGTTCTCTATAGGCCCCACAGAACTTCAGTTGATATTTTTGAGAAATTGGATGACTACTTGCTAACAATGACAAACAAACGAAGCAGAGTAATATTCACAGGCAATTTTAATTTACCAGGTGTTGACTGGAATGCACGAGTTGCTGGGCCGCTTGACAGGCCTCTTGCAGAAAATCTGCTTGACATCATGATCAAGTACGATTTGGTTCAGGTAGTTGACAAGCCCACTCGAGTTCAAGGACAAACCGAGACATTGTTGGACTTACTATTTTTGTCACAGGAAGTGTTTGATTATGAAATAAGTATCGAGGATGGAATCTCGCATCATAAGGTGGTTGCAGTAACTCTTAAACCAAATAAAAAATTAGAAAAAATAACCAGAGTAAAGGTGTACAATGTTCAGGCCGCAGATGATACCTCCATTCTTGATTACTTAGAAATGGCTTTTGACGCTATCCCGCCTACATATGATGTAAATGACCTCTGGGAATACTTTAAGAAGGTAGTAAACGACTGTTTGTCACCTTTTGTTCCCCAAAGAGAAAAGAGAACTGCAAAAGCTAACCCATGGATTACCAGAAGTATCATTCACCTAAAACGACGACTATGTCGCGCCCGTCAGAAAATACCAAGAAACTCGTCTGCTATTGCTCACATTAGTGCTCAGGTACGAAGAGAAGTCAAGCAATCTAAAAGTAATTTTCTAACTAATATATTGTCTGAATACATATCCAACTCTCCCCAGAAATTTTGGCGGTACCTGTCTAGTTCGCAGTCTGAAATAACTGGGCTTTCTATAGACGGGACCTCCTATAGCGAACCGATTCAGATTGCCGAAGCACTCAATCATTACTTCAGTACTGTTTTTTCTTCAAGTATTGATCATTAAAAAAAAGGCTGTACGTTCGATGATACTAGTTCCAATCTTCTTACCGTATCTAAAGAGGGCGTAATGGCATTACTGCTTGAATTGGATCATAAAAAATCACCTGGTCGGGATATGATTCCCAACGAATTTTTGAGGCGCTACTCTGATTGGGTTTCTAGTTTCTTAGTTAAAATTTTTAGTTTATCTTTGTGTACTGCCGCTGTTCCGATTGATTGGTTATTAGCAAGAGTTGCGCCCATTTTCAAAGCTGGTGACCGCCTTAATGTTTGTAATTACCGTCCAATTTCTATCACATGCACGGCGTGCAAAGTAATAGAACATATAATTTAAAAATATATATTTCAATATATAGAAAACAATAATCTGTTTTATAATAAGCAACACAGTTTTAGAAAAGGCCTTTCAACCGTCACTCAGCTTTTTGAATCTGTTCATGCTTTCGCTACAGCGATAAACTCAAAAGAACAAGTCGATGTCATAGCAATTGATTTCTCTAAGGCCTTTGATAGAGTATGTCACCAGAAACTTATTCAAAAAATGTTAATACTTGGTATTGATCCCGCAATTGTAAGATGAGTTGAAGCGTACTTGCGCAATAGGTTGCAGTTTGTTGAAATAAGTGGCGCACGTTCTTCTCTTTTACGCGTATCCTCAGGTGTGCCACAAGGCTCCGTGTTGGGACCTCTACTCTTTTTAATTTATGTGAATGATATTGCAACGGTTGTGCCTCCCTTTGTTGATGTAAGGTTATATGCAGATGATTGTCTCTTGTTTTGTCATGTGAAAATTGTTTCTGATCAAATGCTCCTCAATGATGTTCTTCGATGTATTGACAACTGGTGTGAAAAATGGGACATGAAAATTAATTTTGATAAAACTGTTTGCATGACAATTTCAAATACAAAATCCCCCCTTAGCTATAAATACACAATAAACAATAGAGAAATTAAGAGTTCTAATGAGTTTAAATACTTAGGTGTTACTATATCCAGCAGTTTAAAGTGGGACAAGCATATTGACAACATTACAGGACTGGCGAAGCGAAAGCTGGGTTTTCTGAGAAGGAAACTCCGTAATGCAACGCCCTCTGTTAAATTGTTGGAGTATAAGACTATTCTTAGACCAACGCTGGAGTACGCAGCTATCATCTGGGATCCGCATACTAAAACTGAAATTAACAAACTTGAACGAGTACAAAGATTGGCCGCGAGGTTTATTTATTCAAATTACATGAGAACACAGTCTGTATCACTTTTGCTTGCTAGGGCTGACCTTCAATCGTTAGCTACACGTAGAAAAATATCTCGCTTAAAATTTATTTATGACCTGTATCATAAGAACTACAAGCTAGATCCCAGTGTATACCTGCGCCCCTCAGGACGAGTGTCGGCTCGTACCAATCACTCATTTTCTGTTCAAGCTTATGTACCGCGGGTGGATGTATTTAAGTTTTCGTTTCTGGTGCGATCTATTGTTGACTGGAATGCACTTGCTCCCGAGGTACTTACAGGATGTAGATCCTCACAGGATTTTCAACGACGGCTGGACTTGTTTTTTGCCTAACATTGTTTGTGTATTGTTCACCTGTTCACCTCCCACCCCTGCTACAGCCCGCAAGGGCTAGCAGTATTGTAAATAAAAAAAACATTGGCAAAATACCGTGATGTAAACCTAAGCACCATGCTTCCAGTCTCCTCCTCGCCTTCAACTTTTGTCTCCTGCACTGCAAGCACATCCAGACTTTCTTCCAATAACAACCGATAGACTTGGCTTTGCTTCTTCTTTGAAGCCAAGCCTCTAACATTCAGTGTGGCGAAGCTAAATGATACTTTAGGCGCCATTAAACCATGTGGAGGAGTTAGGCCCGGAGCATGGCGCTTACCTTGCACGTCTAGCGCTACGCTAGACGCCTCCAGGACCGGCCGACCGCCCGGTTTCACTGCACAGTAGAATTGAATTGTTCACAGCTTTTTTGTCCGCGGTGCCACCAGCTCTTGCTCTAGTGCTGGTGCGTCTGCCAGTCGGCGTCTTTGCCGGTGGTTCTTCCACGCTACTTGCACAGTTCTTGTCTCCCGTCTTCACAGGTTCTTCCAATGGTCTTTTAATGGATGGAACGGCACCGCTAGGCCGAGACGCAGCTGGCGTTGCACGTGTTTCCATCAATCTTCATGTCGAAACCAACGCTACAAGAGGCACCATCGACTACTATGCCTTGTTCCGACGCATGGGCAGACGCTCCGGTTACTTCACAGCCTGCGTCTGTCACTGCATTGTCAGCTGTCTCGGTCGATACAGCTGCAGAACTTGTTCGAGTGTCCACAGATGCCGGTGTAGATTCGTCTACTGATGTTGCAGATGTGCAGTTCAAATTTTCTGCGACTTGATCTCCGCAACCTTCAGCCGCGTCGTCTCCTTCTGTCACGTCCATATTGTGTTCTGATGCATCTTCGGCTTCCGCTGACGCGGTCACTGCGGCGTACGAACGGACGCATTCCGCGTCCCCATGCCCGAAACGCCGGCAGCGAGAGCACCGTGGCACCTTACACTCGCGACGCACATGTTTTGTTACGCTGTTATGCAGGCATTGCATAGGCCGACCTGGGGCTACCACTAAGGCTAATTCACTGGCGACTCGTATCTAATGAGGCAGGTCCTCAACTTTCATACCACTTTTCAGCTTAATGAAAACAGTGCGGGTCGTCGAATTCTTCTCATTTACTCCTTCCACACGCCAGCGTTCCCGGGTAACTTCTGTAACTTTCCCGAATGCTGCCAACGCCGCGCGGACATCATCGTCCGAAACGCCGTGTAACAGCCAGTGAAGCCGCAGCCTCACCTTCTGCTCCTGAGGGTCGACAACGAGGCAGTGGCGTCCCTTGACCTGGAGTTCTTTCAGATCAGTCAACCTCTTCGTCGCCTCCTGGCTGTTAAAGGTCCACACATGGTTGATCTGGTAGGCGCCCAATGCAATTACGTCGGAAAGCAGTCGTTCCTTGTCCAGGGCATCCCGGAAATCTTCGACCTTGAAAGGCCTCACTCGAATATCACCGCGCATAAACACTGTGTTCACAACAATACGTCCTGTTGGTAGATTCGGCAAGATGATCTCATAATCCTTGTCACTTTCGTCTGTAATCCTGTTTCCGCGGCCACCAAGGACCGCCTTTGCCGCTCCGCGGGAGCCCATGATTCCTGCGTCCGACGCGTGCGAGTGCCGGCGAAAGAATGAGCTACCGAGGAATGCCTCACTCATCCGTCAAACAGCAAACTATCTATATCTACCACTTATCGCTGCTGGCGGGCATTTCGGGGGGGGGGGGGCGAAGCTATCGTGTTTTCAGCATTATGAGCAAGATAGCAGAATGCGCGCGCGGCGGCTCTCATCTCTCACGCCTACTTTGGCCCGCGGAGAGGAGGTGATTGGACGATCTCTCACACTCCCTTATCTCCCGGTGGGTGGATTTGGAACGATTATGTTGTAGTTACGGGGCGCACAAAGGTCACTGCAATCGTTGCACAGCCTCTGTTTTTGAAAAGGATGTACTTTTCAGACATGGCAAAGCAATACCTTAGACGCTCATTCGCGTGCATCTGTACCTGTGAGTAAGTTTCGTGCGTCATTTGTGCGTGAGAAACATGGGGCATGTTTCTATCTGTCGGCCATTCCGTTCGTGACCTTCCAATTTTTTACTATCGTGTTCAATGCTTCGCCTTTGCGGCAAAGCTGTGACTTTTTCATTGATGTTGCGAGCTACCGTATTTTTACTGGAGCTTCCCAGAAAACGCTGCTTGTTGAAGTATTTCCTCTATGCATCTCCGCTTTTGAAGATGTAATCTGCTTAGACCTCTGGATATCGGCGAGCTCGAGAAAAACGCCGCAATGAGTGTCGCACTCTTGCCTCTCCGCCAACCGGTCACATGTGCCAATCTTTTTTCATGGACACACTACATATGCGAGCAACCGTTTCTATCAATTAGTCATGGTATTCCTGAACGATAGCAACAGCGGCCTCAATATGGTGGTGACACATATCAGACACTTTCACATTAAACACATTGGCATGTTTGGGTAGGGGACACCACCTTATGCTCGGTGGTGTGACGACTAATACAAGGAAGACACACAGGAATAGGAACAAGATAAAATAGTGTGAATATCGCATGGCAAAAATTTATGAAATAAAAACAACACTATTTCATTTCGTCACACTGACTCACTGTCTTTTCCTATGAAGCCTTAGACTTTATCAAAACTGAACAGCCGGCATGAACGCTGTAAAATGAAAAATAAAATACGATTGAGCTTTGCCTTTAAGAGCGGGTCACGATAGCGTAATCAGATCTTGCACGCATTTCCTTCTGAACTGTAAGCTGCTTCGGTTCTCAGCGCGTGCCTCCGTCAAGTCATTGGGGAACAAACGACTGTGCCTGTAACACTTGCTGTTTCAAAGCATCTTTGAACGCTATTGAAACTGCAGTTGTTAAAGGCCAAATCAGGCGAATTTGACCATGTCGATGTAACGGTGCTTTTATGATGCCATGTCAGTGTAATGATGGTGAGGCACTTTCGTCAAGAGCCCCATAGCTGAAATTCTCAGCAAAATTGACAATATTATTTTATTAGGCAAAAAGGAACAATACCGAAACTGACGCCTAACCGAGTGCACTGTCTACGTTTGACGTACTATTTGGCAAGAACCGATTGTCGTGTACTTGTCCCGCCAGCGCAGAATATGAAAACTGTGAACGCCGAGACGATCTAGCAGTGGAAGCAGAGCCGAGTGCACCGAGCCGAGCAAGACAAACGCCACATAGGAAGTAAAGAATGAACCTTTTCCATGCCAAACCAATGCCACCTAGATAATTTCAGGCCTGTTCATTGTGTTGGCCACGGGCTGTGAAGTCACTCCGTTTTGACCAGTGTGTTTTGCTGCACAGACGGGCCTACGCTTGATCTCGTCGCTCGACAGACATGAATTGGCAAGTCAAACGAACGCTTTCGTAGCGTGCTGGTGTAGTTGTTGGCGACTCAAGAAGATCGTCTTTTTCTGTGTCCATGAACTGCAGCGCGAATACGTGATGCGTTTTGTGCACTGAATATTCGTAATCTGTATGGCTGGAAATCCAAACGGTTGGGCGATGCTACGTGGCGAATCGTCGTGGCAAAGGAAGCGATGCTGCGAGTGTTCTCGTTTCTTAAGGGCAACTCAAAAACCGAATGGGAGCGTGTGGTTCATCAAGCTGACGTCGACATCCGTTTTCTTCGTGACCGGAGAATACAGTACTCACGGATTGAAAGAGGACACTCGGAGTGCGTGGCCACCGCTCCGCGCAGCGCCGCTCGTCGGTGCTCCTGCAACTAGGCAGTTGAATTGTGGTATAGAAAGAGGGGGAGAACAACTACGGAGCTCACGGATGAAGGAAAGGTAGGAGAGGGCATGCCCAGCCGGCGCGCCGTGAAAACTTTGGCGGAAATGATATCCTGGCGGCCATATTCACTGGGCACAATGGCAGCGTTGCTATGGTTACGTGTTGCGCAGTGGAGCTGGTCTACCAGTGGCGGCCGCGGCTGGTGGCGGCATGTGTGCGTGCCCAGGTCTCTTGCTGAGCAGTGGCGGACAATATCCGAGCTCGGCGCCGCGTTATTGGTTACTGTGATGCGGGTTCTTGTTGCTGATTTGTTTCTCCTGGTTGAGCCCCGGAGAGTTTTTCTAATAAGGACAAAGCCGTTTGCTTAACAAACAACACCTAAACATTTACTGCAGAACTGAAGCAAAACTCAAACACAAACTACAAGAAATGAGTAGCTGGCTAAAAGCGGGATTTAGAAGGAAAACAAACATCTAAAGTCCCGAAACTGCCGACGGAAAGTCACAGCTACATGATGCAGTTCTGACGCGGTGATTCGGCGGTGCAGGGAAGAGAGCAAGTTCGATCTCACCAAAACGTTGCTGCTGTAATGGCGGCGACGGCGTGTACCGATGCTCGCTGGCGGCGACGATGGAACGGGACTCGCTCGGTGATGCCTGTGGCGGCCCAGATTCGCCCGATGAGGTGGCTGGTTGCAAGGCTCAGGCCCGTGACCCGAACTGCCGTTGCTGCACCCGCACCGGAATCTGCAGGCCTTGGTCTCGACCGTTGAGGCAGCTCGCCGTCCTTGGAAGGCGTTGTCCGGAGGTCCAGACCGGGTGAAGTCCAGAAGGCTCAGGTCTGCCACCCGACTGCCTGTCTTCAGCTCCCAGCTGTGACCTTCCTCTTGCCTCGTTCACCTCGAACTACTAGCTCTTTTGCCCTTCAGGATTGGCTTCCTCTGGGGCACACTTGTCTCGTCCCGATTGGCCTTTCAAAACTCCGTGGTGATCAGCCATTGGCCCTTGTTTGCTTTATGGTCTTGGATGCTTGCGCTCCACGCTCTCACGTGTACCGGTCCTCGGCGTCGTCGTTGTTCAGGCGACCCAGCACGTGCACTCGGTCATCCTTTAATTTCGCGCACTTTTCAATCATTCACAATTACGCGCACCAGTCGCATCACCATCGCATCACAATGGCCCCCTTTCGAAGAAGTTTTTCCCGTTGAAAAACTGTCGTTCGATGCGCACCACACAAGCTATCACAACACACCGATGGCACCACACTGCTTCTTCGTTGACATGTCTCACGTCGAAACACCGAGTCCACAGAACGTAACATTCAACCAACAACAATAAGAAAAGTTTTTGGCAGCAACTAAGAACAGTACAAATACAGTCATTAACTCCAGTAACAGTCCACCACACAAGCATAACCTTGTAATAATAACACACAGAACATATTCACTGCAACCTACTCATGTAGTCGGCTCCAACATTCTCGGATCCCTTTATATGTTCTACGTGAAAGTTGTACTCTTGCAGTACTAAACTCCACCGCAGAACTCTGCTGTTGAGGTGTTTTGCTCGAGATAAGTACTGCAACGGTTGGTGATCTGTTTGAACCGTGAAATATGTCCCATATAAAAATATGTGGAACTTTTCCACTGCCCACACCAACGCGAGACACTCCCGCTCGATTGTTGAGTAGTTCTGTTCTCGAGGCAGTAGCTGACGACTGGCGTATTTTACCGGGTATAAAACACCGTCGTGCTCTTGCATAAGGACTGCACCGATGCAAGAATCGGAGGCGTCACTGCGGAGTACAAATCCACGTTTGAGATCCGGAGCCTTTAAAATAGGTCCAGACGCCAGAGCTTGCTTTAGTGTTTCGAAAGCTGTCTGCCCTTCAATATTCCAATTGATCTTGTTACTCTCCCTTTTCTTTGTCATCTCTGTCAGAGGCAGTGCCTTCTCAGCGTAGTGAGGGATTAGATCACGATAATATCCTGCCAAGCCAAGAAACGAACGTAGTTGTTTCTTCGTAGTGGGTAATGGGGCTTTGGCGATTTTTATGATCGTGTCCTCTACCGGCTGAATTGTTCCATCTCCCAGTCGATGACCCAGGAACACAATCGACGTCATTCCAATCTCCGATTTCTGGGGCTTAATTTTGAGTCCTGCTTCTCGAATCCTATTCATCAGTTCACTCAGAGTCTGCATGTGTTCCTCCCAGGTTGTCGTAGCGACGAGAACATCATCGATATAATGAACGACGTTCGGGATGCCCTGAAGGAGACGTCTCATTAGCCGGGTAAACACTGCGGACGCTGTTTTGATACCGAATGGCATATAGAGGAAATGGTAGTGTCCCGATTGGGTGGAGAATGCCGTTTTTAGCCGGGATTCTTTGTCCAAGGGCACCTGCCAGTATCCTTTCGTAAGGTCAAACTTGGAGAAGAATTTTCTGGTGCCGATCTCTGTAAACAATACATCCGTTCTCGGAATTGGTTCTGCGTCGGAGACCAACACATCATTGATGCGACGGAAGTCGATGCAAGTACGGTAACTCTTATCGGGCTTCTTCACCAGCACCAATGGTGAGTTGTAAGGTGAGTCGGACCTTTCAATCACTCCGAGTCGCAGCATTTCTCCGACTTCTTTCTCAACTACCTCTTTCATTGCGAATGGTAACGGATATTGTGGAGTGTTGATAGGCTCGGACGTTGTCAGTTTAAGACGACACTCTAACAAGTTTGTCTTGCCGGGGACTTCGGAAAAGACGTCTTTATGGGTGGCTAGGAGCTCGTCAATTTCTTCCCTTTGTCTATTCCTGAGGTTAGGACCAAGCTTGATAGCTTCAGTACCAAAGCCCTCAGTAGCTTTAAAGGTAGGCACTGGCGTGTCTGTCTCTTCCTCTTCCACTACAATGAAAGATGCGGACTGGGGTGATATTTCTGGAGGACGCTCTTCGTAGCGTTTTAACATGTTTATATGGAACAGCTTGGTAGTATGTCCCATATCCAGCCAGTAGTCAGAGTCACCCTTCTTTCCTGTGACCCTGAAAGGTCCTTTCCAATGCATCATAAGCTTGTTTTCCGTCGTGGGAAGTAGTACGAGGGCGCGGTCTCCAACCTTTAGCCGACGCATCCGACTTCCCCGGTCATAGTATTTCTTCTGCGTTGTTTTAGCTCGTGACAGGTTTTCTTGTGCCAACTGCAATGTTTTTTCTAGGCGATCTCTGAGATCCAGGACATACCCATATGTTGTCTTCACTTCCTCGCTTTGATTGTCTCCGGTCCATAATTCTTTAAGTAGACTGAGAGGTCCTCGAACATTTCTACCGTAGATCAGCTCAAAAGGCGAAAATCCCAAGCTGGCTTGCGGGACTTCCCGGTACGCAAACAGGAGTGGGGCTAATAGTCGGTCCCATGTCTTGGGTTCCTCTTGGCACAATTTACGCAACATTTGCTTTAGTGTGCCATTAAATCTCTCCACTAAGCCATTACACATGGGATGATAGGGTGTGGAGCTGAGATGCTTGATCGCCAACAAGTCATTGACCTCTCTCATTAGCTCCGATGTAAAGCACGATGCCTGATCACAAAGTACCTCACGCGGGAACCCGATTCGAGAAAACATCTCTACCAGTGCCTCGGCTACTGTGGCTGAATCGATGGATGGCAGGGCTATTGCATCTGGGTATCTAGTAGCGAAGTCCACTAGTGTTAGTATATATCGATTACCCATGTGTGATATTGGCTTTAAAGGCCCGATAATGTCCACTGCCACTCTTTCGAATGGGGTGTCTATCAAAGGCATTCGACCTAGTGGTGCCTTACCAACTCTGCTCTTGGGGTAGGTTCGTTGGCATGCGTCACAAGAGCGCACGTATCTCCTCACTGCCTCTTGAACTCCTGGCCAGTAAAATGATTGTAGAACACGATCAATCGTTCTTTTTATTCCTTGATGCCCCGACATCAGGGTTTCGTGCGCCAAAGTAAGCACTTGGCTGCGCAATCTTTGGGGCACTACTACTTGTTGAATCACCTTACCAGATGGTAGGTGATAATAGCGGTATAGCAGCCCCTTTTCTATCTCGAACGAATAGGACTTTGATCCTCCCTGTAGCCCTTGACCTACTTTACTCCTGCAAGAATCTAGGGTCTTGTCCTGTTTTTGAGCGGCACTAAGATCCTTTCGGGTCGTCTTCAAGGTGGGTACATCGATTTCAGAGGAGATTGACCGTTGCTCTCGGATTTTGATACCAACCACTGAAGACTTCAGGGTACCATCCTCTCTATCTGCTCCTTTTCCACTCGCTATATAGTTGGGGTAGGTTTTTACCGGAATCCTTTCCTCCCACTTGGTATCGGGGTCATGGACTTCACGTGAACCTGGTACATTTCCGACGATAAGGTCGTAGAGTGGGTTTGTCATGCATTTGACAATAGATGTACCAGAAAAATAAGGTGAATGAATTTCCACCTCCGCCTCAGGAACGATGATGCTACTGCCATCGGCTAAGAATAGCGTAGCGGTAGTACCTATGAGGGCTTCATCGGGTACCAGAGAACGACGCACCACCAGTGTATTGCTACCCGTATCCCGCAACACTGAGACGGTTCGGCCAAAGATTCGGCCCTGTAACACGGGCATTTTGTGTGTGGCAAACTTCGGGTGAGTATTCACGGCGCCCGCCATGTCCTCTTCTTTGTCCGGTGAAAGCTTCACTTCCGTTGAGTGCTCCTCTGGCGACAAAAGACATGACGTCTTGTTGGCTGAACCGTTCTTCTTTGAGCAAGTTTTGGAATCATGCCCCGCCTTCTGACAATATCCACAGAAAGGTTGTTTTGACCTTGATCGGCACTCCGATGCCCTGTGACCCATTTTGCCACATACAAAACAACGTACTGCTCCTCTCTCCGAGTAACTACCACTTTTTTCCGTATTGCTTTTAGATTCCACTTTTTCTCGGAAAACTAACAGGTTGACTTGCCTCTGAGCTTCTAAAAAGTTATCTGAGGCCTCGGCCATGTCCTCTAGCTTGTTGAAGTTCTTTTCTCGCAGGAAAAGTGCCAAACGGTGATGACAGTTTCTTAAGAACTGTTCTGTAACTATCAAGTTACGAAGAGCCGAATATTCTTTTCCGGTCCTCGACATTTCGACCCAACGATCGAAAAAACTCAGTAGCCTAGTTGCGTACTGCTTGCCTGTTTCGCCGTCCTGTGGCTTGCTTTGTCGGAACTTTTCCCGATACCCTTCGGCCGTAAAACGGAAACGCTGGAGCAACGCCAACTTGGCTTTATCATAATCGAGTGAATCCTCCGGCGAAAGTCTTCCAAACACCTTTAAGGCTTCTCCGCTCAAACATAAACTTAAAGCTGTGGCCCATTTGTCCCTAGGCCATTCTTGACCGATGGCGACTCTCTCGAACCTTTTTAAATAGGCGTCCAAGTCGTCCCGGCTTTCATTAAATCCCGGTATCAACTTATGAGGATTCACGCTGCATGAAACACTCCTTTCTTGTGCTGAGCCTGGTGCTGAGTCAACAGTTCTTGTCTCTACACGGCTATTCTCAGCTTCGGCAAGTCTAAGACGCAGTTGCAGGTTTTGGTTCTCTAATTCCAGCTGCTCCTTCTTTGCGCGTGTCTCCAGTTCGAGCTGTTTTTCTTTTTCGCGCGTCTCGAGCTCAAGCTGCTCCTTCTTGGCCTGCGTCTCCCGTTCCAACTGTTCCTTTCGAGCTTCTCGTTCCGCAGCCCGTTCCTCTCGTGCTCGTGCCTCCTTCTCCTCGTACCATGCTTTAAAATCCGCCCCATCAATTCCCATGCGATCCGCCAAGGCCATTAGCTCTCGCATATTCGACATGATGTCAACCGCGTCAATAAATGAAGGTGTCAAACCAACGGCTTTGTCCTGTCGCGGACGCCAGTTTGTGATGCGGGTTCTTGTTGCTGATTTGTTTCTCCTGGTTGAGCCCCGGAGAGTTTTTCTAATAAGGACAAAGCCGTTTGCTTAACAAACAACACCTAAACATTTACTGCAGAACTGAAGCAAAACTCAAACACAAACTACAAGAAATGAGTAGCTGGCTAAAAGCGGGATTTAGAAGGAAAACAAACATCTAAAGTCCCGAAACTGCCGACGGAAAGTCACAGCTACATGATGCAGTTCTGACGCGGTGATTCGGCGGTGCAGGGAAGAGAGCAAGTTCGATCTCACCAAAACGTTGCTGCTGTAATGGCGGCGACGGCGTGTACCGATGCTCGCTGGCGGCGACGATGGAACGGGACTCGCTCGGTGATGCCTGTGGCGGCCCAGATTCGCCCGATGAGGTGGCTGGTTGCAAGGCTCAGGCCCGTGACCCGAACTGCCGTTGCTGCACCCGCACCGGAATCTGCAGGCCTTGGTCTCGACCGTTGAGGCAGCTCGCCGTCCTTGGAAGGCGTTGTCCGGAGGTCCAGACCGGGTGAAGTCCAGAAGGCTCAGGTCTGCCACCCGACTGCCTGTCTTCAGCTCCCAGCTGTGACCTTCCTCTTGCCTCGTTCACCTCGAACTACTAGCTCTTTTGCCCTTCAGGATTGGCTTCCTCTGGGGCACACTTGTCTCGTCCCGATTGGCCTTTCAAAACTCCGTGGTGATCAGCCATTGGCCCTTGTTTGCTTTATGGTCTTGGATGCTTGCGCTCCACGCTCTCACGTGTACCGGTCCTCGGCGTCGTCGTTGTTCAGGCGACCCAGCACGTGCACTCGGTCATCCTTTAATTTCGCGCACTTTTCAATCATTCACAATTACGCGCACCAGTCGCATCACCATCGCATCACAGTTACGCAGTGTTCTCCTGGCAGTTACTGTACTCTTAGCAAAGTTTACAAATTTCTTTGTCTATCACGGCGTTTCAACAGTGCTTAGAACGAGTGCATATCCATGTGTCGTGCGGCGGATGACGCGGATGAAGCAGTTAGTGTTCAGGGAAATTGCGTTGGGCACCATGACGAAGCTGAACGACGACGAACGCCTTGCAGGTCAGTGACGGTTGAACAGTGCCCCTGCTTGTGACTACGGACGACGCTATTGAGCCCAGCAAGACGCCATGAGGATCATGTGCACATACGTAGTTTCGTGTTGTGTGTGTACAGTAACAACTTGCATGTGCGTACTAAAACACCTTTTCTGTTCCGCTTCGTACACTCTCCAGCAGCATTGCATGTAATCTCAACGTAGCAGCAACCGCGTTCAAGTGTCACTTGCACCATGCTCAAAGTTACTATGGTCGCGTAATGTTGACGCCAGTGAGTATCACGCGGAACACGGACACAGTGGCCGGATGCTGTGTCGGCCGCGTGGTGGAATGCAACCGTAGAAGGCGCACGACCAATCGTGTTGTCTGTGCAGTTCCTGAATTAATGACCTGAAAACACTCGCCGTTGTCAGTGCATCTAGCGCGCGTTCTCTTGTAGTTGCTTCGTTGTCGGCGAGCTGTTACTCCCTGTCACTACTCGGACGAAATGATTTCGCTGAAGGTGTCCCTCTGGCTCACAGTGATGAGCCACACGCGCTGCGCAGCCCACGTGCTTTTCGAGCCGGAGAGAGAGTCGCGCCTTCTGCTTTACATTTGGATGTAAACAAGAGAGGAGAATTTGCCCAGTCAATATGGCCGACTTCCGGCTTCATCGCGGCTTCACAATGAGTGACGTCAGGGCCTCTCCTACATATCCTTCCTCCATGACGGAGCCGCATTTCTACTTTCGATCACCACGATTCGGCGTGTAGTTCACCATGTGCACACTGCCATTGTGGCGCCCTAAGGCGGGCCTTTTTCGCATGCCGACAAAACAGGCTTCCCGGTGCGCACCTTGCACTTACCCTTTGGCACGAGCAGACTACTCGCTCGTTCTGCGCGCTTTAGCGAGGCGGCTCACATGCTGTTCAAGTAAAATACAGGATTCAGTTAAAATATTGTGCCTTAGGTTCATTGGTTGATGTGGTAAACATCCCCACAAAAAAATTTTATTTTGTGTTTTTTTGCCACAGCAAAGAAAGAAAATAAGCAGTCACAGGCCTGTATGCATGCAACATTGCAAGCACCTCTGGGTATTTCGTCGTTTGTCCATGTGAAGTGAACACCGCAGCCATTTTGCGCGGCAGGCTTTCATAGAGGCTATCGATCACAGAATAACGGGCCAGCTTCTGGCATTCTTCAAGGGCCGCAACATGGCCTTTTTTATTTCATCCCGGACATTTTAAATAATATGCATGTGCGCACCTAGTGACGTCAGGAGAAGCCGAGGAATCGTGCATATATGAGGTGAGCACAAAGCATGCTTCTGTTTCAGTTCCAAGCGCAGCTATGCCAGGAATACCCGATATGGAAAGGATGCCGGTTGTTACTTTGTCTGTGGCAGGGGTACCGCAGCAACAAATCTCTGATATGACTGGGCACTCCCAATCGTCAGTGGACAGGGTCGTGAAAGCGTACAGCACTGAAGCTCGCTTGACGAACCTGCCCCGAGGTCAACGGCCGCTGGTTACGACCGACTCCAACGATGATCTAATAGTGGAAACAGCGAGACAAAGCCCGAAGATGACGGCAAAAGAACTAAGGAACGACCCATAGGGCTTGTAGCCAGCACCCAAATAGTACGTAAGCACCTTCACGCAGGAGACTTTTGCAGCAGTGTTGCGGCAATGAAGCCTTTTGTCTCGGAACAAAATATGGTCAAAAGGCCGCTGTTTGCAGAGGAGCATTGATCCTTGGTGGTGCAAGAGTGAAAGAACGTCATTTTTTTCGGACGAGAGCACTTTCACTTCAAAGTGGGATTAGCAGCAACGAACGTGGACAAAGCAAGGCGCGAGGTAAGTTAAAGGAGCACTGACATCAAATTTCAAGATTGAGATGTGCCCATCATTCGATTACTTGGTATGCACAGCTCTTCTTGGCCGAATTTGAATGGCATTCGTCACGCCGAAGTTATTTTATTTCGACGTCAAGCAGCGTAGAAAAGATAAGGAGAAAAAATGAAAAATAGACCTGCATGCCCTGTGCCTTCGACATTAGTGCTACGTGTTCGGTGTGATACATTCCACAAATACCTTCCTGAGTGACGATACGCTAGTAACGATGACGTCGACGATCTCTGAGTGTTTTTGGAGCCGACTCTCAGCCATGCTCCCACTAGTGACTCTCTTTGCTGCGTTGAAGCGTGCGTGTAATTCATCGTGTCACAATGACTGATTTGCGTTGTGCTCCACTGCGTGTGAGTACGATAATTCAGAGCGACAATACGTGCCAGAATGTCCGGGAACAGCTGCGTAGTGAGAACCTGCCCGCCAAGGCGTGGGAAAAGCGGAAAGTGCATGGCGTTTCATGCCTTTCCAAGCCATGAACTTCAACGCAGCCAGTAGGTTTACTTCGTAAGCACCGTTGGAATGAGGGACTGGACGCCTGTGAAGAACAGCCGCATTGGCTCTTTTCACTTTGCGGCGAGCTGTTACAGGGTAAATCCTGTGTTGACGAACCAGTTGGATTCCACTGGCAGTACGAGGCCTCTTCTCGAGGTCGGGGCTATTCCTGCCGTGTACCCTGCTCCAGCTTAATGCAGCGATTCACTTGCCAAACGCCTGGGACATGAGGTGCATAGTTGGTGTTCCTGAGCTCCAATAGTACAGCCGCGACTTATAAGTATATTGCATTTACGTGGAGCTTCTCAAGCAAGGATCGTGGCAAATGGCGGTAACACCCAATTCCAGGTCGCTGTCATCATCACTTGCTGATGTTGACCGGGACGACGGCGAGGACGACGATGTTGGCGACAGAGGCATGTCTACGCCTTCAGAGACGCAGCTGGACTGGCTGTACGTGCGCTACTAGCAGACGAAATGCCAGTATGACGTCACCATTTTTTGTAAAACCGGCATCAGCTGCGCAGCCACCTCGACATGGCCGCGAGGTAACGCTGTCAGCACTACAATTTGGCGGGCTTTCCATCCATTTTGAACCACGTTCGATAGTGAATATATTAATCAACATCACAGATACTCATTGGTCACTCAGATGCGTCTTAGGTCGCGAATCGCTGCTCGAGGACCGATAGCTACTCGTTGACGCAAAAATCTTGGCATGAGTAGATTTGATGTCAGTGCTCCTTTAAAGTGTTCACTGTGGGCGTGTTACAAAAGTTCTCTAAAGGATTATGCATCTCTTTATCTGTCTGTGCATTCTCGTATCACATGATAGATGGCCTGGTGTTTGCGGTGGCTAAAGTATACGTTTTGATAGAAAGAATTTGTTATATGGTCCACCTACTCCGTTACGCGCAATAGCGCTTCCTAAAACATTCCACATGTGTCTTGTCACGTTTGACGCAAGCCACTTGTATAAAAGACTACTAAAATCAGTGCATTCCACCAACAATAAAGAGCAAGGCCCGTTATCATTTCAAAACAAATGCTGAACTAGCAAACATATCACATTGGTTCGAGGCAAATAAACTTACCGTCAACGCGAGAAAAAAGTACATGATAATCCGTTCCCGACATATGCCAATAAATCTAGACAGCATTCAAATAAATATAAATAATTATGCACTCGAAAGCATCAATTCATTTAAAAACCTAGGTGTAGTTATCGACAACCATCTCCACTGGCAACCCAATATAAAATCAATGTGCTCGAGTTTATCTTCCCGCAGGGCGCGGGTTCGAATCCCGGCTGCGGTGGCTGCATTTCCGATGGAGGCGGAAATGTTGTAGGCCCGTGTGCTCAGATTTGGGTGCACGTTAAAGAACCCCAGGTGGTCTAAATTTCCGGAGCCCTCCACTACGGCGTCTCTCATAATCATATAGTGGTTTTGGGACGTTAAACCCCACATATCAATCATCGAGTTTATCTTCGGGCTGTCATGCATTGTTGCAAGCGAGAAACTATTTCAACCTTGCAATATTACGGATCTTGTACTTTTCTCTCATCCACTGTCATCTGTCCTACTGCATTGATTTATGGGGTTGGACTTACACTACATACCTGGAGCCTTTACGAAAACTACAGAAGCGCTCACTAAGAATAATAACGCACTCAAGCCACGATCATCCCAGCGCACCCCTGTTTCGTAAACGACAAATTTTACCAATGGACAGTTTGCGTCAACAGAGAACAGTCATCGCCTATAATAATATCATAAGGTATAACCGTCCTGTTCATTCGTCCATTCTTTTCTCTTCATCTCGACCTACGAGGAATACTGCTGCCAGTAATTTTAACTTTCCTTTCACGAACAACGTCTATGGAGAGCGCCGTCTGCAGTTCGTCGGTACCAAAATCTGGAATAGATTGCCCCTGGATATAAAATTGGCTGTTAACTTTCGTCTGAAAATAAAAAAAACACTTCTTTGCAATCCTTAATGTGTCTCTGTAACCCCCTTAATAGTAGCAAATCGTTCAATTCTTGTATATAAGTATCACTACGTCCAGTGAAAGTTTACTGCGTAGTTGGTATTACTCATTGCCTTTCTTTTGTTTGTGTATAAAATACATGTCTCTTTTATCTTACCCAAGTTCGAGTATATGACAATATATGTCTGTAAAATGCCTAACCTTCTTTACTATATCCACAATGCTTAGCATCTTGTATCCTGGTTCAATGCCTTGTTCTATTGTTTTGTTACATGTGCTATTGTTGCCTTGTGCTATCGTTTGGATACTGTGCCATATTGTATCGCATCATTGGACCCTATTCTAGCTTTTGGCTATGGGTCCGAACAGTGTTTTGATCTATCTTGTTCAAATTGAAAATAAAGTGAAATGAAATGAAATCATCGCAGTTATCAATATCTAGAATAATCGCATTAAAGTCATTTATTTTTGTGTTCTTCCCGGTTCTTTTCTCAAGATTTGACTCACCCCATCTGCATCGCGTAGCAAGCAGCGGTCGCTAAAGCGTCAATATATGGGGTCCATTTCCAAAGACGGCTTGGGCCTGTTGATACGCCTGGATGGTCGCTTCAACGCCGCAGCAAACAGCGATCTCCTGGACATCATGCTGCTACCATACACTCTGAACGGTCCGTTTATGGGTGGCCTGTTTTCATTTCAGCACAGCCGGAGCCCCGTTCTAACCGCAGTATCAATCAAGCGCCTGCTGGAGGAGAGGTGTATAATGGAGTTGCAATAGCCTCCCCCCCCCCCCAAGGGGCGAATATGAACATCATTGAAAATGTATAGCCTGAGATTAGGAAGAACCTCCCGCACCAACCACTGCACAAATGTTCGTCGGAGAAGCTTTGGGCGGCAGTTGAAGAAGAATGGCTGAAGTTGGCCCAGTCGTCTGTGGCTGATATGAAAGCTTGCCACGCAGAATGACTGCGGTGGTGGCAGCTTGCAGCGAAATGACAAAGTACTAACACATAATTTCAATTGCATGCAGACAGGCCTCTCACTGCTTATTTTCTTTCTTTGCCGTGGCTTTGTCGTGTGGCTTTGTCGTGTGGCTTTGTCGTGTGGCTTTGTCGTGGAATGTTCACCACATCTACCAACGCACCTAAGGTGCAATATTTTAGCTGAATCCTGTATTATATTTGCACAGCTTGCAAGCCACATCGCTAAAGCACGCAGAACCAGCGAGTCGTCTGCTCGCGCCAAAGGGTAATTGTAAGGTGCGCACCTGGTAGCTTGTTCGGTCGGCATGCGGAAAAAGCCCGCCTTAGAACGCCACGCTGGCAGTGTGCACATGGTGAACTACACGCCGAATCATCGGTGACCGGAAGTAGAAATGCTGATTTGTAGATGTTCTCCACCTCACTCTACACTACAATGCAACGACTTAGTTACAGGAGCACCCACGAGCGGCGTTACGTGTAGTGGCGGCAACGCACTATGAGTGTCCTGTTTCAATCCGTGAGTAGTGTACGTGTGTCCGTACTACATA
The DNA here is from genome assembly GCF_013339725.1 of Rhipicephalus microplus. Taxonomy (NCBI): domain Eukaryota; kingdom Metazoa; phylum Arthropoda; class Arachnida; order Ixodida; family Ixodidae; genus Rhipicephalus; species Rhipicephalus microplus. The sequence continues at coordinate 172,009,220 of NC_051168.1, forward strand.
GTATAGGTCGTTAGAACGACTCCATCGCCACCGTGTTGTGTTCTTGCTTCAAAATAAAGGTGTCATGTGTGGTGACTTTGTGGCGTACGCCCTGGCATATCGAACGATATCGAACCACGTCTCGGCCAGCTGTAAAACTTCAAGTGCATGTATTATTTCACTTCTCTGCAGAAATACACAGGGCATGCTTTCACAAGAACCACCATGTCGTTGAATATACTGCCCTTCACTTTCTTGAGCAGTGCGTTGTTCTTCATAGAGTCCTGAAAGCTTGCTCTCCTAAGTTTTGGCTGAGACACCTTCTGTTCATGATGGCCAGTGAAATTACAGTGAACTGAGCCTTTGAGCGTGTAGATATCGTGTCTTTAGTAATCATTGAGAAATTTGCCTTTGTGGTCAATTTAAGGGACACCATATACAAACGGTATGTTCTTTACAGTCTTAACACACCTGTTTTGCAGAACATGCCATGCGTTTTTTTCGCACTTTTCTTCTTGGGTCCTTTGTTTCCAGCACTGCATTAAAGAGGAGAAAGTCTTGAAGTGTGCACTGGGTCGGCAGTCTATTTGGACCTGTTTGTTTGGTTACCGTGTTAAGTCTGCTGGAAACCCCGTTGCGCACGGCAAATCGGGGTATAGTGGGAAAATAACGCATTAGTTATCTCTGTGACTGTGCCCATCAAATCACTTCCTTCGAAATGCCAAGTGCCTACCTCTTTGCAATAGAAGGCAGGAAGGTAATCGGAACGCCCACATTACCCAAACATTTCAGTTGATGCACACTTTTCGACAGTAGTTTATGTCACGCTTTGCAATGACACTATTGTAAAAGCTGCTAAGTTTGCTTCAACAGGCTGCCACGTTCTTACACATCAGCGACTAAGGGTACGCCTGGAATGCTTATCTAACAATGAACATGCACCACAGCTGTGTAAATACAGCCAAGCTTGTATTTTTATGCTCATGAAGCAAAAGAAATCAGACAGCACATAATCAAAATTCATACACACGTACGTACGATGCAATTAAAGTGCACAAAGAAGCCATAGTTATTTTTGCAGAAAAACTACGACTGCGCGGATCCACTTTTAAAAATCATGAAAGGTTGGACACCTACAAAACGTCGACTTCTTTTCAACAATGGCTGATAAACACATTGTAAACACTGCGTACACACAAACAATCAACAGAGGAAACGAACACGTCAGCTGCTGAACTCTGCTAACACTTCAAAAAGTTTGCGAAGCCACAGGAAACATGAAACGGAACGAATGTGGACAAGAATGTGAAACAGAAGTTTTTATATATGGTGTAAAAATATCCGGACACAATTGGTCCATAATAAAGAACAACACAAGCATATATAAATATAAGTGGATCATACATCACCACATTTATGCTGCAAAGAAACATCCTGCTTTCGTTTATTTTCTCCGGTAATTGGGCTTCTCATTAAGCTATATTTTATAGACACATCGTTCAGCCGTAACACATGCACTATATCAGCGTTTTAAAAGCAGTATTGTGGTTATGCAGAACTTGAAAGCAAGTACGGCAACAAAATGCGTATGCTTGGCCCATTTTTGGTTTCATGAAAACAAAAATGAATTGCACGTTTTTCTTTAGTACCTAGGATCACATGACAACGTCACAATGCCATCTGAGACAAGAGCATACTGTCGATGAAATAAAAGCAGTCTCCGACTTTACATTGCGCATGTGAGGAACTCACACTCGGACATTTTTCAGTCATGCACAATCAACTAGCCTTAGCGCCGACATTGTGATATTGCTAAAAAAACACACTTTTTGACGGACAGCATGCCTTCTATCAATATATGTGATGAACATTAGGTAATGTTTACACTTCGTGCTTATTGACCTATCAAGGTACCTTTGACCTCAGTGAAATATAGAAAATGCAAGTTTACTCCCGATACTTTGGAGGAACAGCTCGGAGATGTCTTATCTGTTCCTTTTATTATATCACCATGAAAGTTGTGTTTCTATTATCAGCTCATGCGAAATGAATGCCTCCTCACACATGCGATGTTTGAGTATGTACAGACACCAGTGGTCACTATGCTCACAAATGAGTAGCCAGCTGAGCATAGGTTTCCGGACTGTTAGATGGCACCAATCCGGCTTGCCGCAGCATATCGTGGAATGCGGAATCGGGATTGCTGGCGAGCTCGTGCGTGGGTCCGAATTCAACAGTGCGGCCGTTAGCCATTACCAGGATCCTGCACAACAAAAATAGCGGTTGAGACACTCTAAAACAAATTGAAGGCAGACTCTTTAACCATAATCAAAGTAGGTGTTCATTTTGGATACAATTAGCTTGAAGGCATAGTTATTATTATGCCTAGGTGAAATACAACCTCGTCTAAAAGAAGGAATTCAGCATAATTTCCGCGTTTCAATCCACACAACACGGCAGGTGCGAATCGTCATCTGTCAACGTACAGTTGAAAGAATGAATGTAGGTTTTGGGGTCTCTAACCAAACAGCAAAGCATTCTGAAAACAAGGTTTGACGTTTTATTTGCAGAAAGCCCACCACATTTATAAGGCATGCAATAGAAGAGGACTTGGAAAACTTTGATCGTGTTGAATATTCCGTAGATGTTGCTTTATTTTTAATGTTCCTTAAAGTGCACTGCATTATACAAGGGCCTCTTCACCTTCTCTGATTTGTAACCACAACTGCCACGGTCAAACCCGCAACGTTCGGCAGCGGCCCAGCGCAATGACCAGTGCTCCACCACGGCGGACGCGAACATCACAAAGTGGCATCACTTTAGGAGCCAAACAAGGCAGCCGCTCGTAGCTAATTGTAACAAGTGATGACATTAGTGCCCATTCTCTTGTTTCTTATTTGATTATGCCTAAATAACGCTCTATAGGTTCTTTATATTGCCCGCATACATTATTTTGCCCCCTTGAAAGTAAGCTGAGACCACAGGCCCGCCACGAACACACAATGCAGAAGGCGCCGCACGCTGCTTTGCGCCAAAACGGCGTCTCGTACTTGGCTACCTACTTGACTGCCGTGGCGTCATGTTTCTGGTACAGCTGCTAGCAGAGAAGGAAGTACAGTCGCCAGCATGATTAACCCGAACGCTCCGCAGCTTGTCCTGAAACAGTTTGAGTGAAGCTGGTGCCGTGTAGTTTTGGGTTCTGTTGCCGAGATGTTACCCATGGACGCCGATACAAACACGCCGATGTATTATAGGCAACCGAACCTCTAGCTTTGCGGCTGACATCTGTCAAAGTACCCAGGTCACGCGTTGCAGCCTTCGTGTAAGCTTTCTGGCGACTGCGGGTTTGCGTGCGCCGCACTCGCACAGCAGTCAAGCCGTAAATGCGGTAAACTTATTGTTGGTGGTATGTCCGCCTCGGTGGAACAGTGGCTAAGGTGATCGGCTAGTGATGTGAAGGTTGCGGATTCGATCCCGACCAAGGCGCTCACATATCGATGGAGGCGAATATAGTAGAGGCTCGTGTACTGTGCGATGTCAGTGCACAATAAAGAGCACCAGATAGTCAAAATTTACGGAATCCTTCTGTACTGGCGTCCTTCATGTTCATGTAGAGGTTTCGGGGCGTAAAACCTTAGATATATCAGCAATGCAGGTGATATATTTGTGTTGCTCATTAAGAGCACCCAGTCCAGCACAGATGTGAACTGGTGTTGCCCAGGCTGCTGATACATTTTTCCATAGCGGTGTTCTCTCCATTAGGTTGCTGGCGTGACCCTGTCGCTTGGTGCAAGACTGGTTAAACTACTTGCAACGCGAAGCATCTCCTAAAACACTGCAATAGTATATTCTTTAGGAGCTTGCTCGCCAAGCTTCTTATGCTCAGGCATGTCTCTTTGCGTGTGCATTGGTTCTCGAGGTAAGCGCGACGCTTTCGGCGCGCTTCGTTTCGCATCGCCGGAGCTCAGTGAGTGTTCATCTTCACGCAGATACTCATCTTAAAGGGGCCCTTTAGCACTTTTTCATGATTTCATAGTTTAACAAGCTTCTCTAGCTGGTTGCGTACTCAGACGGGTCAAGATATAAGTGCCGCAAGAACGGCAGCGATGAGGCAACGCAGTGCAAAGTTAGTCAGTGTATACAGAGATATCAAAATACAATGAAACAAATGCGTACTCTCAACTCGATTTTCGCGGGCTCACCTTACCGTGTTTCCGCCGCCCTCTGACGTCAGAGGGCAGCCGAATGAAATGAACTGAACGCCCTGCCGTATACTGGAGGCTTGTGTGACATATTGCCTGTTTCGTCCAGTGGATTACGGCCGCCGTTGCGATGGTAACAATGTGCTATTTGAAGAGAGAAGGACACGTGCGAAACGAGCCAGCTCGTCAACGCTTTTATAACGTTTTGTAGCTTTACTGATCTTTATTTTTGGCAATGACGTATATATATGAACGCTCTTGCATTTTTTTCTTTTAGATTTTCAAATAACGGCTCCAGGAACGCCGCCGAGGCGTTTCCTCTATAGCACATGGCGTTCGGCGCAGTCTTTGACCAGCTTAGCAGTTTTCAAGCTGGAAAAGTCGGAGAGTTTTATATATTCAATAGTAATCCCTATTTTGGTGCAATTCCGCAATCACAATCAACTGTCGTATACATCAAATCATATCGCGGAAACCTTCTGGCGCCACTTCCACTCGCAGTAGTTCCGGCGAGTGCCACTACGAGTTATGCAGTCGGCACCAATGTTTTCAAGCGTTAGAGGACCCCTCACCATCACCATCAAGCCAGCATGATCTTCGATCCAGATGCGACAGCAGCGGCGAGGACTCGCGCAGTCGAAGCTAAGTGGGCTCGTCAACAAGCGCATTCCTAAGCGAGAGTTCGCGAAGCAGAGGCCTCATGCAAGTGGCGCCCAGAGAACCTCGAAACGGAGCGGCTGCGGGGAGCCGCGGTTGAACGCCGAAAGCGGGCGTTAACTGAGGTTGATGGCGCCGACGCGCGCTTCTAGTGCTTCTTCCTCGATCGCTTTTTCTGCCTTGGCATTAAGGCATGCGACCATTTGTGCTTTGACAACGACCTCACTGCCATCGCCTCCATCCACAGCGACCAGTCCCGGGCGAACGCCTTTACCGTGCTCCATTGAGAGTTTCCTTTCCTGCAGCGCCTGCAGCGTAACGTGCCCGAAGACGCCCCCTTCGACGTATACATCAAGACGCGACTCGTTCACAAGCCATTCTACAAGAAGAGCCTCGTCATAAGAATTGATGGTTCTCCCTTTCAGAGCAAGCTCCTTCATCATCATTCACTTAGTGGAGATGACATTGTTCTTTTACTACTCACATGTGTTCTGTTATGCAAAACTTCAAAAAAGAGATGTAGAAAAGGGTAAATTGAAGGGCACCTTTTCCTTTTTAGATGTAATATTATTGAGAACTAGCAGATAAAAGCACCAGATAAAATATGGGGTACGTTAATAAAGGTAATTACAGTCTCAATGAGAGTGGACGAAAAGATAACTTGCCACCGGCAGTAACCGATTATGCGACCTTCGAATAATGCGTCCGATTATATGCCCCTGAGCTACAATAGCGGTCATCCCCTCTCCCCCTCCCCCCCCCCCACGAGGATCACCACCACCGGTCCGGGAGAAAGAAAAGTTGAAAGAGAAAACTGACAGCCTTGCCGCAAAGGCGAATGTATGAATGCAATAGTAACAAATTGGAATGTCACGCGAAGTATAGCAAGCCGATCAAAATGCGTTGCTTACGCACAAATGATGCCCAAAACATACTCACAGGTACAGATGAACGCGGATAAGCGTCTCAGTTGTTACTTCGCTGTGTCTGAAAAGCGCGCCTTTTTCCTAAATGGAGTTGGCGCAGTGGCCATCGTGCGCGCGGTATCTACAGCAGAATCGTTCCGGTGAAAGTCTGAAGCACACGATTGTCCCCACCACAAGATGAGCGAGCGCACGCGAGAACATCCCCTCTCCGCGGGGCAAAGTACGCATGCGAGATAATGGCACGTTTACACTCGAGAGTTGAAGGATAACTAAAACGCCAGAGCGGCCGGAAAACTCCGACCGCGCGCGTCGAAGATGTTCACATTAGTTCTGCCCATCCCACCACCGCTGCCGTCGATACCTTGACAATTACTTCGATTTCGCCTTCGAACTGAAGTTCAAGCTAAAGTTCAAACTGAACTCTAGTTATTCACGCAAAGTATTGAAAAGAAACAGCTCGCACCTTTTCAAACGTTGTTTTGGAAAATAAGCCAGCAGAAACGACACGAGCGAATGCTCCGGCAGCGGCGGCGGCTCATTCAGCTGTCTGTACAAAAACGCGAGACACGTTGGGGCATGCCGACTCACTGCCGCTGCACCTTACTACTTCCAGGTTTCTCGGCGATCGTATTCCGAGTCAGGCTCTCGGTCAATGCGTCCTCGTTGAGGCCAAGAAGCTTCGTCGTGCTTCACGGGTTGTTTTCGATTTGAGCCGACGCAAGCCACCACCGACGCCTGTGCCGCCATGTTGAATCTGCGGCCGGCTGGTTAGGTCACGTGGTTTGATCTAGTGCAGCCAATGCTGTGAAGGGGAAACGAGATCCAGTTTCACGTGGCGGGAAAATCACTGTCGGACCGATTCTCGCGCGCCGGCCCCGCGGCATGGTTTTCCGGCTGCTTAGGTGGCTAAACGAGCCGGAGAGTTTCGCTGGTTTCGCTCTCTTTGAAGCCAAGTGTGAACATGCCATAAGAGGGCGCGCCGCCGCGTCGTGACCAACTGGCGACACAAGCTCATTGCGCCATATCGCTGGTAATGTTGAAAACACGACAATTACCCTATAACCTCCGAGATGGCGGGTGTGTGGCGTGTTTCCCCCTCCGGCCGTCCCAATCACCGCTTTTTCCAGGAAAACGAACGAGCATCACCTCACACACCCGGCTAACGGAAAAGGGAGCGGATCCTGGCGGCGGTGGAGACCACGGCAGACAGCAGATTACACGGGATTCCAGCGTGTGCATGTTTTTTTTTTTCGCGTACGAGGGAGAATCATCGTTTCAATCTTCTGACTGAACTGAAAGAATTTTAAAGACGGTAGTCTTTCTTGGGGATATTCAACGGAAAAAAAAATAAGTCTGCCTGTCTGTCTGTACAATTGTCTGTTTGTCCACCCTCACGATACCTCAAACGGCATCGAACAGCCAACCCCATTCGCAGCGCCCACCAATATTTCTGAAGGCATAGCGTTCATAGTTGTGCGATTGTCAATTAAAAACTCCCAAGCATTTCCCCGAGGGTGAACATGGTTAAGTGCGAATGCACGGGGTGATGCTATGAGGGGTATTTATTAATTCGCACTATTATATTTATTAATCACACTATGGTGCCTTTATGGTGTAATGGTTCCTGGGAATTGCAATTTGATCACACATGGGAGTTTACGTTAACTCACTGGCGAATGCCAACGGATTTTATCTTCACTCCCCCTCATAGCAAACGAGCCCCGGACGAGCAAAGTCCAGGGCTCACACCCTCTCCCGCGCGGCACGTTCACTGGCTCGAACGGCTTCGGGAACGTCCACTCGCCGTTGACGATTGCGAGAGGCGTCTTGACGCCGGCCTTCATCGCCCTTCTCCGCCTGACGCTTGCGTTGTTGTTCCGCTTCTTGGGCCACGTTCGCGGCTCGATGCTGACGCCTCATCTCGGCCTCGCGAGCGCGCAGTTCACCATCCGCTGCACGCTTCGCCCGCTTGTCCTCGGCCTCGCGAGCGCGAAGTTCGGCATCCTCTGCACGCTTCACCCGCTTGTCTTCGGCCTCGCGAGCACACAGTTCGGCATCCGCTGCACGCTTCGTCCGCTTACGTTCGGTCTCACGAGCCCTTCGCAGCGCCGCCTTGTCTTCCAACGTCGGCGAAACCACCGTGGTACCGTCACCTCCAACGACGGGTGCAGTGCTGGCATTCGGTTGTACTGCATTCTTTGTTGATGGTAGCGTTGCCTCCGGGACATCCATCGCACGACCCGCTCTCGACGGGAGACTGAGAGAGAAGGCGGGTGCGCGAGAGAGAGGGGTGCGCGCGCAGCTGCAGCGAGCGAGGAGAGCGGAGGAGCGAGCGAAGGGGGATATCAGTGTCGCGTCCATGGCTTATTCGGTAGAGCGTCGGGCTGCGGCCCGCCAAGTCCTCTTTCTTTTAGAGATAGAGAGAAGACTGCGGACGCCGCCGACGGTGGTGGATGGTTTGGGGTCGCTTATAAAGTGTATTCACACTTAAAAAGCCATTATTGCGCATATCTGAGGCGCCATAACAACACTTCGAAGTTTTGTATGTCTGCCTTTATACTAGAAGAGGCGCACACAAGTAACTCTAAGGAATGTAACGTTTATCACGCTACGCTGACAGTGCAACGCGATGCTCAAAAAGGTGTTTCCATGACTTTGCTATGACGTCACGGTGGCGGCACCTACCCGTCGCTTTGCGTTCTACACCTTATCACCTTGGGACTGTCACGCATCTTTCTCCACGGGCTGCACGCCTTCGTTTTCGAAGAAAACGGCCAGACAGCGCTTGTGTCTAACGTGCCTCGATGCGCTCGTTCGCTTCCGCTACACGCTCGAGGCACTTTAGCGCAGCGCCTCTGGATTACCCTTCACCAATTTTCTTGCGCAGAACACCAAATAAACGTTTTGTTCACTCTCTCCAGACGCAAACCTATCGTGTTTCGACTATGTTTGCGGTGTAACACGCAGATTTGGAACCAATTTTTTTTCTGTTACTTCGCCTATTTCGGTTGAAATTACGAAAAAAGGCATGGAAACTGGCAAACTGCTTTATTTTTCTGATAGGTAATTGTAAGAAGGTATGAATTTGTCGGTGGCAGTATTACTACTTATTGCATGACAGTACATTTTACCTTGATTGAGAATTATAGGGGCATTCTAGCAATCCTTCTTTCTCGAGACCTGTATGGGGCAAAGCTGAGCTAACTATCGTTGTAGAATCATATTCCTTTACTATTCTGACTCATAATTTAAATTCACTCCCTACATTCACTCCCCACGTTTAATAACTCCTACATGACAATGGTAATATCAGTGTCATGCTCATTTATTGTTCTCTCGACTGCATCCAAATCAAAGGGTCGCACATGTAGCATAACGGCAACTTTGTACTGAGAACTAAGTATTCGCCGAGATAGACTGCTAAAGTAAAAAAAAATGCAGCATATCTATGGAGTGAATGATGATGAGTGAGGTGAAGCGTACGTCAGCCCACCCGTGCTTCCGTCCGTCCATTCGTTCTTGCTTCCGTCTGTCCACGCGATCATCCGTGCGTCAATCCATGCGTCCATCCGTGACTCCGTCCATCCATCTGTCCGTCCGTTCATGCGTCCGTCCGTTCGTACGTCTGCGCGTCCATCCATTCGTCCGTCCGCCTGCTAGTCTGTCTGTCCATCCGTCCTTGCATCCTTCTAGTGAACATTCCAAGTACCACCATCTCCCATCTCGCAACCCCTAGAGCGGGTATGTGCGACCGGTGGCTACATACATACATACATACATACATACATACATACATACATACATACATACATACATACATACATACATACATACATACATACATACATACATACATACATACATACATACATACATACATACATACATACATACATACATACATACATACATACATACATACATACATACATACATACATACATACAATACATACATACATACATACATACATACATACATACATACATACATACATACATACATACATACATACATACATTCGGAGGAGTGACAGACCCACGCCAGGAAGGAGCTTCGCCCCTAAAAAGTGCAAATTTTTGCTGCAATGTGACACCGCAGTCTTTTATACCAGGTACATGACATCAACGCGTGTTGTTTACGTCTCGAACAACCGAAACATTTCGATGTTCGTTCTTAGATTTCCCAACGTATATGTAATGATATGTGGTTGCGTGGGTTCGGATATGCAAGAGCGACACAGTGCGCCGTGTGGTAGAGACTCCGTGATAACAGTGTGTGCGTCTGTGCGCCATGCGGGGGCGAATCATGTATGTGCCTTGCGCTGGTGAAGAGGACGGCGATTTGGTGCGCGTGTGGCTCGAGAAAGCGCGGCAGCGCGAGCATGTTTTGCTCGTACTGCCATGCTACGAGCAAGATACGAGCATGTTTTGACACCGCGTCTAGCGGATGGGATATGGGCTTCAACTGTGTTAGTCTTCTCTTTAAGGTCGTTCGCGTGCGTAAATAAGTTCTACGCGTGCTTATTCACCTGCGTGCAGCGTCGTTTTTTCTGGGGCGAACCCTTAACCCAAACATAACATCACAGTATCCACTGAACGCCGTAAAATTCACAGTGCGATTGAGCGATCATAAGTGACCAAAAGGTACCTGTAACCAACGCGTAGTCGCCGCAGAACCGCCGACGTTCAATCTAGACATAGTCAAGACGCATAGCTCCTGCACCCTTGCTTCTGCATTCTGCTTCTGCGGCTAGACGGAAGGCTTCTTGAGAGGGCGTCGCAATGAAAAGTAGCGATAGTTTCATGAAAGAAAAAAAAATCAACCTTTCTGTCGAGTGTAACCCGTTAGCGTAGAAAACGACACTTTTCTAACTTCGCTTCTTCATCGGGCTCTCATTTTTTTCTACGCCATGCCCTCCATACTATACAGCCTGCAAACTTTGAAGTACCGCAAGTTTCAAGCACATGCACATCTTTCCCGAGGCATCATAATTATAAGTGTTCTTATAGGGGTGGCGCAATTATGCAGCAAAAAAAGCCCATAAAAGCCAATGGCCCGACATTCCCAAATGAGCGTGAACCTATAAAAAAGCCCAAAATCATTTTTTCTTGCCACGTGGCAAGCTTCGCCAACAGCGCGGAAGCCTTTTTGACTGTATGAAAAAGTGCCGCGGTGCGGAGAAAACAGCAGGCCACACCCACCTCTGCAAACACGCTCTCTCCGTGCGATTGGGACGGTCGGAAAGAAACCCGCTGTTCACCCGCCATCTCGGAGGTCATGGTTCCCCCGAGATGGGCATCAGCCAGCGCTAAGCAATAGGTATAAATAGCTTGCCGTTTCAACGTTGAAGATGTTCCTTCGTGGCCCAGTGGCTAACGCCACGAACTCGCAAGCTGGTGGTCGGGCGTTCGCTTCCGCGTGCGGAGCCATATTTTTCTGAATTATCTTTCTTGCGTATTCATATATATAGATGCGTATGCACATACGGTGAATGACGGCGGTCATCGACGCTGATGATGGCGGCAAAACCCCCGCAGGGTCAGTCTGTGCAAGGAGGCCTTTGGTGTGTCACGACACCACGAACCTGAACTAACGGGGAGATTTCGATCCCTCCCACGCCTAGCCGTGCGTGGCGGAGCCATGTGCGGGTGAAAGGTGATCCTGGGGGTTGAGCTGATGCTCGGGTGCTTGAACCTTCAAGGCCCCCCGGCAAAGGCAGCAGCCCCTTTGGCACCGGCTTCACGTAGATGACACCCCTGGGATGACCCACCCAGGGGAAATCGGCAGTCGCCTTTTCCTATCTCTCTCTCGCTACATCTTGATCTTTATCTCTCACTTTTTATCTGTCCTGTCATCTGCTCTCTTCTGTTTACTTTCGATCTTTCATGGTGGCAAGGGCTAACCTTGTGTGGATGCCCAGTCGTGGCCACATTATAATGGGTTATAGCAGCGCTATACAGCTGGCGTTGACAGAATTTGACCAGCATCACTTACCACGTCCCCTTGTTGGCCTCGGTGTTGGGTGGCAGGCACCGCTGCCGAACTTAAACGGCATGTTATGTTAAGCGCACCCTCTTCGATAGCTGATCGTAACCTGAAAAGGTCGCGCACGGAAGCAATGACCACATCCTTTTCAAAGGCCAACGAACACTTTCCAAAGTACCATGTGATACATAGTGAAGCGTGTGGTGGAAAAACCAGAGCTATCTCTTCATTTTTAGTAACAGGAAACCTAACAGAAAAACTAGGACCTGGCTATAAGGCCTGCAAGATGGCTAGCGGCGATCTTCTGCTTCAACTGTGAGACAGTAAGCATTATGAAGCCCTCCCGAATCTGATATCTATTGGAAATATCCCTCTCGCAGTCAGTTCACATAGGTCTATGAATACCGTTCGAAGTGTTGTCTCTGATGACGACCTCCTGGGCCTAACTGAAGCGGAGCTTCTTGACGGATGGCTATTGACGGATGGCTCTTGCGACTAACATTTTTAGATTTTTCTGTATGACGCACGTGTTAGCATTTGCTAGTTAAACTCAAAACTTTGAGCCTCCAAAACGTTCGTGTGCGATGCTGCCTGTGTGGTGATGACCAGTTCAGATCAAGAAAGGTTGGAGCGTGCGCTAAGTTTATTGCGCACTCCGACATTTTGCAATTCAACTGTTCCACAGCGTCCATCGCAGTCAGAGGCTCTGCTGAGGTTCAAGTTTCTCCATGAAGGCTATTAAAAATAATAGTAGGACGTCGAAATTCTCACACTTTCTTCAGCGACCACTTGTGCAAAACACGAGTAATCCGCTTACCCAAAACGTTCGCAACGGCCCGTATCCAGCGCTCTCGCCGTTCTGTTTCGTGCGACGGAAATCAGTAAAGTTGAGCGTTATAGTTTTCACTCATTCACTTCCGTACTAATTCACAACGCCTACAGTAAAGTCGATTGCAGTGTTTTCTCATAGCACCCACACATATTTTTGCCATAGTTCTGGCGAGCAATCCATAAAGCATTTCGTGGCGATTCATTGGCGCGTCCTACTAGTGGAAAGAAATTCGTAGCTTTGTTTTTAATGATACATGTGCAAACACACAAGCTTTAGGGCTATCGTTGTTTGGCCCTCACCAGTTGCACCTGGTTGTAGAGCAAACTGCAAGAGAGTCGGCAGTTCGTATTACCTAATACTGCACCAACAGGTGGCGATAGATGTCTGCAAAGCTCCAGAGTCTGACCTCTTTATTGCAAAGCTGTCTTATTATCTAAAGGGTAGTTTGGCATGATGCTTAAGATGCGTTCGTGCATGAGTTTATATGTCCACGTTCCACCTCCTTCTTAATATATGTATATAGTGTAGTATGCCCATGCGCTCATCCCCTTTTTTCTGACAGTCATGGGCGAGAGAGGACGTTAAGAGAAGCTTCTGTATGCTGTATATTACAGGCGGGTGGACCTTATCTAACAGTCGCGTCTTTTGTAGCATATGTGTCACATAAGAGCACACAAATATTCGGCGGAATCGCGCCGCATGAAACAGACATGCTGCCGCACACACACATATACCAAAGAAGTCAACTCACTTATCGTAGTCTAGCACCGTCTCCAGTCTGTGTGCTATTGTGAGTACGGTGCAGTAGGCGAAGCTCTCTCGTAGCGTAGTCTGCACGATCCTGTCAGTGTTGCCATCCATATGTGATGTGGCCTCGTCCATTAGAATTATACGTGGCCGCCGTAGCAGAGCCCTGGCTAGGCACACGAGCTGTCGCTGGCCGGCACTGAAAATATATTCAAGTGTCAATTAGCATAATTTGACTAGGGAGAAGAAAGTGACGTCGGTGACACAGGATTGTTGTAATACTCATCTCCTCTACTGCTTCGCTTCGGCCAATAAGGGATCATTGCTCCACATGATCGATTGCCTTATTGAGTTCGTATTACGCTCAGACGCCACAATATCTTTATGTAATCCCAAACAACGCTGTGCAATCAGCTACCCGCGAAGTAATACCCATAGCATGAATATGTGCAGCGAGCGGAATGTAAATTTGTACATTTCTTTTTCTTCGCAGTTAAAAATAAAACATACTGTGTCCTAACTGTACAGGTTAGAGCTTCAATATAGTGATAAGTATCGTGACTAGTCGATTACGCCATGTGTCTCACACTCAGCTTTTCGACACAACATGAGACTGGCTAACAATTGCCGGGCAACTTGCATAGATATATCCAAAAAAGTAGACGGGAGAATCCTCATGAACACAGCCATTACAGACCAATTCTTAGTATTCTGGATTCTTCAATACAAGGCTGTAGGTTGGTTCGATACCCACTGATAGCTAAGGTGTTTTTTTTTTGCCACTCAAGTTATTGTTGATTTAAGTAGTAATCACTTCCAGCACGTACAGCTTGAAACGGCAAAAAATTGGCAGGTTCCACGTACAGCGGGAATCCGTAGTGTGCGAAGCACGATTGAGGAAGGTTGACATTTGACTCTAAATTATTACAACATTATGAGGCGGGCGTAAACTTTGCCGTACATGACTTCTATGTCATGATTATCATGTTTGTGCCTGAAGTTTTTGTTCGCCGTTAATTCAAGTGCCATGGTACTAAATTTGGTATTATTTATTTATTTACTTCTTTATTTTGCAATGCTTAACAGGCTCTTAGAGGAGAGGGTCAAAAAATATACAGATCGGTTACTACATGGATAGCACGTAGCAATGTTTTACCCGATGCGCATATCATGAGTATTATGTTTGGATGCGTCATATACCTTCGTCGTTCATTCGCATCACGTAATATTAAATATGGTGTTCGTGAAGCTGGCGAAACGGTTGCGAGTGTGCCGGTGCGCGTAGCATGTATTCATATTTTACATGACGCGCATACCATAATTATTATGTTTGAACGTGTCACTTACCTTCGTCCATTCTCGTCACGTAATACCAAATTTGGTATACGTGAAGCCAGGAAAATGGCCGCAAGGGAGTCATGGGCGTGGTATGTAGTCCTGTTCTTGCATGACACGCATGTCATGTTTATCATGTTTTTACCAGTCATATGCCTTTGTTATCAATTCAAGTCGCGTAAACTCAAATTTGATGTATGTGAAGCTAGCGAAACGGTCGCGAGTGCACCACGAGCGTGGCGTGTAGTCATTACTTACATGACATGCATGTTATGGTTTCCCCGCTAGGGCCTGTCACTTATGGCCACCATGCAGTCATGTCATACCATACCAGTTTTGCAATATGTGATGGAAACGAAACCACAGAAAGAGTAGGTGTCACAGAACGAGCGCTCAAAAAGAGCGCGCCGCCCACTCCTCGCGAAAAAACGCCGGAGTGACGCCGCGAGGTCAACGATAAAAAAAAGAGAAAGAAAACAAACATGCAGACTCCCCGGGCTCGGCTCTCTCCCTCGGAAGCGTAGATTCGCCGACGAACCTCCTCACCCCACAACGGCGGCCGAGCAAGCACTCGAACTTTCTAGATGGAAAGGGGCGTGGTGAGGCCGAGTTGAGTCATCCATCGCGGACAGCCTTCGAGCCGTCTCGCCCCCTCTCCAGCTTTCGCTGCGTATCACGCCGACGAAATGACGAGAACTTTCTGGAAGCTCGCGCGGAAGGTATTTAATCGAGCAGCCGAGACGAGGGATCAGGAGAAGACGGAAGTTAGCGCCAGAGCGCGTAGGGTATCCCGTCGTGTAGTCGGCGAAGGTTTTGTCCGTAGGGACAAAGCAGGAGAAGACGCGAGGTTTCCTGGAAAAGAAACTTCGGAGGAGAAGACGGAAGTTAGCGCCAGAGCGCGTAGGGTATACCGCCGTGCAGTCGGCGAAGGTTTTGTCCGTAGAGTCAAAGCAGGAGATGAAGAGGATTTCCACCTGAGGGGTGACGACTCGAGCTACAGGCAAGAGTGTGTGTTTACCGCTATCGAGCGAAGACGCGTGGCAACAGCTGCGTGTGTGAAGCCGGCGTGTTTCCGGCGAAGAAGTTTGAAGCTTGGAGAGTGGCCAATTGAAGACGCGAGGTTTCCTGAAAGAGAAACTTCGGGGGCAGCGGAACGACGACAACGCTGGACTTTGAGTGTGTGATTCTCGGAAGAGTATCATCCAGACTTTTGTTCCAAGAACTTTGGACTGAATAGGTTTTCTATCTGTTTAGTCTTTAAGTACCTTGGTTGTTCAATGCATGCGACTGCATTGTAGTGTGTATTGTTGTCTGTGTCCGTTGTTTCGTGTGTGGCTGATTGTACTGGGTAGTACGTTGTTTGATTGGTGACATATTGTACTCAACTATTGTGGAGTGTGCATGCTTGAGTATTGTTTTCGATCTGCCATTATTGAGAATATAATTTCATTTGTTATCATCTCTCGGCTCTGACTTGTTCTTTGGGCCACAGCCGGCGTCCGCTGGCGCGCCAAAAAGGACCACTTCTAAATTGTCCACGCTTTCGTGGTGCGGTTCGGGGGGGCGATATTTCGGCCCTTGGAATTAGCCCGGCGATCGGGTCCCGAATTAACAGGACCTGTGTGACAGTAGGAAGAGCATGACATGTAAATCCTAATATTCATGACATGCGTGTCATGATTTTCAGTCAGTTGTGCTTGTCATACGGTCATGTTATGCCACACAAGTTTTCGCATAGATCCGATTATTGAAATGGCCAGGAGAGCTTAGATGGCTAGATAGATAGATACGGTCAAAGTTGCCGAAGTTCACTAAGAAATGCTTCGCATTATATTCGAAATAAGAAATCACCGCGCAAGCACTCCATACAAAGCCCCGCCGCGGTGGTCTAGTGGCTAAGGTACTCGGCTGCTAACCCGCAGGTCGCAGGTTCGAATCCCAGATGTGGCGGCTGCATTTCCGATGGAGGCGGAAATGTTGTAGGCCCGTGAGCTAAGATTTGGGTGCACGTTAAAGAACCCCAGGCGGTCTAAATCTCCGGAACCCTCCACTACAGCGTCTCGCATGATCATATGGTGGTTTTGGGACGTTAAACACCACATATCAATCAATCAAGCACTCCATACAAATGTTTAACCAACAAAATCGAAAACGTGCGGCCCCTATGGGTTCAATTCGATGCAGTGGGTTCAACCCGACGCTGCACTAAAGCCTTTCATAATTGTAGGATACATGTTCGAGCCTCTTAATAATGTTAGATATTTGGCTTGAGTTTGCCACCGTGTTTATTTCACATGCTTCATATAAACACGGTCTTTGAAGAATGTAATGAGCGTCTGTATACACTTCGCATCTCGTTAATTACAGTGGTTGTTCTCAAGCTACAGTCGGTCACAGGCGTCGCAGCCGAAGCGAAAGTGTCGCTGGGGAAACTCCCACCAAAAGCGGGCGCAGAGCCATCGATGGCAGGCCTCACACGCAAGGCGACAAGTATGCGCTTTTCGTGCGACAGAGATGGCCGGCTTGTTCCATCACTTATGCAGCAGCGTTAGTTCCAAGTTCGCACACTTTCAGAAGCGTGTAGAATATACAATGCATGTGTGCATTTACAATGCAATTTCGACTTCATACGAAACCTGACGGTGATGGCTGAAATATACCGAGTGTACGACTATAATTGCTACCTAAATAAAGAAACGCTATAAACAAACATTATCTTCAGTGGTTTTACTGCGGTTGCAAGTGAGCACCATGGAAATCCGCAAGGTGGCCTAATGGTTACGAAAGAGATAATTTTGATGACCCGCTCGCAGTATGGAGCTGCACAGGAAATACGGACTCTTTGAAATGAAGATCGTGAGGGAAAAAAGGCTTGATGAAGCTTTCACCAAGGCACACGTCTTGAGAAAGCGAAACCGCACGATTGTGAAGACTAATTTGGCTGCGTCAAGATTGCTTCTATGTCTTAGCTATAATTGATGCAGGTTGTTCCGTGGTCGCTTCTAGGCTTTGGCTAAGGGTTGCTAGGTTATTCAAACCCTGATTCTCAACGTAGAGAGGGTTTTTATATGTGAAGTTTAACGTCCCAAAACCACCATATTACTATGAGAGACGCCGTAGTGGGGGGCTCCGGAAATTTTGACCACCTGGAGTTCTTTGACGTCCACCCAAATCTGAGCACACGGGCCTACAGCAGTTTCGCCTTCAACGAAAATGCAGCAGCCGCAGCCTGGATTTGATCCCGCGACCAGGGAGTTAGCAGCCGAGCACCTTAGCCACTAGACCACGCGCGGCGGGGGCAATGCATAGAGGGTTGAGTTAAACAACACAGTCATAGGCGCGACCCCGTCGGGCACGAAGCTCATTCATCACTGCGTGGTCTTTTCGCAGCTGCCGTTGCCTTCCTTAGTTCTCTATGATTGTACTTACTTACTCAGTCTTCTGCTCACTGCCTTTTGTTGGCCTGACTTATACTTTCATTATTTTCGGACCAGTAGTGAGCTGTAGGACATGCCTCATATCTGTGGCACATCATAGCCGTTTATGATGATGATAGTTATCTTGTAGGTGCACAGTGGTACAAAACAGTCGCTGTTCGAATTCGTCTTTGTTTGTGGACCGTGCCAACGACCAATGCGTTTTAGGGACGCCCAATCAACCAATTGTTCCAAGCAGGATAGTAGCAGTGCGAGGCTGATTCAGGCAGCCCGAAGAAAATGCGCACAAAATATTGCAAATCGGTTCTGCGAAAACCCACAAAGTGAAGTGGCTGAGGTTACCTGAGGTTACTTCCACTGTCACCCACGTCCATCCGTATGTTATGAGAGTGGCGTGCCACGAATTCGGTCAGATGTGCTTGCGCCAGAGCGCACCATACGTCGCTGTCTGAGTAGCTGCCGGTCGGGTCCAAAACATCCCGTAGTGCACCTCGTGTCAAGCAAGGATCCTGGTTCATGCACGAAAGCATACGTCAATAAGCGAAAATTACCAGTATATCAGACATTTGCTGGCTATCAAGAACAACTTCTTTTTCAATATAAATGCAAATGAACAAAAACTCCTAAGTGCTTTAGGTTAAACACACATGTTGCATGATGAATCAAGCACGCGAAGCATTTGCAGCTACGTGGCGCATGGTGTGGGTCCATAAAGAGTACCGGTTAATTTCAGGTCTCGCTCTAATTTGCTTGAGGTTAAGGGAAATAAAAATAGTAAAAACATGTGGGGTTCTACGCCCCAAAGCCTTGATATAAATATGAGATGCGCCATAGTAAAGAGCTCCGAAAATTTCGAACGCCCAGTGTTCTTAACGTGCACTGATATCGCACAGTCCAGGGTCTCAACATTTCGCCTCCATTTGAATACGAACGCCACAGCTGGGTCAAACTTACGTCCTTCGGGTAAACAGCTGAGCACTGCAACCACTCTAACGCCGCGGTGGCTCAACAAGGAGGCCTGAGAGACCAAAGACATCTCTAGTGTTCCGAGTAACAATTTTAGAGCAGGAAACGTTCAGTAACCGCGTTCTAACCAAACATTTGACCTATGCACTTCTAACGCTAGCTTAGAAGGACTGTGAATGGGATCTAAATTGGTCGAAATATAAACCAGCTGCTGTGTGGCGTTTCTCTAAACCATTGGAGCCGATACGACAATACAACTGTTTCATATTACGTCGCCAACAACACAAGTGGCTGAATGTTAGCAGATTTTTTAAGCCTTGATAATGCTCTTGCCTTCACGTTGCAAAAGCACAGCGTCACTCATGAGGACTAGTAAATAATATCTTGAGAAGCTTTATTTCAAATACCCGTTGGGCTATAAGATATTCTACCTTAGTATTGTTTATACTAGCACATCCTTATTTCTTGATGTTTAATGTGCCTAGTTACATTTTTATGGCAGAATTGCATTGTGTAGATTTTTCGCTTGCCTGTGGGATGACAGTGACAGCTGACCGTAGCCGACGCAAAGACACTGATGCTATGTCGACGTCATCTATGCGGATGCATCCAGTAGACGCCTTCAAGACTCTGAGCACCGCCATCAAGAGCGAAGATTTACCAGCACCTGTGCGACCGACAATGCCCACCTGCAAGTTCAGCGAAAGATGGAAAAGCGTTAAAGTGTTATTTTGCAAGTTAGTTCTGTGCGATTCCTCAAGGCAGCGGGTGGTTCAAGAAAAATAAATTGGCAATCATCCATTTCCAGCCAGAAACTTCTGGTAAGCTGATACACATCTCTCAGAAAGAAATTCGCCGAAAAGTGCGTACTTCTCTAGAGATTTAACTTGAGATTAACGCCTTTCCGAAGCAGTCGCTCTTGCAAGTAAGCTTATCAGCGAGCTAGCAAATAGCAGCGTGAGGGAGAGTTCATCGACAATTCAAAGCACGTGAACACGTAATGTTAAAGATCAGTTGTGCGGAATCCCGTGAAGTGGTGAAACGGACAAGAAACGAATACTCAGAAAAAGTTTCCATTCCGTCACAACCTTATAATGAAATAGGACTCAATAAACATACATGTTATTTTGTTTTCAATTAAATTCGAATGAATTTTTGGCGAACCAATCAACACCCTCTTATACCAACAGAGCTTTTACCACTCTTTGCACAAAAAAATTATATGTGCCACGTTTCAATCGGCTAAAACTATGCTTCTCCGAGGGACGTCGGAGGACAGAATAACAGTCACATTGACAGAATCACATTCCCATAAGGTTCTACGTATTACCCATACATAGGCCACACCTGAACCTTTCAGGCAATGTGACGGATAAGGTTTAGTGGGTTGTCTGTCGATCGGCTGTCGAACTTTTCAGTGATGAAATATCGAAACCATGGGCGCATCGGCGATCGAAAACGATCAAGCATACACCCTCGACATCGTCAATAACTAGAAAACGGCGCGCACAGATACGTTTGGTACCGATGCACCTACAGGTGTATTTATGAACCCAGCCACTGCCATTTTCTTGCGTACGACAACGGTGCCATAGAAATATTTCACTGTAATGCGCTTGACCTCATAACTACCGCTGGCATGTCAGAGTACCGTGTGCATCAAAGAAAAACCGAACAGCTGCAAGCATTCGTGATGGTGTAGTGCGCGTTGTCCACTTATCACCACGGACAGGCCCGCATATATATGCGCAGAGTCCCGAACATGGTGTGAGCGCCGGTCAAACGAGATAACTGGACGGCGCGCACTATACCATCGTGAAGACTTGCCGCTGTTAGCGTTTCATTGGGCGCCTGTAGTACATCTGCCAGACAACGCAATGTCTTGAAATGGTTCGTAGAGCAGAACTTCAAGTACAGCATTGTCATGTCCTGTAGCGCCCTGTCTTTAATCGACTTGCAACCGGCCACTGTTAAAAAATGGAACTGCTCTGTGCCGGCATCCTCTTCAAACCACAAGAGAAATTTTGGAAGCGTGTAGTATATCTAAAAATGATGATCTAAAACTAACATACTTTGCTACATGACGGTGAATTGTTAAACATTAGAGACAAACACGTATGGAATTTACAATATTACTTCTGACAAGTGCAGTATTTTTTAAGCAAATCACTTTATTGAGCGTCCACTCAAATAGCTGAGAGTGAGACCTAGTGTTGTGCCACTCATTTTTGTCCGCTTTGATTTTCTAACGCTGTGATTTAGGTGAGCATAACTATTGCACCACACGAGGGAAACAAAAGCGAACTGTAAGTGTCCTCTACATTGTTTGCGCAAACATACAAATAACTAGGTCTAACATGGCTCTGTAACTTTTCACTAACCACTGGTTTTTCAATATCGTAAAAATTCCACTTTTTCTATGGCACTCTGGAGTACCGCAAGGTAGTATTTTATTTAGAGGTTGTTCCTACGTCTTATATGCAATAATAATATTTGTAACAAGGAATCTTCCGCAGTAAGATTATTTACAATTGGTGGCTTGAACGGCAAACATGTCTGCTGTGGTCATCTTCACTCGCCCCTTTCACCTGCATCGTAAGATGAGACGTCTCATAAAAGTTTAAAAATAAGTAATCATTACAAAAATTGGAAACACCTAAGCGTATTAGCGCTTCCTGCAAAACCACAATTACTTTGTGCAGGAAGCACGTACTCGCAACAGTCGCCAGTAATAAAATCACAACATATTCATGAAAGGAGTGATGATGAGTGGGGTGAGCGTCCATTCCTCCATCCGTCCTTCCGTTCATCCACCTGCCCGCCTGCCTGCCCGCCCGCCCGCCCGCCCGCCCGCCCGCCCGCCCACTTGCTCGTTTGCCCGCCTGCCTGCCTGCCTGCCTGCCTGCCCACCCGCCTGCCTGCCTGCCTGCCTGCCTGCCTGCCTGCCTGCCTGCCTGCCTGTCTGTCTGTCTGTCTGTCTGTCTGTCTGTCTGTCTGTCTGTCTGTCTGTCTGTCTGTCTGTCTGTCTGTTCATATGCTGTTCTCGATACGCCGCAGGTATGTATTACCCTAGGCCTTAAGGAGCTTCCCTCTTATAACAGTATGTGGTGCCCAAATAATTAAAATGTCAGGCTATGGCTAAATCAACATAAATAAATATGTTTTTGCCAGTCCTAATGCTACTCGTATTATTTTATAGCAAACTGACTGATTCTATGTACCCACTAATCTTCTGGGCGCCAAGCATTGAACATGAAAACGTTACATTCAGGTTAACCACCTTCTCACGAGGACTCGCTACGAAGTACACGTCGATGAGGACATCAGGCAAGACTCCGGGCTTGTAGGACGCGGAATAGTGGTCGAATTCGAGCTTTCCTTCTGAAGGCCACGCTCTTTCATCAAGTGGACGAATGCAGATAGCCTTGGTGCAGCTTTTGGTGTTTCTCCGAGCAATGCGTGTGGCGTTCTGCGATTCCTGGTCATCTCCCTGGTTTGTTAAAAAGAGGTTCACGAATATTTAGCCAAGATATCGAATCAACCGCCAGCTGATAGGAGTGCTCTTAACAAGGAAAGTGGCCGCTTTTTAAGATTACAGCTCGAGAGCAACTTGTGGCGCATACCAGAAATGGAAAGGCGTTTAACCTTTTTAAAGCTAAAAATTGACACTCAATATAGCCATACCTCTTCTCTTTGTACTAGGAAACTCTACTACACATGTTTTGGCAATTTACGTGCCGTGAGCTATAAAGTAGAATGAAAATAAATGAGTCATTTCTTCAGAGAACAGACAAAGATGCAGCCACCACTACAGGCCATCTGCAAAGAAGATGCATAGGGCTGAGCCATAAGCCTATAACAGCGTTAAAAGTAACATGTGCAGTTTTGTAGCGATTATATCTTAACATCCTGTAGAAAAGAAGGAAAATAATAATTTTTTTCACAAAAAGTATTCACTCGACTCACCTCTGGTGGCAAGCGGGTGTACTCGAGACACCGCTCGAAGGATACAAGTGCTTGAAGAAAAAAGAAAACTGAACCTGTTGACCCCATTATGAGAAGGGATATCTGTGGCAAATAAAGAAGTGTAATGTAAATATTTGTCGAAGAGAATTTATGAGTTCAACTCAA
Organism: Rhipicephalus microplus; assembly: GCF_013339725.1. NCBI lineage: Eukaryota > Metazoa > Arthropoda > Arachnida > Ixodida > Ixodidae > Rhipicephalus > Rhipicephalus microplus. The sequence goes on from NC_051168.1 coordinate 172,032,420, forward strand.
GGCTGTAAATGAACATTGGCTAGCTTTGAATGAACATTAACTGCGTTCGCTATTGCAAGGTAACGTCGAGAAATAAAAAGTAAATGACTGCTGGCATTGGCTGCCCATCTGTAAGTGTTCATCAGTTTAAATAAACAGCGACCGCCGTTAAAGGAAGCATGGTGAATGTTAATTATTGCAACGCCTTCTTTATTAAGGTGCCTGACAAATGGCTCGTGTTACCAGCGGAGTCATGTTGCTTTAATTTTTGAGCAAGCGCCGCGCAGTGGCGCTTGCGACCGACACTATTATCACGGCGTTTGTTACTTGTGGCTCCTAAGGGCGCGTCACTCGAGATTCATTTGAGATCTGCAACTATACATGACTAATTCGGAGGCTATACAAAATGTCGAGTTGTTTCACCGTCCACCACAGGTGACGCTAAAGACCGACAGTAATCGAAAATGAAGGAGGGAAGGGTGTGGCAGCTGTTTTTGTTCTCACTTGGCCGGCATCTAAATAGAGGAGGCGTTGATTATTGTTACTGAATTTATCTCTGATACTGTTATCAGAGAAATATTTACTGCGTTTGATATCTATCCAAATATTTATTTGCCTCTTAGATTATTATTTGCTTAGACTACCAAGAACTCGTTCTCATGTGTCATAGTGGCGAAAAGATCACAAGTTTTTTCTAAGACATACACGACCCATAATATTTTAGTTTACTGCAAGCGTCATCCACACAAAAAAAAATCCTTAAATTTTCTTTTTCGTAGTAGCACACACGTTGTTCTACTTATATCTCGAACGTGCTGCTGCAACCATATATTCATTTCGTTTCCGTCTATTCGTTTTTCAAATATTTATGTGATAATTGTCACCAATTTCCCTACATGGTGAACATTGTCTCCTAGAGCTGTTTGGCTTGATTGATTGTTTCATATCATAAACTTTCGCCAAATTGACTCGGCCTATGAGAGACACCATAAAAGAAAGGCTCAATGACTTCCAGCATGAAAAGTTTCGTAAAGTTCACTTATATTGCATACCAAACAGGTTTATAGGCTTTCCCCTTCACTGAAATGCGGCAGCTGAGACCTGCGTCGAGCCCGCACTGTTATAGCGAGCGGCTGAGCACTGTGGACACTGAGCGATTGTATAGTGGCAGCGTTGGAGAAAAAAAATCACAGTACATCCACGGAGTGAATGATGATGAGCGGGGCGAAGTGTCCATCAGTACGTCCGTGCTTCCGTTCATCCGTGCACCTGCCCGTGCGTCCATTCATCTGTTCGTCTGTATGTCTGCCTGGCCGCCCATCCGGCCATCCACCCGTCCATTTGGAGTTAACACTCCAAGTACCGCCATGTCTCATCCTTTCATCATATATTCATCATATACAACTACCACTATATGGCGGACATACCGAAGACTAAACGATAGGTGGCTACGAACTCCTCGTAATACTACTACTACCTAAAATATTTACATAAGGAATGAACGTACCCTTCGGGCCCCGTGGCCCAAATACTGCACTGCTGTCAGCGCCTCGAACGGCTAGTCATATTGATAATGTCTTCCGAGACAGGGAAAGGTAATAGCTATAAATGAGTAAATAAATAAATAACACTTAAAGGACTCTTCAGCTTCGCGTGCAAGCAATGGAGGCGATAGCGTGATCAGCCACCGAGCACAATGCCTTCAACAATGCCACAAGGGAAGCAACTTCTGTGCGAGCAACACTGGCCGTTCCACACTATCCTGTAAAGGCTATTGCATGTGCAGTTGCTAAGAGGCCACTATAACGTAATTCATCCTTTTGCTGATTGGCGAAGTACGCACTACTCGTCTGTAAGCGCCGCATTCACTTGCGTGGCTGCACACCTTTTTATGTGTGGACAGCTTAAAGCTACGCACTTGTTGCACAGTTGACATGTTTTGACGCCTGCAGCGATTCTATGATTCTGTCGTGCAATATTACATGTCCTAAGATGCCTTCTTCGGCCAAATTGACATAGTGTTTCTTATTTCAAAGCAGTTTCAAGTATTGGCTCAGCTCTGTGGTAAAACACCTACGTACCACGCGGACGGCCAGAGTTGGAGCTCTCACTTCCAACGTGAGCTTTTATTACTTATTTCAATTGTATCTTTTTGAGCTTTTCCAGCACGGAGAACATCATTTTTCGCTCTCAACGAAAGGCACAGACACAAATATCAGAATTCCAGCGACACAAGCTCCCTAATGCTATCGCCGCGTTAAAAACAAACAGTATTTTATTCCGGTATTGGTATTCGAACCCACGTTCTTATGCTCCGAATACGAGTGTTTACCAGTCCGCTACGGATCGATAATGATGATTCTGAATTCACCCTTTCTAAACCAGGTGGCTGCGTTGTACTGGTCCAAAACGAATGTACAAAGAGCAATTTATTTGTAGGATTTATTTCATTTTGCGATAGTACATTAACGCCCTCGGTAGAAGAGGGTGTACAGCCCGCATGACGGATAGTACATATCAGTATAATTATTTCCCTGATGCCAAAGTCGCCTTTCGGTGGTTCTCCAGAGGCGGCTCTAAGATGGGCTGACTAACGAGCGATGGAGGAATGAATGGATGGATGTTCCGGCTGTTCCCTTTTGATCGGGCGCTGGCTCACGCCACCTAGCCATAAAATCAAGTACTATCACTATGTATTTAAGGATTGAATTCTCTCGCACCTCGATTGTAGCCACCAGTCAGTTAGCCTCCTCCTGGTTATTTCTACCCATTTAAAGTCTATTTTGCCTTCACTGTCCCGAAACCCCTATGCTTTGAAAAGTTCGGCTCCATTTCCTTCGACTATAGGGCAGAGCCCTTCACAGAACGTTACCAAATGTTCAGCCGTTTCCTCCTCTTCTTCACACGCACTACATACCGTGTCTGTGCCTTCGTATTTTGCTCGGTACTTCTTGGCCCGCAATACACCCGTTCTAGCCTCGAAGAGCAGAGAACTACCCCGAGAATTATCTCAGATCTTTTTCTCTTGCAATTTCCAGCTTAAATGCTCCGCAGGTCTCCAGTAATGATTTTGTAAGCATTCCAATCTTCCCCATGTGCCTCTCTGTTTCCTTCGCCTTCATCTTAACCAATGTTTCCTTTTGGCTTGATATTCTTCCGTTGTCTAAAACTTGCAAGACAATTTTCGAGTTCGCCTCCTCCATTTAGTATCAACATTCTTCATGTGCAAGTAGCTGAAAACTTTCCTAGCCCATAGATCCTCTCCCATTTTTCTCAATCACTCTTTAAATTCTATCTTGCTGCTAGCTTCCCTGCACTCAAATGATATCCACCCCATGTCACGCTGTACCCCTGATTTGGGGTATTCCCGTGTGCTCCCAAAGCAAGTCTACCTATGCCCCGTTGTTTAATTTTCAATATTGCTTGAAGATCTGATTTTATGCACAAGACCACATTGCCGAACGTCAAACCCGTGACCTTGACACCTTTCCAAATCCCTCTCACAACGTCACACCTATTGTAGTTCCACAGTGCCTCATTTTTCATTACAGCTGCATTCCTTTTCCCTAGTCATTACGTTTCTTTCGAGCTCCCTTATATACTCAGCCCCGTCATTTATCCACACACACAAGTATTTGTATTTATCCACTATTATTAGCGTGACTTTTTGTATCTTATTCTCACTGCATTTTTTATAAATAAAAATGATTATTGCCAATTTTTTCCTGCTTAACTTCAAATTTAACCTATCTAACTCATTACCACAGATGTCTATCAATCCCTGCAAATCTTCCTTGTTGCGGGTTATTAATATCATCTGTATACATCAGTACTGATAATGACTATTCAATATGTTTTCCTTGCTTGGCGAAATAGTTGCTGAAACCGAGTCGACTCCCCTCTAATTTGGCTTCTAGTCTCTGGAGATACAGCATGAATAACAAAGGTGACAAGATACATCCCTGTCGAAGCCTGTGTTATATCTCTCTAGGTTCAGATACCTGCTCGTCCCATTTATAACGACCTTGTAAAACACCCGCCATCTGGTGGGTGTTTTACAAGGTTGACATTAAAGACATAGGTTCGAAGTCTAACAGGCTTTGAGAGAGGCAGTGAGCAAAATAATATTCGATGGTGAAGTCCCCGATGGATTGAAACTTAGCAGGATGAACATGATCTATAAAGGGGGAAAAAGCTGACATAAACAACTACCGTCCTATAACAGTGACATCAGTGGTCTACAGGCTGGCGATACAGATTATAAAGGAAAAACTGCAGGCATGGATAGAGGATGAGGGGGTGCTGGGGGAACTGCAGATTGGGTTTCGAAAACACTGGAGGTTAGAAGACAATCTGTTCTCATTGACGCTGTGCATCGAAATAGCAGAAAAGGAACACAGGCCCCTGTGGCTAGCATTTTTGGATATCAAAAATCATACGATAGCGTGGTTCAAGAGGACTTGTGGGGAATACTGGACACACTAGGTGTGGAAGATGGAGTCACTAATCTTTTAAAGGATATCTATAAAGGTAACAAGGCAGTTATAAAGTGGTAAAAAACAGCTATCCAAGCCCGCAGAGGTAAAACGGGGGCTTAAGCAGGGGTGTCCTCTGTCACCCCTGTTATTTATGATGTAACTACAAGGATTAGAGAAAAAATCAGAGAGAAGTGGACTGGGCTTCAACCTCTCTTTCATTCAACAAGGAAAACTCATTGAACAGGCACTACCAGCATTGATGTACGCAGATTATATAGTGCTAATGGCCGACAACATGGAAGGTTTGCAGAGATTGATGGACATCTGCGGTAATGAGGGAGATAGGTTAGATTTCAGATTCAGTAAGAAAAAATCAGCAGTTAAGGTTTTTAATGAAAATGAAGGTAGTGAGCTTAGAATACAGGAGGTAATGCTAGAGATAACAGATAAATACAAATATGTGGGCGTATGGATAAGCAATGGGGCCGAGTACCTAAGGGAACACGAAATATACGTGTCGAGTAAAGGTAACAAGAATGCAGCGGTGATGAAAAACAGGGCACTGTGGAAGTACAATAGGTATGATGTTGTGAGAGGACTATGGTTCCTGATCTGACGTTCGGTGATGCGGTCTTGTGCATGAGATCAGAAGTTCAAGCAAGATTAAAAATTTAGCAACGTGGAATAGCTAGCCTTGCCTTATGAGCTCACGGGAATACACCAAATCAGGCAATTCAAGGTGATATGGGATGGACATCATTTGAGGGCAGGGAAGCTAGCAGGAAGATGAAGTTTGAGAAGCGATTGAGAGAAATGGTGGAGGAGCGTTGGGCTAGGAAGGTTTTTGGCTACTTGTACATGAAGAATGTCGATACAAAATGGAGGAACCGAACCAGAAAATTGACTGGTAAATACTTGGAAAACAGCAGGGGGCCGAACCAAAAAGAATTATTGGTTACGAACACGGTGAAGGAAGCTGAGACCGATATGTGGAGAATCGGCCTCAATCGGAATTAAGAATAAGAATAAGAATAGGAATAAGATTAAAAAGTCTGCACTAGAGATCTATCGAAGTTTTTAACATGAAATTGTAAAGGAAAGGATCTATGATAATACTCGGGGTAGTTCTGTACTGCTTGAGGCCAGAACGGGAGTATAGCGAGCTAAGATATATCGAGCCAAAGACGAAGTGGTAGACACAGTATGCAGTGCGTGTGGAGAGGAAGAAGAAACTGCCAAACACTTGATAATGTTCTGTAAAGGGCTTCACCCTATAGTTCAGTATGATGGCGCAGAGTTCTTCAAAGCACTGGGGTTTAGGAACAGGAAGGGCAAAATATGCTTTACGCGGGTAGAATTAACTAGAAGGAGGTTATCTAATTGGTGGCTAAAGTCAAGACACGAGTGAAAATTAAACCCTTCACTGCAAAGTACGAGTCCTCAACCTCACTATTTAACGAAAAAAAAATAAATCTATTTTTTGGTTCACTAAGTATTATGGCTTGGTGGCGTTGGTGACCGCCCGATCTAAAGGGTACAGCCATATCAATCCATCCATCCATCCAACACGCATAGCCATGCCATCTGGCGGGTGTTCAGATTCTCGCCTGCTCAGCCACGAAAGACGCGACCATTCTTTAGTTTTGTATTTCTCTGTGGTGCAACACCGTCTTTTCGCGACTGCAATCTTGCGTCTACAAGTAGCGATTACATTCACGAGAGTTCGCCAACACAGTAAGCCACACAACTGCCTTCACCAGGACGCTACTTCGCCTCGCAGAATAAGGGTATATAGCTGAATCAAAGCAACCATGCTTGTTTAAGAGGCTCCCTGGTACGTTTTCCTGAATTCACAAAAAACACATTTTAATGAGTAAGGTGTGGTCAGCAATATACTACGGAAGCATTTTTCGTCATAATTGCATATTTGGTATGTCGACTCATTGGGCTATTCCTCAAAATAATTAGTGACGTAAGTTAGCAGTGAATTCTCAGTCAGGACAGGGTAGAGGGCGCACCACAGGCACTGACATCAATCAAGCTTTATAAGTTAAACTATCAGAAGTCTATATACGCGAATTGAACGTACTATCATCAAGCGCACGACGCCGCACAGTCTATCGTATCATAGCAATATAATTACAGTCCTGTATGGTGAGGACAATTTATGGTATGCCCAAACGAAAAGGCCACCCAAACGTAGTAGATTATCATCCTCTAATATTTTACGTGTGAGGCGTTGGCCATGCCTAAAAAAACTATCCCATTTTCATAAACCTGTTTTTCACATTGCGCTGAATCATAATTTGTTACCATCAAAAACCACAAATGTATATAGCGCACATATACAGCTTCCTGAAGATAGGTAGCTATGTATGTGCGTGTATTGCCCTAAACACGCACAGGTGATGCTTTGATATGTTCTGCATAACTTTGATAACGACATCCAGGCTGAAGCTTTACGTGTTGACGTATTTCTACAGCGCACTTACCGGTCCAGCAAAGGTATAAACTGCGCTACTGACTCGCGTTGAAACATATTGAGTGCTGTCAAGAAGGTAAGTAAGAGAGACGACAAAAAAATGCGCTAAGTTCAACAATTTTACTTCCAGAAAACACAGAACCATTTTTTTCATGCACAGTATATAGCGCCAACAGTCCACTCACTAGGTAACCAGTCATTGTTTCGAATGTGGCATTGCTCTAATGTATGGTTCTTACGCGGTGCAGGCGAATCATAACAATAAAAACTTGAGACAGACAATAGAAGCCAAGCTATCTCTCGAATTAGAGACGCTTGTGTGAGTGCACCTTCAATTGACATTTTGGTTGGAAGAGGGCTTTTTTGTTTGGCTAGTGAGTAGACTGGCGTTGTCACTGTCCACAGACGAATAGTTTGGTGCTGTAAATTGTTCAAGTTATCACACTATGTTGTCGTCTCCGTTACGTCGATGTTAGCGCAGAATTTGTTTTCGAGATACGTTTACCAACACACCCGGAGAGTGGCAACGTGTTCAAAAGGTTTCCTAGTTGCTTATCAAAATTTAAGGCATTAAAAATGTCACAATCTTTTCAAGTCGACAGCGAATTTTCTGCACGCGCTCACGCTGGCGCACGTACTCATGGGCTTGAAACCATGTAAATTTTTCAGACCGATCAGAACATGCAGCTTCGGCAGTGCACTGCTGCGGCATATCTGGTAAGCGCACCTCGCGGTAAGCGACTGGTAAGCGCACCTCGCGCTCACGTGCTACAGTTGGGCTCCAACTTACTATATACGGAGGCGGGCTGGTCTTGCTATGTACATAATTGTGTACCTAGAAGCGATAGCAATCAGTCAAGTGAAAATTATATGTGCCTTGTTCTACAGCCAGAAACTGCCCAAAGTGACCACGCCCTGATGCGCATCTTTTGTGCATTCTGCTAACACCCGCTCACACTGAAAGGCACCCCATAGCACACTTTAACCTACGCCTAAGTTTATAGGTGTTGAAAATTGACAAAGTTACAGAAGCAATTTCGCTAACAGTGTGACGCTATATATAATCGAAAAACAAAATAACTGAAGATAGGGACAGCGCTGTACACATCTCATTATTGTCTCCTGTAGCTTGAAAACAGCTTATCAGTCCCGTTAAAAATCGGAAGTCTTCAGAAGAAGCTCTCTTCGCGCATTTCTGGTCAACTCCGCGCATGGCTTAAAACTTTGGCCTGGATTTTCACAGCAGTGGCGGTTGTACGAGCGTATATTTTTTTTTTTTGATCGTAGATTAAAAAGAAAACAATATGCGAAAACATTTACCACGGGCACGCGGCAAAACAAACGAGCAGTTTGCACGACCTGGCGTCTAGTACATCGCTAGAAGCATTCTCGTTTACACAGGTGCCTGAAGAGATTAACGTCAGCTTTTTTTAGTCGGGATTTCTGTGGACAAGTTTCTAATGAGTACGCCGAGTTGTGCCACCTAGACCGCAGTTAGAGAGTATATCGACAAATGTTCAATCACGAAGATGGCGAAATTGCTCAGGGTCTCCTCAAAGCACACTAAAGCACGAGCAGTGCCCGTGAGCTTTTATACATCGGCCTTAGTTCCATAGGAGGTTGCTCCCACACGTTGGCCTTGCCGACACTCTTCTGCTTTCCAACCTCCGGGTGGTCTAACGGTTGTTTTGACTGAATGCGGAGCCGCTGGTCACCGGAATGCGAATCCGTCGCGGCGGTTGCATTACAATGAACTCTAAATGCATGAGGCCCATGTGCTTCGATTAAGGTACACGTTAAAGAGCCCCATGTGCTCGAAATTTCTAGGTCCCTTTATTACGGCGTAATTCATAATCATCGACGCCCTGATTCCGCAGTGTATGCATGACTGCTGATGTTTCTATTGAATTAAACGCCTTCTCGTTAACAATGAAGCCTATTTATAGTGGTTGGCTATATTCTGAGCATATCTCTATTACCTGAGAGTACCTTAGTAACCTGCGCTTTGCCAATGACACTGCATTGCTGAGTAACTCAGGGAACAAATTGCAACTCAGGATTACGGAGCCAGACAAGGAGAGCAGAAAGGTGGGTCTTGAAATTAATCTGCAGAAAACGAAAGTAATGTACAACAACCTCGGAAAAGAGCAGCGCTTCGAGATAGGTAATAGTGCACTTTAAGTTGTAAAAGACTATATCTACTTAGGGCAGGTAATAACCGTGGGGCCGAACCACGAGATTGAAGTAACTAGAAGAACAAGAATGGGGTGAAGCACATTTGGCAAGCACACTCAAATTATGAGAGGTAGATTGCCACTATCCCTCAAGAGGAAGGTATATAACAGCTGTATCTTGCCGGTACTTAGCTACGGAGCAGAAACCTGGAGACTTACAAGGAAGGTTCAGCTTAAATTGAGGACGACGCAACGAGCAATGGAAAGAAAAATGGTAGGTGTAACCTTAAAAGACAAGAAGAGAGCAGAGTGGATTAGGGGACAAACGGAGGTTAAGGATATCATAGTTGAAATCAAAAAGAGGAAATGGACATGGGCTGGGCATGTAGCGCGTAGACAGGATAACTGCTGGTCATTAAGGGTTACCGACTGAATTCCCACAGAAGGCAAGCAGGTTAGGGGGAGACAGAAGGTTAGGTAGGCGGATGAGATTAAGAAGTTTGCGGGTATAAATTGGCAGCAGCAAGCACAGGACTGAGTTAACTGGCAGAACATGGTAGAGGCCTTTGTCCTGCAGTAGACATATTCATGCTGCTGCTGCTGCTGCTGCTGCTGCTGATGATGATGATGATGATGATGATGATGATGATGATGATGATGATGATGACGACGACGACGACCACGATGATGATCATGATGATGATGATGATGAATTCATAATCATATCCTGCTTTTTTGACGCACCTTAGCAACAATTGTTATGTTTAGCCCGAAGCGTTCGTTGTGTGATGAATCTATTTGCAACAAAGGGAAGGGAATCTACTTATTGGTTACCGTGCGAGCAGAATTTATATTCCTAAGCGCAGTTTAAGTCGTAAGCTGTGATGTTATGTCGAGTTGTTGTATGTAGGTGTAGCTCGTGAATAATCTATTCTCCACTTGATCTCTTGCCCCTGCTAAAGCGTTAATCAGGCTCGGGCACCCGAGAATCAACGTGTGTCTCTGCAGTGCGTCTGTTTTCTTCGTGTGGTACAAAAGTAACCTGCTAACTTGCTGCGGCGTGTAAGAATGGGTGTAGCGGATGACTGATTATATTTCTAATTAAGAATAATGCAATTTTACGCTTGAATAAAGGAACTGTGGCTTACCCCCATGGATGAACTTAGAGCAAGCCCAACCGAGCTTCCTTCGTCAACAACGTTGGCCGTCCGACCAGATGGAGAAATCGCGCAAATCACGGATACCAGAATGACTACGAAGCCGCACAGTCCTCCCAGGAATCGGGAGAGCCGGAGGCAGTCCACGTACGTAAGCAACCCCGTAGTCGCCGTGTCTACGAGGCGGTGGCAGTGTGCAGTGAAGCGGTGCTCAGCGCCATACGAGCGCACCACACTCAGCGTATCACGTGTCTCGGCCACGTGTTGGAGGAGGCGAGATAGGTGGGCACTCTCGAACCTCCGCGCCGCATTGGAAGCTTTGGCCGTAATTCGCTGCAAAAAAAGAATATGTATCCACGAGTAATGCAGAAGGAACAAACGCTTCAATAACTGTGTCTACAAACACACACACACGCGCGCGTGCGCGCGCGCATGCACGCACGCTTTGCATGCACACCACCCACCCCACACTTACATATGCATCGTCAGCGGATGGGAGTGAATTGAAATGAAAGCTGTAATTTCACGAATTTGCGCAGCACGACAACACATACAAATCTGTATACAGATCAATTAAGAACTTCAGCCTCAACTGATACTTGGCTGCTGATGATGCGTTATCACACATGTTTCTTAAATTGTGAAGCACCGGTTTCTCAATACTCCCGATAACCCTATTTTGCAGCAAAATACTCCACCCTTCTCAGTGAGAAGCCATGTGGCATAAAGTCTACCAGTTAAGGCATACGGAAAGGATTATATCTGCATAGCAGCTGCACGCACGTCGAGAACCATACACATGTCATGGCATATTGCAAACTGCCCTATGGATGGAGTGCTGCCACTACTGAGCCTTACAACCTCCTGTTACATCTCACCAGAGGGTCTCCAGCCACCGTTTAGTGCTTGTGAAGACATTCCTTTTTCGTATAAACAAACATTAACATTAGTAGAGCATAAACTTTTTGAGTGATAATCAGTACTCTTGAAAAGGCATATTCTTTCATCTAAACTCGTCTAATATCCAGTAACACTCTAATCTTGGCACACAGTCACGTGGGCTCCAGCTGTTTCGATCCTCAAGGGCGTTTGAGGTAAAACATTGGCCCCGTAATTGATATGTTCGGAAAAGAAAACACCCTTACACCGCCATTGGTTTTTTTTTTTTTTTTCCAAATTCTGATTCCGAAAGAGCGTGTGATTTGCTCACTTCAAACCGCTCTAATGGGACAAAGTGGTGCACAGCGTATTCTGAGTTGGCGCATTTGCTTGGCGTTTCGTGCACAAGTCTTCAGCAGCCATTTCGTCAGCATGCGTCTTTTTGTGGCATTCTCTGTTATGCAACGTTTTTTTTTTGTGTGTGCGTGTGCGTGCTAGTAGTGAGCAGTAAGCCTGGGCGATTTCCGTAGCATACCTGTCCACGGCTTCACCATAAAAATTTAGAAACAAAAAGCACATGCTTTTTCACGCTTTCTACCACAAGTCAAAGTGTAAATCACTAGATTATTTCATAACGTGAAAGCGTGGTACTAAAAACAACCCTATGGAGATATTACAACATTTTGAGACCACTGTAGCTGCTGTTTTTTTTTTGGGTGGGGGGGGAGCATTCTTAGCAGACAATAGACACGAAGGAGGTATTCTTCCAGTTCTCTGAGCAACTATGCGGTGCTCAAATGCTAGTACCTAAGGCACTTTGTTGTTGATCAACTCTCGTGAACCAAGACACCGCGATGTCGACCATTGAATTCCTGTTAGTGCAGGATGCATATGGCCCTGGTAGACTCTCAGCAACTATTGGTAAATATACTTTGTGCTAAGTACTTCTGCATATTTTTTACAAAATATAGCAATAACAACAAAAATGGCACAAGGCAGTACCATGGTAAAAATATAGAAGGTGACGGCCAGCGCTGCCAGGATGGCTGCCGTGGGCAGCTCTAGTCCTGTGACAATAATCCTGGCGACGCCCGCCGTGAGCGACTGCAGCAGCTGCTTGGAACCCGTAAAAAGGCGCGAGTCAATGGCATCCAGTTCAACCGAAAGGCGGTTGAGAACCCGGCCTCTCGGAGTGGCGTCGAAGAATTCCACAGGGCTGCCGAGTACCCGAGCGACCATCGCATTGTGCAGTCGGTAGGACAGGTTGTGCGCGCTCATCGCGAGGGTGAAGGCGCCTAGGCAACCGAAGATCACTGGGAAGGAATGTTGAAAGAGGGTCAAAGTACTGGTTTTCGCATTCAAGTACAAAAGTTATTTGATGCCGACTTGTTGATTTAAGCGAGTTGGTTAATCTAGTGCGGGAGTCCCGAGCAGACCTCACATAGTGGTTTGCTGACACGAAATTTTAGTCTACCGCAAGGGCTGAAAAATTGAACAAGTTTGTTTAAATCTTGAACAAAATTCCTGATAACGTTGTCATTTGAAAAATGACCTTTCTCACATCCTATATATGCGTCAGTTCTGAAGCGTATGAGACGCCACGCTTCAAAAATCATATCGATACTTCTTGTAAGACTGAGATGTGGACACCTATTTTGCATTGTAGAGTTTTTGGAGAGTTTGCATTGTATAGTTACTCCAAAGGAAGTATAGAAAACAGTGGGGTGTGTTGTACAATCTGCCGGTGCACATTCGCGTGCCAGACTTGGGGCCTTATGTACAGACTTGTACGCTTTTAAAAATATAATCAGAATGCAGAAACACAACACATTCACACAAGCACACACCCAGGCGCCAAACACGAACAGCGCTTCTGAATGGCGCTGTTCGTATTTGGTGCTTAGGTGCACGCCTGTGTGATTGTGCCGTGTTTTCGTGCTCTAATGTTATTTCTAAAAATCAGCAACAAAGTAGCTCAACAACTTCTTTTATAGACCTTTACATGTTACGAAAAATAAAACAATGGTCACAGTTACAATTACTACCTTTAAAATGCAATCAATCCAAGCAGACAGTAACAGTGTCAGGAAAGTAATAGATAAATTCTAAAAATGTAATCGATTCGAGCATTCTTTCTCGCTGATGCGATGAACAGTCATTGCTTGCTATCACCAGCTGGTAGTAAAATGATAATGGTTAGCACCCCTGCCTGGCCCTTGGGCACATTGCCCGATTAAAGAACGCACGTAGCTGCCACGGTGCTAAGAGGAGGTCATTTGAGCCATCGCTGATTGCCTTGCGTGCGTAATCATGTTAACCGCAATTCAACTTTGCTGTGGGATGTCTCGGAACATATATGCTAGACGGATTCTTTCGAGTTTGAATGTGCACAAAACGACTGCATGCATCTTTTCAATACAAGAATGTCCGCTTATCATTGTCTGTAAAGAGTTCATTGTTAAATCTGAGTTAATTGGATGACTGTAATTGATAATCGTCTGGCTTTGTGTCCTGAATGCACAAGTTATCTATACACATACGCATACATACGCACACATACATACATACATACATACATACATACATACATACATACATACATACATACATACATACATACATACATACATACATACATACATGCATACATACATACATACATACATACATACATGCATGCATGCATACATACATACATACATACATACATACATACATACATACATACATACATACATACATACATACATACATACATACATACATACATACATACATACATACATACATACATACGTACGTACGTACGTACGTACGTACATACATACATACATACATACATACATACATACATACATACATACATACATACATACATACATACATACATACATACATACATACATACATACATACATACATACATACATACATACATACATACATACATACATACATACATACATACATACATACATACATACATACATACATACATACATACATACATACATACATACATACATACATACATACATACATACTGCGAATGACAGTGACCTCGACAATCCGCTGAAATGGTCTATACAATTGCTATCACAATCAAAATCCTTATATTAGAGGGGTTTAAGCATGCATCAGAGTGGGCTACGTAGAAGAACGCAAGCTTTAGATATATTTACATGATAATAAAAAATCCCTAAGTGCTCGAGGCTGATCTGGTACCCCCGACTAATGTTCAACTCATAACATCCATGCTTCCCTGTGAAGATAAACAAATAATTTAATGCAGACTTCCTATGCTCAAGATTATGATAAATTACAAATTTGAGGCATGTATAGTTAGGTAATGTGCAGCGCGTCTGAATACTAACCGTCAGAAATGCAAATAGCGGCAAGTCCCCCCACCCACAGAGGTGTATTCCACTGCGAGCTACTTGCGTCAGTCCACTCCTTCATCCAGACCAAGTAAGTGCCGACGGCGCATGCGCGTGCCATGAAGCACAAGCACGATACTGTAATCCAGGGTCCGCATATTCGCACCATTGACCAAAATAAGTCCATACTGTCCTGGAATGCAGGAGACGGTTTTTACTATCTATATTTTAATGCCGTCCCACTCCAACATAAAGCGTTTTCTGCAATGCTTTTGTGACCCAATAGTTGTGGCTGTAAAGCTCGTAGTACAAGGCTCGTAATACACGACCACTCCGAGCTACGTTATGCATTTACTTGGTACGGCACATGTGTCCGTTCACAGATGTGCGATCTACTTATGTGTAGGTTATGTAGTGCTGGTAGGTTCTGTAACCCCTGTTCTACATTTTGACATTTCTTCCTACTAATAGAGTGAGGCATTCTTCCATAGCCCATCCTCCCTGCAATAAGCTGTGCATACTGAAGGTAAATTACAATGGAATCTTCAAAACGTGAGAAGCAGCAAGCGGGGGAGCATATTGTCCGAATTGAGCCTATACAATGTGATCATGCATGCACAGGCTATAATCGCTCGAGTAAGGCTAAAAAATATATATCTGTTCAGCGTCACTCATTAAAAAGGTGAATATTGCCGATTTTTAAGCAGCGAGAACAAAACCTGCAGTCCATCATCAACTTTACGTACCAAGTTTGACGTTTCCACTTCATCCTCTGTGACTTTATGGGTGACTCCCCCTTTCTCTTCTGTCTGTGACCATTGGCTGAAATGAATGATGAAAAATAGCGATATTGCTTCGTAAGTCTTAGGGAGGGCTACGAATATCACAACACTGCCGGAACAAGGCCGTGAAGCTTCATTGTCGCATAGTTTAAGTGATGCGGTCATAGGAGGTAGGCAGGTTGCTATATTCCTGCTTCATCTCATGATCTTTCCTTCCTTGCGCCACACATCTAAATAACGACAGCAATTACTTCCGATGCATCCATAGTTTGTTCTTGGAGATAAAAAAAAAACAGGCTTGCGTGGCACGCACAGCAGAGTAACAGCGAAAGCTGAAAAACCATCCTTTCAGATAATTTTCTGAACACTTTTTCGGTAAAAGCTACAAGAACACTTGCAGAGCACCCATTACGCCATAAATAATCATAATTTTTGTGCGGCATGGAGCATTCACTATGTTATCTTTCTTCATTCTTCGGGAAAGCGTGGTACCCGCTACACAATTGCAAAGAATTTTGTGCAACTCTCTTATGCCGTGGCTGATGACGATGAAGAATTATGCTTGAAGTGGATATGCGCGTCAGTTAACAGGGGATCAAGAACAAGCTCTTTAATGGGTCGGAGCATTGGACGACCCAGTCGCTACGCAATTCGCACTGTATGACGCCTTGTTGCTCCTTTTGCAGTTCTGAAGCACATTATTACGGATGCTGATGCGATGTCTTTCCCGACATCAAGCCTGCCTAAGGCAAGTTTGCAACTGAGTTTTGAGCACCAGCGTGGCTCTGCGGAAGATAACTAGGCTGGTACGCAGGGGACCCTGGTTCGAATACTTTTGTGTCCGTGTTCTTATTTACCCTAATAAAGAAGATACCAGAGCACACTATACCAGAGACGATAGTCTATCTTGGGGTACCTCAAGGCAAAAATTTTGGTCTGTCTGTTTGTCCGCCGTAACAATATCCCAAACGACCACAAACGGCCAACGCCATCAACAGTACCCACCAATATTGCCCCAGTTTCAGCGTTCACACTTGAGTGATTGTCAATTATGAAGCAATTATTGCGTATATCTGAGGCACCTTAATCACATGTGAATATTTGGTATGTGTGTTTTCATGCTAGAAAGGACATACATAAGTAGTTTTAAGGACTGTAGCGTTTATCACACTGCACTGCCAATGCAACGGTAGGCTCAAAAAGACAAGTGTTCCCGTCACTTTGCGTTCAACACCTTATAGCCTTCGAGACGGGCGCGCACGCCTTCCTTCGTTTTCGAAGATAACTACCAGATAGCGCCCATGTCTAACGTTCCTCGATGCACTCGTTCGCCTTCACTGCACGGACCGAGACACAATAACACAGCGCCTCCAGAATACGATTCACCAATGTTCTCGCGCAGAGCATCAAATAAATGTTTTGTTCACTTTCTCCAGATACAAGGCTATCGTCTCTCGACGACATTTACAGTGAAACATGCAGATACTGGGCAAAATTTTTTTGGTATTTTGTGCGATACTGGTTACGGACACCGGCAGTGGCAAACAACTATGGCGCACGCGATCCTTGTTGAGATGTGATAACTTTTCTCGCTGTAAATAATTGGAGGACGCTGGAGCTTCGCCTTCAAGAGAAGAACGTGACAACGTAATCGGGCCCCATCGCCTTCTCAATTGACAAACAACCTTCGGTTTTCCTGTGGTATGCTTAAACTGTGTCTCATAAAAACTGACTTGTGTGCGCGTAACAGGGGTCGTTGTGAACCATCCAAATATGTCGCCTGCAAGTGGAATTACACAGGGTCCACTACGCTGTAATCATACGTCTATCAAGTCAACAAAGGGCTGACTATAGAGCATCCATGAGGCAACATGCGAACCTACGCAGCTGCTCGCTGTGCTGGTACTTTTGCAGCTGATTGTGTTCATATATCTGAAGGGTTTGTGATTGGTGTGCCCTTAAACATTTACATCGTTTCACTATTCACATGTTCTGACACCTGTGGCGATCGTATACCCTTCAGTTACAAAGTATTACAAGGGTGAAGGAAACACCACTACGTGACATTCATACAGTGTTTCTTTCCGAAGCAGTGTCAAGGCAAAGCGTGGCTATGTGGCAAAACACCTGCTTTGCCATGGAAGCGCAATCGTGTTGTCTTTTGCATCTTTCGCGATTTTTCTATCCCGGACAGAATTATCTCTTGCTCACAACCAACTACGCCAACGCCGGAATTTTAGCGAAACGAGTTCATCGAGACTGTCCCATTACGAGGCCTTTAAAATCACGCATTTTTCACATAATCGTCATAATCTTCAGAATAAATGCACAGCGCGTGAAGTTTATGAAAAAACTACCACAACTACAGTTATGGGGGGGGGGGGGGGAGAATTCACGCTTCTCGGCTTTTCCTCAGCGATATTTTCTAGTTTTTCAGGCAACTGGCAAATGCATGACTATGACTTCTGATCTCTTTTTTTTTGTTTTTGTGTAACTCTTACTGCTTCGCAAAAGCGCTAATTGTCCTCTCCTCAATGTGCAGGGTTCCTTTCACTTCAATTTTTTTTTGCTATAAGACTTTTGCATACATGTAACGCGTGCCTGCGCAAGCGAGCACTACTGTTTCTCTCTAGCTCCCACGCAGCAGAGTGCGCCTTAGAATGACTATCTAAACCCTTGGACAATTTTTGCCTGACGGTGATTTTACGCTTGAGGCGTCTCTGATTGATTCTTCAACACAGACCTAACTCCTATTGTAGTCAAACACTACGAGAAATCATCCACCATAGGCGAATCTAGACCAGCACGTATTCACCAAGTATACAAAACTTGAAAAGCGACATGCTGTCAAGTTTAAAAACTCACAAGCAACAAGAAAGAAAAAATAAATGGACGGTGCCAAAAGAGAGTAAAATCACCATTATTCTATCTCCGTAAATTAAAGAAATCGAATAATTCAGATACGTTCTCTGGTCGTGGCCACCTGACGTATTGCTTAACGGCAAACACTCGTTAATTCGGATATATTTGACTGAAAACCGTTTATTAGGACGTCTGAGTGCTTGAAGCATTAAGGTGCCTCAAATGGGCGGCAGAAAAACGCGAGAATCGTGCTTGCGAACAACCGAAACGGTCACGGGTGTTCAGAGAGGCGTGGTCACCATCCACAAGTTCCCGCACTTGTGCTGTTGACCACCAAGCTTCAAGTCACAGTGGCAATAATGTTACGTTTGCCATTTGACTCGGCGCACTTAAAATATTTCTGAGCTATCTATGAACACGTTGCTAGCGAGTGGGGTAAACACTGCAACAAGCAGTACTTCCTGAAAACTTTACTTTCTACCCGGTACATGACGTGAATGCGTCAACCTGGCTATTCCCATGACGTAACAGGGAGTTCGAGCCTCCTGTCCCTGTCGTGGGCGTACTGGACAGCCAGGATTGTATTGTCAGAAGCTGGTGATCTGATGAGCCTTTCGAAGCGTTCACGGCTAATACCTGGCCCCAGTGAACCGTAGTCCCAAAAAACGTGGCCTAATGTTCATGCATTTCCGTTGCAGGCTTTGCATGTAATTTCCATTTCCTTCGCTTTATACCACTCACTGATTTGAAGCTGTGAATAGTACGATTTTGTTTGTAGTTGTCCAAGAGCTATGGCTTGTGCTCTGTTTGCGTGGGGGTGTGGATATAATATTCTGCCCAGATAGAAGTGTTAAGTGATTTCATTAAACGTGGTGAGTTTATCTCTGTATAGTGGAATCAATATAGTGGAGTCGGCGTCATCTGTAAAAGCGTGCCGGTCGGTGAGATCGCGAGCAACGCTACTGGTCGACTCGTTTGGATTGACTCGTAGGCCTTCGATTTTACCGATGTGTCCAGGGATACAAGCAGATGCACTTAATACCCATGCTTTTTATTTAACTGACCACTCTGGCCGCCTGCGGAGCAACCCTCCCCCTGCTAAAAGCATTGATGCCTGCCTGGAGTCACTACAAATTTCCGTGCAATTATTGTTCGTATATGCCATGGCTATCGCTACTTGCTCTGCGATCTCGGGTTTATTAGTGTTAACTGATGCAGCGTATGTGCAGTCCCCTTTGTGATTTACTACAACTGCAGAGTAGCTGGGTCGGCCCCTGTACTCTGCAGCATCCACAAAGCAGGCATCATTCACTGCTCTGTCTAGTGTCTGAATCAAAGATTTAGAGCGAAACACCCTCTATCCATGAATATATGTAGAGGGCATGCTTCTAGGTATACAATTACTATATCATTTGTAATCTATTCCTGTAATTGAGCGTAGTGTTCAGTTGCTATTGTGGGATTGAGCTTAATTTTATTAAGAATGTCTTTACGTGTTTTAGTTCAGGAAAATCGCATTAGCTGTCACGTTCTTTGTGCTTCCAATATTTCAGTTAGGGTATTGTGAATGCCTAGTTCTGACAGGTGGCTTACTAGTGCGCATAGCTACACCAAGTGCTTTCTTGACTACTTTCCCGATAGCAGCATCCAACTTTTGTGCTTGGTTTGGCGACCAGTTATACCAAGCCGCTGAATATATGACCTGACTGAGGACGAAGCCGTTCACAAGCCGGAGGCGATCGTCTTCCTTCATCCCTCTATATTTTCCTGCAAGTCTTTTGACTATTCTTTAGGCATTCTCTGCTTCGAGCACGATCTTTTTAAGCGCTGTGTTGTTCCCTCCTTTAGCGTCGATAAAATATCCCAGGACTCTAATTTCATTCACTCTGGAGATTTCGTCCCCATTTGTGGTGCATAATTTGATCTTGCATTCGGACAGTGGTTGCCAACCTTTTGGTCTTCCCTCTTTTTTTTCGGCATAATAGTAGCATCGGTTTGTGTGAGGAGCATCTCAGCCTAGTGGGCTTTAGGTATTCCTCCACGGTCCTGACTGCTTGATCTAACGCATCTTGTATTTGACCTTCCCTTCCGTGTGAGCACCAGATGATGAGACCGTCAGATAAGCAGTGTGTTCAATATTCTCTATCGTATTGAAATCTGTGGAAAGACCTATCATGCTTACGTTAGTGGGTACTGGTGAAAGAACATAACCTTGTGCAGTGTCTTTATCTCCGAGTTGTAGTCATTCCGTTTCAATGTCTCCCACTCTAAGCTTCGCATTACGGTTCCGAAGAAAATAGTTTACGTATACGTATATCATCTCCCCAAGTCCCAGATGCACGAATGTAAATAAAATATATTCATGTTGGACGTTATCGAAAGCTTTTTCGAAGTCAAGTTCTAGAATGGCTTTGATGGCTCTGGAGTATTCGACCAATATGTGATGCTTGAACTGTATCATAGCATCCTGGCTGGACAGGACTGATCTAAAGCCAATCATATAGGGTGTGTATATTAGCTTATTCTCTGATTGGTTTTTCCGCCTGTTTAAAATAGCGTGTTATGCTACCATACCTATCCACGATGTAAGGGAAATCGGTCTCAGGTTATCCAAGGTCGGTGGTTTTCCTGGTTTTGGGATTGAGATAAGCTGTGATGCTTTCCCCTCCTCTGGCACTGTGCCAGTTGTTCATGCCTTGTTGATGAACTGTTAGCTGCTCGATCGAGGGTTCATCTAGGTTTCTTAGTGCTATGTTTGTTACACCATGTGCACCCATGGGGCGGATCTTTTGTTTAAATCATTCAATACTCTTCTTTCCTCTGCGGTCATGAAAAGCTTGTCTAAATCTGGCTGTGGCGTAGCTTTGTATGTAACTGTACAGTTGCTTATTTCTCCTTTCTTCAACGGAAGATATTTCTGGATCAGTTCATCCATGACCCTCCTTTTGTCCTTCTTTGCAGAGCAATATGTATGACGCTTACAAAGTTAGATAGATATGTGGGGTTTAACGTCCCAAAACCACCATATGATTATGAGAGACGCCGTAGTGGAGGGCTCCGGAAATTTTGACCACCTGGGGTTCTTTAACGTGCACCCAAATCTGAGTACACGGGCCTACACCATTTCCGCCTCCATCGGAAATGCAGCCGCCGCAGCCGGGATTCGAACCCGCGACCTGCGGGTCAGCAGCCGAGTACCTTAGCCACTAGACCACCGCGGCGGGGCGACGCTTACAAAGTTGTGTATGTGATTAGTCCTAGTATTGTCTTCACCAAAGAAATGTTTCACCAATTTCTATGCTTTCCCGTTTCAAAGCTGTCCGCAAATTCTTTCACAAAATTCATTCCATTGTTGTAATATTACTCACTATTTTCTCTCTTAAGGCTGGCGATTCGTTTTCTTGAATTCCTGTTTATTCGGCGTTTGTTTCAATCCTATGTTACATTCTGCTTTTTCTCGATCATGTGTGCTAGTTTGGTGTCCGTAGCCTCGGTTTTAATGTCAATAATAATTTTCTTTGAAGCTTTTTTATGTCATCTTTAATTTGACTTGTTCATTCGGTAAGGTTTTGTAAAGTGAGAACGCCTTGTCTTTGGGCTCTGGATCTTTCATTTACGCTCCGTGGCTTCAGAGCTACGAAGCCGCCGCCTATGGTTTTGCGTCAGCGAGTTAGGTATATTAAGCATCAGATGCGGTTCATTTTAAATCTTGACGTCAGCCGAGCGGGTGCCATCAGGACCGCTCGAACGCTGTCGTCGTAGCCTCATCGACAGCCATTTCGTTCACAGTGTATGTGGTGCCCACTAACTCAATGCCCCCTAGATAATTTTAGGCCTGCTCACTATGTTTGCCATGGGCTCTGCCGTCACTCTGTTTTCACTGGTGTGTTTCGGCCGGCGTAAATGTACCTACACTTGCTCTCGTCGCTCGACAGACATGAATTGCCTAGCTCGGCGAACTTTTTCATGGCGTGCTGGTATGCCGCCTGTTGGTGACTCGTGAAGACCATCTTTTTCTGAATCCGTGGACTGCAGCGTGCATATGTGATGCGTTTTGTACACTGCATATTCGCAACGTGTACGGCTGCAAATCCCAAGGGTTGGGCGATGCTACGTGGCAAATTTTCGCGGCAAAGGAATCGATGCTTCAAGTGTTCTCGTTTCCTAAGGACAACCGAAGAAATAAATGGGAGCGTACCGTTCATCAAGCTGATGACGCCATCCATTTTCTTTGTGACAGGCAGGTACAGTCAAGTGCATAATTTTAGAGACTACGGGAGCAGGTGCCGAGGCGCGTCGCTGCGCCTTCTGGCGGCTGCACGGCTCTGTCCAGGAGTGCGTACTGCGCACGCTCATCCCATATTACCCGGCAGCCTGCCCTTTCGCTCGTTTCAACGGCGCGCATCTCGAAACGATGCGGACAGTGCAAGGTACACTTCTGTAGTCGCTGTGAAGACAATGAAAAAAGCCGAGCGCTAATGTGACGACAGCACATAATTTGCGCGTTACGGCGTGCTGTACATAGTGCACGTTACTCCTAGGTGATCCGCTGCGTGATCACATTTTGAATGTCTAGTTAGGCAATCAATAAGCTCAGCCAGCAGTGTTGCCTTTTGCGCTCTCATTCGCCGAACTAACGCACGTAGTAATACTCGGTCCAAATATCATGTGTCTATGAACATGCATGAAACCACCAAACATCCAACAGCTGCAGAAAAGAACCGAGGAAGACAGGTGAAAACAAACTCGGTTTATTAAGGATAAATCCTTTATTGAGGCCGCTGCGGTAGTGCAGTGGTTTCGATGCCCGGCTGCTGACCCGAAAGACGCATCATCAAGTCTAGTCGCGCATGCCGTATTTCGATAGAGGAGAGATATTCGAAACTAGTATACTGAGTGGACGTTAAAGAACCCCGAATGAGCAAACATTCCAAAGACGTTACTTTGGTGGAGCTCTATGTCATATCTATATAATAAAATTTATTTCTCTCACTATATCATGGTTCTGTCACGTTGAGAGCTCGCACTTATTATTGGTAGGAGCCAAGCCTCGACTCAGAAGTTTCTAAGATTCAAATTTGAGATATTCATGTGTCGTCTTCTACTACTCGAACCATTATCCCTGATTGAAGATAACCCATGAATTGGATGCATTAGAGTAGATTAAGACAAATAAGCGTGAAAAAATGTGGATTGAGACGTGCAAGAGATGTCATAGGCTTTCACTTTCGAGTCTTTTCATATTTGGGGGTTTCTGGAAATGTTTTTGTTTTTTGGAAACCAGATAAAATCACGGAGGTTGAATGGGGCGTCACCGCTTTCAGTATTTAAATAGAACTCTACCCATGACATATGCACGGAACATTCTCGAACGTGAAGTAGTCGGGAATTGAGACTGCCTCTATTAACATCCGTCGCTCGAGCATCATCGTGTATTCTGGTATTCTGGTCACGTTGTTTTGTAAAGTACTGCAGTAAATTACAGGCGAGCACAGTTCAGTTCGAAGTGCTCAAATGTTGGAGGCGCCACAAGGAAACAAAAGTTAATTCCTTAAGCTGTTCGACCAAATACCTCGTGCCACCGCTCCTTTTGTACACATTACTCATTGCGTGGAAATGCGATTCTTTATTATAACTCTCTAAGAAAAATTGGGCACTCAGAAGGTTCACGCGTGCTTGTGACGCAGGCACAGTAACATTTTGCCATTTTTGTCAATTCTTTGCCTTGTTTCGTGGTCTTTCAGGCTTGGTGACGATAAGAAATTATCTCGTACAGCAAATGTTGAATGGAAGCATATCGCGGCAAAGCCCAGCTATTAGACAGCTATTGCACAGTGCCATTCTCGAAAGAGTATAAGATCGGCGGTTTTAAGGCCTCCACATTCGTCTTCAAAAATGTCACCACGAGTACCAGCTAATGGAAGGAGACGCATCGTAGAGTTAAGCATCCAAGGCTTTTCTCAGCGGGTCATCTGCCAGTTCCTTCAAAGGTCAAGAAATGCGATAAGTCGTGCCATCCAAGCGTACCGACAAAGAGAGGGGATCAATGACAGAGACCGCGCTGGAAGGTCAAGATGCACAGATGACGAAGTGGACAGGCTAATTATCGCCGCCGTAGTAGCTGATTCCCATATAACAGCGAAAGGCATAAAAGATGCATGGCATCTCAACGCGTCCGTCTGGACTATCCGTAGGAGGTTGGCAGAAGCAGGGCTTGCCAACTGCGTCGCGGCCCACAAGCCCCACATCACGGACAGGCAAAGATCCGTGCGACTGCAGTTTGCGCGTTCTGTGCAGACATGGAGATCAGAAGAGCGGGGAGAAGTCGTGTTCAGCGATGAATCAACGTTTTCAAGTCGCTGGGATCGGGAACGGCGAGTATGGCGTCCAATGAACTCGAGGTAACATTTGCGATTTGTCTTCTACATTAATGTCATCCTTGTACTATTTACCATTGAATGTGTGGAAAGAGTAGTGCACGGTAAGTAACCGCAGCTGGTAAAAATTAATGGCAGGTCACCCACTACAGTGCGCCTTAATTACGTTGTGGTTAAGACAAGTACAGCCCAGCACTTTATTGTCTTCGAACCTGGCTGTAGAACATTGCTTAGCTTTGATTCTCTTTAAGCTGTGCTACTTCTTATCGTGAGCAGCTCACCAAACTTAAGCACCTTAGACAATGTTTGTATATGGTACCTCATTACCTTAGAAAAATACAGTTGAGTTTACGAGGCCTCCTGGAACGCACTGAGGGTGCCTTACCGACATGTCGAATATTTCGCACCATCTTGGTGATCTCGCATAATTAAAATTTTATTATATGGATCTTCAAGTAAGACGAAATTGTTCGGGGATAAAGTGACTATGTGTCAGTGTCGTTCTTATAAATCCGTGTAACCAATCCAGCCTTTCCTTCTTCGCCAGGTATTCACCACAGTACACGCAGTCGGTCTTTGCCAGTGGCCGATGCTCTGTGAGTGTCTGGGCTGCCATGACCAGGGAAGGACTTGGACCACTGGCTCTTATCGATGGGAACCTTTCAGCCTCCACGTACTCTCTCATAATAGAGAGAGAATTGCTTCCTTATGTTTTGAATGGGCAAGTCAAGGATGGTTGTTTCGTGTACCAGCATGACAGGAGCCCGATTCACACTGCTCGCAGTGTGAAATATTTGCTTGAGGGCCTTGCTGTTCGCACATTGGAATGGCCACCTGTAGGAGCGGACCTGGACCCCATTGAAAACGTCTGGAGTCTCATGAAACGCCGACTTGTGGCGCAGAATATTGGAAGTTCAACGAAGGAGACCTTATTCGCAGCCATGCAGGAGCAGTGGGAAGCACTTCGTTCACACCCCGAGGTTGTGGCCGTGCTTTACAATTCGATGCCATCTCATGTGGCGCAAGTGATTGCCGTCGATGGGCGTTTGATTAAATACTGAAAGTAGTGATCTTTCCTGGATAGCAATTATAGCTATCCCTTTCTTTTTTTTCTGGCTTATGAGAATAAATTGTTCATTTATCGCGTTTCCTGGCTATTCATTCTGGACGCGTGATATTCAGTGGTTTACTGCATACCACTGCACGCGCGATATTCGCACCAAGAAATGGAGCTGGCATAACGTCTCCGAGACAGAGCACAAAATTCACTGCAAGATGAGCATATCACGCAACTCCGTTTGATAAAAGCTGAGAAACTGCATGTTTTCCGCACTGCATCAAGGAAGAAAGCGTATTGCATGGCGCGCTCGAGCCATGTTATTACATTAGAGACATTTTCGCCGCTATGTTATCGCTCGGGAGTACCGGTGCTTGCACAGCGACTGAGGAAGTGGTACCTTGCACCGTCCGCATCGTTTCGAGATGCGCGCCGTTGAAACGAGCGAAAGGGCAGGCTGCCGGGTGATATGGGACGAGCGTGCGCAGTACGCGCTCCCGGACAGAGCCGTGCAGCTGCCAGAAGGCGCAGCGACGCGCCTCGGCACGCGCTCCCGTGGTCTCTAAAATTATGCACTCGACTGTACGTACATTCGTACTACATAATTCTAAGTCTTTCCAATGGCCCCGTCTCGACCACATTCTGTTCTTCCTATAAAATATAGGTGTCATGTGTGCTTCTGGCATGTTGGCGTAAGCCTGGGTATAAATAAGCAACGCGCGTGGCAGTACGTTTACAGAACAGGTGTTTTTACTTCAGGGTTGGTAAACGTTTTGCTATTGATGATTACCGCCGCAAACTTGAATTACTTCTGGTTTAGAAAAATAAAAGGAATGGTGTTGCATTACTTGGAGCATCGGTTTCATGCATAGTTTTTTCTTGCCGGTTCTCGTACCCCTTTGTATTTTTGTGGGTGCAGCACCGCACCCTAATATGCTTTCTGGAAATTTAGATGCGTGTAGAGCCACCCGAGCGGAGGAGGAAGACGAAGTGATTCTGTGTAGAACACATCTCGCTCGTCTCAGTGCTTTTCTGGACTTTTCGCTGCAGTTGTGGGGTTTATTGCCCCGTACGTTGCGGTAATGGATGTAAAACCTCACGAGGTGACATCCGACTCCGGTTCGACCGTGGCCACTACCTCGAGGAAGCGAGGAAACACATCCAGTGAGAGCGATGACACTGAGCTGTACTCCGCATCTTGCGACGAGTCCTCAGACGACGGCTTTCAACCTGTCCTGCACTGCAAGGCTAAGCGACGGATCATCAATCCATCGCCGGTGTCAAGTACAGCCACCGTGAAAAGGGCACCCCATCGATGGTCCCATTCGATCCTGTTCGTGCCAAAGAACGCTACCGAAAGTCTGCGTGTTCTGAACAGGCAAGCGCTTTCGCTCTATTTTGAGAACACTGTGCCGAACGAGATTAAAGACGTACGGCTTAATACAAGAAGAAACACCCAGACTGTCGACGTGCTGCACCCGAGCGCGCTGAGCACACTGCAACAAGTAACACAACTGGGAAACTTTGCCGTTAGGTCCATCGTACCAGCCGATGGTGCAACCACATCAGGAGCCATTTGCGACATTAAGACGGAAATCTCAAACGCAGACCTTCCAATACTTATAAAACCAGTGAGTCAAGACAACGTTATTGCCAGCGTTGGACGGCTTGGTAACACACGCTGTGCGAGAGTAACGTTCAAAGGTGTCTGTCTTCCGCATACGTGAAGGTTGGCCACTTTCGTCAACAAGTTCTACCGTTTATTCCTAAACCCGTGCTATGCTTCAATTGTCAGAAGATTGGCCATGTAAAGGGTGTTTGCAGTAGCTCCGCAGCGTGCCCCCGGTGCGCCGAACCACATGCGGAAGACAACTGTAGCGCTACCACACTGAAGTGTCCTAACTGTCGGGGTGCTCACAAGGCTTCTTCAAAATAGTGTCCACACACAAAGAAAGAATTTTCTATTCTGAAGCAAATGGTACGAGAAAGCTCAAACCACAAAGAATGTGCTGAGAAAATCCAGCAAAGACGATGTCGCCATTGAAGGTCTTCACGTCAGACAGCGCCAACTTCAGGCAATAAGTTGACGCATCAGGAAAGATTGCTAGCTGCAGTTTCCAACACGGCAAACACAGACGTTAAAAAAGACCAAAGGGGCAGACCAGTCTCTACAGAAGAGTGGCCTCCACTTACGCGTACACAATGCTCAGAAGAGCCGCAGCAGAAGCCGTCTTCTCCAGAGCAAGCTGCTGCAATGGAGGACTTGCGGAACACAGATCAGCAAGTGATAGCTCTCCTGCGACTCTTAATTAATGCCATTCGCTTGTTGTTACGCAACATGCACACAATGTCAGCAAGAAGTGCATTGATATTACTGGATGCTTTGAGTCCAGTACTCGCAACGCTTGAGTAATTAATGGCTCACCAGCCACTGTCTTTCAGAGAAGAGGTCCGAAAGGCAGCGATTATTCAATGGAATGCCCGGGGACTGAGGTCACGCATAGCTGATTTCCGTCGGTTCGTGTGCACCAATAAGTTCCCCATCATTGTCATCTGCGAGCCAAATTTGCACAAATAAATCAGACTTTCTGGTTATGAGTCATTCATGTCGTCTACAACTGCGGACAATGGCAAAGTTCTGATGTTTATTCGCCGCGACCTCCCCTACATTCATCATCCGGTGTCACCCCACAACACCAATCAATATATAAGTATAACAGTGAAAAGGAGCCTTACTATCACGGTTGTGGGTGCCTACCTCTCTCCGTCAAGCCGTTTCGACCATACAAGACTACAAGGTATCCTGTCAGCAACCTCTCACCCATGCATTATAATTGGCGACTTTAACGCCCATCATACAATCTGGGGAAGTTCGAAGACCAATGTTAAAGCGAGAAAGTTGGTGTCCTTCGCCTCCGACAACCAACTTTTCTTGCTAAACGATGGCAGTCCAACGTTCTTACGTGGTTCAAAGTATAGCAGCTGCCTTGACCTGGCCTTTGTCTCACAAGGCCTCGTCAGGCATGCTGAGTGGTTTCCAGACAAAGAAACGCATGGAAGTGACCACATTCCCACTTACGTAAAAATCGAAGGATTGTCCTATGCGAAGATACGCGATAGTGTTCATAGAGGGAACTGGTTGAAATTCCAGTCTCGCATGGAAGAGCAATGTGAAGCAAACATATCCCTCAACATATAGGAGATAATTAAAAGCACAACACACTACACTACGTGTACCCACACCTGCTCTCCCAAAGTAACGGAATTTGACATCGAGCTAGAACGTTTTCGAGCAATCCGACGGCATGCTGAACGAAGATACCGACGCATGGAGGCAATAGAAGACTTACGGATTGCTCGACGTATACAAAAGAAGATTCAGCGCCGGATAAATAAACTCGAGTCACAACGTTGGACCGCTTTTTGTGAGTCAGTTGACCCACGAGAACCTCTATCCCAATTGTGGATGACGGTACGAGGTCTCCGCACAAAACCCACTCAGTGCTCACCATTCAGGACTCTCGCACTTTCAGAACCGAGACGCGGCATTGACGTGGCAAAAGACTTCTGTGCCAGAGTATTTGGGCCGCTCGCAGTGCCCAATAGCCTATTGCCCTCGACTAACTGTCCACAAACAATCGATTCCCGCATGGATATGCCTTTTTCCATCGTGGAGATCAGAGCAGCACTAAGTTTGTGTGAACGCACGTCGGCACCAGGGCCCGTTAGAATTTTTAATAGGGCCTTGTGTCATCTGGGTGAACGCGCGAAAATCCTCTTTCTGGAGTTGTACAACAAATCCTGGCAAGATGGAACGCTCCCGACAAGCTGCAAGACAAGTCGCCTAGTTCCACTTCTCAAGCCAGGGAAGTCACCGTTGGAGCTCTCATCTTATCGTCCGATCGCATTGGACAGTTGTGTAGGCAAAGTTATAGAGGTAATGATCCTGGGACGCCTGAAGTGGTTCTTAAAGTGTAACAACATCTACCCAGATGGCATGGCAGGATTTCGGCGTGGTCGAGCATCGATTGACAACGTAGTCAACCCGGTCACTTACGTCCAACACGAGAAAGGCCGTAAGCGTCTCTGTGCATCTTTGTTCCTAGACGTCAAAGGGACGTAGGACAACGTTACGCATGAAGCTGTTCTCACCGCTCTTGAAGATATAGGAGTAGGTGGTCGGATGTGTCGCTGGATACGTAGTTATTTGTGAATGCGATCCTTCTTTGTGAGCACTGAAGACGGTCTAACCTCTTCAAATTACAGCCACCGTGGCGTCCCCCAGGGTGGCGTACTCAGCCCTGTGCTGTTCAATCTTACGTTAATTGCTCTCACTGAGCATCTGCCAAGCATGGTGAGGCTATCAATGTACGCAGAAGATATCTGCGTTTGGGCATCGGCTGTAACACGCCTGCAGTTACGAGGGAGAATTAAAAAAGCTGCCACTGGAACAATACGCAACCTCCGAAATTGAGGCTTGGAAATTTCTTCCGAGAAATGCGCCCTCGTACCTTTTACTAGAAAGCCAATGGATAAATACACTATAAGCATCAATGGTCAAACTGTACCATACGTTCGATCGCACAAGTTTTTGGGCGTCATAATTGACAGGAATCTATCATGGAGCGATCACGTTTCGTACATGAAGAAACGGTTGATGGGCATCTGTAATATACTGAAGTTCTTTGCAGGGAAGAGTTGGGGAATGTCTCCCAGTCCAATGCTACAGCTGTACAGAGTACTTTTTCTCGGTTTCCTGCGGTACAATTTACCGGCATTGACCACTGCAAGCAAAACAAGCCTTTGTACGCTACAGGGTGTTCAGTCACAGGCACTCCGAATTTGCCTCAGCTTGCCTCGTAGTGCGTCGATAATGGCTACTATAGCTATCGCCGGTGACCACCTCATCACGACACATATCGACGTTGAGGCACTCAGGACACATATAAGGCACATACCACCTAGCCTCTTTACCAGCAGACAGACCACGTTCATCATTTTGCGAAACGGTCACCACATATCGCGATTCTTTGCCAACATGCTTCACACCCGCCGCCAGACCTTCGACTCCTCCCTGGTGCCTGACTCAGGCTAACATCAGACCAACTATACCTGGCATCCAGAAAAAAGCAGATATGTCGTCACCTGCTCTTAGACAGCTTGCTCTGCTCTTGTTATACGAGACGTATCAAGGCTGTATACACGTATACGCCAACGGCTCTGTTTTACAGAAGAGTTCAACGTCATCATTTGTTCTACCGATAAAAGACACTACTAAAATTCAAGACCTCCCACCTTACGAAATCAACGGAAGCGGAGCTCACAGCTCTTCGTGCCGCATTGCAATTCATCGGCGATCAACAGCCACAAAAATGTACAATTTTTAGTGACTCAAAGGCGGCACTGCAATCCCTTTTTTCACCTTTACGCCACGGCCCGTACGAACAGCTGGTAATTGAAATTGCAAAAAAGACTCACCAATTCATTGAGGAAGGACATGAAATAGCCTTTCAATGGCTTCCAAGTCATTGTGGAATAATTGGCAATGAACGGGCCGATAGAGCTGCCCATTCTGTCTATACTGAAAGCGATGAAATATCAATTCCGCTTTCCAGAACTGACGCTGCACGGAAACTCCGCATGCTTGCTCACATGCGCACCACGTCACAATAAAACGAGTCACGTTTCATCCATGCACGGTTAGGTACTCTAGAGCCAACTCTAGCTGACGAGACGCTACTATGCTGTGCAGATTATGGTTGGGCGTCGCATTTACCAATGCGTACGCGTTCCGCATAGGAATGGCTGACACTGCTGCATGCGACCATTGTGGCAGTGATGAAACAACTTGGCACATTCTGTGGGAATGCCCACAATGCTGCTCGCAGAGACAGTCCCTCTACAATGCACTAGATGAACGGGACAACCAGCCTCTTTCGGAAGAAAGAATCCTGCACTACCGACATGACTTTATGTCGCAGAAAAAGGCTGTGAAGGCGCTCCTGCGCTTCTTGCGTTCAACCGACTTGTCCAAAGCTGTGATCAGAACTCCTTGAATGTGTGCGCATCTGTTTTTTTTCTAATTTATTTTATAACTCTCTATATCTATCGTTTTTTCGACCATTTTCCCCACCCCCGTACAGGGTAGCAAACCAGTTCGTCTAGCTTAACCTCTTTGTCTCTTCCTTTTATTTCTCTCTCTCTCTCTCTCTCTCTCTCTCTAGATGCGTGTAGACACTTGCGGTAAAGCGCTTTCCTAATTGGTTTTCAGGTGTGTAATCTCTACTTCAAGCTAGAATATTTAAGAATCACTACCAAAACGATACCAATTCAAGAACCGCCAATGCAGTAGAAGCACTCATGGGGGCTACACAATTTAATATAGACCCAGTATCAGGATTTTTCTCAGGCACTAAGTTATATAACCGACTTGGCACCACTGCAAGAGGGGCCACAGCGAAAAAAGGGAACGCCGCATTTTGTGTCGGTTACATGATACATTTGTGAAACGAAAGATTAAGATTCTGTCGTAATGCTCATCACCCTGATATTGCGCTGAACATCATACTTGGGAAATCAGCACACCAGCTCCTAAAGCTGCAGAAACTTTGCAAATGAGTAGCAACAGTTTGCTCCAGATGGTGTGTTCATACTCTAGAGAGCGTGCGTGCGTGCGTGCGTGCGTGCGTGTGTGTGTGTGTGTGTGTGTGTGTGCGTGCGTGTGTGTCTGTGTGTGTGTGTGTGTGTGTGTGTGTGTGTGTGCGTGCGTGCGTGTGTGTGTGTGTGTGTGTGTGTGTGTGTGTGTGTGTGTGTGTGTGTGTGTGTGTGTGTGTGTGTTTTTGTGTGTGTGTGTGTGTGCGCGCAAATAAATAAGGAACGTATAAAATTTACGTTCATTGTTTCGTTACTTTGTTGTCCATCAAATTTTGCCCTTATATATCGACCACACGTTCGATAGCGTACAATATGACTTTTTCGTGAAAGAAATGGCTCACACGTTAATCTCCAAACGCTTTCAAGCACAATACAATTCTTAAACAAGCGCCTTTTTTTTACCCAAAAGGCAGAATAAAGCTGGTAAGCATGTAACCTTGCCACGAACGCTCCCTGTGCTTCCTCTTTCAATCCTCCTCCAATCCTTCATGAACGTTTTATGTTTTAACGGGAGACGAAGATGACTATAGATTCACAGCCTCCCGTACGCGAGCTCGCTCGGGCAAAGCAAGTGACGTCACGGCGGGAGTGAGCAGGCCTAATAATGTTGTTCTAGGTGGCATTGATTAACTTCGTTTTGACTTCAGCCAATGCGAACGCATTGGACTTCAGTCTTTGTTCTCATGCTGCCATTAAATTCTTCTTACGTTGCGGTGGACAAATGATCGGTTGCCAGCCTAGGTGTGTGCGGGGTTTTCCATCAGTGGGCTAGAATGGTTATTGCAGCACCCCCTCCTCATATACGTAAAAAAAGGTGGTTGGTACCCCCTGACACCTCCTCCTACCATTGCAGCTGCCATTCTTCCGGCGAAAAAATTGTCACGTGTGTGCCGTGGACCTAGTGGCGGCATTGTGTAAGGGATGACTTTAGAGAGCGTTTCGGCTTAAGGAAAGGAAATTGCTGCTTTTGCACTGCTCTTTTACAGAATAAGTACAGGAGTCACGTAATAATTGGGAAATTCAAAATATGATATCTTAGTCAATATTATTTATTGATTTATTGGTGCTTTTGAAAATCCGGCACTTGGTTAATTTTGGCAATATTTTCCCGGGGCAGTGAAATCAGAATTGACTAGTATTTACTGTATGTTAGGTAACTGTTGCGTTTAGATACTTTATTTACTTAAAACGGTGCCCAAAACGGAGGACAAGAAAAATAGAGAGAGAGACGGCGGCACAGACAGTGCCACTGTCGGTCGCCTTCTTTTTTTTTTGTCCTCCGTTTTTGGCACTGTTCTTATGTCAATAATGTCGTACCAAGTCGCCCAAGCAACCATCTTAGTTTAGTTGCTTACTGTGTTTTTTGCGGGTTCTACAACGCTCCACCAACCACTCCAGCAACCGCTCCAGACCGCTCCAGCAACAATATAACGACTACGGTGAGTAAAAACATTAAATTCACGTGTCTTTTACTGGTTTTACCACTACTTTTTTTCCTTTCAGATTTACAAATACTTCCTTGAAGTAAAGGTAATCAAGTGTACAGCTTGCATGGAATGCGTGTAAAAAACACAAAAAGGCTAGCGCACACAAGCACCCTTTCTTTGGGATGAATTTGCATGTATACGTTGACTTTATCTCAAAGCTGCGTTAAGTAAGGCTATTTGTAAGTCTTCGAACAGAGACCCTAAAATTGTAGGACGTATTGTAAAACAAAAATCGGGTAAAGCCTGTGACACAAAAATCTATAAGCCAATCCACTTCGCGAAGGCCTGTGACCAGCAAAGCTCGGTAGTACTTGGTCCTGGGGTGACACAAATTTGATGAATTTATTTATTAATAATTGCCTAATTAGATAAATATTGAGGGTTTAAGGAAACATGTAAATGAGAGAGAGAGGGAATGTGGGAAAGGTAGGGATTGATTGATTTGTGGGGTTTAACGTCCCAAAACCATCATTTGATTATGAGAGACGCCGTAGTGGAGGGCTCCAGAAATTTCGACCACCTGGGGTTCTTTAACGTGCACCCAAATTGGAAAAGGTATGGAGGTTAACTAGACTATGCGTCCTGTTTGCTACCCTACACATAGAGAGGGGGAGAGGGGAGTAAAAGAGAGAGAAGAATAGACACATGTCACATCAAACGCACAACGATGAGTTTCACAGGCGGTCCCTCAATGAAGTTGCTGACAAGTATCTCAAGAGGGCTCGTGTGGCTTTCTGTGCTGATGTGCTGCGCGAACAGGCTCCTAAGACATTTGCTTCATTAAATGGCCGGTCATCGAGTCTATTCAAGGCACACTGGAGAGTCCGGCGATCTTCATCAAATTGGGCACAGTGGCACAAGAGATGTTCAATAGTCTCTATACAGTTGCAGCTTTCACACATGGATGAATCCGCCACGCCAATGCGAAGGCGGAATGACTTAGTAAACGCTACCCCAGTCCACAGACGGCACAGCATTGTAGCGTCACGTCGAGAAATCTTGGATGGCAGTTGTTTCTGGAGTAATGACTTAAGATTCTTAGGGCGATGATTGGAGTTAGGTGGAGAAATCCAGTGCGCAAGCGTGGCATTATGCGCGATGTGACGAAGATCTCTAGCTGCGTCTACTCTTGACAAGGGTATTAACAGTGTGGGCGCTCCACCGTGGGCACATCGAGCAGCGTCGTCAGCGAGGTGGTTACCACTGATGCCACAGTGGCATGGCAATCATTGTAAAACAATATCGTGTCCTTGATCAGCAGCGCGATGACAAATTTCATTAATACAATACACCATCTGGTGGTAGTTTCCACGTCGTAGACTTCGCACGCATTGAAGGGCTGCCTTGGAGTCGCAGAAAATAGCCCATCTACTAGAGGATTCTTGCGTAACAAACTCCACAGCGGCTCGAAAAGCGGCGAGCTCGGATTCCATAGATGTCGTGACGTATGATGTCTTAAATTTGATGGTGATTGATCGAGATGGTATGACAAAGGCACCTGTCGAACTTCCCGAGACCAAACCGTCCGTGTAAACATTAATTCGGTTAGCATACGACAAATGCAAAAGGTCCATTGAGATCTGCTTCAGGGCTGCAGATGACAGGCTTGCCTTTTAGATATCCCCGGCACTTCAAAGTGCACACTCGGTCTTTTCATGCGCCACTCTGGAGATAGTGGTATGGTTGCGGGCGAGAATCTCCAGGAGATGCAATTCTGTTTAGCCGCAACAACTTTGGAAAACGATGCCTTTGGTCGTTCTAGTGGCAAGCTAGCAAGGTGGTGGTTAGGCACTCTGGATATGAGACGGATATGTGTCCGGAGTGTGTCGACAGTTATATATGTCGTGATCGGATGGTCTTTAGCAATACCAATTGTTGCTAACGTATTAGTGCATGGAGGTAGCCCCAAGCATGTGCGGAGGACTTGGCCTTGAATGCTTTGCAGTACCCTGATGTTAGTTTTTCTGGCGTTGGA
Source organism: Rhipicephalus microplus (assembly GCF_013339725.1). Classification (NCBI taxonomy): domain Eukaryota; kingdom Metazoa; phylum Arthropoda; class Arachnida; order Ixodida; family Ixodidae; genus Rhipicephalus; species Rhipicephalus microplus. Next base: position 172,068,140 of record NC_051168.1, read on the forward strand.
AAGCACGGGCGTGCTATACCGCAAATATCCCAAGAAGAGCGCTCTGTACAGCTGAAGCATACATGACACTGATGTGCCCCACGTTTTACCAGCGAGAAATCTCATCACGTGTGTGATAGAGCTGAGCCTCTTCTTCAAGTGCCAGATGTGAGCACTCTACGAGAGATCTCTGTCGATAATGATGCCCAGTAATCAGTGACGTCTCGTATACGAAAGGTTCACGTTGTCGATAGAAACAGGATAACAGATCATGGGTTTGCGGGTAAAAGGGACTAAGGCGCACTTCTCGGTGGAAATCGTGAGGCCTCGAGCATGGAGGTACGTTGGCGTTATTCTCGCTGCTTTTTGGAGCCGCGCGGGTACCTGGAGTCTTGTCACTGCTGAAGCCCAGATATATATATCATCAGCGTATGTGGAGATATTGACTGATCGAGATAGACTTTGTGCAAGGCCAATGATCGTGAGGTTAAATACCGTAGGGCTGAGAACCCCGCCTTGTGGAACGCCACGAGCGGTGTAATGATCATCGGTGCGGCCTTCCGCAGTGAGCGCGAAGAAGGATCTCCTCTGTAAGTAGCTCCGAATCCATCGAAACATTTCTCCACCGATTCCAATGTTCGCCAAGGCATCTAGAATGGCATCATGCGTTACGTTGTCGTATGCTCCTTACACATCGAGGAACATTGCAACCGACATGCGCTTGAGGTATTTCTGTTGTTGCACAGAGGTTACGAGGTCGATGACATTATCAATAGAAGAGCGGCCTCTTCGAAAACCAGCCATGGCCTCTGGGTATATGTTATAGCGTTCAAGATACCACTCGAGGCGTGTCAGAACCATTCTTTTCATTATTTTCTCCACACAGCTGGATAGCGCAATGGGTCGATATGATGCCAGATCAAGCGGCGACTTTCCGAGTTTGAGGATTGGTACCAAGCGGCTGGATTTCCACCTTTCATGAATGACGCCATCGTTCCATGACTGGTTGTAGCATTTTAGTAGCTGGTCTTGGCCGCGTCTTCCAAAATGGCATAAAGCAGCGTATGTAATACCGTCCGGCCCAGGGGACGATGAACGTCTGCAGGTGGCTAGAGCTGCATCCAGTTCCTCAAGTGAAAAAAGCATATTCAATTCAGAAACTCGTGCTACAGGAACATCCCCGAGAACTTCGTCACTCATGGTAACCACATTGCCCGCAAACCTCACGCAGAAATCTTCAGCAACGTTAACCTGCAGGCGGCCTTGATGGAGAGCCAATGTGCTGAATGGACGTTGTTGTGGAGTCGAGCCAAGGCCACTCACCGTCCTCCATATATGGGACATAGGTTTGCGAGGATCGAGTGATTCACAAATTTTCTTCCACCGTTGGTCCTCCAGCTTCTCCATTCGACGTTGGATTTTCTTTTGTAGACGTCGAGCGTCTCTGAGGTCATGAATCGAATTAGTGCACCTGTACCTCCTCTCCGCCCGCCTACGAATCGTTCGTAGTCGTTCAAGTTCTATATCAAATTCTGTACGCTTTGATGTGTATTTGAAGGCGTACGTAACCTCTTCGGTCACATTTTTCATTACCTCCTCGAAGCCGCACGCGATATCATCGCATGCCTTTTCCACCTTTGCCTTGTACATTGTCCAATTAACTCTTCTGTTAGTTGATGAGGAGGAAGTTGCAAAACCTGTGACCTGCAGATACTTTGAAATGTGATCACTGCCATGACTCTTAATATCAGTGAACCATCGCACTTGTTGGGTGAATTGCCGTGACACCAATGCAAGATCCAAGCAACTGCTATATCTTGAACCACGCAAATACGTTGGACTGCCGTCATTCATAACGGTAAGTTCGTGTCTTGAGGCGAACTCAGCAAGTTTCTGGCCTCTGGAATCAATCTTTGTGCTTCCCCAAAGCAAGTGATGAGCATTGAAATCACCAATGACAATCCAAGGTCCAGGTGTAGTGGTAAAGATGTCATGTAGTCTTTCACCATCGAACTGACCAGATGGTGAGATGTATGCGTTGATAAGCGTGAAGGATACCTTCTTCTTTGCAACGCGGAGGCATACGTATCGATTTCCGTTATGGGGTTGCACCAAATGTGGAATGTAGGTTAAATCTGTGCGGATATACATAATTACTTTCCTGGGCTCACCACAAGTCGATGAAGTGAAGGCTTCGTAGCTAGAAAGCTTTATCGCTTTTGACATATTAGGTTCACATATTACTAATATAGGAAATCTGTTGCGGAAAACGTAATGTCGAAAACATGAGATCCGTGATTTACGTCCTCTAGAATTCCACTGTAAAACTGTCGCACTACGTACATGTGAAGCTCGCAAAACCACCTGCGTCATCCCTCTATGCGTCCGCGCATTCGTCCACCTGTCCGCCGCTGTGTCTGTATATCTGCGCATGCATGCGTCCGTACTTTATACTAATCGCCGACTTCGACGTAGACATTATGAACCTTAGTACTCCGTTTCGCTAACTCCTCATCATTTATTTCGCGGAGATGCGTGAAGTTTTGTTGCAAGAAAGGGGCAAAGAAATTTACGCGGATTTTTTTGGCTCATATTTGTTTATGCGAGTGATAAAACATCATAGAACGCAGAAGTTTCTGCGACACACAACCACTTGTTCACCTAAATGTCGTCTTCTTCCTTTTAGAGAACCAGTGGTGAATACTGAAATTCACAAAATTTTCGAAGCACATATCTGTGCTGTTACCCCTTGCCCGTGTTCATCATGTGATGTCACAACTCCTAGCTGGGCGACAAGGGTATGCGCCGAGCTACCGTTAACACGAGATATCCCCGGCATATATATTATCGACCAGCATAATAAACAGGTTTTTTATTTGCGTCATCAAGAGCACAGTTCGTCTACTGTTTATTGCGACACGCATACACATTGCGCTCGCATGCAGTGTCATGACATGGTGTCAGAATTGAGGGCTGGCCAAATATTGTGAACGGCCAAATTCCCATAAAACGTCAGACAAGCCTCTAACGGTAATACATGGGCTGGCGGTAATACAGCCACCACCGCTGGATTTTGACAAAACGTCGGCGTGGATCGACCACCTAGAGACTAAGATTTCACCAAAGCTCTCAACGGACGTTCAGGAGAGGCCCAAGTACGCACGCTATTTTACCCAACGGGCCACAAAGCCCACGAAGTATTTGCAACATTTGGGCTGACTGGTGAAGAAGCAAAGAGTTATGATGTCATCAAGCAGAAGTTCAACAGTCATTTCGTCAATTAAAGGAACATTGTTTACGCAACTCCCTGCTTCCACAGACGCCACCAACGGCCAGAAGAATTACTGCTTCAGTTCACAACCACCCTTCACGAGTTGGCATACCGCTGGGACTTCGCCGATATGAAGAAAGGACACATCCGAGACTGGTTTGTGGTCGGGCTCTGAGATGCTCAACTGTCTGTGGCCTTGCAGATGGACTCGCAGCTGGCATTGGCTATGGCGCTGGTAAAGGCCTGCATCAAGGAAACCGTGCGACAGCAGCAGAGCCTTCAACCGGAAGGAGTCCACATTAGTAGCCTTGTCAAGTCGCCATCGGGGACGCAGTGGGCCATATGAATGGCCCGCAACACAACGGTGGACGATGTCCCTACTGCACTGGCGAATAGACGCCGGTGCAGTACACAGACGTGCTGAGTACACAGGCTGTGCTGAGTACACAGGCAAGACTACACAGGCTGTGACTCAAGCTTTCCGGGCAGGACTCTCACTTCGTGCCCGACCGTGGCAGCGCAGCGCCTGCGCTTGAGTAACCTGGTGAAACACGCAAGGCGTGCTGCTCGCAGGATTCTTTTTGCACTCGACGCGTTGGTGCGCTTGCTGCGGTATCGGCACACCTTTGACCACTCGACAATATGTGTTTAGAACATCGCGATGAGCAGTTATACAGTAACATCATGAGAAGACAAAATGTTTTGCTAATTCGTGAAGTCATAATGACGTCCCTCGATGAGGTCATAGTATGCGCTTTCTTCGAGGAAGTCACCTGGATTCTCTATAAGTGGACGGAAGCTGTCGTGCACCACAAAAGTCAAGGAGGTTTGCTATTTAAACGTGAGTCATTCATGCATAAGGCGAAGTGATCAGAAATGTAGCTCGGTTCGTGAAGAAACTTCCCCTATGGGCATTCGTCTACTTACGTATCATTCTCATGCGCTTTCTCTTCTTTTGCATTATCGCCATTGCGAATCATCCTGGGGCACCTGGGATCTTTCATCAGTTCGCTCACACTATCGAAAGACGTAATTTGTCTGTCAGCAACCAAAAGTATTTTGTCCATATGCTCAAGGAACTGAATCTGTGTGCATACAACTAGTCTTGTCTGAAAAAAAAAACAAGAAAACAAGTTTACGCTCTAACTTAACTGCAGACATAAACCGTTTCAATGACAAAAAGCCGCTACTCGTACATTCGCGTTCACTGATGCACTGTCACAGGATACCAGTGGCATACAGGGCGGGTTGAGAGAGATTTTATATCCCTCCGAACTTATTCCATTTCTCACGTGTATGTATTTACACACAGTTACGTACAAAGCCATGTATTATTATTCATAGGGCATGTTCACCCCCCTCCCAATTTTCATTGGGGGGGGGTGGCGTCTTACTGTGGGATATTAAACAATTCTTCACGGTTCAAAAGTCAGAGTGCCACTTTTAGGAACTCATAGCCATTTGCTTATGAGTGCATGAATTCACTAACACAGCTGTGTACTTATGCATGCGTTTGGAGCTTTGGCATTATGGCAGAGAGATGTGTCAAACTGAAGACATGCATTTTGTAGCGTAATCTACAGTAGCCGAGGATGAGCACTTTGACGTGGCTTATCGAGAGCTGTGCGGCGTACGGGCGTAGAGGAGCGAAGTCACACGGCACCCATCTGGCACGCCGGAGAAGGTGCGGATGCTCCTGGATTGACGTGTTACTGGTAGCCTGGCGCTTGACTTGCATGAGCTCGCTCGCCAGTCCACCCACTCGTTCGTAGCTCACGCTATGTATATGCTGGCATAGCTCAGCTATGCCAAGTTCTTTTTTCGGGGGGGGGGGGTAGACTGGTCCCCAAAAAATGACCATAACACTACCACCACTGATTCCCGGAATATGTTAAGTTTCCAGTGCTCAGTCGACCTCAAGCAACTGCCGTGAAAACAGGTATCAACTGTATAAGAACATCAAGCAGGTATAGAACTAAAAGCGACATCATGTGTATCAGGGCAAGGTGTACTCTTACACCAGTTTCGTCGCATTACATCACACTTACCCTCAGGGTCACAGCCACTAACTTTTTTTCGCGTGGGGCGTATGTGGCGCAGGATCGTCTTAATATTTAAGGTGTGTTTGTATGTCTACACGTATATACACACACGCAATGTAAAACGTGGGAAGGAGGGAGCTGGCACTTTCAACACCCCCTTGGTTACGATACTGCTTCCTATTTCCTAAAGAGTGAAATGAGTAGGGTACTATCATAATATATTTCAATGTGAACAACTGTAATAGAAGAGTGGAAGAAGGGGTCTTTTTTCTCTTCTCTTTCAGGGTCTGATAACTGGCTAACCTCTATGTCCTTCCGTCTTTTTCTCCTTCTTTTCCTCATCTATTTTATTCGTTTTTGTAACAGACAACCAATGAAACAAACCTCAAGTTAAAGAAAATATACTGAATTGCATATTCTTTATTCGTATGCTCTTCTCAGCTTATTGGCTTGTTGGTTGCATTGGTAACTTAAAAAATAGCAATTTAGTCTTGAACCGCGCAAGAAAATCTGCTGAAAGATGTGGTACGCAATGGCTGTTCAACTCGTATATTTCAGCATAGCAGTTTACATGTCCTGCATTGCATTTGCATCACCTTTTTTCGTAGAATTCCGCGTCGGCCAATCACTTTGTGGAAGACCTTCGACGCAACATGCACGTCAAGCGCACTCAGTGTGTCGTCAAGAAGGTAGATGGTGCTGTCGCTGTACACCGCTCGAGCAAGGGCTATTCTCTGCTTCTGTCCACCACTTAGTGTCGCACCCTGTAGGTTCAAGGAGTAATACAGTGTTCATTGCTGGAAATGTTAGAAAAAGATCGCAGTTTTACCGCGACGGTGATGCAATGAATGCGATAGCAACAAATTTAGATAGAATACGAAGTCAGGCTAGCAGCTTGCCATTCAAATTTGATTTTGCACACCTGTACAAAACGCTGGTGTAAGAAAATATGGTCGGTCAAGGGACATCTTCCGTACGCCCTCTCCGCGTTGAGAGCGCAGAACGTAGAAGGGTATACTAACCACCCGCTGGCGGCTGCGGAGATAGCGAGATAGCACACGCATTGGTGATGACGACAGAATATTACACTTCACACTACTGCTCGAGCAGAACCTCCTCCAATAAAATAAAGGAGGCGTTGGCTTGAGCACCCCCCTCCCCTCGCACTTGTTCATGCTCGTTAAAGACGGGCGGGGCGTTTTCTTTCGCCTTGAGCATTCGCTGGCCAGTGTAGCACGCGTGGGGATTTTATCGCATGCGCCCAGCAAGCGATGAAGATGCGCGGGCTCGTTTGATCCCTGCCTCAGCAGTGTTTGTCACCCCTGCTTGCGCGCTAATAAATGATGGTAGAACGTACGGTTTGTCGGGGGATCTATCAATCTGAACGTTATACGGAATACAATGACTATGGTGACGGCAATGGCGACGGCGATAGAAATACCCCATCTAGACTGTCCATATACTCGCTATCCTAATAAAATGCTGAGAACATTGGTACGCTTCTCTTGTCGTCAACAAGGAAAACGAAGCTCCATTTACAACGCCGTACACAACTAAGGCAACATAAGGCCGAAGACATAAGGCCTCATGTCATGAAGTGGGATGCTGTAACTGTAGGAATCAAATCAAATCAAATCAAATCTTTATTTTTCTTATTCATAAAAGGATGGAGCGGCCACAAAAAGATACTGTTAGAAGTAGCTTGAAGAGGCGGACGCCCCTGAATTGACAGCTTTGTAAAACTCACCAGAGAAACACAGAGTCATCAGTGGCACAAATAAAGAGAAATAGCAGTATTGTACGCAGAGATGATCACGAATGACCCACAAAAATATAAAAAAATCAACACCACCAACAAACACTGGTACCTACAATCAGAACAGCGATTAACGACGACGAACGGCGACGAATGACGACGGAGGCAAAAAGATCACAAAGGACGATTGCTCACCTGCAATCGAATGTATTTTAAAAGGTGGGACTATGAAATCCAGTTTTAGTTGGGCACACGTACCTACGCGCTTGCGCAGCCATTTGAAAATCATTTAGGCGTGACACCAATTTTTTGCTAGGGAATGTAATCCTCATCTAGAATATTAAGAAATTTTAACTGAAAAAACAGCACCGGAAGAGGACGCTGACGTGATTACACAAGCACGGCGTGAATGGCACAAACACGCACGTCATTTTGTCTCTATCTTGTTCCAGCGCAGTTGCTTTAGTCAAAATCGGTATGTACAAACCAGCCCAATTCAAGACACTAATACAGATTTAGAGAACTGGCCGACACAGGTGGTAAGAAGGCGTTATAATAAGTTCCAAGCATTCTAAGATGTTAGCATGGTATAATATAGAATACTTCTTAATAAAGAAGAAGGACGAGACGCTTTTATTGTGGCGCGGTCATCAGAGTTTTCTTCCATCAGCGTGCGTCAGTGTAGGACTTTTTATATACGAGGTGCGTTAGAAAAACTGCATACTGGTAATACTGAAGGTGATATGGCAACATTGTTTCTAGCGAAATGTCACAGATTTCTCTGTTTATCCCGTCAACTTTCTTAGTCTGAATTACAACTTCGTATAGCCAACACTGTAGTTCTTACAGCGCCATAAGCGGAGTGAGTGAGTGAGTGAGTGAGTGAGTGAAACAACTTCATTTGGTCCACAATAGACGTGAGTTAACTCAGCGTCACCTGGCTAGACGCACTCGGGGGTGGTCAGGTTAAACCTGACCACAATATTGCGGGCCCTCTGGACGGCCAGGATTTGAGAGGTGGGGTCCTGAGCCCTAATCAGCTTCTTCATTTCTTCTCGGTGGAAAGTAGGATCAGCAAAGACACAGCCCCCAGAACATGCTCGAAGTCCGCATAACTACCACATGTGGGGCAATCTGTGCTTGAGAACCGTTCGGGGTATATCGTGTGCACTGCCGCAGGGCTCGTGTAGGTTCTTGTTTGGAGGAGTATACGAGTAACATCTTGGGCCTTGTACAGTGAGGAGTGTGGCAGAGACAGAACTCTTTTTGCGAGATAATGGTGTTTGCGTATCTCGTTGTACATGCAGAAAGACTCGGATCGCCCATGAGAAGACGCGTGGCATTTTTGTGTGTTACAGAAATGAAGCATCAGAATTGAGAACAGTATTGTGCCATGAAGTTCTGTGTTGAACTTGGTTATTCCGTAAGTGTGACTTCTGAAAAGTTGAAATGCGCATATGAAGAGCATGGTCTATCAAGAACTCAAGTTTCCCCACGAAAAAAATCATTTTTGGAAGGCTGAAAAAACTTTGAAAATGAAGCTTGCTCAAGGAGGCTCGCATCTTCGAAAATTCACGAAAACGTCGAACGTGTGAAGGCTCTTGTGAGGTCAGTGCGTAATTAAAAATAAGGATAATATATGGGGAGCTAAACAGTTTCACCTAACATCAAATTTCGACAGACAACTTGAACGTGTAAAAACGTTATCCGTGCGAGACCAGACATTGAAGACAAGTGAATGCTTCATAATGACGGTGCCTCTTGTAACAGTCCTCTTCATTAGTGAATATTTTACCTCAAAACGCATTATCCTTGTTCCTCCGTCCCCTATTCACCTGAATTGAGTCCTTGTGACTTTTCACTTTTCTCGAAATGAAAACATGCCATTAAAGGACGTCATTTACAACTCTGGAGAACATTCAAAGGACTGGGACTGGCCAGACGATTTGAAGATGCGAAAGCGTAATTCGAGCAAGACAAGACACTGCAGACAAGTCGGTGCTTCATGACCACAGTGCCCCGTGTAACGTCTCGGTGCATGCGGTAGGTGAACGTGATGTCGGGAAACATGCACAGTCGAGTAGCTAGTGAGGCGGATGAACGCTTCGGGGTTAGCGGCGAAATCTCGTATGCGACTTCGGTAACTCGGCGAAGAACTCGGCAAGGCCTTACGTATCGCGACAGTTTTTCACTCAAGCCAACGTGACGCGAAGGCAGTCAGAGCAAGACCAGGGAGCCAGGGGTGAAACGCAAGTCGCGATGGTGGCTATCGCAACGGCGCTTTTGGTCGGCTTGAGATGCCAGGAGTGGATCACGGACAACACGACGTGCTGTCGCCACGCGAACGAAGACACCAAAATGAGTAGTAAAGGTCTGGCCAGAAAAAACTTGTGCGCACACGATCATAAGTTTCGTAAAAACCCAAATCACCAGTGGTCAGAGCATCGTGTAATTGCGAGAGAATAAATTATCGCAGATGCTAAGGAACAATGAGCAGCAGTTCAACATTGTGTGGTGTCATATTGCGTTGATACAAAGTAATGACGTACAGTATAAACATACGAAGACAGCCATCCTTTGGTGATGAGGTGAGAAGTTGTATAAGGGATCACAAATTGTGGTCGCGACGCTGTTAGTCGGTGACGTGTAGGAAGGAAGCCACTGACTGACAAAGTACAAATATCCAAATCACTTTTGTTGGTGTCAGGCTGGTCGACAGGGTATCAAAACAGGCATTCAGTGAACTTGTGTAGCCGTCCAGGCTTGTACGCTACAGAAAATGTGAATTCTCAGAAACGTAATGCCCAACGACCAAGGCATACTGTAGGATATTTGAGTGAGGAGAGCCAATATAGGGCATAATAGTCTGTTACCACGGTAAAATGCTGTCTAAACAAGCATGGGCGAAACTTACCAATGGCCCAAACAAGGCCAACGCATTCATCTTTTGTGATCCAATATTTGTGCTCTGAAGGCGAAAGAAGGCGGCTAGCATAAAAGATTACACGATTGATATCCCCCTGTCGCTGGGGAAAATACCGCCACTACTATGGCCACTTGCATGCGTACGAACTTCCATGTAAGCAGATGGGTCAAAATGACCCAGAACGGGTGGATTCACACGGCGACTCGTAAGTGCTCAAAATCCTTGAGCTTGCTCAGGTTCCAAACTGAAAGAGCTGTCCATTTAAAGAATGTTGGTGAAAGGAAGTGCAATTTTGATGAAGTCCTCAATAAAGCGCCTGAAGTAAGAACAGAGCCTTAGGAAACATCAGACATCAGCACGACGAGTTGGAAATTCGTGGATTGCGCGCACTTAGTCGGAATCAAGCGGTACGCCTGTTGCGTACACCAGGTGACCGAGAACTCATGATTGACGACAGCCGAAATAACATTTCGCAGGATTTAGCTGTAGGCCGGCTCGTTCGAAGACGTCAGGGACGGCCGAGCGCCTGTGGAGGTGGCCGTCAAAGGTAGGGAATAAACAATAATGTCATCGTGATAACACACGTATGTGGACCCTTTAAGATCACGTAGGAGAGAGTCCATATTGTGTTCTGAGGTGGCCGGGGCATTACATAGTCAGAAAGTCATCACTTCGAATTGGCAGAGACCGTCTTGGTCAACGAATGCCGTCTTCTCGTGATCTGATTCGTCGACTGCAATTTGCCAATAGACAGAACGTAAATCGATCGAAAAGAAATATTTGACACCATGAGTCCAGTGCGTCATCAATACACGGAAGCGGGTTTACGTCCTTTTTCGTGATCTTGTTCAGATTACGATAATATACACAGAACTTCCAAGCATTGTCCTGTTTTTTTTACTGAAACGACCGGGGCGCCCGTAGAGTAGAGGAGGGCTCGATAATATTCGCAGTGTTCATATACTGTCGTGCTGCCTAGCGAATTCAGGAGCGTCCTCTCAAGGATTATCAATAGGCAGACGCTCCCAGTGCTCTCTTGTATGGCGGTGCTAGCTGCAGTGTTGACGTATTAGCAAGAAACTTACAGAAACCACTATATATGTTTTCTGCATCATTGAATATATCTGACTGCCCGTGACACGATCAATCCGATTCGTTTTTGCGGGACGTGAATTTTCAAGAAAGCACGTGGCAACTCTCACTTTCGAATATAGCCCGCAAAGTACACATACCAGTTTCGCAAGATTTTCTGCAGCCACTTTGGATAGTTAAGTATTCTCGTCTTACCATCCAGTTAAAACTCACCTTGTTTTACGTGCGTGTAGCATTCTTCAGTGCTTTTGTAGTGCATGATTCTCATAACATTTCTTGCACGCGGAAAGTATCGCAGGCTCGCGATTTGGGTTTCCAAACCTTGACGTATACACTGCGCCGCTTGTTTTTTTTTTTACGTTCACTGATAAATGACAGCACACTGCAAGTGATTCCTTTCTTGCCTGCTATCGGAGCGAAATGATCACCACAGTGCCCGCATGGCGCACCCCCCATGTAAACGTGGTGAGTGTGCCGTGTGGGTGTTGTGCGTGGTGAATGACGCGTTGTTGGTGCTACTGTATTCGTTTGGCGAAGAGAATCCCTCAGATTACTTTGATAAGTGGTGTTCACAGAAACCGTCTTGATGTCGAGGATTTTTCACTGTACATAGGTGGTTGTTAACGCGTTGAGAGTGACAGCGACAATGAACGATCAGCTGTTAGCTCACGAGCGGCGAGTTGCACTTCACATTCTGTCATGCGTTATTAATGTTTTTCACGCTGCTAAAGCGCTTTGATTGTATTTATTGTATAATATACTTCAGCGAGCTCAAAATAAAAGCAAATTTTTTCTCGTGCATAGAATGTATCCCGATTACAGTGGATATTACAAAGCACCACAATCCACGAACACGCTCGAGCCCAAACAAGCGAAGCGAAATGGTTTGAGCAATGAAATATGCGGTTACGACTACATTCCACGCTAACTTCTCCTGGACTTCATCGGTGCTGTCCGAACGACGTTATTGTTCAACAAACTTTCGCATCGGCGAAAAGTGTACGGGTGCCGATATCCTTGTTTCAATCGCACTGATGGAGCCTGCAACATCCGAGTGCACAGAATTGCACATGGTTAAAGTTTGGTTATGGCTGTGACACAACCACTACTTAATGGCAAGTAAAATGCTTGCGTTTTGTTGAAGAAACAGCTGCATGCTGATTACAGCACAAGGAATGACGACAGCGTAATATGTTTGCGAGTTATCCCTACGTTAAATATTCGGTCCTGTGCAGCCGCGATGGCACGCTACCTACTCGCTAGTGACCTACGAGTACGGCGAATCCGCTAGACGAAGCAGATTGGTCCGTCATACGGCGTTCGACATTAGGATCGGTATCTGTACCGGTTCGCGGAATGCTGTTGAGGCACAACAGAGAAAATGATCGGGGCGGTAGAGGTTGGACATGGGCTAACAGTGGATGAGATGTCTATATTTGCAATTTTTTTGGTGAAAAACAGCCTCTATGGGTGAGATTAACGCGTATAGAGACACAAAAGCTCAGAGCCATAGCCTCAAGTTTACGACGTGTGGCTTGATTCAAACTTGGTGATGTTGTTTTATGCAACAGTGCAGGTTCATTACAGGAAGAGGTCGCAGCTGCATTAGGAAGCCAGTCGAGACTTTGCATGATGCGCTTGCCTTTTCTTTGCTTTCAATGGCAGCCCTCTTTGGCGAAGAATTCAACTGTTGTCCAGCTCCTAAGTGAGAAGTTTAGTGAATCGTCGTCAATGTCCTTCCTAATGTGTCCGACTTTATCTGCCTTCAGCATGATGTTGTCAATGGCTTTTCGGCAAAGTGCCAGAACGTCCTCAACGTATAGAATTTAAGATTTGTTGTTCATCTGGGCATGGTATGCGAGCTTTTCTGGGCTTCTGCTTGGCGTCCTATGAGTCTCCCGAAAAGATCATGAATCCTCTCTTTGCAGAAGTCCCAACTTGTAAGTTCGGCATCGTGTGCCTGAAACCATGCCTTCGTGGTGCCCTCAAGGTTGAATATCTCGTTCCCCAGCATAAGTGTTCGATCCGAGCTCTAACTGTTAGTGACGCGCTGGTACAACGGCAGTCACTCACCGACGCCAACCTTGCAGTGCCGCCGAAGATTCCCGGGTGACGTGGAGTCAAGACGCATTGCAGTGGTGTCTCAGTGGCCAGGACACCGTCGGTAGCCAAAGCAGTGGAACTGATGGGACGCCCGCTGCCGAGATCCAGGTCCGACTTTCATGGAGACTACCCAGCACCTCTACCGAAATCATACGCATAGAGTTGCAGCTGCAATTGCAGTCGCCGATGCCCTAAGGCAAGTGTGACACTATCGGTTCTCCACCCGAGAAACTTGAACCTCTTTGATGACTTCTAGTTTTATCTAGCCGACTTTGGCGCTAAGAGTTGCAGCTGCAGTTGCAGCCGCAAATGCCCTAAGGCAAGAGCGACATCCTTCGTTCTAAGCCCGAGAAACTTCCACTTCTTTTATGGCTAGTAGCGTCCTCTAGTCGATGCTGGTACAAACATCTACTTAACAAAACTAAGGCCTTCCAATTGCAAACCGTTCATTTATTTGCTGTACGTACTGCATATGAGCAATTTGTGCATGCCGATTTGAATTATCCTGAACACAACAGCATTTGATAGCGTTAAAGAGCTCGTGTCGCAGAAAACCCGCCGCCAGCGTCGGCCCCGTTGGTTGTAAGCTAAATATCCTCTGTGTGTCTGACCGAAAAATAAAGTTACCAAGATAGCCGTGGGAGGCCACTACTTGTCCACGCGTGTGCGCGCCATCACACTGAGAAAGCTGCGCATTCGGAGAGCTCCAAGTCACGATGCGTGGTAGTTTCTTGCCCTGCCACCCCTCCCTGCTTAGCTTCCAGCGCTTTCATCGGGACGAGAGAACAGATAATGCAATTGCAGCATGCGACCAACCTTTGTAACTCCACTCGCACTGGACGGATTCATAAAAGTTTTGCGGCGTTGAATTCGGGAGGCAATAAGATATTCTAGTGAACTCATTCTATGGTTACTTGAAAAAGTGTTTTAGGGTCCCGTTAACTCATTTTGTTCGACAGGTGATGTGACGAAAATGAGCCCATTCAGCGATAATAGCGCGCGCTGGTCCAATCAACTGTGTTCGTCTATGTGTGCGTGGCGTGCGTATGTATGTAACAAAACATGAATAAGAATGCACTTAGCAGTTGAAGGGTGCACTAGGGGTCGGAGTTCGCTGTCGCATTCAACTCCTAAAGGCGAAGCTTATGGGTCCCCCAATTTGTTTTCCTCTTTGGATGACCCTTCGCCCCTCCCCCTCAAAAGTCAGCGTCCACTAGGGGTGCAAAGCTGGAGTATAGTAGAGCTTGTGGGCGGCCGAAATGCTATCCACGCCTTGATTTACGTGTTGTTAACAAGTATCGTCTTAATCAGCATAATGCAGTTTTTAAAGTGTCAATTAGGTGGTCTTAGCAAGGTGATAATAAGCACGGTGATCGTGAAATAGCTTTAGGCCACCGTTAGGTAGCCATGAAATAAATAAAATGGTCCTTAATAGCCTTATCAGCCTAGCTTTGGGGAACAGTTTATTCGACAAATTCTAACTGACACGGTCGTATATTCAAGGTACGGTTTAGCAACGTCGTATTTATCATGGCGTAAGCTGTTTAAAATAGCCAGGTCTAAATTGGCATGGCTTTAACAAGCACTGCCTTTTTCTCTCTTTTTCTTTCCCCAAGTACAATGTGATACAGAAAAATATACTACAACTATCCCCATTTCTCGAATATACGTCGCCGAGACCATACTTTCTTTATTATCAGTTCCAAGTTAGAACACGAAAATAGAGAGAAAAAGCACCGGCTACGCTATTGGCTGCAAGTGCAAGGTGCAGTGACGCAATATACGTCGCAGTGTTCTGATCATGCGAAATGTTGAAATGAAAACCTTGAACAGTTGCACAGTTCAATGAACTTCTGTTCATACTTCCAAATTCCTGTGGCTGGAATATGGGCATAGACTGATCATCATCATTATCATCATCATCATTATCATCATGATCAGCCTGACTACGTCCACTGCAGCACAAAGGCCTCTCCCATCTTCCGCCTGTTAACTCGGTCTTTTGCTTGCTGCTCCCAATTTATACCCGCAAACTTCTTAATCTCATCGGCCCACCTAACCTTCTGTCTCCCCCTAACCCGCTTGCCTTCTCTGGGAATCCAGTTAGTTACCCTTAATGACCAGCGGTTATCCTGTCTATGCGCTACATGCTCGGCCCATGTCCATTTCTTGATTTCGCCTATGATATCCTTAACGCCCGTTTGTTTCCTTATCCACACTGCTCTATTCTTGTATTTTAAGGTTACACCTGCCATTTTTCATTCCATTGCTTGCTGCGTCTTCTTGAATTGACTGATCGATGCCTTTAAATAAGTACCCAACTGCTGCATTTGCAGAGTTTCCATATTGATACAGAACAGCCGCCGCAGCTTTGTTGCATGAAAGAGAAAGACGACGTCGGTTGCTCGTTGTGGATGAACTGCCGCCATCTTGTTCGCCGAGCTCAGTGCATGGCATATAATTTAATAAATAAGTTACCCGAAACATTATTGGTGAAGGTGCGCGACCCCCGTACCTTGATGAAGACGCGCAGCGGTCGCAACACCGGAGACTCTTCGACTATTGCCAGTGCCTCATCATTACCGGCCTCTCCAGCCGAGTCGGCAACCTAGGTCACCCTGCCACCCCTGCGGGATCCTGTCACTTTCTCCGCTGACTATACCATCAACGTTGACCCGTGGCTGCACCGGTACGAGCGTGTCAGTGCTACCCACCACTGGGATCGCATGCTCATGCTCGCCAATGTTGTGTTCTGCCTCGACGTCAGCCGCTGACTTGGTTCGAAACCAATGAAGCCGAAATCACAAGCTGGGATCTCTTCGAAACGAAGATTCGTGATCTTTTTGGGGATTCATCTGGTCGTCAGGTCGCTGCCAAGAAGACTCACGCCTCTCGTGCCCACACGTCTCCTGAAGCATACGTCTCATACATTCTTGACGTCTTGGCGCTTTGTAGCAAGGTCGACCAGAGCATGTCGGAAGACGAGAAAGTCAATCACGTCCTCAAAGGGATTGCTGACGATGCCTTCAGCCTGCTGGATTTAATAATGTCGCGAGCATCGACACGATCCTGACAGAATGCCCCACTGCTGTCGTCTAGTGGCTAAGGTACTCGGCTGCTGACCCGCAGGTCGCGGGATCGAATCCCGGCTGTGGCGGCTGCATTACCGATGGAGGCAGAAAGGTTGTAGGCCCTTGTGCTCAGATCTGCGTGCACGTGAAAGAACCGCAGGTGGTCGAAACTTCATATATCAATCAATCCATCCTGACAGAATGCCACTTTCTAGAACAGGCTAAAGCACACCGCGTCACCCATTGCATCACGGGTTTGCCAAACACAGTAGGTACTTTTTTTTGCGATGACGCCTTTCGCCAAGTTACCTGATGTGACAACCTCACCCGCATCATTCGTCGTGTGGTCGAGGCAGCTCAAGCAGTAGTCCTTCCACTGCCTGATCTATCTCCGACCACGATCTCACTGATACAAGCCGTCGTTCGTCAAGAATTATCGAACGTCGGCCTACACCCTGTTCAACCAGTCTACTCTGCCGAGCCTTTTTATCGTCGTCCCTCCACTCCTCGCTTTGGTTCCAACTACTCTCGACAGCACAATTTGTCCGAATGACGTACACTGCACGACAAGTCCATATGCTTCAACTGCCGAAGTGTCGGTCACATCGCTCGCCTCTGTCGCAAGCACTGGGCTCCTCCGGCAGGCTATGGGCCTCTTCCCCAGGCCACTGCTGTCCACCAGTCGTCCTCAGCATTTGATTTTGATTCCCCTATGCCGACCACATTCTCTGATTCTGCCGCACCTCTGTAGAGACCTCGCTACGCCCGTTCACCATCCCCTGCTCGCCGTCAATCTCGTTCGCGCCCACAATGCCATCCTGACTCTTTGACCTATTCGCAGCGCTCCCGACCGGAAAACTAGGCAGTGCAGTTTCTAGAGGTGAAGCTGCATTGACGACGACCTCTGCAAGAAATCCTCGTGTAACATTACCGACCACCGGAAATATTTTGGGCGTTACTTTAGACAATGTACCTGTGCATGCATTGATCGGTACCGGTGTGCATGCGTCCATAATGAGCGCTGCTCTTCGTCGCCGCCTAAAGAAAGTTGTCACACCCGCCTTGAACCGAGCCATCCGAGTCACCGACGGGGGAACTTCCCCCATTATACACATGCGCTCTGCCCGTGTGAATGTTGCCGATAGAAGCACTGCTGTTCTTTTCACCGTTATAGGAAATTGTCCTCATGATCTAATTCTAGGTATAGATTTTATAACCGCTCATTCGGCTCTTAAGGATTGTTCAGCCGGCTGTCTTGACCTTGAGATGCCTCTACTTTCCGATCTGACCAACCCACCCCAAAGCCGGCTTTGCTGCATTGATTTCGTACACGTTCCGCCTAACTGTGTTACCCACATCGACCTCTCCTCTACGCCACCTGTACCTGACGGCGATTACATGGTGGCACCAATTCATGTCATGATGCTTATGCATGGTATCGCTGTTCCGCACACAGTATTGACAATTGTTGGAAGCCACACATGCCTTCCTATTGTCAATTATGCCCTTACTGCCCAAATTCTTCCCCAAGGTATCTCCCTGGCCTAAATTACTGCCCTACAAGACCATACGGTTGAGCCATTCAGAGTGGATGATTTCTGTACCTCAGACCATGGCCCAACTCTATCACGTTCATCGGGCGTCGACGCTGACCGCATGGTACCATCAGACCTCGCTCCTGATCAAGCGCGAGCCCTCCATCACGTCCTGGAGTCCTATAGTGACATTTTCAACTTCGCAAGCACGGCCTTAAGCCGAACGAGTGTTGTTACTCATCGCATCAATACTGGTGACGCGAGTCCACGTTTCCCGTCCCGACGTCCATACCGTGTTTCCGCGTCCAAGCGTACAGTCATACAACAGGAAGTCGAAAAGATGCTTGCAGAAGACATAATGGAGCCCTTGGGTAGCCCCTGGGCTTCTCCTGTCGTCCTGATCAGAAAGAAGGATGGAACATGGTGCTTTGGTGTATATTATAGGCATCTCAACAAAATTACGAAGACAGGTGTGTACCCGTTGCCTAAAATTGATGATGCCTTAGACTGCCTTTACGTTCTGCGTATTTTTCCACTATCGACCTTCGAACTGGCTGTTGGCTGATCGCTGTCGACGAGATGGACCGTGAGAAGACCGCATTCGTCACTCCAGACGCTCTTTATCATTTCAAAGTTATCCCCTTCGGTCTCTGTAAAGTGCCGGCCACATTCGAAAGAATGATGGACTTTGTTGAAGAAATGAACTAGCCGCCGTGCTCATAGCGAAGGCCACCCGTCGACCTCTTCTTATTCTGAATGCTGCTCTAATCCACGATGATGATAATGCGCGCCTCGTCTTCTACACAGTTTGCAACATCCTCTACGCCCCCACAGTGGCACCTGACGACAAGAAAACTGAACGCTCACATGAGTCCGAGTACAAAATGTTCGTCAGTATTAGTAAGAGTTCCACGTCACTCCTAGAAGTGTCATCCGGGTCTTCTCCTGCACTAGATCCTCCAGCGGTGTTCTCGACGCTTGTGCCACGTTCGTGCCATTGAGTGCATTGGCTTCGATGCACCTCTGTTGTCTCTGAGCAGGTTTCCTTTGTATCTAAATTCCCATTGAAGGCGCTTCCAGAAAAATATTGTGTAGCTCTTTCTCAGGCAACTTTTTCTTCACTTTCTTTTTTTTTTGGCTCCACTTACCTTGTATTTACGTTGCCTCCGTCCTCATCTCATCCTTTCGCTTCGATGATGTGATACTGTCCCGGCATTTCGCCGCTTTGCGGTAATCGGCACTGTCGTACATACTCTCTTCAATCTTGCTTTGTGCACCTTTCACATTGAGCAGAAGCTGGGCGCTGTACAAGGAGCTTGCTTTTGTGTCACCACGATTTTTTTTTCTTTTTCATTTATTCTCGCTCTATCAAGTGGCCTTGATTTTCCTCGGTCGGGCGCTTGTATGCACGGTGGTGAGGGCTTTGTAACGTCTGAGTCTGCCAGCCTTCGCTTGAACGTATTATTAATATCTCGTGAATGGCCTTCTAGATCTACGAAGTTTTCTTCGTTCTCAATCATAAGAATACCTTCCACCTCGAACACTGCAGGTGTTGTAGGCTTCTTGTTAATAGCCTGATGGGTGCAGCATGCTAATGAGATCTCTAACGACGCTGAAGAGGCCTTCTCTGTAGCTGAAGTTCAAGCTTGTGTGCAGCGATTTTGTCCCTCTATCTGTCCTGTGGTACACTCATCCAAGTTCTATGGGACAAGATGGACGTTGACGACGTAGCTGCTACATTGTGGTGACAATGTCGGAGAAAGCACTTTCTTCTGAGCCTCCGTTCTCACACACTGTCGTATTAAGTCTAAGTGCATCTGCCGAGCCTTTAATGTATCTGCGATCTTAAATTCTGCTCCGACCCTTACTAGAATAATCTTGTACTCATAAACTTTGGCTTCTTCCATTTCCGCTACCAAATGATCGATGTCAACTGTGTTTGCATTCTCCTTATCAATTCCACTGAGAAGCTCGTACTGTTCAGTCAAAATTCGGTAAAACTTCTTCAACTCGCATACTGACGGGTGGTTTGTATGCCAAAGCTGTCCGATATCTGCGATCACCTGCGTGACGGCCTTGCGTGTTTGATTCCGCCTTTCGTGGAGGGCCTCCATAATCCAGTCCAGTGTCGGAAACAGAAGACATCACTGGCCGGCCGTATCACGAGGCGAAGTCAGAGTCAACACGGCATCCATCGCAAAAGGTTCGCACCACGAATATCCGTAAGTTGTAGGGCGAGTCAGGGCGAAGCCGAAGTAGACGTGAGGGCTCCCGTCTCGCGAGCCTCCAGACGATGTCTGCGCTCACGTTGATGCACCTTCAAGATGTCGACTTCCATGGACTGCCTTGCCTTGCGATTATCAGGACGTCGTCATCAAGGGCGAGTCAGGACGGAGCCGAAGTGAACGTGAGGGCTCCCGTCTCATGAGCCTCCAGACGATGCCTGTACTCACGTCAGTTCATTGGTGCTCCTAGTGGTCTCAGTCGCAACTGGAGTCACGCTCCCAGGTCTCGGCGGTGGTTAGGCCTCGCACATCAACTTTAGCCAAGCACAAGCAGTTCCGACGAGTTGCGCAACCGATGTGGTGGACTTTCCGGTCTACGATATTATTTTAGTACACGAAGCTCCACGCCAAGTTTACAAGTTCACAAGCACAAGTTTACAACTTGGTACCATCAGCAAACGAACGGTCTTACGAAGCGCCTCAACCGCACCATAACTGACATGCTTTCTAAATACGTAGCGGGCGACCACCTGGGACGTGCATTTGCCATTTGTGATGTTCGCATAAAATTCGTCGCGTCATGACACTGCCGGCTAATCTCCATTCTATCTTCTATACGGCAGAGAACCCGCCCAACCCTTTGACACCTTGCTGCCCTCGGTCACTGAATATACCGGTGAAGCTATCGCACGAGCCGATCACGCACGCCAACTCGTCCGCAGCCGACTGCAGGCCTTGCAGGAGCACCAAAGACAACTATACGATTCCCATTGTCAAAACGTGCACTTTTCATCAGGTTCCCTAGTTCTTTTCTGGTCCCCCACTCGGTGTGTAGGTCTTTCTGAAAAACTGCATGCTGTCACGCTACACTGGGCCATACCGCGTCGTTCGCCAGGTGACTGACGTTGCATACGAGATCATTCTGGCCGATCCAACGTCATCATCATCAGCTTCGAGGGACATAGTGCACATAGCTCGACTCAAGCCTTATCACCCTCCTTCAACCACATGCGAGTAGCTCAAGCACCGAGACGGTGCTTCTACCGCCGGGAGGTTATGATACAGAACACCCGCCACAGCCTTGCTGCATGAAAGAGAAAGACGACGTCGGTTACTCGTTGGTGATGAACTGGCTACATCTTGTTCGCCAAGCTCGGTACGTAGCATATAATTTAATAAATAGGTTACTCGTGACAATATTATTATTATTAAGCGTTAGAGATAAAATATTATTATTATTATTATTATTATTATTATTATTATTATTATTATTATTATTATTATTATTATTATTATTATTATTATTATTATTATTATTATTATTATTATTATTATTATTATTATTATTAGGCGTTAGAGATAAATCAGCTATCCGTACCTTTTGTCCAACTTCCGAGAGGTCTCCAGCTGGAAACCCAGCCATGTCCTTCAGGAGGTCGCAAGCAGACAGGACCCTATTGCACAGGGACGCGTCGTACGGTTTTCCGAATAATATGTTGTCCCTTATGGACATGTTGTAGATGCATGCACTCTGCGGCACACATGCTATGGTGCCCTGGGAGAAAAAGACTCGTTAGTGAACATGGGCCCCACAGAAGTTTATTGGCTGCTAAAACTGGTGTAATTGTGATAGCAACTGAGTTTTGAAATAGGAATATTAAACGTAAACAAAAGCCCATGCTGCTAAGTGCTTCAGCGTGCAGCGTGCTTCCCACGACAAAATCAGAATGTGTAACACCGATACCCAAATTTGGCTAAGCTTAAAATATTGGCTCAAGTTCCTGCATTCAAGAGTGAATGTGAGTATAAACTCTCAATACGCAAATCAGACTCACTGCGAATGATACTAGCCACAGTCTGAACATGAGTATAGTGCATGTATGCGAATACAAATCATAACCTACCATAGTAAACCACACCTTAGTATGCATTAATCCCTAAGAATGCTATTATTTTGTGCCACTTAGTAGTACGGGCACGTTTAAAATTTAACGAATGCGGTTACCATTCCTGACGAGGGCGTTGTACCCAGTGGCTTCATCTGGTTCATCATTGGGCCTAAAGCTCATCAAATACCCAACGCACGCCCATAGCAACCATGCCCACTCACCCTCACCCTGAAATGGCCGCTTATTTTTTGAACGTCGCCTTGAAATGAGCTCAGCAGGGTCGACTTTCCGCTTCCAACGGATCCCACAATTCCAACCAGGCAACCAGGCTCCACTTTCAGGCTCACATCACGTAAGGCAGCTTCCGCAGTTGCTCCGGAAAAAGCTTCTGCATTGCTCCACGTGAATGAGCACTCGTCCAACCAGATGGACCCTACGCAGAAAATAAGGAGTTGCTATTCTGCGCTAACATCACTCAAATGCCAGCAGCGTACGTGCATGATGCAGTTAGTGTAAAACGTTCACACGTTAGCCTTTTCGGGCTCACTTATTCTTGGACCACTTTCACATTGCCCAAAATATTTTCCACGAAGACGAGAATGCAATATACTTCACTATACAGGACAGGATTACCGAAACAAAAGTGGGGTCTTTGGTATTAACCTGTCATACAACTGAACAAGAGTAGGCTTAAACGTGTAGTAATCTATTTTACTGTTTTTACGAGCCCGCTAACAAAACAGAGCACAGAATAATGACACACCGAAAGTGCTATAACTTACAACATTTCATTTATTTCTCAAGGGGCTACAACGGATGATCAGCGGAGATGCAGCGCACGCAGGTGTGGTCGGAGGAAATAAGACAATGCTATTGCCACATGCCCTCCTTACCATTTATTTTTATGTGCCGGCCACAATACACGTTTAACGGCTGCTTTGGGCAAAGAACACTGAATGACGTGCTATAGGAACCATTTAGGTACTATTAGAACCTACCGATGATAATACGCGCACAACTAGAGCACTGGAGTTTCTTCTGGAACTTAACTAGCCACTAGCAATAACGCTGAAATATTCTATGACGAATGTACAAACGCCGGCGTGCTTCACCGCTCATCACATTTATCCACGACCGACACTCTGTGCGTCGATATAAGCGTACAGCGTGCATTGCTTGCTGTAATCTGAGTTACCGTATCGGGGCCGCAAGTTCGGCCAAATAAAGAGTTCCTTGTTGCATACGTCAGTCACTGCGTTCGTCAACGTCCCGACCCTATAACAATATGAAAATAGCAACTTGTAAGGGGTGAACCACCGGGAAAATCACTTTAGTTACGACAGTTGGCAAGGTTATTACTTCTGCAGATCTGAAAAATTCCGGAGGAACGCAAACTGTCCATTCAATTCATAGCGTGCAAAGTGCGAGTTAGGCAACCTAGAAACTTCTGCTACTTCGATACATTAGGACGAAGACTGGTGCAAACGACACGGGAAATAGTACAAATATTGAAAACACCAAGCTTGTGGAAGATGTGTGTTAGTACGAGATCATCTCAACCGATAAAGAAGGAATCTGAGTTTTTCAAAGGGCCACTCACCAAGTTCCATACCAAATTTTAGAGAGACAGTGTAAGTTGTTGGGTGTCCAATGAGGAACATTTTGCCACAAAACTTTTTTGAATCGGTTCATCACGAACGGAGAAAACAGGTTTTTTGAAGCAGCGCGAACGAGGAAGAGAGGAGGCAAGCTCGAAACCCTTGCCGCTCCTCCGCGTAGCCTTCGCAAGCCAAATCTCTTCCCTACCCTCTCCAGCATCCGACCATGAGGTGACGTGCACATGACGTGCCCAAACAAGTCCAACCCCCGAGAACGCTAGCCGCATTGCTTTGTTGACCAGCGTTATGTTGTAGTCTTCTGCCTGTTTCTGCGGGATGGTTTGGAAACGCTAGCTTAGACGCGGCAGAATAGACGAGCACAATGAATGCGCGAACGCTTAGGAGCGTTCCACGGGGATGCACTGACCGCGGGGACACGAACGCACGCGAAACGCCAACACATTAGCCTCGCATCTCGTTGCAATTATCGGAAAAGTTCTTTATTACGTCTCATTATTCATCTAGAGTTATATTGATCTGTTCAAGCAAGAAATTACATAAACTATGCATGACATGGTAAATAATTTTCGCCATATCACGTGCCACTGTTTGCAGCGTCAGAGCAGAGTCTTCTACGTATAGGACCAACGTCACTGCATTGGCGTGTAAGTAGGGCCATTATTACGCGCACGACATGCCCTTAAGTGCCAACAACTGGCACGCGTATGCTAGCGTCTACGCGTCAAAAGCGTCAAATGCACCTCTCGGCGTCGGCGTCGGAGGGGCATACGCGAGGAGGCGCGATGGATCAAGCCGGACTTGATATTTTTGCCACGCGTACGCTACGTCACCACGCGTACAGTGGCGCCAACCAACCAGGGGCCACGCGCCAACTAACCAGAGGCCGCGATGACTCCGAATGCTGTGCCTAATGGCCGCCGCTTCGAAGGCACAGCCGAGTGCTGAAAGCAAGCATGAAAATTACTCCAAACGTTCCTGAATGACCGCTTCGTAATCTAGAACGACAACGAAACGACGAACGACTGCGAGTGCTACCAGCGTGACGCGGTTTCGTGCTGAGTTCGAGAGACGCCGACAAATCCAGCGAATGCCGGCCGGCTATGCTAGCGCCGGTCCCGAGTGCGATCGTCGGCCGAGCGAAAGGAGCATGTCGGTGTTCTTGTTCTTTGATCTGTGACTTTCTGTGCTGAAAACGAGTGTAAACAGACTTCGGAGGTTCGAAGGTTTGAGCGTGAGCCCTCGCCTACCGCGGAGGCAATTTGGAGCGGTGTCATCTGCATCCGCGCAGGCCTCTACCGTCTAGTTCGTATGAACCAGCACAGGCGAGGAACCTCGGCTGAAAAAACTCTACGGTAGTTTCCGTCGCAACATAGACACCATATACGACGCCCGAAGCATCGCGTAGTTCATATGGAGGAGTTTTTATCTGCACTGTGTTTGTTTTCAACATCGGTATTCATCATCGCTGAAAGCGAACCTCGCACTAGCCAACACATTTCCGTGATGTGAAAACGTGCGTACTTATATAAGTGTATTCGCGAATTGTACGACGCTGAAACATTCGTTGGCTTTGGTGCAAATCGTTTTCGTGTGTTTCCAAGCTAATAACAAGCGTGCGCTGGTTGGTAGCAGTGTGAGGTGACTTCGTGTCGGGTACCACCAACGCTGACACATTGAGCTGTCAGCGGTCTCATTTCCATTCACGTACAAGACAGAAACTCGAGCGTGCGTTGCTGTGGTGATCGAAAAAGAAAGTTGCATGATTAAGTGCTGCTGGTACTGCCTGCTATTTCACTTCTCGCTTCTTCTGCTTCTCTGCCACGCTCAGTAGCACATACGTTGTTTGGAGGCATTCTATCACACACATTCTTAATTTATAGCTCATTCTGATACTCATAGCTATAGGCATACAATGGCGCTTCTCCATCATTTTACAGTTTACCATAATATAACACGCGTTTTGTTTACAGCTGGACAGATAACTGAAAACCTTGTGAGAAGCACATGATTTCAAATCAGCTGCACGATGACACGATAGTAGGAAGAGAAGGTTACCACATGTATGCACAGAATGAATGAAAGTGCACTAGTACTGTACTGCGCTTTGTATAGAAGAAATGCAAAAAGTACCTCATGTGACTTACTACCTTTCAGAACTGTGCATGTATTTATCTGTTCCTCCAGACTGTAATGAGCTGAAGATATTATTGGATGGTTTCGAACATTGAATCTTTCTATGTGTTTCCAAGGACTGCTTCATTTCTGTTCAGTTTTTTAGTATACACATTAACTTGGACCATATATATGCATGCACCTAAGCACATTCAAAATATCAGGATATTCAGTTTAGCTATGTAAGAAAACTTGCCAAAACTTCTGTACGGTGCTCCGGTGCAATCCTATGACAGGTATCTGTCCCTTCAAAAATTTTGTAGATGCTTTATTGCATTTTGACTGTTGATGACAAGTGAAAGCCTTCTATACAGTGGTTCGCTGCAATCTCAAAACCAATGTCTGTCTCATCAAGAAGTGTCAGATGCATTTTGTAAATGTTAAAAGATATTTAAACTAGTAGCAAAGTGCACAAACCTTAAACACAGCTCTGATCTGCAATCACAATTCAGCTTAGAAGCCATTTGTAGTGCTCTCTAACACGTTCAAATAAAGTTATCAAACACTGGAATGATCTACTTGGTTCGGTTCGTGATACCAGTGTGTCTGACTTTTGGAGGCACTTGTATCATAATAATGTTCTATTTTTCTCATTTCTTACCGGGGTGCACTCAGGAAGTAGTGATATTTGTTTATGTTGGTACACCTATTTTGATATTACTGTTTAAATGCTTTCATTTTGTATATATGTACACCACTCCTGCAGTAGCCTCACATGGGGCTGCCGTATTTGAAAATAAATAAATATACCATCTGAAAGTGTTCTACTCTACTTGGTTCTAATATGATCACTAATATTTGTTACATCATGAAGTATCGGCTGAGTTTTATTGCATTGGAGAACATTTTGACTGCCTTCCATAGCGGGTTCAGTTCCAATATTATGGCCGATATCTGTGTCTTCATGAGCAGTTGGGTGCGTTTTATCGTTTTCGAGAATACTTTGACTAAAGACAACGTCCAGAAGTCTTCCATACAGAGTTCAGTTCCAATAATATGACGATATCTGTGACTTCATGAACAGTTGGGCGTGGTTTATCGCTTTAGAGAATACTTTGACTAAAGACAACGTCCAGAAGTCTTCCATACAGGGTTCAGTTGCAATATTATGACCGATATTTGTCACATCATGAAGTGTCAGGCACAGTTACTTGCATTAGAGCACATTTAGACTATGGAAAATGCCCAAAGGCATTTTACGCAGTATTTGGTTCCTATCTTATGAGCAATATTTGTTGTATCAATAGGAACAACGTGTGCTTTGTTGCATTAGAGGACATTTCTAAGACACACATCAGTCGGAAGCCTGCTATTCTGGCCTCATTTGTATTCCTATGACCAATATCTGTTGTATCAATAAGAACCAGGTCTGCTTTGTTGCATTAGAGAATATTTCTAACACACACATCAGCTGAAAGCCTGCTACTCTGGCCTCAATGGTAGTCTTATGACGTCAATCTGTCTGATCATGAAGATTCAGGCGTGATTACTAAGTTGAGTGCTACAAAGTATGAAGTGTAAATGTACTGAAGGTACCGGCATATTCACGATATTGTTAATAAATTTGGTAGTGCAGGTATAGAAACCCGGTGGTTTGTAAACCTGATTAGGAAGGCAGCCGCCGCCTCATTCACCGAAGAGAGAGGGGGGGGGCTCAATATCAACTCAATATATTGAAATAATAGGAGAGGGCGCTAAGTCAGCCCCTCCATGGACATAATAGGAAGGGGGCAGTGCGACAAACATTTGCCCCCCCCCCTCCAGGATAATCTTGATAGACGTACACTATCTCCTCACGCCCTTAAGGAGCCTATGATAGACGTACAGTATCCTAGACGCGAATGTTCATTCGCGGGAGTGGCGCACGCACCGATGTTGATTTCTGGTGCATACTGCTATAGTTACTTTGGGCACTGGATTGTCAATTACTTCTAAAATAGTCTAAACAGTGGTGGGTGGACCACTATAAATTTTTTAACGTGTTTCATATCCTCGAAAACACACAAACCAGCTCCAGTTGAGAACGTGCCGTTCTGTGCTGAACTTGGGCAATTCTCAGCCAAAAGATCAAGCAACATTGTGCATCGGCCTTGGACGCGTGGGCGTCAACGCAGTTGACGCGTGCCAGTGGTTGCGCGCCCTTTTCTTCCACAGGCGCGACTAGACGCTTTTGACGCGTAGGCGCGTGCATACGCGTGCCAGTGGTAGGCACTTTATTCTCTAGGCGCGCGCCGGCAGGGAATAGGGGGAGCAGCGTTCATTTTGAAATTTGACCCATTTCCGCAGTGCGTAGCGTTGCAAATTTTGGCAAACGTGATCATGAACGCCTCGGCTACGCATTGCGCTTGTCAGCTCAAAATTGTCAAACCTGGTGAGTGGCTCTTTAAGGGAACGTGGGCAGTGACTAGACGTCATTGACACATTTGGAGGTCTTGTCAATATGCAGAGAGTTAATGTTGATTAATTTATATGTTGGGATTAACGTCCCAAAACCACCATGTGGAGAGTGTAAGTGGTAAAGTGATGATGATGATGATTGGTGTTTTTTGGCGCAAGGGCCATTTTATGGTCAAAGAGCGCCAGTTCATGGGAATAGAGATGTGGACAATGATTGCGATGTGCGGCTGCATAACGGCCTTAAAACTCCTCGCCCTTAGGCGGATTAAACCGTAGAAGCAATGGGACCATGACCATGTCGTGAAAAGTGAGCAGTGTCCATGGATGACGACAGCTTGTGATAATAAAAAAAACCATGGCGGACATGTATGGCATTAGCACATGTGCCTCGTTTTCCCACCTTTGCATCCAAGGGCCATGCGGCATATGCTTTATTGAGTATAGCCACCACAGTGGCAACCTCTCTGGAGAAGTCGTGCTACGGAGTGCCCGGGTATATATGATATGAAAGGTACCAACTTCTCTAAAAGAAAAGCCGACACATATTTATGTGTGAAAACTGGTTCTCTACCGACGAACATTGCAGGGCAAAGTGATATCTATTTATTTATTTATTTATTTTACCCTCAAGGTACACAGTAAATTTCAGAGGGGAAGGGCATGCACAACAATGAAAAAAACAAGGAATACAAAGCAAATGGCATAAAAATGTTGTCACTAATTGGGGTGCAAAGATTAATACTCTTAACTCACATCATAATAAAGCAAATTATAACACTAATTTTACTTTTATTACATGATGAAGGCACAAAGCAATACAAATAAACTGTTCAACAAAGATACAGGGGGTAATTAGGTAATCATTGTTTTAAGAACATTCTTAAATTTAATGGGTTCATTGATGCTTGTTATTGATGCAGGCAGGGAATTTCATTCATTACAAGTTCTTGGGAGATATGACTAGGCATATGTTACTGCGTTGTAATGGGGTACTGTGACTTTTTGTTGGTGATTACGGCGAAGAAAAATGAAGGGAGCAGCTTGGATTAAACGGGAACAGAGTTTTGGATTATGATAGAATATTTTATGAAACAGGCAAATGCGAGTGCGCTTTCGGCGGGTAACTAGTGGGATGAGGTTTAGAGATGCTTTCATTTGTGTGACATTATCTGAACGATGGTAGATAGCCAAAATGAAACGAGCTGCACGATTTTGAACGGATTCTAACATGTGTGATAATGTTACCTGACCGGAGTCCCAACAAGATGAAGCGTATTCTATTTGAGGACGGACGTATGTGGTATATAGTAATAACTTTAGTGACGATGGAGCAAGAAAGAAGTTTCTTCGAAGGTAACCCAGTGTTTTATTAGCTTTGGAGGCTATATGCTCTGTATTTAATTTCCAGGACAAAGCGTTAGTTATGTGAACGCCGAGATACCGGTAAGATGTTACAGTTTCAAAGGGGCGACTGTGAAGAAAGTAAGTTGGACAAGTTGTACTCGACCGAGGAATCCTCATATACTTGCATTTTTGAATGTAGGTTAATGGAAAGCGCTGTTTTCTCATCGTGTCTAATTGTTTACACTAGATTAAAATATGAAGTACAGTGAGTGCGTCTCCACATTTACCACGCAAAGGTGGATGACCACCAGACAAAAGATTGCTTGATTGATATGTGGGATATAACGTCCTAAAAGCACCATATGATTCTGAGAGACACCATAGTGGAGGGCTCCGGAAATTTCGACCACCTGGGGTTCTTTAACGTGCACCAAAATCTGAGCACACGGGCCTACAGCATTTCCGCCTCCATCGGAAATGCAGCCCCCACAGCCGGAATTCCATCCTGGGACCTACGTTTCAGCAGCCGAGTACCTTAGCCACTAGACCACCACGGCGGGGTACAAGACAAAAGAAATAAACGTGTAATGTACGTATGTCCTGTTTTTAGCATTGTAAGTATTACTTCTGTGTGGCGTGATTTTGATACTGGAGGCCAATGACCAAGTTGTGGCTTGATGACATGCAATTTATTTCCTGTGTGTGCATCCCATGTGCTCTGCCAATAACCCCTGAGCTTTCGCTTTAGAACAGCTTTCAAGTCGAGTCGAGAAATCGGTATCGATGTATTGGTAGTTGTTTTGTTGGCCGATCAAGCTTATTGGTCCACCAGAACGTTGCCTTGTATTTCGTAGTGTCCTGGGACCCAGCAGCCTACAGCATGCTGTTTGGATGAGTAGACTATGCACAAGAGTGCGGAGCGCGAAACAAGAACGGGTTTTTGTGCTTTTAAAGATTTCTCAGGGCTTTTACTATGGTTACTGAATCTGCATATATTATTGCCTTCTGTAGTTTTATTTGTTTATAGTGTTCAATAGCCGCAAGTATCGCCTGAGCTTCGCCGGCGAAAATGCTTGCATCGGAGTGCAGAACGCCAGCTTCCAAAATAATGGGCCGACGGCTGCGTACGAGACATAAGTGTTGGACTTTGAGACATCCACAAGGAACCCAGACCATGTACATGATGATGCAGTTCTAGGAAGTATTTCTGAATTTGTGCAATAGGCGCGTGCTTTGTAACCTCTAAGAAAGACACATCGCAATCTATGACCTGCCACTGCCATGGTGTCAGGCATATTGCGGAAGCCATCAAACGGTGTTCAAGTGGCACGCCAGTTTTCTTCGCTATGCCTCTCACATGAAGTGAGTAGGGCTGTCTTATAAAAGGTCGTTTCTCAAACACAGCAAGGCTTGACATGTCGTTGATTGTGGAATGTGATGGGTGATCCTTGTCTGCATTTATATTCAGATAATATTTAAAAGACATGTACCACCTCTGTAAGTGGAGCAACCATTCATTCAATTCCACGTACAGGCTTTCCACGGGGCTAGTGCCAAAAGCACCCGTAGAGAGACGGATGCCTAAGTGATAAACAGCATCAAGCATT
The DNA here is from genome assembly GCF_013339725.1 of Rhipicephalus microplus. Classification (NCBI taxonomy): domain Eukaryota; kingdom Metazoa; phylum Arthropoda; class Arachnida; order Ixodida; family Ixodidae; genus Rhipicephalus; species Rhipicephalus microplus. The sequence goes on from NC_051168.1 coordinate 172,099,168, forward strand.
TAAAAGGCAGTAGGTGTCGCAGACTGATATGCTATTGTCCAACAGTATAGACGGGTACGTATCAGGCTTTCATACAAATTCATTAAACACTTCTTGTCACTTCCCCACGTAGTACGTGACAACACTTTTAGAACGTTCATTGCTTTTATGCACTTGTTTCTTTAAATACTTCATGCGTGGTATGAGGGTTAGCTTGGTGTCCAAGATTATGCCCAAGAATTTGTGTTTGGTATTAACAGAAAGACGTTCCCAATGCATTTGAATATCACGTTCGGAATGAATGCCTCTCTTCCTGGAGGACAGGACACACGTGCTTTTCTTTGCATTCAGTCGGAACGCGTTTCCTTCTGCCGAATTGGGGATTTTGTTCAAGCTAAGCTAAACCTGCCGCTCACACATGGCCACATTACAAGACCTAAAACCAAGCTGGACGTTTTCGACATATGTACAATAAAACATGGTGCGAGGAATAGACAAGCAAAAAGAAATCATTTAGATGATAAAAAGTGCACAACTAAGTACACCACCTTGTGGCACGCCTGTTTCTTGGACAAATGTTTGAGAAAGAACGCTGCTCACTCGAACACAGAATGTCCGGTTTGACAAGTAACTTTAGATCATGGTATACATTCTGCCACACACGCTAAGGTTGGACGGGTCCCTGAATATTCCAAAGCGCCATGTTGTATCATATGCCTTTTCAATATTGAGGAGCACACAAAGGAATTATTGCTTGTGGACAAAAGCGTCTCTCATCTCTGCCTCGATACGAACAAGGTAGTCGGTGGTGGATCTACCCTCTCGAAACCCGCACTGAATTCGTCGAGCAAATTGTTTCTTTCAAGGAAATGTACAAGTTGGCAGTTTATAATTTCTTTTTTCAAAGAGTTTACACAGGCAGCTTGTAAGTGCAACAGGCCTATACCTCGATCCTGAAGTAGGTTCCTTGTCCGGTTTGAAAGTGGGAATAACAATAGCCTCTTTCAGGAAGTAGGGATAGCGCCAGGAAACCAGATTGCATTGTCCAAGAAAAGTAAGGTTTTTTGTGTGTTTTATTTTGTAGGTTTTTTAACATTTCATACATCCGTCGGTCAGAACCTGGGCTGGAATCAGTGCCAGACTTAAGTGATCTTTAGAGCTCAGCTAAGCTGAATGCTTAGTCATATGCCTCGAATCTAGTACATTTGTGTTCAAGTTCCTGCTATCCTGTTCTTGTTTTATGTGCGTCAGTATAGTGTTATGAGCTGGACACCCGTTCGAAGTGTGCACCGAGGAAGTTCCCCTGATCTTCCAAGGTGTCACACTGTGTGTTTACGAGTGGGAGTGAGTGTACGTGCCTTCCTGCAACCCTATCAACAATGTTCCAGACTTTAGCCTCCTGTGTGTATGAATTGATCCCTGACAAAAACTTCTGCCAGCTTATTCTTCTGGCCTGCCGACGTGTTCTCCTGCCTTGACACTTCATTTTCTTAAATCTGTCTAGATTTTCAGCTGTCGGTGAGTTCTGAAGCAACCTTCACACTTGTTTTGCTGTTTGCGCACGTTTCGGCATTCAGAATTTCACCACGGTAGACGTCGTTTTTCAGGGTGCCTATTCGTTTGTAGGATGCATTTTGTTGCAGCATCAATCAAAAATGTTGTGAAGTAGTGGAACGCAGCATCAATGATCAAAGTACATATATCATTCTAGCCTAAACGAGCGATGGTATAAAACTGTTCCCAGTTGGCTCTGTTTATGAGCCATTTTAAAACCTGTGGTGGACACTCAGTTGCTGTAGCTGTCCTCAAAACTACGGGAAAGTAATCACTTCCGTAAGGATTACAGATGACTTTCCACCAGAGTAGAGGCACAAGGGACGGAGATTCAATGGTTAGGTCTAGGGAGGAGTAGGTATTATTAGCGAGATCATAATAGGTTCTTTAAAATATAATATATAATTATAATATATTATAATAGGTTTTATTATTAGGTTCATCATATAATAATATAATATATTAGCATTATAATAGGTTCTTTTCAATTCAGAAGACACGCGCTCGACTAGGGCAGGAACTTTTCAATCGGTCGACCTCGCGCGTCGCAATGAAAGTCACCCCCTGCTACGCGTATTCAAGTCTCCAAGGAAAACGTAAGGCTCCGGAAGTTTATCTATTAAGGACTGGAAGTCATGTTTCTGTAGGTGATAGGTCAGAGGTACGTAAAGATTACAAATTGTGATAAGTTTGTTGAAAAGCACAGCTCGAACAGCCACTGCCTCTAGAGATAATTGGAGTTGAACGTTTGTGTATGCAATCCCTTGATTCACTATAATAGCAACGTATTTACGGAGAAAGCTTGTGTGTCTTGAATTCACATGTGTTTCTTGCACACAGCGCTTTTCGTGAGTGTCTGTGTAAGATTTCTTGGACGTAGTCAAGGTTCCTCAGAATACCCATGACGTTCCACTGTATAATTTGTGTGCTCATGATGAAAGTAATAATTTGCTGTGTGAACGAAAAGCGAGTGGCTGTTTAGGTGGGGAATGAGAATTCCAATAACGGGGCCGTCACTGGGCCCCGTTATTTGCTTTTTAGTTTTCCTGACGTGCTCAAAGAAGCCACGCCGCTCTTGCGGCACCAGGCGCACCGTTGTGTACATTGCCTTCTCAGAGGCACTGGATGCCTGCACGTGCGAGCTGGTTGTTCGAAGTTTAGGCCTCGCCTGGCGAGGTGAGGCCTTGAGACCTGAGGTCCCTGGGAGTCTACGATATTGTTTTTTCATGTTTTGTGCTCTGCTGATTTTGTAATGCCAAGTGAAAAGGGGTAGGAGCCTCGTCAAGCTGCTAATATAGCAGCTTTTTGCTCCTATCCTTGCGTTTTCTTTTTCGCAACTCTGTGAAGAAAATGCTCAATAAAACTGAAACTGAAACTGAAACTGAAACTCAAAACTGAAGAAGGTTCCTCGTCCTGTTTCAAAGTGGGAATAACAATAGCCTCTTTCAGGAAGTAGGGATAGCGCCAGGGAACCAGATTGCATTGTACAAGCAAAGTAAGGTTTGTTGTGTGTTTTAATTAGTAGATTTTCAACATTTCATACATCAGTCGGTCAGAACCTGGGGCAGAATCACTGCCAGACTTTAATGATGTTTGGAGCGCAGCTAAGCTGAATTCTTGGTTATATGCCTCGAATCTAGTACATTTGTGTTCGAGTTCCTGCTATCCTATTCTTGTTTTATGTTTTTGGAAAGCGTCAGTATAGTTTGATGAGCTGGACACCCGTTCGAAGTGTGCACCGAGAAAGTTCGCCTTATCTTCCAAGGTGTCACCCAGTGTGTTTACGAGTGGGAGTGAGTGTACGTGTCTTCCTGCTACCCTATCAACAATGTTCCAGACTTTAGCCTCCTGTGTATATGAATTGATTCCTCACAAAAACTTTGCTGTTTGCGCGCGTTTCGGCATTCAGAATTCCACCATGGTACACGTCATTTTTCAGGGCGTTATTCGTTTGGAGGATGCATTTTATTGCAGCATCAACCAAAAATGTTGTGAAGTAGTTGACCGCTCATCGATGATCAAAGTACATATATCATTCTAACCTAAACGAGCGATGGCATAAAACTGTTCCCAGTCGGCTCTGTTTATGAGCCATTTTAGAACCCATGGTGGACATTCAGTCGCTGTAGCTGTGCTCAAAACAACGAGAAGTGGTCACTTCCGTAGGGAAAACTGATGAATTTTCACTACAGTAGAGGCACAAGGGATGGAGATACTATGCTTAGGTCTATGGAGGAGTAGGTATTATTAGTGAGATTATAAAAGGTTCATTATAATATAATATATAAGTATAATATACTATAATGGGTTTTATTATTACGTTCATCATATATTACTATAATATTAGCATTATAGGTTCTTTTCGATTCAGAAGACACGCGCACGACGAGAGCAGAAACTGTTCAATCAGTCGACCTCACGTGCCGCAACAAAGTCACCCTATAGCCTACTATTCGCATTCAAATCTCCAAGAAGAACATAAGGCTCCGGAAGTTTGTCTATTAAGGACTGGAAGTCATGTATCTGTAGTGATAGGCCGGAGGTACGTAGAGAATACAAACTGTGATGAGTTTGTTGAAAAGCACAACTCGAACAGCCCCTGCCTCAAGAGATGATTGGAGTTGAACGTATGTGCATGCAATCCCTTGATTCACTATAATGGCAACACCTCCGAATGATGTCGAGGCATGAACATGGTCCTTTCGGTAGATAACGTATTTACGGAGAAAGCTTGCATGTTTTGAATTTAGATGTGTTTCTTGCACACACAGCACTTTTGGTGAGTGTTCGTGTAAAGTTCCTGGACGTCGTAAAGGTTCATGAGAAGATCCCTGACGTTCCACTGTATAATTTGTGTGCTCATGATGAAGTAATGTATTACTGTTTGAACGAAAAACGAGTGGCCCTTTAGGTGTGGAATGAGAATTCCAATAATGGGGTCATCATTGGGCCCTGTTATTTGCTTTTTAGTTTTCCTGGCGTGCTTCAAGGAGCCACGCCGTTCTTGCGGCACCAGGGGTACCGTTGTGTTCATTGCCTCCTCAGAGGCACTGGATTCCCGCACATGCGAGCTAGTTGTTCGAAGTTTAGGCCTAGCCTGGCGAGGTGAGGCCTTGAGACGTGAGGTCCCTAGGGGTCTACAATATCTGTTCGTGAGTAGGTGAAGTAGGCTTAACTACTGCCGTCTTGGGGGCTGGTGCTACAGCCGTCGGCTCGCTATGCACAGGCCGAAGAAGTGGCGAGTGCTGGTGCGAAGCTGCCCCCAGACGCACCGCATCAGCGTAGGTTGGGCCATAAAATGGTGAAACTCTTCTCCTTGCTTCTTTAAACAAGATATTATCCTTCACCTTCAACGTGACAACCTCTTTTCCTTTTTTCCAGAATAACCAGGACCGTGAGTAGGCAGCATGATTTCCGTGACAGTTCACACAATGCGCTGGTTGGTCGCAGGTTTCGGACTTGTGGCCGGAAACTCCACATTGAGCACAGGCTTGCCGACCACGAGAGCTTTGCGAGCCATCGCCGAATTTCTGACATTGGAAGCGACGGTGAGGGTTGGGAATGTATGGGCCAACACGAAGCTTTATGTACCCAGTTACTAGCATCTCTGGAAGAACGCTAGAGCCGAACGTAATGAATGATGTGTTTATTTGGGGTATCTTTGCCATCTCGCTTCATAATAATTCTCTTCATATTGACTATATTCTCGTCTTTCCAGCATTCAAGTAGTTCTGCATCTGCCGGGTCAACTAGATCATCCTCTGACACAACTAGACGGACAGTGTTCATTGAACAGTGTGCCGATACAGTGATGGCGACATCACCAAAGGTCTTCAAGTTGGATAGTCTTTCATATTGTTCTTTGTACCAGATTACAATAGGGAGATCTCCACAAGCCATTTTTCGTAGCTTTGTAACGTGTTCCAAGAGTGTTTATCTGGCACCTTCAAACTAGGAACGGGGAGAGTTTCCTGACTGGTTTTTCATGTGTGTCACTATGAATAACATGGTAGCGTGAGAAGTTGTTCTTGTTGAAGTGAGAAGGTTGAAAGGTTGCTTCTGTGCGCACTTTCTCCAGGAGTGATCAACGGAAAGTTGAAAGTTTTTTGCTATAAAATATGGATTGTGTTCGGTAGTGGTGGCAGCCACCCACCACCGAGCCCAACGAGGGAACGCTGCAAGACACGAAAAAATGGCTTGCATACGCCAGCTCTACACCGCCACTACAACCTGGTGTGACGCATTTCAAGGTGAGGTGAACACACGAGGTTAACCCTTGCCACCAGGAAGAATCGGAAGTGAACAGGAGAGAGGATTAGACAGGACAGATAGAAAGTGAGAAATAAAGATGAAGGTGTGGGGAAAGAGATAGGGAAAGGTGACTGCCAATATCCCCTGGGTGGGTCAGCCCAGGGGTGCCGTCTACGTGAAGCCGGGGCCAAAGGGGTGTGTTACCTCTGCCAGGGGGCCTTAAAGGTCCAACCACCCAGCGTCGGCACAATCCCCAAGATCCCCTTTTCCCCGGACATGGCTGCCACGCTTGGCTAGGCGTGAGAGGGAGTCGAACCCCCGTTCCCGCTGGCTCGGGTCCGTCGTTTCGCTACACACCAAACGCCTGCTTGCGCAGACGCCCCTATGGGTTAACGTTAAAGTCACCTCCATGATACTGTAACCCACAATGTAGACGTTCTACGAACTTGTTGTTTTTATACGTAGGCCGTTCCTTACAAATGCATCTGCCTTCGCTACTTTTCGGCCTAAATATGGATGTGATGCCGTCAAATGTAAGTCAAAATTGGAAGTTTGCGCTGCGCCTCGTGTTTTTTGTACCCGATTAAATTCGAGGCCCTTGTTTGAGAACCAAAAGCTTCGATGATTTCTATCTATCTATCTATCTATCTATCTATCTATCTATCTATCTATCTATCTATCTATTCATCTGCCCTCTACTTTGTGATCGCGTCTTCACAAGTGCGTCGGTGCATTTTCTGGCCATTTCCTTCTTTCTTTTTTCACTTCTCTCTGATCTCTTCTTTTTTCTCTGAGTACGGTAGTCAAATAGGCATTTGCCCGGTGAACATCCCCGCTTTCTTTTTTGTTTTATTCCTTCCTTTTTAAATGCGGAGCATTTCTTAGATGCAAAGTGTCACTCGTCGTCGACGTACACACCCCCACTCCGCATGCTCAGCTCGTGTACCCTTCCTTTCTCTCTCCCTTTCATCTCCTCTCCCTCCCCTCTGTCGCTTGATTTCATTTTTTGCTTTACTCGAGTAGATGCGATAGAAGCAACAGATGGCAACAGTACCTTCAGCCAGTACTGGGGCACAACCAAAACTTATCATCCCACCACTCGTTCAAGGCAACGTTAGTCACCCTCACCGCCTTCAGGGTCTACAACAGCAAGCAACGCAGAAGAAAAGACTGCGAAGAGACGAGTATACGACGCTGAACGCAAGCGTTTGAAGCGAGCTGCGGATCCTTCACTCGGGCGATGAGAAGGAGCTACGAAACGGCAACGCCGAGCTGCGGATTTCGAACTTCGTGCACGAGAAGCAGCGGCGAAACGTGACCAGCGAGCTTTAAGATCAGAGGTATGACAATTCACGAAATACCCCCCGCTCTGCAACGCATTTACTGGTGTTTCCCCCATGGGAAGATGCGAGCGACTTTTTCGGGGCGAAGCTTCTTATAGCGGCACCTGTTCGTCCCTCGCAGTCGTAGTAGTAGTCGAAGTGTGTAACCAGTCTGACATTTTCACCTCCAAGGTGGCGCCCGTGATAGCTTTCTTCTGTGCATTGTTGAACAATAAAAAATTCGCAGTGTGCGCGTAAACTAAAAGCCGAATTCTTCTGTCTCTCATTCTTCCTTAGCAGCCATTGGCACGTACATTGAGCACTATATGACAAGAAAGGGTTGCTACGTTATACTCACTGGGCATGACCTCCTCGGTTTTAGAAAGGTTTAGCGAGCGTTCGGTTGCAATGCCATGAAAACAGTGAACTAGTATATACCATGAACTCGAGGTGGTTAAAGGTGGGAAGTAGACACGAAGCGCAAGCCGTAAGAAAGTGTGCGCGTGCGACCTCTCGTTTAGTCCTTCGAATATCCGCTGGATGGCGGTGCATATGCGGAATATATGATGAAAAGATGCAAAATCGTGGTACTTGGAGTGTTCAATAGATGGACGAACTGACACACAGACAGATAAATGGACGGACTCACGAATGGCCGCACCAACGGATGGACGCCTGGAGGGACGCTGGGGCGGCTGCATGGACGAACGCAGGGACAGACGCACAGATGGACGTGCGGACGCACGAAGAGACGCACGCACGGACGGTCACACAGACGGACGCATGGACAGATGAATGCTTCGCCCCACTCTCCATCATTCACTCCGTGGATATGCTGCCTTTTTTTTCCTTCTGTGGGCCTCTTTTTGACTTTGTAGTAGAGCTTTCACGGATGATAGCGACGCTATGCACTCTGGGTGGGTCAACATTTAGTCAGCGGTAGCCAGAGCGGTGCAGTCGTTTTCGTGGCGTCGGAACTGCCTGGAGATGCAATGGTGCGCTGTGTAGCTGTAGGCTGCAGTATCTACAGCCAGAGCAACGTGAAGAAGCTAAAGACCTACACGAAAGACTACAGCTTCTTGAAAATCTCAAAAGAGCGCTCATGCGAGTGGAGGAAGTTGAAGGAGCTGTCGGAACGTCAGTAGCGTGAGTAGTCGTTGCGCATCACGTAGACGGGACATTCAAGAAGCTAACGCCGATACCAATTTCGTCTGTTCTCGCCTTTTCGTGTCAGGTACGTGACCACTTCTTGACAAATCAATGTACTATACCGGTTGTCATTTAATGTAAAGGTGTATTTTAAGAAGAAAGGGCCACACTTTGTAACACTGACAGGGTTAGCATGTGTTGGTGCTGAGAGAATTTCCAGTGCAGAAATATTTCGCGCTCGTCATGCAATTGCGTAAAACACCTCCCAGGTCGAGCGTCGCTCGTGTTTGACGACTGTGAAGCCGACTGGTGACTACAACCCTGACCAGTCTTTACTCAGTAAAACATCATGCCCTAACTCAGTCAGTATCGCTGTTCATATTTTATACTTAGAAATAGCGAGAGCCCTTCCCCTTGCACCAAGCTGCTCCAAAATCATAAAAATCATGATAATTGCGTTTACCTGCTCCAAAACATCCTCAAAAGCAAGAATTTTTACGCCAACCTTAGCGCCAACCTGAACGTCAGTGTGGAAAGATTATATATATGTGAGTGAGCGTGACAGAAAACGCAAGCTACAGTATTGCTCGGTGACGGTCATTTCAAAACACTCGCCACTAGCGCAACAAACCTTGCATGCACTGCGAAGGTGGCAGACGAGGTATGTAGAACGAATTGCATTCTCCGAGAGTATATCCACTTGCTTTGGGAAGTACGCCAAAACCGCCTAGACCTTCCGAGAATGCAGTGGTGTTCACATAGCAGAAACTACGCACGCAAGACACATTTTGAACGGATTGCTGCCTAAGAAAAACTTGTTTATCGTAGTAGACGGAGCATCATATTTCACGTGAAAGAACGCCTAAACACACAGTAGTCGAAATGCTCTCTCCGCAGCATTGTAAGGCGTCTTTGCGGTATGCGGACAGCTAATATGTAATTCTCGCCGATGATGCACATCACCAAAATAGAAATATCAGCCTGCCTCTGGCTCTTTGCATCATGTGTGCTACAGCGGAACCGAACGAAACCTCTTCATAAAAACTCAGACTTCTCATACCTATACGGAGCGCGGAATACCGATATTGATACGGCAGCCCCGTACGCTTTTACACGCGATGTGGGCGACTTTCACACAATGGAGGAGTGGCGGTGCTGCTGCCACTGTAGTGAACAAGATAGAGACAACACCCGTCTTTCGGGCAAGCTGTTCTATCTTGCCCTACTTGTGTTCTCAGATTTCGGTGCACATAAAAGAACCCCAGGTGGTCAAATTTCTGGAGCTCTCCACTACGGCGTCTCACATACATATATGGTGGTCCTGGGACGTTTTAAACCCCACATATAAATCAATCAATATCCTGCCCTACTTTGCCCTTCTCTTCCTCCGCGCGCTGCCCCAGAACCCCCCTGTCGCTCTCCATCACATTCTGCCACGCTGCAGACCTGACAAGAAAGCGAACGCAAGAGTTTCAGCAGAAGAAAATGCAGTCTCCCCAGGTAAGGCTGCGGCGCGATGGATAGCTGCGCTGAGCAGATCCAACCTCCAGAATCCACTGTGGGCCACACGGCAAACCCGCGAGGTGGCGAGGAGACAGGGTGCGGTCTTCCTTGGGGTGGCCTAGGCACAGGCCACGAATTAGCCAGAGTTATTAATAAAGCTGTTACCGCCACCACTACACTTCCTTTTGGCTGCAGCTGTTCGAGTCTTTTTCTATGAAACGTGACACGTGCCCGGCGAAGTTATTTCCTTTTTGCTTGCCCCGCAGCGGTGGTCTAGTGACTAGGGCACTCTGATGCTGACCCGCAGGGCACGGGATCGAATTCCGGCTGCGGCGGCTGCATTTCCGATGGAGGCAGAAATGTTGTGGGCCCGTGTACTCAGATTTGGGCGCACGTTAAAGAACCCTAAGTGGTCGAAATTCCTGGAGCCTTCCACTACAGCCTCTCACAATCATATGGTGGTTTTGGGACGTCAAACCCCACATATCAATCAATCAATTCTCTTTTAATTATCGAGACTGACCTTCAGGTCGTAAGTGCTCGCACGCCAAGTATTTGCTCAGACACGCTGAATGGACGCGTTCCGTAATTGTGAATGGTCCACTGATTTTTGGGAGTACCTTCTTTCCGGGCGCGCTGCCCCCACGTAGCACCCACACTTCATCACCGACCAGGAGCTGGCTTATGGCAACTGTCATATCAGCGCTTCTGATCTTCTTGCGCTTTAGTAGCTTTCTTTATCCCCGCAGTTCTGATCTTCTGACAGGCGGATTTGCGATCGCCGCAGCGAGTAACAAAGATGCAAGATCTAGATGGAGGACTGAATTCAACTGAAGCAGTTTTTCATAGACTATTTCATACGGCGCTTTGCCGGTGGTTGTCTGCAACGCCGTGTTTGCCGCAAAAGTGGCTGATGAGAGGTAGGCGTCTCAGTCGGCCTTCCACTTCTCTACTCTTGTAAATGAATTTAGTCGTGCCTAGATGCTCTGGCTGTTTCGCTCTAAATACCGCCTACTTGCGGATGAAACGCGGATAAGTAGTGGTGCTGAACACCCACCGTGCCAAGGTACTTTCTTAGTTGCTGGCTGCGGAACGTGGTAGCCCGATCGGATAATAACTTCTTAGGCAAGTTATGCCGCCATTGAAAGTTTGAAAGTTTATTTAACATATGACATGTATTTATTTATTACAAAGAGCACACTTTTGGGACCCAGTAGATTTGTTGAAGGCTCCCTGCTTATATACTTCATTTTCTGAAAAACCAATTCGAATCGGTGTTCGGGACAATCAATTCTATAAGTCGATATAAGCTATGGTACGGCTTCCGCTTCCACGCATTTCGACAGGTAGTCTAGTGCTGCAATGATGCAGCGGTTTCCAGCGTTGATGGTGGGTAGGGGCATAGGTTGGCAAAATCAGTCATGAGTCGACTCACTCGGACTTGCTCAGGCTAAGATTGAGCCGTGAGCCTGAGTCTGCGCGAGTTTGGGTGAGTTATATATTTTCGTGAGTCCGGGTGAGTCCAGTTGAAGAAAATTTTTGTGAGTGTTAGTCCGAGTGAGTTCGGCTCAAGAAAATTTTGGTGAGCTCGAGTTCCAGTGAGTGCAAAGCGTGACATATATTTGAGTGAGTTCCGCTTTCTTTTGCCCAACTGAGGTCCTATCTAACTATGTTCAGCATCACTAGAAGCCTTCCTCGATTCACACATATACTCACGTCTACTGACCCGTATTACAAAGCCATGTTATCAATACACCATTTTAATATTTATTGATCAGAGGCGGGAATTACACAGGTGGTTGCCTTGAACTATCCCTTACGATCTCTTATGGGAAAGCTATTGATGAATGTTATGCTACCATCTCTTCCAAGAAAAATGACTTTACTCGTTTGCAAGCACTCAGAAGTCGTTTTCGAAGCTACTATATCAAACGGTGACAATACGAGCACTGATTACGTTAGATATTCATGTTAAAGAGCATTGGCGCCATAGTCGAAGAAGCTAATTCAAAGATAACAGATTCAAGAGAGTCACTTAGACTGTGGTCGAGCCGTGAGTCTGAGTCTGAGTGAATCCAGATGAGTAGCGTTATGGTGAGTTCAGTCTGGGTGAGTTTGTTGAGGAAAAATTTTGTGAGGGTGAGTCCGAGTGAGTTCGGTTCAGGAAAATTTTCGTACGTCTGATTTCCGGAGAGTGTTTGCAAAGCTTGGAATACATTTCAAGAGTGAGTCTGAGTGAGCTCCACAAGTTTTGGTGACCTATGAGTAGGGGTCAAAATAAATCGATTTCAACTGCGTGGAAAATATTCTGAGGTATCAGAATAGGTGTCAGTAGTCGAAGCTGGTGCCCCACCAGTCGCTCCAGCTGCTGACAGACTTCGCAACTGGCGACGTAAGAAAGGACGTTACTTAGCATCTTCAGCCACCAGAAGCATTCCTGTACGTTGCGGTGCATGGATCGTTGGCCGGTGTGTCCGCCTTCCGGGTTGTCATAAATGTCTCGCAGTATCTGGCTGGAAAGTTGTAGGAACTAACAGAACGTAGCGCTCTCCTCAGTGATCTTTTTCCAGTGACGCCGGTACAGTGTGGCATTGCGCATCACAAACTTCGACTTCTTTTCCGTGGCAGTCATATAAGCTATGATTGATGTCAAGCCTTTGTCCTCCTGCTGAGCTTTGGAGAAGTCGAAGTGGTTGAACTGATATGATATTCCTTAGTTTCGGGTACGATGTCAAGAGGGTTCTGTGATAGGACATTGGCGACGTTATTTAGCCCTCCAGCACGATGTAGCACGTTGAAATCGTGCTCCTTCAGTGTGGTTATCCAGTGGACAAGCTTGTGTTTTAGTCACTGGTTGGAAAACATCCAGGCTATTGCAGCATTATCAGTCACCACCGTAAGTTTGCGCCTGAAAAGATAATGTTGGAATGGCTATTGTACTCATGCCATGTCTTGACGTAACCACGCAGTCGGTTTTTGGTAATCTATAATATTACATCATCAGGCGAAGAGCGCCAATGGACCAGAGAATTCTTCTTTTGTAGCCAAACAGCTGCTTCTTTTTCCTTTCCCTGAAATTCGGTAATTTTGGCGGCATACGTCGAAGGCAAGGTGGCGCGTGCCAAGGCTGCTGTAAAGGAGGCGGTGACGCTTACAAGCCACTTTAACAGTGTACGATGCCCCGCATAACCACCGCAAGGTCACTGGAGCTCGCAAAGAGTCATCATACTTGACTTCTGATGACGAGACCAACACTTATTGAGTTGCGGTACCAAAGTCAAACTTCGAGGAAGCTTGCACGGTGTCCCTTGGTGTTGAAAGGGTTTGTGAAGCTAACTCAGTTGATTCGCAGGCCTGAGATGCGACGACGGCTGCAGAGAGTGCGCTGGCTGTGCTACCAGCGGTAGTCAGGTAGGAAGCTGTAGCCGTGGTAGCCGAAGCAGCAGGACGCTGCAGAGCGATTCCATTTCGCAGGGCAGTTTCTTAATGCAGGTCGTCGCACGGAGGTTCGTTACATGGCTACGCCATTGTAGTGGACGAGAAAGAGACAACAACCGTGTTTCGGGCTGATTATGATAACTAAAACAGTCATTGGATCATTGGCATCTACGCACTCTGGGGGATCGGCCATGAGTCAGGCGGATCATATATACTGGATTTCAGGCAAGCTGTTCTATTCTACCCCACTTCGTCCTTCTCCTCCGCTCGCTGCCCAGAGCCCCCGTGTTGCGCTTAATTACACCACTTATAAGTGGATATCGCGTCCAGTAAAAACCTGACCATAAATTTCCGAGAGGTGGATCATTGAGCACAGATGCTGTAATCCCAACATTTTCTTGAATCGCTTGATCGACTCATTTGACATGAACATCGCTTTACACTCGCTTCTTTTTTCTCCGCCAGCGGCGTCGTGCTTCACATTACCACAGCAATGCGGTATCTTGGTGTCACATTTAACTCATGCCTTGACAAATTGCAGCTGATTTTCACCCATCATCATGCAGAAATCAAACTACTATACGCACTTTACACTTGGTTCCAGACTATATATTGTGAGGCATGTTTACATGCTGTTACGCCTGGGAGTCCACACCGAACGTAGCGCTCTTCTGGGTGATCTTTTTTCCAGTGACGCCAGTAAATTGTGGCATTGCGCGTCACAAAGTTCGAGTTCTTTTCCGTGGCAGTGATATAAGCTATGATTGATGTCAAGTCTTTGTCCTCCTGTTGAGCTTTGGAGAAGTCGAGCTGGTTGAACTGATATGATATTCCCTAGTTTTGGGTACGATGTCAAGAGGCTTCGTGATAGGGCATCGGCGACGTTATTTAGCCCAGCCACCAGAAGCACTCCTGCACTTTGCGGTGCATGGATCGTTGGCTGGTGTGTCCGCCTTCCGGGGTGTCATAAATGTCTCGCAGTATCTGGCTGGAAAGTTGTAGGAACCAACAGAACGTAGCGCTCTTCTGGGTGATCTTTTTTCAAGTGACGCCAGTAAACTGGGGCATTGCGCGTCACAAAGTTCGAGTTCTTTTCCGTGGCAGTGATATAAGCTATGATTGATGTCAAGTCTTTGTCCTCCAGTTGAGCTTTGGAGAAGTCGAGCTGGTTGAACTGATATGATATTCCCTAGTTTTGGGTACGATGTCAAGAGGCTTCGTGATAGGGCATCGGCGACGTTATTTAGCCCAGCCACCAGAAGCATTCCTGTACTTTGCGGTGCATGGATCGTGGGCTGGTGTGTCCGCCTTCCGGGGTGTCATAAATGTCTCGCAGTATCTGGCTGGAAAGTTGTAGGAACCAACAGAACGTAGCGCTCTTCTGGGTGATCTTTTTTCAAGTGACGCCAGTAAATTGGGGCATTGCGCGTCACAAGTTCGAGTTCTTTTCCGTGGCAGTGATATAAGCTATGATTGATGTCAAGTCTTTGTCCTCCAGTTGAGCTTTGGAGAAGTCGAGCTGGTTGAACTGATATGATATTCCCTAGTTTTGGGTACGTTGTCAAGAGGCTTCGTGATAGGGCATCGGCGACGTTATTTAGCCCAGCCACCAGAAGCATTCCTGTACTTTGCGGTGCATGGATCGTGGGCTGGTGTGTCCGCCTTCCGGGGTGTCATAAATGTCTCGCAGTATCTGGCTGGAAAGCTGTAGGAACCAACAGAACGTAGCGCTCTTCTGGGTGATCTTTTTTCAAGTGACGCCAGTAAATTGGGGCATTGCGCGTCACAAAGTTCGAGTTCTTTTCCGTGGCAGTGATATAAGCTATGATTGATGTCAAGTCTTTGTCCTCCAGTTGAGCTTTGGAGAAGTCGAGCTGGTTGAACTGATATGATATTCCCTAGTTTTGGGTACGATGTCAAGAGGCTTCCGTGATAGGGCATCGGCGACGTTATTTAGCTCTCCGGCACAATGTAGCGCGTTGAAATCGTACTCTTGCAGCGTGGTTATCCAGCGGGAACGCTTGTGTTTTAGTTACTGGTTGGAAAACATCCAGGCTATTGCAGTCAGCCACCACCGTAAATTTGCGCCTGAAAAGATAATGTTAAAATGGCTATTGTACTCATGCCATGTCTTGATGTAACCACGCAGTCGGCTTTCGGTAATCGATCATCAGGCCAAGTGTGCCAACGGACCAGTTATTTTTTTTTTCTTTTGCAGCCAAACAACTGCTTCTTTCTCATTCCCTTGAATTTTGGTAATTTTGGCGGCATACGTCGAAGGCAAGGTGGGGCGTGCCAAGGCTGCTCTAAAGGAGGCGGTGACGCTTACAAGCCGCTTGATCAGTGTACGATGCCCCGCATGACCACCGCAAGGTCGCTGTAGCTCACAGCACTCATACTTTACGTCTGATGACGAGACCGACGTTTCTTGAGTTGCGGCACCAAAGTCAAACTTCGAGGAAGCTTGTACGATGTCCCTTAATGTTCAAAGGGTTTGCGAAGCCAACTCAGTTGATTCCCAGGCCTGAGATGCAATGACGGCTGCAGACAGCGCGCTGGATGTGGTACCAGCGGTGGCCAGGTTGGAAGCTGTAGCCGCGGTAGCTAAAGCAGCGGGACGCTGTAGGGCGATTCCAACCCGTAGTGCGGTTTTTTAATGCAGGTCGTCGCACGAAGGTTCGTTCCACGGCTGCGCCGTTGTATAGGACGGGAAAGAGAGAAAAACCGTGTTTCGCGATGATTATGATAATTAGGACGGTCCTTGGATCATTGGCACCTACCCACTCTGGGGAATTGGCCATGAGTCGGGCGGATCATACATACAGGATTTCGGGCAAACTGTTCTATTCTACCCCACTTTGTCTTTCTCCTCCTCCGTTCGCTGCCCAGAGCCCCCGTGCTGCTCTTCATTACATCACCTATAAGTGGATATCGCGTACAGTAAAAACCTATACCATGAATTTCCGGGAGGTGGATCATTGAGCACAGATGCTGTAACCCTAATATTTTCTTGAATCGCTTGATCGACTCATTCGACACGACCATCGCTTTACACTCGCTTCCTTTTTCTCCGCCTGCGTCGTCGTGCTTCACATTACCACATTACTGTGGTATTTTGGTGTCACATTTAAATTATTCTTTAACAAGTTGCAGCTGATATCTACTCATCAGCATGCAGAAATCAAATTTTTGTACGCACTTTACACTTGGTGGCAGACTATATCATGTCAGGCATGTTTACATGCTGTTACGCCTGGGAGGTCCACACCTAATGTCAATGCCTCTGCAAAGGCGATCTGTGTCAATGCCAGCGATCGAGCCTGCCTGACGCGATGACTCGACGACGTCATCAAGCGGCAGCGCCACTCTGTCTTACGCAATGCACAGCGAGCTCTCTCAGCCCACCAGCAAGTTGAAGCAGTCGGCGCCTTTTCAGTCTGGCGAGTCTTACGCAATGCGTGGCAACAATACTCGTCCTTGCGTGCAACCCAGCGTAGCAGCGGGTCCCCATTGGAAGATTTGACATCACGGCCAGGGGCGCTTCTGGTTAGACGTTGGTGACGCGAACGTCCACCCGGTGCCTATAAAAAAACCAAGCGGTGCGTCGCCAGCAGTTGCCCTATGCGGAAGAGAGAAGCCGACAGATGTATGCGAGAGGACACCTCGGCTCTTCGACTCCGTTAGCTGTTGGCCTCAGTGCCGAATTCGTAACGCCTCTATTTCTAAGCTGTACATAAACCTCGCGTTAACTCACCGTCGTCTTGTCCGCTCGTCTATCAGCTCTGCGTAAAAGCAGTCGCGAACTGAGAAACACACGCTACCTTTTGGCTGGTGACTTGGCCGACGAGTTTCAGAGCAGTGGCGCCTTCGGGACAGTGTTGGCGTCGCGCCTTCGTAACAGTGGATGGCAGCTGCGGAATCGGCCGGCCTCAGTGACCATCAATGCGGTGAGTGCCTGATGTTTTCCCCTCATTTCACCAGACTACTCTAGCACAGGTTATAGTAGTTTAGAAAAGGGCTGTGTGAAGCATTAGGGTCAGATTTCATCGTTTCAAGCCAAGTCGGAGCGCTTTGAAACCAAACTTAATGCGGAGGGTGTAACATGGCAGGGTTGAACATTGCTTGCTCGTTCTTGCTAGTAGACTTGTAGTAGCTACGGCAAGTACATTCTTAACCAGGGGCAAACAGCAAGAGGCTAGTGTGAACGATAGAGAACCTTAAAGTCAAGGAAATCATTGAAATTTGTGAGGAACTTGGCCTTATTTCGGGCCGTGCAAACGAAAGCAAGCGATCTTTGAGATCATGAGGTATGCAGGAGTGACGACTGAGGAAGTCGATGAGGCCGGGGCGGATATCAAAGCAAGCCGCGAGGAGGCTGAAAGGCAAGAAGTTCACGAATGCGAAGAAGCTGAAAGGCGAGAAGTTCACAAAACGTGAAGAAGCTGAAAGGCGGGAACGCCGTGAGGAGACCGAGAGACAGGAGCGCCTTGAGGTGAAACGAATAAAATTGACAATCCTACAGTGTTCGCAGGCGCCTAGCGTAGCTTCTGCGACAACTCAGATCAGTGGTCCGATAATTCGCGACCAACTGCCACCGTTCGTAGTTGGCGAGGACATGGCCAAGTATCTCGTCAAGTTTGAAACACGTCGTTGTGCGAATGCTTTGGAACGGTCTCTTTGGGCGCAGAACCTGTTAGCTCTTCTTCCCGGCGAAGTGTTCGACGTGATAACGTGCTTATCGAGGGAAGCGTTGAGAGCTGTGACGAGCTTAAGAAAGTGCTCTTAAGACGTTATAAGTTGTCACCCGAGGCTATGAGGCCAAAGGTTCCGGTATGCTAAAAAAGGTAATGGGTCACGTGTTGGCTTCGCGTTTCTGCATAAAGCCGACTTAATTGAATGGCGCAAGGGTGAAGGTGTTTATGATGATCGCGGTAAAGTGGTAGAATGCAATGCATTGGAGCAATTCTACCACTGCATCGAGGAAGATGTCAAGCTTTGGCTGCAGGACAAACGTGGTGAAGTACAGCTAAACAAGGCGGAAGAGTTAGTTGAGGAGTATTATACTCGCCGAAAGTTGAATAGCAGGGCAGTGTGCATCGAAAAAGATGAAAGGAAAGAGGGCTTTTCAAAGAAACCTGATCAACGGAAACCCGCTCCGCACCGTAATTTCAAGAAGGACCCGTCTCTTATGAAGGACACTGTAGGGGAAGGGCAAACGGAAGCGGAGAAATCGAGTGAGGTTTCTAAACAACGCACTGATACCACACGGGCGTTTGAATCACGGGAGCCGCTAATCTGCTACAACTGCAAAAAGGAAGGGCACATCACGATAAACTGTAAGCAAAAGTTTGCTTTCACAACAATCCGAGAATCGGAAAAGAACATGCGGTTGTTAGACCCATATTTCCAAGAAATTAGTGTGAATGGAAAAACGTGTCAAGTACTTCGAGACTCACCGGCAACCATGGACGTTGTTCATCTTTCGTTGGTGTCACCGGACGACTTTACAGGAGAATGCGCGTGGATTAGACAAGGATTAGACGGAACCTCATACAGGCAATTCTCCGCGTGAGTCATTCGAGCCGTCACTCGAGTGGCCCGACGCCGAAGCGACTGGCATGGTCTATGTCGGCGGAGGAGACGACATGGTGCCATTGACTCAGAGCGAGAAGGATGCAACGCTCTCGCCTGTAGAGCAAAGTTGGAGTGAGTTGTCGAGGGTTTATCGAGAAATGCTCATTCGAGAGCAGCATGAGAACCTCTCGATTAAAGCGCTAATGGAAAGCGTAAACTTGGGGAAAATGAAAAGGAATGTTTCTTTTTTTTTGTGAAAGCAGGGCTCCAGTATCGGAGCTACACAACTGTTCAAGGTCACGAGTGAGAGCAGCTCTTCGTGCCAAAACAATATCGTCGCCAACTCTTGGAAATTGCACATAAAAATGCGTAGGCAGGGCATCTCGGCATAAAGAAGACCGAGGCTAGAGTTTCCCTCGAGTTTTATTGTCCAAAATGCTGGAAGGATATCGAAGACTTTGTACGCTCATGCGACACTTGTCAGAGAGCAGGGGAATGGACAGACAAGTGCAAGGCACCATGAAGCTCGTGCCAATTATCACAGAACATTTTCGGTGCCTAGTAATTGATATCGTCGGGACATTGCCAGAGTCAAGGCAAGGTTGTCGGTACATCCTAATGGACCTCTGTGTAGCCACAAAGTTTCCGGAAGCGATACCACTTAAGGAGCTCAATTCCCCTCATTACGTGGATGCACTGCTATCTATATTTGCATGCATCGGATTTCCTTCTGAAATCTAATGCGGCAATGATAGGGTCTTCACCAGCTGTCTTACCTCTACCTTTTCAGATAAATACGGAAAAAAAGTAGGGCTCAGCTTGATCCACCAACCACCGTTTATTTAGTAGAGCTTATGCATTCCGTTCTGAAACGGATACTGAGAGCTCTATGCCACGAGCATAAATGCGACTGCGAAGTGTGTATTCCTCGCGCTAAATTCGTTTTCAGATCAGCTCCTCATGAGAACACTGATTTTAGGTCTGCAGAGCTGGTGTGTGACAGGCGTTTGAAAACACCATTGAGAATGCTACGCGAGTCATGGGAGAGATTCCATGAGGACCCCAATGTAGTTGCACATGTTCACGGCCTCTTCAGAGGCTTAGAAAAACGAAAGATCTTGTGAAAAGTCACATGAAGGCTGCACAAGTGTTGTCGAAGGAGTACTACGACAAATGGGCGAAGAAACGGACCTTTGAAGTGGGTAGTCAGGCAATGCTGCTGCGGCCGTCCAAACGGAACAAGCTTGAGGTTCATTGGGAAGGGCCCGCCAAAGTAATATCGAAGCTTTCTGATACCAAATATGAAGTGAAATCAGGAGGCGGCCGCACAAAATTTACCACAGTAACTTGATGAAACCATACGTTGGACGTCAAGTGGTCGTAAATCTGCTTTTGAATGCGTCAGAGGAAGAAGGAGCAGAAATTTCGACTTATAGCGATGTTAATCGAAAGGGGATCGGAGGTAATCTTGGAGCAGTTGAACCTAGAGCCTAGGTTGAGTGAAGTCCAGAAGGAGGACCTGAGAAGGATTGTTTTCCGAGTTTAAAGACGTGTTTTCGGACCGTCCCGGAAACACGACGGCGGTCGAACATGATATCGAGCTAACTTGTGAGTAGCCAATCCGTAGCAAGCCATATAGATGTTTCCTGTGCAAAAGCAGATCATTAAAGGGGAGATCAATAAAATGCTGGATTGGGAGTCATAGTACCTGGCGAGAGTGACTGTACATCCCCTCTAATAATGGTTCCAGTGCCGGGAAAAGATTCGAGGCTATGCATCGATTATCGGCGTCTAAAACGCCATAACTTGAGACCAAACTTACCCCGATACCACACCTAGAGGAGAGGGTAGAAACTGCGTCACAGTCTAACTATATTTACACGTTAGACCTCGTGCGAGGGTATTGACAAGTCCCCCTTACGGAGCGCGCTAACCGCAATGCAACATTCGTTTCTCCATTCGCAACGTATCGTCCACTTAAGCTGAGCTTTGGACTGAAAAATGCACCCTTTTGCTTTCAGGCTTAATGCACCGCGTTCCTAATGGCATCTCTGAGTTCGCTCTGCAGTATCTTGACCATGTCGCCATCTTCTCAAACAACTGGGAAGAACATGTCGAGCCTTTACGTGTCGTGCTGAACAGGTTGAAAGAAGCTTGTCTTACCATAAAACCCACTAAATGTCACTTAGATTGCGGCGAGGTGTCTTACCTGGGACACGTTGTGGGGCGTGGCTAGCGTAGACCTTCAAAAATTAAGGTTGCCGCCATCGTGAACTTTACACGACCAACCACAAAATCTGAGATAAGAGCATCCTTGGGCCTAGCTGGATACTATCAGCATTACGTGGAAAACTACTCTAGCATTGCCAGCCCTCTAACTGACGCACTTCGAAGGTCCGAGCTGGTTATGAGACTCAGAAAAGGAGAACGCGTTTCGCAAGCTCAAACAGGCCCTAAGCGAAAAGCCCGTTCTCATGGCACCCAATATCTCTGATTTGTGATTGAATGTGACGCGAGTGATCATGGCATGGGAGCTGTATTGTGCTAGGAAGACAGTGCTGGTAACGAAAGGCCAGTTTTTTTTTATTTAAGTCGAAAACTCAGCTGCAGGGACGAGGCATACAGTACCTCTCAAATATAATGCGCTTGCCTCGTGTGGGCCGTTCAAAAGCTAGCCTGTTATGTCTCCGGTTTGAGGTTTGTGCTCGAAACGGACCACTGTCCTCTAAACTGGTTAAATAACATGTCGCCTAAAAGTGGCCGGTTACTGAGGTGGAGCATGATACTCCCACCGCACAACTTTGACGTTCGCTACAGAAAAGAAAAGCTAAATGCTAATGCAGACGCATTGAGCCATGAGTTTTAGTTAGTACCTTTCCCACTTTTTGGTCTCTCGCTGGCGATTCGGGGCAAAATTTTGTCCTCATCACGGCTTTAGCTGAGCGCTCTCGTCCAGAGTGATCTCAAGGGCCCAACTTTATGTTGTATTCTATTTCATTACGTTGTTGTATTTGTAATAATTTGAGTTCTCATTTTAAGAGTCTTGTGTCCCGCATGTGCCTCTTGATGTAGAGGGAACGAATTCCGATAGACACGTAGCTAGGTATATGTTGTACTATACTTTGTATGGTGTTCTGTCGGGTAGCCCCGCCACGGTGGTCTAGTGGCTAAGGTACTCGGCTGCTGACCCGCAGGTCGCGGGATCGAATCCCGGCTGTGGTGGCTGCATTTCTGATGGAGGCGGAAATGTTGTAGGCCCGTGTATTCAGATTTGGGTGCACGTTAAATAACCCCACGTGGTCAAAGTTTCCGGAGTCCTCCACTACGGCGTCTCTCATATTCAAATGGTAGTTTTGGGACGTTAAACCCCACAAATCAATCAATGTTCTGTCGGGTAACCAAGGGCACTTACTTGTATCGTGTGTTGTCTGTTCTCGAACCGTTCTGGACAAGTTGCAGAACCATCGACAAGTGCTGAGACCAAACATTGTCAGAAGAGACGAGCGAAGCTGGCCGATAAGTTGTGGCGACAAGGCAGTGGAGCCGGGATCCGTCCTCAAGAATGGGATGTGTTCATGAAACTGAGCCTGCAGCTACATTCTTCCCATGGCCCTGGAGGCAAACCTGGAGAGACCTGGCGAACGATCGCGCCCGACATCCGAGCTACGTGGAAGCAGCTCGTCTTTCCGGTGCATTGTCTGGCC
This sequence comes from Rhipicephalus microplus, assembly GCF_013339725.1. Lineage (NCBI taxonomy): Eukaryota > Metazoa > Arthropoda > Arachnida > Ixodida > Ixodidae > Rhipicephalus > Rhipicephalus microplus. Next base: position 172,121,642 of record NC_051168.1, read on the forward strand.
GCGGCGATGTTGTTACTCCTGGGAGTCCACACCAAAAGTCAATGCCTCTGCAAAGGCAATCTGTGTCAAGGCCAGCGATCCAGCCCGCCTTACGCGATCAACTAGACGACGTCATCAAGCGGCTGCACTGGTCTGTCTTACGCAACGCACAGCGAACTCCCTCAGCCCACGAGCCCTTTGAAGCAATCGGCGCCTTCCAGTCTGGTGAGTCTTACGCAATGCGTGGCAACACCACCCTTCCTTGCGTGAACCCAGCGCTGCGGCGGGTCCTCATTGGAGCATTTTGACATCACGGCCAGGGGCGCCCCTGGTTAGACGTTGGTGACGTAATGTCTACCTGGTGCCTATAAAAAAGCCAAGCGGCGCGTCGCCAGCAGTTGACCTAGACGGCAGAGAGAAGCCGACGGATGCGTGCGAAAGAATACATCTCGGCTCTTGGAGTCCTTAAGCTGTCGGCCCCAGTGCCGAATTTGTAACGCCTCTATTTTTATGCTGTACATAAGCCTCACCTTAACTCACCGTCGTCTTGCCCGCTCGTCTATCAGCTCTGCGTAGAAGCTGTCGCGAGCTGAGAAACACACGCTACCAAACGGCTGGTGACCTTGGCGACGAGTTTCGGAGGCAGTAGCGCCTTCGCAACAATGCGAACTGCGCAGTCGCAACTCAGAGCTGTGAGGTAGCAGGGTGTACGGGAGCTGCTAATGGTATACGTCAGCGCTGAGTTATGGAATTTATCGAATTTTCGCTGTGTCATGGGAAAAAATACTGACGTACAACTGAAGTTCACCCAAATCTAGTAAACATGCAGACTATCTCTGTCCGCCCCCTTTTCTTAACCACGCCTCAACAGGTGCAACACGTTGTCATATTAGCGCTGCGTCATAAACAATAAATTTCTATCTGTGAAAAAACGTTGCTCAGTCACACAAAATTCAGCGCAACTCTTCCTTGTATGGACGGCCTCCGCCGCGGCTGCGGTCACTGTTGCCGATCAGTGGCGTCAGTGAGGCGGCACTCACCAGCGACGAGCTGGCCGACTAGCTTTGGGCCGTCCGGCAAGCCGAAGATGCCACCCGAGTCCAAGGACTTGAAGCGGTCACCTGAGGCACCGTCATCATAATTGACGGAGAGTGGGAAGGGACAGGGCTTAATCCCCTCTTCTCCCACCTCGCCCGGGGAAAACTGACAGACTCTAAATAAAGTTTATTCATTCATTCATTCAACACTACTTGCAACCTTTCGGACTCTCAGCACCCCCCCCCCCTTTTTTTTTATTTCAACACGTCCAAACCTCCCATTGGTTGATATAAAGAGTTTAACGTCCCAAAATCACTATATGATTATGAGAGACGCCGTAGTAGCGGGCTCCGGAAATTTCGACCACCTGCAGTTCTTTACCGTGCACCCAAATCTGAGCACATGGGCCTACAACATTTCCGCCTCCATCGGAAATGCAGTCGCCGCAGTCGGGATTCGAACCCGCCACCTGCGGGTCAGCAGCCGAGTACCTTAGCCACCACCGCGGTGGGGCAACCTCCCAAATCATTGCGCATGGCAGTGGTGTCTTAGAGAAAACTTATTGTAGTAACTTCGCATGTCAGTCAACGCTTTTTCCTGTGTGTTTTACGCTTCAGCTCGAGTATGAACTCACTGGAATCACTCCCACCGTAACATCTGGTGCAGCAGTGACTGTGCTTGGCTGCTCACTGAAGATCGCGGGTTCCATTCGGGCCGAGGCGATCGCATTTCAGTGGTGGCGCAATGCTGGATGCCCGTGCATTTCGTGATCTCAATGCATGTAAAAGAACATCAGATGGTAAAATTTTACGGAGCCCTTCACAGTGGTGTGTCATAATACAGGTAACGTCGTGCTTTTGGCACGTAAAACCTCAATTTTTATTGATAAAACTATCAAATAGACCCACATTACCTACGGAATTATTTAAACCCACCCGCTCACTTTGTGATTTTATTTGCGGATACTTGCTTACCTTGAGGATGTACGTCGCTCTCGGAAATACTGGTGTCCTCAATTCTTTCTGGTTCTGTGCATGCCTTGGAAATTCTCTTGAACCCGAAAGCTGCCTGTGAACCCAAAGAGTGGTTCTCTCATCCTCAACTACCAACAATGATGTAATTTATATGTAACATTTGCTACTTCTCAGATGCAGCCTTACATCGCTCAAAGACACAAAACAATTTGATTCACTCAGACGAACTCGGGGAATATATTTTTCTGTTTGCGCTAACTCGGACTCACACTCGCCGAAATATTACTCTGTAGGACCCACTCATACTCAGAATTACCCGAGGTTGCACGGTGGGCTTGTTGGCGTTCCATAGCATGCGATGTCGCATTGAGGCCTGGGCAGAGCAAGAGACGCACAACACGCAAAAAAGCGCAAACGTTCACCAATTTTAGCGCGACAGTGTTAAAGAGCTCTTTTTGCAGAAATTCTGATGTTGGCGTTGGCGTCGTTTGTTGTGAGCAAAAAATCGTCATCCTATGCGTGACCGAGAAATCTAGAACGATGCAAATAAAATAAATGATTACCAAACCCTCCAGCAGAGGGGGGACTTAACCAGGGTTGCTTGGTTCCAAGTGGGGATCGAGCCCCGGTCGTTTGCGCGGCAAGCGGATGTTCCACTACACGGTCACGCCTCTGCTTGTGCGAATACGGAAAAGAACTTCTGCTTGGAATTGCGGTGAAAGTAGCTTTCGTGCTTCACAAACACACGAACCATGTACGCATGCTTCACAATGCAACTTGAAGTATTGCAGTAATAACACGTGGTACAAGCGTCCATTCCCAATGGCCATCAGAATGGGGCGTGTTTATTAAAAAGTAATGGCAAAATATAGATTGTTTGGAAGCGCAGACACCAAGCTGCTTCCAAACAGACCACTTCGTACTCCTGTTGCTCCTTTCACACGTTGCCACTTCAGCGTAACACTCCCCCTTTTCCAGATGAAGCCCCCTGGGGGAGCATCAGTCACGAGTATGAAAGCGCTTTAGGCGGGAGCCGTGAACAAGCTGCGTCTGCCTAGAACGGTATCCGCGAGATACCAAACGAGTGATTGAAGTCGTCACATCACTTGGGTGATCGACGATGAAAAAAGGACTGGTGTAACGAGCCAGAAACGTCTCGTACAGGCCACGCTTGCGAAAAGGTGTCCGTAGCCATACTTTTTCTCTGTTTTCGTACGACACGTCGTTGTGCCATGAATCATAGGCGAACTTGGAGCGGTCTTGGGTTGCGAAAGTACGGGGCTGAGCTAGGCGACGTGCTTCCTCCGCACGGCAGAGAGTCTGGGCAATAGAAGAGTCCTCATGCACATGAAAAGGCAGAATGGTATCGAATAAGTGGCAAGGTCGTCTGCCATAAAAAAGATAGAATGGACTGTGGCCAGAGGTTTCATGCTTTGCTGTATTATAAGCGTAGGTGATGAATGGCAAGATGTCATCCCAGTTCTTGTGCCTGGAGTCAACGTACATTGAAAGCAAGTTGGTAAACGTTCTGTTCGTGCGCTCGAAGAGGCCATTTTTTACGGGTGACAAGGGGTCAAGTGGCGGAACTGGCAAGCACAGAGACGCAACAGTTCTTCTACAACATCGGCTACGAATTGTCGACCATGATCACTCAGAATACTCCGGGGCGGTCCGTGGCACAGTATCACAGAAGAGAGGAGAAACCACAATAAATCGATCGCCTTGGCTGATGGTAGCGCTTTGGTTTCCATATAACGTGTCATGATGTCAACGCAGACTATAAATTCAACGGTTGTTGTTCAATGAGCACGGAAATAGACCGACAATATCTACTCCAACCATTTCGAAAGGAGACTAGGGTGACAACAAGGGGTGTAGGAGACCAACCGGGGTAGTATTTGGCCACTTGAATTGCTGGCATTTCTCACAACTAGCCCCATATATTGTATTGAGTCATATAGTATGCCAGTAGAATATAGCTAGCAGGCGGTGGTACGTTTTGGCGAAACCAAGGTGCCCCGCTGATGCGACGTCATACATGGCATAGAGTACGTGCGTTCTCCAATTCTTGGGGACAACTAAAAGAAGGCAGGCACCATCAGCAACGTAATTTTTTTTCTAAAGCAAGCTATCTCGGACGATAAAGCCATGGCTACCGATCAGTTGAGCGGCTGAATTAAAGAGGACATCCATGCTGCGGTCGTTGCGTTGTTCTTCCCGGAATGTAGCGAGGTCAGTAAAAGCAGTATCGTCGATGACAGCTAGAAAATCGTCGAAATTGTCAGCGTCACTTAGAGTGGTTGGTAGGGAAGTCTCGAGAGACAGTTGGCGTCTGTATGATGGCAGTCACTCTTGTAGCATATTGTAAAGTTAAAATTCCTGCAAACGTAGCGCCCATCACGCGAGGTGACCAGAAGGGTCATGGAGACCAACCAACCAACATAGTGAATGGTGGTCAGTCACGATCGTGAAGTGCCGCCCGCAGAAATATGGACAGAATTTATACACAGTAAAACCCTCAGCGAGGCACTTTTGTTCAGTAACGGTGTAATTCTTCTCGGCTTTGCTCAACGAATGACTGGCGTAGGCGATGACATGCTCTGCGTCATCGAAGCGCTTGATGAGCACGGCGCCGAGACCGATGCCACTAGCGTCAGTGTGCACTTCTGTCGTGGCAAACTGGCCGAAATGGTGCAGTATGAGTCCAGATGTGAGAAAGAATTTAAGTTCATGAAACGAGGCATCACACTCCACTGTCCAGATGAAATCCCTATATTTGCAAAGCAGTAAAGTCTATGGGTAGGCAGTATGAGCAAACTTGAGCACAAATAGACGGAAGTGTGAACAGAGACCCAGCAAACTCTTTAGTTCGCGTTGTGACTGCGCTTGTTTGATACAGGTAACTGCCGCAACCTTATGAGGGTCTGGACTCACACCATGTTTGTCTAGAAGATGACCAAGTACAAGTGCTTCTCGCTGATCGAAGTGACATTTCTTGGAGTTCATGGTAAGGGCAGCTTGTTCAAGGCATGTTAAAACAACATCAAGTTGATGGTTGTGTTCAGCAAAAGTGCGTCCAAAAATGACGATGTCGTAGAGGTAACAAACAAATCTACCATTTGAGACTACGCAGTACCATGCCCATAAACCTTTCAAATGTCGCATGGGCGTTGCACAAACCAAACGGCCTGACAGTGAATTCAAACAAGCCACCTTGCGTGACAACAGCGGTTTTCTTTTTGTCGGCGGATTGCATGTAGGTACCTGCCAATAGCCTGATCGGAGGACCACAGATCGGAAGTAAGATGCCGAATGAAGACAGTCGATAACGTCGTCTATGCGGGGAAGCGGATACACAACCTTTTTCGTCCCCGAATTTAGACGCCGGTAGTCGACGCAAAACCTCCAGGACCCACTTTTTCTTCACAAGGAAGACCGGTGCAGGCCAGGGGCTAGAAGAGTCTTGCATGACGCCCTTTGCCAACATGTCTTCCACCTGTTCGGTGATCACCTTTCGCTCCGATGCAGACACGCGGTATGGTTTCTGCCTTATATGGGATGTGTGGACCCCGTTTCAATCCTGTAGTGAGCCCGCGTATTGGGAACACGAACTTTGGTACCGTCCTGGATCAAATCAAACAATGAAGCATGCCTGCTAAGGACGCTGACCAGGGCTTGACGCTTATCAGAGGTTAGTGCCTTGCTAATCATGTTCAAAAACAGCGATGAGTCTTCGGGGCACCAGGGCTAGTCTCATGCGCACGGGATTCGTTCGAGCCGTGATTGCTTAAGGCGTCAATATTAAGGCTCGTGTCCACTTCAAACGAGGCAAGTCGCATACCACTTGGAAGAGCAACAGAATGTTTACACAAATTTGACACCCACAATGTACTTGTGCCACAGGCCACAGAGACAATACAGTGAGGCACGAGCACACCCTTTTTTGCGACCATTGATGGCATCGGCTCAACAATAGCGTCGAATACATCGTTGTCGGCACTAGCAACAGTAACCTGAACGCTGGATAACGAACGAGGCGGTACGACGGAATCTTCACAGACGGCGAGGGTGAGTGAACAAGTAGCAGGTTGGTCGGCAAAAAAAGGGTAGACAAAAAGCTCCCCGGTAGCGCAATCAAGAGTGGTACCGCACTGTTGGAGGAAATATAGACCCAGAATCACATTATGTGTTGATTTAGCGAGCACTGTGCATTCGGCTTGATAGACGTTATTATAGAAATAGACGTTCGCGCTACACACCAAGAGGTCGTAGCGATTCTCCACTCACAGCACGAAATGTGCTCGCATTATCCCACTTTAACATCACCTTATGGCCTAATTAGGTTTTCAAAATACATGCTGATAACAGAGACACTTGCTCCTGTGTCCACTGAAGCTGTCGTCGTAACATTGTCTACAGAAACACAAATCTTGTTATGACGCATGGTCACTGGTGGAGGCGTAGCGGCGTGTAGCTGAAGATGACTGGCGACCTCACCTCCATCGGTCGCGCCGCCTAGTTTTCTGGCGGCAGTGAAGTGGGACGTCGTCGAGGAGATGGGGATGTTTGGTAGCGTGAAGGCGGTGGTGTCAAGCTCCACACAGACACCTGTGAGTCACTGCAGGGATTCCCCCGATAGTTTGGCCTGCTTTCAGAGTCTGAGGGCCAGGGTGTTTCGTGAACGTGCTGATTGCTGCGCTCGTAGAAAGTGCATAGTTGCCCATAGGGCGGTGGTGCCGTGCGACGGCGATCGGGGCAGAATCGGGCGACATGACCGCGGATGCCACAGTGAAAGCATGTGAAACGTTGGATGAATGGCCCGGCCGTTCCATGCTTGATAAACGGTAGGTGGTCTGCGTGCGTATTCGTCATACAATGGGTAGTACGGACGCATAGTTTGACTTGGTCCTCGAGTACAATGCGTTTAGTCATAGGGATCAATCAAGGGAGGCGGCATTGATAGTTGTAGCGCTCAAGTCGCAGGGAGGAAAGGGTTGTCGGACATTAGGTGACGGCCGAGAACCCGCCTCGCGTAGGTCGAGCTTTTCGCGCACTAGTTGGCGAATCATGGACGCGAAATCCGGTGGGATTGGATGCATGTCGACGCTGGTGACGTTAGTAACATTGGGCAGGCGGCCAAACTTTGGTGTAATTCGCCGCGCTTTCAGCGCTTCAAACGCATGGCAGTGCATGGTAACATCACTTACACGCTCCATACTTTCTTTTGTAATGAGGAACTGGTAAACGTCCTCCGGGTCACCCTTTTAGAAAATGACCAACCTTGTCTTCTTCTGTCATCCAGGTGTCCAGTGTCCTGCCCAACTTGAGCACTTCCTCGATATACGTCGTGCAGGTTTCTCCGGGAACTTGCGCTCGTTGCATAATTGTAACATGCTCGGCACGCTTCTTCTTCGCTGCCGGATCTCCCAAGCTCAACTTGATTTCATCAACGAACTTTCGCCACGCCGTCAGACTTTCTTCATGGTTTTGAACCATACAGATGCGGTTCCTTTGAGAAAGACTCCCACATTGTTGAGCTGGCCGGTAGCATCCCAGCCATTAAACCGACTCGCCCGTTGGTAGAAGCTGAGCCATAAGTCGACATCTTCTCCAGCTTGTCCAGCGAATGATGGAGGCTGGATGTAGGGCTGCCACGGACTGCGGAAAGCAGGTGGCTCGTTGTCATTGTTGTCGTGAGACGCCATCGCCGGTGGCAGACCAGCAAGTCGTCGGCTTCGGCGAAGCTCTGCGTATTGCACCTCAGCGGTCGATGAGTCGCCGTTCGTCGGGGGCGCCGTTATCGTGCCCAGCACCTCCACCAAAGCTGTTACGATGGGGCGTGTTCATTGAAGAACGAATGGCGAGAGGTAGCCGCGCCGACACCTAGATGCTTCCAGACAGACCACTTCGTTCTCCTCTTCCTTCCTTCACACGTTGCCACTTCAGCGTAACAATATGATTGCCATAATGGCTCCATGGTTGAAAGCCGGTACCCCACTACATAAGGCACACGCGCTACTGCACGCACATTCCCTCAAGGCCACGTAGTGGGTGCATAGCAAATTCGAAGAGATTTCATGCACTAAGTGTTTGAAGCAGGCATTAAGAAGAGGATGTTGTTATCGCGTTCAACTCCTTAAGGGGAAGCTTTAGGGTCCACTAGTTTTTTTTTTCAAGATTGGCGCTGCGTGCGTGTTTGTGTGTATCCTGCTCTGTCCCGTGTTATATGCGCTATACATCGGTTGGCAAAAAGTAGCCGCTCTGACTTACCGCTTGATATTTGTCTTATAGCGAGTGTTGGTCAGTCAATACATATGTGGATTTGGCTACCTATAGGGACAAAACCACCATCGTTTCTTTTCTACTGTCGTGATTTACATCACGACACATGGCATGACATTTCACTGCATTGTAGAGTCAACCTCATTGCGTGGATTGTGCAAGTCTTGTATATCTGATCCTTTCTTGGCTTTTACTTCTCCAAGAGCATATTTATTGTCCGCGTATACACCGTCTAGTAACATTCCTGTTAGTACTTTTGAAGCTTATGCAATTCGTTAATGTGACCTGTAGATATGTCAATCTGTTTTTTACGCTTCTTGCGAAAATGAAAGAACGTATTATTTATTGCATGTCTGAATTCTCTTTCAATGATGCAATGTCAGAGATTACCTTTCTATACATTCTAGAATTTGAAATGAAATCTATTTTGCAGGGCTAGCTGTTATGCCTTTACCCTAATAGCCATAATTCAAGTTTATTCAACAACGATGTCAGTTTACAGAAAAGTGCGTACAGGATTGGTAATACACACAAGGAGCCCCAAAGTTAGAAACTGTCAGGGGGCTCGCATACATGATGTTAACGGGAGAAGAAACAATATATACAACATTCAGTTGTTGCGGTATCTTCAGTAAAGAAAAAAAAGCACAGTGCGGAAAAACCAAAGCAGAAAATACATATATGTCTGGCCAGGCAAAAAAGAAAACTCTGAAGAATAAACAAGTGCAAGTTATAAAACGTAAGGACAATATAACATGTGGCAATTGTTATCGCTACATTAAAAAGCAATTGCTAAGATGAAGACAACTGTTGCAAAAAATATTTCTTTACTTGGTTTTTGAATGCATGTTCTGTGGTTGATGATTTTATTACGTAAGAAAGAGAATTCCACAGCTTGGTTCGCGTGAATGTAGTGGTGAACTTTAATTTAGAGACTATGTCCATCGCCCGTAACAGCTGTAACTTATAATGAGCAACAGATTTTTTGCATATTACCACTTAGCCAAGCAGGTGTTTCCAAAATTCTTTTGAAAAAAAGACTCCCGCCAGTGCGTCCTATTTTCGAGGAGCTGCGTGCGCTTAAACACACTTGCATGCATTGCGTTTTTTGACACGTTTTTTTTGGAACAGTTGTGAAGCAATGGAAAGTGCATCGTCGTGCAATTTTAATTATCTAAAACATTCGTAGCAGCAGAAAGTTAACGTTACCTAACGTTAACGTTTTGCTAGCTAAACTTGATTGGCGGTAACACGGCTATGCAATCATAACATGTCACCAGATAGGTGGGCTTGTACAACAATCCTACCTCTCTCTGTATGCGTTCCCTACGTTTTACTTTTGTATAGGTTTCACTATTGTCAAGTAGGGCTGTGCGTTTCATACAACTGAAGAACATAAGGAGGTAGTGAGCGGCATAATGAAAAAAACAGCAAATTTTGTTCTATAAGTGACAGGTTATGTGACCACTGTATGTAAGCATTAAAGATGACCGACATACCAGCACGACGAGCCTGAACATGCCGACGATGTTGCTGCAGGATGGATCCAGAAGAGACAAAGCGTAGATGCAGCTGAACGAAAGGGATGCGGTAAGTTCCTTCCCGGGATTAAACAGTGCCCATGTTCCGAACAGAATGATGGCCAACTGCGTGGAATCGCGAAAAAAAAAAGGACGTGGTCGCTTGGTATCTGCTTGATAACTTGTGAACCACGTATTCTTTGTGCAGATAGCGTATAATAGCGCTCTCTAATAGCAGAAAAGCTGTTCAACCTTAGCCAATTCGGTGCCGAATTGGGTAGGAATCGTCATCATCATGAACGAACTCTACTAAGCGCACAGCAGCACCTAGCAAGTCGGACGTACTAGCTCGTCTTTCACGGATTACCTTAATGGCATTCTTCATCTACTGCTCCATTTTTGCGATACTATGTTGAAACCCAGTAAGTATTTATGTCACTCAACACGTGCGCAAAACGAGAGGGGGATGGGTAGTGGTTTCGAGGAAGAAAACCAAAACCTGGCTGATCTTTGTCACAGGAATCGGCATAAGGTGAAAGTGAAACGTACCTTCACAGAAGTACCTGAACGTTTGTTGTGCATTACCTTGTTAGAAGAGCGAAGGAAGGAATGTCATAGCAAAAAATTATAATGTCACGCGAAGAACGGCAAGCAGCTCTAAAGATGCAGCGATCGATACGAGCGAATGCTTAGAAAGAATATGCACAGGAAGAGCGCGAAGTAACAACTGTCACAGCCCGACACTTGCAACGTTCTGCTCAAACACGAAAGAGTACACACGAAACGAACGTACCAGTGTACACAGGACCATTATAACTTTTACAGTTTTTCAATAGGGCGGCGTACTATTTTCGAAAAGCGGGCGCTGCATGCAGTACGCGAAGTGACCGTGATGTATCTAGCCTACGTTGAGAGCACAAGACGCACCAACCGCTGCCATCACAAAGTAAGTGCACGAGCTAGCATATCGAGTGGCGTGATTATCTTTAACGCGCACTCATCGAGCCTTTTTGCCCCATCTCGCTAATAATGATGCAAACATACCGAGGCTATTGAGGTCGGAATAATGCCCACAGTAAATGGTGTGTATAGCAGCTTGGTGTTACCAAACTCATCAACGTTTTAAATGAGGAGTATTTCGTAGTCGCACGATGTCACGGGTCGTGCGTCCGCGGCGATGTTCACACTCCAGCAAGCCCTACTCACGAGGTGGAAGGGACAGAAGCATAACAGGAGGCTCCGCAAGAAGGTTTCCGAGGTTAACAGGGGGATCGAGGAGCACTGCAAAACCATGTGTAAACAACAATGGCATGAGCTCTGTGAGAGCATCGAGGGTCAGCTATGATCTGGGAAGAGCTGGGGTCTTCTCAAACATCTTCTCGATCAGGGCAGCACCAGGTCCAGTCAGAGGCGATCCCTCGCACGAGCCATCCATCTTGCTACTGACTCTACCCCGGACGAATTGGTTGTCAACAAGCTTATAGACAGGTATCTGCGAGTCGCGGATAGCTCTGCACCCACACAGTTCCCAGACTACGCGGGGTGCGACGTGCCGGAATTGGACCAGGACTATACTGTGGCCGAGATACGGCAGGCTCTCTTTTCTCTAAATGCCAAATCCGCCCCTGGCCCTGATGGCATAACCAATAAGATGCTCAAGAACCTTGATGATGACTCCATCGAATTCCTTACGGAAAAGATTAATGAGGTGTGGCGCAGTGGGGAGGTTCCCGCACAATGGAAGACGGCCTACACAGTTCTAATCCCGAAACCTGGTAAAGCACCAGGAATAGATAATCTAAGACCGATTTCCTTAACTTCCTGCGTCGGTAAGGTCGCAGAGCACGTCCTTCTGAACCGACTCAAGGTGCACCTCGAGACCAATGACATGTACACCCACAATATGATTGGTTTCAGAGCTGGTCTCTCGACACAGGATGCCATGAAGCTGATAAAGCATCAGATCATCGACTGGAGCACAGGAGATACCAGAGCCATCCTTGGATTAGACCTGGAGAAGGCTTTCGACAACGTCTCTCACGAATTTGATCTCCAGTCTATTGCCAGCCTAGGGCTAGGGAAGAGGGTCTACGACTTCGTGAGATCCTTTCTTTACCAGAGAACTACCAAGCTCAAGATCGAAGGGTACTTCACACGGGAGATCAGCCTCGGTTCACGCGGCACGCCTCAGGGCTCAGTTATTTCACCGACACTATTTAACATCGTGATGATCGGGCTCTCCAAGGAACTCGCGAAGATTCAAGGAATCAATCATACCATCTACGCAGATGATATAACCATCTGGTGCAGCGGCGGGAGCGACGGTCAAGTTGAGGAAGCCATGCAGCACGCAATCGACGTGACCGAACGTTTCCTCCGTCCCACCGGTCTCAAGTGCTCCCCATCAAAATCTGAGCTTCTGCTCTACAAGAAAAGACCCCGAGGCGGCGGCCACCGTGACTGGAAACCTGCGTCTCAAAGTGAAATACGGCTTTTCACTAGTGACGGGTCCCCAGTGCCAAGAGTGGATTCGCTCCGAATATTGGGAATGTATATCGAGTCCAACGGCGCTAACGGAGCTGCACTGAGACAGATCACTACCAAGACGGAAAGTGCTCTCGGCCTCATCCGGAGGATCACCAACAGACACCGCGGAATCAAGGAAGACAATCTCATCCGCATCATACATGCGTTTGTGCTCTGCCACCTTTCGTACTCGGCGGCCATGTATAATTGGCACGTTGCAGAAAGAAGTAAGCTCCATTCCCTCATAAGAAAGGTTTTCAAGCTCGCGCTCGGCTTGCCTGTAAGCACTGGCACTGAAAACCTTTTCAAGCTCGGTGTTCACAACACACTCGAAGAGATAATCGAGGCGCAAGAGCGCTCACAGCTGCTCAGGCTTTCCGGAACCAAATCGGGCCGCAAGATACTCGATGATTTGGGCCTCAACTCTATTGACCAGTGCCCCGATTCCATGCAGATTCCCAGAAACATCAGGTCTCAGCTGCGCATCGCACCCATTCCTCGCAATATGCACCCTGCGCACAACGTCGGTCGGCGTAGGGCCAGGGGTAGAGCTCTGCTCGAGCACGTCTGTAGCAACCCCACTGATGCAAGCTTTGTGGATGCTGCGCCATATGTCCAACAAGAGGCATTCGCTGTTTCCATCGTCGACTCAAATTCCAGGCTCACTTGCTCCGCCACAGTACGCACATCGAAGCCCGTGATAGCCGAACAGGTTGCGATCGCGCTGGCTATGCTAGACAGTCGCAGAGAGTCAATATACAGCGACTCCAAGGCGGCTATCAAAGCCTACGAAACAGGGATGGTAGCCCCTCAGGCCCTCCGCATTCTCCAAAGCGTCAAGAGTATCACGCCCCATTCTCTCACTTGGTTTCCCGCTCACCTGGGGTCGATTGAGGGCCCTACCTCTAACCCGAACGAGGGCGCCCACGAGGCCGTGCGAGGACTCACTGACCGCGCTGCCTCCACAGTCCCTCTGCCTCGCCGGGAACCCTTACTTACGTTCAACGAAATAACAAAGCACTTCTATCTGTCAAGAAGGGTATTCCCTCTCCCTCACCCGGCCTTGTGCAGGGCGCAGGCAGTCACCCTAAGACTATTGCAAGCCAGTGCGTATCCTAACCCTGTGGTTCTTCATGCCATCTACCCTGAACGGTATCCAAGTGCGGATTGCCCCGTTTGTGGACTGTTAGCCACATTCAATCATGTGTTGTGGGAATGTGAAGCCATCGGCCCCGCCCTCAGCGAGGACAGGTGGGCTGCGCCCTTACGCAGCCCCGAACTTAAGGATCAAACCCTGGCCGTCCAGAGTGCCCGCGAACGGGCCGCCAAGCTCGGCTTGACGGTCCCAACGTGGGATTAGCCGGGTGGCGTGGGGTCTCCCCTGCGTCTTCTCAGGACAAAAATAAAGTTTTAATCAATCAATCAATCAACGTTCACACTCCCACTGTGCATGCTCGCGTCTCGCGTATCGTGCAGCATGCATACGCCTCGTTCCAGCTGTTTGCTCCCCGTCCCTCATGTCTCGCCTTGTAAGGCCGACGCAGGCAGCGTCTCCTAATAAAAATTGACTGCTGAAGCTGCAGAATGGTTTACTGGCCACCCCGTATATGCAGGCACTGGATCGCACGTCAGCGCCCCACTACTCGTTGAAAGAAACGCTTCTCCTTCATTCAATAAATAAGAATTTGAAGATAAAATAACAATCCAGCAATCCCAAACCATACCTTAATGCGCAAAAATCACGCCATACCCTTCACCACTATGCGACACACTTACTCGAGTTCCCCCATGGGAAGATGCGAGTGGCATTTTTATTCGTGGCCTAGTCGTATCGCACCACGTGTTAAGGAGCAAGGCGTCGTAGGTTAGACTCCCTGCACTGAAACTGTATTTTCTGGTTTTTTTTCGCTCGTTTATCTGTTAACGTGCAATTCACAACGTCATATATGTGACGGAAATACGTCAGTGTAGCTGGAGTGAACCATGGCATAAAACACTCTTGTGTTGAAAATACGCTCGTTTCTGCAGCCCATGAGAGTCAGAGTTGAAAGTTGGTGATATATTATGGGCGAAAAGAGCGCTGTTTAGTCCGAAGCGAAACGTGACGGATGCGAATAGCGTCCACTGAAATGCCCCGGCGGCCACCAAGCACTGACGAAGGGTTGGATGAAACGACTGACGTGAGGGTGAGACATTAAAGGCGTTCACATTAAAAAGCTTTTCTGGGCAAGTGGGTCGCCTCAGGAAGTCGGTTTTCTAATTTCTGCAATCACTTCCGTCAGCAATCACTAGTGCGTCCGATGAAGAAACAAGGAAAGAGTTCAAAATAATAATGGTGAAAAAGTGCCATCATGCCTCATAAGCACACAATTTAGCATGGACTAAAATTGTGGCATCGTGTTTTGATGTTGAGGTGTTTGATCGAAGCAAAGGAGGTCTATGGATGAGCGATGCATTGGGTCCCGAAAGCAGTTCAAAGCAGCAGTGGCATTAGTCTCAGGTATACGCCAAAATTGTTTCATAGTCACTCATTTCAACACGCTTTATCTAATTATCTTGATTTTGAAAAAAATGTGTCAGAACTTAGTTTCAATATTTAAATACACTGAAATTGCCCAACACGTAGCAAACAAAGCCAGTCAGTGGGAATTCATTGTGGGCCTAGGAATATTACAGATGCCGTAAAGTGGAGGGCTCCGGAAATTTAGACCATCAGGTGTTATTTAGCATGCACTGAGATCGCACTGTACAAGAGCCTCTACTATTTCGCCTCCAGCGATATCTGAGCACCTTGGCCGGGATCGAATCTGCAACTTCGGGTCAGCAGTCGAGCACGCTAGCCACTGTTCTACTGAGACGCACAAGGGGTGCATATATAGAAGTAGTGACTGAAGATTCTGTCTTGTCAGATGTACCCCCCCCCTCCCCATCACTGTATTGTGCACTTCACTAGAACGAGAAGAGAAACACTTAATCAGAACACTCCTCATGTGCACGTACCACAGAACTGGTCGAGACAAAAAGCGAGTCTAGGAGGCCATCCGTGAGATTAAGGCGGAACACGTGGTTCACCTCCAGACTCCGGAGCTGAGTCAATGAATCGGCAAACGTTTTCTCCCAGGCGTAATACTTTCACCAGTCGTATGGAAGACAGTATGTCAGTCACCTTCTTTAGTCGAGCATCACGACACTTTATTACACGTCCCTGAAAGCAAGTGAAGGCATCGAGATCATTCTTTGTTGAATGAGTAGGTGATTGGCTTATGCTGTGGAAGATAGCTTTTCACCTGCGCCATACTAGTAATGTGGCTGTGCACTCAGCTTTGACAATTCCATATCAACAAAAGGCGTAACCATCAGATAATTTGTTTCGTCACTGATATTTCTCATTGACCATTTGGCGTCAATGCAGTGTTTAGGACTGAAGTAGTAGCTTTTGCTGGCTTTTGGGAAGTATTTCAGCGAAATAACTTTTTTATTGCGCGGCTATGTTCACTTCCTTTTTTGTTCAACGCATATTACACCCACAAGCCTCACGTAGACTTCGCACCACATCGTTTTCATGATATGCAGTGCTCGGCGATTAAAACGCGATGCTCATGGTGCGTGACTGGTGGCGGTGAATGCGATGGTGAGGCTTAAAGCTTTTGCAACGCATAACAATGTCTGGTAGACAACTGCCTAGTTCATGGCTATCGGTGGTTCCGACAGAAGGTTGCAATGCTTGCGATGGCTTCAACTCTCACGTGTCGCACAACGTGATAGGGTTGAGAGCCAGTGGGTGTGCGTTGCGAAAAACTACAGCGTTCGGCAGGTGCCACAGTGAATAACTCACTGAACGACTGTTTACCAAATGCAGCCGCCATATGCCACCAGCGTTATTAGCCTCACAGTCACCTTCTCAGAACGCAAATGCATGCCGTTATTCGAGGAAACAACAGTGTTAGCTACTCACCGTTACGAAAGTACTCGACTCATCATTGAAGTATAGGGGCTATAGCAAATGGAAGCTGCGTCAGCAAGACATCCATCGCACTTACAAAACAAAAAAAAACTAAATTACCTAAATTCGCCGCCATGTGTTTTTTCTACGTAATTTCACTGTTACTTGGCTTTATTTCGTTTTTTTTCACCCTTGTGCTGATATGGTTATGATGTCATGTGACAGGTATACAATTTGTGTGCTGCTTCAATAAATGTTTGTTCGACGTTAGTGCGTGTCCTCGTCATTCTTTTTGTCTACTGTCTACGTTTAAATGCAAATCATTTCTTCACGAACTACGGTGAGTTTGACTCTATCTATCTATCTACCTGTCTATCTATCTACCTATCTATCTATCTTTCTATCTATCTATCTATCTATCTCGCAGCCAACGACTTTTAGCTCTCCTGGCCGTTTGGATAATAGGATATATACCAAAATTAGTATGCCATACCATGACTGTACGACGAGCATGGGTGACTAGTCATAACATGAAAATCGTGACATGTATATCATGGCCTACATTTCATGATCTTGCTTCTCTTGTGGAGCTTACGTTCACATGATATTTTACGAAACAGGTATGATATGACATAAGTGCATGGCGAACACATTTGAGAGACCCTAACATAAAAATCATGACATGCATGTAATGATTTTCTTGTTATGGCTAGTCGTGCCTACACGCCACACCCATAGTGGGTTCGCGGTCCTTCTGCTAGCTTCACATTTACTAAATTTTGTATTACGGGACGTGAATGGATGACGAAGGTACATGACTGGTGCAAACATGATAATCATAAGATGCGTATCATGTAAGCACATGACTACATGCCACGCTCATGATGCGCTCGTGGCTGTTTCGCTAGCTTCAGATAAACCAAATTCGGTATTACGTGATGTCAATGAATGACGAAGGTATATGACTGGTGCAAACATGGTAATCATGAAATCAGTGTCATGCAAGAATATGCCAAAGTACCACGCTCATGATGCGCTCGCGACCCTTTCACTAGTTTCACATATACCAAATCTGATATCACGTGACGTGCGTGAATGGACGACGAAGATAAACGACACGTTCAAAATTGATAATCGTGACATGCCTGTCATGTAAACATGACTGCCCGCTACGCTCATAGCGCGCTCGCAGTTGATTCGCTGGCTTCACGTATACCAAATTTGGTATCCCGTGACGTGAATAGACGACGAAGTAGATGACTCGTCTAAATATGATAATCATTATATGCGTAACATGCGAAACATGATTACACGCTACACTCATGGCGTGCTTATGGCCGTTTTGCTAGCTTTACATATCACGTCACGTGATACTAATGCAACGAGCAAGGGGAGTAATTTCTGCGCGGGGAGTAATTGTACCGAAGCATAGTGGCGCCAGCTCTTGCCTCAGGAACTGCGACTGTTAGTTTTCTTCCTGGGCGTGGTTGGAACGGCGAAGCATGGGGGAAGGAGACCGAAGACGGGGTGAAGGAGATCGACGTCGGCTGAAGTCTGGTCGACGTGAGCGAGGGTCATGTGAATCAGGTGTCATATGCGATTCTTATTGCCGAGGAATGTTGCCGGAATGCTGCACATCATTAAAATAGAATCCACGGTGACGACAGTAGCGCGCGACATGTCCTGGAATACCACAGTTGTAGCAGACGGGCCGGTTATCCGGAGTACGCCAAGAGTTTACAGGTGCTCGAGGTGGTGGAATGGGCCGATTTACCGGATAAACTGAAACTGGTGACCTGTAGTATTTGGTGGCTGGACTGTATCAAGGGAGCGGCGGTTGGGCAGGAGGTCGGCGGACGGCTTCTGCATAAGTCAGCGGTGCAGCCCCTGATATTGGGGATGCGGGCGAAGGGAGAGCCTCGGCAACTTGCGTCTGAATAGCACGGCGAAGTGAGTGGTCCAGTGTTGTGGGGGTCTCGTGATGGTGGCGACAAGAGAGAGCTGTCGAGCAACTTCCTCCCGGATGTACTGTTGATTTGAGGCATTAACACGCTGTAGTCGGGACCACTGCTTTTGCACTTCAAGGCTGAAATATCAGCTGTTTGCGTATTAGCGCGACGGGTAGACACTCGTTGCTTGCGCAGCTCATCGAAACTTTGACATAACTGAATCACGGCCGTGACGGTCTGTGGGTCTTTGGCCACAAGCATATGAAAAGCGTCGTCATCAATGCCTTTCATTATATTCTTTATTCTGTCAGCCTCCGTCATCCTGGCATCAACTCGCCTACAGAGGCTGATCACATCCTCAATGTAGCTCGTGAAGCTCTCACCATTTCGCTGAAATCGTCCCCGCAGTCCCAGTTCAGCGCAAAGCTTACGCATGGCTGGACGACCGAAAAACGAGGTGACGGCCTCTTTGAAAACCGACCAGGTGGGGATGTCGGCTTGGTGGTTGGTGAACCATAGGTTGGCCAAATCCGTCAAGTAGAAGATGACGTGAGTCAGCTTAGCAGGGTCGTCCAACTTGTTAATCGCGCTGGCATGCTCGTACTATGCCAGCCAGGCCTCGACATCTTGATCCTCAGTGCCGTTGTATACTGGTGGGTCACGCAGACGAAGTACACCAGAACACATGACAGGTGGCAGCGTGGAAGAGCCTTGTGGGGGATCGACGCGCTCGGTGATCGCGGACTGAGATGGTCGCTTACGGCTGCGGAGCTCCAGGACGTTACCCAGCACCTCCACCAAATGCAACGAGCAAGGTTGCGTAAAAACACAGGTTATTATTTTAGAAACGTTAGCCGCAACAAGATGGTACAGGCAAGAACCCGGCAAGCACGAGCCACACACGGACGTTAACGTCCTCTTTCACGCTGGCACAGAGCTGGCGCCACTATGCTTCGGTACACTAAATTTGGTGTCACGTGACGTGAGGAGACGACGAAGGTAAATGACACACTCAAGTATATTAATCATGGCATAGAAGTCATTTACGGCATAATTTACGCACGCCTCGTAACGTTGTGTTGATTTTAAAGTGTCATATAAACCTTCCTCATTAATGCTTCGCATATCATCGATTCCCACAGTACGTGGGACCTGCCAATTTTCATGCTTCAATTGTAGCATTGATCAGGGCTGTGAAGTCCGGTGACCCAGCGTCACATTTTCGTCAACATACGGACCATGCACTGCTTCCACTGGTAGTCAGTACTGCTAATATATTGTTACGGGGGTGAGAGAATGAATGAAATAAATATATTTACAAAATATACAGGGAGAGTCAGAGGCAGCTGCAGCCAAGATGGAAGAACAGCAGCAACAACAACACAAGCACGGTCGCTTTCATCGTCTCCGTCGTCTATGATGCTCTTTCGTTGCCGATGTCGCGTAACATATAACCCCCCGCTGTTGGCAGCGCCGTCTCGGCGCCTAAAGGAGAGTAGGGTCATATGCAGATATGTACGGTTTGAGGCGAGTCACGTGGACGACGTCAGTAGCGGTTGCGGACGACGATGACTGACTGTCCAACGGAGCAATCTCGTATGTGACATCGGTAAGACGGCGTAAAACCTTGTAAGGCCCCGAGTAGCGAGACAGGAGCTTCGAAGAGAGGCCAACGTGGCGGCATGCTGTCCAGAGGAGGACCAATGAACCTGGAGAGTAGGAAACTACTCTGTGATGGCTATCGTAGCGGGCCTTCTGAGAGAGCTGCGAGCCAAGAAGACGTTCCCGTGTGATTTGGCGGGCCACATGAGCCCGAGCAGTGGCATTTCAGGCGTACTCTGTAACCGTTTGCGTAGTGGATGGGAGAAGAGTCTCGAAGGGTAACGCTGGATGGCGGCCGAACAATAAATAGAAGGGGGAGAAGCCAGCGGTGTCGTGGCGTGACTAATTGTACGCAAATGTTACATAGGGCAAAGTACTATCCCAATCAAGGTGATCTTTGGAAACGTACATGGAGAGCATTGTTGTCAATGTTCTATTTAGGCGCTCGGTAAGACCATTTGTTTGTGGGTGATAGGCCGTAGTGAGCTTGACGTGTCGAACACGAGCGAAGGATGTCACTTACTACTTTTGAAAGAAATGAGCGACCACGATCAGTCAGCAGCTGTCGAGGAGCGCCATGGTGAAGAATTACGTCATGAAGCAAGAAGTCCGTGACGTCAGTGGCACAGCTTGTCGGTAGCGCTCGTGTGATAGCGTATCTTGTGGCGTAATCAGTGGCTACGGCTATCCACTTGTTTCCAGGGAGAGAAGTAGGAAATGGTCCAACGAGATCAAGACCGACACGGTAGAAGGGAACGGTGGGTATGTCTATTGGTTAGAGCGGACCAGCTGGTGGCAAGGTGGAATGTTTGGAGCGCTGGCAGGACTCACATGCAGCAACGTATCGGCGCACAGAACGGTAAAGGCCTGGCCAGAAGAATCTACGCCGCACGCGTTCATACGTGCGCGTGACCCCGAGATGTCCCGCGGTTGGGGCGTCGTGAAGCTGTTCAAGTACAGCAGAACGGAGTGTCACAGGAACTACGAGTAGTAGCTCTGGTCCCTCGGCGCTGGTGTTGCGTCGGTAAAGAATGCCATCGCGTAGAACGAACAAGTGTAGCAACGGGTCTTCGTGGGGCAAGCGTAGACTTTGCATGATAGACCGCAAGTGGACATCGCTGAGCTGTTCCTTGCGTATGTCGGTGAAAGCCGACATGGCGAAGACGCAAGGGTCAGAATCATGTGCTGAAAGGTCAGGTGGGTCCACGGGGTGACGGGATAGACAGTCGGCATCCTGGTGCATAAGGCCAGATTTGTATGCCACGTCGAAGCTGTATTCTTGTAGTTTCAAGGCCCAACGGCCTAGTCGTCCTGTTGGATCTTTAAGGGACGTCAGCCAGCACAAGGCATGGTGACCTGTAATTACCGAAAAGGTGCGGCCAAACAAGTATGGTTGAAATTTTCCGACTGCCCAGACTAGTGCGAGGCACTCACGCTCTGTAATAAAAAACTTACTCTCCGAAGGAGAAAGGAGGCGACTGGCATAAGCAATGACGCGATCTTGTCCTCGTTGCCGCTGGGCGAGAACAGCACCGACTTCATGTCCGCTGGCATCGGTACGAACTTCTGTATGGGCTGACGGGTCGAAATGGGCCAAGATGGGTGGGGAAGTAAGTAACGTTGTAAGGGTGCTGAAGGCAGTTGCTTGGTCAGTACCCCAATAAAAAGGCATGTCCTTCTTCAGTAGCTCCGTAAGTGGTCGGGCAATGTCAGCAAAATTCTTTACAAAACGTCCAAAGTAAAAACAAAGGCCGATAAAAGTCCGTACATCTTTTCCGGAACGTGGTATGGGAAAGTCTTTGAAAACTCGAATTTTGTCAGGATCAGGTTGCACGCCTCGAGCACTGACAAGGTGGCCGAGCACAGTGATTTCCCGACGGCCAAAGCGGCATTTGGAAGAGTTGAGCTAAAGTCCTGCTTTCCGGAAAACCTCAAGAAAAGCCGTTAGGCGGATAAGGTGGCTTTCGAATGTAGGTGAAAATATGATGACGTCATCGAGATAGCACAGGCACGTGGTCCATTTGTATCCACGCAGCAGAGAGTCCATCATTCTTTCAAATGTAGCTGGCGCATTACACAATCCGAATGGCATAACCTTGAACTGGAAAAGTCCATCCGGTGTGATGAATGCGGTTTTCTCACGGTATCGATGATCGACAGAAATCTGCCAGTATCCTGATCGCAAGGCGATAGATGAAAAGTAGGTAGACCCATGTAGGCAGTCGAGAGCATCGTCAATCCGCGGCAGTGGATACACGTCCTTACGTGTTACTTTGTTTAAGTGACGGTAGTCTACGCAGAAGCGCCAGCTGCCATTCTTCTTCTTGACTAGCACGACCGGCGATGCCCATGGACTGCAGGAAGGTTCGATGACATCTTTTGTGAGCATTTCTTCAACTTCGGGCGAGATAACTTGTCGCTCAGCATTAGACACGCGATAAGGACGTCGTCGGATGGGGCTGGCGTCTCCAGTGTTAATCCCATGAGTTACAAAGGATGTCTGACGCAAAGGTTGGTCATCAAAATCAAAGATGTCGCGGTAGGATTTCAGCAGGTGCCGGATGTCAGATGTCTGCGCTGGAAGAAGGTCCGGAGCGATCATCTTGTCGATGGTGGCATCCGCAGCGCTCTTCGAGGATGAAAACAGAGCAGAGGACGAAGAATATTCGGCGGTGAACGCCGAAATGGCAGCATCTATAGAAAAAACTTTTGCCAAAGTCATACCATCTGGGAAAACTTGAGCGCACCAGCTGAAGTTTAGGATCGGAAGAGATGCTGTATTTCCCGTGACTGTCAAAAGTGTGTGAGGCACGGCAACATTTAGCCAGAAGAACGTCAGCAATAGGTGTCAACATGTAGTCACCGTCGGGAACAGGAGGGACAGATCTCAGGTTCACGTAAGTAACGGCTTGAGGTGCTAGGTGAACGGGATCTGCAGAACACAGACGGGGTTGAGCTGGTGTTGGGTCATCATGGTAACACGGTAAATCAAGTTGAAGCATGCCGGTTCCACAATCAATAGGGGCAGAGTGGGCGGATAAAAAGTCCATGCCGAGGATAAGTTCATGGGAACATTTCTCGAGCACAGCAAATAGCACTGTTGTGGAGCGATCAGCCACACTTATACGCGCGGAACACATTCCAAGCGCGGGAAACGTGCCGCCGTCGGCGACCTGGATGAGTGGCACAGTGGGTGGCGTTAAAACTTTTCTAAGGCGGCAACGAAGTTCTGAATTCATCACTGATATGTGAGCACCTGTGTCCACCAGTGCAACAACGGGAGTGTCATCTACTTCAACGTCAATAAGGTTGCGTCGAGTCGGCAGCATGGTCAGAGGATTCGACGGGCAAGTGGTCGATGCAGCATCACCTCCGGGAGCTGCATCATCTAGTTTTCCCGCGGCAGGTGTTCAGTCAGCGACGTTGGTCTGCGAAATTGGGGCGAGCGAGACGATGGGCGACGGGAGAGCGGTGAACGGGACTGGTGAGCATGCGGAGATTGAGAGCGATGATGATATGGCGGCATAGAAGGAACGTCTTCATTGATGACCTGACGTGACTCCCGGAAAGTTTGAAAGCGTCCATGATCCCTCTCTGGCCGATGGAGGTACCCGTAGGATGCCTGATGCCAATACCACCGAGTGTTACAATGGCGGGCCACGTGTCCGATACGGTGGCCGTTGAAACAAATCGGGCGATCGTCAGCAGTCCTCCACTCGGCTGGATTGCGAGGGCGCGCCAGAAGGTTTTGGCTTTGGGCATACGAAACATGGGGTCGACGACGGTTGATCGGCTGAGAGAGAGCTGTAGTGCACTCGGAGGCCAGTCCAGCATTGGAAAGCTCTTGTCGCACAATGGCATGTACCAGTGGCACCATCTGAGGGCTAGAGTCACAGGCATGGGAGCTCGTGGATGCAGAAGACAGAGCTTGAAGTTCACGTCTGATGATCTTGTTCACGTGCTCTGCAGTTAACGGCGTCTGTAGCGCAGGCCTGTCTTCGCACGACCAGGTTGCCGCTGTGTTTGGTAGTCGAGTGAAATTATGGGCGATACGTCGACTTTTTGCGGCCTCAAAACGCTGGCACTCCTTGATGACGGCATCGACCGTGTTGCCTTCCTTGCATATGAGAAGGTTGAATGCATCATCTGCAATGCCTTTCAATATGTGAGCTACTTTTTCGGTTTCTTCCATACCATCGTCCGCTTTTCGGCAAAGGGCAAGCACGTCCTGTATGTAAGTCACGTAGGACTCTGATGACGTTTGCGCACGAGATGCCAACTCCTTCTTGGCCGCTGCCTTTCTACCCACTGACTTGCCGAAAAGGGCGCGCATCTTTTCTTTGCACGCATCCCAGCTTCCAATTTCATCTGCGTGGTTCTCGAACCACACTTTTGCTGTTCCTTTCAAGTAGAACAGGATATTGGCTAACACAAGAGTTTCATTCCAGCGGTAATTCTTACTTGTACGTTCGTACAACGGCAACCATTCTTCGATGTCGACATCATCCCTGCCACAAAACGTGCCAGGATCTTTTAGCTGCGGAAGGACAACAGTTGTTGTTGTGGTCGCCTCGGCGGGAGCCGGTCCCTGGTTTGCCATGGTGGAAAAATTCAAGCGTCGGTCACTGCGGAGCTCCGTGATATCGTGTTGTACCCCGCACCACCACCAAATGTTACGGGAGTGAGAGGATGAATGAAATAAATATATTTACAAAATATACAGGGAGAGTCAGAGGCAGCTGCAGCCAAGATCGAAGAACAGCAGGAACAACAACACGAGCACGGTTGCTTTCATCGTCTTTGCCGTCTATGATGCTCTTTCGTTGCCGATGTCGCGTAACAATATTTTTCGGAAGCCTAGCAAGCTTGTGAAATTTAGACCACTTGTTCTTTCAGGAGTTTAGAACGTCAGAAGCAGGAGAGGAGATTATCCTGTGTATAGCTAATCACAATGCTTATATTTATTGACTTGACCCTCTCCTTTCGCGTTTAAAACGGCTTAAGGAAACAAATGCTGAGAAAGGGGGTGGAGGGGCTGGTAGCAGAAAAGGCACTACTTGATGGAAAAGAGTTACAGCTCAACGCCAACAATTCAGGCTCTATTTGGGCTTTGCTTCTGGCACGGCCCGCTCGATGAAAAGCAGTGTAGCTTGAGCCCGGCCCGGGTCCGAGCTGAAAAGACGTTGGCCCTACTGAACCCGGCCCAAGGGCCGGGTAGAGCTCGTACTTTCGGGCTACAAGTGTGCACTTCAAGTTTCTGTCATATGAGAGGTGTGTGAGTGGCGCCTGCACCAGCTTCTAGCAGTCTTTGACAGATGGCACACTCGTCTGAGCTTGTTCGGTTCTGTGGGCGCATGCATTGAAGCCTTGTTTCGTAACATTGGATAGAAATTATACAATGGGCGCGTCAGTGAGCGTGGAATGGTCGGCACAGTTTGTGCGGGAGTCATCTTTACCTCGGTCCACTATGGCTCAACAGACATCACTGTGTCGCCATGTTTTGTCGATGACCGAGACTTTCGAATGACTGCCTTAAGGTGACGGGAACTGTAGATTTGAGGGGAACGCGGGTTGGGAAATCAGAATTGTGGTTTTATAGCTAACACGTACAATCGAATGGATGGCCCGTATTTCGAACGAATGTAAAAGCATTTGCGAAAAATGTTTCGGGCCCCTTGATGGACCAGCCCTTAACTCGCGATAACACTACGAAGCCCTCCCGAAGTCCATTTCATCCTCTTTATTTCGACCAATGTGAAACTAAAATCCCTTTTTCGAGTGAAATACTTTGCAGTTCGTCTTGTCTTTTAACGTTACGCTTATCATTACACCAATGGATAGAAAAACACAACTTTGCTACTTACGCTAATTTAATTATACGCTACGCTTCACTTTAGCTACTCAAATATACCGAGATCCTTGACTCACATTTCTATTGTGCTCTTGACTAATAGCGCTTTGCCCTATATGAAACCATTGCTATAACTGGAGCAATATATAGTCGTATAGGCACATATACACTTACCCACAGTTTGCGCTGAAGCTTCGTGGCCGGAATGAGTAAGAGAGTAACGAATATGTGCCATGAGACGCAGCAAAGCACGGGAATCGTGCCTACTCGAACCCAAAGGACATAGTACATGACAGGCGTGAACAGAATTGAAAAGAAGATCCTCGTCACCACAGTGAAAGTCGTTGTTATGACACCACAGTCTACTCCAACAATGGAAACCATATACCCAGCTGGGTACCGGGGAAGTGTGGTGGGACTCATGCGCATCATCTGCAAATAAGAAGAAAGACAACTTCCAAATCTGTGGCACACGGGTTGACAACATGAGAGGGGGGTATTGGCTGGGTTCCACGAGCGCTTGTAGTCATTGAAACAGCAACATACGTCAGCAGTAGCTTCTGACAGATCCGTGTGGCGGTACACATAGAGCGTATTACTTTCCATAAACGGTACGCAGTGCATAGGTGCTCCACTGCCTCAAATGTTCTTTTAGTATAAGTTGTAGACTACCACGCACTTTTATGAAAGTATTGTTTTCTGCCTTAAGTGAAACAGTACACGATCAAGAACATACATCTTTACTGCTATTTTGCTTTTCTAGGTAAGGAATGGGACAGGCGTTCCGAGAGATGGCTTGGATATTACAGCGAAAGCTATATATGACTAGGAGAATTGAAAAAAGTCACAGTTTCACCTCAAGGGCGCAACAATGAATGCGATAGAAACAACTTGGAATGTCACGCTGAGAACGGCAAGCACATTGAAATGTGCAACACGCTGCTTGCGCACAAATTACGCATAAAAATAACTTACACTGAACGAGAGCCAACTGACATCGTTTACCACTCGGAACTTAACGCGTTGTTTAAACAAACGTAACGCACTAAACGTAGTCACAAGCACAGATGAGTGCAAACTAACAACTGTCTCAGTTGTTATACTTCGCTGTGTATGAAAAGCGTGCTCTGTTCGCAAGGGGCTTGGACGCCGAACGAAGTGGCCTTTCTGAGCCCGACAATTAACGCAATCGTTCCGGAAGGCACACAATTCTCCCCCCCCCCCCGAAGGATAAGCGCACTTGCACAAGCATATACCCCCCCCCCCCCCCCCCTATTCGCGGTGCAAAGTAGGCGTGTGAGATGGGCGCGTATTGCCGAATCGTGACGAGCTGGGCACTGTCAGCTTTTCAAAGGCGAATGCATTTCTTATACCGGTGTCACACGGGCATTTTTCATTCCGATTAGTGCCGATCAGGATTAACCACGATCAGGAATAGGTGCTGCTGCACGGTCACTCTTAATCGCGATCAGGCCCGATCGGGATAAAGACTATCACGATGCGCGCATCGCGATCCGGCTGAGATATCGCGATTTCGTGTCGTCTGCAACCCGTGGCTGAGCTTGTTGGAAGCAAAGTAAATATAAACATCAAGCATAGTCCTGTAGTAGTAGTAGTAATGATTGATTGATATGTGGGGTTTAACGTCCCAAAACCACTATATGATTATGAGAGACGCCGTAGTGGAGGGCTCCGGAAATTTAGACCACCTGGAGTTCTTTAACGTGCACCCAAATCTGAGCACATTGGCCTACAACATTTCCGCCTCCATCGGAAATGCAGCCGCCGCAGCCGGGATTCGAACCCGCGCCCTGCGGGTCAGCAGCCGAATACCTTAGCCACTAGACCACCGCGGCGGGGCGTAGTAGTAGTAGTAGTAGTAGTAGTAGTAGTAGTAATACAAAACTTTATTATGTACATAATCCAGACAGGCAAGATCTGCAGTGCCCCGAGGAATATCTGTAATATTGCATATTTTAAAATTCGTATCGACAGCATGTAGTTATGTGATAAGTAAATGATAAGCGGACGACACGTTCAACTCTCGCACTGTCGCAGTTGCTGGAGCACCACGAAGCAAAGTGATTATAAGTGTCGCCAGCTTTTCGACTACGCCGCAGCGCACGCGCACTTCGTGGTCGAATGAAGAGACCTTTACAGTAATTTTATTTATTTTTTTTATTTATTTACAAAATACTGCAGGCCATGTGACCCATGCAGGAGGGGCCGGGTACAACATAAATACATCAACAAAACACAATTGAATATCATAAACAAATCGGGTAACAATAAAAACAACTCTAAATAAAATATAATTAGGAAATAGTGAAGAAGTAATTTTGTATTGATTCAGTTGAGTCCAGATGATCAATAGGTATTAGGTTTCATTCCTCTATGGTGCGGAATTAACCACTGAAGGGGCTGCTGGAAGACTCTAGAAGTGAAACTCTGTTGTGTACAACGAGATTGCCACTTTGCTGCGACTGGACGGCTACGAGCAGGTTCCATCAGAAATAAAAGTGAAGATTAAGACTCTTGCACAGCAATGCAGGTAAGTGCAAAAAACTGTACGGAATGATGGATTTATGAAAAACTTTTGTAGTGGCACGCAAAGTTTTTGACGTTCGAGTGCTTCTTGCACGAATAACATATTGCTGATAAATATTTGGTGATAAATAACATATTGCTCTATTGAAATATCGTACGCCGAAATTTGTCAATGATTTGTTTTACGGTACGCAATTGCAACTTGGTGCATTTCATCTGACCCAAACTCAAATCCTATTAGCTCGGGCCGGGTAGCAGTGGCCATAAAAATCATCCCGATCAAGGCAATCAATCGTGACTGTCTTGATAGCGATTAAAAGTGCCCGTGTAACACGAGCATCAGTCGGGCTGTGGTAGGCGTCCATCGGGGTCCATCCAGCACCCTCTCCCACAGCAACTACTGCGAGCGCGTGCGTCCTTAGCAATGGGAGCTCCCATCATGCACCATGTCACGCTTCGGTGTCGGCAGCTGAAAGCAACAGCTGTGGGTGCGCGCGCTTATCCTCCCCCCTAGCAACCGGAGCCTCCACCTTCTTGACTTGAACGTGTCTTGCCATCGCCTCAGTCCAGTGCGTTAGAAACGCATTTGTAGCGTTTGTGGTCACAGCGTTTGTGTAGCGTTTTTTTTTAACCGCCCAAGCTAGGTACTCGAGCTGGAAACGCATACCACCTTTCTCGCGACAGAAAAACGCCACGTGCGGCGAACGGTGCTATTGGCGGCGGGGTGTAACAAAAGAAAAAAGTCTTGATCTGTTAACGCTGGATTCTCCCGTGCGAAACGCCGTTATGAACGCTACGCAATTCATTCGCACTTGCTCGCGGTTCCCCTCGGGGAGGTGGGAAAATTTCTCTTGTTTTTGTGTTTATATAAATATATATATATATGCGGTGAATGATGGTGGCGGCGACGGCAAGAAAGCAGAGGAGATTGTTCATGCAATTGCTATCGCAATGAAACTGTTCGACATCGACGTCACAAGCGGTCTCCATTGGCGTCATCACGCCGTGCATTCCGTCGCAGCCAGGGCACCAATCACGCCCGCATAAGTTTCTACTGAGACTTTCTACGTGGGTAAGCCACGCACAACTTTAGAAGAGGGCTGACGAGAACACGTACGAGAGCTGGCATCTGCCAGGCCGATGGTGCAGACCGGGCACAGAAAAAAAATGATCCGGCAAACCGAGTGCCTGCGAGAACTGCGTACCGATTTTTTGGCACACTTGCAAGTCGCGCTAAATCGTGAACGTGCAAGCCTGGTGACTGGTGGATTCTGCTAACCAGGCCGCCAAACTATCTAGCGATATCAAACGCTTGCACCAACACCACGCCGAACAAGCGCCATTGCGGGCTCTGTAGCGTCAACGTGACGATTGCTGGAACGCGTTCACCGGGGTGAACGCCCGATTTCGGAGGAGTTTGTCCAGCGGTACTTTCGCTTCGGCTGCGACGTTCGTTACCGCCTTTGGTTCGATTACAACCACTGTGATTAGCGCAATGCGAAACGCATCCAAGAGCTCACTGCACTCCTCCATGTCCGTGGTCATGCGAGGCACAGTGGGTGGCATGTGATGTAAACGCTGTGATGATTCCAAGCCAAACGTGTGTGCAACCTTACTGGGAAGCACGAACATGCAACGAATAATCGTGAAGGCTTCAGCGCACCGGCGGGTTGAACCCACTGCTAAACACCGGGGCTGCACGTTTCAGCTTACACTGCTTCAGCATTCGTAAGGAGTGCTTGGGCGGTAATATTTTTATTACTTTGTTATGACAAGCTATATTTGTCGAACACTGCAAAAACTCCCTAGCTTTTCACGAGCCAATTTAGTGGCAGAACCCTAGTAGGCAATCATTCTGCAATGAAAGGGCATAAGATAAATTGTTTCCCCCAAACACCGATCGCAATAGAGGTGCATTAAGCGTCGACACAAAGTAAGCTTTCCTGCGTAAGGTTTGCATGCCTTTGTGTTGAATAGAACAGCCTTTTACAAATTAAACTATTGAAAATAGTGCCATGCGAATGCACAAAATCTCAGGTACCTCACACTTGAAAACTGGAATACTGGCAAGGCAAGCCATGGCACCTGGTTTATCCGTTGAAAACGCAGTTGAGTACCTGAAGGTCGAAGCACGGGCAGCTTCCTGCGGTCATGACTGCGTGCAGCGACGGCCGCGCTCCTCTCGGCCAGATTATTCATGAATAGATAGAACATGCGCGTCACCCGTAACGCTATCCACGGGTGACGCTGCCCATCAGGGTTCGCATCAGGGGCATGGTCAAAATTTTTCGTGGTAGCTATGAGGCAGTCATAAATTCCTCACTCCTCATTATAAGCACGAACCTCAATACGTCGGGGGATCATTGACAGCGTATCTGAAGCGCAACTTTACGTTCGGCGTACAATCTGTACTCTGCTTGCTTGTACAACGATCTTACTAAGCAATTTTACTTGGCTTGAAGGATGTATACGCTGCCGAACTCAAACGAAATATACCTTGAGCTTTAATACCAAGTCTTCTACGAATGGGGCAGTACTGTACTCCCCTACTCCTTCACAAGACCTTGTGCAAATTTTCATCACAAATACATGTGCGCTTTGCAACGACTAAGCGAACGTGAATCATATGCCATGAAATTTCCGGCGTTACGCTATAGTAAAAACGGCAATTCTTTCCGCTGGGAGGTGCTTCTACGCAGCCCCTACGCCGATGGACTGTCCAACAAGGGTGCGGCGTGTTCCGACGCCGGAGATGTGCTCTAAAGAACAACAATGAAGTTTTTTTGTCCATTAATCTTCGATAGAGATCATACTGAGCGTCTTCTATTACGATTTTTCATACCGTTCTGGTTGTAAGAACAAGCACACCTGTAGTAGATTTTTTTCTGTTTGCCAAGGCATACCTTATCCTTATCGAAAGAGCACGTAGGATTTCTACATTGAAGCGTGACATTTACCGTGATGGTAAAAGTGTTTATGCAAAGCTATTTTGCAACACTTACCAAAGAATGTAATAGAATATGAACGGCTGTAGACTGCATAGCTACAAGGGGGCTGAATCAGTGGTTAGTTTCCTTGTCATAGAGAACCTAACGTATCTAAAAGATAACACAGCGAAGCAAAATGCATAACTATTATCAGTAGTGTTACACTTTAATGTAGTAATCCTGCACTACATAAATGGAAACAAATGGCAGTGGATGTAAAAGCACTTTGGCACCGCTTGGAACCGACCCTGCTTCCTTCGAGATAACACGACGGATGATCTGGCTCTGTAGTGATACATCTCCGTGCGTGGCTGAAGCCAGGGAAGCATAAGGCTTATCGTTGCGCGAGTTGGTTCATACTTCCAGGCAAACCATGGTGTGCGCAAATAATGACACGGACACAAAAAGAACACACAGGAAAGGCACCTCTTCCTGTTCATTGTTCCTGTGGCCCTGTCATTCTTTGCGCACACCAATTTACCTTCAAGAAGGCAGTTAAGTTGGCAGTCGTACTTATAGTTTGTTTAGACAGCACCGTGCATATTCCGTCTTCCAATGACACCACCAGACAGAAACATGACTATCACGATGTTTAGATGTGAGTGAAAATTCCACCGGTATATACAAACTCCCATCTTTTACGTAATCATTCTTGCCCTCCCCGCTATCCATGGATAGCCTACATACCTTCGTGAAGATGGAGCCCTGGAGCAATGCCCTGACTCGCACAGCAAGCGCGTACGCACACGTGCTTTCGAAGCTTCCCGTCAGAAACTCAGCAGCGCAGCTGGCCAGCAGCAGCGCTGTTATTGTGGTTACCTCAAGTCGGGTGTTCGCTTTCAGCAGCAACCTGCAGCAAAGCACTTCCAAAGAACTGATTCTGCACAAACAGTGAAACTGGTACAGGAATGGCGAGTTGATACGCTTACGCTTACAATGTAAAAAAAACTGCGCGAAATAACGACAATGAAGTTTCTTCCTCTTCGTGCTGAACAGCAAGGGAGACACGCGCATTGGATTCTACCATAGATACCAATTCGGTGCCTTGAGTCCACATCGTGGCAGGTCGTGCAAGGCTCGTATCAGTGTCTGCATTCTCGACACGTTGAGTAATGTGTTGTGTAACCTAAACATCAAGATAGTGCAGCTGCGAAACCACTGCGAAAAAAAAAGCTTGGCTCAACTCTGCTTCTGAGGCCGACGCTACTGCTTTGAGGCCACCTAAATAAAAGTAAAGGCAGTGAGTGACATTCATTCAGTATTCTGCCAGAGTCCTCCAGTGAGGACAGGTGATGAGGTTCACGCGTCTTTGTTAGTTTAGCATTTACGTGGTAGCCCCCGTGCTTCGTCGGCAATAACAAGCGTGCGAATGTGTACACCCAACCAATCTTTTTTGTTGATTTTCATTATAGTTATCTGTGCTATACCATTTGTCCTTTGTCATTGTCTTGTCCCACGTGCTACAATTCTTACGGCGTCTATCACACAAATTCTAAAGCCTTCACACCGTCGTTATGTAGGTTTCAGTTGCGTGGTGCATTGTTGCGAATATCGAAGAATACAACAATGAGGTTGCTTTGCTCCTCATGGCT
Organism: Rhipicephalus microplus; assembly: GCF_013339725.1. Classification (NCBI taxonomy): domain Eukaryota; kingdom Metazoa; phylum Arthropoda; class Arachnida; order Ixodida; family Ixodidae; genus Rhipicephalus; species Rhipicephalus microplus. The sequence continues at coordinate 172,154,432 of NC_051168.1, forward strand.
TTCACGCGTCAATAATTTCAAGAGTCACATGTATTAAGCTTCACCTACACACAGTGAGACTGGTGTATACTGATCTAAAACTCGCGCGACTGTAGCACCACTTCTGCCTATGCTAGATCTCGGACAAGAAAGTACCTTGCAGAAAATATCTTGACGTCCTGAATGTATTTCTCTTTGCTATCTTTATTCAAGAAGTTCCTAAAGTCACAATTTGATTGTGGCAAAACTGGTTTTTACCTCTCCATGCGTTGTGTTTCAAAGATTGGTCAAGGTATTGTTTAGTTCTTTTTTTAAGTTTGTTTATTGTAATACCTCTTTTGTTCCATGCTGACAGAATAGGGTCACTGCTTTCTTCTGACTTTATTTCGTTTCATTAATTCTTATACGGCCTGTATTTTTCCATGGCATTTAGGCTATCTCGGCTAATGAATTCGACAGACATGTAAATGAAAACAAAAAACTATTACTGGTGATTCCCCAATAGCAGTGCAATGACTCTCCCTAAAATATAAAGCAACTAAAATGAACGAATAATCCCCTTTTCTGTTTTTGGCATCCAAACCCACGATCTTCAAATTACACGTTTGATGCTCTACCATTCGAGCTACAGCAGAGGCTTGTGCACTTTTTGAGCTACTTGCGCACCTTTTAGCAGAATTTTTTATGTGTACTTAGAAGCTGGGATTGTGAGGTAGCGCCACCCGTGGCCCAATCTGCATGTGTGCAGAGTTGTTCTTTGCCAGAGGGTTTACTTCTCTTAAAAACCTGCGCGATAAGATGGCGAGAGGTGAGGATGATAAACTGAACGTTATCGCGCCCGTCCTATGTCTCTTTATTGCCTCTGGTTGTTCTCTCTTTTTTGCGTAGCTTGCGTGTGCCACTTTGACATATTACGCCACTAACACCAGTAAGATACCGTTATTTCGTTAGTTCATTCACGTTAACTTCGCGGTTTTGAACGCGTCAGAAAGCCACTCTTTTTACGTGTACCTCGATCGCCAAGCGGCGTCTGCGTTCATATGAAACGCTGGCTGCGCACGGCCATCTCTTTCCACAAAGGTACGAAACGCAAAACAGTCCGAACTACTTGGCATATGTAGTACGTGTGCAGAAGCGCCACCCATGTAGCTTTTCTTTCATTTCCAAGAAAAGTTGTCCGAGAGTGTAGGTCTATGATAACGAATTTCCGGATGCGTCGAAGTATTCTGGAAAGCAGTAGTGAGGTATCGTATCGTATACATTTATTGTGGTAGTAGCTTGTATATTCATCCCAAGTAATCTTTACCGAGTGTCTTGTATGGTATCGCGGTACGATTTCAAAGTACCTTTGCCTAGCCCTACTCCCACTTCGTTTCTTTGTTAAGCACTGTTTATGTCAGCGTAGGGGACAACTCGACTAGTGCTTGAGAAACAGACGAAATGCTCCTAGCTGTGACTTTCAGAAATGTTTCGTTTAGGTTAAGCCCATGAGGTATATTCGGTAACAATAATGTTTGCGTACTCTCATTTATTGAGAGCAAACTTGTACAGTACACAATGCTTGTTCCAGCCGACAATTTTCCAAGCTTTATCGCAATAGTGATGAGCCATTTCTGCCTGTTAACTCTTCTTGGCTTTTGCAATGCTTCATATTGTAGACACATAATGGAGCCCTGAGCGGAGAATAGTTTAGGCACTGAAATTTCGACTGATTCTTTGCCTACTTTTTCATTCACTTCTTCGTGATAGTATTCCAGTGAGCGCTGTAAAAGCCTTGCAAAAAACATATATAAATACTCACTCTAAAAGAGGCACTCGCACCAGTAGAGATATCAAGATGGCACAGTTAGCTGCTGCGGTTGTGAGTACATCGAGCAGCAACACTCTGAGAGCGCCTGTGATAAAGCCGAGGGTTTGTTGATGATCACGTGCCTAAAGAAATTGAAGGAAATAAGCTTGCAAAAACAGCCGCACATCAACAATAACGCACATACCACTCGATGGCGGACAGTGAAATCTTGCCGACTCCGTAACAGGCGGCGTTTTATAATTACGCCTTGCATTAGTGGAAAACAAGCTCAGTAGAGTTCCGTACGGGCTCGGGTAGTGTATTGGTTATGGTGTCCGGCTGCTGAGGCGAAGGTCACGGGTTCGATTCCTTCTGTGGCAGTCGCCTTTCAATTAACCCGTGTGCTACGTGATGCGAGCACACGTTAAAGAAGCAGCGAATGATCAAAATTTCCTAAGCACTCTACTACGGGGCACCTCACTACGATACCATAGTTTCAGACTGGTTAAGATCTCTGCCTTTCTTTTTCCTTCTGTTCCTCCTTCAATTAGTGCTATTACTAGACATCTGCAACAATAACTTCAAGATAACCCATAATATTTAGAGAGTGCGCATATTGTAGTACCAGTCAAGTAGCAGAAACAGTGGTTGTATGTGCTAACCTGGGCAAACTTATGCTTCCTCACAAAGCTTATTGGAGCGCTGATCTCATGAACTAGAACGTTGAGGGACATGACTCGTATTTATGCAGCTGGAGCATGTTTTGTGCTAATATTATTTGTGACACCCTAAATGAATAACAAGCGGGTTTTTCGCCAAAGCGCCTCCAGTAAAGTCTTTTCAGCCTTATGAATGGCTCACAAATGTCTCCCATAAAAAGGAACGTGAGAATATTCAAGTACAAAATGGTATCAAATAGTACCTTGCTGAATCATTCAATTCAATTTTCGTTAAATAGTATTCATCCTGCCCAATATTTCGATCCTAAAACACAACCAAGGCTCCTGATGCAGCTTTGTTAGCATGTGATTGCTAAATCTAACGCCAACGCCATTACAGAAGGCGTTTAGGTATAAAGTTCAGCATTATCTTGCTTTAAAAGCAAGCGCTTGTTCATTTTAAAAGATACTATGTAATTTCCGCATTCATGGTTTAGTAGGGAAGACCCAAGAAGTCTGAAAGACGGACATACTGCTAGCATAAAAAAAGAATCAGCACACCTTGTAGTCGAGAGGTACAAAATACTTCAATGAGTCCCTGATTCCCCCATCCCGCAAGCAAAACAATCTTCCTTTGAAACACTTGGAAGAGTACTCAGATACTGAAACAGCTTTGATATATGTCGACGTTGTTGTGACTTAAATAAAATAATAGGAGCCGGCAAAGATGAAACTCTCTATTTCAGCGAAAATTTGTGCCCCCCAAAAAACGACCCTAAAAATACAAGGCTATTGGCACAAACAGTCGTTGGTCGCCGAACAATCTGGTCAATTCTAAGGCACGTCGGCACGTACACTTAAGCAGGCAAGACGTGTGAGTGCGTTGGTAGTTCATGGTACTTCAGAAACTCTCCGGAGTAAACAAACACGTAATTTCGGGACGTAAATCTTCTGTCAACTTGAATATAAACGATTACAAGACAAAAGCACTTGTCACGTGTTCAACTTGTTTCGCGTTCATTTACTACGCTATAGTCTGGGCAACATTATGCAAGTAGCAGCTAAGGCTGATTGGTGGTGACCGTGTTAGTTTAGAAGAAGCTTTACTGTTCGTGTGGTGCGCATAAGCTCACCAGAACACTCTGAAATAATCGGGGATGTTCAACAAGCGGTGCACGCCAGACTGGCCTCACTTGTAACGGGTGTGGACGAATGTAAATAGAAGCTCGCGTGGCAATATTTCTTTAGCAAGAATAATACAATACAGGTCAAGGTGGCTCGGGAACAGAGCTTGTGAAATGGTGTGAATGAAAGCTGGTTTACCACAGCTAGAAATGAACTGATATTTAGTGACATAATCTTTGAACAGAATTATTCCTTAATCTGCGAATGAAATGCATTGATTGTATTCGCAGGAGTTTTTCTTCACAAGTAGCAAAAGAAAAGAAAAATTGACGAAGTAGGTTATCAGTTGTATCCACATAGACCACTAGTAGCTTGCACAATTGAATATAATTAACTTCGCAGATGACAACCACACGTACCGTTTTCGGTAATTCAGCAGTGCCGCTACCAGGACGCGGCTTCGGGCAGCTTTACCAAGGCGAGGCAGCTCGGCGTAAATGATTTTGTTATACCTCGCAGCATTCCACGTATGTCTGGATTCAAAGAAAACAGGAAATGACTTTATCGAGACGTGTAGCTCATTTTTATAGGACAAATTATTAAATGTGTACAAGTATCCCCTTGTCGTAAAGACGATGTTACATGCCAATCCGCACGTGTCTTCGAGAATTCTAGATTCCCACAATTTGCCGTGAACCTGCTTTTTTGGCATGTTTTTATCTGCCTCCAACTTTTTCACGTGTGTGTATATAAGTGACGTGCGTTAGCAGCAAAGAAACAGTTGCACGTTTTCACACACCTGTCTTCTCATTTTGTACTTCCGCCTGAAATCAATCATTTCACTACCCTTCACTGGTCTCTTCTGCCAAAGCCGTTTAGCCCGCCTCGCCCGGTACCCTTTGCGATCCAAACACCATTTACTTTGGGTCTCCGCTATTCCGTGAACTCCGTGTGCGTTGACTAGCCGCTGTCGCCGTGCCAGCCCGATGCTCCTACAAATCATGCCGGTATAGACCCGGTGCTTCGCGCCCGCCTTCTAAGTATCGCCAATATGATAGACCCGGTGTGGTGACACGCCGTGCTAGAGCATCCAGCCCGACGAACAACAAGAAGGATCGTGGGCATATGCTTTTTGTTTCTTATAATTTGTGGCATGACCGCAGCTTGTAGCGCTGCCACTAGAGGCATCGTTAATCGTGACGGCATTGTGCGCACGATGCATGTGTTTACTTGAAATGTTTGAAAAATATCAGAGTTACTTTAGGGACCTCTCAAGGCATGAGAGGTCGCATATCATTGCTAGGTCCTTCGGAAGGCCATTCCAGTTCTTGAGGTTTGAAAGTGTATGAAGCCAGTTCTGAGGTGACAGATTTTACACCCACTCAACCATACAAATGTTTTAGGGGCGAAGTTCCTTATAGCGGCACCCGTTCGTCTCTCGTAGTCGTAGTTGTAGTCGTAGTGTGTAACCAGTTTTAGATTTCGACCTCCAAGGTGGTGCCAGTGAGAGATTTCTTCTGTGTGTTGCTGAACGATAAAAAATTCGCAGCGTGCGCGTTAACTGAAAGCTGAATTCTCCTGTCTCTCATTCCCCCTTAGCAGCTATTAGGATGTACATTGAGCACTATCTGACAAGAAAGGGTTGCTACGTTATATTTATTTATTTATTTATTTATTTATTATTTATTTATTCCAAATACCTTACAGACCCAACAGGGCATTGAGTAAGGGTAGCATAAAAGGAATAGATACATGAATTGGTACAATTTCCATACATACAAAAACATAAACTAATTGTCAATTTTTATACAAGACCTAACAGGAATAACAATGAGAAAATTATAGTTTTATTAGGAATAGAACGGCAATGAAAATACTATGAGTGTAAATGTGAGATAATGATGTAAAACACGCTAAAAAGCAAGCACAAATTGTGAAAAGACTTTCCATTATTCAATAGAAAACATCGCTCAAGAATACACAACAGAACTGAATGGCATGTTAGTAAGCAAACCATCTAAAGAAAAGTTTAAAGTAAGCGAAAAAAATTGAGATAGTAGTGAACAAACGCATAGGTGTTAATTTTATTATGAATAAAATGAGCAGTTATTCCTGGAATTGGGTGAGTATTCGCTGGGCGTAACCTCCTAGGTTTTAGAAAGGTTTAGCAAGCGTTAGGCCGCAGTGCCATGAATACAGTGAACTAGTATATACCATGAACTTGAGGTGGTTTAAGGTGAGAAGTAGACACGAAGCGCAAGCCGTAAGAAAGTGTGCGTATGCCTCCTTTCGTTCAGTCCTTGGAATGTCCGCTGGATTGCGGTGCTTCTATATGAGGACTATATGATGAAAATATGTGAGATGGTGGTACTTGGAGTGTAATAAGTGGACGAACAGACACACAGACATGCATGGACGGACGCACGGATAGCTGCACGGACGGATGGACGCATGGAAGGACGTAGGGGCGGATGCATGGACGAAAGCAGGGACGGACGCACAGATAAACGTGCGGACGCACAAACAGACGCACGCACGGACGGGCGGATGAACGCACGGGCGGCCACACAGACGCACGCATGGACGGATGGAAGCAAGAACGAATGGATGGACGGATGCTTAGCCCCACTCTTCATCATTCACTCCGTGGATATGCTGCCATTTTTTGGTGACGTGGACTTAAACGAATGTGCCTCATGCCCGGTGAAAAGTAAGAATTATTATTAACATGAGTTTTATCAATTACCCCTCTAGTGAACAGTAAATATGATTGATATGTGGGGTTTAACGTCCCAAAACCACCATATGATTATGAGAGACGCCGTAGTGGAGGGCTCCGGAAATTTCGACCACCTGGGGTTCTTTTACGTGCACCCAAATCTGAGCACACGGGCCTACAACATTTCCGCCTCCATCGGAAATGCAGCTGCCACAGCCGGAATTCGAGCCCACGACCTGCGGGTCAGCAGCCGAGTACCTTAGCCACTAGACCAACACGGCGGGGCAGTGAACAGTAAATAATTCTTTCCACTCAAGGTGGGAACCATTCCTCAAACGTTTGATGAAAAAACCTCCTAAATCATGCGTAGAGTGAAGAGTCAGAAACAATTGCAGTGGTCTAAAATATCGGTGAAAAAATCTGCGTAACACTTCCGTACTTGAGTGTTCCCAAAAAGAGTAGCCTAAATTCATACAAGTAACGAACACGGCATCGCGTGGTCAAAAATGAACTTCGATACGTTCGCTCTCAGCGTGATGAACGACGACTGAATGATTCTGGTTGCCTCGCGATTCCATACGACTTCGAATGACATGCTCCACCTTCAAGCAGCCTTCCATCCATATAAACATTCAAGGTAATGCCCACACTGACTCGACACACAAGACTTCACTGAGATATGGCACAACCACTTTAGCCAAGCTAGCTGCTGGAGGAGGCTGGCGTTCACGCTCAACACCACCGATGCCCCGCCACGGTGGTCTAGTGACTAAGGTACTCGGCTGCTGACCCGCAGGTCGCGGGATCGAATCCTGGCTGCGGCTGCTGCATTTCCGATGGAGGCGGAAATTTTGTAGGCCCGTGTGCTCAGATTTGGGTGCACGTTAAAGAACCCCAGGTGGTCAAAATTTCCAGAGCCCTCCACTATGGCGTCTCTCACAATCATATGGTGCTTTTGGGACGTTAAACCCCACATATCAATCAATCAATCAATCAAGACCATCGATGACGTTACCATGAGCTAACACGAACCTCAAATCACATTAGCGGATGTAAGCAGGCCTGCATAAAGTGATTATCTTTCTTTGCGCACCACGTCACGCTTTGTCATATTTTCCCGAAACCTACGGTTCACTGTATCCTTTGTTACGACCGCCATCGGTAGGCGCCATGCTGTCGCTGAGAAGCGTAGCCGGGCCGCGTTCCCACGCCTGGAACCCAGGTTTTCTTGGAACCAGCGTCGAGATCTGACGGGGGAGCGGCGCTCTTTTGACCCTCAAACAAGTAGCCGACTCGCCGAATGCTTATGCCCGCCAGGTATTGTCACTGTTAGCCGGCGGATGAGACGTCACGTCGCCACGAAGCGGTAAGCCGTTCCAGAGGGGACAACAAAGACAGCGTCTTCCTTTGTAGAAACGGCGACCGCCGCCCCAAAATGCCCTGCTAATTGAGCAGAGAGGTTGGCGGACCGTTTGATCTCTGCTGTCCGAAGCTTGGGATCCCTCGACCAGTGACACACACGACGAGCAAGAGCCCCTCTGGCGCCACCTTTAAGTGCAGTGATCTTGACTCGAAATTGGCTGTTCACGTGCGCCGTGCCTGCTCGTACCCCTCACCTGTTGTGTGTATGTGATTGGTGTTCGACTGAAGAAGGAGGAGCCCGACAGGGCTTATAACGGCGCCGCAGAGTGCAGGACGTCGCTCTGAACCAAGTAAAGGTTTAACCACCACGCTCGTGGTCTGTGAACTCTTTAACCTCATGCTGTAAATATTTGTAAATAGTGCCATAAACCTTGTTTGTTTTTCGTATCCCCATCTTGTAAGCGGTCGTTTCCTCAACCCGAAGCTACACCACGCTACCACAGCACCCCGGGATCACAACAACTGGTGGCAGCGGTGGGATGCCTCCCAGCGGCACTTTTTGCTTTGCGGACGGTACCCCACGAATCCACTGGTTTTAGCCCCGCCGAGTTGGTGTACGGTAGGTCATTGCGCTCACCTTTGAGAATGGTGCGCGAAGCGTGGGAAGGACACGGAGAAGATCCGACCGTGGTGGAGTTCATTCTCAATCTACTGGAGCGGCTATATAAGGCCAAAGAACTTGTGGAGGTCAGCATGAAGTCAGCCCAGGCCCGATCAAAAGTTTACTATGATAGAACAGCTCGTCAACGAACTTTCAATATAGGGGACCGGGTCATGTTGTTAAAAGCGTCAAGGCAGAACAGGCTCGAAGTACAGTGGGAAGGGCCTGCGGAAGTAGTTGCAAAGCTATCTATGACCAACTACGCAGTGAAAATTCCAGGTAGACGTAAAGAGGTACGCATTTATCATTGCAACCTAATGAAGCCTTATGTGCAAAGAGAGGCTGTGGTGAATATGACCCTGAATCTTCCTGAGGAGATGGAGGACAACTTTGTTTGTCTAAATGGAGGGAAAGGCAGCGCTAAAGAACTCCTTAATAAAACTAAGCAAAGAAAGGAACTAAAAGAATCCCAGCTTTCGGATCTTTGCGGGCTGATAGGAGAGTTTGACGACTGCTTTGTTGACAAGCCGGGTCGGACTGATTTGACTGAGCACGACATTGAGTTGACTTCCGAGGAACCCGTGAGGTCCAATTGTTATCGTTTATCTCCACGACAGAAAGATATTCTCGATAAAGAAGTAAAGCGCATGCTGGAGTTAGGAGTAATTAAACCCTCAGAGAGCGAATATGCTTCTCCAATGATCTTGGTAGAAGCTCCGGGCAAAGACCCGAGACCTGTAGTTGACTATCGAAAGTTAAATGCTCTCACAAAGGATCAGGTGTATCCGATTCCGAACATTGAAGAGAGAGTGGAACAGGTTAGTCGAGCAGCTTACGTGACTACGTTGGACCTTACTCGAGGTTACTGGCAAGTGCCGCTCACTGAGCGAGCCAGCCGATACGCAGCTTTCGTTACTCCCGCGGGCAGCTATCAACCCACTATGATGAGCTTCGGTCTCAAAAATGCTCCGTTTTGTTTTTCCCGCCTTATGGACAAGGTTTTAAAGGGCTGCGAGGCTTTTGCTGTACCTTACTTGGATGACATCGCTGTATTCTCCGATGCCTGGGTGGATCATTTGATGCATTTAAGGGAGGTGCTCGGCCGGTTGCGTCAAGCAGGGCTTACCGTAAAGGCTGAGAAGTGTTGTCTTGCGAGAGCAACCGTCGACTACTTAGGCCACAACGTAGGACAAGGTTTCAGGAAACCCTGCGAGCTAAAGATCTCAGCAGTAGCTGACTATCCCCGGCCAATAACAAAGACCGACGTCAGGGCGTTTCTAGGACTCACAGGCTACTACAATCATTACATCCGAGATTATTCCACGTTGGCAAGTCCTTTGACCGATGCTCTCCGCGGGACAGAGCCTACGAAGGTGGCCTGGGATGAAAAGAAAGAAACCGCCTTCTTAAAACTGAAGGCAGCATTGATCAGCCGTCCAGTCTTGAAAGCTCCTGATTACGACCGCGAATTCACGGTCCAATGTGATGCTAGCGATCGAGGTCTAGGAGCCGTTCTATGTCAGAAGGATGACGATGGTAAAGAACATCCCGTGCTCTATTTGAGCAGGAAATTGAGTTCTCGTGAGATGGCGTACTGCGCTTCAGAAAAGGAGTGCGCTTGCATTGTGTGGGCCATTCATAAGTTGCAGTGTTACCTCGGAGGTGCTAAATTTACAGTAGCAACAGACCATTGTCCCCTTACCTGGCTGAAAACTGCGACATCGAAGAACAGTCGCCTTTTGAGGTGGAGCTTGATTCTTCAGCAATATCATTTTGATATTAAGTATAAAAAGGCAAATTGAATGGAAACGCGGACGCGCTCAGCCGCTCTTTCTAAACCATTCTGGAGTGCTCTTGGGGTAACAAAATTGATATTTTAGTTTTTTCGTGCATCGTATGCAAATTTTTAAGGTAGCACGTTTGATTTCTCAGCACAAGTGAATCCTGAGAGTTCTGAGTGTGAGCTTTTGTTAAAGCTAGTAATTAAAATTGGTTTGCTATCCCTCTTTTGGCTTGGTTTGTTCGACGGGGGCCGAGTGCTTACTTGTACATGTGGTCGAGTATCAGAGATGCTGTCGAAGATTCGGCGATCACCCGGACCATGCCACAAGCGAAGGCCAGTTCTTGGCATTTAAGTGCAGTGATCTTGACTCGAAATTGGCTGTTCACGTGCGCCGTGCCTGCTCGTACCCCTCACCTGTTGTGTGTATGTGATTGGTGTTCGACTGAAGAAGGAGGAGCCCGACAGGGCTTATAACGGCGCCGCAGAGTGCAGGACGTCGCTCTGAACCAAGTAAAGGTTTAACCACCACGCTCGTGGTCTGTGAACTCTTTAACCTCATGCTGTAAATATTTGTAAATAGTGCCATAAACCTTGTTTGTTTTTCGTATCCCCATCTTGTAAGCGGTCGTTTCCTCAACCCGAAGCTACACCACGCTACCACAGCACCCCGGGATCACAACACCTTCCACTTTGACTTCACATTGAACACACAACAGGAAAACGAGGCTACAGTTTGAAGGCAGCTGTAATGAAAAGCATTTCACAAAAGCATTTTAGCGAAGATGTTTTGCGCGAATGCCCAACGCGATTTTTCTGAATAGAGTGGCATGCTAGTTCAACTGCTAGACGTTTGACATTGCTGCACTGCAGTAAAAACGAAGCATCACTGGACTGATAATCCAGCCATAAATTTTGTATACTGGCGATGTACAATATGTGCAAACCATTTCGAATATGACATTTCCGGGACGGCAATTTTATTTTATTTTCTAGGGGCAGGCGTGCATAGCGACAGCGTGAAATACGTGTGCCACATACTTTCCTTCAATGCACCTGAACATCATGGAGCGTCGGCATATATCGTAGAAGCTTTAATTCAGCTTTAATTATTGGTACAAAGCACAACATATTTGCAAAGCGGGAAAATAGGCATTTTATCACAAGTAAGGCTTTACCTGAACACAACGGTGGCGGCCAATTTCTGAAACACACAGTGCGTCTCTTCATTCCCTGCACTGCAGACCTGTGGGGTACAAGCCACGTGCATCGACGAAACGTTATGAGCTGTGTATTTTTGTCGCTCGTAAAATTGCAGCGTGGTGCTACAGCGCTATGGAAAAGAAGCTGGACGAAAATCGGCATTCATGTCAAGAGCGCTGCAGGCTGACCTTTTGGTGTATAAAGCACGAAATGCTTACCAACTGCTCTAACTCGGAGCGAATGGTTAGTAGCTTCTCGTTTTCTAAATCCAACCTTCCCCCGACCGGGTCACGCATTTTTTCACAACCGTTCCGTCGTCATAACTCGACCCCTAGCAGGCCTGGATTCTCATAGGCGGGTCTAGGGTGATTCGAAAGCACGTCAACATGTTTCTGTAAGTAGCAACGCGCAAATCCAAAGATTAACTAGGCAGTATTTTTTTGTATTCGCGTGCATAAAGGCATGCATGCACCACCGTTTATTATTTTATTTTACCGTTGAAGCTGTTCATGACCTGTTTCATTATTCGAATTCCTGGGCTGGTGGATGGCGGATTCATTTTAGTTAACATCGATATCGGAGGCGTAAAAAACGTTTGGCTGCCAATCTATGGCACTTAAAACGAATTTTTCACCCCTCAAAATTCGGCCTCCAGTTATGCGTCTGCAGTACACTTTACACTCACTAGAAAATTTGGGATTCTTTACACAGAATAGTAGTGGTACTAGTAGTGGTATTCCGCAGAAAAAAAATGGCATGTAAATACCACATTCATCAAACAAATGGCGCTGAAAAAGAAAAAAAAGTGGACATAGGAAATTGCTTTATCATACCTGCCCATCTCTGGGGATGTCTTTTGGTGTGTACTGACATCCAGAGAAGATGAAGCACCCGCAGGCTGAGAACAGGAGTGCAGCTGCCAATGTACCACAAGACTCATTGGGTACGCACATGTTATTTGCCTGAAAACAAGAAAAGTATGTTTCAATAGCGAGAGTGCATAACTGGACCACTTAGTATTTTGTTATCGAATTCGCTTTCGTAGCCTACTTCAAGCGATCTCCTGTTCATCCTGTCGGGGGCCGCAAGCAATCACTTTTTTCACTACTTATTATTATGCGTGAAAAGTGCTGGAAAGCATGTATCGGATGCGCCTTCTGTCTGATTCATCGGAAAAGTGTTTGGCTTTCATAGAAATCCTATATAGACAGTCGAAGGAATGACATCAATATAAAGCTGAGTTCTATTTTGTTTTCAATGTAACATCATGACGGTTTATTATAAAGGACATCAAGAAGCGAATGTGTGCATATACCTACACTCCCCAAAAACATGCGCGAGAAGTGTTAGAACAACCTGATTGCCAGGCTATTACGTGTCATAAATTTAGTTTACCAAAATCTTTACGCATCCAGCGTTTCCGCAACCATAATTTGTACCAGTATGTACATACGTATTTATAATTAGCTAACGTCATGGTATCAAGCTCATGTAACGGATACTGAAACGCCACTCTTGGAACGTTTACCAATAAGAAAAAAAATAGCTACACTTAAAATATTGATGTACAAGAAGGATTACCATTGACGTTAACGTATGGCAAGGTAACGTAGCCGCAATCGTTCCAATATCTCGGCACATTTGTAAAACTCTCAGCTCAGCTTGAATAGTAAAATATAAGAAATGAGGCGTTAAGATGTAGCAGCTGCCGAAGCAAACTCATCGCTCGCGTTCACACGCTTTTGACCTATTTCAGTAATAGGTGACGAAAATGATGGCACAGTGAAAATATTTAATGGCGCAAAGACAAGCGCAAGCAAAGCCATGTGTCTGACAATACCCCAGGAGAATATACAGGTAAAACTGCTGAAACACGGCGTGCTGCTCAACACCTCTATTACGTAAAGAAGCATGAAGCATCTGTGGCGATCGTTGTAATTAACGTGCACACTTGTTGTCCTGAAAATTGTAGAAATCTGTCGCACGGACTCCGGTGCACGCAGCAGTCACTCTACAAAAGCGCATTCGCTCTGGCATCAAGATCGTAGCTCAAATCACCAGTTTCGCTGATTGGCCTCACTAATGGTGACCAGCACAATGTGGGCGTGCTTCCGAGATGTCTGCAACGTGAAGTATTATTGCCGCCACAATGTCAGATCTCCTCACGGCCTTTTCACGCTATGTATCTCTCATATATTCGACGCAAGTTCACATGGCAGCTACTTTAAACACTGTTGGCCGTGGGAAAATAAACATGATGGAGGATTTTCCTTATAATAAATCGGCCGAAAATGACCGGTGTGTAAACCACTGCCTTAGAGAACGCTACAATATAATGGCGCGTTCTGCCAGCAGTGACTTAGCCATGATAATATATCTGAAGTTTTACGTCCCAACACCACGATGTGATTATGAGGAATGCCGCAATTCAGGGCTCCGCAAATTTGACAATGTGGTGTTTCTTAACGTACATTGACATAACACAGTACACGGACCTGTACCATTCAGCCTCCATCGAAATGTGACTTCCGCGACTGGGATCGAACCCGTGACCTTCCGATCAGAAGCCGAACAACGTATCCTCTGATGCGAGGCTGCATACATGGATGTGATGCTATAGTTGGTGAATGCACAATACTAGTGCTTTATTCTTGCCAACGAGCACGTGAACTATACGAGCCATATTGCATCGACAAGAAAAGGTGATACGTGCGTGAGCGCACCTTCGATAGCACCCCTCTCCAACGAACTGCCACATATATTCACGTGGATGATGGCTTGTTCAATATTTTGAGTTGATTACTGAGAACGTTTCATACAGACGCCTTGTCAGGTGTTCCACTGTTGTCCTACCCCTCACATGCTTTTGCGGTCCACCAAAAGCAAAGAACAAACAAACCAATAACATAAACCAGTACAGCTCTGTCCTGCTGTCCTGGGCTTCGCGCAGTTTCTCGTTTTCTGTGGGCGCGTATCAACAAGCCCAGATAAGCACTCTAGGGCTTTCTTCATGCCTCCAACGGCCAGTAATCACTGTGGACTGTGGAACAACGGTGTCGTGTGCTCTGCCGCGACCAACAAAATGAATATACACCTCCTTAAGAATGTCTTTTTCAAATATCTCACCTATAAATTGTTGTTCCATCGCACGCTGTGTTGGTCTAGTTTAGTCACCTCGTGCCTCTTACAGCGAAACCTGTTCTGAGATCACAACAACGGCAACCTGCGCCTCAGTTGTCCGCCGCAGCCACCCCCGGTGTCCGTCCATGACCACTATCACGCTAACTTGTGGAAATAGTGCATAAAACATCAAGGACAGAATGGAATTTGAACCCTGGTCGTGTGCGTCCCAGTCAACAATTTTACCACGTAGCCATGCCGCTGCTCGAAACACTGTTGCAAACTAGCCTTAGGCAGGCTTCATGTGGGGAAAGCGTTTTGGTTAGTATGAGTAATAAAGCGTTTTACAACATCCAAGGAACAACCAGGCGTCAAATAATGCGCAGTGTGTAACGAGTGGGTCGTCGAATGCTCCAATACATTACAAAAACTTCCAGCATAATTCTTCATCGTCGTCAGCAACAAGAATAAAAATGCACAAAATTCATTGCAATTGTGTAGCTGGGGTGACGCTTCTCCGAATAATGACGAAGTATGGCATAGAAAATGCCTGCTCAACCTCTCAAAGTGGGTCTGAACCATAAGAGAAGGTGAACGAGAACAAGAGTGCCTGCCTACGAAAAAAGAGTGACGATGTTTTATGGCGTAGTGGGTACCCGGCAAGTGGGCTTGCAGCAGCAAACGAAATAGTGTTCAAAGAAGCAAACAACACGGGCGCAAACTCACAACTGGTTTATTTTGAACAACAAACTGTACTTACATCTTCACGTAGCCCACACGCCCCCCATCGGTGGATTCAGGAACAAAAGAGATAACCTAAAGAAAGCTTATTCAGCGCTACGTCATGATAAGAACCTAAAACAACAAAAATTGAAGAGTTCACGCATCTGCAAACGGATTGTTGCACGTGCCTTTCAAAAAGTCAAATTCTTTATCGGACATGGTGACGGAAGCTTGGCTAACACATTTTTCTCCCATGTTTCTAATATGAAATGCTTCAATCAGCTCCCTGTTAATTTTTCTCTTGTGAGTTGACAGAATCTTTGTGTCTGTAAAAATTGGTACGCACCCACAAGGCTTGCAGTGATCCACCAGAAGTGTTCGTCCTGAACTACTTAATGCCGAGTCATGCTCCCTCAACCGTGTGTTTACACACCTTCCAGTTTGCCCGACATAAGATTTGCAAAAACTCATCCCAGTGATAAAAGGTACGGAAAGAAGTCCCAGAAGAGTACAAAGTGAAAAAAGAAAGCTTGCAGTTCTCCCATATGTTCATAGGTTGTCCCATGGCTTGAAGAACGTAGCAGCGAGATACGGAGTAACCTCGGTTTTTACAGCACCCAACAAGCTGTCAAAGTTGTGTCCACGACTTCGGAACATGGTGGAGTCCGGCACTACGCAGAGTAAAAACAGCTGCCAGATGAAACACAGCCAACAATACCGGTCTTGCAGAACAGCAGTGGTATACCAGGTTCCGTTCAGTTGTGGCAGATCTTATGTAGGGCAAACTGGAAGGTGTGTAAACACACGGTTGAAGGAGCATGACTCGGCATTACGTAGTTCAGGACGAACACTTCTGGTGGATCACTGCAAGTCTTGTGGGTGCGTACCAATTTTTACAGACACAAAGATTCTGTCAACTCACAAGCGAAAAATTAACAGGGAGTTGATTGAAGCATTTCATATTAGAAACATGGGAGAAAAATGTGTTAGCCAAGCTTCCGTCACCATGTCCGATAAAGAATTTGACTTTTTGAAAGGCACGTGCAACAATCTGTTTGCAGATGCGTGAACTCTTCAATTTTTGTTGTTTTGTGGTTCTTATCATGACGTAGCGCTGAATAAGCTTTCTTTAGGTTATCTCGTTTGTTCCTGGATCCACCGATGGGGGGGGGGGGGGGGGGCGTGTGGGCTACGTGAAGATATAAGTACAGTTCGTTGTTCAAAATAAACCAGTTGTGAGTTTGCGCCCGTGTTGTTTGCCTATTTTCCTTGTGTCCGTGTACGTGTTTGCGCAAAGAAGTCATGAATGAGTACCAACTCGCCCGACTTTCAGTACTGTTGTTCAAAGAAGGCTCTGAAGGACCGCTTTTCTAGCTTTCGCTGTGACAATGCTGCGCTTTCCGCGCAGGTGTACCCGGTAGGCCCATGGCTGAAACAATGGCCACCTCCTCCGCCTGGCCGGCTGTTCGGGCGCGCACGGTACAGGCTGTTAACAGTTCTCCGGTAGTAGCTCGGACCACCGCAGCTACGAAGTCGTTGCGTCTCCTCGGATACCTTGTGGCGTCCACATAGACTGCACCCTCGTCTCTTTGGTGCTGACGGGCCAGCACCACCACTCGTGCCGCTCGCCTGCCCTCGTCTCTCTCTGGGTTGGTGTTTTTGGGCAGCGGGTAGACGATAATCTTCCTCGCCTGTTTCGTAGGAGAGCTTGCTCTTCGAGTTCGCCGTACGGTCCTGTACCCACACGTTCACCTGGAGGTAGTAATCCCGCCCGTTCTAGAGGTCTTCTGCCCGCATGCCGTGCTGCTTAGAGGCTTAACTTGCGATGCTCTCCGGGCCTCACTAATCTCCGAGAGCGTGTTGTGTGCTCCCAGAGACACGCATGGTGCTAAGCGACTCGAAGTCGGCAATCAAGAACTTCGCCCGAGGCACAATCTGGCAAGGCACGGAGTGGCTAATGAGATTCATCGAGGCCACGTGGGCCGCCCAAGATGGCGCTGTGGGACCGACCATTGCTGTCAAGTGGTTCTCAGCCCACGTGGGTCGGCAAATAGCACCCGACATCGAAAAACGCAACGGACAGGCGGACGCCGCGGCCCGTGATCTCATTACGTGCCGGGACGCGGCAGTCCGTCCCTCCGAGACCAGCGGAGAAGACCAAAAAGAGGACTTCAAGCCCCTCACCGATTAAGGTGGGATCCTGGCGGCTTACAGAGATGTCAGGAGAGCCTTCCCGCACCTACACCAAGAATTCTCGCGCGCGGACGCGGTAATGTTCCGACAGTTGCAAACCGAGTGTGTTCTGACACCGTCTCTGGTCTGGCACGCGTGCCCCGACATGTTCGTGGACACAAAATGCAGTGTGTGCCAACGTGAACCAGCTACTCTCCACCACATCAAGTGGGGAGGGTGTAACAGTGCTATGCACAGTGGGAACGGGCAGTGCCAGGACGCCACGTATTCCGAAGGGGTGAGAGCGGGGATGCGCTCTGAAGACCTGAAGACGCAACGAAGGGCCATCCAGCGGCTTGAGGAGCCTTTGGCAAAGCAACGAAAAAAAGGAGCCGACGACCCATCTAACGGGCAAGGAGGCACCCGAGTAACTGTCGCCTAGTCGGAGCACAACATCCTCGAGGTCTAGGCTCTGAGATTATCGGACTCTAATAGCCGTATTCTTAAGATAGGGAACATCCTAGCCCTGCGAGGCCAGGGACTTCCTCCATGCCGGATGTATAAATAAATCTAATTTTTCTCTCTCTCCGCGCAGGCTAGGTGAGTGGGCAGATAACGAACGGACGGACGGATGAACGAATGAATGAATGGAGAGACTCCATCAACATTATGTTTGTTCACAAAAAGTTACTTGCCATTTAAATATGAAAAATCACAAGTAATTAGGTATTGCTCACCTCTGATTGCGTGAGAAGTAGGAAGTCCGAGATTACGGCAATCAGATGAAGAGAGTGCCCACCCCAAATTGCGAACGATGAACCAGTTTGCAATAGTCTTGCGCATATAGCAGTGTAAATTGCACACATCTGAAAGCAACAAAAACCAGTGCACTACGTTTATACGTAAACAGTAGCGTTTTCCTTTTATTCAGATATTGGTCATTCGCAACATTTGGCCGCTAGGCACTGCATGGGAGCAGGCAATGAAATAAACTAACGAGACTTGCACCTGTGCGAAACGTAAAGTTTATTGTCAATGATCACTCTTCGCTATCGAGGACTCTCATTTGATATATGTAGATTGAGGCGCTAGTTCTATTTGTTGGACACAATATTTATTTCCTTCCCTTATTTTGTCGTAGTTGTAAAAGCGAAAACTGAAGCCCCCAATCTATTGAAGATTGTAGTATTTACAAGACGAGGCAATGACAAGCGAAACAGTGAACTGAATAGACCGTTACTGAACCGCATGTCCACTGAGCATAAACAGTCTTACCGTGGGAAGTGACGCGCCTGCATTTTTGTTTGCCTAATTGCACATTGTAATTTATTCTCTGTTGCTTGAATAAGGTCTAATTTATACTTTTTATGCGTCGCGCTCTCACTCGGCTTAGTATTGGCGGCAGCATTATAAAAGTTCCACACGCAGCAACGCACTGAGTGAGACGCGCCGAAGGTGCAGTCTGTGAAGCCAGGTAAGCACAAAAAACAATAACGAAAGCCTGTCTGAAAATCGCATGTATGGCATTCCAATTAGGCTTAATTTTACGATCTATTGCACACGCACTATCATGATTTCAATATAGACAGGGCTTATATTGCCATTACTCATCAAGTACGGTGTTAAAGATTTGGCGTGCTGGTATGTCGTACTTGAACTGGTCCATCGCATGACGGAAAGAAAGCGATGACTGAGCCGGCCAACACAACGGGATTTTCCAGTTGGTGATGCTGATGCTGGTGACCTCAGATGGATGGCACTCACCCACCGAGGAAGATGGGCCAAGAACCGGGCGGCAGAATACTTAAATGAAATTAAAATGAAATTAAAGCCAATATGAAAAATTAGTTTACAGATAAAACAGCCAATAGGCAAAATTGTTGCTGAGCAAGCGGTCAAACCAACTCTTGTTCCAGACAGACATACCTGTTGTGTTGGCTGGCTCGGCCGCTTCTTCTTTCTCGTTTTGGGTGGACCAATCTACGTTCACTAACCTTGTATAAAATATTGGTGGGAGAAATCGCTACCACTAACGCTTTTCACCTCTGTGCCTCAATTTTTGGTCATTCAAACGAGTGATTTGGATTGAGAAGCACTTACCATTGCAATTGCCAAGCAGCACAGTGCGCAAACGTGGAGCTGATACGAAATCGACAGTGGCCATAAGTCTAGTGAATGCTGACTTATTCGCAGTGCTTGAAATGTGCATAACAAACATGTGGTGACGTTGCTGACCTGGAAGGTGAGGATTCAAACTTAAGGGTTGTTTCTGACCAGACAGTTCAGTATTTTAAAAATACGGGGCATGGGCGAAAATGCTACCTAGCATCAATTGTGGTGAACGTGCGTCTAGTCGGAGTTTCCATATTTGTTATTAGAACAAATTACTGAAAGTTGGTATTCTATCTTCGGTAAATATAAGGGAGGAAAATAAAGTATTGGCTTCGTATAGTGCAAGAATGAAGAAATAGTGATTTGCGAAACTACCTCCGGCTCCTGCATTGACACTGTCAATCAGTGCCACGCTTCATTTTAAGGGGGAACCCTTCGCTGTCTCATCAAACGCAAAAATCGTCTGGAGTCCCACTTCGGGGGCGTCAACACGAACAATGTGAATAATGATCACCCCGTGATGACCTCAGAGCATAATATTGTCATATGATGGCGCAGAGCTCTGTAACTTGTGACGTCATCATGAAATTATAGGGCGTCACTGTGCGGTTGACTACGAAACGTAATTACAATGCCAGGCCAAGCGTGGGTGGATGCTAGAGACAGTGCTATACTAAGTGACGTGCAACAAAGCATACAATGCCTCCAATTCTAGAGGCATTGCAAAACTACGTTAATTGTAGAAGGCTTTAAGAGGAGAATTCGAGAAGATCAAGGTTCACTACCTCGACAAAAAAATTATATCATTTACACGTACATTGTGTGGATTCCGGGACACGAAGGTCTCGAGGGAAATGAAGCGGCACACACCGCAGCCCGCGAATGCCGTCAACCGGGCAGTTCCCGTACGAGATCCGCCTCCCACTCAACAACAGAAGCAGAGGCAAAGGAACCCGTACCACTACGTATCATGCATTACTGCAACATTACCGGCTCGAACGCAGGTTATACCCTCCGCCACATCCAAAACTCACAAGAGACAAAGGGACTGACTATAGGCGTCTTCAAAGCAACACGTTCACCCATGGCGTACTATTGCACCATATGAGGCCAACGTTGCACAGCTACATCTGCCCTCACTGCAATATGGCAGACACTCTGGCGCACCTCCTACTGCAGTGCAAAGTAAGCGTCCCAAGACTACGAGCAGCAGCACCATATGCGGACCAAGACCTCCTCAGTGAAGCGTGGGAGGCTGCGATCTCGTAGCCGGACCTGGTCGAGCAGCGTCAACTCGTCGCTCGAGCTCAGCGGGCTATCCAAGCCAGAGGGTTCCTGGCATAAGGTACCCTCCCACCTTCACTCACAAGCTTCTTTCAATAAATGTTTTCTCTCTCTCTTACCGTCATTTTCAAATCGACTGATTCGTATGTATAAGGGACATTGGGAGGTTTTTTTTTTTTCGCGTGAAAGGTCATGCCGCCAGGCTTCTGTTCAGGTCGGGGAGCACCGAAACAGTATCAGCATTCACCCCGTGAGATACGGACGTCAATGAAAACTAGTTTTTGACAAGATAAACACGACAGCTGACCAACTCCTCTTGGTCATATTCGCTTCTATGCAGTAAAGTACAGCACTATCGTCGCATTTTCTCGTTGCGAATGTCGTTTTTTTTTACAGTGAAGCAGTTGCAGCCGTCCATTGTACGCACGGTGTACCGAGAAACTGTCATCCTAATACCAGCCCGCTCTATCATCATCATCGTCTTCATCACCCCAAACATGCCCACCCGACGCACGCTCTCCCGCTGCGGCGATTTCTCCTGCGTGGGATGCAACAACTCGAATGGCCAAGAAAAGTTGAACAGAGAGAGTGAGACAAAAATGAAGGAACACAAAGAATAAATATGGAGAAAGAAAAAGACATATAAGAACAGAAAGAAATAAAGTAAATAGATTGAATGCCAGACAAAGATAGAAAGAGATAAGTAAAGATATATAAAGATAGAAGAAACGAGAAAATGGAGAAAAAGGGAGAGCAGAAAGGGGAGGGGAATGTTGAGGGAAGATACGCGACCTGTTTTTTTTTTCAAAATAACGTCACGCTATTCACGTTGCTAAGGATCAAAAACATACCACTAGTCTCGTGATATGTTCCAGGCGAAATGCCATATGATACACATCACGTACCGTGAATTGACGCAGCACTAGACACGTGGCATGTCCCCTGCAATGGAACATAACGCTAGTAACGTGACATATTCCCGCCAAATCATGTCCTGTAAGGATGGAAGGGACTCAGACTTGGGAGGGCCGTTTCTTGCTCGGGAGTCAGAGCACTCTCTTCAGTATTGCTTCCAACCTTGCACCGAAACGCTGATCGCGTGGCCATAACTTTCCAGTGCGGTACGACACGCATGGTAAACCGGACTACTTTGCTTACTAGTTGATGGGAGACGCTCCACCTCGGTAGTTTTCTTTCATAGCCAAGAAAACTAATCCACGAGAGTAGTTCTGCATGCTACAATACCCTTCTCAATTTTTTTCTTTCTTGATTCAATAGGTGCCAAGTCCAAAGGGTAAAAACCTCCGGCGGAACGCAATATCATCCTCCGCACCAGAGATGGTCGTACTGTACCCAGGGTAGACACCAACAAGGTCCTCGGCATGATCATCGAGTCCCGCGGAACCAACACCCAAACTGTACACAAGCTCAGGACTAAGACCGAGAATGCCATACGACTCGTACGTAGAGTAGCCAACAGGCACCATGGCCTCAAAGAAGACAACCTGCTGCGTCTCGTACACGCGTTTGTTTTGTTTCATTTTACCTACGTTGCCGCTATACACAAATGGCTATGTGCTGAGCGCGATCAACTCAATGCGCTTATTCGCAAAGTGGTCAAACGAGCCCTTGGCCTCCCTATCACCACTCCAACGTACAAACTCCTCGAGCTTGGCGTACATAACACGCTAGAAGAGATCGCCGAAGCTCAGGAACGCGTGCAATTGACGTGACTCACCACCACCAAGGCGGGCCGCTATATTCTTCGCGAGCTCGGCTTCTTCTCCTCGAGGGCCAGGGACCCTCCAAAGTTGACTCTAATTCCCCGTGAAATCCTCAACCTTATCACGATCTCTCCCATTCCACGAAAAGTACACCCCGATACAACAGAGGCAGGCGCCTTGCGCGGGCGACCGCCATTCTAAAGCACACAGACATGGAAGCGGACGTCTCGTTCGTGGACGCCGCTGCCTATCACAACAACCGAGTCTTCGCAGCGGTCGCGGTATCATCCGCGCAGCAGACTCTTAACTCTGCCACAATCTTCACTCGAAACCCCGAAGTAGCAGAGCAAGTAGCTATAGCTATAGCTATGCTCGGCAGCAAACGAGAATTCATCCAGAGCGACTCCAGGCCGGCCATCAAAGCCTTCTAACGCGGAGTCATCTCCGACTGTGCGTTACGTATCCTGCGCAAAGCGGGCCCTAGTGCCCTGAAGCACCACATTGTCATCTGGCTCCCCGCCCGTCTCGGCCAGGTGACGGGTGCCCTATCAAACCTCAACGAGATCGCCCATGATGCAGCGCGCGCACTTACCGACCGCACCACCACAGGGCAACCCCGTCTTGCTGAGTTAGATACCAATCGGGATGCACCCATTACGTACAATGACATAACAAAGCACTTTTACCTGGAACGCCGAATTTTCCCACCCCACATCCGAAACTTAACAGACCGCAGGCATTAACCCTGTGCCTATTACAGACACACACGTACCCAAACCTTGCCATGCTTCAGGTTTGTTATCCTCATGCATACCCCAGTGACACTCGCACACATGCTCTGGGAGTGTAGAACAACTCCTCTCGACTCTACCTCAAGCAAGTGGGAGAGGTCCCTCAGGAGCTCACTTCTCGCCGACCAGCAATGGGCCGTCCAGCAGGCCCACGAAGCAGCCGCCAGATACTCCCTGTCGGTCCCTACGTGGGAGACGCCCGCTACGCGCTAAGCGCGTCCTGCAGGTCTGAAATAAAGTTTTTTTTATTCCATTCCATTGCTTTATCAGGGAAAGCTGTTATGAGATCAGAGCAATAAAGTTCACGTGCGACGCCATAGTCACCCGCTGCAGCCACTGGCGACCATAACAACTATTGCGAGAGATAAGAAAAATAACTTAGTAAATAAAACATACCAGTGACACAATTTAACTCGAAACCAACTCCCCTGCGTTCCATCCCAGCATTCTGCCACTGAGCCACACCGGTGCTTGTAACTCGTTTCTAATCTGGCCTTAGGAAGGGTTGATGTTGCGAAAAGAATCGCAATAATATGAGTAATAAAGCGTTTTAAAGCATGAAAGCAACAGCGAGCAGTCACACGATGCGAATTGCGTAACGAGTGGGTTTTCCAGTGCTCGAACCTATTACAAAAGCTTGTTCTTGGTCACCTATTAAGTGTGGTGCATACCCACTTCCGGCATAATTATTCAGACCTAATAAGTGTGTAGCAGATACCACGCTTCTCCAAAGAGTGATGAAGGATAGCACAGTGAAAGTCCGCCAACTGCACAAAAATTATGATTCTCGTTCCGTAAGACCAAGTGAAATTATTTTCCTTCTTTTCTTATATAACATTTAGTGGGTACCCAGTAGAGTACTTGTAGCAGTTACAAAAAAAAAGTTATTAGAAAAAGCTCTGAAAGACCGCTCTTCCAGCTTTCGCTGTGACTGTGCTGCATGATCTGCGCAGGCTTGGCGTTCGTTTTTCTTTCTTTCTTTTTTCTTTCTTTCTTTCTTATTTACTTTTCTCTTACTTTTTTCTTTCTTACTTTCTTTCAAGCATTGTTTCATTCATTCTTAACACATATATAAAATGGAACAAAGTACAACGCCCATGCGAAAGGATGTCCAAATTTTGCAAATCTTAACCATGAGCTACTACGTTTATTGATAACTTTATTTGAAGCAAGTGTTGCTCTTCGTGATGTTGATTGTGCAATATGTTCATACATATGCCCATCTATTGTTTAAGCAGTTTTTACGTCACATGATGCGCGTATGACCATGATTAGCTTTTGGACATTCAGTGATATACTTGTACGAAGTGTAGCTGTGTGACGCTGGCTCTTCATTGAATGCGTTAATGTTCACAGCAATGCAAATAATAGCCAACCGATTATTATTTTGAGCTTGTACTGTCTGTTGCTTTAACGAGACGCACATAGATTCTCGAATATTAATCGAGATAAAATAAAAAGCAAACATTGCCACAAAAGGCCACGTTTATAGCGTACTGCCCAGCGAATCTGGCCGCAAACAGTGATCAAACAGAGTGGCAGCAATGATCATTACAGCTGTTTTGATTTATGACTTGCAAAGTTAAACTTGATTACAGCGAATATATTCATGTGTGACCACAGTGACTGCTGAAGTTTCGGATGCTGACCAGTAGGTTCAGTACTGGGCCGTGGCAGCCGCAGTTCAATGGAGGCACTGACTCGTGCACTGTGTGATGCCAGTGCGTGTTAAAGAACACCAGATGGACAATATTTTCGGAGCTCTCCGCTAGAGCGTCCCTCGTAATCGTATCATGATTTCAGGACATGAAACCTCAGCAATAGTTATACGACCTTCAAATTGCAGCCCATTTGCCCACCGAAGACGGGAGCAGGGTTTCCCACTGTCAGGATCAGGAAAGGTGGCAGTTGTAACACGTGTCATGCTGAGACACGTGAACATTTCAGTGTTGTGTTCACACACCTCCAGCACCATTTAACAGCCCTAGGCTTCATAATGGAATATTCGGAGCGCAGAAGCTTGTCAAAGGAAACGCGAGGACAAGTGTACATAGCAAACTGGGCCCGATGATGGGGCTCTTCTTTTCTAACAGCCTGAGGCTTGTCACTGCTGATAAAGAAGGGTGTCTTGTTGTTCGCTCTCAAGAACAATATGCTTCGAAGGCATCGGGTGCTATCAGGAAAAACTTCAAAGAAGTTTCAGAAAAACCAGCTGAAGCTAAGAAACGAGCCATCGCATTGCTGGAAGCTGGCAACACGTGCTGACTTGTAACTTCAGTGAAAAGAGAAAAAAAAGATTGCATTGGAACCAATTTTTTTAGAAAAGTTTCATAAAGAAGACATCGCTTTTCGAACATTAGTTACGGAATGAAGCACATGGCAACATGAAGTTCCAACGTTCCTCGAGTTTTACTTGTCTGCCTTGAATTTTGAGGACCCTTTTTTGGTAAAGAGATCCAACCAGGTTGTCGACTTCTTAGCAACCAAAAAAGCCTAATAGCAGTGGTATCAGCATTACTGTTGCCAATTTGTTTTCCTTGGTTCCACACCCTCAACTTATGAAGTGTGTAAAAAATGCATCACGCAGGAAAATTATGAACTGTCATTCATAAACAATTGTATGGTGTTTGGTAATAGCTTCATGGAACTACTCCTTTTTTACTTGAATATAACTCTTGTATTTTGGGGCGGTAATTTTTATGTTCAATAGTCTGGCATTTGTATCGTTTCTTGTGTAGCACTGGTCTTCGTGGCATATTGTCAAGTTTTTTTGATGGGGCTTTGAAACGGCACTGAGCAGGTATGCAGGTGATTACCTTGGCCTCGTTGATTCAGCTTCCTTGGAAAAAAAACCAGGATAACATTATAGATGCCTTCGAACAAAAAGGACTTGGATTGCATTTCCCGCGCTAGATAATATATTGCAGTTTGTCGATCTTCAGTTATCTCTTCACGCAGATCACCTTTGCTGGTCTCACTCTCCCCGTTCAAAGAAACCATTCCTAGACTACTCTTCTTTGTATTCTAAAGTAGTAACATCACGTACAGTGATTAACCTTCTCAATTCTGCTATAACTAAATCTTGTCACCATAAAATGGCCTGTCTTTTTTTGTTCAAGTCAAGTAATTAGGTTGCAAGGGGCAGGCTTTCCATCCAACGTTCTAATTTTCGTCGCTTAGAAGGCATTGCTAATCAACATAGAAAAGAGATGCCCTATAAAATATGCAGATAAACGACAAAGGTTTGAGGTAGCTCTATATGTGCACGTGTTCTCACATAAGATAAAAATATGCAAAAACGTTTAACCTTGACGTTGTTGTTTTTTTCCACCAGTCAAAAATTACAGCAAGTGTGGTCTGGAATTGACTTAAAAAGCAGAATAAGACAGACCTCGTGAAGAAAGGTTGAGGGTTTTTGCATGCGAATTGTCTCGCCAATTTTTGGTCAAACGTGGTTTATTGTATTCCCACTGTCTTATAGCAGGCTATATATTGGGTAGACTGGGCGATACCTAAACGTTCGCCTGCGAGAGCACTATATTGATCTGAAGTCGGACCCGGGTCTACATTTGTCCGCCTATTGCACAAAGTGTGGCTGCGTACCTGAATTTACGCGCACGTCTATATTTATACATATGGCGACACAAGGAGTAGAGAGAGTGTGGAAGCTTTTTTTTTTGTAAAAAAGAATAATGATAGTTGTTTCAGCTCATCGTCTATATCACTGGTGAAATCTTGCTTCTGGACGACACTTGATCACGGTGAAACATTTTTCTTTGTATTTCCCGTTTCCTTCTTGTCTGAAACTGCGCTTGTTTGTCTCCTTTGCGTCCCGTTAGTTTGCGCTCCCAATATTTCATTAGAAATATATACCAAGCAGCCCGCGTGCCAACCTTTCTATGGCCCTTAGGCTACTCGCTGTCTTCTTCGCGGCACAAAACACAATAATCAGTCGAATTTCTACAAACCGTATAAGCCAAGTCGAATATGGTGAGGTCCAAAGTTTTTCGCCGCCTTTGGAAAGTGTTCTCACATATTCCTATGAAGCTCAATAGAAAGCACACGGCGGCACTTAGCTTCAGGGCAGATGAGGCAAGTGCTGGAACTGTTTGGTCCTGAAGAAGGAAAGAAATGAGGTCAGTATCAAAATGGTTATACGAGATTGTGGTGCACTACGCGTTGTATTTGGATGTCAAAATGCTTCGACAGTGATACCTACGCATGATAACGGCATTTAAGAGGCGCTTACGGCTGTTGCAGTTAGCAGCAAGACATTTAGTTGAGCTTGATTGGTTACGAACACGTACCCATTGTACCCAACTGAACATTTTGCTGAGAACTTTCTTAGCTAGGCTACACGAAGAGATGAATCATCAATGCCCGGATTGAAGGGAAGGTTTCTGTACTTAAGCCCACATCCTCTGGCACTGACCTGTGTTACAAAACTTCAACAGCGAGGACTGGGAGAAGGTGATCCCGAGCTCTAAGCCGAAAGACAGGTCTAAGGCAGTCCAGAGGACCCGCGAGAGAGCGGAGAGGCTCCAACATAAGGATTAGCCTACAGCGAGACATGGGTCCTCTGCTGAACTGCACTGGCTGGCTCCTCAGGCCTTATTATTGTTCCCTGTCTGTCTGTCCGAATGACAATATAATGAATAGCCGGGTTCCCTGCCACTGTCAATTTGTCAATTTGCAATGATGATTTTCCCAGCAACATCGACGTTCTACAAGTTGGCAATGTCGTCCGTTATACAAGTAACGTTAATATTAACGGACCTTGTGGGTTGTGATGACAAGCTGACATTTTTTCTAGACCACGAACAACTAAACCTTCGAGGGCGTTTATAACGGCACCTGAATATAGAACTTCTAAAGAAAGAAAAACAAGCGACATATGAGTACGGCTTGCGCAGTGCGTGTAAGCTGGGTTTGCAATTCTGATAGGTTTACGTCCTAGCTGGCTGCCCTATAGAATTGTACTGCTGCCACAGACGCACACATCACTCCCGCCTACAACGTACTCACCTCAAGTCCATTTGCGCGCAGTACTATTCTTTACAAAGCTAACACTGCTGCCTTGTAGAGCAACACAAATGCGTCGCCAATACTTGCAAATGCGAGGCAGCAGGCGCCTGGGCAGCGCCACGTTTACTTGGTTTAATGGCAGCATATTCGCTGCTCAATGCCATCTGCCAACTCTTTGAATGTTTTACCAATACATCCAGCTTTGAATTTACTGTACTGCCACCGTTGCTCTCCTTTCCTTATTTTGTTCTTACGAAATATAATGCTGAGATATTACCATACACGAACTTCTAGTGTTTCCTTGAAAGCATTAGAATATATTGGCACGTGAACCTATTTATTTTGTACGTGAATAAATATTGACCCCCCCACACACACACACACCCTGCCATACACATGCACGCAGAAAAACGCATACACACAATAGTTTACCACCATTGCACTTAGGCCACACTGCAATGTTAAAGAAACTTCGAGACTTTTTGACAGCTGTGAAAAGATTCCGCAAACACGGTCAACCAACTTTTTCCGGAGCTAACGCGAGCCCCAGTGACATAGCGCTGAGATAATTGTTGATCTCCAGAAATGACGCGTACCGCCATGAGACCATGCGTATGACAGGTCGGTTGAACTCCCAGGAGCTGAAGCTCTACCTTGAGAATTACTTGTGCTACCAAGCATGATTCCGCCCTACGAAGCATTTCGTTTTTACCGAGTGTGTTTCCTTTTGAACGGTCAGGACCACGTGTTATCTGGTAGAGGTACTTGTTCCTTGATGTTCCGAATGCCCTTCAAAAACCATGAATGAAACTCAGGCTACGAAGAAGGCGCAAGATCCATCCTGGCTCACCGAGTTAGCAATGCGGCAATCGAGTTGGTTCATCGAGTAAGCCTAGGGCAAATGTCAGACCGCGGGCCCCTCCCGATAACGCAATATCAGTAATGACAAAGACAACAAGACTGATTGTGACCTAAGTGTCACCCTCTACAGTGGTGCTGCAGCAGAGAATGGGAGTCCAGCAACTTTCCGTTTACGGCCTAATAAGCCGTACGACCACAGTTAAGTCACCATTTAAGACACGAGAAGCTGGTTCGAAGCACACGGCTGGGTCGCCAGGCTAAAATAGTGGGACTGCAACCAAAAGTGACATCACATTATATTTAACACTTGAACAGAGTAGCATTGTCTGATTCCATAACCCGAAGGCCGCCCTTACTGACCTGGTGCTCATTTCTCACCGCATTGGTGGGCACTCAACCCCAAGAGCCGTCCGTAAGGAAACAAGAAAAACCTTGCTGTAGCTACGTCTAGTACTACCCGATAGGAACATCGGCATGCACACAGAAGTGATTCCTTCATTTCACCACGACGACGCCGATGCGTCCGCGGGAAAAGAAGATTAGCTTTTGTTACGGATATAAAAGGAAGAACTCTTTGCTTGCCCCTTTACGCAAGCCTCCCAAGAATTCTCGCAATTCGAATAGGCCATATCAATCGTAGAGTCGCGAGAAATCCGCACCACTCCATACTGCCATTGCATGCCCATTATCAGCTACGGTGACATTCAAGCGCTGGGAACACCAATCTGCGCTAAGCCACCAAAGCGACCGAGCCGGAGGAGCTGTATAAATTGCTGGTTTCAACACCCAGCGTCCCATAGTTTTTATTGCTACCAGGAAATTTAGCAACTACTGTGACTCACTGAACCGGAGTTGTCTCGATCACAATTGATGCTTTGCGCTGCGACAGCGTGCTCCACGGCCCGCGGCAAGCCAATGCACTGCCGCAGTATCATCGCTACCGAAGCAATACTGTCTGCTTGTGGACCAACAGAACGCTTCACCCTCACCGGCCACGTTTCACTTTTTACCGTCACAAGCACGGGAATATACCAAACACCAAGAATGAGGCAGTTTGTCATAATTTAGGAAAATAATGGGACATTGTCTCACAGCCCCTTTCACAGCGAAGCTGTGTTTACATAGATCATTCTAACTGCAAGAACCAATGCCTATCAAAATTATGGACGTATTTCACATTCAAATGAATAAAATAGAAACGGCCACCATGTACTCCAACGGCAGCTAACATGCTAGGCCAATTGGTAGTCGTGACTGTGATCCTTAGAGGGATAACAAATGTCAACAAATTGTATCTTCTCGCTTGATTACACTGCCAACAATTACCTATAGGCGAAAGAAAACCAACAGCGGGTATGGGGGAAGAAATTCGAGAAACACGAATACTGACCATACTTCCAGATGGTTGGTAACAACTTTATTGGGGTAACAACTTGATTCCATACTTCCAGTAAAAATAAAGTTTTCCAAGTATCCTCAAACGCACCATGCAGGGAACCAAGAAGACAGAGACAACTTTATTTTAAAACAACAGGCAGAATATGAGATAGTGAGGACTGCGTTGGGTGTGCCCACGGCTTCCTTCACTCACCTAACGTGACCCATGAGGGTTAGTTGCACTTGTAGATTCGAGTTTCCAAGGTGTGCTCTTCACTGGTCTGCCCACTTCACCAAGCTATTTCTTAAACAATTTTTTTTAATTCTTTGGCTTTCGGCCACACTCCCGTGGGAAGTGGTATAAACTTGGCAAACCTTCCTCACCACGAGCAAGCGTCCCGGTACCAACGTAAGATATGTTTTGCTCAGCATGCACATTAGGAAGATGAATGGAGGTCCGTACCACCTTCCCCTACAAATGAGTTACAGGCGACGCTATCCTTCCTTTGTGTACTCCGCTGGTGGGCGAGAATGACGTTTGGGGCTTTTCAGTGGGGCTCGAGATCATCACAGAGGAAGGCGGTAGCAACGAGGCTCAAGTATTAGCTACTGCTACGCCGGAAGCATTCAACGACTTCAAAGCCCTGAAATATGAAGTTGATAGCCCCTGTGTCGCCACGTGTTCGTGAAGTTGCCCACTCTATCATCAAATTACGCAGGCTTATGCGCAAGCCATTTACATTGTTGAGAATGCGGGTTCTTGTTCCGAGCTCTGTCCGCTAAGTCGCAAAGAAAAGACGAGGAGAGGAGTTGGAGCTTATACCAGGAACGTTTATTTACAGTAATGTACACGATGAAAGTATCCTCATACTTCATGAAGGATAACTTTACTTTGAATGTCTCGTCGCTCACGCTTTATAGCCTGACTCCTCCCAAAGTTTTCTGCAGGGAAAAACAATCGAGTCCAAGGCTGTCTAAGGAAAAAGTAGTCTTCACCTCCGACCCTGAAACGGAAAGGTCATACACTTCCTCCTTCCTAACTCAGGAAAGAGGGAAGAGGCACGCCAAGTTTGTCCCACGGCGAAGTAGAAGTCCAACACCAGACACAGTGTCATTAGACGGCACGACATGGCACAGTGCAATGACGTGGGACCCCACGTGCCGTGGTGACTCTTAGATGCGGCTGTGGTGCGAGCAGGCTGCAGAGTGTGGGAAACATCCCGGAAGATGAATCCCAGATGCTCGGCTCAATGTCAGTGGCACTTTGATGAACAAAGCAGTGCAGAGGTAACCACCTTTTCTAGAAAGTTCGAACTGCGAATAGCCCTTCCTAAGCCATCAGGCAATCGGGCGTGTCCAAACAGGTTTTAACGAGAGGAGCCGCGGGTACTCAAGAGTTCGTAGTACGATTGTCGTGTTGACGCTGATTCTAGGACACCTAGGGCACGGTCTCAAAGCTGTTACAAATCAGGGTAGATTTAGCCGAAACGATCCCACGCGTCAAGTGCCGCCAAGACATGTAGGGTGGTGTTACGAAGGTGCGACGCCAACACGGTCCAGAAGGCGCCACTGCTCCTAACTCCAGCCGCCAACGTCACCAGCCGTTTGGTAGCGTGTGTTACTCAGCTCGCGACTGGTTCTGCGCAGAGCTGATAGACGAGCGGACGAGACGACGGTGAGTTAAGGCAAGGTATATGTAAAGCAAAAAAATAGAGGCGTTACATATTCGGCACTGGGGCCTACAGCTTAGGGACTCGAAGAGCCGAGATGTCTTCTCCCGCACACAAACATCGGCTTCTCTTGGACGCATAGGTCCACTGCTGGCGAAGCGCCGCTTGGCTTTTTTATAGGCACCATGTGTATCTTTTTCATCCCCAACGTTCACCCAGAAGCACCGCTGACCTTGTTAGAATGCTCCAATGGGAACCCGCCACTGGGCTGCGTCATAATCATCAAATCCGGAGCCGGTGCGCTGGGTTGCACGCAAGGACGAGTAATGTTGCCACGCATTGCGTAAGACTCGCCAGACTGGAAGGCGCTGATTGCTTCATTGGGCTCGTGGGCTGAGGGGGCTCGCTGTGCGTTGCATAAGAAAGACCGGCGCCGCCGCGTGATGGCGTCGTTGAGTTGATCGTGTCAGGCGGGCTCGATCACTGGCGTTGACACAGATTGCCTTTGCAGAGGCATTGACGTTCGGTGTGGACTCCCAGGCGTAACAGTGGTCACAACTCTCTGACTCTGTATTAGAACGGCTTCGCGTCGTGCGCATGCTCGAGGAAGAGCACGTCACAAATAGTCGACTAAAAAAGTAAGTTGACCATGAGAATAAATGCAAGTGCTCGAAAAATGAAATATTGAGTGAAACGCACTAGCGACTACTAGCGAAGTTGCAAGCTCCACAATCGAAAAAATTGAAAGAACATACGCCAAGCCTCATAGTGTCTTTCTGTATCTTTTGTGCATTTCCTGAGAATCCTGTGCTTTTGTTTACCTTTCATTAAAATGAAGTCATTATGCTTACTTAAGCAATGTTTCGTGTTATCTTCTGTTCAGTGCTACACAGCTTCGCAGGTGTTGCACAACTTCAAGGTAATATTGCTCACAAATTACTCATAAAGATCTTTAACCAGTCACACGTCAACCAATAGGTGAGATTTGAGAGCCTTGAAGTGATGTTAAAGAGACACTAAAGAAGAACAATGGCTTCGTCTAGACAAATGAACTGCACTCTGAGAACTTTAATGCCGTAAGCCTTGCCATACTGAGTTCCTTATTAGCGGAGGAAATCATGGTTGAACTCCCATTTTTCAGTTTCGCACCGAAATCTCCTTGCATGGCGTCACTAGTTTCCAAACGTATTTTTCGTGTTTTCGTGACAGTGGCACAATAAAATTACTTTAATTTTCATATGCCAGGTCTATAGCACCCACAGATAACAACGTACTTGATATTTATTAGGGGCGAAGCTCCTTAGGGTGTGGGACTGTCCATCCTCTGGTGTGTGTAGCCACCGGTGGCACATATCAGAAGGAGAAGTCCTTAGAATGTCCACTAAATGGCGGCACTTGTATATGATGAATACATGACGAAAAGATGTGAGATATCTGTACATAGAGTGTTCACTAGATAGATGAATGGACGTATGGACTGACATACAGATAGATGGACGGACTGATGGACGCACAGACAGACAGACGGGTATACAGACAGAGAGATGCCCGCACGAACAGATGCACAGATGGCCGAACAGACAGACGAACCAACGGAGGGACGCACGGAAGGACGGATGCACCGACGGTCACACGCATGAACGGACACCTGGAAGGACGCACGGGTGGACACAAGCAAGAACGAATGGGCGGACGAAAGCACGACGGACTGACGAACGCTTCGCCCCACCAATTATCACTCATTCTGTCGATATGCTGTGATTTCTTTAAATTAAAAGCTACGTAGAACGCAGTCAAAATCTTCGTCATGGTTTACGATGCGGGAATCTCAAGGTGGCGTCCCCGCCCAAATTTTATTTTCGGTCGTTGTCTCATGTACCAATCGACGCGTCATGGTAAAAGTAATGTTTTCGGCACTCAGAAATTGTACTGTACTAATACGTGAATAATCATTTCTCCCTTTAGTGTCGCTTTCACTCGTTAGGTGTCAGTTTCAGTTCTAACTTCTATATTGCAACTATAGGCATCACTTCATAAGCGATTGCATCATCATTTTTTGAGTGGCCAGATACATAGTTAACGGAGTTGCTGTCCCCTGGAATGGATAAAATTGCTTGAGCGGCTAGAATATATATTCGAAAAATGATTGCTGCTTTACTGAAAAAGTGAATAAATGGAAAACATCGATAAATATGATTGGCAGGTGACCTCGCCAAGTCACGTCCTCATAAATAGAACCAATTTTTTCTATTTAAAAGTCCATTATTTTTTAGAGAATATTTTACTGAACGTATACATTAAGCTAACTGTCTCTACATTTGGTTCATGGAACGCTACGTAAAACATGTCAGGTGGAAATATTTTGTTACTTCTGTGCGGGAATAAGCAATAATCGAGCTCATCAGAAATTTTCTTTCACTGCATGGAATATTATCTGTGCATAGAGGATATGTTAGTGGGTTCATCGACGCAAAAATAATGCCACTCACGTGCGGATAATCTGGCAAAATAATCAGGAATTGTTCCTTCTCTATGCAGCTAGGTCTCAGTAAAATCTAGACAATGTTTTGTTTGTTTTTTTCTCCACAAATCGCTGTTGAACTACATATGCTTTACTAGCTGCATCAATGGAAATTGCACTAGATAGTATTGAACTTCGTAGAGTATAATGTTAGCGTGCCGTCATGCTTAACTTCCAGAGTGACAGAGACCAATTGTTAGCATCGTGGACAGGCATACATCATTTCTAAGGTGAGCAGCTTTCTTGGACAGCATACACAGTCTTGAAGGAATCTCAATAAATAGACTACGCAAAATATGTGGCCTATGCAGCACTATTTCTAAGCTCACTGAGTAAGCGCAAAAAATATCTTCGTACCGAGTATTGTACTTGCCTCATTCATAAAATCCATCGGAGCTGATGAATCACTAAAAGTAATACGTTCCCAAAGCAGTTCAAACGCACGCGCAGCATGAACCAGGTATGAGAGCAGTCAATTCGGAATTACAGCGCAGGAACATAGCAGGTCATTAAAACAGGTGCAGGGACATAACTGTACACGCTTTCCATGCACAGCGGAGTCATATAATGGCCTCTTGCCATCTGCGCTTGACGCCACGCATCCTTGAACGTTCATGTAAACCTCGTATCCGGTGCTATATTTTTGAAAAAAAAATGAGTGAACGAAAACAAAACTGAATAATTAGCCGATTAAACGCCATTACATAGATAAGGAGTAACTGCCACGTGCCACCGAGCACGTAAGGTATTACGATAATATGTGTGGTTTTATACGCCCCGGAAATACGATAAGATGATGGAGAGATGCCGTTGTGAAGGGCTGCAGAAATTTGCATCATCTGATGATCTTTAACGTGTACTCACATCGCATCGTACACGGGCCTCTACTATTTCGCCTCTATTGAAATGCAACCACCGCAGCCGAAATGAAACCCGCGACCTCCGGATTAGCAACCGAGCGCCTTAGCCTCTGATTCAATCCGCGGTGTTGGACAGAGGTAAAGTATCTCGCAACTGGGCTTGAAGGCACGTTTTAAATGCGAAGCGTTCCTTAGCGAGCTTCGGCGACATTGACCATATCTATCTATCTATCTATCTATCTATCTATCTATCTATCTATCTATCTATCTATCTATCTATCTATCTATCTATCTATCTAGCCGCCTATGACTTTAAGCTCTCCTGGCCGTTTGGATAATGGCATCAATACCAAACTTTGTAGGATATAACATGACTGCATGACGAACACAACACATCAGTCATGACATGAAAATCATGATATATGTCATGAATGTCGTAATTTACACGTCACGGTCTTGCTGCTTCGGCGGTGGTTTCGTTCATATGATATATCGCAGTACTGGTATGGTGTGACATGACTACATGACGAACATAAATGACAGGCCCTTACGTGAAAATCATGACATTTGGGTCATGCAAGTGATGACTACACGCCATGCTCATGGTAGGCTCGTGGCCGTTTCGATAACTTAACATATATAAAATTTGCCATTACGTGAACCGAACGGACAACGCAGGTAACTGACACGTCGTGAAGTGATAATCATGACATTCTTGTCACGTAAAACATGAGTACATGCTACGCTCACAGTGCGATCGCGGCATTTTCGCTAAGCTTCACATACACCAAATTCGGTGTTACGAGACTTGAATGGATGACTAAGGTATATGACTGGTGCAAACATGATGATCATGACAAACGTGTCATGTAAGAATATGACTACATACCAGGCTCATGATGTGCCCGTTGGCCGTTTGGCTAGCTTCACGTATACCAAATTTGCAATTACGTAACGTGAATAGACGGCGAAGGTAAATGGCGCGTGCAAGCATAATAATCATGACATGCCTATCAGGTAAAACATGACTACATTCTACGCTCATAGCGCGCTCGCGTCCGTTTCGCTTGCTTCACCTATACAAAGTTTGGTATAACGCTACGTTAACGGACGACGAACACAAATGTCAGACGTAAACATGATAATCATGGAAGTCATATACAGCCTACTTTACCCCCACCTCATAACGCAGTGCTGATTTTAATGTGGCATATCAACCTTCCTCAATCGTGCCTCGCATATTATCGATTCCCGTACGTGGGATCTGCCAATTTCTTTACTTTAAGGTTCGGTCTCTAATGTCTCCATATTCCTTTCATTCACGTAGCAGGGTGTCACTTCGGAAACGAAGGCCTGTTCAGTGTGCACCATGGATTACAGGCATCATTTTTAGCTATTAGCATGTTTTAGGGCCGAGTTTAACCAAATAAAAGAGGCGTCCACAACTACCTTGAACACTGCACTGTGCGGCCAACGCTCCGTGGAGCATTTCTCGTGGATGCTTGCACAACTGGCACGCGAGCGCAGCGACAGCCACAGCGGAGGCCTTCACTGCGCCGTCTGCTAAAGCCCGGCGGCTGCGCCTAATCGCGCTTGCTTTGCGGTGAAAGTAACTTCGCTCTTGCTATGCTCACGCAAATCGCGAATGCGGCATCCACCTCGAGAAACGTAGCGACTGCTGATTTTGTACACAACTTTTACGCTTCGTACTTTCTATATTTTCTAAGAGCATGTGATTTCACAAATAATAAAACTGGGCCCATTCATCAATAAAATCACGGAACTGTGCTGGCGCGCACCCGACTGAGCTACATAGTTGCAGAAGTATACGTGGATTTTTTTTACAGCAAAAGCTGTTATTGGATCACTTTTCTGGTCATGCGCAGTTGCATGTTGTCCACCGCACGCCGCCGCCGGCATCCGTAATCACATCGCGCAAAATTAGAAAAAAAAAATGTGCACTGGTGGCACAGTGGGGCTCGAACTCAACTCCGCTTCGTGCCAGCCCAGTATTCTACCACTGAGCTACACCGGTTTTCTTTTTAACTGCAATGCATAAAATCATCACCAGTAAACGAGTGAAGTACGCACAACGTCATCAGATGTCAGGCAAATACACACAAGCGTCAAAAAGGGGAAGTCACTCCGGAATGGGGTCAAAAGTCTTGACAACACTGCGCACTTGAGCAGCTGCTTCTCGGCAGACGGATCTCGTCGACCGCGGTGGCTCGGCGTGTCTATCAATCATGCGACTTTTCCATAGTGAATAAAGTCCTAACAACATAAACAGGTCATAAGGAGTATTATCAGTCAGACTTTTTTTGAATGAGAGGAACCTAATACCATGAGCTGTGATTGGAAGTTCTTTTCTTAATGTTCTTTTTAGAATGTCCCAAAACTAAAAAGCCTCACGACAATGAATAGAACAATGCTCTATAGTCTCAGGTTGGTTGCAGAGTATATTGATTTTTCATTCAGCTATGTTTTCGCTGATAGCGTGGAAATGTGCGGTTTAAAGAAAAATGTTTTCGCTGAAGGAGATATCCCCATTCAACGTACACGAAATAATACATCGTGACCAGACAAAATCGAATATGGCTTTCGATAAACGGGTTCGGGGAAAAGATTATTCACAAGTGCAGCAGTTAAATTTGTTCGGTCAATTGTATATGAATACGCTAAGCTAAACCTGCCTTTCGAAAAATTGGCAGTATGAACAATTTCTTTTAGGAATCCCCGCAACGGCAATTCCTTAGCAATGCTTGTTGTGACATGAATAAAAGGAAGGTGGTAACATAGACGGTTACGAAGAACCACTAAAAGAAAGGGGTAGCACACATTCTTGAGGTGAAAAAAATCGCAACACCAACTGTCGCACGAACAAATGCACAAGGCCGAGGCCACCCTTTTCAAGCGGAAGAAAAAGATTGTCTCCTCTCATGGGTCTCCAGGAATAGCTCCAAATAAAGCAGGCAAATATCCTATGAAAGGCTTGAATGTGTACCCGAGAGCAATGCATCACCTGCAGAACATAAATAATCTTTGATGAAAGGAATAGATTGGACGCTTTCGCTCTGGCAAAAATGGAAAGCTTCCGTTCGTGCCATGTTGCCACCTTTCGGCGGATTGTAATTATCGCAGCGGTCCAGTGTGGGCCGCTGTTATGATAGTTATCAATAGGCACACCAAGATACTTCATAGGAGTCGCATTCTAATAGATATTTGTAAAGACCGAAGGAGTTTCGGTCCACATGCCTAGCCAGAATCCACTACTTTTTACAAAAGTTATGCTGCCACCAGCGACTTCACAGAAACGTATAGTAATGACTGCTTCTTGAACGCTGGGTTTATCAGCGCAAAAGAAAGCAATGTCATCTGCATAAGCTAGAACTTTAACTTCCTTAGCATCATATAGGTAGCCTCTTACGCTAGACTTCAGAAGCACGCTTAAACATAATGATTGCAGATAAATTGCAAAAAGCAAAGGCGAGAGCGCACATCTCTGACGTACAGATGAATTTAACTCTATTATATTCGAAAGTGTGTGATTTACAATCAGCCTAGTTGTGCACTTCTTATAACAGAGGGAAATACCATTGTACTGAACATCACCCAACTGCAGGTGTCTTAGGAGCCGGAACAAAAAAGCATGCTGTACCTTATAAAATGCTTTCGCAAGGTCTATTTGAAGGAGGGCTACTTGGTCTATGCTATGCACTCAAGAACTGAATGTGCAAAATGAATGTTTGTCTGTATAGAGCGAAAGCGAATTCCACATGTTTGGTGGCCACCTACACATTTATTAATCACTGTCTGCAGACAATTTCTCAATAATTTAGCAAATATTTTGTAGTCAACGTTATATAACGATATAGGCCTATATTCGTTAACTCTCTTTAATGCGTCAGGATCACCCCTTTTTGGAAATAATGTTGTGTGGCCCTGATAGAAAGAAGGAAGAAGTTCATGGCGTTCACAATCCTCTTTAAAAAGTTGCTGAAAGAAATGTATGAGAAGTTTCTGAAAAGCTATGTAAAATTCGTCATTTAGGCCATCTGGGCCAGGAGTTTTGTTCTTCTCCAACGTTGTTATTGCAAATCCAATTTCCTCTCATGTTATGGGCCTCTCTACAGTGAGTCTATCATCATCTTGTATGTGAGGCGCAAGGGCAATGAAGTGGTCAGCTTCTTCGTCAAAATTCTCTTGAAGTACAGCCGCGGTGAACAAACTTTTGTAATAATCTTCAAATGCGGCTCTTATTTTACATGTTTCGTGCAAAGGAAACCCCGCAACTCAATTTGCAATATCTGTTCAGAAAGTGCATATCTCTTTTCATCCCCGAGGGATTTTTTAGTGGGTTCTTCTTCAGTGAAATGGGTAACACGGGAACGAATCTTTGCTCCTCTGTATAAATCTGCATCGTGTTTTTGTATCTGTGCTCGAATCACATTTATCTTCTCCACGTACAATCCAGGCTGTTGACTTTTTAAAGAAAGGAGCTTATGAAGTAAATCATAAAGATAGCGCTTTTCAGCTTTTTTTTTCTTTGCGCTATTTCACATTAAATGCTAATTGCCTGACACTTAACTCCTTTTTTGAACCATTCCCGTTGAGCGAAAATTGGCAGCTGTCGGCACTTTGTTACCTCTTGTACCGATTCTTTTACTATTTTAACAAAACAATTTTCGCGCAACAACAGTTCGTTAAGCTTCCATAGGTCCCAGTTTAGAGGGGTTTTACGAAAATTTTCAGGACCCCAATAAACAGTGACCAAGCAATGGTCTGTAAAAAATATGGGCTTTACAGCATAATTATGAATGTGAGACCATAGGCTTAGAGATACATATACACGGTCAAGCTGAGCATGAGAGATGCCTTGAAAGTGCGTGAACCTCACCGAGGAAGGTGCATATGCTCCCACATCTGTTCAATAGTAGTCATTCAATAATTTCTGCAGTAAAGTTGCACTTGCGTCATAACGATTTGTTATATATGAATGATCTCTTGCGTCACAAACACAATTAAAGTCTCCAAAAACTAGCAAAGTTTTATCGGTGTTTAGCAGCGAAGTTGTCAGTGACTTGTTGTCAAACTTGCCTTAAGCAGGCTTGATGTTGGCAAAGCAATTGTGTTAATATGATTTATAAAGCTTTTTAAAAGAGCGAAATATCAACCAGTCGTCATACATTGCGATTAGCATAACTAGTGGGCTGTCCAATGCTCCAACCCATTACGAAAGCTTGTTCTTGTTCCCCTATTAACTGTGGCGCATACCCACTACAGGCATAATTCCCCATCGTCGTCAGCCACTGCATGGACAATTGGCACAAAATTATTTGCAGGTGTTCGATTGATACATGGCGTTAAACGTCCCAAAACCTCCATATGATTACGAGAGGCGCCGTAGTGGAGGACTCCGGTTATTTCGACCACCTGGGGTTCTTTAAAGCGCACACAAATCTGAGCACACGGGCCTACAACATTTGCTCCTCCATCAGAAATGCAGCAGCCGCAGCCGCGTTTCGATACCGCGACCTGTGGGTCCGAAGCCGAGTACCTTATCCACTAGATGTTCAGCGGGGCATCCGGGACTTGCAAGTGTTCAGTGGATACCACGCTTTTCCGAAAAATGACGAAAAATAGCTTAGCGGATGCCAGCCCAAAGGTTTATTATTAATGCCCTAGTGGGTATCAAGCAAGTGTGCTTGCAGTAGTTATCCAATGAGTGTTCTTAAAAGGCGGTGCAGTGTGTGAAAAGGCTGTGCAGATTGCGCTGTGCTGTTCCACAACTAAATTATTACCTTAACAAAGCTCGACTCAAGGCGTCACCGCTATGCATTTGGTGCAACGAAATTGAAACAACTGAACATTTCTTTTTACTCTGTCATCGTTATTCTTATCAGAGAAAAAGATTTTTAGTAGCCCCATTACAAAAGCTAGGAATACAAGTAAGTCTACCAGTAATTTTCTCACTTGGCGGAACTTTATTCGGTTACTGCCACAGAGATATATGCTCCACTGTGTTTGATTACATCAACGCAACTAAAAGATTACCGTGCTAGTGAACCCTAACCTTTTCAGATCTTTAGTTTATAATTCGCAGCTATGTCTATCAAAAACAACAGATGGTTTGACCGCTTGCTCAGCAAACATTTTTGTTTTTGGTAGCATTATTTTTAACTACTTTTTCAGATTGGCTTCATTTTCATTTTGGTTTCATCTAAGTATCTTGCCGCCCAGTTCTTGGCCCATCCCCCTCTGTGGGTGAGCGCCATCTATCAGAGGTCATCAGCATCAGCCTCATCTCTGAAAGGCCACTCTGCTAGCTTTCGCTGTGACTGTGCTGCGCCTACCACGCAGGCCTGGTGTTTTCTCGAGGGGGGGGGGGGGGGGGGGGAGTCATCATTTTGATATGAAGGGAGGACTGGGCAGGCTAATGGTCACTGTGTGCTCTGTGTACGCCAAACGAAAAAATTCAAGGGGGAGGGGCATGGGCGGCCTAGTATGTCACCCCCAGTGTACGCCATTGCTTAGTTGATTTGTATACAATTGCCAGAATGTTCCCGCTCCTCGCGCGATTCTTGCTGATAGGCCTAAATGTAAGGCTCATCACGAAAATTTGCGATGAATCCATGTTAAAGTGCGATAGATAAGAGCTTTATGTGGGAAAGTTTTTATTCGTTATAGTCACTGGAAAACGAAAACGTGTGAGCAGTTTGGAAATTTCAGATAAGTAGCCTATCATTCCGATGCGCTAGCCTATAAATTGCCGAAACTTCACTCAAATTTTTTACTCCATTTTGAGTGAAATTTTTTGAACCATTCTTGCAGGCAAAATGAGCAACGTTGAAATCGAGATTTCATATCGACTCATGCAAGGAAAGCCGTGCACCAAAGAGCCACGCGGCCAAAGCTTTGCTTGTGTCAGCAAGTGCTAGGCAAAGCTTCACTCACTTTTAATTGATATGCGGACCAAAGCTTCCACATCACTTCCTTTCTTTCTCTGCTCAAAATATTAGCGTGGCGTGGAAAGTTTCTGTATATTCATATCGCAGCATATTCAAGCTTATATATAACATATTGTCGACTTTTTTGCTCATACGTTTAGCTGATGTGGGAAAAAACTTGTGAAGTAAATGGTGATAATAGAGCGCATTTGGGTCATAAAGTCTATAATGTCATATTTTAAGTCACTTACTAGTTGATAGTTGCCATAGAAAACGAACAGATGGACAGACGGACGAGCGCACGCATGGATGGATGTACGGACGGATGGGTGGACGCACGAGCAGACACACGGACGGATGGGTGCTCGGACGGACGGATGGTCTAATTTTATACTATATTTGTGCTCTGTAGAAGGTTTTGCGCACAGATGTGGACCTGCGCTTCGACTGTGCACGGCACATGGACGAATAGAAACCGCATGGGCACAGTCTTGTCTTAAGGAGCTTGCCTCCTAACAACCGTATCAGTCATGGTAATGTTCTGATTGGCACGAAACAGCTAAGTATATTAGTTGTGGAAACGCCAGTGGTCTTCGAGATTTTAACCATGCAAGGCCCAAGGTTTATCAATTGTGCGATCCCATTCAGAAAAAACGAACGTAAGCACGAGTTACCATGCAGGAGCAAAAGATGAATAGAATGGGCGTCTTCGCTGTACGTATCTAAAACCGAGGCTGATTCTCAATTTCGGTGCGCGTAGCGAAAGCGAAGTGAGCCTCAGCGCAAAGCAATCGCGACTCGGCGTTGCCGCCGCGCTTTAGCAGACGACGCGGCGAGGGCCCTACCTGCAGCTGTCACTGAGCTGCTTGCTCGCTAGTTCCTTACGCGCCGACTAGAAGCTCTTCGCGGAGCACTGTCCCCACGGTACAGCATCCAAGGTAGGAGTGGACGCCTCTGTACATCAGGAACAATATGCAACGTAGTGCCGTCACTTGTCAAATCAGCGGGAAAAAAAGCTTTGTTGAGAAGGACTAGTCAGACACCACGATTTGATGTGAACAAACTATATGAATGCTCAGCGAGGCAGATAACCATCGGTCTTAATCAAGGCTTCGACGAATGCGTAAAATAATTTTGGAAGGCGAAGCTGAGGTAAAATCACAGTCATCGTATCATGGCTGACACGATTGTAAGCTTTACGAATGTACATCACCAATTAGGTTCCAATCCATCGAGTACCGTAGAGGGAAGCTGTCCCAGCCCGTACTTCGTGGCAAAGTTGGCACAAAATTGAAGTCTCGTGGTATGGTACCAGGAGTACCCCTCATTTGGGACGGGTCGTAAGCATTCCATCAGTTCGCACAGAGTTGATAGTAACTACATGGGCGCTAAGTCAGCGATATTGGGCGTAATAGTTTCTGGCTTTATAACATTGATCTCCTCCGCGTGGCACCATGTATCAAGGTAGCTCTGTCACTGTTGTAGTTGAAGCTAGCTCACGTTGTCACATTTCGCACAAGTATTATTGCTTGTTC
The DNA here is from genome assembly GCF_013339725.1 of Rhipicephalus microplus. Classification (NCBI taxonomy): domain Eukaryota; kingdom Metazoa; phylum Arthropoda; class Arachnida; order Ixodida; family Ixodidae; genus Rhipicephalus; species Rhipicephalus microplus. The sequence goes on from NC_051168.1 coordinate 172,198,431, forward strand.
TTTGGAGACACTGCTGTAGTAACACGTGGCTAAACAGCAAAGTTAAAGCGTTCTGTGCCGACATATAATCACCACAGAGCCACTAAATTGTGAATTGAAACTGAGGGCTATAGTGTGTCTGTAAAGACGCTTAATGTGATTTGCGATATATAGGTGGCGCCATTCTGGAGTCAAAATAGAATGAATGGGCTGGGTTGTAATATAAACTTGAATATTTATTGTATGATAATCTAGAAGATAGTGTTACATTTTGTGTACTGCAACAAAGAACCACAACAAGCTCCTTTCACTAGGGACGCTAAGAAATGTTCAATATTGAATGGAATATATTCTGCATCAGCAGCAGCTGTCGAAAAACACCACAGCATATCCACGAAGAAAATGATGAAGGGTAGGGTGAAGCATTCGTTCTTCCATCTACATGTCCATCCGTCCATGCGTCAGTTCGTCCGTACGTTCATCCGTGCGTCCAGATAGATGGACGAACAAAGGAACGGATGCACGGACGGGTGGACAGACTGATGGACGTATTGGACGGAAGGACGCACGGACGGGCGAACAAAAGCACGGACGGACAGACAGAAGCATGGACGCATGGACGGACGCTTGGTCCCACTCATTATCATTTTCACTCCATGGATATGCTGTGAAAACTATTAACGTCATCTAGCTATATCAACATATACACACAACGTTCTCTATGATTAAGCTAGAGGTGGCTACATAGTGCTACTACGAGTACAGCTATATATATATATATATATATAAGGAAAAGAAGTGTATACCGAAGGGCTCGTTTTTTCGTGTTTTAACACAATATTAATGAGATCCAACAGACAGTAATGCCAAGGAATGTACAGGGGAAGTTATTAAAACCAATGGAATGTAAATAAAAAAAAAGTGGATGAAAAAATAATCACCTGTGAGCAGGAATCGAACCTACGACCTTCGAATAACGCGTTCGATGCTCTAACCACTGAGCTACCACAGCGGCCTTCCTTCCATCCACTTTTTGGGGTTCATATGTGAATTTGGAAGTAGGAGTCACAGTCAGCGCCATCTATAAGCCAAACGACGAGTGTGAAAACAATCTTATGCGCATGTTTGGCGTCACGTAGCACGTGAACTCATTATGAGCGGGCAGCTGATTATTTGTCCCTCTTATACAACCTAAACACACCAATTCTGCCAGTACGAGACCCTCGTTCAATGAAATAAGGGAAAGAAGTGTATAGCTAAGGGCTCGTTTTTCCATGTTTTAACACAATATTAATGAGATCTAACAGACAGTAATGCCAAGGAATGTACAGGGGAAGTTATTAAATCCAATGGAATGTAAATAAGAAGAAATAAAAGTGGATGAAAAATGTAATGTAAATAAAAGAATCAATGCAATGTAAATAAAAGAAGAAAACTGGGTGAAAAATAACTTGCCGTGAGCAATTGGTTCTAATAACTTCCTCTATACATTCCTTGGCATTATTTTCTGTTAGATCTCATTAATATTGTGTCAAAACACGGAACAACGCCCTTAGGTATACACTACTTTCCATGATTCATATATATATATATATATATATATATATATATATATATATATATATATATATATATATATATATATATATATATATATATATATATATATATATATATATATATATATATATATATATATATATATATATCTTGTCCTTTTGTCCTTTAGAACTTTTAGACCTATATCAGTTACAGCAAATTAATGCAAAAGCTTTGGAGAAGTTTAGACACTATAATGCAGAGTTAAACTTCAGCGCCTTCTATAACTGCACAATTGTTGGTGAGGCTTACGGTACTTCGTTGCATTTTTAAGGAAATGCATATCACCATTGTTTTACGCCAAAGACTGTAAGCGGCTCAAAGAAAATTCAGAAGCCATGGTTAACAAGTTAATTCCAAAAATTATTTGCAAAAAGAACACTCTCTTTCAAGGATTTATCAAAAGTAGATACAGCAGTGATCTGGCCCAATTAAATAAATTTTGAAGCACGGTAAACGAATCCCACGTAACAGAAAGAATGCTTATTTTCAAAACCTGTTTGAGAGGGCAAGTTCTCGTTGTGATATTTTATGGCAGGAACATAATAAAATTCTAATCTCTAGCACTCATCAAACTAATGAATTCTAGCTAGTAATGCATAGTGAAATACATAGCGGTGAAAAACTGGCGAATGGCTGGGACAAGTATTTCACCACTCTGGTCTCAAATGTCACGTCGGGTGCGGAGAAGTGATATAGTTTGCAATTTATGGGCACATCAGATATGAAATCGGTTTTCGTTGAAGCAGAAATTTAACAGGAACTACATTCCACTTTTATGGGTTTTACGAAGAGTGGAGCACGCCATATCGATGACATTCAAATCGGGCAAATTGAACACGTACTTCACCATCTAGCGCCACCACTCATCTTCCTGGTCAACATTTGTCTAGCCACAAGGGTATTTCCCGGGAAACTGCAGCACGCTAATGTTAGCGTATTGTAAAAGTCAGGAAATAAGAATTATTTTTCAAATTACCGCCAAATCGCAATATTGCATGTTATTTTAAGCAAGCTAGAAAAGGTGATCGGTAAGCGACTTATATCTTTCTAGTATAAACACTCTTTGCTTCCGTAAGAACAATGCAATTTTCATCAAGGTTTTTCAATAGAACACGCTTTACTAACACAAAAATAAATCATGCTGAAAGTATTTGACAAAGGAAGCTAACACTAGGTATATACTATAATTTTTCCAAGAAATTTGACAGAATACCCCACGATGTTTTGTTTTAAAAATTAGAACATTTTGGTTTTCTAAGAGTAGCTAGAAATCTGTCAAATCTTATCTAGCGCACAGAAAGCGATATGTAAGCATTAGGTATAAGAGTTCTTCGCTATTAGAAATAAACAGGTGTGTTCCGCGGGGAAGTGTGTTAGCTGCCCTGTGTTATCCAACATACACGTAAAAGACACAGTAAGACTTTGCCCGAACGCCAAATTTTCAGTTTACGCCGATGACACAAGCTAGCTGATTCAATCCAACTTCGTGTCTTATCTTAGTATACAAGCTTAAAACATGCTCCATAAACTACAAAGCTTGAGTGAAGTGAATTGTCTAGTTATCGATGCTGCTGAAACTAAGGGTGCTCTATTCATATCAACTAACGAAACAAATATACTAGTATAGACTTACACCTCGGTGGCAAGAATATTGAGATTGTACAAGGCGTTAAGATATTACGTGTTACTTTCTGTGAAGAATTAAACTGCGAGTCACATGTGGATAATGTTGCCAAAAAGCTAGCCAAAGCATGTAGAGTACTTACAAATTCCGACAAATAGTCTCTCCAAAGGTTACACTGCCTATTTATGATGTCCTATTTCAATCGTACAAAAAAACTGTTCTCTTGTTTGGGCAAAAGACCATTCGTAAACGCTAAAGTTGATCAGGATGAACAAGAAGGCAATACGATATATTGCAGATGTTTCATGCGACGCTCATATGTCACCCTTATTCACAACATTTAACGTGCTTCAACTTCAACAGCTTCGAGTTCAATCTGTTTCGTAAGTACAAGCATGGCTTGAAGAGTGAAATCGATTTCCTCACACTATGTCAACTAAAAACGTCATCTGCAACACCTCACAACACAAGGAAAAGAAGCACATGACATATACCGTTTTCCAGAATGAATTATGGTCTTAAAAATCTTGAGCATATCATGCCAATTTTTTCGAATTATCTAAACAGCAAATGCATTGCGGCTGATACGTTGGCAAACAAGCAGTGGAAAGAATATTTAAATAACAAGCCAAGGCCGCGTTCTTGAATGTGATCCATTCTGTAGTTCATCTTCTCTGTGTTTATAACGTATCAGTTTCAATTTGACATCTCATGTTTGCTTTGATTAAAAGGGTATTTCGCTTTTTATGTGTACATGCAAAACATGAGCTGTTTTATGCAATTATGTTCTCGTCATGCTACCATTTTTGCCCAGTATTGTTTTTGTTACACATAATTGCGCTCATTGCTGTACTTTTGTAAGTTATTCTTTCATATATGTACCTTATTTTTGAGTAGTTGCTGATTTTTACAAGATCTCTGCAGTTGCGATTAGCTGCTGAATTAGCCTATGTTTAGCTTGCTTAGGTTTCTTGCTTGTACTTTGATTGTTATTTGGCTTGTATTTCTTTTTTTCTGCATGACCATATGTCTGTGGCCAAACTGCTTTAAGGTGGCGAATCTGGTCAAGCTTTTTTTTTAGCAGCTTCTAATTCGTGTGCTTGCATCGTTTCAACTTTTAATCTGATTTCAATTACGTTCTGTTGACCTTGATTATTGTAATAAAATCATTAATCATTGTAACTGTAACATTGACCTTCAACATGATTGTTGAAAAAGATTGCTAAATAAACTGAAACTGAAACTAGACTAACTGCATGTGCTCGTGGTGAATCTTTAAGCGATCCTGCAACGCCATATGTAGCCATGAAATTCGTAGTGTAGATTACTCAGACTAACGCATCAACAATCATAAAAGTCAGTACACGGGAATGAAAGTTATTAGTTCTTGAGCGGGAAAACATCAGCAGACGACGTAAAAAAAAAGATTTGTTTTCGCATTTATCTTTGCCGCTTACATCAAAGGCTGGTTTAGATTCCCAAGCGCCTCTTGTGGAGACTTACTGGAAGTGTCGCCACTTAGTGGCCATTGCGCAGCGCACCTATAGCATTGCTTTTCCTTTATTTTCAAATTTTAATCTTTTAAATGTAGACCCTTCGCATATAAGGATGTATAGAACGTGTTAGCGTAAATCATAGCTCGCAATAATGTTGCTTAGCTGCAACAATTTGAATAATTACATGTGACTAACGTGTCAGGCTAATAAAAACAAACCAGCTTTGTCATTACAACCACGTGATGAAGTATCGCTTTCGATGACATAAAAAGCCACTGTATCTCTGTTGTCCTAAGTCATATTGATTTTTCCGTCCACACAAAATTATAACAGCTTTCTTTCCTCGTTAACACTTGTGCAATATTATGGGTGTATTTAACAGTTCTAGACAAAGTGATCACAACACCACGCCTAATTTGTTGCAGGTTGCCATTAGTTATAGACTAAATCTCCTAAGCACCCGTCTTAAATAATTGCTGGTGTCACATCGTCTGTGTAGCGCAATTGGTATTTTTTCGAACTTTATTCCTATTAGTGACTATAAAACGTATTCTTCTGTATTGTTGGTGAGAATGTATGCATACCCTGCATGAATTTTGCGTTCCTTGTTAAGTCATCAATGCATTTCATTTGTTCTGATCAGTAATGAATATGCATTGCTGAATGAAAATTAAGGCGACAAGTTGGTTTTGTTTCATAGCGATGTAGAATGCATCGCGTGTCCCATCATTTTCTTTTGCTTCTATATTTATCCCAGCACTTTGTTTTACAGTTTAATGATTTTAGATACGTATGCTAGCTTGGGAATCTTCATTGTCATACTCTAATATTTCCTCCAACACTGCTGGCCATTAAACAACATTTTTTTTTTTTTTACTCGTCAATGATGACGTTTTCGTTCTGTCGGTCTGGAGAAGGAACGACGTATGAACGTGTACTCTGCGTAAGGCTTTAGGTCGACGATAAACGAGCGACAGCGACTGGGCTCTGCTGTGCAAGAACGTAAATTACTGTGGCAAGAAAGCACTTCGTTAAGCAGAAAAGAATCTTGCAAAGTCTGCGGTGGCGCTTCGAACGTTGGCGAAAAGCAGCTTAACTAACGTTGAAAGTTAGGCAAATTGATGTGAGGTCATCTGAAAAAAAAAATGTCGCCGCAGGACGGGACACGACGAAGGATAGAAACGACCAACAAGCACAGAATGACAACTAGTTTAGACAATAATTTACAGAAAGAAACGTATCAACTCTTAATAGCCGCAGTAAGGATGATGTCTTATACTGCCAATGAATATCAACCAAGACACAATGCCAGTCAAGGATTTCAAATGAACAATGATGGCCACGTAGTAAACTGCAGCACATGGAACACATATATTCCAAGTCTTTGTCGGACAGACTCCTAGAAGCAGTGCTGATACACCCGACTTCCCTTCTCCTGGTGACGAGGGGCTCTATTATCATATAGCCTATCAATCTTTCTGCTTTTCCTCGAACAACTGTTCCGTCATTAAAGACGTGTTCACCACCCGGCACAGCTTGAGGCAGGAAGACTTCAGAGGAAGGAAACCTCGGACGTTGTTTGAGCTTTACGCACAAGAGTAAAAGGTTAATCGGGTGCCGTGCACATTGCGCTCAATCATGCGATAAGAAATGGAACGTTTGGATGTCTGACGTATGGCTGTTTCAACCTGTTCTAAAGTGCCTTCTGGGTGCAGTTTCTTCCTTTTGCTGATTGGCGAAGTACCCACTTCTTGTTCGTAAAATGCCACGTGCGCCTGCGCAGCTGCATACTTTGTAATGGGAGAGAGGGCAAAGTTGGTTACACAAACAGCATGTTTAGACGCCTGGTGTGCCTCTAGATTTCTGCCACGCAGAACCCTAGAAATGTGCATGTTTCCTAGACATATGTGTGACGCAAACATCTACACTGCACGAAATTCACATCGCAACGGGTTTTTCTTTGTTTTTTTTTTCAAAGAAGTTTCAAGGGATGACGAGGCTTTGTGGTAGAACGCCTGCTTGCCACGCGAACTGTCTATGTTAAAACCTTTCTTCAAACGAAATTTTTGATTATTTATTTTATTAGCATATTTGTGAACTTTTCGGTGAAGCGCAAGAAGGTATTTTGCTCACAACCAATGACACAATGCGGACGCCAGAATATCTGCGAAACGAGGTCTCTAACAGTATCGCGTTAAAATTATTGGTAATGCACATGCTTGGCTATGCTTGCGGCGTGGTGCGTACCGCTACGTTGTTCACAGAAGTTAGGACCACCTGTATCCGTTCGTCGAGCGTGCATCCGACTTTTCGCGAGGCAACGATGGATCACAAAATTAATTACAACCAAGTAATTTTACGAAGCCACGACATAAACTACATGTGAAATGCCATGAACTCACTGATTATAATAAATGGGGCCAGCGGACACTGCATTTCGGCGTCGCCTAGACGCGCGCCTACCAGAGTAGGCGGATCTATTCCACATAATTTATTTGTAACACTTCCTACGTATTCTTTTTTTTCCTCTAATAAACGTTTTTCCTGTATATTTCATTTTACTGTCAACGCGATGTTGGCGTTTGCCTAGCAGTAAATGAATTCCACGTACTTCCCATATCATAAAGTGGCCAGCAGTAGCGCAAAGCTGAAACAAACGGTGCAACTAACGACCATAGCATTTGCCCCATTGTGCTGCCTCGGTAGCCTCGCACCAATGCTGATGGCTTTACGATAAGCACGTTTTGCTATCGGCCACAAAAAACGATAACCGCTGTGACTGCTTATCTCTGTCATGAACCGGTGCGAGGGAAGCGTTTCGTTCGTACGCGGAATGTTAGGGACCACTAGAATCATCGTGCGCACTGACGCGCGAGCCGGTTTGTCACATGGTATTTTTTTTATTTCGCGGGCATTTGGGCATAGCATAAAAACATTTATACCTTACAGATATAAACTTCCATACTACATATTTGGACGTTTTTCAAAGCGATCTGCAACTTCCTCATTGAAATTTTTTATCCATCTTTGTTTCTTCAAAAGTTAAGTAATTAAACAGGTGTAATCAAACAATATTTTAGAATACAAAAAAATAGTCTAACTCCAGGCAACGGTGAGCGACATGCATTTCGTCGCGTCGTAATTACATGTTCCGGCATGTTTTTAAAATCTGGCTGAAGCTATGTCAGACACCCTGTAAAAGTTTTCAAATAAATATTGAATAATTTCTCGGAAAACTTTACCAAATAAATGACACGTTTCCTTTTTATTTGTACCGCACACTTTTATTTTCATGCGCAAAATACTGGTGGTGTTATACAATATCAGTGGCTCACTTCGGACATAATTAGACAACGGTATATATAGAGGCACGCGACACATTCAGCTACTTAGGACATGTAGTAACCGTGGTAGTCTACTTAGGACAGGTACTAACCGCGGAGCAAAACCACGAGATTGAAGTAACTAGAAGTGTAAGAATGAGGTGGAGCACATTTGGCAAGCACTCTCAAATCATGACAGGTAGATTGCCACTATCCCTCAAGAGGAAGGTATATAACAGCTGCACCTTGCAGGTACTCACCTACGAAGCAGATATCTAGAAGTTTACAAAGAGGGTTCACAATAAATTGAGGACGACGCTGTGAAAGATGGAACGCAAAATTTATATAGGTATAACCTTAAGAAACAATAAGAGATGAGAATTAGTCAGGGAACAAACCGGGCTTAAGGACAAAATAGTTGAAATTAAGAAGAGGAAATGGACAAGGGCTGGGCATGTAGCACGTAGAAGGGATAACCACTGGTCATTAGGGGTAACTGATTGGATTCCCATAGAAGGCAAGCGGGTTAGGGTAGGGGAGACATAAAGTTACGTGAGCACATCAGATTAGGAAGTTTTCGGGTATAAAGTGGAAGAAGCAAGCCCAGGACCAAGTTGACTGGCGGATCATGGGAGATGCATTTGTCCTGTAGTGGACGTAATCAGGCCGATTATGGTGATGATGACATTACCACTCAGGTGACGGCAAAAGGTGCTCAATATAGCTAACCCCTTTATATAGCATTCATAGATTACGAGAACTCCTTTATTCCGGTAGAGATATCGCCATCATGCAGACACTGTGGGATCATGGCGTGAATGAACCGTTTACAGGGTGCTTACAGAAATGTGTCCAAGATCCTCAGAACTCGGGACAAATGCAATACTTGTTCGATGTCTTCACAATTACCTTCTATGTGAGAGCAGGCACCTTAGAATGGCCCAAGGCATCTTTAAGGAGAGTAATACCGGTTAAGTATAATTACTTTTCTATAATTCAGTTAGAGGTTCTATCTAATGGTAGAAGAGAAGTGATTTTGAGGTTTCGGGAAAGTGGCCTTTAGTAATTATTGATGGCAAGTTAATGAAAAAACTGCAATAATGAGTGGTGAAACCTGAGCTCGAAGGTGCAAGAACGCAACTTCTATCCCAGCATTGGGATATAAAAAAACAACCCGTAGTAATGACTGGGGTGGAATGAAGTTCGACTGCTTTCACTGTTCAAACTGCTTGAATTAGGTTATACCACAATAATTAGTGGAAGCCAGTGTTTTCATATCTCGAAATTGAAACTGGTTCTTCGCATTCAGAACTTCAACTGTTGCATTCGACCTAACCACTTCGCATCGAACTTGCGAACTTTAATGTTCACAAGTTCACTCTCTTTCCTTGCGCAATTTCTGACTGAAATGCGTTATCTGCAAAAGCAGTGAATGCTGCCATAACGGCTTGAACTAGCAAACACATTAGAAGTATTAGTTTTCTTTAAATAAGTGATGTATATTTTAAATATCTTGGTTTGAGTGCACTTTAGGTTACTTATATTGAAAATATTTTTATTTGACTGTTTTTTGTTGTTCTACTTAAATCTAAATGTAGTGATGTATACGAATAATACGACATTTTTAATCGTGTACTCAATATTTGTGTATTCTTTCAATCCTCCAAAGCTACGCAATGTAATATTATCCGACGTCTGATTGTGTTAGTGTATTTCACTCCAGCATGGGCCCAAGGAGAGCCTGCAGCAGGTGCAAATAATTGATTTTGATTGATATGTGGGGTTTAAAGTCCCAAAACTATCATATGAATATGAGAGACACCCTAGTAAAAGGCTCCGGAAATTTCGACCACCTAGGGTTCTTTATCGTGCACCCAAATCTGAGCACACGGGCCTACAACATTTCCACCTCCATCAGAAATGCAGCCGCCGCAGCCAAGATTCGATCCCGCAACCTGCGGTTCAGCAGCCGAGTACCTTAGCCACAAGACTACCGCGGTGGGTCATGTGCAAATAATATTTAAAGTTTAAAAATATGTCTTAAACTCTAGATTGCTGAAAACTTTATTATACTTGGCTCCTGATTCACTTGAATGGATGTTTCGTAACGTTTGTCACAAATTTGATTCTCAATTCAGATGTCCATCTATTGCAACTGAAGTCACCTTTACTTCTTATAAGACTGATGTCATTGGATTCGCTCCTCATTCATTTTTAATGCACACATTCCCCTTCATCTAAGATTATCCACGCAAGCCACGTAACGCACGTTGGCTCTACGCCTGGGTCACTTCATCTCCCAGTTATTATAATTATTTGAAATAAAAAATAGTAAATGGACTTATTTTCACGTGTGTTTGTTATTTCCACTTATGTTTCATTCGGTTCCCACCAACAAAGCCTGAATGTAATGCTCAGCGCAAGCTGTGCATCATTCTGTCAGAAGGTTCTCGATTATTGTAGATAGTTCTGTTAAGATAGCGCACAAGACACGAACACTAGAGATTGTTCCAGAACTAGCGCATAGACCAGTGATAAGGCTAGAATATTCGACGACAGTTGTTTAAATCCCTCTTGTATAAATGTCACTTGTATAAATGACAGCACTTGTATAATTGTCTGCTCCCTTCGGTGACGTCATGACCTCGTGACAGTATAATGAAACATTCGGAAATGATGATTCAGGTCTAACGTACGAGTTACATTTTTTATTCCCTCGTGATTTGTTTTGTGTATGCTCCCTCACACTTGAATAAATTTCTTCCATGTTATTTCACCTCAAATTTATTTTCAATCTGTTTCAATCTGTATAAATAATCATTTGACGATGCATTTTATTGATGCCACCTGTGAGAAATTTTTGTTATGCAAACTTACACAATATTTCAGGTCCTAACCTTCAAATACCTTACTTGGGATCTATCATAGTGTCCCTTGAATGGTTCAGCCACTCCCAAAAAAAGTGGCTGAAAGCATTATTTTCGGAAAGGACAACTCCCTGTATTTCTTGGTAATTACATACAAACCTTCACCAAAAAGCTTTATGAATGTATCAAGCTTTATAGGCAATTTTCCCGAAGGTGTCAGGCAAGGTGATGTCGTTCACTTTGTAGTCACAAAATGACATAGAGAAAATGACTATGAATTGCTGTTTATTTCAAAAAAAAACACCGATGTTTACCATAAAGGGTCCCCAGCCATTGTACATGCCCGTGTTCTGGAAAAAAATCAAAGTTGAAATAGAATTAGAATTTCATACAAGTGAAACTAGAACTCTTGAGCTGTCAATTTGGAACGCTTAAATACAATTCATTTTACATAACTATTGCAGTTTTCAAAAGCAACATCCTAGGTTATTCTAAATAAAATGGGAAACTGTGCTTTATAAGGAAATTATTCATTTATCTACTAAGCCAAAGCCAAAACATCATTTTGTGTACACTTATGCATGTCCCATGTACCTTGGGAATCCATGTTATGTTAAGCATGTGCGTGCAAGCTGACTGTATGCATATTGTTTCGAGTGAAACTTTATGAAGTTGTGCTATAGATACGTACAAATGCATGCACAGGCATACGTTAAACAGATTCTAATTTAGGTCTTATTAAAGAATAATAGGCCAGTAATTTAACATTGCTTGGGGCATTATGAAGCGTATGTTTTAGAAAGCAAAGTTTTCTTAATGCAGAGGAGGAAATAATATTTATATGCTTATTCCACGATAACGTAGTTTTTATTGTAACACCTAAGTATTTATAGCTATCGACTTGCCTAAGTGGCGAAGAACCAAGCTGGTAAGTAAAAGACATTAGTGCTTTTTTACGCGTTATAGGGAGCAGTACGGTTTTATCGGTGTTCAAAACCATGCCCCATTTTTCGCACCACTGCAATACGTTATTTAAATTGCTATTTAACTCCACCTGATCATCAAGATGAAAAATTTCTTTGAATAATACGCAGTCGTCTGCAAATAATCGAATTTGAACACCAGGACTTACTACGCTAACAATATCATTAATATAAACCAAGAAAAGCAGAGGGCCTAGGACACTGCCTTGTGGCACCTTTGAAGTGACGGCCAAACTTTCAGAACGTTCACCCCCAATGTCAATATATTGCTTCCTGTTAGTCAGGTAAGCAGAAATCTATCTGATGAAGTGTTCAGGGACGCCAAGAATTCTAAGCTTTATGATTAGTTTATTGTGTGGAACTTTGTCAGAAGCTTTGCTAAAATCAAGAAATATTACATCTACTTGGCCATTAGAATCAAGAGATGAAGCGAACGAGTGAACTACTGTTATTAGTTGGGTGATCGTTGAATACCCTTTTCGAAAGCCATGCTGATGTTCTGTTAGTGCAGCATTATTTTCTAGAAATTCACGAGCACAGTTTGCTCTAATATTGTTACATAAGGTAAGGTAACTTAATGGGGGGTATTTAATGGGCCCTGAGTCCGCGATCACAGTATAATGATGATGATGATCTCCACCGCCATGGCGCGTACCCACTCAGGGGAATCGCAGTGCAGGCAACGTCGTCTTCCTTCTCTATCCGTGCTTCTCTTGTTTTTCCTGGTAATGATACCCCGTATCATTCCTCCCGTCTCAGACGAAGCCCTCTGGGCGAGTCATTCTTGCATCCTTCGTGTAAACAGCTTCAGGCGGGCAACATGCGTCACCTCTGTCTTGCATGAACGTCGGCCACTAGTGGTGACACGTGCAATTTTATAGTTGACCTCGCTGAGACGATAGAGTATCACGAAAGGACCGGCATAGCGACCAATTCTCGGCTGAAAGATGTTAAGTGCCAATCCTGGCAGGCTCGCCAGGTTGTGGTGAAAAACATTGCCCTGGACAGTGTGCGTCGTGCTCTGACGTAGAAGATCGGTGTTCGGAGACGATTTATTTGTGATCGGTGTGCGGGGTCGATTTAGCATTTTAGGTGCGTGGGAATTACCATGATGGTGATAGCGGTGAAATGATGAAGCTCGCCTATGCGCGTGCTCGTGCTCGTACCTCGTGAAAAGCACGACGCTTTATTGAGTTACACTACAGATTATTCACAATTCAAACATAAAATTTGTCTTGTTGCATCTTTTTTATGACTCGTAAATGGATTAATTTTAATCTGTTATTAAACAAGAAATTCATGAAATTCATCCAGTTCTTGGCCAATCCCCCAGCGTGGGTATGCGCCACATCGTCAAGGATCTTGACTTGACTTGAGCACCCAAGCCACGAGGACAGCTCGGCTAACCTCGGAGAGCAGAGCGCACGAACAAGTTCGAGCCACGCCCCGACTGCTCGTTCTGACCCTCGGTGTCCGGGCCTCGTCTCGGCGTGGAAGTCTTCGGGTGCATTCTGTACTGGGCATCGCCCCACCTCACCCCTGGGTTGGTCCGAAGCAACGTTCTTCACGGCCAGCTGCTGTTCTGGTCTCGGAGCAAACGCACGCAGCCGGCTTCGATGGTTTTCGGGGCTTTCGACCCCGAGTCCTGGGCGCTCGCTTCCGTCAAGCGTGACCTGGACGCCAGCAAGATGTCAGGGTGCGGAACATCGACGTAATCTCGAGTCATCGAGCTACACGAGAAGGCGTGTCTGTCACAGGTCCCGTTAATTAGGGAGGCGATCGCCGGGCTAATTCCAAGGGCCGAAGTATCGGCCCCCCCAACCGCACCACGAAAGCGTGGACAATTTAGAAGTGGTCCTATTTGGCGCGCCAGTGGACGCCAGCGGTGGCCCAAAGAACAAGTCAGAGCCGAGAGTTGATAAACAAAACGAAATTATATTCTCAATTATGGCAGATCAAAACGATACACAAGTATGCACACTCGACAATAGTTGAATACAATATGTCACCAATCAAACAACGTACTGCGCAGTACAATCAGCCACACTCGAAACAACGGACACAGACGCACCACAATGCAGTCACATGCATTGAACAACCAAGACATTTAAAGACTAAAGAGTTGGAAAACTTATTCAGTCCAAAGTTCTTGGAACAAAAGTCTGGATGATACTCTTCCGAGAATCACTCACTCAAAGTTCAGCGTTGTTGTCGTTCCGCTGCCCCCGAAGTTTCTCTTCCAGGAAACCTCGCGTCTTCAATTGGCCGCTCTCCAGGCTCCAAACTTCTTCGCCGGAAACACGTCGGCTTCACACACGCAGCTGTTGCCACGCGTCTTCGCTCAATAGCGGTAGACACATACTCTCGCCTGTAGCTCGAATCTTCACCCCTCAGGTGGAAATCCTCTTCTTCTCCTCCTTTGTCACAGAAGACAAAAGGCTTCGCCCACAAGGCGGAACACCCTGCGCACTCTGGCGCATACTTTCTTCTTCTCCTGCTTTGTCACTAAGGACAAAACCTTCACCGACAGACGCGGCGGAATACCCCACGCACACTGGCGCTAACTTCCTTTTTCTCCTGATCTCCCATCTCTGCTGCTCGGTTAAATACCTTCCGCGCGAGATTCCAGGAAATGCTCATCAATTCGTCGGCGCGATACGCAGCGAAGGCTGCGGAAAGCGCGAGACGGTACGAGAGCTGTCCGCGACGGATGATGCACCACGCCCATTTCCATCGAGAACGTTCCAGGGCTTGCTCGGCCGCCGATGAGAGCAGGTTCGTCGGTGAACCCACGCTTCCGAGGGGAGAGGGACACGCGCCCGGGGAGTCTTTGGATGCTTGTTTTCTTTTTTTTATCGTTGACCTCGAGGCATCCTTCCGGCGTTTCGTCGCGAGAATTCGGCGGCGCGCCCTTTTTGAGCGCTTGTTTTGTGACAGTGTCTAACCGTGGACGCTACCACGACGGACTCAACGCCACGTTGCCCGGTGCTACGGTCACCACAACGACGGTGAGTGGGGTTTTCTAGACTTGCTGTCGTGGGAGCGAAGCATGCTGACCGTAACAACGTAGACTTTCTCCTTGCGCAAAAGAAACTTTTTCGTAAACTTTCTATTTGTCATTGTGAGATTTCTTCGTGTGTGTTCTTGTCCTCGTCCGATATAAAGAACGTCTTCGTGTTATCAGGTTGTCTTGAGTGCGTCCGATGACCTGGGCCCATTGAGTAAACCCCCTTACTCACCACACAAGGCCATTTGCGAGGCAAGCAGATGTTCTGTCACACAGCCACGCCTCTGCTTGGAAGCACAGTTAAAATAACTTCTTCTGCTTGTAAATGCACTGAAAATCATCCTCTATAAACACACGATGCCTGTATACGGGCTTCAGACTACAACAAAAATTATCGTAGTAATGTAGCTTGCATTGTCATCGGGTGTCAGAACATGCGATTATCAAAGCGACTCCGTAGTTTAAAGCCAGTTACGCAATAAATAGGGACACACGTTACTGCACGCATTTCCTTGAGACCACGTATGCATAACAAGTTCGAAAAAAACTCACAAACATAATTGCTCGTGTTTCAAAGCAAAACTCCATCCATTACCCATTACATCCATCCATTACATCCGTTACCCATTACCCATTACACAATGCAGCCATATGCGAACGCTTTATTGGCACGTCGCGTTCAACTGTATAGATCAAATTGTAGAGATCGACAGCATCATACAATAAAACGTATTCACTACGTGGTGCAAATACAACACTAAGGACATAACATCGCTGTCGCCTTCATCTCTTAGAGGCGAAGTTGAAGCGTCCTCAATTTTTTTTTATTGTTGTGATTTTGCACGTATCGTGTAATCTCCGCAAAGCGTTAGCAAGCGCTGTAGAAAAGCACCAGCGCCTGCTTGGGACTGTAAAATTAAGCACAAAATAGTGCAACTAGAGGCAGTGTTTTTGAAGTTCTCGACAATCATATTGGAAAATGTACCCAGCAGCACAAACGAACGCGAGAAATGGTTGCATGTGCTGAAGCAATATTTAAACGTTCATGAATGTGCAGAGAGTGGTGAAAGTTTTTGTACGCTTATTGAAAACTCAATGAATTGTATTACGCTAAAAGGAACATTTTGTGAATGCGTTAGGAATGCCATATCTGGGGACTGAACTTCCCATATTCTTCACATTCACTACACTGACTATTCGTTGCGCTAGTCTAAGTCAAGAGTCGATTATTTAAACCAATTAAATATTTTGTTATAATTTCAGGACCATGAGACAAATTGAACTGAACTGTAGCTTCAGAATCTCATGCGAATATTTGCTTGAGGTCTATTACCAAATTAGATATTTTGAGGGAGACAGTACGGGTAAGTAACAAAAAAGGTGAAACTTGCATTAACTTGTGCAAGGTTTGAAACAACGAGAAGATTCTGGAGTGTATTGTAGTTGTTTCGATGGACAGTTGCAAGCGGGGGGAGGGGGGGAGGAGTCGTAGCCAGGACGCGGCACACCGTGCCCATGCCCACCCCCGTCCCGAGTTTTTTTTTTTTTTTGGCCATAGCATAAAGGGCAAAAAAATGACAGTTTCAAGGGCTGCCACCACCAAAAACTAGCAAGTGCCCCTTTTCTCTCGCTCCTCACCCAAAAAAAATTCTGGCTACACCACTGGTTGCAACGCTGAGCTTGCCAGGTTGCATCTAAGATGATTTTCGGTTGCTGCAAGGCTTCACACAGCTGATGGCAGGTTGCTCGTAAACTGATTTGCAGCGCAGAGATGGTTGAGCTAAGCGACAGACAGACACGACATGGATGTCCAAACTTCAGAAACAGAAATTGACGCTGTGTCCGAACGTTCGACCTCTCATAAATCAATGATCTTCCGCGTAGGGTTTCGGTCATTTCGCGGTGTTCTCGCAACCAAGCAGATGCCTTTTTATTCCCTAGCATTCTCTCGTTGTAATACTCGGAAGTCTTTGGCTCACGGCTCTCGCTTCACAGTAACTTTTTGGGCTAACTGCTGCCCTCTGCATATTTCGTGGAGCGCTCAAGCGCACTGGTATCAGCCCACTTTCCGTGACACCTGCCCAAGAAAATAACCGTTTCTGTGGGAAATTGTTGCTTTTATTTTAACGCGATATTGTTTAAGGGGACACTAAAGACAAATATAAAGTAGATGTTGAGTGCTGACATAAAACTTGTTGTTGGGCTAGTTCATTATTCGTCACAATGTAAGAGTTTAGCGCAACCTTACCTCTCGGAAGCACTCACACAAGCACTCACACATCCACCCGAGTAAAGCACGCGACACCCAGAGCTCACTACCAACTGTTTATAGCTCCGATATGACCTTCTTATATACGTACAGATAAGTGCGCAAAGGCAATAATTAACAGAGCTGCGCCTGTGGAAAGCCAACAGCACGTGAGGTGTATAGCGCCGCCACACAATAAGGAACAAGTAAACAATTTAAAAATAAACTGAAAAGGAAATACGAAAAGCAGATAAACCAGCTAGAATCGCTAACAGCAGACGTGCAGATAAATTTGACCTTGTTCCAAGAACTTTCGTATCAGAGAATCGGGGTTCACAACCACATGCGGCAATATGGGACACAAGATGTGCGTACTGACCTTCGTTTTTTCTTGACCTTTAGCGCATGCTCCCTAAGCCGGTCATTGAGGCATCTCTCGGTAATTTTAATGTACACGTTACCACAGGATAAAGGAAGGGAGTATCCAACTCCCATGGAACATTTAACGAAGGCGTTCTCATGTTTTTTTATTCGTGCAACCACATCTCTTGCCATTGCAAATGCGCGGACACAACTTGGCGAGCTTATCTGGCGCAGAAAAAACCACAGCCACACCGTGCCTATAGCAGCGACCTTCCTAATGTTATGAGAGAGCTTGTGCACGTACGGCATCACTTGAAGCTTGGAGCCCGATGGATACCAAGCAGCTCCATGCCTTTGTGTTCCACGTTTCATCTTCTGCCGTAGTGACTCGGTGAACGTGTTTATGACCAACGATGGGAAGCCCGCCGCCGTCAATCGGCTGATCTGATCATAAGAACTAGTACGCATGTGGTGTGGGAAGAACTTAGTCAACAAGGATTCCAGGCAAAGTGAAGCAACCTTTCTTTCAACTATTTTTGAGTGTGCAGAATCATACGGCAACAGTCCCTTGTTCATTCGAGGATGATAACACCAACAAAAGTGTTCGGTATGCCACAGTACCTCGAGGTCTAAAAACTGTAGACAAGTCTCTGTGGGTACCACGGTAGTGAGCCAAAGTCAGCGTTTATAATCTTTAACAATGCTAAGCATATCCTCAAAATAAGAACGCTCAACTTCATATGAGACCTCTTTGGCAGACACACTCATCGAAGTACAACCATCCATTTTCTTGAATATCTAAGAAGTAATTCGGGAGTGTACGGAGCACTAGCTTGTTTAAAAGAATTAAAAAATTGTCGACATACCTAAAAGTCTTTAAGACCCTCCGCTCTCTTAAGAAGTTATCCAACGTCCTATCTACATCGTCCATAGAAAATATCACAAGCGAACTGGGGTGACACAGGAACGTATACAGATTCCTTGTCGTTGTAGATAGCACTTGTCGTTAAAAGTAATGAAAGTGACGTTGAGATATAATTCTAAAAACGCTAAAACGTTCTCAATAAACATGCCCGCATCGTTCATAAAAAAAACGTTCCCATTATCTTCTATGCGCTTTCGGACTGAGGTCAAAATCTTATCGTGAGGAACAGAATAAAACAAGTCTTCAACATCTACTGAAAAAGCAAAGGTAATCTTCTGGTTAGTTCGTATGAAATCAGCGACATCACTAGAGCTTCTGGTGTGGAAAGGGTCACTGAAATAAAGCGCCTTTAGTTTGCTTAAAAGGAGTTTACTAACGTAGCACAGCCATGAATCATTTTCCCTAACAATGGTTCAGAAAGGTATGTCCACTTCGCAGGTTTTGGTGGGGAAAAAAAGACGTTCAAGTTAATGCTTTTGCTGCTCGCTAGAGTATTAGTTAGCGTAGGTAGACCTACTTCTTTACAGAGCGCAGTTAATTAGGATTTAACGCACACATCACTCTTTTTAACAGGTAAAAAGTTCTTGTCTACAGCGCTAAGTGCTTTCTCATTGTATAGACCTTAAGGCAAAACAACAAAACCACCCTCCTTGTCGGCTTGTACTAACATCACATTCTGCTTCTTGAAACAAGACACCCCACTATTCAGTTTTCTGTTACAGCTTTTGTCGGTAACTTGAGCAATACATCTGGTGATGCAGTTCATGTCGTCTAGCAGGCATCTTTATCGATTCTGGTTAGCCTTCGATGATAGATCCCTGTTCAGGCCGACCAAGTCATGGGCGGAAACACTTAGTGCGCATGCATACTTAGGTCCTTTTCGCAGTAGCTTTTCAATGTCTTCAGGTAGCACTGCACTCCGAGAAGAACGAGGTCTTGACATTTTTCTGTTCTTCGTTTACCTTGAAGCCTAAGTATAGGGGCAGTCAACATGTCCCTCCACCTTGATTCAGTTAGCTGAACTACAAGACGGCCCCGTGGCGGACTAGTGGCTAAGGTACTAGGCTGCTGACCCACAAGTCGCGGGGTCGAATCCAGGCTGCAGTGGCTGCATTTCCGGTGGAGGTGGAAATGTATGCCCGTGTGCTCAGATTTGGGTGCACGTAAAAGAAACCCAGGTGGTCGGAATTTCCGGAGCCCTCCACTACGGCGTCTCTCATAATCATATCGTGGTTCCGGGACGTTAAACCACACAAATAAAATCAAAAATTAACTACAAGACGCTTGACTTTCTCGTTTTTCTTAACCTTTAGCGCATGCTCCCTAAGCCGGTCATTGAGGAATCTCTCGGTAATGCCAATGTACGCGTTCCCGCAGGATTTAAACACGTTCGCTGAGTCACTACTGCAGATGATGAAACGTGGAACACAAAGGGATGGAGCTGCTTGGTATCCATCGGGCTCGAAGCTTCAAGTGATGCCGTATGTACACAAGCTCTCTCATAACATTAAGGTCGCTGCTATAGGCACGGTGTGGCTGTGGTCTTTTCTGCGCCAGATAAGCTCGCCAAGTTGTGTCCGCGCATTTGCAATGGCAAGAGATGTGGTTGCACGAAAAAACATGAGAACGCCTTCGTTAAATGTTCCATGGGAGTTGGATACTCCCTTCCTTTATCCTGTGGTAACGTGTAAATTAACATTGCCGAGAGATGCCTCAATGACCGGCTTAGGGAGCATGCGCTAAAGGTCAAGAAGAACGAAGATCAGTACGCACATCTTGTGTCCCATATTGCCGCATGTGGTTGTGAACCACGATTCTCTGATACGAAAGTTCTTGGAAAAAGGTCAAATTTATCTGCACGTATGCTGTTGGAAGCATATTTTATTGAAAAAAAAATAAGGATATCTGTGTCAGCGAGCTGTCTTTGGTGTTGTATTGACAGGAAGTATCTTATCTAGACACAAGAATTTAGTGATTCTAGCTGGTTTATCTGCTTTTCGTATTTCTTTTTATTTTATTTTTAAATTGTTTACTTGTTCCTTATTGTGTGGCGGCGCTATACACCTCACATGCTGTTGGCTTTCCACAGGCGCAGCTCTGTTAATTATTGCCTTTGCGCATTCATCTGTACGTATATAAGAAGGTTATATCGGAACAATAAACAGTTGGTAGTGAGCGCTGGCTGGTCCACATCGCGTTAGCTTATTGCCAGTTACCCGCCTAAATTGGAATAACTCTCGTCTTTCTTGCCGTGCACAACGTTTCCCGGCTTGTCTGCGTGGCCGCTGGTACTAGGAGCAGCAGATAAAAAGTAGCGGGAGCCACAGCAGCAACAAAGCTATTGAGCTATTTCCTGCCATGGCCTCCGAGATGGTAAGCGCGTTCCATTCAACTGGGCTCCGCTAGATGGCACGACCTACCCACTTTTACAATACCAAAATTGAACTTTCGAACCACTCGTGCCAACCTTCACAGTAACGTCCGGCGGTTCTTTTTTTCATGATTTAAACAGAAACGAACGAGCCACATTTTATAACATCTTTTTATGCCCGGAAGGTTTTTTATCAAGTGCACCTAGACCAATTAACAGCGATAAACTGCAGGCGGTAAGCCTGACGTCATCGGTATCAATTTGCCAATCGCCTGCTCGTAGCGCATGTGTTTTCGTGCACTTACATTTATTTCTCGCTAATTAGGGCACAGCTGTTCATAATTTTGTCGTCGTAGACGTTGTCATAAATTGAGTTTTTCCTCTGACATAAATCGTTATTTGAGTTTAGTGTACCTTTAAAAAGATAATTTAGCAGAATTTTCGGCGTCGGTCTTGGTGTCGGCGGCGTTGGTTGTGAGCTAAAAATTCTTTTATGCGTGACCGAAAAATTGAGAACGATGCAAATATTGTCCACTATAAAAAAAAATGCTGGGTCAGAGTGGGGACCAAACTAGGGTCGTTAGGGTCCGAGTGGGAACTGAACCCGGGTGGTTTGCGTGGCAAGCGGATGTTCTACCCCATGTTCACGCATCTGCGTGCGACTATAGTAAAAATAACTTACTCTGCTTGGAAATGCAGTGAAAGTAGATTGAACGCCTTACAAACACACGCGTCCTGTATATGCTTTGCAATGCAACATGAAATATTTCAGTAATATGCGTGATACAAGCGCACATTACCAGCGGCCGTCAGAACATGCAATTATCATAATACAATCATGGTTTCTCACCGGTCACCCATTATAAAAGGCACACACTCTAGTGAGACTATTCCCTTAAGACATTCTAAAGGGGGCATATAGCAAGTTGGAAAAGGTCTCGGGCACTAAGTGTCTGAAGAACGCACTCAGAACAGGATATAACTATCACATTCAACTCTGAAGGTAAAGCTTCAGGGCCCCAAAATGTTTCAGTAGAGCAGTTTTAATTAGTGGCATTTGGCCGAATTCTGTGGCACTTACAGGGAAGACAGCCATTTATTCAGCTAACTGCTGTTTTCTTCATTTGTAGGAGCCCAGTGGTGAGTGGTTGGATTCACTCGATTTTTGTAGCACATAGCCCTTTATTATGATGACTTTTTTCTGTAGTGATAGGTTTTCCTTTGATCAGTAAAGATTTCGCTGGGAACAAACCTTTTTATGGGTGCACTGGGAAATGGTTAGTCTGGCCTAGGCTTACAGAGACCATCTTCTAGATAGGAAATGATCAACTTCAAAGCGCCTTTCTGGTGTGTAGTACACATACTACTACGCAATCAAAGACTTTTAAAGGAGCAAATGAGCCCGCCTAGATCATTGTAGCCGTGGACAGCAGCTGACTGTGAATAATAAAGTTTCTTCAAAAACTAGCGTTGTCACTTTGTGTTCGGTGGGTTTTAAACAAACCGCGAGCGATTTCATTTCCAGTCTTCGAAGCGATACGGAAACGTACAGTTTTATTCTCGATTTTCACTTGCTTTAGAACGCTATTTTCTAGTCGCGTGGTGGTGAGGCCCACAATCAACGTTCCTGAATATCTGTACGGCGCCAAACAGAAGGTACGCCTTATCACCAGTGGTTCAGCATTAAATTTTATCAGAGTTCAATTTATTTACTTATGTGCGCAATGACCTGGGCAGGCATTACTTAACTAGAGCGTGTTCCTATTCGACTCTCAGGTACACTTATGAGACGATCATAAATAATGCAGTCTTTTTGCATATATCTTGCAGTAGGATTACATAACACTTGGATGTGGTTCTACTATATTGTTATTCTGAAAGCGTGGATGTGTTGCGGTTCCTAAAATACCCATTCATGGCTTTGGCCTGGGTTCAGTCTCAGGCCCATCAAGATAAGTTATTATATTTTAACCACTTACTTAATTTACAGGTATGATCGCCCTAAGTGGCAGATGGAGACGCTGTTTTCTTGTTGAGAGGGTAGAGACGCCATCACGTTTCAAGATACAGCCCGCTACAGCGGAGGCCTCGAATGATATGGTCAGAGCTCTAAGTGTGCAAGTCAGCCACGCTGAACTACATCACATCACCACGGCAGAGTTGTCCACGGGAGTGCATTGTTATTTCTGACGCATCAATGCATGCTGCATGAAGTAACATATTTTTTGTAGCTTCGCCTATTATGAGCTCACCTGGAGTTTTGTGAATATTCATATGTTTTTTGATACAGGACACAAACGGTAAGGCCATCTTGTACGGGACAAGGCATGTGCCTTTGCCAGTCTTTCTTCGTACACGCCTCCTAGAAGCAAGTGATAAGCAATTTCTAATAAATGTAATACGCAATTTAATCTTAATAGTGTAGTAAGTCTACACGCATTCCATCGCTCTTGTTGTGTTTTCTGGCGGAAGTATTTGTGGGAGGCAGGGCAATGTTCCACGTTCACGCGCAATAGTAATATTTTCCTTGCAATAACTAATGACAGCAGTACATTGCTTTTATAATGATAACAATTACACTGACACCATAGACCCAAGTTTTACGGATTACGCAGTCCTCATCGTGTCTTATGTGTATGTGCGACTAAAGTTGTCCGATGGCTGTCGGCAATCACAGCTCAAACAGAGAATAGCGCCGGTGGTCGCGTCCGTCTTCGCGGAAGGGGACGGACACCAGGGGTGCTCAAAAAACGCAAGGCCTTTGCGGAAGGCGCAGCACAGTCACGGCGAAAGCTAGAAGAGCGGCCTTTCAGAACCTTTGCTAAACAATCATTAGGTGACTGCTGCAAGCACACTTGCTTGATGCCCACTATGGCATTAATCATAAAAATTTTAGGGTGGTAGGCCGGCATGCGCTATGCTATGTTTCGTCATTCTTCTGAGAAGCGTGGTATCCGCTAAACACTTGCAAGGAGTTTTGTGCCAATCATTCATGCAGTGGCTGACAACGATGAGGAACCATGCCTGAAATGAGTATGCGCCACAGTTAATAGCTGAACAAGAACAAGCTTTTGTAATGGGTTCGAGCATTGGACGACCCACTCGTTACGCTAATCGCATTGTGCGCCGACTGCTTCTTTTTCCACTCTTTTAAAACGCTTTATAAGTCGTTTTAACGTGATTGCTTTCCCGACATCATGCCTGCCCAAAACAAGTTTGCCAACTAGTCCCAATCACCGGCGTGGCTCAGTGGTAGAATACTGGATTGGCACCCAGCGGACCCTTGTTCGAGCCCCACTGTCTCATTGGTACTAAAATTTTTCCTGATTTCGTGCGATGTGGTTACAGACTCCGGCGGTGGCACACAACTACGGCGCTGCGCGAGACCCCAGTTGTGATCTCGCAAGAGCTTTCGCTATAAAATTAGGGGTGTAGGAAATCAATAATTTGCCGAGCTAGCCATGTCCACCCGCAGATGCACACACCACATTTTCGTAGTGGGTCAGCAGATGGCGCACATCTTTGTTCAGGTTGTGTTCTGGTCGAAAAACTTGCAGTGAAGTTGTAAATAGCACAATGGTCGCTTCACTCGCTGTTCGGTTTCTTACGTCCAGGCTTTGTCTGGCAGTGCCACGTCTACACGCGACGCTGAAGGAGTAAGCGGTGAGGCCTACTTCAATTTACATTCCGATTTCTTTATATAGGACTTAGTGCTTCGACTTTGCGGGAAAGTGGAAATATTTTTTCTAGTGTGCTTAGAACGATAAACTTTATGTATACATATTATGCGCAAGGTGGAAAGAAAAGGGGCAAAACAGTAGATCATATGAAAAAATCATTGAATTTCAAGCTGCTTGAAGATAATTATTGCCACGAACTGTTCGCCACCGCTAAACAAGCGCTGCCAGTCTACGCTGCGCGCGCCTTCTATCTTATCTCCCTCTTCCCCTTCCCTTACCTTTCGTTCTTATAAAAACCCAAGCCGGACAATAAACGCTCGCTTTTTGCCCTGGCCACTCTGTTCGTGCATTTCGGGGCGCGGCTCAGCCGCGGGGGCCGGTTATAACATTTATAGAGCGAAGCTTTCATAGGTCATTATTGTGATTGAAGTTGAGATAGTACTGAGACTGATTGGGGTTGTGATACTTATATATTTTTTTTATTCAAAGAGATAGTCCTGAGACCAATTGTGATATAGCGGTGATTCTTCTTTATAGCTGATATGAGGTTCCGAGTTCCGGGTTACGCTTTGATTTCACAATCACTGCTTCATTAGCTATCGTCTCTGGTGTAGAATTTTCTTGTCGGTATTGCCGCATTGCATCCGCTTCAAGTTGTCTCAACTGCGCGTCAGCTTGGCGTTTTTCCCGCTTAGCCTTTGCTTCCTTGCCTAGTCTGTGGTGTAGAACTTTGTTGTCGCCGTCGCCGCTTTGCATCCGCTTCCTTCTCTTTTGTCTCCGCGGTAGCTTCCCGTCGACGACGACGCTGATACTCAGCACGTCGCGCTTTCCTGCGTTCGTCTTCGTCCATATGAGAGAAGAAAATGTGTGGTATGGGACGTGTTGTTATGTATATAGCGTTGACAGCAGCGCCATCACATCTACAATTAACGACAGCGCCCTCTGTTGCTTATAGGTTGAAGGTTACATGGTGTTACACAGACGGGAGACGGCGGACATCGTGAGGTCTTAAGGAGCTTCGCCCCTAATAAATATACAACAGAATAATATATCTTTATTTTTCGCGCTATCTTTAGGGAAAACTAAGCTTTAGGGGTAATCTGCTTTCGGAACCTGGTTTTTTTTCTCCTTGCTGTTCAAGTCGCCACTAGTTTTTTATGGCTCGGCTTTCATTTTTGTTCAAGCTGCGGAAATCGGGCCAATATATGTTTGTTTTTTTGGGGGGAGGGGGGGGGGGGGTTATATGACGGTCTGTATAGTAGCGGTGGAGGTTGAAAAAAAAAGTTGGTGCTGCTCTGGCTGGAAGTAGACAGCCGTTCGCGACGCCTTTCTCCTTTCGTCTAGTGAAAACATATATAAAAGAAGAATATTTCACGGTTTTCTCCAAAAGGGGGAGGACATCAGGGCCGCAATCACCTAGAAAAATATTGGAACGTTGATTAGGCCCTTAATCTGTAGTAAATAATCGCCCATTAAATAAATTAGAAGGCGTCACAATTGCACCCCGATATATACTCGTACATAACCAACTCGGTAACCAGCCCCATTGGCTTTATAAACGCTGACAATAGAAATGAAGCCTTCAGAAGAGAGCAGATACGATAAGTTTTTTCGCGCCGTATTTTTATAATATGTCGCATATCAAACTTGCAGACAAATAGCGATGGCAGCTCAGACAAAGCGACTGGCTCCCTGAACCTTTGAAAGTGCACAGATTGCTCGCAAGATACGGCGCCTGCGTCGTTTTTAGTAACTACCTGACTGTTGCTGAAAGCCGTGCTGACTGGATGAGGAGAGGGACATTTCACCTGCAGCTGCCTCTAAAGGCACGTGGGCCTTGTGGAAGAGTAGTGCTCCTCCTTGGCCAGAGTGGGCCTTTTGCGTAGTCGTCATTCTTGGATTCCACGAGAGATCGACACGAGTCCAAAAGTTGATATTTTAGATTTCATTGAGTATTTTATATTTCGTGCACCTCTCACCAGGTAGCTTGAATGTCAACTTCGTTTTATGATTAACGGCATAACTTACGAGGAAAAAAATATCAAACTTCACCAACACGGGGGCACCAATTTCATCACCTGTCATTTTCGAAAATTGCAGATGCTACAAAAAGACAAATATTTTTTTTTTCAAAGAAGATGTTTTTTACCTAAAATACATGTCTAATGAAGAATGAATTCATACGATTTCAAGTTTGTAGACCTTAGGAAAATAGCTTTTAAAAATGTCTAATTTTGCGACAGTTTAAAATAAGTTACGTATTCCCCAGTTTTTTTTTTCTGAAAGTAATGCAAGCAGCGATTTTCTAACTTGCCACGTTCTAAAGATATAGTGTGTTCATTAGGTACATAAATTATTGCTGCCGTAGGGCAAATGTAAATTTTTATATATTGCCTCAAAGTCCTCATATTGGCAAAAGTGTACTCCACTGAAATTTGAATAATAAAAACCCCCATCTTCAATTTTTCTTAAAATTTCGTAAATAGACAACCGATGGCCATCATACAGTAATATAGAAAAACATGTTGCATTATTTTGTTTTTAGCGACAACATTCGTGGTACAAATCAGAGCTTTTCGAGAATGCGCTGATAAGTTGAGAAATCTAGAAATCGGAACGGAAAAGCGGCAATGAGCTTCAAACGCGAGTAAACGTGACCGCATTTGTTGAATAAAAGCTGTTTTAGCAGGTAGGAGCAACTATTTTGAACACGATATTCTACAGTATCTGAATTCACTCTTATACGTAGAGCATTGAGACTTCTAATACGTGGTGCCTCTTTATTGCTGACACACAGATGGAGCTGCTGTGACGGCCATGTGTTTGCAACACGTTGGGTAAGAGAATTGAATGTTGAATGAGTTCATAAACGATTCATAACAAATTTTTATCATTTGGGGCACAAATACTGCCGCATTAGACTGAAGAACACGCTTTAAGGAAGTTGTCATCCGTCGTCTGCTCTACAGATGAATTGCTGTGCGCCGCATCTCGGAGGCAATGCTTCAGATCTTATGGTTCAAAGTAGGAACAAAGATGACGCCTCCCGTAATTTTATCGACAAAAACATTTTTAACGTACTATACTTCAGTTTCGCATTCGCACTGCGGATACTTGCGCACGCTGTTTTACGTCTGCTCTCATTAAAGGTGAGAGACATAGGAACAGACGATAGATCACTTTCGTGCTGCTGGTTTCACGCATAGTTGCATTGCCAGTAATTTGAGCCTCAAGGAGCGTGACGATGGCTGACCACTTCAACCGGGATAGAGTTTTTTTGTTCAGATTACCTTATGTTGCATAAATAGAAAATACCTTATCAAAGAAACTTCCGCAAGGTCGAAGACATCGGCCTGTTTGCCCTCCAGAAGCTTTCGCCGAAAGCTGCCCGCCATGCACATAACAACGACCACGTCTGCCAGAACTGCTTCATACGCCTCAGAGATATGCTCTCTTCGTCTAATGGCTTCTCAGCTGAAACAACTGATGAGTTTTTGCCGAAAGAAGAAAAAGGCAGAAGTCAAGAGCGGTGCGTAAACCCGCCTGAAGCATTGTCACATATGTATCTGGAGAAGCTGCATGCGCAAAATAGCAAAGTTCATGCAGAGCCAAGACAACTTAGTAGCAATTCTACAGTAACCGTGAAATGCCACCGTAACGTGTGTAACCACCACTTTCAACCATCAGATCTAAGATTCAGTGTGTGTGCCCAGTGGTTGAAGAACTTCAAGCAAGCCTATGAAGCGTGTTCTTCGTTTCAAGAGCGCATGCGTTTGCTGACACTGTTGCCGAGCGATATAGAGCGCCGAAAACTCCAAGCACCTATACCAAACTTGTCAGCTTACATGATATACAGATCCCAATGCTGGCGCGCAAAACACGGGATATGGTTAACACCAAATGCGGTAAAGAGGACACGGCTGACCCCGATGGGCGTCCAGGCGGCTATGGCTTACTACTCCAAAGATGAGTATAGCTGCTCTCGGCAGAGTCCCAACATGAAAGATGTAGTATCTGTTATCATTGACGTAAAAAAGGAGCTTGTTTCGAAAAGGTTTATGACCCGTTCGGTGCGAGAGGCTTACCGTCTCTTTAGAGAAGGTAATCCGAACACGTCTATTGGGCTCTCGAACTTTTATTCACTGAGGCCGAAGTTGGTTCTTCTTGCCCCACACCAAGAAGTGTGCCTTTGTATATACTGTGCTAATGCCACGGAGTGTGTTTCTGCCCTACAAGACGTCACCGATGGTGCCTACACGGCGGACTTCTTGAAAGAACTATGTCTTTGCAGCTCCCCTACAAGTGATTGTTTTAGGTCATTGTGACTATTGTGCTAAGGAGGACGCTCTGACGGCCACATGTTTAGGAATCCCCTGAAGATATTGAGGTAGCCTATGCAGTATGGGAAAGTGGCGATATAGTAAAAAAACAACAGCCCAGGCAAGTGCTTTTCTGCGAGAACTAAGTCTATGGTTCGTGAAGTGGATTATCCATGATTACATAAGATACATTCAAGAATCAGCAATACGCCAGGCGAAAGAGAACCAAGAAAAAGAATCTTGCATTTTTCACTTTGATTTCGCCGAAAATCGGGCAGCCATTTTACCGAATGAGGTACAGTCGTGTTTCTGGCACGAAATACAGGTGTCTATATTCACGTGTGTCGTCACAAGGAAGCAATCAATTCAAAGTTTTGCCGTCATCAGTCATGACACATGCCATGATGCTGCGCATGTCTGTTTTGCTCTACAAATAATCCACAACTATATGAAGGAAACACTTAAGCCTGACACGCATGTTACTTATGTTTCTGATGGTGCATGCAGTCACTTCAAAAGCAAGTACCAGTTGTTCTAGTCATGTCAGAAAGATCATATATCAACAAAGTGGATTTTTTCGACCACAGGGCATGGCAAGAACTCTTTTGACGGCGTTGGTGGCCTACTAAAGCATCAGGCTACGCTCTACAACCTCAGAGCGGCAAGCTCAGCTGTGATTATGTCAGCATCCCAAATGGTGGCGCAAATGAGCGCGAAGCTCAAGAATGTCAAGCTGCTGTGTGCAAATGCAGACGAGCTAGAAACATTCCGTCAGTTTAAGAAGAGCCAGTGGGAATCGTTGCCACGTGTTCCAGGCATACGTTCTTGGCATGTTTGGCAAAGTACATTTGAGGTCACTGATCGTGGTCTTGTTTTGTTAGCGTCACGTACTGCTAAATGTGATCTGCAAAAGATGTAGCCATTTTGAGCGCATCTCTTGTTTCACGCAGTCACCACCAAAATACCAGTGAGGGTACTTCAAGCTCATATGCTTTTTCTAGTGAGACCCAACACTTGCGTTGGAACATTTTCATGTTCGAGTTTATCTGCAAATATAGACAGATGTTTTGCAACTGAGTTACAGTGTCAAAGAATTCCTCCATTAGAGCTGTGTTATCAGGAGCGTAAATGCGCCTTCATGGGTACGTATTTGTCACAGTGCTAAAACAGCCTTTCTTCACCAAATGCGGTCACGTTTACTCGCGTTTGAAGCTTATTGCCGCTTTTCTGTTCCGATTTCTAGATTCCTCAACTTATCAGCGCATTCTCGAAAAGCTCTGATTTGTACCATGAATATTGTCATTAAAAACAAAATAATGCAACATGTTTTCCTATATTACTGTATGATGGCCTTCGGTTGTCTATTTACGAGATTTTAAGACAAATCCAAGTTGGGGTTTCTTTAGAATTCAAATTTCAGTAGAGTACACTTTTGCCAATAGGAGAATTTTGGGGAAATATATAAAAATTTGCATTTGCCCTACGGCAGCAATAGTTTATGTACCTAATGAACGCACTATATCCTTAAAACGTGTCAAGTTTGAAAACGCTGCTTGCAATATTTTCGGAAGAAAAAATGGGGAATACGTAACTTAATTTAAACTGTCGCAAAATTAGACATCTTTAAAAGGTATTTTCTTAAAGTCTGCAAACTTGAAACCGTATGAATTCATTCTTCATTAGACATACATTTCAGTTAAAAGATATTTTCTTTGAAACAAAAATATTTGTCTCTTTATAACATCTGCAATTTTCGAAAATGACAGGTGACGAAGTTGGTGCCTCCGTGATGGTGAAGTTTGATATCTTTTTTCTCGTAAGTTATGCCGTTAATCATAAAACAAAGTTGAATTTCGGACTACCTGGTGAGAGGTGCACGAAATATAAAATACTCAATGGAATCTAAAATATCAACTTTTGGACCCGTGTCGATCTCTCGTGGAATCACGCTCTTCTTTTCTCGCCCTCATCTCCCACGCTGTTGTCCTTATCCTCTTTAGCAATAACAATGGTAATTTATTGTACCAAGGGGGTAAATAATTGATACACAGCTGTTTGTGGCACAAAACTGCGATGAAACTCACACGATTCACAAGATGCTACAAAGAACTCTTACACCTAAATGCACATCAATTCCCTTGTGGCTTTTCTCCTGCGCAGATATTGTAAACACAGCAAGTGTTGCTGATAGTCTTGACAAATAGCTGAAAACTACAATGAAAGAGTTAAGATTCTAACGTTCATGACCACTCCACTGAAAATTGTACGAAGCTGCAAGTTTAATATCGTAATGTACCTATCTCTTCTTATACCTATTTCTGACACCAAAGCATGGCAAAAAGATGCATCAAAAATCACATGATAGCCTTTCAATTGAAGAATTTCTATTTGTTGCCCCACAATATCTGCAGGGTAGCTATCTGTAGTCAAGAGCTGCAATGCAACAAGTTAATGTGTCAACACCAGCTAATTTCTGACAGAGTTATACATGCCGACGTACGCAATGACGACGAGATAAAATCGATGGTGCTGACTGTTGCCTAAAATAATACAAAATATTTTTTATGTTCAAATAATTGCATCTTTGAACCAACTTTTAGAGAAATGAAAATATGCCAGAAATTCCAGTGAGAAAATTGTTAATCGGTTTCAAAAACGTTCAGTTAGACAGTTTCGAGCTTTATATCAGTTATTTTTTGTGCTTTTCAGCCAACTACAAATGCACTCGGAATACAAAAAATACCACGTGACAAGCCTGCTCGCGCGCAACTGCTCACGAAGATTCTAGTGCTCTCTAACATTCTGCGCATACTAACGACCATCGCATTTGCGCTAATGTGTTTTTTCGACAGAGCCGCGACGAAGGTGGTGGCGTTGCGATGAACAAGTTTTGCTGTCGGCCACAAAGTCGATAACTGCTGTGATTGCTTATCGTTCTCATGAACCGGTGCGAGGGCAGAGTATCGTTCGCACGTGAACCGCTAAGGAGCATTCGAATCAAGGCACATGCGCCAGTGTTTGTCATGTGGTATTTGCGGCCATTTGTATTTAGCAAAAAACACCAATAATTAACTTTCCTAATTTGCGAAACGCCTAATCGGACGTTTTGCAAAGTGATCTACACCTTTCTCACTGAAGTTTTTTTACGCATCTTCGTTCCTACAGAAGTTAGTAAATAAAGGGGCCTAATTAAGCAATTTGTGAGAACACAAATAGTAGTCTGAGTAATTCCAAGCGATTGTCTGCAAAATGCGTTTGGTCACGTCGTTACTGCGTGTTTCAGTGCGGAAATGGTGAAGGAGGGTGCCAAAGTGTCTAATAATCATGTGTTTTTATTTAAAAGGATTACCTTATTTCATTGAAAACAAAAAGAAATGATTATTCCTTTCATCTGTCTAGGCTATAATTTTTTGCTGTTATAATCTTCACCAGATTCTTCACCAATACCCCGTCGCGGGTAAAAGCCATATCAGAACAACAAGCGAGCAAGCTAGATAGAACCATCATGTCTTCTCCGTTACGCTAGTGAACAGGAGCTGTCGTGCATCTCTAACATCCCGAAGTATTCGGGAGCATCCGAGGACGTGCCCCTTGACAAGTGGTTCCACCTCTCCGAGCTGAAAACTGTGGCCGTTTCATAAACGAAGCGACACAAGCTCTGCCACTTGTCATATATTACCTTCAAGGGGAAGTTTTCCGACGATTCATCTCCGAGGTTACAAACAGTGACGCTTTTTCATTTCCGATGGAGGTGGAAATGTTGTAGGCCCGTGTGCTCAGATTTGGGTGCACGTTAGAGAACCCCAGGTGGTCTAAATATCCGGAGCCCTCCACTACGGCGTCTCTCATAATCATATAGTGGTTTTGGGACGTTAAACCCCACATATCAATCAGTGACGCTTTTTGGAAATGTCTGCCTCAAGGCTCGTATTCTTTCCTTTAGTTCACTGTCATCTGAGACCTGGTAAAAGCCTTAACGAGTACTCTATCAAGAAAAGGTCCCAGATTTTGCCGCAAAGGCGAAGCAATGAACGCGATAGCAACATATTGGAAAGTCACGCGCAGAATGGAAAGCAGATCGAAACGTGCCCCACGTTTCTCAGGCACAAATGACGCACGAAACGTACTCACAAGTACAGACGCACGCAAATAAGCGTCTCAGTTGTTACTTTCATGAGTCTGAAAAGCGCGCGCTTTTCGCAAACGGAGAGTGCAATGATTGCAGTGACCATTGTGCACCCGGTAACTTCAACAGAATTGTTCCAGGTAAAGCCAGAGGCCAGCTAAGACGTACGATCGTCCCCACCGCAGGTGAGGGAGCGTCGCCCCCCTCCTCTTAGCGGGGCGAAGTACACGTGGGAGATTAGAGCACGAGCCACCGCGTGCTCACTGCACAATCTTGTTGGTAAGGCTGAAAAAGCGATAATTCCCCCCGAGATGTCCATCAGCAGCGGTACGTGTTAGATATAAATAGCTTGCCGGTAGAACGCTGAAGGACTGTCTTCTCGGTGGATCAGTGGTTAACGCCTCGCCCTCAAGATTCAAAGGACCCAAGTTCGATTCCACACACCGTAGTCTTTTTCTTGATTTCTTGTCTTTCTTGCATTTTCACATATATAGATACGTATACGTATACAGTGAGTGACTGTGACGTCGGCGCTGACACCGACGGCAAACTACAGCCGAGAGTGTCCATATCATTTCTATCGCAATAATAATTTCTCTCGGACGTATTGCCAAACCTTTAGCATGCACACCTTATATCAGGGTTCATCAATGGCATTTCCGCCAATTAGAAAATAACCTTTGCTGGGTTTAATGAGCACACACCTAGGGCACGGTACCCAGCTGCGCCTCGCGGTCAGCCATCTATTCACAGACTGGAGTTTCAGAGCGCTCTACAACGTCGGAACACGCAAATCAGCAGAGCGCGGCAGCCCACATCAGTGTCAACCTTGTACTCTGGTACTAATATCCACGTTTCGAATGCAGATGCTGCGTCATGCATGGCTTATCCAGGTCCACCATCACAATACCCATGAGGCGCAAGCATTTCCGCCTGTATGTCTATCAACCCAGGAAACGAGTAGGGCGACGCAAAGCTCATGTAATTTAGTTTGATGCACTGAATAACAGGGACCCTGTCAGAGCTCATTTTGATACTGGAGCTATGACAAGCACTATCAGTGAAGCAGCGCTTGAGACTCTTCCCTACAAATAACGAGGACTTTGTACAGTTTTACAAGTGACATAATCTATCAAAGCTTTGTGTCACGTGTCACAAGGGAAATCCAGACACATGCCCTAAGTCATGAAAAGTAACTAGGTCTTGGCGTGAATAGTGTCTGTCTATATAACTTGTCTCTGTGCCTTGGCACCCAGATAGGACAAGAAAATGGGATTCTCCATCCTCGTGCACAAACCCATGCCACGGCTAACATGGACGCTACTTGGGAGGAAGTTGAAGTTTGTGATTTACTGCACCTAAAGGAAACAAAGTAGTTGGCGCTGAAGCAGCATATTCATAATACGACCTTTTTTTTCAAGTTAGAGTAAGACATTACTTACATCAGTAGCGAAGCGCATCGCATTCTCTCACTAGCATTGATTCGACTCACAGCGCTCTCTGTCAATGATCAGAAACCAACAGTGTTCATTTACATTGTTACGTAATTTCGGCTGACTGAAACAGGGCATAGTGGGACATACCCAAGAAAGGTGCCTTAGACTGAGAGTCAAGAAGTGTACGTTGTCGATGAGCAGCGTTGTGGCTGTGGACTGACTACTGTTATTTTCCACGTAACATTTTGTTGGAGGTGCGGGGTACTCTTTTGACAACGGAGCTACGCAGTGGACGCCTCCTTAAGTCTGCTACCAAGGCTCCGGGTGAGGACACGACTTCGCCACCTACCTCGGCAATGACACCAACCCGATACGTCACCCTAACGCAACCCCGCGATCCCGGTACCTTTACTGTAGAGGACAACGCGAATGTAGGACAAGTGGCTTAGCATGTACGAGCGCGTCAGCAAGCAATATGGCTGCGACCCAACCGATATGCTTGCTAATGTCATTTTCTATCTTGACAAGACCCCTCGCATCTGGTTTGATGCCCACGAGCACGAAATCACAAGCTGGGAAATGTTTAAACAACAGCTCCGTGACCTCTTTGGCAACCAGTTTAGTCAGCAGCATGACGCCCGAAAGCAATTGATTGTACGTACACAGTCGTCCACTGAGCCCTACTTGACTTATATTCAAGACGTCTTAGCGTTGTGTCAAAGGGCCGATCCCAGCATGACAGAGGCCGACAAGATTTCGCACGTTTTAAAAGGAATCATCGTGAACTTACTTACAGCGCAACACCAGAAAAAATGCAGGACAGGGAAGGAGTAAAACAGAAAGAAAACACGGCGCTGTAAGTAAGTTCACGATGGATCCTAACCAACTGGCCCAACGTAAC
This sequence comes from Rhipicephalus microplus, assembly GCF_013339725.1. Classification (NCBI taxonomy): domain Eukaryota; kingdom Metazoa; phylum Arthropoda; class Arachnida; order Ixodida; family Ixodidae; genus Rhipicephalus; species Rhipicephalus microplus. Next base: position 172,233,681 of record NC_051168.1, read on the forward strand.
GTCTTATTAAAAGGAATCGCCGACGATGCGTTCAGCCTGCTTGTATTTACGAACTTAACGACCATAGGCGCCATGATCAAAGAGTGCCGCCGTCTCGAGCAGGCGAAGAGTCGACGCATTTCACACCAGTTCCATCGCCTACCCAACACCGCTGCAGCGTCGTCTTGCGAAGCCACTCCTTGTCATTCGTCTACAACCGAAGACATGACGCGCATCGTCCGACGTGAACTCGAGGCCGCTTACCCGGCTGCCACAAACCGACGTTGCCCGACGCCTCAACGCCAGCTGTCGCCTTTATCCAGGCTGTTGTCCGCCAGGAATTCGCTAACCTGAGTATCCTGTCCACTGCACCCCCCCCCCCTGGATACTACTGATCTCTCGATAGCTTCTGTGTACATCAGACGTTGCAGTCCGTATTCGAACCAGAAACCCGTCTGAATGTCGAACAGCCGATGAAAAGCCAATCTGCTTCCGCTGTGGTCGCACGGGACACATCACTCGTTACTGCCACAGCCAGTGGCCATCTATCCCTTCTGGCCCGTACCCCGTTTACAGTAACTCATTGCGGCCACTAAACCACCGTTATCCGACCCGCTCTGAGTCTACGGCATTTACTGCCGCTGAGGACTACGGCCACCCTCTCCCGTCGTCGCCGCCGCCTTAAAGCCGCCCTTTCCGTTCAAATACGCGTCGCCGCTATCCCTCGCCATCATTTGACCACCGCATGTCCCCGGAAAACTAGGCTGCGCAGCTTCTGGAGGGGAAGCTGCCCTGTCGACCTTACCCAAAAATCCTCTGTTGTTCTTACGTTTGAACCAGAACACCCTTGAAGTATACGTTAATGGCACAGCTGTTAAAGCTTTGATTGATGCTCACGTCTCTTTTATGAGTTCGCATTTTCGTCGTCGCATGAAGAAGGTCCTCATGCCCCCCGTTACCAGTGTCGTCCAAGTTGCAGATGGCGCAACAGTCACTGTCGTCGGTATGTGCACAGCTCAACTTACCGTAGCTGGTCATCAAGTGGTCGTCCTTTTTACCGTGCTTGAAACTTGTCCCCACGACCTAATACTAGGCTTCGATTTTCTTGCCGCCAATTCTGCTCTGATTGATTGCTCCACTGGTGTGCTCCGCCTTGAACTGCTACAAATCAGTGACGCCCCGTACCAACCTACATGCCGATTACAATGCAACGCCTTTGTTCACCTGCCCTCCAAAACTGTGACGTACATCGATTTTCTGTGCTCACCAGCTGTGCCCCACGGGGACTAATACGCTACGCCTCTCACCGACGTACTCCTTGCGCACAATGTTGCAGTGCCCTACACGGTGCTCAGCATCACAGATAACAGAAATTGTCTACCACTTGTAAATTTCGGCATCATGAATCATGTGCTTCCACAAGGCATTTCTGTGGCCCACCTGCGTCCATTGCTCGATTCACAAACTGAAGTAATTGCCTTAGACAACCTTGTTTCAACGCAGCGCACACCAGTCGCAAGACCTTCGGGCAGCCGTCAAATTGTAGACATGATCGCCACTGATCTTCCGCCTCCGCAAGCTGAAGCCCTACAGCATCTTCTCGAGACCTACCAGGACATTTTGATTTTGGCGACCAACCTCTAGGGCAGACGTCCTTTGTCCAGCATAGCATACACACAGGTGATGCAAACCCTGTTCACCGCCGTTCCTACAGAGTGTCTGCTTTTGAGCAAAGCATCATTCAGAAGGAGGTGAACAAGATGCTAGCGAAAGACATTATTGAATCATACTCCAGTCCGCGGGCATCCCTGGTAGTATTAGTTAAAAAGAAGGACGGATCGTGGCGATTTTGTGTGTACTATTGCCACCTTAACAACATCACCAAGAAAGACGCATACTATATGTAAGGATTGGCTTTCACTCGCACCTTGATTGAAGCCACCAATCGGTTAACCTCCTCCGGGCTATTTCGACCCGTTCGAAATCTTTAGCCTTCACTGTGTAAAGTCTAATTTGTCCAAATGCATCAAAAAATCCGGCACCATTATCTTGGATTCAAAAGAGTGGAGCCCTTCACAGAACATTATCAAATGTTCAGCCATTTCCTCCTCCTCTTCACAGGCACTGCACACACGGTGTGTGCCTCTGAAGAGGAGGAAATACACACACGGTGTGAAATACACACAGGTGTATTTGGCTTGGTACGCCTTAGTCCGAAATACTCCCGTTCTGGCCTCGAACAGCAGAGAACTACCCCGAAAACTAACGCAGATCTTTCCCCTTGCTATTTCCTGCTTGAAAGTTCAATACGTCTCCAGTGATGATTTCGTAAGCATTCCAATCTTCCCCATGTCCCTCTCTGTTTCCTTCACCTTCTTAACCGGTGTTTCTTTTTGGCTTGGTATTCTGCTGTTGTCTTAATACTTGCTTGACAGTTTTCGAGTTCGCTTCCTCCATTTAGTATCAACATTTTCCATGTATAAGTAAGGGAAAACCTTCCTAACCCAACGCTCCTCTCCCATTTTTCTCAATCGCTTCCCCAATCCTATCTTGCTACTATAGCTTCCCTGCACTAATACAATGTCCATCTCATGTCTCCCTGTACCCCTTGATTTTGGGGTATTCTCGTGTGCTCCAGAAAGCAAGTCTACCTATGCCACATTGTTTAATTTTCAATCTTGCTTGAACTTCTGATTTCATGCGCAAGACCGCATTGCCAAACGTCAAACCTGGGAAACTTTTCCAAATCTCTCTTACAACGTCATATTCATTGTAGTTCCACAGTGCCCTATTTTTCATTACAGCTGCATTCCTAGCTGATGCCCTTAGTTATTACATATCTTTCGTGCCCCATAGATACTCAGCCCGATTATTTATCCATACGCCCAAGCATTTGTATTTATCCACTATTTATAGCGTGACTTCCTGTATCTTATGCTCATCGCCTTTATCATTAAAAATCATGATTGCCGATTTTTTTCTGCTGAACTTCAAATTTAACCTATCTCCCTCACTACCACAAATGTTTATCAATCCATGCAGATGTTCCTTGTTGTCGGCTATTAGTACTATATCATTTTCATACATCAGTGCTGGTAAGCACTGTTCAATAGTTTCCTTGCTTGGCAAAAAAGAGGCTGAAGCCGAGTCAACTCCCCTCTAATTTGGCTCCTAGTCACTGTAGATACATCATAAATAACAAAGGTGACAAAGGACATCCCTGTCAAAGCCAGCGTCGTATCTCTACAGGTTCAGATACCTGTTCTTCCTACTTTATAACTGCCCTGTTACTTTTGTAGGTATTCTTCAGAATATTAGCTATTCCATCTTCCACATCTAGTGCGCCAGGTATTCCCCACAAGTCTTCTTGAATCACACTATCATAAGCTCCCTTGGTATCTAGAAATGGCAGTCACAGAGTCACAGAGGCCTCTGTTCTTTTTGCGCTATTTCAATACACTGCATCAATGAAACAAAGGAGGTCCTCCAACCTCCATGTTTACGGAACCGATTTTGTAGTTCTCCCAGCACACCCTCGTCCTCCACTTATGTCTGTAGTCTTTCCTTAACTATCTGCGTCACCAGCCTGCAACCACTGATGTCACTGTAATGGGACAGTAGTTATTTATATCAGCTTTGTCCCCCTTTTCTTTATAGATCATGCTCGTCCTGCTTAGTTTTCACACATTGAGGGCCTCAATATTCATTATTGCATTGCTCACTGCCTCTCCTAATGTTTGCTTAGAGTTCGGTCCCAGTTTCTTTATTAGCATAATTGGCATGCCGTCAGGGCCTGTTGATGTCCTCTTAGGAATCCTTTTCTATGCCCTTTCCCTCTCTCGTTGTCCCAGTGGAGCCGCTGTGCTGATTGGTCCATCATCATCTAGTACGGTGCATGCAGCGCTTTGTTGGTGTTAAAGTTTTCTGTCATCATTGTTTTCGTATATTCCATTGCCTCATCCCCTTCCAGTCTGCTCCCTTGAACCTCTGTCCCATGCTTGTCTTATTACTCGGAGAATTCAGATGGTTCTAAAACTTTAGAGCCGCCTTTCTATTCTTTTTGTTTACTTCCACCATGCATTAGACCCCCTTTCTTCTAATCTTCTCACTGATCAAATTGGACGCTTCCCTTCTGTAGCTCAAAAAGTTATTCCATTTACTTTTGACATTATCTTCGGGTTCACCCTCTGTTTAGCATACCTGTGTTCCCTGGAGGTATCCTGACGTCTTATTATGGCTCCCTTAACTTCCTCATCTCACCAGCTCTTGGGTTTGTGTCTGCTTTTTCCGGTTGATTTGACCCGTACCTTAGCAAGCTTTAACTCAAACAATCGAGTTAGATATGTGTACGTCAACTCTGTTTTGGTATTCCTCGGAGATTATTTTCCCAATCTCGTTGGTTGTTATTTATATTTGCCTTTCTGAATAAATATTACCATTTGGTTGCTCATAATGACTCCCCTTCATTTTCATTTCTGTTCTAAAACTCAGCTTGATACGTTTGTGATCACTACCTAAGCTTCTGGACCCATATTCATCTACGTTCATCACTCCTTAGCCGATCATACATACTATATGGCATCATTGTGTAATCGATCGTCGACTGACAGTCTTCCCACCTCCTGTGTTATCTGCCCTTCGCATTTTGTCGGTGCTGTTGCAAATAATTAAATCACGCCTTTCACACATATTCTATTAGCATTCTGCCTGTTGGGTCAGTACTATGCATCCATATATTATGTGTGCGCATTCATAGTCTCCTAATATAATTACCTCGCACTCTTCTCCTACTTCATTTGACATTTTTTATGCACTGCATCATTTCTTGGTTTTCCTCTCTGGCTTTTGCCCGTGTACACAAGTATACAAAACCCAGAGGCGTTATTTTCTTTGCCACTTTTCCTTCTTTAGCCATAAATGTTCCCAGCTCTACCGTTTGACACTTTGCCAGTCTGTACATTTATAAATGAATGGCCCCATGCGTAGTCCGGATTGTTGGGGGGTTGTACCATGTCCTAAGATGTGTTTTTACAAACCCATATACCATCAGCTTCTCCTCCCTTAACTGTTCTATCTCACCCCACTTCAGCCTATTCCTGCCACCCAGCAAGTTAGTATATCCTACGTCTTACTTGGCTCTGCCCTCGTAGCTACGTCGATTTCTGCCCCAGACTCTACATGTCTTAAATATTGGTGCCACTTTGGACTTGTATCTGCCTATACCACCTGTCAAAGAGTCCCCTCTGTTTTTTTTTTCCTCGTTACTAGGTATCCTGGACTCCGAAGGACCCCCGTGCCCCCCCAAAAAAGCCACTGCGCGTCCTGCGACTCGCCAACCCACCTCATCACCTAGCCTCCCATCGAAGTGAATTCTGTCTCGTTGAAAATCACCCCACCCATGCACCTCTCTGTTTATTTCCGCTACCCCAAAGTGTTCCTCTCGATTCATCTGTCATATATATTTGTTTGCGTTGACAACCGTTCTTTGCAGGTTGCCGTCACGCACCAGGAACCTCCGGTATCTTGCATATCACTACCTGTACCTGAGGGGAAATGGCGCTCATGTCGTCGACCCCTTTCGTCAGTGTGGTCGCTAGTCCTGCCGAATCTTCATTTAAGACATCTTTTGAACCACCCGCAATTATCATGAGGTTTCGTCCATCAGATTTAGTTGTGAGTTTTGTGCTCGCTTACCTTATGACTTCTTCCAGCTTACGTCCTGGGAACATCCTACTGCAGCCCTATTGTCACCTCTTAACCCTTTTTGATTGCTGCTGCGCATCGATTTAATTTCGAGTCCCCGGTGATATCACGTGCTGTGACTTTTCAGCTGCAGTGTCCTGCACCTGTAGGTTACTTGCACTTGTGACACTGGCTGCCCTGTCACCTCCCAACCCCACCACTACTTCGCTGAAGCTGGGTTTTGTGACCTGTTGAACCAGCTGAACCTGGTTTTTTTTCGAACTTGTGTACTCTTTCTTCTCCGCCGTTCTGAGTGCCGGTGCCCTACCGTTCTCTCCGTCGGCCACTCCCTTGTTCACCTTCGCTAGGGCCTCCTTGGTGGGCCTGTGCCTTTCTTCCATAGCCCTAGTTTTTCTTCTTCTGTCACCAAGGCAATCTCCAGCTCCACGATTCTCATCAGCAGTTTACTCTGGGCAACCATCATTTTCCTCAGTTTACATTGCCTACGTTTGGTGTCAGCCTCTTCTACATTCTCATCTGCACTAGCCTCCATTCTCAAACCCACCCTTCATCCTGAACATTTTACAGTCGTTTTAATTTTGTCTTTTTCACACAAATTGTCCTTATGAATCTACCCTCGATAATTACAAAACACGGCGTACGACGAACCCTGCGCTAAGCAAAAAAGTCTACGCTCTACTACAAAATTTGCGTGTTCAGTGTACATGCATCTCCATGGGTGTACCAGCCAGGGGAGGGGGAGCAAGGGGCGCTGAAGCCCCCACACTGAGAAACCTTAGGGGGCTGAGCCCCCCTCCCACTTTTGACAGTGGTCACTGTTGGCTAGGCCCTGGGGAAAGCAACAATTAAGGCGAAGTTTCATTCACTGCAGTAATCACTTCATTATGGTGTTACGAGGGAATACTACAATATAGTGTTGTGTCGAATTGTATTCGAGTGAGTGGCTCTTGTACGTTACATTTGGTGGCAGCAGTGACAACGTTAACCCATGTTTAGAAGGAGTAAGTCTGCCGCGATGACAGCAACAGTCGGCACTTCACAGATGCACCCTACGGAAGACGACACGTCGTCTACCGCCTTGGAACCTCCTGTTCCGACTACGCAGGAAAGCTTGGCACAGGCCCAGGGAGCACCAGCCTCATCACACATCCCGGCGCCAGCACCCCATCAACCTCTTCTGTCTGAGTTTGATATCCAGGATACGCCAAATAACCCTCAACGGTCAAGCGCTGGTGGCAGTCTACCTATATCTGACTGCCTGCAAGCCTTTGTTTCACAAGGTGAGGTTGACAGACGAGCCCTTATGCAAGTTTCGAAACCCGCTTCGCTACCCGCTAGCTCTCTCTTGAGGCCACCCTCGCCCAACGAGCCCTGACGACGGATGTCGTAGGTGACCTAGCTGCGCGGCTTTCTGTCATTGAGGAGCAGTCTAGCCTTCAGCAACGTGTGTCTACCACGGTCGAACGGATAGTTCCTCTGTCAGTTCAGCCTCGGTTTTTCGGAGCACAACTTTCACTGCCTAACTTCGATGACACCACGTCGTGGGTAGCATTTTTGGTGCAGTTCGAGTCTGTCGCTGCCCTAAACGGTTGGACAGTTCAAAATAAAGCTCAGGCGCTCGCTGTGCAGCTCCGTGGCGCCGGGGTTGAATACCTCGAGTACATCCCGCAAGTCATCCGCTCAAACTATGAAGCACTGGTCTTGGCGATGGAAACCCGATTTGGCGACAGTCATCTTCTTCACCTCTGCCTTACACAATTGAAACACGTCCGGCAAGGTAACCGCGACCTTCAAAGCTCGCTGCTCACGTCGACAGCTGGTCCCGGAAGGCCTTGTTGGATTTTCCTACCGTAACCATGGACCTTATGCCTTTGTTGACATCATCAATAACAGAAGCATTCGGCACTTCGTCCGCCTCGCTCGTTCGATCGACGTACGATCAGCTTTAGCTGTCCCTCTTGAGGCGGAGATACAAGAACGTTAGCAAGCAGCTGAGGATCCATACCGAGGCCAACCTACACGGACGCACTATCCCGGACCCGGCATTTGGCTCCTACTCGGCTCCACGAACCTACAGCGGTACTCCGGCCACTGCCACTATGTTGGGCATTTCACTCGGAACTGCCTTCGGGTGACCGAGTCGCTGACAAACTCAGCTGCTCTTATGCAGCCTTCCCCGGGAAACTACAATGCGGGCCATCGAGCGCAGGATCCCGCGTGAGGGCTGAAGCCCCTATTCTTTCACTTGGCCCCTTCACCAAGATGCCAACTCTGCCGGTGAAGCTTGGAGATCCGCCGCAGCACGTTGAAGCACTAGCGAACATAAGGGCTGCAGTCGGTTTTTTTTTTGCGATGAGTTTCTTGTCTGGAAGACTTTCAGTGAGCCCTGAGCAGGTCGATCGACCCCATCTTGTCCTAGCTGGCGGAGCCACTCTACCTACTTTTGGCGAAGTCTGCCTGAATGTGTGTGCGCTTGGGAAGACTGATACAGCGGTTCCTTGTTGTCCCAAACCTGTGTGTGCCAGCGATCTTAGGCTGTGATTGTTGCGCAGAGTTTGGCATTGTGCAATAAGTGCAGTTTACTGGCACTTATTGCACAATTGAACTGACATTTACCGCTTCGACACCGATTCGAGCAAGTGTTGAAACTTCCAATAAAGCTTGCTCAAGGCAGTCGTACTTCCCGTTGAGTCATGTCATTCACAGAACTGTTGACAAAGAGCGCTCCGTGCTCACTGACAACTGCCGCATGATGAAAAGTCTCAGTGTTAAATTTTATTCGAAAGTCGGCATTCTAACAACAGGCATGAATGCGGCCGTGGGTACAAACAGAAGTGAACAGCCTAGAATTGGAAAACCATCCCTGCTTTTCAATCCTGTGATTACGGCAACCTCCGTTACCATCCCCTTGTCGTCCACTGCGTGGGTTCATGTTTACAGCCCCGACAAGTCCTTTGTTGACAAGGACATTCTTGTAGAAAGTACCATTTTTTCCCGGCCTGGTGGCGAATTCGCAAAGCCGCGGGCCCTCAATCGCTGTTCCGGCAAAACCTTTGCCGTGCTTCTCTTCAACCTGTCCGACAGTATCCTCTGCATACCGTCTGACACTGTCCTCGGTACCTGTACCTAACTTGAAGCAACATCTGTCGTAGCAGTAGTACAGCCCGTAGCACCTTCGCCACCAACTGCATCACCCTTAGACTTGAATGAATTCACCTTCGGCCCCAACTTGACTCCGTCACAGAAAACTGGCATTCAAGAACTTCTACAGAAATTCCGTGACTGCGTGGCGATGTCACCCAGTGAGCTCGGCCAAACTCCTTTGGTGCAGCATAGAATCGACACTGGCTCTGAAGTTCCTGTTCGGTATCACCCGCGTCGAGTCTCTGCCTCTGAACGCGCAGAAATTGCTAAGCAAGTGCATGACATGCTTAAGCGTGGTATCATATCGCGTTCGTCAAGTCCGTGGTCGTCGCCAGTAGTTCAATCTTGTAAGAAAGAAAGACGGACACAATTCGTTTCTGTGTTGACTATGAACGGCTAAACAGTGTCACCAAGCCTGGCGTGTATCTGCTTCCTCGTTTTGACGGTGCCCTTTACCGCCTGCATGGAGCCTGTTTTTTCACTACGCCGGATCTTCTTTCTGGCTATTGGCAGGTGGAACTAGACCATAATGACGCTGAGAAGGCCGTCTTTATAACTCTGGATGGCCTATACCAGTTCAACCGCCTGCCATTTGCTCTCTCCAATGCTCCTGCTACGTTTCAGCGATTACTGGAACGGGTTATTGGGCATCCCAAGTGGTCGATGTCTTTGGTCTATTTAGACGACATAATTGTCTCTGCTCCAACGTTTCCTGAACACCTCAAGCGTTTGGAAATGGTCTTGCGTGCTCTCCAAGACGCTTGCCTTTACATTAAACCATCCAAGTGCTTTTTTCGGCTTTTTGGAAGTAGTTACCTGGGGCTCGTAGTCAACACCAAAGATATCAGCCCTGATTCCACGAAGCTCCAAGCCATTGCCTGTATTCCGCCTCCCACCACAGCTAAGCAGCTTAAAAGTTTCTTAGGCTTCGCTTCATATTTCAAACGATTTGTCCCTAAATTGGCCTCTCAACGAGCTACTGAAGAAAGAAGTTCACTGGAAATGGGCACCCCACCAAGAAGCTGCCTTCCACGACCTCAAGACTGCCTTTCAAGCACTATCCCTGCTCGCGCTCTATGACGAGAATTCCCCGACGATTCTACACACCGATGCCAGTGGTCTTGGCCTCGGAGCTGTTCTCTTGAAAGCTAACGAAGACGGGTAGGAGATAGCAGTCGTTTAAGTTAGCTGCCAGCTTTGTGAACCAAAGAGCCGATACCATGACTCTGAACTTCAGTGCTTGGCGGTTGTTTGAGCAGAAGAGAAATTCTGTCCGTACCTTTACCGTAAATCCATCACCGTCGTTGCCTGCAATGTCGCTCTTCGCTGGCTTCAAACAAAAAACACCTCAATGCTTAGTTCGACAAGTGGGCTCTCAAACGGCAAGATTACAACTTTCTATTGTTCCATCGTAGCGGCGCTCGCCATCAAGACGCTCACTACCTTTCTCGCCACCCGACAGCTTTCAGCGACATCTCCCTAGTCTCTGCTGTGCTTGATTTACGAACTACACAGCTACAAGACGCAGAAATTGTTGATATAACCAGATGACTATCCCGGGAAGTACGCACTTCCAAGCATCGTCGAGAAAGCCTTTTGCATCGTATGCCGTCCGAGAGGGAATTCTTTATCACCAAATTTATCGGGATGGTCGTGCGTGCCTGTTGTGCCGGTAGTCATGCGACAATCGGTGCTATTCATGTGCCACGACGCTCCGACTTCCGGTCACCTCGGGCTTCACAAGACGCTGGCACGCATCAGAAAGACGTTTTGGTGGCCGAGCATGCACAGTGACATTTCCCGCTATGTTTTGTCGTGCACAGTCTGTCAAGCACGGAAGTCCGCCACAAATCCGCAACCAGTCCCCATGCAACCCATCCCTCGCCCGGAAACATCTTTTGAGATTCTGGGACTTGATGATAAGGGATCGTTTCCACGCACATCGCTGTGGCAACAAGTTCCTAATTCTCACCGCGGACAATCTCACAAAGTTCACCGAAGTCGGAGCCGTCCCTGACTCTTCGACTCGGCACGTCCTCACGTTCATCAACGAGTGCGTCATTTTTTGACACGGCACGCCACGCTTGCTCATCACTGACCGTAGCACGGCATTCACGTTCCGCGCATCTAGAAACCTACTGAACGACCATGTAATTCGGCATGCCGCGGCCACTCCTCAGCACTCACAAACAAATGGTCTGGTGGAACGTACAAACCGTACCATAAAGACATACTGTCTTCATACGTGAGTCTCAGTCATAGCAACTGGGAAAAATACGTCGCCGCAGCTGTCTTCGCCCTCAATACGTCACAGCAGGAAATCACATGGGAGTCACCATTCAAGCGTGTCTATGGAAGGACGCCAAGGCTTCCGCAAGAGAGATTCTTTGGTTCGAACACAACAACGCAAAAGCGTCTGGATGACACTACTAGTACTTCGGAGCTTCTTCGGAAGCCGTGCTTTAGAGCGCACCCAGGCCATAGCGCATCGTCAAGCGAAATTCCACTCGCCTTCCAACGAGAACCACACCCCTTCAAACCAGGAGACCTAGTGCTGGTTCGACGCGCCCAGCGTGTTTCACAGCATTGCCAGAAGCTCTTTCCCCGGTGTGCCGGGCCCATTTCGCGTGGTGAAAGCCCAAGGCCCTGTTACGCTCCGCCTGGAGGTTATTCCCGAACTGGGCACCAAAAGCAGGAAATCGTGTTTTTCCTGCCCATATCATGGGATGACCTGGGATGGTCCTCATTTAAGGCGTGCGAGGCAAGAAGTAAGACTACTTACGAAGGACGCCTGCGACTCATGGACGACGAACGATGGCCCAGACGACTGTTCAGATATGCGAGTCTAACCAGCACACAAACGCAGTGGTGTAGGCGCCCGGGCAGCCTGAAAAGAAAGTTTGGCTTCTCTGCAAACCCTGTGATTGAGGACAAGATGTACAAGTGGGCCCATGCAATGACGACGCAGGTGTGTGAGGAGGAGACAGAGCAGTGGCGGCGTGCCATGGAGGAATAAATCCACACTGATCACATCACTCACAAGGCCGACATTGGCATGAAGCCCCTTTATGATAACAGCGGTGGCAGCGCACTCCTTTTTGAGGCACGTGCAGGAGCGCTGCGTACGTTGGCATACCATCGCAGGTTCTACACATCTGCGGACGTGGCCCGGGCCATATGCCGAATATGCGGCACTGAAGAGGAGATCACAGAACACATTGTCCTCCGCTGCGCTGACTTGTGCCCGGGTCACCTAGGGGGCACCACCTACTCGCTGGCACTCGGATTCCGAGGAGATGCGGAGAAGAGCACAGTGGTGGCCAGAGTGGTCTACGTGACAAAACAGAGATTGGTGCAGTGTAGGCGCAGAACGCGTAGACAGTGCCGACGCGCAGACAATGTAGACGTTTAGACAATGTAGCCGGTCTTCAAAGAGACACTGGCTGGCTGTTGCAAACGTGATAACTCGTTTTGTATGTGTGTATGTGTGCGTGCATGTGTGTGTGACACATTTTCTTTTTCTGTCTTTCCCACTTTTCTCTAAGTCTCCGTTCTTTTCTTTTTTCCTTTTTTTCTGGTTAAGGCAGTTGAGAGCTACCTACCCGTTACAAAGGGATGAACCACAATCCGACAGCGAGTTTGCACTGGCACGGTGGGTGTACGTGTTCTTCGAGCGCTCCCGATCGACAGCGCAGATAAGTGTTTTTGCATGTTTAGACCTTGCTTTTATAATTAATAAAGCAGCAGTGTAAACCTTTACAGCACCTATTACATTGTACAGCTTTTTCGGAGTTCAGTCACCAGGTATTTACTTGTTTGGGTGTATGTGTGTGCGTGTTTTCTTTTCTCCTGCCACCCCGTGGCGTCAGTGCACAGGGGCGTACCAATTCTTTCGCAAGTGGGGGTGGAGGGCAAACCAAACTCACTCGTCAGCCGGGATATATATGTTTTTATCGCGTAAGGATCACTGATAAACGACCACGTAAAAAAAGAGAACTATTTTCAATGCGGCACAGCGTTTGACATTGGTTCTTTGACATTTAAAATTGTCTGTGTGCGCTAAAATCGCCTGCTTTTTTACGTGAGGTCACGAATCTATGAAATTTCATGGTGTCCATTACAGCGCATGTACATTAAACAGGACATTCATGCGCTGAACAATACCTAAAACCTTTTGGGGTAGTCGGTGAGCATCTTCTTCTAAATATTATTCAAGTACACTATCGCCGGCCATATTATCAGCGGCTACTTATAGCAGCTGGCGAAATGAAATAATATGAGTATAATATAATATCTTCAGTTGCAGCATCAACGTGTTTAGTAGTTTGTGCGCGCACCCATCTCTGCGAGGTCGCTCTTGCTGAGAGAGGGAGAGAGAGAGAGAGGAAGAGTGAGAAATAAGCAGCACTGCACGTGTGTGCTTCGTTGCCTGTTCAAGTTGTATTTTGAGCTGCAAAAGAAAATTCAAGTTGAATAAAAACCTACTAGCCCGACTCTCCGTTAAATCTACATAGTGCTAAAACCATAGTCTTTCATCTTTCTAGGGCCCGATGACTCAAGAGCAAGCTTAAAGCTCAGCTTACCACTGTGCTTGAGTCCACTGCTTTATTCATCGCCACTTTGCAAGCTGTCACCATCGCTCCTAGTTATGAGGACCATACTCATATGAACACCATCCTCAAATGAAGACCATCCTCAAATGAGGACCATCCAAGGTCACCCTGAATGGCCTCTATGGCAACACGCCCGTGACATCCAAGAGCCACGGCCCACCTCCCGCTGGCCACGCTTCAGCCATTGCCTGGTCGTCACATTGGGGCACAGAATGGCATTGGCAAATGTGAGGCCTCGAACATGAACAGCCTTCCACAAGTCTCGAATGAGGAGGAAACGGTTACATCCCCATTGGCTTTTTCGGCGCAGCACATTTGCTGCTCTCTGTGAAGTCTTGCGCAGATTTATTTTATGTGCCCCCAACAAGCCACCGCAGGTGCTCAATACTACCACGAGGTACCGACATTCAGTGGCCCACTGTATCTGATCTCTTCCTAGCAGGTATATGTCGGCATTAGGGTGGGAGCCTGCCAACTGTAGTGCATCACACTTCTTTGCATTGAAGGCCAGGTCCCGGTGGTACAGATTGGTCGCAGCGAGGGTGACCAGGTGTTGCGCGTCCGTTGGGCTTTCGACTAGCAGGACCAGGTCGTCAGCATACACTAAACCCGGTAGCTTCCAAGTCACGGGCATCCTATCGTGCAGGTGGGTGAATGAGAAGTCGATACCGGATGCAAGGAGCATATGTTCCAGTCCAGAAACATAAATCATGTATAGCAGGGGTGAGAGAGGGCAGCCCTGCTTAAGCCCCCGTGTTACCATTACTGGTCGGGAAGGGGGCTCCGTCAAAGCACGCTATAACTGAATTATCTTTGTACAATTGACGGATTAGGCCGACCCACACCTCTGACATTCCGACATCCACCATCCGCTGGAATAGGGATTGATGTGGGACACTGTCATATGCCTTAGCTACGTCAAGAAAACAATCGACGTTCGGATGGGTGGATAGATGGATGGATGGATGGTTGGATGGATGGATGGATGGATGGATGGATGGATGGATGGATGGATGGATGGATGGATGGATGGATGGATGGATGGATGGATGGATGGATGGATGGATGGATGGATGGATGGATGGATGGATGGATGGATGAAAAACTTTTATTGGGGTCCTGAAGGATTCCTGAAGGATTTTATTGGGGTCCTGAAGGATTCCATATGGCTGTACCCTTTAGATAGGGTGGTGGCTAGCGCCACCAAGGTGTAATACCTAATGCACCCAAAAACGTTATTTATTTTTTCCTTTAAATAGTGGGGTTGAGGATTCGTACTTTGCAGAGAAGGGTTTAATTTTTACTCGTGCCTTGACTTTAGCCACCAATCAGATAACCTCCTTCTAGTCAATTCTACCCGCTTCAAGTCTATTTTGCCCTCCATGTCCCAGAGTAGCGGCACAGCACCATCTGGAATATCCTCACTCAACTGCAGTTTGCATATACTTCTGAGAAAGCGCCATCTATTCTACTGTTCAGTAAATCCTGCCGGTTAAGCCTGGTGAGGGATAAGGGTAGACTAAGAAAATCGTTCCTAAAACAGTAAATGCGCCTATACTCAATAAAATATGTCGTTGGAACAAGACCGCCTCTATAAACTTACGACTTGCTCACGCCACCACTCCCCGTGTCGCCATAATTTCTTTTGCTTGTTTATTTCTTTAGCTCGCCTAAGTGCCACAGAACTAGGAACAGCACGCCATGGCGCTACAACTAACCCCCATCGCAGCAGCCCTCGAACCGCTTTTGCACGTGCGTGCGCGCGTTCACTCGATTTTTTTAACTAAGGCGCTCGCACAGAGATTGAGATCCGGTAGTGGAGACCTAGGAGCCAGCCACCGGGGTGCTTCTGACAGCTAAAATGTTTCTTGGAGACGCTTAATCAGTGAATTCCTCAATCCACGCGTCATAACGTAGAAAAACAATGAAAGGAACGCGCACGCACAAGTGCACCACGACGTTCGTATGTCGTCTGCTAAGGGGTATGTCGTGGTGGCACCTGGCGGCATCTCTAGTCCCTACGCGCCAATGTTTATGCGCAAACACCTTCATAGGCGTTGCGCCGAAGAGCAGGTCGTAAGTTCATGGAGGGGGCCATGCTTTGGGAGCACTTAGTAGCTCTCCAGCCCCAGTCTTAAATTACAGTCTGCGACCTTGCAAGCCCCCCCCCCCTCCATCATCGAAATTTAGCGCGATTACCTTTCACGGAAGAAGGGGTGTTTGGTCGGGATACTCATAGCGACGTTCTATACGGAGATTAGTTTCTACGTGTGGACCGATCAACGAACAAATTCTCCAGCTACGTGCAGGTTGGCTGTAAAAAGATAGACTCCGGAGGTGAGGGTATGCTCTGGTGCTGCTCGAAAAAATGGATAAATCATGCTATTGCTTCGCGCCCTGCCTTTGGATGTGCAATAGGTAAAGGTGTGGGCAAGACACATGGTTTCTGGCCAACCATGCCTCTAGTGATGCAGAACTTGAAAAATGTGATGTCTGCCACAGACATTAACAGCGATCAGCAATAACAATAATTCTTGTTGTTATAGATTTGCCTGATATACCTGCGTTTTGGGAATCAGGCCGTTTTCGTGTGAATTGTTTCTGTTTTTATTGTATGTGCTTTTGGAAATTGTATAAAGCCTTCAATGAATAACTCATATACCCCTGTGTTGCTTCCACCGTGAGCCTCATTTCGAGAATTGCAAGCGAATCCGCACTTACAGCAGCTAACCGTTGTAATGCATATTCGCTAATACTAATCGCGTACGGCTCACGTGTAATATCGTAACTGATGTTTTTGTACAGATCTTGCTTATCTAACACGAAGAAAAAAATGCGAGTGAAATATTAAACACTAAGTGCCCCGTTTCATTCGAAAAAGCCGCCACGGAAGCACGCTGGATACGTTGTCTGCGCTCTCTCTTGCCTGGAGCAAGATGGCCGCCAACCGGTTTCCCCGGTTTCACCCGCTTGCGTAGGCGTGAATAGGGGACCTCCACTCCAGAAGTTTTTTTTTAAACCTCCTTGCCTGCTTCCAATGGTGATGATGATAATGATAAGGCTTCTACCACGGCTCATACCCATTCAGGTCCATTGGCCAGTATAACATTATACGCACTTTTTAGACATTTAGAGTAATGAAATATCGGTAACTTTTAGAAGAAATACTTAATAACGGGAAAAGCGCAATAATTGTTTTTAACCATTCAGATCAAGCATTATAGTATTTATCTAGAATATAGTTTACAGTAATGGTAAAATGAAAAATTAGGGGACCCTAAAGCTTCTCTTTTAAGAGTTTAACGTGATAGCGATGTCAGGTTCTTAAATGCGCATGTGCCTGCACTCTGCATAATGACGCGTAAAAGGCGGCTTTTGCGATCAGAGGAAGTTATTTTCTCCTTGTTTTCAAGCAGAAATGTGGTCGAACGATAGAAGATTCGCGTGCCACGAATACGGCCTGGATTCTATCCTCACCCAGACACATAATTTTGTTATTCTTAGTGCAAACAATTAGTGGATGAAAGCGGTGTGAACTTGCTATGCACCCAATACGTGGTCTTAAGAGAATAGGCGATGTAGCGTGTGTCCCTTTTGTAGTGAGTGACGGGCTTAAAACCCCGAAACCATAAGGATAATCACATGCCTAACTGTTAAGTAACCATCCAACCAACCACATGGTGTGACGGCCGCTGGCAATGGACGCTTGTACCATGCTTTATTGCTGCAATATTTCATGTTGATTCGTTAAGCATGTATACAGGAGGCATGTGTGTGTAAAGCACGAAAGATACTTGCACTGCATTTCCAGGCAGAGGAAGCTCTTTTCACTGTTTTCACAAGCAGAGACGTGGCCATGTGGTATAACATTCGCTTGGCACGCCAACGACCCGAGCGACCCTGGTTCAATTATTTTATCATTTACTTTATTTGCATCGTTATCGATTTTTCGGTCACGCAAAAAAAATGATTATTTTTCGCTTACAAAAACCAACGCTGATGCTAAGGCCGGAATTTCTGTGAAAAGAGCCCTTTAACGCTATTGCGTTAATAAGAATTTCTGTTGTGAACTGTTCTCTAGACTTCATTGTCTTCTGCGGTGAACAACTGCATTCTTCATAGCATAAAATAAAACAGTTAACGTGGTTGCTTGGGCGAGTTGGTACGACCTGATTCATACAAAAAAAACAGCGCCAATAACGGGGCACAAGGAAAGAAGGAGACAGACAGCGGCACTGTCTGTCTCCTTCTTTTCTTGTCTTTCGTTATTGGCGCTGTTTTCATGTGCATAAAAGAAAACATTCACAAGCGATTGGGCTTAAATGAACCGATGACGTCACGGCTTATGGACACTCTAAACGCGATGCAATCTATAATAATAAAGCAGTGTTCCTTAATATAATTACGGATAATACTGCTTTTCTAGATCACTATACAATAACATTATATGCTACTGGGGCTCCCGGAATGCTTCCCCCACCTTTCGTGAAGCCCAAAACTCCTTGTAATAGCGCTTTCTTCCACTCTCGATATTCGCGCCTTGAAAGGCCCAGAAGGAACTTCAGCAGCGAGGGTGACCAGGTGTTGCGCGTCCGTTGGGCTTTCGACTAGCAGGACCAGGTCGTCAGCATACACTAAACCCGGTAGCTTCCAAGTCACGGGCATCCTATCGTGCAGGTGGGTGAATGAGAAGTCGATACCGGATGCAAGGAGCATATGTTCCAGTCCAGAAACATAAATCATGTATAGCAGGGGTGAGAGAGGGCAGCCCTGCTTAAGCCCCGTGTTACCATTACTGGTCGGGAAGGGGGCTCCGTCAAAGCACGCTATAACTGAATTATCTTTGTACAATTGACGGATTAGGCCGACCACACCTCTGGACATTCCGACATCCACCATCCGCTGGAATAGGGATTGATGTGGGACACTGTCATATGCCTTAGCTACGTCAAGAAAACAATCGACGTTCGGATGGGTGGATAGATGGATGGATGGATGGTTGGATGGATGGATGGAATGGATGGATGGATGGATTGGATGGATGGGATGGATGGATGGATGGATGGATGGATGGATGGATGGATGGATGGATGGATGGATGGATGGATGGATGGATGGATGGATGGATGAAAAACTTTTATTGGGGTCCTGAAGGATTCCTGAAGGATTTTATTGGGGTCCTGAAGGATTCCATATGGCTGTACCCTTTAGATAGGGTGGTGGCTAGCGCCACCAAGGTGTAATACCTAATGCACCCAAAAACGATTTATTTTTTCCTTTAAATAGTGAGGATGAGGATTCGTACTTTACAGTGAAGGGTTTAATTTTTACTCGTGCCTTGACTTTAGCCACCAATTAGATAACCTCTTTCTAGTTAATTCTACACGCTTAAAGTCTATTTTGCCCTCCATGTTCCAGAGTAGCGCACAGCGCTATCAGGAATATCCTCACTCAACTGCAGTTTGCATATACTTCTGAGAAAGCGCCATCTATTATACTGTTCAGTAGATCCTGCCGGTTAAGCCTGGTGAGGGATAAGGGTAGGCTAAGAGAATCTTCGTTCCTAAAACAGTAAATGCGCCTGTACTCAATAAAATATGTCGTTGGAACACGACCGCCTCTATAAACTTACGACTTGCTCATGCCACCACTTCCCGTGTCGCCATATTTGCTTTTGCTTGTTTATTTCTTTAGCTTGCCTAAGTGCCACAGAACTAGGAACAGCACGCCATGGCGCTACAATTAACCCCCATCGCAGCAGCCCTCCAACCGCTTTCTGCACGTGCGTGCGCGCGCTCGCTCGGTTTTTTTTTTTTCTTAACTAAGGTGCTCGCGCAGAGATTGAGATCCGGTAGTGGAGACCCAGGAGCCAGCCACCGGGGTGCTTCTGACAGCTAAAATGTTTCTTGGAGACGCTTAATCAGTGAATTCCTCAATCCACGCGTCAGAACCTAGAAAAACAATGAAAGGAACGCGCACGCACGAGTGCACCACGACGTTCGTACGTCGTCTGCTATAAGGTAAGTCGTGGCGGCACCTGGCACCATCTCTAGTCCCTACGCGCCAATGTTTATGCCCAAACACCTCCATAGGCGTTGCGCCTATGAGCAGGTCGTAAGTTCGTGGAGGAGGCCATGCTTTGGATGCACTTAGTAGCTCTCCTGCCCCAGTCTTAAATTTCAGTCTGCGACTTTGCAAGCCCCCACCCCCTCCATCATCGAAATTTAGCGCGATTACCTTTCACGGAAGGAGGGGTGTTGGGTCGGGATACTCTCAGTGACGTTCTATACGGAAATTAGTTTCTACGTGTGGACCGATCAAGGAACAAATTTTCGAGCTACGTGCAGGTTGGCTGTAACAAGATAGACTCCGGAGGTGAGGGTATGCTCTGGTGCTGCTCGAAAAAATGGATAAATCATGCTATTGCTTCGCGCCCTGCCTTTGGATGTGCAATAGGTAAAGGTGTGGGCAAGACACATGGTTTTCTGGCCAACCATGCCTCTAGTGATGCAGAACTTTTGAAAAATGTGATGTCTGCCACAGACATTAACAGCGATCAGCAATAACAATAATTCTTGTTGTTTGACATTCCATAGCCCCGATATGGTTATGAGGGATCGCGTAGGGAGGACTATGGAAATTTCGATGATCTGTGGTTCTTTAAGGTGCAACTGAACTTAAGTAGACTGGCCCGCCACGGCCGGGATTCGATCCCGCGACCTTCCGATCAGTAGTCGAGGGCCTTAACCTCTAGACCACCGCAGCGGTTGTCGTGATAGGCAAGAATGCCATTTCATTTCCCTCAGAGGTCATGGACATGAACACGTGGTTCTATAAATGCCGTGAACTTGCTTGAATTGTAGATTTTTATTGCTTCTGCTCTGATACTCAGAAACTCTACGCAGCACTGCTACAACGTCATGGTGCACAGACCTAGCTACATTCTCTCCACGGCTTGCCTCATTATATCTGCAGTGGTAATGGCTCAGCGTTCAAAATCCAGCGTTCCATAGAGCTGCTCATTCATCAAGAAATTGTTCATGCAAAATCAGTTCCTTATGATCCTCAGTGTAATGGTATGACTGAAAGTATGCAGCAAGAGATGACATTAAAACCTCTAAAAGCGCTTCCTCGGTAAAGTTGATGACTTCACTCGATGGGCAAAACCCCCAGCAGTTATGTTTTTATGCCACTTCTTTAGAGACTCGTGTGATGGCAGACTAGGACACTCTCGCCCATGCTCACAAATTAGGTAGGGCCGCTGTATCAGGCACTACTGTTCTGAAAGGGCTGCACGAGATCAAGGCGCCAGGAAGGCCATATAGGTGGTAGCAGGCACTTGCCTCCATTCTGTCCAGGACAATCGGCTACTGCTTGCAACTCCTCCCAGAGAGTCTAGTCGCTATTATTCTTCAAAGGCCAGCTAAAGCGCACTGTTAACCAATGCTTACAATGAGGCATAGTCGCGAAATCCGGCACTCACAAGAACAACTGCGATACATGACGCTGCATCGTGGAGTCGATCGTGCAAAGGTATCTGAAGAAGGCTCCAGAGAAGACCACCCATCTGAAAAGCTGCGCACAATAACGATGACTGGCCATAAGCGCTGCTGGTACCCGCAACTAGTGAGGCGTGTTTCCTGTTTAATTAAAGGGGGATATAGCTGAGCCAGCAGATGTCGTCGATCCTACTGTGTCACACGATTTCTAACGTCATGTTGCTTCTGTTTATGTGTGACTTGTAAATCCACGATAAAATTGATCGCCCAGCTTTTGGCCTCATTGCAATGAGGAGACGGATCAGTATTTTAAAAAATGCACAAGCTAAAAAAGTAATGAGCTATAGTGAAGAGCAACTGGCAGTATAGCCCGAGAGGGTCAATCGGAGGCTGTCTTCTACCAACACCACCTAGACTATTCACAAGGCCCGTTCATACTCCTCTCTCCAGACGGCATACGTCACGCTAGTTGTCCGATGTTATGACCGGCACAGCAAGGAGGTGGCTTGCAAGGGACGCTCATCGGCGTAACAATCAAACGCTGTCCGCGTCCTACAGGAACGCGGGAGGCGTCTGTGTGCGCCGCAGGCAATGCACATCAGCGTCGCTGGGACACGCAGTCGGCGTCTAGCGCGTGCACGGACGGCTATAAAAGGAGCGTGTTGGGAGTGCCCTGTGCTCTCTCTCTGGACTTCGCTGGCCCGCTCGTCTCAAGTGCGCTCTGGGCCCTTGTGATGGAAAGGCGCGTCTGTACGCTCTCGTGCAAATATGTAAATTAAACGCATCTTCTACTTGTTCGTGAGACGCGTCGCAAGAGTCGTCCTTCGCCGGATCCTGGGTGGCAGCCTCAACCCCTCCCCGGACATATCACCGACTGTCCAGTGGCCGAGGACGCGTCGCTCAGGTGGCGGTGTTGGTCACCCCGCGCACTTTTTTACCACGAACGGCGGAGGAGCCACGACAGGTTTGCCTTTCATCGCTACCTGCTTCGCTGGTTAGACTGCGTTAGGCTTGGTGCTGCATCGCACTGCTCTGAGTCTTCGTCCGTTCCCACGTGTCCTATTTTATTGGTGTTGTATTTGTGAGTATGTAATTACACATCGATCAGTGCGACATGGGACGTTGTTGTGTTCCCGGGTGCCGCGGCAATAATGACAGTGGTCCCAAAGTGCGTGTTTTCGCATTCCCCAAAAATGAAGCTCGGAAGAAGTCTTGGATAAAAGCCATTCCGCGAAAGGATTTCACACCAAGCATACACTCCAAGGTGAGAAACTGCTGAAGTTTGTTGTCTTACCGGCTCTATCGCATTACTGGCATTCTGGCTCTGTTACTGTTGAACGGAGCGAGTATCGTGAGTGGTGATGGTAGTTTTGTCGCACTTCAGGTAGGGAAGTGCGGTAAAATAGAACAGAAATACTCAGGCTCGTGTCAAAGTTCCCATTAGCCCGTTTCGTATGAAAGTAATGAAGTCACTGTTATGCTTGGCGCAGGTCTGTGAACTCCACTTCCTCTAGGCTGACTTCATCACAAAGCTGTCACATTTCGACGCAGCGTCGGGACGGACATTGACAGTCGACAGCGAGAGAGTGCGCCTAGTGTCAGATGCTATACCATCAGTGTTTCCGAACTGTCCGTCCTACCTGAGGACGAATCGCAATCGTCGAGAATCTCCTATCTCGAAACGAGCTCGAATGGAAGACGAGGCCTTGATCAAAGCGATTAAGGACTCTATATGCGCAAAAAATGCGAAGAGGAGAGAAATGCTGTGTCCTCTTTCGAACACTTAAGAGGCAAGCTTTCTGCTGTATGCAGCAATGATTTCTGGACCATCAAGGCCAGCGATCGTTGTGTCATGTTTCTCCGCATCGAAAATAATCCTTCACCGCACGTGAGGTTTTCCGTCACTGTGCTTGCTGATCTCTCACTTGCAGTCTCAGCAGGTATGATCAAGCTGGTTTCATTACCTTGCGGAGGCGCAGTTCCAGACGCAGTGCGCGACATCCGGACGTTGTCCTCACTGCTCCAGCAGCTGGAAAACCACATTACTGAGACGCCTGAAGTTGCAAGTTCGTCGAAAACAGCGTCAGTGTTGCAGAATATTGGCTCCTTAATGAATTAACTGTCCCAAGACAGTGACACGACCGAAGAACACAGTGCTTTGTTTCGTTTGCTAAATGAGCAAATAGCTCTCGCACTCGCTGCCCCCATTCGTCGCTACAATGCTGAAACATTAGTGTTTTCTAACATCCTGCACTCCATATCTCCGCACGCCTATAACTTTGCCAGATCAGCGTCGACGTTGACTTTACCCCATCCTTCAACCCTGCGCCGCGTTTGTTCCAAGTATGGAGGCGATCCACTGAAGGAGCAAAACGAAGCGAACTTCCTCTCCTACATTCGAGAAAGAGTGAAGTGCATGCAGCCGCTCGAAAAGACGGCGACGCTAATGGTTGATGAAATTCATATCAAGCCATATTTCGATTATAAAGGGGGCAGCATAGTTGGATCTGCAGCCCATTCTCAAGAGGCAGCCACAACCGCTCATGTTTTCATGCTTCAGTCGCTCTAGTCATCAAACAAAGATGTGCTTCACATTCTTCCTGTTGCTAAAATGACCGCCGAAATTCTACATGAGTTCTGCAAGAAAGTAATTTTAGAAGTGGAATCTATGGGCGTCAGGGTCATTGCTGTAATTACCGACAACAATTCCCTCAACCGGAAAAAGATGTCGTTTTTCTCAGAGAAACAGGAAGTAAGCATTGTATATCCTCATCCAGCCGTCAACAATCGGCCTCTGTTTTATGTCGTAGACCCTGTGCACATACTGAAATGCATCAGGAACAACTGGATGAATAAAAAAAACGAAGGAATATGCTTTTACTTTCCTGAAGTGAGCCTGTCAGGAATATTGCCCGACGGGCCGCCCAGAATGAAAGCAGCATCATTTGAAGCCATACGGCAGCTGTATGCACTGGAGCAGACATCGTTTCTCAAGCTTGGCTACAAGCTAAATTCCAAGGCAATCAATCCAACACCTATGGAGAGACAAAATGTAAAGTTGGTGTTAAATGTCATTAATCCGTTTGTATCAAACGCACTTGAGACGCGTGGCGATGCCCTTGAAACCACGTGTGCCAGTTCAACAGCTCTCTTCATAAACATCATATCGACGTGGTGGAAAGTCGTCAACATGAAGACCCCTTCGAAAGGTTTCCGACTGAACGACACCTTTCAAAATCCAGTGAATTCTACGGTGGATCAACAGCTGGTTTTCCTTAGTGGCATGGTAGACTGGCTGGATGCTTGGAGCAGCGTCAACATGAGCCGTGGCTGCTTGACAAGGGAAACACATTCTGCGTTGAGACTCACTTGCTACTTCCTTGTTGAGCTGTCGAGGTACTGTTTAGAAGAACTGAAGTTCAAGTATGTCTTGCTGGGAAAATTTCAAACTGACACTCTTGAAGATCGCTTCGGTCGCTACCGTCAGCTTGCTGGTGCACAATATCATGTTTCCGTGAGGCAGCTTCTGTAGTCTGAAAAGAAAATTCGTCTGCAAAAGCTGCTGATGCTTCCGCAGCCAGACATCAGCAGCGAAAGTGACACAGAAGTATCGCAACATAACTTCTCTGTTCACATCTCAAATGAGGAAATTTCCAACCCAAAGCATGACATGGAGGTCGTTGCTTATATCGCTAGATATTGTGCTCATTCAGCTCTGAAGAAGCTGTCATGCACATTTTGCAGCAGCGTGCTCGTCCTGGAGAGCAGGAACATAGATGTGGAAGGTAACACAATGATTGACAACTTGTCAAGAGGAAGCTTAAAGTTTCCGCAGCCTTGTACTGTGCACATGGTGCTGGTTACAACGCTTGTTGCCGAAAAGCTCACCAAGGGAGAAAATGCAAAGGCGTTCCTCGCGTCGAACAACCAACGTGGCATTGTAAGCTCCATTACCACATCACTGCTAGGAGATGTTGAGCTAGAGACTTGTGAAAATGGCCATACCTCTGAGACTATCGTGTGGCATGTAGTGCGTGTTGCAACAAATGTCGCTCTGAACAACTTTTGTAGACTTCGAAATGACACCATCCAAAGCACCGCACAAAAAAAGGCAGCTGACAGAAAAATTAAAACCTTGAACAAGAAATGAGGTAGGATGGTTTTAGCCTTTCGTCCTAATAAAACCACTTCTACAAATGCATTTCTGACTATTACAGTTTGATCACTAAAGTGTAAAGGCAGGCGTAAAGAAATGCAGACCGCGCAGGAACAAAAAAAGAACAAAAAAGAAACACCGGCTTTCAATAAGTGCCCACAGCAGATATAACGAGAACGAGTGGCGACGACGGCCGGGGTGCAGGTGGGCAACTAGTGTGACGTCACGCTCTCCCTGGAGGGGCCTTGTCAATAGTCTAGGTGGTGCTGCTTCTACGCGCCAAACAGGCGCCTTTCATTCGTACATTGACTGTAGTAAATGCGGCTACAAGCGGAAAGGAAAAAAGGTTTTGTTAGCATGTAACCTTGAGCAAACTTGTGCAGACCAAGACAACACGTGGCAGAATGAATAAGCGCGCCATCTACCAACGTGGCGCCTGTCGTGGTGTGCGTGCGCGTCCCGTCATTATCAGGTGGCCTTCCATGCCAATTTGTTTGGTGGGGTCACGGCACTCATAGTCAAAACGACAGCCGGGGGTCGCTTTTTTTGCTCCATAGAATCTGTATTGTTCTGCTACGTAGCGGCTGCAATGAGAACAGAGAAGAGGTGGGGGAGCGGTGTAAGCGCCAAGTTCACGTCGTTTCTTACGCCTGAGCTTAGTGAGCGTTGTATAACCTAATGAAGCGAAACTTACAAAATGAATGCAATAGTATGGTAAGTTGAGCGTATTGGTTTGAGGACAGCCTTGGAAACATATCGACACGTACACAGCAGACGGGAAAACGGAAGGCGGGAAGACAAGCCGTTTCCTCTTCCACTGTGTGTGCACCAAAATGTATACAAAACTAAGTTCTCTCAGCCCTGTTTGCATTTGTCGCGTTAAGGCAGACTCAACTTACATGATCTATAGTTAAGCCAAAGTGTAGTCGGTACTTATAAAACCTAGTTGAGCATGATATCGCCAAGCATAAGCATGAAAGTTGTTTGTTAAGAAAAGTACGAGCCGCCGTTCCTATCGTGAAGCCTACCGTCCACCTCTTTATTCTAACACTCTGCTCCTAATGACGATATCGCCCCTCCTTGTCTTCTACATAATTTTCAACATTCTCCACGCCCCCACAGTGGCGAATGACGACGGAGAACACTGACATCACACAAGGGTTCCAAGTACACATGTGTGTACACAATCACACATTAATTCCGAGAACTCGTACTGATGTTCATCGGTATGAATTCTATGTCTGTCCTTGTGAAATCATCCGGATTTCTTCCTGCGCTTGGCCTTCCATGGATGTTTACGGCACTTGTTCCACGCTCTTGCCAGTGAAAGTGTTAACTTCAGTAAACTGCTTTCTACGATCGGTTTCCATTGGAAGATTTATTATGCAGACGTCTCTTCCACAAGTTTCTGGTCTAGCTGTTCCTCACAACCTTTCTTGATTTCTTTCTATTGGCTGCCTTTTTTCTTGGCAAACATCAGCCCTTTTACTCTGTGTTGGTCTGGGCTGCCTTATTCGGGGAGATGACGTCGTCTTGAGATTTCGCATCTTCGCAGATATAAGCCGTGTCAACCACAGTCTCCCTAATCTTGACTTCTATGGCTTACCCGAAGTGCGGTAGTTCTCATAAGTACTGGCAGTATGCTTCCGTTTTTTTGTTGACATCTTTACGTTTTGTTTCCCTTGGTTAAATGGCCTTGATTTCCTTTCATCAGGTATTTGTTCGCACAGTCGTAAGAACTGCAGTACAACTGAATCTGCCATTTTCGGCGTGCAATCAATCTCAAGCTCTGGTGTGTCGTCTTTTGGATTTCCTCATGCCTTCGGCTTTTCCATCGTACAGGTCTCCTCCACCAGGTACACCTGAGTTCCTGATGCTATCATGTCGTTTGCTTCACGGGTGCAGCAGATTGACGAGCCTGCTTAAGTGGTGAAAGGAATCTAGAGATTTTGAAGCTGTTTCCCAATGCAGATCTTTGAGATTGTATTTTCAGCAGTATTGCAAGACTGTCTGATTTTAATATCTTGCACTACTTCAATAAACAAATGTATCGGGCTAGTTGGTATGAATCCATCTTGGTGAGAGGCGCCGCAACTATTACACATAACACACAACACAAGCGCTTAACTTCTACTAAACGTTTATTGCAAACGTGAGAGTTTATTAAAGGGGTGAAAGAGAAAAAAGTAATAATAAAAGGCAGACGAAAAAAAAACGCACGAGCCAGTCCCTTATATTACTTATCCGTTATTATCTATCACCCCATCCGAAAAAACAAAGTTCTTTCCGCGTGAGCGAGATAGAGGGTGCACTAACACACTCAAAATCATCACGTGTCATTGCCGCAGCTTCTACTATCAAACGGGTTAATAAATCTCTCTCCCGATATAACACGCAAGTGTTATCGAAATACGGCACACAACTGCACTGATTACAATGGATCGCCAAGTGACCATCGGTACCCTTTTGCACTTTATTGTGGTGCTCTTTTAACCTTTCATTTATGCATCTTTCAGTTGTTCCCACATAAACAAGACCACGTGACAAGGGCACTCTGTAAACAACCGACATTGCACACTCAACATATTTATTGCGATGCTTAATTAGGCAACCTTTCTTTTCTTTCAAAACAGGACAAGTTTTGTGACATATTTTTGACAGTTTCTCTGGAGCAGACATGACCACTCGGACGCCCACCTTATTTTCAATCTTTTTAAGATTGTGTGCCACACCATGGATATAGGGGACAACAGTCGCTTTACGCTGCTGCAGGGAAATGTTAATACGCTGCCTATTTTATTTCTTTAGGTGCCTATGTAGCGATTCAGCGACGCCTATAACCTGCAGTCGTTGCGGGTAACCTGCTGCCTGCAGTCACGAAACCTGTTGCTCAAAGCTCTTCTTCATGAGGTGAAAACAAAACTTCTTCAAGGAACTAAAAAGGTACAGTCGTGCGACAGACCTCTTCAATACTTTGGTATGGCCAGAATAGAAAAGCAACAATGGTTTTTTGCTCCTGGGCTCATAAAGCCAACAAACGTGGTCATCCTGAAATTGCAACGAAAGATCTAGGAAACTGAGCGTATTCCCATATGGCATCTCATGTGTTAGTTTCAGTGGCTGACAGACCGCCTCAAATATTCCAAGTGTCAAAACAGCAACACTTTGAAACTCTTTAGCATCACGTACTCTTGAAAAAAAACAAATAATCGTCCACAAACCCGAAAATTTTTAAGACCTTAGCTCCCGACAACCTCTCATATATTACTCGATCTAAGTGGGCCATAAAAATATCACTAATAACGGGTGCAATAGCCGAACCAGTACAAATACCCTGTTTTTGGATATAGGGGTTCCCATTCCAATTAACTAATGTGGATGTTAAGCACAAAGCCAGTAAATCCAAAAAAAACCCGCACTGACATGCTACAAATGTTCTAAAAGGTCGCTGCACCATGCTGAAGTATACACTGTTCGACAAATTCTAGAAGCATATCATGAGGTAAAGGATAGTACAAATCTTTCACATCAATGGACAACGCCTTAACTACTGCTTTGGCATTCGATACCCAAAAAAATCACAATCTGCTCAAAATTCTTGGTGTGAAATGGGTCATTTTTTTAAGTAAATTCAGCTTTTCCTGTAGAAAAAGTGCCACACGTTCTTTTTTTTTTTTGCGAAGAACCCTGTTCCAAAATATAATCTTTGTGCGTCTTGCAACTAAAAAACATGTCCAAGCCCAGTTTATCTGTTTTCATGATCTGTATAGCCAAATCACGCAATAGAAGGCTGTTGCACAAGTTTTTTTGCAGCCGTTTGAACAGATTTGAGTGAAACTTTTGGCTTAATATCAAATACCGACTCAATCGCTACTTGTACTTTTTGAAAAAAACAACCATTCGGGAAAACACAGAACCCACCTTCTTTGTCAAAAGGAACGTCAAAAGGAAATCAGGACACAAAGTCCTGATTCTTTGAGGTATGTGACCACCTTCCTTATGGGCAACACTTGGCGCTTGGGCTTGAACTTTTCGAGCACATCAACGCCCTCGAAAATACACCGTTCCCTTTCACAATCCGGAGCACAACCAGAAGGTTGTCTCACAAGAGACAGGAGCTCAGGCGCTTCAAGTCTTGGTTCAACGGCGCACTTGGGACCTCGTCTTAACGTCTCTTTCACGAATTCACGAAGAACGACGTCATCCGTGGTGTGAATAATGTTGCGCTCAGCAGGTTTCTTCGGTTGGCGCTTGGACCTCAGCCGCGACAGAATCGTTGGCTAAAGGCGTTCAGTTTCGCAGTCCACAAGGCGCCCCGATTCGCGCCGTGCACATTTTCTTCTTCTGGTTTGTTGAGCCGTATTTCATGTAGATCTGATTGCGCAGAATATCTCGGTAGAGGCGTGTCTGGTTGTGACACTCCGAACGCAGGATCCTGGCAAGCGATTGTGTTGTGTGTTCTGTGTAATAGTTGCTGCGCTTCCTACCAAGACAAGTTGCACTACTTGTCGAGAAGTAGAATCGCTCTGCTTCTGTGCGGCAAGATTCATGTCTAAGAAGCAGTGGCTAGATGTTGGCGTCATAGACTAAGAAACTATTTTCGCTTCACCTTGCGTCTTAATCTGCTGTGTGATTGTCTCCAGACGAGCCTGCCATGGCTTTCATACGTCGGCAATTTTATTGATTGATTGATTTGTGGGGTTTAACGTCCCAAAACCACTATATGATTATGAGACACGCTGTAGTGGAGGGCTCCGGGAATTTGGACCACCTGGGGTTCTTTAACGTGCACCCAAATCTGAGCACACGGGCCTACCACATTTTCGCCTCCATCGGAAATGCATCCGCCGCAGCCGGAATTTGAACCCGCGACCTGCGGGTCAGCAGCCGAGTACCTTAGCCACTAGACCACAGTGGTCGGCAATTTTATATCATGTTCTAACCTTCGATAGAATAATCTGGCGCTCATAAACGTCGGCTTTCTCCATCTGTGCTTCCAAACTATCGATATCAAATAAATTCTCTACTTCTTTGTCAATTCGTCTGAGTTTCATTTTATGTCATTTATTTATTCAAGGCAAAATTGTTACGAGTTGCCTTGGGGGACACGACTAAACGCTGAAAAAACGCCTGACTAGGTCGTATCACCGTGATAGAAACTACATAAACACACCAACTAGCATTTTTCGTTTCAGACTGCACTGGTGCATAATCATCTAGAATAGTTACAGGATTAAAGAAAACTATTATATAAATGCGCACACGAATATAAACAGAGCTGTCGTCAAGTGGCATCGATACAATGAAAGTGTACTCATATTAGACTTCAAACAAAAATAAAGATAATAAAAATAGCTTCTCGCCGCTATTGCGAGTGAACTGCACAAAAATACAATCAACACTCACTAGATTGCTCGGAAAACTAACAATAAGTGCTCACAAAGTGAACTTATTAAATATATATATATGGTCACGCTTATGTGCAGCACGTAAACCTACAAAAATGTACTAAAAAGAAAAAGTAGTTCAGCATACTGCTCAATCAATACTCGGTGAATACTTCGTAACTCACATAATGGTGAGTGATCCGATTCCCGAAGACGTTCGATGTCTGCGATGACTTACATGACAGCCTTGCGTACTTGACTCCGCATTTCGTAGAGGGCCTCCATGATCCGGTTCAGTGTCGGAAGCGTTTGAAACCACTGCCCGGCCGCGTCACGAGGCGAGGTCGGAGTCAACACGCACAACGCCAACAAAGATCCGCACAACGAAGATCTGGGTATCTTCGAGGTGTCACGATCTAGAGCACTGGTATACGGCCTCCCACTTTATCCACGGCGGCTCCACAAAAGTCCTTGAGGCTGCGGATGCGGTCGAAATTCATGAAGCCCACTCCGTCTCGCCTTCAAAGGTGCTTTCTGCCGGATTTCGCGGCACCAAAATGTTGGGGAAAGGACGAGCCGCCATCCCCATCGCTAAGCTTGTTTGTTTGTTTGTTTGTTTGTTTGTTTGTTTGTTTGTTTGTTTGTTTGTTTGTTTGTTTGTTTGTTTGTTTGTTTGTTTGTTTGTTTGTTTGTTTGTTTGTTTGTTTGTTTGTTTGTTTGTAGCCTGGAATCCATGGCGCATACCCACTCTGGGGCATCGGCCAAGAAAACATAAACTATCCTATAGACAGTAACTGCACAATTACTTACTGAAAAAAAATGTAGAACAAGGAAGACGTTATAAAAAACAAGATTAGGAAAGTGAGAAAAAAAACAAGAAAATAATTCCTAATTTATTGACTATATCTTGATTTTGGGAGCCGACGAGACAGCTGATCGATTACTTTGGGATGTCTGCCTCATATTTGCTCACATTTCTGAAATTATTTCGTGGTTCTTTTTTTAGTAATTGTTAAATTGGGCATTATGTTGAAATACGTTTAATAGCTTGAATAAAATTACACACCGTCCACCTCTTCTTTACCCGAACAGTCTGCTCCTAATGATGATATCGCCACTCTTCGTCTTCTACATAATTTTCAACAGTAGTCAAGCATAATTATATTTATTTAAATAATCCTGTTTTTATGTTAAGCCAAGATGAGTTGAGGTAAGAATAGCCAAAGACAATTACACGTAGTTGATCAAGGTGTCCCTTAATTTAGCCGAGAGTAACTAGCCTAAATAAGGCAACTCTAATCATGGCCAATTAACCCAAGTTGAGTTCCCTACGAACCCTGAGAAACCTTGCGCCGGGATGGACTTCTCTTTACTGACTCGATACTAATCGAGCTCATTAAGGTACGATTACTCAAAATTGGGGTAAATATTAACTATACCTGAATAAATAGCTTGATATCCACCCGAACACGACCTGGATACTGGAGTGTCACGTGGCATGATTGCACTAATTATGCATAAAAAGTTATATAGGTGCCACCAAAGCAGGTATTGAATATAGCATTGTTGATCATGGCATCGCCTAACTAATCAAAGCAAAACTAGGTCTACTTAAGCCATGTCTAATACTACATAAATATTTCATCATCATCATCATCAGCAGCAGCAGCTTGAATATAGTATACGCCGACTGCAGGGCAAAGCCCTCTTTTATGATCCACCAATCAATTCAGTCTTGTGCTTTGCGTTGCCGGGTTATAGCTGCAAACTTTTTATTCTCATTAGCCCACCTAACTTTCTGTCTCTCTTTCGTGCGTTTGCCTTCTCTGGGAATCAAGTCAGTTTCCTTTAATGAACAGCGGTTATCCTGCCTACATTTGTTTGTTGGTCCCTTTTTTTTTATCCTGGCGCAACCCACCATGGCGGATCGGCCATGAAACTATCGGTGTCTGGCTATTTAAAAGGAAGTGTTCATAATTTCAAATGTTAATTTTTTTAAGAATATGCTTGATTTTCATTTTTAACGATGAATTTAGCATTATATTCTTCTCGTCTCCCGAAGTAAATTGCAAACGGCTTCACAAACACTCTTGTGGCTAAAACCCAGCATGGTAGCCCCAAAGGAAAGAAGAACCAGAAGGGATAAATTTAATCTCAACCTTTGAAGCAGTTCGTCCAGAAGTCTTTTCCTCTGATTGGTGAATAATATGCACGTTAGCAAGAAATGATCAAGAGATTCACACTCATTGCAATGGAGGCATAAAGGTGACTGTACCAGACCAGACCTGTGTAGGTAAAAAATCAGTGGGGGGGGGGGGGGGGGGGACTCGACATTGTATTTGGTAACTGCGATCTCGGTCCTTCTGGAGGGACACCATCGATTCTTCCAACAATAATTGAGGTGAGGGAACTCGGAAACTGACAACGCAGACTTTGCGAAGTTGTCTGATACGGCAAGTTTTCACAACGTGCCGCAGTTACAAACGCCAAAGTCGGCAAAATAGACAATATCGGACCATTAGACCATTACATGATAAAAGTGCGAGTGCATCCGCTTGTTCATTTATAGGAATACATTTGTGTCCAGGTACCCATACCAAGCGAATAATACGTATATGTCTTGGAATGAGGGGATGAAATATTTCTAAAGAATTTGAACATTTTGATCCAGTTAAAGAGGAACAGGCGGAGAGGATGTCTGTCAGAATGACGGCTTCTGATAGAGATAGGGGTAATTTCCGTAGAGCTAATATAACGGCAATTAACTCCGCATGATAAATAGGAGTAAAGTCCGGTAATTGACATGAAAAAGACCAATATAAATATAATGATGCAATTCCCACCCCTGCCTTTTCTTCACAAACTGAAGCATCAGTTGCTATCAGTGCAGCCGTTTCTAATCTAGATAAATGGTCCTCCAAAATACAATTTAAGTATCTACCGGGTAAATGTTTGCAATTCTTCGGAAATATGTCATCAAAATCTATTCGACTTGTTTGTACAGTTGGCTAATGATCAATATCTCACGGAGCTGCACTTGTAATATTTCCAATTGTGTCTGTGCGAAAATGACTTGGGGAAACCGTAATCTTGGCCACTGATGGCCGAAAAATTCCATCGGATATTCAAGAAAAACATATTGCGATCTCCTCAATGGCGATGCATAGATTTTTAGAAATGTACGCACGGTTAGGATGTTAAACCGAGTACGAAGAGAAGGCAGGCGTGCTTCTTTGTACAAAATAGTATTTGATACAAATTTTGGAAGTCCAAGATATAATCGTAACGATTCGCGTTCTAAAAGAACCAGTGGTCGTAGTTTGTATGCAGGTGCACCAGAAAACAAGACGCAGCCGAACTCTAATATCGGGTGAATATACATGCAGTAAATCATGATGAGAACATCACGGCGTAAACCTGCACGTTTGCTGCTGAGTCTACGGAGCATCCTCAGCGCACGAGTTCCTTTGGCAGCCATGGTTTCTATATGTGGACACCAATTAGGTTTTTCAGTAGAAGTGATCCCTAAATACTTAACGAATTCTACCAGCGGGATAACGTCTTGCCGGTAATGCAAAGTGATATGGACTGCAACACTCAGAGAAAAAACTACCATCGCACTTTTTTTTACTATCAGTGATAAATTTATTTTTTTTCTAACCACGCCTGTAGAGCTTTCATATATGTTTGCAGACTTAGATCAAGTGAATGTAAACCTGCAGCTGTAGCAAAAAACGCGATATCGTCGGCATATACGTACACTTGCACGTGACCTGTACAGGAATATATAGTGCATAGTAAAATATTAAATAACAGCGGCAATAACACTGATCCTTGTGGTAGACCTCTAGTTTGTGCCTTAGAGACGACAAACCAGATTGAAAACAGTAAGATTCCCTGTCGTTTAAGAAGGAATTCACTCATGCTACAAAGTATTGTGGTAGACCTGCATTTTTAAGTGAATTTATTAGTTTTGAATGTTCCACGCTGTCATAAGCTTTTGTGGTGTCTAGGGCTACTAAGGCGGCATATTGTTTCGTATAACGGGCAAGCCGTATTTTACTTTCTAGATCAAAATGGGCACACCAAATTGAGCAACCACGCCTGAAGCCAATTTGGCATGGGCTCAAGACCATGTTTTCATTCAACCAATTATCTATCCTAATGCGTAAGATCCTTTCAATTAGTTTTACCAGATTAGATGTAAGTTCTATAGCCCTGATTTTATGTATCGTAAACCCAGTACCTTATTTTTTAATAAAGGAATTATCTTAGCGATTCTCCAATCAGGTGGAATCGATGAGTTTCTGATAGAGTGGTTAACCAATGTCAAGAGTTCCCGGGGTAAAACCTTATGGATGATTTTTATTGTCGAAATAGTTATGCCGTCAGGACCTGGCACAGTATTGGGCAAGTTGCTTACTACTTGTTCTAACTCCAATGCAGTGATCTCCTCAAAACTGTCACTTTTCTCGGAAGATTGCAAATGGTTTGAGAAGGCAGACATAAAGCGGCTTTCAAGTCCTTTTGCAATATCTTCGAGAAAACTAGCCAGTTCACTTGGAGTAGAAATCACTGATTCAATGTTGTTGAATGAAGGTATAAGTTTTTCGGTTCTGAGGAAATTGAAGAGGGATTTCCTGTTGCTAGATTTTGACAGAAACTCAGAACGCTGACTGTCATAGCTGTCTTTCGCAGCGGCAACCTGTTCTCTTAAAAATGGCAGCCGCGTATTTGTAGTCACTCCAATTTCTTGGGTATTGGTTGTAAAGTAGTTTACGCCACGCAGCTCTTCTCAGTCTGTAATCGCGTGGACAAGTTGAATTCCTACCAAGGATTATAAGGACCTTTGATAGTTCCCTTTAGGTTTACGTTGAATTTCGATTTATTTACCAATTCTTTTATCACGTTACCTAAATTCATGGCCGTTTGCTCTTCACTTTCAACTATTCGGTGTGACCAGGCGGCCCGTAGTCATTTTTTAATTGTACTAAAATTTATGTGAGTTATTGAGTGGCTGATTACCGAGGTCACCATACATACAATCTCAAAATATATAGGCAAGTAGTCACTACTTGTACCCAAGTTTAAGGTATACACAATGTAGAGATAGTGAGGTTAGGACTGTAGAAAGTAAGGTCAATCGTGGATCGAGACCGACTACTAACATAAGTAGTGTTCGTGTGTTAATGCATGTTCGGTTATACTGTGAAACCAGATCCCACAAACGCTTCCCACTCATATTCGTTCTCAAAGGCCACGATGTATGGTGAGAATTGAAGTCATCCCCCAATACTATTTGCTTTCTACATGACGGAATTACAGAATTAAACACAGAAATATCTTGAACACCCGCTGGAAAATAAGCATTCACCAGCGAAAAAGTGGGGCATGCCGGAAGAGACATATCTAATGCTAAACTTTCATTGCCTGAATCCATTACTTGACCTGTAATTTTAACTCGATGAGCAATTTTCGAAGTAATAAATACGGCTAAGCCGCCACCCCTAGAGGGTCAGTCTAATCCAAAGATGCGGTAATTTTTTATATAAAACTCTTTTCTTGTGAAAACCAAGTTTCTTGCAAAATAATTACATCAGAAACGTATTGATTACAAAGGTAGTATAAATCAGTTGTTGCGGAAAAAATTGATCGGCAGTTTCCAGTGTAATATTTTTAATCCACCTATTTTGACGAGATACCAACAATATGCACTTCCTTCTCCAAGATGCTATCTTTCAAAAAGTCCTTTTTTGAAGCGCTTTTCTTCTGATATTTTTTGCTCTTGATCTTCTGATTCTCTGGAGAACCCTGAGTTATAGGCGACGCACGCCGTTTCATGTTTTTAGATTCCGAGTCCATTTGCGATTCATGGGAACTTGAATTGGAACTCCAATCGAAGTCCTGCTCTCCTGGAATTAAAAGCTTACGGTTCATGTTACCTGGGGAGTACAGCTCTTCATCGGCAGGTATTATTTCCTTCCGGGTGGTTACCGTTGAAGCTGATTCTATCGACCGCGCATTAAGCTCCTTAGGTGGTGATGATGGCAACAAAGTCATACCCGGTTGTATAACGCTCTGCGGTATTTTTGTCATGTGCACGTTCACTATTTGTGTCAAGGATTCGGTTAAGGTTAGGAAAAGATTTTCCCTAGCCTTTGCCATTGACCTTTCAATAGTTGATGCTATTACTTGTGGGAGAGAGGAATATATCGCTTGATTGAGACTGACTCGTAGCAATGGCGTATCCCCGATACCGCTCTACAATGATGATTCGAGCTTCGCGTCTAGAACAACGTTTTTTCTGAACGATTTCCATTATTTGCATTTCCTGAGCCCTTGCAGGACAGTTAATGTCGTCAGCTGCGTGAGACTTAGTTGCACAGACAACAAAGCCTTTCATGTGCTGTACATTCTTTAGCATTATGGTGCCCTGCACACCTCTGACAACGGACCACCAATCTGCACCCCTTTATGCTGTGACCGTAACGCCAGCATTTGACGCATTGCAGTGGACGAAGGGGTTATTGATTCAACCCGGTATATGAGGGGCCACGCCTTGATTTCGGTTAGTCGAGTTGTACCGGCAAACGTAACTATCACCGACTCTGTCAGGATCTCCTTTTTGTCGATGATACGCGAGCACCGGAACACTGATACGGCTTCTGCTACGAAAACATTTCTAAAATCTCTGGCGGAGTTAGGCTCAAGTCCACCGCCGGAACTAAGCCATTTGGCACACGCCAAATGTGGAGGTATGAAACAGTTCACCGGTAGAGATGCAAAAGTTGTGCATTTGAGGAGATCTGCTACACAGGCCTGGTCCGGCAAACAGCAAAGAATGCCTCCGCGATCAAACTGTCCCACCTCAGTGATCAACTGGTAGTGTTCAGTCACCTTCCGGAGCTCTTTCTGAATGCTACATGCCCGGCCCATGTTCCACTTCTTCTTAATTTCATCTATGATATCCAAAAACCCCGTGAGAAGAAGGCTGCTAGCAACGTCCAGGCTCCACCTTGCGCATCTTCTGTACCTGTACTGTGAAGCTCGACTGTGAAGAAGCTGCCCGGGCTCAGGATCGGGCGGCAGTATCCTTATTGCTCTTGAGACTTCGTTATTTTTGGTAACTGTATCGGTCATTCTCAGCCGAAGCGAGTCATTCAATCTTGATGTCATTTTCTTCTCCCGGCCCAGGGCACTCCCGTTGGTTAGCTTCCTCTCCCACCAAGGATTGGCCGATAGACTATTTGTTACGTAGTGGGGCGATCAATGTCCCTGTTGCACTGGTACCTACATATGGAGGCAGTATTCCGATGAAGAACCCTAAGGCGATTCAAGTGGAGCCTCAAAAAGCCACTTCGCATTTCCAGGAGATCACTGAGGTCCGCTAGTTTGGTCGCGGAGGCATCCTGTGCTGTTCCGCAGATCAGGAATGCATTCTTGAGCTCCTGCAATGTTCCGAATTCGCAATGCATCCGGTAAGCCCGTTTATTCCGGCGCACCTCGCATGCTCGAAAGGATTAGTCTGCGGTGTAGACACAAGCCTGACACCTGCAGAAGTGCTCGATTTGTTTTCGGTGGCGGGTGTAATTTCAGTGTACAGGTGCACCCATACAATTGACAACAGAAAATCTCCAATGGTGATAGTGACCTATCTCCAATGGTGATAGTGACCTTTTTTAGGAACAGTCCAACCTTCCGAAATTAAGGCATGTCCACTGATCTATAAAGTAGAGCCGATTTCCCCCAAACCCCTGCAGTGTTTGAAATGTTGGCAATATGGACATAGCGTCAGAGAGTGTTCATCAGCTTTTAGATGCCGTCGGTGTGGTCAAAATGACGACAGCCACAAGTGGAGCTCTGAGAAAGAGCGGTGTGCCTATGTAATGGGGCGCGCCCTGCAGACTCTGCAGACGGTGCAGCAAAAGAAAGGGAGCTTGCTATATTGGATATTGTAGAATGAAAGCGGTGCTCTCAGGAAAGAAGCCGTTGCAGAAATGCAGGAGAGATCCAAAGGATATGCAGGTGTTGCAGCACGTAATACCACCGCCATGGATGCATCTTTCGCAACATCTATCGCAGAGGCCATAGAGAAGGCTACGGAAAAGGCAATAGAACGCCTCGCAAACAACCTTTTTGAAAGCTTGGCACAATCGGTTTCAAATCAACTGTCTCAAATGTTTTGTGTAGCATATAAGAACGATCTAGATCCTCAGGCATCAGTTGTATCGCAGCGTACGGAGACAGACAGGGCGACAACACGTCAGCGATCGGTTTCTCCTGAGGCAGGGACTTCCAAAACAACGGAAGAGGGTGATCTAACGGATGATTCGGAAGCATGTGCAGATATGAATACGAACTCTCATAAGGCTCTGAAGCGAACCCAATCTCCCCATTCAAAAAGTTCTTCGCATAATTCGAAATCAAAAAAAGTATCTGTCCGAAAAAAATTCTTTGGGAACATATCTAAGAAAGACTTTTTGCGAAAGGACATTTTGGACCAAGTAGTTTCTGCTACGGTTCTGTCGTCTAAATAGGTTCACTAACCATATTACAGTGGAATCGCAGATCTATATTTTCCGCAGCCACAGACCTATCATACCTTTCTTCACAACTTTCCCCGGATAATATATCACTGCAAGAAACCTGGCTTTCAACCGGCCAGAAGTTTTACCTAAAAAATTATCGGCTATTTCGATTGGACCGACCTAGCAGAGGTGGTGGACTTGCTGTCTTTATAGCAACTAAGTTTAGTCACAGAGTTAGATCGCTTATCAGTGTGTGACTCCCGATTGTGAAATTTTGATAGTATACATATATTACCCGACAGTTCTCCCTTCTCGTTTGTAAATGCATATTTCCCAGCCGGGGTGCAAGACACAC
Source organism: Rhipicephalus microplus (assembly GCF_013339725.1). Taxonomy (NCBI): domain Eukaryota; kingdom Metazoa; phylum Arthropoda; class Arachnida; order Ixodida; family Ixodidae; genus Rhipicephalus; species Rhipicephalus microplus. Next base: position 172,273,045 of record NC_051168.1, read on the forward strand.
GAAGTCGAGACGATATGTTCTCTGCCTGCAGAAAGATATATTAATCACTGGAGACTTCAATTCACATCATGTGGCTTCTGGTTTTAAAACAGATTTAGCGGAAAACGCTTGTGGGAATGGGCTATTGACAAGAATTTATCTTGTTTAAATTCGCACTCTCCTACCTTTGTCCGATGTCTCTAAATCTGTAATTGACTTGACATTTTAAAGCTCATCTCTAAATTTATGTTCGTGGCAAACTTTAGATTGTGCTACTAACAGTGACCACTTGCCTATTAGTTTCGTACTCAACTTTCCGAGAATACTTGTCGCCGAAAAGGCAGGCTCATTTCTCAACTATAGAAAATTAGAAAAAGACCTGAGGGCTACTTTTGATCGCCGCAAGGACATGCAAGGTGACATAAGGGCTATGAGTCTGTGTGCAGTGTTAAAAAGATCAGTAAAAGACGCCATTTTTAAATTAAACTCGACCACAAGAGGTTCTTGCAGTCTATGGTGGACTGAAGAGTGCATGAGGAGCTATAGAAAACGTAAAGCTGCATGGAAACAACTGCTGGCCAACCAATGTCCAAAAAATTGGTGTGATTATAAATTCGCAGCAGCAGACTTCAAACGCACAGTAAGCACAGTAAAAGATGACTATAATATGAAATGATATGATTACCTTTCTAGGGCTAAAAACAAAAAAGCGCTCTTCAGGACTTTTAAGAGCGCTAAATATGTTACCACCCGCTGAAAATATTGACTCTCCCGTTCTTTTACTTCCCGTGACCTCTCTGATTTAGTAGAAAATATTTCGAAAGACCTCCAAGATAGATCTATGTCAACTATACCACTGTACATTGTGAACCTAATGGTGGGCGAGGAATTTCGAGGAGGTTACTTTAGATGAGCTGGCAGAGATAATAAGGCACTCATCTCCTTCAGCACCTGGACCAGACGGGGTAACAAATGCAATGATAAAAGTATTATTCGAGATTTCTCATCCTGAAGTACTTAATCTGGTGAATTTTTCTTTGACAAAAGCTTGGATACCTGCGGAATGGTAGCTGTCAAAAATGATTCCGCTTCTTAAAAGGCAGGAAACAGGATTTGCCTTAGACAATGTAAAGCTGATATCACTCACGTCTAATCTGCTTAAGCTAATTGAAAGAGTTTTGAATGCCCGGGTAATGAAATATATTGATGATAACGCAATATTAAACCCCAGTCAAATTGGTTTTGGATCTGGTTGCTCCATATAGTGTGCGCATTTTGATTTAGAGAGCCGAACACAACTGGCTCGGTGTCGGCGCCAATACTGTGCTTTAGTTACTCTAGATTTGGCTAAAGCGTACGAAGGGTTGAGCATTCAATTTTATTAAAACAGATGGAATATCACCACTTTCCCAACTACATCACTGCGTGGGTGTCGGAGTTTTTAAGAGGGAGAGAATATTACTGCTTTAAAGATGGGTACTCGTCAAATAGATATAGGCAGACACGTGGCGTACCACAGGGGGCTGTCTTGTCGCCAGTTTTATTTAACATCTTCTTAAGCTCCATTCCATCAACTAAGGATACTCAGTTATATGTGTACGCGGACGATATTGCTTTCTTTGCAAGTAATACCGATTTTCAATCCTTATACCAGAGTCTACAAAATTATCTCAATATGATAGAAAGATGGCTCAAAAACATTCATATGAGGCTGAACGTAAAGAAAAGTGCGTTTTTTTTTTGCATTCTCGTTTCTGCAGCCTATCAACATCTCGTTATTATATAGTGATGAGCTCATTCCGCAGGCAAATTCCTTAAATATTTGGGCACCCTGTATGTGATACATTAAATTGGAGAAGCCACATTGATGATGTGTACTCCAAGGCAACATGGGCCATGGGGTGGCTACGGAAGCTCGCAAACCGTAGAGCGGGTTTAAGAAGAGATGTGCTAATAATGATATATAAACTTTATGTGCGGCCTATCATGGCATTCCGATGTGTATTATTTACTGGCAGTGCAGCCTATAAAATGAGACCTCTAATACTGCTGGAAAGAGAAGCGTTGCGTTTGTGTCTGGGTCGCCCAAAGTTTGTTGCAAACGACGTGTTGTATATGTAAGCTCGCCTACCTTCTCTGCTAAATAGGTTTAAAATTCTTACTGTGCAAGCATTCTTAAAAATATGTAGTTCACACCAAAGACTCCCATTTTACGTTTTCATTAAAGAACCAACCTTATTTTTCGAAACACATTGGTCGCGACTACACACCCCGCAAATAATATTTGCACATGCGGTGCTACAGCAACTGAATGAAACAATTAAATATATTGGTTCAACATACAACCTAAAGTCAATGCTTAGCATGCAATTTGATGATACATTTCCTCATAACGCGAAACAATTGGCACATAGGTACCTAAATTACCAGTTAGCATATTATCTAGCTCGCCTAGAGACAAGCAATATCATTGCGACTGGTGCATCTGTGTCAAAAGAAAAGGCTGGGGTTGGCATCTTCTCTCTTTTGTTTGACTTGTTTTTTTTTTATTCGATTCCCAGAATATACGCCTGCATTCATTGCAGAGTTATTGGCTATTGATCTTGCCCTCAAGCGAATCATCAGCAGTTATCATTAGAGATTCGTTATCGGTATGTAATGCACTTTCTGTGGCAACAAATGCAGAGCTGAAGAATACGTTTCAGCATTTAGTACCGAATAACGTAAAAAAAATGCATTTGCTCTGGGTACCTGGCCAGCTCAGATTATATTTGAACGAAATGGCAGACTCTTTAGCAGCAGTATCCCGTAGTGGGCCCACCATTCCAGTTTTGCCAGATACGGCTTACGTGACAGCGCTGAGGTTCCGAAATGCTTGTTTGCAATAAGGAATAGGTAATTTGGGTATTTTTAAAGATTTCGAGCATTTAAGGTATTGATGGAATAAGCTGTGGTGTGTATCTCGCCAGTTAGAGGTCATTTATACCAGACTGCGCTGTACAGTTCCACAACTAAATTATTACCTTAACAAAGCACGACTCAAGGCGTCACCGCTGTGCATTTTTTGCAACGAAATTTAAACAATTGAACATGGCTTTTTATTCTGTCGTCGTTACTCTTATCAGAGAAAAATATTTTTAGTAGCCCCGTTACAAAAGCTAGGAATACAAGTAAATGTACCAGTACTTTTTCCCCACATGTCGCGGGATTGAATCCCGGCTGCGGCGGCTGCATTTCCGATCGAGGCGGAAATGTTGTAGGCCCGTGTGCTCAGATTTGGGTGCACGTAAAGAACCCCAGGTGGTCAAAATTTTCGGAGCCCTCCACTACGGCGGCTCTCATAATCAAATCGTTGTTTTGGGACGTTAAACCCAACAAATAAATCATCAACCAGTACTTTTATCACTTGGCGGCACTTCATTTGGTTACTACCACAGGGATATATGCTCCACTGTGTTTAACTACATCAATGCAACTTAAACGATTACCGTGCTAGTGAATCCTAACTTTTTCAGATCTTTAGTTTATAATTCGTAGCGATGTCTGTCAGGAACAAGAGATGGTTTGACCGCTTGCTAAGCAACCATTTTTGTTTATTGGCAGTATTATCTCTAAACTAATTTTCCACATTGGCTTTAATTTAATTTCAGAACCGGGTGGCGGCCAAGAACCTGCCGCCACCCGGTTCTTGGCCCGACCCCCTCTGTGAGTGAGCGCCATCCATCTGAGGTCATCAGCATCAGCAGCATCAGCATCAACCCCGGTTTGTTCTCTGACCTACTCTGCTCTCTTCTTGTCTCTTGAGGTTACACCTATCATTTTCCTTTCCATCGCTCGCTACGTCGTCCTGAATTAAGCTGAGCTCTGTAAGCCTCGAGGTTTCAGTTCCCTAGGTAAGTACTGGCAAGATGCAGCTGTTATATACGTTCCTCTTGAGGGTTAGTGGCAGATTAGTATTCATGTTTTGAGAATGCTCGCCGAATGTAATCCACCCCATTCTTATTCTTCTAGGGTATTGCACTCTCATGGTTCGGCTCCGCAGTATACTTGTCCTAAATACACATATTCCTTTACAACTTCCCGCGTCTCTCCCTTTATCACCTATCGCAAAGTGCTCTTTTCTGAAGATACCGTTGCACATCACTTTAGATTTGTGTATATTAATTTTCAGCTTTACTGTGCATATTATTTCTTTTCTGTGCAGCTTTTCTGTGCATTTTAATTTTCAGCTTTACTACTTTTCTGCTTTCCCTGTCCAGCTGAGGTGTAACTGAGGTGAATTATGAGGTGTAACTCGTCCACTGAGTTATTCATCAAGGCAACGTCATCAGCGAATCGTAGGTTACCAAGGTACGTTCCATTAGCTCTCATCCCTAACACTTCCCAATCTATGGTCCCGAAAACCTCTTGTAAACACCGTGGAATGGCATTGGCGAGATCGTGTATCCTTCCTTACACCCTTCTTTATTAGGATTATGTCGCTTTCCTTATGGAGAACTATGGTGGCTGTGGATCCACTGTAGATTTCTTCCAGTATGTTCATGTAGGGCTCTTCGATGCTCTGATTCCGTGGTGTTTGGATTACTGCTTATGTCTCGACTGAGTCAAACGCCTTCTCGTAATTTATAAAAGCTATATGTCGCGGTTGATTGTATTCCGCGCATTTCTCTAGTACTTGATCAATAGGATGAATATGGTCTATTGTGGAGTAGTTCGTACCAGATCCTGCTTCATCGTTTTCTGGCAGGATGGAGCAGGATGAAGGCAGTCGCCGCCTCCTTCTGCCCTGCGCAATATGTCCGCTGCGGCTTCACTTTGATATTTGGGCGGGTATGCGGGACCATAGAGTTTCCCACAATACTTACTACAGGGAACTCTGGCGCTAGTGTCTATGGGAGCTGCAACGCACGGCGCTTCAGGGAGCATGGGAATCATGGAGGAAGGAAAGGTAAGGAGAGGGCATGCCCAGCTGGCGCAGGGCGTAAAAAATGTGGCGGAAATTTCGTCACGCGCGGCCATATTCACTAGGCACAATGGCGGCGTTTTGTTATTGTCGATGTAGTGCGGTGCGGCACCGTTCAGGTGGTCCAGCGGCGGTGTGCGCGTTTTCATGGGCCTCGCACCTAACCGTGGCGTACTGCAGGTGTTCGACAGCATCCATTCTGTGTGCGGCATTGTTAGCTACGCGATTTTCCCCCGGTGGTGGTTGTAACCAGGTGTCTGAACTAGAAACCACGGAACGAGCGCGCGTATACGTACTCCGAATTTGCAGCGTCCATCAAAATTATGCTGAAAAGCCATCATAGAAGATAACGACTGTGCTCAAGAATTCATTCAGTGAATGCCTTGCAGCTTGGTGAAAGTTATGCACTGTTGCTTCTTATGACAACGGACGATGCATTTGCGCTCCACAGGCCCTTATTAAGACTGTAATCTAATCTTGCTTTTCATGTTCCTGTACAGTTACCGGTTGGCGGTAGGCGCTGAGCTCTGTTCCAGATACGGAAGACAGAAACAAGCGCCTTCTCTTTATTTTCCTCTCATGACTAGCCATTTATCCCAGAGACATCTTCCCTCGCATTTGGCTGGCTTTCCCTGGCGTCCTTAGCGGCTGTGTCGACGCGTGAAGCTTCCCGCAGACCTTTTCTCACGCATTCCTTCGGCTAACTTTCCCACCTTTCGCCCTAACGAGATCCTGGTCTCCGTTCTCCGTAGATAGAGAGAGAGAAATAACGTTTATTGCACCCGTCTAGAATGACGGGGGAGGAGGCTTTGGCCTCTGTCCCCAATCATCCCCCTAGTCATCGGCCGAAATCCCTTGGGACTCGGCGGCGGTCAGGGCGAGACCGATGACTTGACGCTGTTCTTCGGCGTCACGGCTGTGTAATAAGGCCTCCCAGGATTCTACGTTTCTACTTGGATCATTGTAGGATGGGCAGGTCCATACCATGTGCACTAAACCCGCAGTGCTGTTGCAGTGCGCACATCTGGAGTTGAACACTTCCGGGTGCCATTTACTGTACAGGTGAGGGTTTGGAAACACCCCGGTTTGCAATTTTCGCCACATAATTTCCTCCTTTTTGCTCAGCTGTTTAGCTGCCTCTGGATAAATCTTACGTAGCTACTAGTGCGCGTGAATCACACTGGAGACGTGTTCCCACGCACTTTCGGGTGGTCTTCGCTGTTTTCGTCCTAATGAAATCATGGTCTTTCGGATATCCGTAGGAACCAGTGCGCGTCGGACAAAAGAGGGGCGAAAACAAAGAGGCCGGCACAAACTCAACGGGCTGCCACGCACACAATTAAGCTCCACCGACGCCGACTTTACTGGCATAATTACGGACCTCCGGGTTTATTGCAGGAAAGACATTTTTTTTCTTTTTTCATCGTTGTGTCTAGCCCACAGCCTGACCGAAAATTTCATAAAACGTAAAGAGAAGCGCAAAAGGGGAAAAAAGTGATCTGAAAGAAGCTGTACGAATTTTGGTGCCTGGTTCGTCGCGCCGCAATGTCCGAAATATAATCTTTATTTTCACAGAGATCACATCCAATAAAAAAATCTTAACGTGCAACTTACCGTGTTTATCGTTAACGCCGGCAGTGCAAGAGTACAACAGCCATACGCAGAGATTTCGTCAACCGCATCGCGGCAAGACAGCGTGTTGAAATCCGTTACGTTGGTTTCGGATAGCACCGACGCACGTGGCGCGCAGGCCACGTGCTTTTTTGAGACAGAGAGGGAGTCGCGCCTTCTGCTTCGCATTCACATGTAAACAAGAGAGGAGAATTTGCCTATTCAATATGGCCGACTTTCGGCTTCATCGCGGCTTCCCACCTTTTTCTTTCCTCCGTGGCGGCTTCACAACGAGTGACGTCAGGGCCTCTCCTTACATTTCTTTCCTCCGTGGTACTACCCATCACTCCCATGGTCGCTGAACGATCGCAGCGCCAGAGTGCTCTCTAGTTAATTTTGAGAAACTCTATGTGCGGGACCACCACTCCAGTAGTTTTAGTATACTCAGAGAGCCTCCTTGGCGGAGATCACGGAGGAAGGAAAGGTGGCGGAGGTAGGTACTGTAGAACACTGTACCAGAAGCGAACGAGCACATCGAGGCACTCTAAGCTCGCGTAGACCCTAGCGCCACATTACCCTCTAGGTGTTATTGTATGAAACTTCATGGGTTACCGCGGCTAATATGAGCATAGAGTTTAAGTTTAGGAAACTATATGAGCTTGAGGAACACAATTCTAGTGCTGGGAGCACGCTAAAAATGGCCGGCAATCTCGCCATCTTTAGCGCGCTTTCAGAGTGAAAAATGGTGGGATCACCGGCCGTTTTGAATCCTGCTAGATACCAGTGATATAAATCACTAAAGGTGACAGTAATTCGTACATGAGTGGCGTTATAAGTCACAACTTGCTACTAGTGGGTACATAGCAACTCGTTGCCGAAAAAATTTTGACATGAGTAAATTTGATGTCAGTGCTTCTTTATATCTTGGAACCCTTGAGACTGTTTTGGACCGCTCACAGTGATGCTAGTAGGCCACCATGGTCAATTGCTCACGTGATAATTCGCATAGTCACGTTGGTTTTTGTTTTGGCGGGCAGATTTGTTTACGACGAGCGGCGAGGTACCTTTTGGCTGCATGCTTTGGCGGTGACAGCTTCCAAGTTGACAACGCACCATGTTCGTCTACGTGGAGTACACGCCTTCACTCAAGACTGGCGTTGTGGAATACACGCGTATTCACTGCTCTCCCATGGAACCTTTCAATCCAAAGGACGTGAATGACTTCAGCCGCTCGAGGACTTATTATGTTCGGTCGTGCCACAAAGACAGGCTCTACGAAGCGATCAAAGTCATCCACATTACGGGTAAGCCAACAAATGTACATTCTGGCCTATATTCCTTTCTCTCGTACCCTCTATTAAGCGATCTTCGTCCATAAGTCTAATGTCTGGCGTGGTAGAGCCTGTGGTGCAGTGCCAATCAAGATTCAGACTGATCGGAATCTGATTTCTCAGCAGAGCTCCTTTTAGCAGCTCCTGTAAAGGAAACGATCACGATAAAGAAATTCGATCTGGGCTGGGAATGATCGCAATAAAATGTAACCGTGTGACAGTGGTATGCTGGTGGCCACTTGAAGAAGTAGTCGGCTCGCAGGGCATAGCGCACAAACTGCTTAGATATCGTTAAGTAATGATGCGCGGGAGCCATATTATGCAATCAGAAAGTGAGCAAGAAAAGCGGTCGTCGTCGCAAGTTCTATGGAAAGTTCAGCCTTGTTTACTAACAGCTTTTCTTGCCAGCCCTGTGGAAATGTTCGTGCATGTGTGTGCATATGTGTACGCTTAAAATACAGTTCAATTTTATTCAATATTTCTCAAGTGTTTGGCGCCCACAAAAAGAAAGAAATTTTATGCATTAGTATACATAAGGAAAAACTGGTTTGCAAAGCAAAATGACAAACCTACTCACTGACTACAAAACAGTGCAACCAAGACACAAGTATCTGCATCAAGGAAGATACACAAACGTACAACAATGCTACGAGGCATTCACTGTGTCACCGGTGAAAAAAAAATAACACGATTAATGCATTAACTAAAATATGAATCGTTGCAGAGTTGTACATATATGCTTCCCAGCTCATTCAAAGATGCCAAAGCTAAATCAGTACCAATTCTCTGCTGGCCCGTTTAATAATTTTTGTAATCTCTAGTATTTGCTTTCCACAAGCTGTGCCATATTAGCAAGATAATAGATGGTAGCATAGACAAAGGATGTGGACAAAACAAGACATGTTCAACACACAGCACTACCCAGCACACTTTCCATTTCTCATATGGTGTGTGCAGTGTTTAGGGATTTTTTTTTTTTTTTCAACATCGCGATCGACTTCAGGAGGAATCTTTTGTTGTTTGTTTCCAGCTGATGTTGTCAAAGTAATCTGAAATGGCATATGCAGTTTACGTTTACACTTTTAAGCTTCTTGAACATGCCTCGTATGTGACTTCACTAAGGAGCTTTATAAACTGTGCATATCCTTTGAAGTGAAATAAGTCACAAATAGTTCTTTTTCTTGCCGGCTTTAAAGAAAAATGAGCGTTGTGTAAAATATGATCTGACAGTTTTTTTGAATGCCAAGCATTTCTTAGCGAACTTCGGCGACTTTTTTTATACCAAAATTGGTATGGGATAACATGAAATCATGACATGTATATCATGAACATCATGATTTACATTTCATGGTTTTGCTGTTTTCGCAGTGGTTTCGTTCACATGACATGTTGCAAAACTGGTATGGTATGGCATGACAGCATGGCGAACATAAGTGACAGGCCCTAATGTGAAAATCATGACATGCATGTCTTGAAAGTCATGACTACACGCCACGCTCAAGATGCGCTCGCGGTCGTTTCGCTAGCTTCACGTATACCAAATTTAGTATTACAGGACGTGAATGAATGACGAAGGTATATGACCGGTGCAAACATGATAATCATGACATGGATGTTATGTAAAACGTGACTACATGCTACGTTCATAGCGCCCTCACAGCCGTTTCGGTAGCTTCGCATATACCAAACTTGGTATTACGTGACGTTAATACACGACAAACTCTAATTTCAGGTTCAAACATGATAATCATGACACGGAAGTCATGTACGACACAATTTATGTCCACCTAGTAACACTGTGCTAACATAAAAGTGGCATATCGACCTTCTTCATTCATGCTTCGCACACCATTGACTCCCTCTGTACGCGGGATCTGACATTTTTTTTTACAACAAATTAACGTGAGCATTCCAGGACCGATTATTAGAGAGAAATATACCCTGGAGTTTGAAAACTTTCTATAACTTCTATTTTGGAATTGTTCAGCAGTAATTGCTAAACTGCACAGAGTTGTTTCACAGGTCAACAAAGCAGTCCTAATTTTGGTTATGTGTAGCTTTCAATGATTATTTGTGGTCTACAAGTAAATTCTATGAAGTATCTTGCTTGCTCGACTTGATGGACATGCAACATGCTAGCCAGCAAGACGCAGGCTAGTATCATAGTGTACAGAATATGTTTCGTTCTATGATCAATGGTAATAGTGTTGCTAATTTAAAGAACAAAAGAGTACCCAGAGTGCTTCCCTATGAATGACGTAAATTAACATATTTGGAGAAAAGTGACCATTGGCCATGACAGACTGTGATCTACGGTTTAGGTACGATAAAAAAAAAGCAAGGGTTTTCCTTTGTGTGCTATAGTTCTATATTTTAATAATTATAAAGTGTTAACAAGATCTTCATAGTAGATCTTTCATAAAATCCAGAAAGTTGATAAGGAGCAAGCGTTGAGTTTCAAACATTTCAAGTATTATTTTTTTCTTGGTCAAGCAGTTCCACCTTAATAGACCTTATTTTTATGAAGCCATTCTGGGAGTCAGAATGTTAAAATAACAAATGAATGGCACTGAATATGGTAAAATGATTTTTTCCAATTCCTCCGAAAATACTGGTAGACTGGAGATTGGACTGTAGTTTGCAAGATTATTTTTATCACATTTCTTGTAAATTGCTTTAATTTTAATAATTTCCATCTTATGAGTAAATGCAACACATGAAAAGAAGCTGTTGAATTAACTGCATTGAGCAATGTAAGATTAAGTTGAAGTACTAATTGCAATCAACACTTTTGGGACATAATATTGTCTTCAATGAGGTGAGTGTTTGGGTATGTTGCATTTGATTAAGATGAACACATTCCCTTACACTGTTGAACTTTGAGCTGTGAAGATGCAGCTTTTCTTTGATCGACAAGCAACAGTGCAAGGCACCTTTTTTTTTATCTTTTATTTCCTGATGTGCCTGCATGTTGGAAGTAGTGTACCTTCAGTGGCTTTCCAGTTTTTGCCTCAGCGAATTGCACACCATCCACGCTTGGTTGTACTGGCTTTACGCTGTGCATGTGAATATTGTACTGTGCATTCTCATAATTTGTAGGAATAGACTGGCAGGCCAGTTAACTCACGCTTGTTGGCAGCAGAACAGGGCAGCCAAAAAGATTAAGGCAGCTTCACACTTGTAGTGAATAAATGGGGACAAGAAACAGTGAAAACTGAATCAAGGATGAAGAAGGCTCGATGATTTGCACACTGACGATAGTGCCTGATGGTGATGCTTTAAATATGGCTCATACCCACTCAGGGAGATTGGCCAAGAAGTGATTACATAAGTTAGACATGTTCGATATTGAATACTTATGAGAAAAATAATGTGCATAAAACGAAAATAGTGCAATAAGTGTTGTTCTCCCTATTTAGACCAGACAGAATAGGTAGTCACTATCTTGACTATAACTGACATGCTTAAAGGAGCCCTGACAAGCTTTTTGAGCATGGTTAGAAAACGCTGCCAATCAGTAGTAGGGGCTCCCAAGAACATGCAAGCCAAATGTTACAGCGCAGCACGCGGCCTGGAATTCATAATAAATTATCAAAGTCAGCTAAAAATTGCTTTCTTTTCCCTCAACAAATGGCAGAAGATGCTCAAAAATCACACTTATATTGCCGATCTATCAGCCATTGGCTTATTTGAACATGGCGCGCTTGCTTTTTGCAGTGATCACCGCGAAGAGGCGATCGCTCGTCCACGGGATCACACTGTAAAAGCCATTTTTTATTCAAAGAAATGAAAAGATAAAGGGGCTCAAGGTCATGAGGCATGCGTGACGTTTTTCGTGTGCCCTTCCCATCCCTCCCTGCTTAGCTTCCAGTGCTTTCATCGACACGAGAGAAGAGAGAATGCGATTGCAGCGTGTGACAAATCTTTGTAACTCCGCTCGTAGTGGACGAATTCTTAAAAATTTTGCGGCGTTGGTTTTGTGAAGCAATACACTTTTCCAGTTAATTAATTCCATGGTTACTCAGAAATGTGTTTCAGGACCCCTTAAAAAATAATTAGTACAGGGTTCGTATAGGTCCTTGAAATCCTTGATTTTGAAAAATCTATTTTCAAGGCTCTTCATGATCCTGCAGTTTTTTGCCATCCTTTAAAATTCTTGAACTTCGTGAGCAGTGCACTCTCATATTGGCATCGTGACCTCCTAAATGTGGTAGATTGGCGTCTTGAACTCCCCATTTCTGAAGCAGTAATGCAGTGTGGGCGCACATGATCTCGTTTTGCAAAAATGCATGTGAAATTAGAATGTCACATGAAGAAGGGCAAGAAACTTCATAGATGCAACGCGCTGCCAAGCACAAAGGACACACGAAGAAAAAGCGCTAAGGATGAGTGCTGATGAAGAACTGTCGCAGCTCGACACTGGAAGCGTGCTGCTTAAACACCAAAAAGGATGCTACAAAAGAGCATCACAAAATGAGTGTAAATAACCACTGCCATAGTTGCTACTTCCTGGTTAGTGAGCAACATGCTGCAAGTGTCCACCGTACACAAGCCAACACTCTTAATGGGGTGGTGCCATCTAATTTCAAGGCTGTAGCAAGCATCGTGTGGGTTTTATCTATACAAGCAAGAAGCACTTCACATGAAATGCAGGACTTTGGAAACGTTTAGAATATATTTTAAGTCACTTCCCAAGTGTACCCAATTGCTCATTCTCCTAATCGAGGATCATCACGAGCACGTCCAATACTGACATGGCTCTATAGGAAGGGCAACGAAAGTTGTAGTGATGTTACATCAGATCTCTAGTGAGGCAGTGACCTCCAGACTTCAGCCTCGTACATACGAGCAAAGCATCACAGCTGCTGCAGCTAGCGGCGCGTTTGTTTTGCAGGTGCTTGTGTGGCACATGTGTGCGAGAGAAGACAATACTCAGCATGACTCGTGCAGCTTTGTGATCTCGTGGCTAAGTCGGCTACATTGTACATACCTGCGCAACTTGGCGCCCACAAACAGGAACTGAAAATCGTTCACATCAATAAGGCAAAAATATATAGCGAGAATAAATTAAGCTTGGTGCGTGTATCATGCTTGTTGGAGCTACCCTATTATCAAAGCTTGCAGCAAAGAGTGTGCAAGCCATGTGGCACCATCCCTTTAAGGCCTGCCTACACACGTACATATATTATATACGCGTTGAAGCCCGTCAGCACGTAACTTTCTGGCATGGCCGCATGCCCTCTCCCTAGGAGAGGAAAAGGGTGGGAGAAGTTGTTAAGACTAGATTTTTTTTGTTATTATTGGGATATCTATATACCTGTTGTAAGTGCAATAAAATTCATCTTTTTTTTTTATTTTAGAGTGAAAAATTCCAGCTTAGCATGCCACTTTGAGTCCTTGATAAACTTGCTACAGGTCTTGGGATGTCCTTGAATATCCTTGAATTTACTTTTTGGCAACTTGTACTAACCCTGGATTACTAATAGTAATCATAGTAAAAAAGATAACCCTCTACCTTTTTGTATGTTAAACTTTTCCTGCACTAATAACACAATTAGCCAGTGCCTTCATCGTTTTTGTTTTCAGTTTTCGTTGGTTTGTTGCATCTGAACATGAACCAAGCAGGCCAGCTTTTCAGACTTCTCAAGCATAAAGGCCAAACCCCATAAATGCGAAAATTCACGGGACAGCGACGAGTGATGCTATAAGCGACAACACAGAGCGTTCGCGCGGTGGTGGTTATCGCGTGACCGCGGTGGTGGTTATCGCGTGATTGCTCGATTCTCTAGATTTAGAAACCGTCGCCCATTGTTTGGAAGTGCTGTGGTAAAAGCGCCGGAACAGGATGTACATGACTGACGTACTGCCGGTCCCCTCCATGTGCCGCGAAAACACCACCCCCTCTCATGCTCCCTAGCTCCTAGTACTCCGCCCGAGTCGCGTGTGCACAATAAAAAATAACATCATGTTTATGCACGTTCATATGAAAGAAGTGCTGCAAGGCAATGATAAACCCCTTCCATCACATTATACAGCAACACATTTTATTTTTACATTACATTCCATTTTAGAAAATTCTCCTTCACAATTCCATAATCAATACGCTTACAGCAAAAAGACATTTGGTAAGGGAAAACATGCGAAAAAAAAATGTGCTTGCCAACATCATCTTGGAATTCCAACACTAAATGCAGTGATGTAAATTTGGATTGAATGGTATTTTCTTAGTCCTACATCATTCCTTATCAGTAAAAAGGCCCCCTGAGGGGGCCATACAATTAATGTACAAAGTGTAAGCTAGTTTCATTGATAATGTGTGACCACAATACAAAAAACATACTTTGAGATCTATGACATCACGCACCAGTGATTATTCTGCAAAATTGAAAAACGAGAGTATGACTTTGATATTTGCTTGTATTAATGTACCGATGATTGTGAAACTGACAGCATAAGAGTTTGCAGAGCACAATTTGTCAATATAAACCGATTCATTGTTTTGGTGTGTCCTTTTAATGTGTCAGGATGCACTTGCTCTATGGCTTTGACTCTGTGACGCAAAAGGAAAGTCGAGCCATGAAAGTTTTGACATTTTCTGTTCACAATTTATGTTTAGGGCATAGTCCATATTTGAAAACCTATATCATCACTTGTTCTTGGAGAAAAAAAATGCATGTGTACAGTACGCAGCTATTTGCTTTCTCCTTTAATGAATATAGCTCATATTTATCAGCTTTCCTACTGTTCTCTGCGTGATGTTGTCATTTTCATGTCTGGTGCATTAATAACTCTTCTTGTGCCATGCAGAAACACTGGAGGAAATGGCCATCTTCAGGGCTACGAGGCCTCGGAGGCAAGCGGATCCAGAAAGAAACGACAGTAATATGGTACTTGTTGCAACAAACGACATTAGTATAATGGAAACGGTTCACACCAAAATGGGAAGGAAATCAAACTGCCGCGTTGTAAATTGTATAGTGACACAATTTACAACGCGGCAATTCATGCCCGAGAGGCTTGGCACGAATTTTTTCTTTTTTTCTGCCATTTCCTATGATGGTTCGGTGTTGACTGAATGGTGCTTAGCCTTGAAACTGGCAGTGGTAACATAAAAGAATTCTCCGATAGGGGGGGTGTAAAGCTCATTTACTGGGGAGAGTGGGTGCAAGAGAGGAAAGGGAAAAGTGCTCTGACCTTCTCCTCGTTGGCCTCCACAGGAGTGCCAGAAGGCTTGACCCAGCCTTCATAAGAGCCACTGGAAGACCTTTCACGTTGTAGTTACTCTCTAAAAAAAATATCTTGGCACCCTTTTTCTTACATTTACTGGTGCTCCAAAAGCGAAACGGGGCACACGAGCTGAAACCAAAGGACCCAAAGCTGCATGCCAGTGCAGTTCCTTGGTTCTTCGTTTATAAATAGAAATGATGCAACTAACTTCTGGCACGTTGCCATTTATAAATAAAGAACAACTTCTTTGATAGCGCATGCTGGCATGCAGTTTTATGTATTTTAGTATCGGTTCGTGCGCCCTGTTTTTCTTTTGGAGTAACTGTGCTTGTGTATGAGAA
Source organism: Rhipicephalus microplus (assembly GCF_013339725.1). NCBI lineage: Eukaryota > Metazoa > Arthropoda > Arachnida > Ixodida > Ixodidae > Rhipicephalus > Rhipicephalus microplus. The sequence goes on from NC_051168.1 coordinate 172,288,497, forward strand.
GGCAGGGCTAGACAACAAACACACAATGTCCACCATGCTGGTGGGGGGGTTACGGTGCTCGATTGCTGACCGGAAAGTTACAGGATTGTTCTCGGCCGCGGTGTTTGCATTTCAGTGGGGGCAAAATATTAGAGGTCCGTGTCCTGTGCGATGTCAGTTCACTATAAAGAACACCATACCGTCAAAATTTCTGGAGCTCTTCACTATGGCTTCCCTCATTATCATATTGTGGTTTTGGGACATCAAACTCCATATACTATTATTAATATTAACATATATACATTGAAATTATTAATGAGAACGAGATAAGAAAAAAAAAACGCCCTGCCTACCTCTCCGTTATCCTGCTATGCAGTTCTACTTTGTGAGTTTATGAGTTTCAGTGACGAAACAAACATTGAGCAAAACGTATGCCTGGCATACTAAAAAATAAATAAAACTAGCACTATCCACTTTATTGGGTATGTATGGGAATGAAACGTTGGAGCGTCCGTCAGTACGCTTTTCATCAGGAACACTCTTTCCTGCCTGTTTGACATCACGTGCTACGTGATGTAAAACAGGCAGAAAAAAAGTGTTCCACACTTGCCGTCATGGCTACAAGTAGCGCTAAGTGACGCACCCACGTTTCATTCACATACATGCCCAGTAAAGTGGTTGGGGGACAGCTGCCATTGTAGCTCAGTTGGTGGAGCACCCAATGCGTTACTTAAAGGTCACAGGTTCAGTTCCTGCCCACGGCAAGTTACCTTTTCGCCCACTTTTCATTTTTCACAAATTTTACATTGCAGTTACTTGTTATAACATTCCCTACACTTTCCTTGGCGTTTTCGACTCAATAATACTGTGTTTAACAAAGAAAATGAACCCTAAATGTACACTTCTTTCTTTCTTGTGGTAAAGGTTTCACCCAACTATAGCATGAAGCAGCATTTTCAATCTCCTTTTAAGGCCAACTGAAATGGAATTTGTTTTGGTTGAATCGATAGGCTGTACTTACAGGTAACCTTGCTTGGCAAACAATCTTAGGCGGGCTGATGTGCATGCTGTTTATTGGAAGCCTTTGTCGAGTACGTCAGATAATAGCTACATCTTGTTTCTGGTGGATACAGCACAAGCTCCAACACATTCCTTTCAACATAATTTAAATTTTGTGCAGCCACTCAAGCACAGCTCCTCATCTCAGGCAGTCTGGTGTCGCTTCTAGTAGCTAATGGGATCGCTAATGCTAGGACTTATTCATTATTAAATTTTAAAAACCTGAACAGTTATTATACTGAATAAATATGCCTGTCCATACAGCTCTATGCAAGGTGTACTCAATCACGCCTAAAATGCATAATCTTAGCATAGGCTGCTCTATGTAAAAATAATGCTTTTTGCTCACTTGTGGAACTGTCAGGCCGTCCCTGTCGCTAAGGTGTCAATTCTAAACTTGATGGTGCAGGTTTGATACACAATCGTGTTGGCTGCATTTGAACGTGGGTGAAATGCAAGAACACCCTTGTACTAAGTTTAGGTGCATGTTGAAAAAAACCCATGGGCTTATAATAACTTGGGAATCCTCCACTATAGCACAGGCTAGTTATCATATTGTGGTTCTAGTATGTAAAACCATAAATTTTATTGAACACTTTGCGATTGTAGTATCCACTAACACCACATTGTGGAGCCGCTAAGGTTGGCACACTAAGTCGGTGTCTTGGTGGCGGCTTAGAGGACTGACCTTAGGGTCATTGCGCTTAGCAGCTGCAGAGGATGAGAAAAAGATACATTGAGTTTTAGTCAGAAGCCTGCTATAACAGCTGTGGCTTAAATGTGAGTTAATAATTATAATAGTAATCTATAAGATTTTAGGTTCCAAAACAATGATATAATTATAAGACAAGATAGCGAATGACTTTAGAAATCTTAGCCACGCAAGTTTTCCTAATGTTCGCATTATTAAGCGAACAGGTCTCTAGCTTTTTTGTGTCCATCAAAATGTGGCCACCAGGGCTCGAATGCTATCCCGCGACTTCTGACTTAGCAATTGTGCCTCCCCAGGGAATTTGAACATAACCTTCTGATCTAGGTGCTGTTGGCATGTGAACTTAGGAACTCTACTCAACAGTAATCGTGGTTTTTGAACTTCAGAGCACCGTTCCAGTGTCCAGAGACCAAGAGCACATTCCAGAGCAGGAGAGGCAAGAGCAGATTGAAGCTGCCCTGGTGGAGTACGGAGTGGGACCGCTACCCAGTGGCGCTCTCGCTGACATGCAACGCAAACTGCAAGCACTGACGGAAGAGGTGGACCGACTGAGACGACAAGGCCGATGCAGTTGCATTCCGATGGCACCCGTAGCACGCGACGTTGTACCCAGAAGCACTTACACTCAACTTCAAAGGAAGCACCAGTCGCTTATGGAAAGGGTCAGGCAGCTGGAGCGATGCGAAAGAGAACTTCAAATACTCCAAAACCATAACAATCAGTCGGGTGAGTATATGAATGCACTTAGCTACTGCCTAATAGTGCTAGATAATTTATCATAAAATGAGTCACACGTAAGGCATCGTGATATTATGAGCAGCAGAAAACTTTTTCAACTATTTGAATGGCAACTCAATCACTTTATGAGCCTTACTTATATATATATATATATATATACATTCATAAAAGATAAAAATGGCATAGGTCCTGGCCAATGTGGCAGTGCACTTTGAAGGCACTTAATGGAGCTGTAGTAAATTTGTATTTCTTTATATGAATTTCACAGCGAAATTTGTACTAGTAGACCACACCACCCTGAGGCTTAACACAAAAGTGGTGCTGACAACTGATCTTTAATGAAACACTTAGCTTATTGGCACATTCAGCTTACGGGCAGTAGATGAATATGTACCCATGAATATGTACCCAGATAGCTTGATGCCAGTGTACTGTACATGTCCTAGTCAATGGCATTTAGTCATACCTGTTTGTCAGTTATTGTACATGCTAAAAAGAAAAATGTGTGCCTTTTGCATCAGTTGCGAAAGGCTGGAACCAACAGCAAAGCTAGTGTCTCTATCTTTTTCACAGTTTGTATTCCAAGGTGTTGCCAAAGATGCTAAGTTTTTGCCAATAGTACTAAGTATGACTAAGCTTGACTATATTTTAGGCATCTATTATGCACTTCACTCTCATCTGAGATGCACAGTATGTGTTCCTTTAGTTTTGGTTGCTTTCTCACACGGCGCATGTGATACATGGGTTTGTCAGGAACCTGCCTCATGACTGGCTGCTTCCTGATGGGCTTCTAGTCATGTGAGTAGCTGTTACCTGATGTTGTGGGATTTCAAGTTGTGTGACCTGTTAATTAATGATGCTGTGGACTTTTTACTCCCGCGACCGAGTTGCTATGTGACGCTCCTTATTTTTTTAGGCATTCGACGTACTCGCCACGATCAAACATTCCACGGCCAAACAGATTTGTGCGTGTGTTATGGGAGTGAAGCAGAAGATGAATAGGATAAAATGAGCGCATGCTAATTCATGAGTTTAGTATATGTACTATGAAAGTACATTCATGATGATGATTGTTTCTGGTCGCACTACCCACTGCAATGAAAAGCTTATTAAGCTCTGCTTTCGAGATCTCTCTATTAGTGACACATTTTGTAGCCAGTGTAAAGCAAAATGCCCTCTTTCAGAAGGACACCCAGACCATGCTGCTGGAAGCGAACGTTCAAGTAGCAGCTGCCCAGGAAGAGATGGTGACCGAAGAACAAGTGCCAAATGGCAAGTTACTTTTAGTTTTGTGCCTAGTCATCCAGCGACGCATTTCCAGCAAGGTGGCTGGCAAGCCATTCTTTTTGCTACTGACGTAAAGTATACCAAGAATGGAGGGCAAAATTGAAGAGGGGCATGTCCTGGTGACTCTGCGATCAAACAGGCAAAAGGGATGCATGTGAGCTCCATCATTCATAGTTCTGCGTGTTCCCTTTCGTATTGAAGGCCATCTGTGTTGAGGAAGGCAGACGCAAGCATTCTTCTGTGAGTGAAAACCTTGCGGTGAGTGCAAAGAATAATGATACACTCAAGGGTCATTATAACAAAGTTGTATCTTACATGAAAATAAGTTTCGTTATATTGAAACATTTGTTATAAAGGTATATTGCTAACACTGTATCAATATTAGCACCTTTTTTTGTTTACTTCGTTGTAATTGATATTTTGTTATATCCGGGTTCATTATATCGAGGTTTCAGTGTACATTAAATGCAAGTGCGTTAACAAAAATAAATCCTTAAGCAGAGTAAGTCAATGACGTTTTCCATACGCTTTTCCTTGTCTGCTTAAGTCCTTGTTTTTGTTAACACGCTCATACTTCAAGTATAAGGAATCACCAATTTGCCTAACCAGCCATTTTGATTAAGAATAATATCACAATTCTGAGCCGAAATCGAACCTTAGCCTTCTGTGCGACTGCCAGGTGTTCTAACACAGAGCCATACCAGAGCTTGATGTTGCTCCGGGACATGCTCTATACAAGAATTGCGTTAGTGCAAGGAGCCTCTAACAGACAAAATATTACTTGGCAGAAGCATTCTGTCATATCAGGCAGCACACCATGTTAATCTCACAAGCGGGCAGTACCCCATCTGTTACAAAGTGCTCAGCCATAATATAATTATTGTTGGCCAAAACATGAACAAGTGGTGCATATTGCCTTATGGATGCACAGTGGGTACTTCTCTACTTCGAAAGAATGTTGAATTATGGGGTAGTGGGCACTCCGCAGATGTACGGTGGTAGGCATTCAAGGAGCACATGCGACAGCCAATGTCACATGCACTGACACTCCCTTCTTCGTAGCACGACTCGGGTGTCAACTAAGAAGCGAAGAAAGGCATTTAAATAAGATGGCAATGCAAAAAGTGCCCTATTACTCTGCCACTCCCCGAAGTGAAGCATGAAGGAAGACTGAACAAAATCTTGCGTCCTGAAATTTTCAGCCAGATTGAAAGATTGGGTGCTCAAATCTATAGATGCAACCTCCTTTTCAGGCAGAGACTAGAGGAAATTAACGAATATGCCGTATTCACTCGTGTAATGAACTCACTTTTTTTTTTTCCAAAGAAGTTGACGCAAGTTTGGGGGGAGGCTTCATTACGCAAGAGAAAAAAGAAAGTCACTTGAGTTACTACGGTCAGAACTTCGTATGACGGTATTAAGAAACTTGCTGTCCAACCGATGATGGCCTTCAATTCAGTGGCAGGATAATTGAGCCCCTATTCAAGAACTTCCCTCTTCATAGGAACATACTGTCCTTGTTTTCACCCGCAAAATGCCTGACAAACCTTTTTTGTAGCCCGAAGCTGTTTTCCCCCATAACAAACAAGCACAGATCGACGCCAAGCGTCGTCCAGCCGCTCATTCCCCTCGCAGCAGAGGTTCAACGTAGTTCACTACGACAAACCCGACATCAAAAATGCAGTGTCGGCTGTCGCCGCATGTACAGTGCAGCCTTGCGAGTGAACCGCACCATTGCACCAAGTTGTGCTTTGTTGTTTGTTATCAGGCTGCTGTGCTTGCGTGGTGCTATAAGCAAAGAGGTTTTTTCATCACTCAATAGCGGAACTTATGTTTTGATTGATGTGGCACACTCTCAGCTGTTTAGCATGGTTCTTAAGCTATGTTTTTACTTTTATAGTTTGGTAATTTGCTATTCAATGGCGTAATTTAACATTTTTTCGATCGGTCAACGGCACTGGCTATCTCACCGAAATGAAATGAACAGATACGTGGAAAAGTATGCTTTTTTTTTTGGAGGACTAGGGGAGGCGGGGTTGACATGCTAGTGGGTTCTTTACATGAGTAAATACGGTAATGCATTTTTCACAAACTGTCGCGTCTAATGGTCGTTCTGGAATGTAGAGGAGGTAACATTGCGAAGTTTTATGCACAGAAAAATGGGCGTGTCAACAATGACAGCCATCGCCCACGTCTCTCAGCCCACTCAGGTCCCACTATTGTTCCTAAAACCGTTATGAACACCATCAGAAACACTCGGGTTCAAACCTGTCACCTACCAACCAGAGAATGCTGTGGCACTTGACCACTCACTCACTGGTCGGGTGATGTCTTAGTAGTTTTGGTATAACACATGCATTCTAAGAATGTTGTGCAAAGGCTCAGAAAAAAGTGTAAGTGCTCTGAGGAAAAATAAAAAAGCTTGAAACGCGACGATCTTGTTGGGAAATGAATAGCTAGCTGCGGAACTTTGCTTGTGTCAAGAATGATGGAGTAGTGGACTCCCGGTGATCAGCAATAAACAATGCTCCTGACTTGGGGTAAAGGCTATAGAGGGTGAGTCACAGGGTCCACCACGGTGATTGCAACATCACGGTTCGCTCAGACATGCAGCCACTGCTTGCTGGCATTGTTGCAAAAATACAGCCCAATGTTTTAAAACTAATGAAGTAAACTTTGCTTACCAGAACAATCATGTTTTCAAAGTAAAATTCAAAGTACTTTTTTTTTTTTTTAGTTCTCATTCAGTATCCCTTCTCTGCTACACTTCTCTCCCAGTGACTCAACTGTTGTGTTTTTGACCAGGTCAAAATACACTCTCGTGTAATAGGCATTGTCATACTGCCCAAGTTATTACCGTAATTACTCGAATATAACGCGCACCTTTTTTCCAATTAAGCGAGTTCATAAATCGCATGCGCGTTAGAATCGAGTACGAAAAAAAATGAATACGGTCATTCTATTGCTATCGGCATTCCAAAATGGCCGCCCCCTACGTGCGTCGGCATGGCGCGTCGGCCATTTCTGCCTATGTGTTCCCCATGTGCAGCACTTCGTACGTGTGCTGTGGAGTTCGTCATCTTGGTGTGCATTAGCATCGACAGCATGGAAGGGCCGACTCCAAAAACTCGACGAGTGCACCATGATGCCGCTGTTAAAAGAATGGTCATCGCGTGTGCCGAAACGTACGTAAATCGGGCTGCATCGCGGTCGTTCAGAGTTCCCAAAACGTGCGTGCGGGACTGGCGGAAACAAAAGCAGAAAATAGTCGACAGCATAGATTCACACAAAGGCTTCAGCGGACCACAGCAGGGTCGGTTTCCGCAAATTGAAGAGCTGCTCGCCGAGTATGTGCTTGAGCAGCAAGCGGCCCGTGACGACAGAACTGCTCTAAGTGTAGGCTATGCAGTTAGCCTTAGAAAAAAGGCTAATGCGGAGCCAGTTTAAAGCGAGCAGGTGCTGGCTAACTAACTTTATGAAGAGGAAAGGCTTTTCCCTCTGAAGGCGAACGGGCATATGCCAAAAGTTGCCGGAGGAGTACGAAGAAAAGCTTCAGTTTTCAGAGGTTCGTCCTAAACTTGCGGCACAAGAACGGCTCCCTGCTTGGGCAAATCGGGAATGCCGATCAGACGCCTCTTTACTTTGACATGCCTGGCACCACAACCGTCGAGAAGAAGGGAGCGAAGCAAGTTCGCGTGCTGACATCGGGCCACGGTAAAACTAGAGTGACGGCAATGCTCTGTTGCACGTCTGATAGGCACAAGCTTCTCTCGTACCTCATATTTAAACGGAAGACGCTCCCGAAAGGAGTCTTTTCCCCAAGTGGTGTTATCGTGTGGGCCAACGAGAAAAATGGGTGCGCGTTGCAATCGATGTCTCACTTTTTTTTTCCGTCGTGGAAACCGGGTGCGCGTTACAATCGAGGGCGCGGTAGAATCGAGTAAATACGGTAAGTGTTACTTAACAACCTAGAAGGTGCCTCTAGGAAGTCTTTAACGTTTCCTCAAAGGGACCCTGAAACGGTTTTGACGATATTGTACAGATCGGGCCAGCTGCACAAGTCCTAAAAATGGTTGTTTACAGACTCATTTAGGCTTTCTGCATTAATTGTGTAATTTATGAAGCTTCAAACCTGCACTGCAGATCACAGCATCTCACAAGGTTGGCGATGCAGCATTGTTGGTTGGTCACCGCTTGGGATGAGTTGAGCTCACAAAAGGACACGGACAAGAGGAAGAGGCGTACACACATGTGGTGTCGTTGCCTGGGGCGACGAAGCAGACTGCGGACAAGCTCGCACAAGCTCCCATAACACAACAAAACAAAACAAATGACGCTTTATTATAGAACAACTATATATATATATATATATATATATATATATATATTGTCACGTTAAAGAGACAGGAGACGTTTTTAAGGCGTCCTCACAAAAGTCCGAAGAGCGGTCGGCTCAGCGCAGCCAAAAACAGAACAATGGCACGAGGGGAACTGCCACTTCGTCTGCCTCTTTTGCGCTGGCAGATCAAGCGCGCGGCACTGCCCCTCCTCCCTGAAGAGCATCGCCTCGATGCTAAACGAAGCGTGTATCGTAAAAAAAAAACATTGTCACAGTGTGTGGTACGGTTTTAACCGCACCACGTGCACAATCTCGGGTCGTAGCTGTCGGCGTCGGGGTGGTTGGCTTCCGTCCGGAAGGACTTCGTAATTGACGTCGCTCACTTGTCGTAGCACTTTGTACGGGCCAAAATACCGACTGAGAAGCTTCTCAGAGAGACCTTTGCAGCGCACAGGGGTCCAAACCAACACCTGGTCACCTGGTTTATAATCGACTTGTCTGTGGCAGCGGTTGTAGCGCTGTGCATCGACGCCTTGTTGTTTCTTGATGTTTACGCGGGCTAGTTGACGTGCTTCCTCGGCTCGTTGCACGAAACACTCAGCATCTTCGTCGAGATTCTCGATGTTGTCAATGTCGCATGGGAGCATTGCGTCCAACATCGTCTGAACGTCCCGACCGTATAGAAGACGAAACGGAGTGAATCGTGTGGTCTCTTGCGTAGCGGTATTATACGCGAATGTTACGTAAGGCAGTATTTCATCCCACGTCTTGTGCTGTACGTCTATGTACATAGACAGCATATCAGTCATCGTTTTGTTAAGCCGCTCGGTCAGTCCATTTGTCTGAGGGTGATACGCTGTTGTCTTGCGATGCGTGGAGTAACTTAACTGAAAAACTTGTTCAAGGAGCCTTGCTGTAAACGCTGTTCCTCGGTCTGTGATGACACAGGATGGAGCACCGTGGCGTAATACAATTCTCTCGATGAAAAACTGAGCAACTTCACAAGCCGTGCTTTTAGGAAGCGCCTTAGTTTCAGCATAGCGGGTTAGATAATCTGTAGCGACGATTATCCACTTGTTGCCGGAAGATGACAAGGGAAACGGACCCAGGAGGTCCATGCCGACTTGATCGAAGGGTGTTCTGGGTGGCTCGATAGGGTGAAGTAATCCCGCAGGCTTAACAGATGGGGATTTTCGGCGCTGGCATTCGCGGCAGGCTTGAACGTACTGTTTAACGCAAGCGGCAAGTTTCGGCCAGTAGTAAGACTTTCGTACCCTAGCGATGGTTCGGGTGATGCCCAGATGGCCCGATGGAGGCTCGTTGTGGCAGGCAAATAGAATTTCCTCACGCAGCTCTGCGGGGACGACCAACAGGTAAGTTTTGTTGCTGGCGGCTGCGTTCTTCTTGTACAACACGCCCTGTCGTAAGCAGAAGGATGACAATCCGCGAGTTATATGCTGGGGCAGTGATACGTTGCGGCCCTCTAGATGTTCAATGATAGGTCGCAATTGAGCATCTGCTCGCTGCCGTAAAGCCAAGTCTGTTACGCTTACGGAGCCAAGGAAAGGGCAGTCCTCTTCGAAGCTCTGAGCGGCAGGCTCAACTGGCGCGCGTGACAACGTGTCCGCATCTTCGTGTGCACGACCGGACTTGTACACGATAGTGACGTCGTACTCCTGCAGACGTAGGCTCCACCTTGCCAGTCGTCCGGAGGGGTCTCTGAGGTTCGCAAGCCAGCACAGCGAGTGATGATCCGTCACTACTCTGAATGGACGGCCGTAAAGGTAAGGTCGAAACTTAGCAATTGCCCACACGACAGCAAGGCACTCCTTCTCCGTGGTACTGTAGTTTGACTCCGGGCGTGTTAGGGTTCGGCTTGCGTAGGCGATAACCTTTTCAATTCCCTCCTGCCGTTGGACGAGTACCGCGCCCAGACCGACGTTACTGGCGTCGGTATGAATTTCTGTTTCGGCTTCCTCGTCGAAATGTCCAAGAACAGGTGGTGATGCCAGGCGAAGCCGAAGCTCTGTGAATGCTGATTCTTGTTCAGCACTCCAAACGAACGGCGTATCGTCTCTAGTGAGTCTAGTTAATGGTTCTGCAATTTTCGAAAAATTGCCTATAAAGCGCCGGTAGTACGCGCATAGACCAAGAAACCGCCGCACACTTTTCTTATCGACAGGAGTCGGGAAGGCTGCGACAGCGGCGGTTTTCTCAGGGTCAGGACGGACGCCTTCTGCGCTTACGACATGTCCAAGGAACTTTAGTTCTTCGTAACCGAAATGGCATTTTTGCGGCTTTAACGTAAGGTTAGCCGTCCGAATCGCCTCAAGTACTTGTCGTAGTCGCTTCAGATGTTCGGAGAAGCTGGTTGAAAACACGACCACATCATCCAAGTACACAAGGCAGCTTTGCCATTTTAAGTCAGTCAACACAGTGTCCATCATGCGTTGGAAGGTAGCTGGCGCAGAGCAGAGTCCGAACGGTAGCACCCGAAATTCGTAGAGGCCATCCGGCGTGACAAAGGCGGTTTTTTCGCGGATTACAGAAAGCTCAACAACGTCACAAAAAAAGATGTTTATCCGCTGCCGCGTATTGATGACTCGCTTGACCGACTACGACGAGCGAAGTATTTTTCTTCCCTGGATTTAAAGAGTGGCTACTGGCAAATTGAGGTTGATGAGCGCGACCGCGAAAAAACCGCCTTTGTCACGCCGGATGGCCTCTACGAATTTCGGGTGCTACCGTTCGGACTCTGCTCTGCGCCAGCTACCTTCCAACGCATGATGGACACTGTGTTGACTGACTTAAAATGGCAAAGCTGCCTTGTGTACTTGGATGATGTGGTCGTGTTTTCAACCAGCTTCTCCGAACAATATATATATATATATATATATATATATATATATATATATATATATATATATATATATATATATATATATATATACATATAAGGTCGTAGGTTCGATTCCTGCTCACAGTTGGTAATTTTTTCATCCACTTTTCTTTCTTCTTATTTACATTCCATTGGTTTTAATAACATTCCTTGGCATTACTGTCTGTTATATCTCATTGATATTGTGTTAAAACACGGAAAAACGAGCCCTTAGCTATACACTTCTTTCCCATATATATATATATATATATATATCTTTGTGTGTTAAAAGAAAAAGTTACAACAACTATCAGAGAATACTTCATATACAACACTAATCTTTAATGAAGAAAAAGAAACGGAGTGCACAAGAGAAAACCCACTATTTATCGCACATGGTCATTGTAAAGTTTCAAAGGGTGTTCTGACTTCGTTGGTTGAGCACATACCAGAGCCGGAGAAAGTTGTGGATCAGGAAGGCGCGGGCCTGAAGCAGCTTGGTTGTTGGTTGGCCACCCCAGCGGGAAGAGGCTTACCTGCTTGTTTTTCAGGCGTGCTGGCATCCTGAGCCGCATGGGTGGTCGCAGAAACAGGCATGGCTGCAGCCGCCACTTGAGGTGCCTCACGGGCAGCTGGTAGCTCCAGATTTCCCTGTGATGGCTACACAGTTATGCTAGCCTCTGGCACGTTTCAAGTCTCCTGTGAATGCAAGGCATAGGAATATGAAGGAACTTTGGCAAGCTTAGATACATTCTATGTCTTGCCATCATCGCGGTCAAAAGAGGGAGATCCTCGTCGTTTGACCTCTTTATGAGGACTGCCAAACGACGGGTCACTCTCGAAGGTGACAGAGGGTTGCTTCTTTCGAACAAAGTCTCCAACAGTGATGTTGGTCATCTTTGTGGCTCGATGAAAGTGCGCTTGCTTCTTGCTGCTGTCTTGCTTTTGTTCTCACCCTGCAACACATCAAACCGAGCTTAATGGCTGGGTCTTTGAACAAAGAAGAGGTTGGGTATCTGACGACATCCAGACGTGTTCTCAACAGCCTTCTATGCAGCAACGGAGCTGGGGTGACCCTCATTGTCGCGTGTGGTGTGCACCAGTAGATGCCAAAGTACTCGATGACCGCTGGGCGGAGTGGCTGATATTCCAGCAACGCTGTATGTACGATGTTTTTGAACACACGGTTGAAGTGTTCTACAAGTCATTTGCCGGGGAGCAGTACAATGAAGATGTGACAGAGGCGTATGGCACGATCCTTCAGGAACTATTTGAAATCTCGGGAGCAAAACTGAGGGCCGTTGTCACACACAACTTCGTCAGGGCAGCCCTCTCGAGAAAATACTGAAAGCAGAAAGCTTGTCACTGTCTGCATCAACACATCGCTACAGAACTGTACTTTCAGCCACTTGGAAGAGCAGTCTACGAAGGTGATGACGAACCGGCAATTGTGTGGTGCTCTTTTCATGAAATTAACGATATCAATGGAGACCTTCTGCCATGGCCGCTCTGGAAGGGAAAGAGTGTGTAGCGAAGTTAGTGCATTCTGGTAAACTACGCAATTTTGAATAGCAAGCCCCACTTGTCTGTCCATTTCAGGCCACCAAAATCTGTCTTGGAGTCATGCCTTGGTGCGAACTGTCCCAGGGTGTGCTTCGTGTGGGGCAAGAAATACCCACAGGATAACCTGTGGGGCAAGGAATGGAGGAACTATGGGCATTCTCCATGCAAAAACAAGTCGACGACCACAGACAGTTTTTTACATGCAACAAAAAATGGCTGTACTGCACCTGAGACTAACTTTTGGGGAGGCTAAGATGATGAGACGGAAGCCTTTACTTGTTCCAAGGTAGCACCCTCCTGCAGAGACTGCTGGAACTGCTCTGTGTAGAGGCACAGTGGGGCAATGAGAGACACCACCTCTTCGTTGACCGAGGCATCCTCCTGCAAAACAGGCACTGGAAGATGGCACAGGGCATCTGCAACTTGATTCTCAGAGCCTTTGCGGTATTCTGCCATATAATTATAGCGCATAAGACACTCTGACCAGAGTGCAAGGGGATAAAGAGGACGTCTTCCTAAGCCATGAGGTGACAGAAGGAAAACCAAGGCTTGGCGGTCTGTATGAAATATGAAGTGCCATCTCCGAAGGTATGTGCGCCAACGCTCTCATGCCCAGACGCGTAGCTTGTCCCCATCCACTTGTTGAAAAAGAGCCCCGAGGCCGCAGTCAGACGCATTTGTGGAGACAACCACCGGAAAAGCGGGGTCGAACATTTGCAGTACTCAGCTGGATGACGGCAAGAACTTGACCTTCCGGAAAAAGGGTCCACAACATCACTCCACCTAAAGACTTGATTCTTGCGGAACAGAGCATACATCAGATCCAGAACTTCAGCAAGTCGGGAACAAACTTGGTGTAGTACTTGACTAAGCCGAGAAACGAACGCAGACCAGCAGCGTCAGTAGGAGCAGGGGTGTGCAGTATTGAATTCACTTATTCGGGCAGTGGTGAAATACCTTGGGCTGTGACCGTATGTCTCAAGAAGGACAATTCTTAGACACAAAAGGAGCACTTGTGGTTAAGCTTGAGCCCAGCGGCCTTGATGTGGTGGAGAACTGGGGCTCAATTCATCAAGTGCTCTACTTCGGTGCAGCCCAACATAGTAATATTGTCTATGTAAAACTATACGCCAGAATATCCCTTGAGAGTCTGCAACATCAGCTGCTGGAAAGTTGCAGGGGCAGACGCCAGCCCAGAGCATACATGCTTGAAACCAAACAGGCCGTCGCGAGTCACGAATGCAGTCCAGTCGCGAATGCATCCAGTCGCGACTCTCGTGGTGCAGCAGAACTTGGTGGTAGGCGAATACAAGATCCAACTTTGAGAAGATTGTTACACTGATGAGGCCGTTTAAGAGCTCTTCTGTGTGAGGAAGCTGCAAGCTATCAGCGATGACAGCTTTGTTAGGTTCCCGAAGGTCAACACAGAGTCGATTGTCACCGTCCTTCATTGACTCCCACTCAGAGGCATTAATGAACTCGGTGACATCCAGTTTTTCTAATCTATGGAGCCCTTCCGAAACTTGAGGTCGGAGTGTCAGTGGAAGACGTCAAAGTTTCGGTGTCACAGGAAGCACCTCAAGTCGAGTCTTGATGTAATGAACTCTTGGCAAACTCAGTGCCTGGGGCGAAGAGAGAGCCGAGCTCACTGGACAGAGTCTTGGGAAGGGGGCTGGCTGGCGAAGCTTGGTACGAGCCCAAGGTCTGAGCAGCGGCGAGTGTCGCCGACATGGCCAACGTCTCGAAGCAATGCAGGGACAAAGTAATGGAATGGCAACAGTGACAACGTTGCAAGATGTCAGCATTTTTCTGGTTAACGCTCTCACGGCCCAGCTTTTCCTCTAGAGTCGGCACAATAATTCTATGTGATCAGCCGAGCCAATGGGCAGTGGCTCACCTATCGGTGGCTATGGTGCTGGCTTCGACTTAGTGGAAGTGGGCAATGCAACATCATGCAAGCGTTCTCTCATGTCGCATCATGACGCATAGCTCCTTAAAGGTGCTGCTTAGCCCCAAGCACCCAAAGGAAAAGTTGAGGGTAAATACAGAGTGGAGGAAGGAAGTAGCTTCATATCATTCATAGCTCCCTTAATAAAAAGTGTTTTGACTGAATGATGGTGTGCCATTAATTTGCTCCAGTTTTAGCAAAAATGAAATGTCAAAAAACCATTTCAGGGATCCTTTAAAAGCCTCCAGCAGCATCTACCACACTCTGGAGAGTCGACTTGCATGAACCAGATAATCTGATACCAGCTAGCATTGTATTCACTTTCTTTTGCAAGGCCTTGCTGCCGGGAAAGTTCAAAGGCCTTTACAATACAACTTTAAACTCGAATAACTCAAAGAGTTCAAATAGCTTTATAGCAAATAGCAAAGGGTGGACATGTGATCTATTGAGAGCTGCCTCATGAAATCAGCCAGTTCATATTCAAGGTCCAGATATCTCCAAGTTTGCGGTCCTAGATGGTCTTTGCTTAATGACTTATACCGATGATTTTTTTTTTAGTTTTCACTAACTACAAATGCATGTCTCGTAATAGGCTACCTCCCTTTTGCTGCTCTCTTCCACATGTGTTACACATAAAGCCTCACTTATATGGAGCTCACACAAAGTGAACACAGCAAATCTGTGAAGCTGTTGTATTCATTCAAGAAGATATTCTCTCGGACAGAATTGTGCGTTAGTTGGACTTGAAAAAATGACGAAAGGCTTGTTAGCGCTGTGTCAGTTTTGCAGGTAAATGTATATCTTCAACAGATTCCTGTGACATTTCTGCCCAGGCATTACAGTGAAACAAGAAGAGGCCAATCCTGAGCATAGTGCCTCTGCTGAAAGTATGTATATTGAGAATTGCTTTTCTGTGCGTGGATGAAACAGTTCTTATTTTTTACGCTATCAAGATGCTGTCAAACTTGGTCCTAGTAAACTTATGTTGGGTGCTTTTCTATGAGTGAGTCACTTCATATGAATAACTTCTTTAAATAAAAAAGTTTGCTGCTTTTTAGAACAGAATAAAGAATAAATAATAATCATTTATTTTAATAAAATGCTTGGTTAGTTGTGTTGGGTGCTTGAGCTGGCCAAGAGACGTTATGTAATTCTGCTACACCTTGCTGATACTGTTATCATCTGTAGTCAGACAAAAAAGTATGAGTTACACCTTGTCTACTAACAGCCATTTCACGTGTGCCATGCCGTTGTGTTTAGTTGCCGCAGAGACTGCAATATTGCCGCCTGCAGTCACCGTATGATTTTTTAAACCCTGTGCACAGTGTGAAATCATCCAGGATGTAATTCCTAAAAAGACATTGTTGAGGTTCGAGGTTTATTTCTTTTTCCTGTACATAGGAAAAAACGAAGCAAAAGCAAAAGGCTATGAAGCCTGACGGAGGCTTTTGCTGAGAAATATAGTCTGGTACATAGCTCAGACGCAGATTAAAAAAAAAAACTTTTTACACAAAGACTAACAATCAGCAAATCAGCAAATTATAATCAGACAAATAAATGCTACAATTTGGAAAAGAACAGAACAATAAATAAATAAATAAATATGCATAACAAGACAAAATACCAGTAAAGAAAAATGTCATTATCACAATATGTAAAATAGATGAGATCAAAAACACATTTGCAGACATATAAATTTCAAAAGCAAACAAGAGCCCCGCAGGGGTGTCTGCACAAGTAGGCGTTTGGTGTGTAGCGACATTACGGACCTGAGCTAACGAAGGGGTTTCGACTCCCTCCCACGCCTAGCCGTGCGTGGCTGAGCTGTGTCCAGGGAAAAGGGGATCCTGGGGGTTGAGCCGACGCCGGGTGATTGGACCTTTAAGGCCCCTCGGCAGAGGCAACACACCCCTTTGGCCCCGGCTTCACGTAGACGGCACCCCTCGGCTGACCCACCCAGGGGAAATCGGCAGTCGCCTTTTCCTATCTCTCTCTTCCTACATCTTCGTCTTTATCTCTCGCTTTTTATTTGTCCTGTCATCTTCTCTCTTCCGTTTTACTTCCAAATTTCCTGCCGGCGAGGGTTAACCTGGTGTACCTACCCAGCTTAGGATAATTATAACAGGTTATAGCGGTGATGTATGGCTGGCGTCTACAAGTGTTCGCTTTCAACCTTGTAACGTCCACATGTTGGGCTCGGTGGTGGGTGCACCCATCGCCGCCGAAATTCATAGTATTTTATGGCGAAAGCTTTTCCCCCCCCCCTTCCTGATCGCTCCCTGAAAAGGTGGCACACTGAAGACACTTTCTTGTTTAACACACCAAAGCCGATATTTCCAAAGTACCGTGTTATCCACAGCCAGAACGAAAAGAAGACAGTCCGAGCGATTTCCCCTTTCCTTGTGTCGAAAACTCTCACGGAAGCAATAGGCCCAAGCTATCAAGTGACAAAGATGGGAAGTGGCGATCTTCTTATGGAGGTTCCTGACAAAGCTCAGTATACGAAGCTGTCTAAACTTGTAGCCTTTGGGGAAACCCCTGTTTCGGTGGACCCATACAGGTCTATGAACACTGTCCGTGGCGTAGTTTCCGATGATGATCTTACTGAGCTTTCTGAAAGTGAGCTGCTCGAAGGTTAGCAGGACCAGAACGTGGTCAAAGTCCTACAAATAACAATAAGTCGCAACAACAAACTGACCCCTACAAAACACGTAATAATTACCTTCGGAACAAGTGACCTACCAGAATCAAACGAATCCGGCTATTGTAAGCTCCGTGTAAGACCATACATTCCCAACCCTCGTCGTTGTTTTAAGTGTCAGCATTTCGGGCATGGATCGCAGAGTTGCAGAGGACGTGCCACTTGCACAAAGTGTGCATCCGTCCAACACATATCAGAAAACTGCACCTCGGAAACAACTCATTGTTCGAATTGTGAAGGAGACCACGCTGCTTTCTCACGATCATGCCCCACATAGAAAAAAGAGAAACAAATAGTAGAACTTAAGGTGAAATTCAGTGTCATTCCTAGAAGCACGTCAACGTCTCGCACTACACAACCCATCTTATCCCTCCTTCGCAGATGTGACGCGCCGGGGCGCCGCGGTCGTCCCACCAGTGCCCCCGGCTGGAGCAGCCTGTACTGCTCCACCACCTGACAAACAGGGCCAGCAGACCCCTGTGTCTGCTGAACCTCGGACCACTGCAAGCGCAGTTAGGTCCGAAAGTTCTGTGACCATGCCTGCCGAGCAGGCACCATCCGCCAGCTCAAAAGAGGTGATGGATACAAGAAGGATAGGCGCAACTCTTTGGAGCGCGCCAAAAAAGAAAAAAACCAAAATACAGGGCCCCCAAATGGCCCTGTAACCTAAGGCAACACTTTTGTACACACAGCACCACACAAGACTAAAATGACACAAATACTACCGTGGAATGTCAGCGAACTGCTGAGAAACCTCAACGATATCCAGGAGCTCTTACACGAACATACACCAAAAGTGCTGTGTGTGCAAGAAACACACTTGAAACTGAAACACACTAACTTTCCACGCAATTACGTTATCGTTCGAAAGGACCGGAATGATGCCATTGTGCCATCCGGTAATGTTGCCATTATAGTCAATCAAGGGATCGCATGCACACACCTACCACAACAAACATCCCTTGAGGCAGTGGCTGTTCGAGCAGTTCTTTTAAATAAGCTCGTCACCATCTGCTCTCTATACATACCTCAACAACACCGTCTTGAAAAGCATGAATTCCTCATAGACGAACTTCCAGAACCTTATATTCTCCTTGGAGATTTCAATGCACATAACAATCTATTGGGTGACTCTCGCTGCGATGCTCGAGGTCGCTTGATTGAATGGTTCCTTTTTACTTCTGGCGTGTGTCTTTAAATCGGAAAGAGCCCACATACTACTGCCTCGCCAACAATACCTACTCGTCCATAGACCTCAGTATTGTCTCTCGATTCCTCCTTCCTTTACTGACATGAAACGTCATCAGTAATCCTTACGGAAGTGACCACTTTCCTGTAATGCTACGCACACCCATATCAAATGAATATCGCCCACAGGTCCCCAGATGGATCACTGACAAAGCTGATTTGGAACCGTTCTCGCAGATTACTCACTTAAGTTGGACTGACATATCTAGTTTAAACATAGATGCAACACAAACATAGGTACAACACTTTTCAGCTTTTATGACCAACGCTGCGATGAAATGCACCCCGCAAACTTCTGGACTGCCTGGCAAGCGAAGTGTCCCATGGTGGAACTCTGAATGCACGCAAACAACAAAACAAAGCATGGAGGTTGCTACGGGACTCGCCGACAACAGATAATCTTGAAAGCTTTAAGAAAATTAAGTCCCAAGGCAGGAGAACGCGCCGGTAGGCTAGGAGAGAAAGTTGGCATAAGTTTTTATCAGGTATCACTTCATATACACAAGAAACTAAAGTCTGGAACATGGTTTACAAGGTAGCAGGACGACACGCATCTTCACTACCTCTCGTAGACGCACAAGGGGACACCTTGGAAGACCAGGCGAACTTCCTCGGTGCCACTTCGAAGAGGTGTCCAGCTCTTCGCATTATACTGCAGCTTTTTAACGACACAAAAGAAAAATCGAAAAAAAGAAACTACAGCAAAAATTCTCTAAACATGAGTCGTACAACAACCCTTTCTGTTTGGCCGAGTTACAAGCATCGCTATATGTCTGGAATAAATCAGCTCCAGGTTCGGACCGTATAGTATACGAAATATTAAAACAACTGCCTCCTGAAACGCAAAGAACCCTGCTTTCCCTGTATAACGCTATTTGGTTTTCTGGTGAAATCCCTTCTGTCTGGAAAGAAGCCATTATTATGCTGATTTTAAAGCAAAGCAAGGATCCATCTACTGTTAGTAGTTACAGGCCAATCGCTACAAGTTGCATGTGTAAACTATTTGAAAAATGATAAATCGCCGACTTGTACATTACCTTGAAACAAACAACCTGCTCGACCCATTCCAATGCGGGTTTTGAGAGGGTAGATCCACCACCAACCACCTGGTACGTATCGAGGCACAGATCCGAGACGCTGTTGTCCACAAACAATCATTTCTTTCTGTGTTCCTCGATATCGAAAAAGCCTACGATACGACATGGAGATTCGGAATATTAAGAGATCTGTTTAATCTTGGTGTGCCTGGCAGGATGTTTACTATTATCTAAAGCTACTTGTCCAATCGTACATTCTCTGTCAGAGCGGGCAGCATTCTTTCCCGAACATTTGTCCAAGAAATAGGAGTACCGCAAGGTGGTGTACTTAGATGTACTCTCTTTGTTGTCAAAATGAATTCTTTGCGTCTTTCTATCCCACAAAATATGTTTTACTGTACATATGTTGATGACGTCCAGCTTGGATTTAAGTCTTGTAACCTGACAATTTGTGAGCGGCAGGTTCAGCTTGGCTTGAACAAGGTCTCCAAATGGGCTGAGGAAAACGGATTCCGATTACACCCCCAAAAAAGCATGTGTGTCTTGTTCTCTAGAAAGAGAGGCACTCGCCCTGACCCTGACATTCAGTTGCATGGTCAACGCCTGTCTGTTAATGCCGAATACAAATTCTTAGGCCTGATTCTGGACACCAAGCCAACCTTCGTACCACACATAAAGTATCTAAAAAACAAGTGCATCAGAACCATGAATGTTCTAAAAGTGCTGTCACGCACTACGTGGAGGAGTGACAAAGAGTGTCTCATGAACTTGTACAGGAGCCTCGTATGCACTTGCTTGGATTATGGAGCAGTAATCTATCAGTCTGCGACACCCACCGCCCTAAAGATCCTTGACCATATTCACCACCTAGGCATTCGCCTCTCTACGGGTGCCTTGCGCACTAGCGCTGTTGAAAGCCTGTACGTGAAATCGAACGAATGGTCACTCCACCTACAGCGATGTTACATGTCTTTTCTGTATTATCTCAAAGTGAAGGCAGACCAGGACCACCCTTCACATTTCACAATTGATGACATGTCTACTTCTGTTCTGTTTGAAGACCGTCCATCTCTGAGACAACCGTATTCACTACGTGTGTGGGGCCTTTTTGAGGAAACCGGTGTGTCGGTCGAATATCGTTTGATGGCTCCCGCAGCATGTCGGCCACCATGGCGGTGGCAATTGATAGATTGTGATGTGTCTTTTTTAGAGATTACAAAGCATGCACCCATTGCACATATCCGCGCATACTTCCTAGAACTACAACAAAAGTACACATGCCCTGAGTTCTTTACAGATGCATCAAAGTCCAACACTTCTGTTTCATACGCAGCCATTGGCCCATCCTTCTCAGATACTGGCATCCTGCATCCTGATGCCAGAATTTTTACAGGAGAAGCCTACGCAATACTTGCAGCTGTTAAACACATTGCACATATAAAACTACAAAAAGCGGTAATTTACACGGATTCTCTGAATGGGGTGAAAGCCTTGAAAACACTTACAAAATGCAAAAACCCAGTTCTTGAGTCCCTTTATTCACTCTTATGCACAGTCTACTCATCCAAACAGCATGTTGTAGTCTGCTGGGCGCCGAGATATACAGGAAAACGTTTTGGCAGATCAGCTGGCTGCATCCGCCAGCAACGATACCGCTAATGCATCTATACCAATCCCGGCACTTGACATGAAACCTTTCCTGAAACGAAAGCTCAGAGGTTATTGGCAAAACATGCGGAACAGACACACAAGTAATAAACTACATGTTATTAAGCCACAACTTGGTCATTGGCCGCCGCTATCAAAATCGCGACACACAGAAGTAACACTTACAAGGCTAAGAATAGGACATACATACTCTACACATTCATATATTCTGTCTGCCGGTGATCCACCATTTTGTGCGAGATGTGGAGAACCACTTACGGTTCTCCACATCCTCGTCCAGTGTAATGAGTTGGACGCTCTAAGGAAAAAGCACTTTTTACTGCCCTACCGACAGCAGCTCCTACTACACCCTGGGATGCTTATCGGTAAGGATTCGGTTTCTGAAATTCACTCATTGTTTATGTTCCTAAATGTTGTACATAGTTTTCACTGCACATTTCAAGGTGATCTGTAGCAGGACCTGTGGTGACTACATCTCCGCCATTGTCTTATTATCATGACCTTTTGACATTCACTCTCACTGCACATATTTCACGCCACTGTCATGATTTTAATACTTATGTTTTTACCCGCGTTAGCGTGAGGAATTTTAAGGCCACTATACAGCCACGCACCATATCATTGTTCACATCTTATGTCTCTGAAATGGCGCTCTTCGGCCATCAATTGGCCCTTGTGCCAAAAAGCATCACACCATCAAAAGCAAACAAGAGCATTGAAACTATACAGTTAACAATTCGTACACATAATGTAATAACTAATCGAAATAATATATTACACATATTCAATGCAGTTATGAAGTAGAATTTTCATGAATGTATTTTGTGAATTTTTTTATTTAGGTCAACAACATTTTCAAGTTTGTTGAGAAGACTGGGTATTTGATAGTTAGTATGTTGCTGACCACAGGTGGTCCTTGTTCTCGGCGTTCTTATGCCAGGTGTACGGAGAGAGTACTGAACACACCGAGAAGAATCAAACATGGGGTATAGTTTGTTATTTTTTTTATGTACAAGAGTAGCTTGTAGTAATATATTTGGTTTGCTTGTAATAAGAAATATTTGGAAAATAACGGATGTGTGCTGAAATTTTGTGGGTGATGGTAGTATCCTTCAATTAGTCGTAGTGCTTTTTTCTGTAACCTGAGTAACGTCTTATAGTTCTGTGCTGTCGTTGTTCCCCAACACGACACAATAACTTAGCCTGGAGTAGAAGAGTGTAGAATGCTTTCTTTAGCCAAAGGGGTAATAAAGGAAACAGTCTGTACATACATCTAACGCTTCTACTTAGGTCTGCTACTAGTTTATTTATGCGTTCATTCCAAGAAAGGTCTTCCTGGAACCACACGCCTAAGAATTTTTGTACTCTTACTTGTTCTAAAGGCTGGCCCTCAAAGGAGACATTTATACTTATGTTTCGTGGCTTGTTGATAGGCGCAAACAACACAAATTTAGTTTTACTCGCATTTAGCCGCAACTTGTTTAGTTTAAGCCAGCAAGACAACTTATTCAAATATGTGTTCATGTCAACACATATTTGAATAAGTTATCTTGCTTTTTTAAACTAAACAAGTTGCGGCTAAATGCGAGTAAATCTAAATTTGTGTTGTTTACATTGAAGTTCAGGGATGGAGTAACCAGCAAAGAAAATATTAGGGTCGTCAGCATACCTGATTAATTTAGGAGAACCCGGAATATCACATAAGTCGTTAACATAAACTATAAACAAGAGAGGGCCAAGTATCGATCCTTGTGGCACACTGTTGTTAATATTGGCACGCGTAGATGTCTCTTGATTGATAGCAACATACTGATAGCGCTCTGTTAAGTAGATCCGAAGTAATTTATTATCAACACCACACACACCATAGTTATTAGGTTGTTCTAAAAGAACATTGTGGTGCACGGTGTCGAACGCTTTACGAAAATCAACAAAAGTACGAGCGTATTTTGTTCTTTTTCAAAATTGCTTGGTATCTCATTATTTATATTCAGTAATGCAAGCTCGGTAGATTTGTATTTTTGAAAGCCAAATTGAGCATCACTTATGACATTGTACTACGCAAAAAATGTTTGTAATCTAATATTAATAGCACTTTCAAAAACTTTTGACAGAATCAGAAGTACCGATATAGGTCGGTAATTTGCAATTTCTTGCAATAGGATGGAAAGGTGGGCTAGTTGGTAATCCATGATTGTTCAGCGAACTGGGAGCGTGGGAGTGACACAGATACGAAGCAAAGAGGAGGCATACAGCACGAGCACTCAACTAACAACTGGTTTATTCTCGCATTAGAAGGACGTATAAGTACACAATGGTGCACATGTCAAGAGGGATAAGATGATAGTGTGAGCAGAAAGTGGGGCGTTCATTCGAAGCACTTGTCTGCGTTGGCTTTGTTACTAACTGCTTTAGGTTCTAATGATGAACAACACTAAGATAATCACTAGTTTCCGCTGAGTTATGCTGAGTTACTGAGAGGAGCGATAAACTAGCAGCTTGCAAGGAATGACAGCGCGCCCTTGCTGGCGAAGTACAACGCCGATGCTGGCAGTGTCTGCTAGGGAGTTTCCTTGATTGAAAAAACAGACTGCTCACGCTGCAGAATCGTTCATCGGCCATGCCATATATGTAGGCACTGGATCTTGATCTGGAATGAAGTGCCGGTGGGACATTGCTCTGGTGCGTAGCTGAATAATAAAGATTTGCAGCAGGCACATTACCTAAACGCAGACTGCATCCTGTTTTGTCCGGGCACAGTGATTCTTCTACAAGTTCACCAGAAGCCACACAATTACATCTTGGTGGCATTGAAGCATGATGGCCCGGCTGTAGGTTATTACACACGCGCCATAGCATTTCGGGGCAGTGGATATGAAACATTGGAGTGCCAGTATGGAGAGACGTGTGACATTATGTGCAAACCGCCTTATGCTTTGTGAGCTAAACTACTCATGCTCACGGTTAAAATGCCGGCCACGAACTTTTCCACCATTCCAAACACCGCTTGTCGTGACTACCTAGTCTTTCTCGTCATGTAGACATGGCTTCATTGCAGTACGGTTGTGTTTGAGGTGATTCATATTGCTTCCAATTTGTTGCCATTGCACTCATTCCTTTGCTGTTGCAAAAAACTGCAACTTGTCTTTTTTTACCTGACTTGTCACTTATAATGAATTTCTATTCATTCGGGCTTTGTCTTTCCAGGTGAGCTCGAGTCTGTTGATCTTAGCAGCATGGGTGAGCAAGACATGGAGCATGAGCGCGTAGAATATCCTTGCATGAAAGATGACATCGAAACTCCCGAGATAGGATCTGCCAGAGAGGATGGAAAGGTAATTGGATCTATTGAGTTAGGGTAGCCTGTTTAAAATTTAAAGAGCTAACTTAGTGGTCAACCCAGGTGTCGTGAATTTGCTACTAAACAACACAAAACAGCGAAAACAAAGAATGCCACATGCACTCAGCTTACTGCCCAGAAACTTCATTAGGAAACAATGTGGTAGTATTTTCTCAGTGAAAGCTGTTATGAAATCACAGCAGCCGATTTTGGTGACATAGTTGTTTACTGCCAGCCGCCACTGGTGTTTGTAATAGCTATCATGCCCAACTGAAAAAAAAAAGGGGGTGGGGGCGTTCAAGTGGGATTTCAACCTTCTTGCTGTATATGGCAGTCGAGTAATCTACCACAGAGCCGCAGCACTGCTTGAAGCTTTGCAAATAGGCCCTATGAAAGTTTCATTTCAAGCAAGGAATTGCGTTACCTGATTCAGTATAGCTTGGCATCACTCGATGCAAATTGCCGAATAGTGGGTGGTTTAAAAGCCAACCCCGGCAATTTCTCGACTTCATTGAATCGCAGTGAAATTGGCTGGGTACGTTCATTTGCACGTTTCCATCATTTATGCCAAACTGCAGGCTTGACAAATGCACAGATTGTTTACAGGTGGATTTCATTTGATTCTCTCAAATCATTCGCCTGGCTTCCCACAATCGTTGGCAACATTGCATACGTGGCATCACTCAGAGCAAAGCGACGCAAGTGAAGGAACCAGTGTGCCACTACGGTGTCTGCTCATCAGCAGTTGATCATGTGTGTTCATGGTCAGTGCTTCACTGGTTGGGCATGCAATTTTCAGTTCCACATGGATGAGTGTGCGATGGGTGGCAAGTGGTGCTGCATTGTGGGCTGCATACGATTCCCCACATATTTACTATAACGTTTTCTCATCAGTAGCAGTTAGTGATTAACTTTTTTATATGGCAGTGGTATAGTCAGCAATGCTGGCTTACTATTGACCATTATGGTGACATGCGCAATTTCTAAATGTGAAACATTTCATTGCGAATTCCAAGCACTTCTCTGCCCCGCTGCGGTGGTCTAGTGGCTAAGGTACTTGGCTACTGACCCGCATGTCGCGGGATGGAATTCTGGTCGTTGGGGCTGCATTTTCGATGGAGGAGATAATACTGTAGGCCTGTGCGCTCACACTTGAGTGCCCCTTAAAGAACCCCAGGAGGTCGAAATTTCCGGAGCCCTCTACTACGGCATCTCTCATAATCATATGGTAGTTTCGGGACGCTAAACTCCACATATCATCATCAAGTACTTCTGGTGTCTGTCTGTCTATCTATCTATTTATATCCATCTATCCATTTCACCCACTCGCACATAACACTAATAACAAGAGCTTAATTTGGGCGAGTTGTTTCATCGTGGTTATGTTCTAGTAACAGCGCGACAACTTCAGGAAGAGACAAAAAGGACGGGAAAGAGCGCTGACTGTGAACTGAATTTTATTGAAGGTGCTATGACCGCTTTTATACAGAGTACAAAAAAAAATACAGTGCTCTTGCATGACAATACATGTGTGACCATGATAATATAATCTTAACTGCAAAAAGAATACTCTCTTTCGGAAACGATAAGTGAAGGTGTACTGATGCATTGATCCTTGGCCTTCCTGATAAAAAATGCTTCTAAAATTTCTCTTTCGTTTTCATTTTTTGTTCTTGCTTTTTTAAAAAACTGTGCTTTATGAAACGTAGGACTTCACTTACATTCTTTAAAGTGTACGGCCACGAGACTACCATAGCCATTCTTAACATTTAACGCATGCTGTCTTGCCCGATCATTGAAGCATTGCCCCGTTTGTCCTACGTTTACTTTTCCACATGTCAACAATATCTCATACACGACATCGGATTGGCATTCAGTAACCTATTCTCGTGATGAATGGTGCAAGATTGACTATTCCTGTTGCTGTTTAGTACACACACTTTAGAAAGCTTGCAAGGGGCGGAAAACAACAAACAAATTTTTCCTGTCCTTTTTGTATCTTCCTGAAGTTGTCGAGCTGTTACTAGAACATAAACACAAATAAGTGTGTTGTACTTCATTGAAGAGGAATGATACTTTTAGGTTGCCTCCAAGTGCACCCAAACTACAGCTGTCTTCATCCAAGAGAGAGAAAACGAAAGAAAAAGAGGGTTAGAAAGATTTTGAGTGACAAGGCTGAAGAAGTTGGCTTGCTTAAATTAATCGGCTTGATGACATCCATGGCAATGTGCAAGGGATGCCCAAATGTGGCCCTCAGCAAGTGCTTCCTTCTGGTATAGACATGTGTTCTAATGGCAACACCTTTACAAAAAGCGGACAACCGTGACATTCATGAGCTCAATTCTGGTCATGACAAGTTCAGGCTTGGCTACTCATTACAAGCATTAGGTGTAGTGGGATGCTAGTGAGGCTGGAAGAAGTAACAAGACAAGCTGTGGGCTAAGCGTAACGGTCAATGTCTAGAATATTCATATTGACTAGGCTTGTGCGAATAGTAAATTTTAGGTTTGAAGTGAAGAGTGATTTTGGTCGTACAGTTTCAAATCGACTTTGAAATTACATATTATTCAGAAAAATTGGCATATTTGTCATGGCCCAATTGATCTGTCATTTGTTACATTTTCAAATTTACTATATTTAGAGCATAGAAGCCAGTGCAACAAGCTTTTAAACCTAAAAAATGATGAATTGGTGTGAGAATAATATGTACATTTAACCTTGAAGTAGGACTTCGCGGCTGTGCACATTTCTCATGAATTGGTGTCTTTACCGTTTAGCCACCCGCTACTGCAGTCAAACCACATTCACAGGGAAGTTACATGCAAGCTTATTTGCACTGAATAGGTGCTTGTGCACCTTAGCACCGTTTCACTGCAGTGAAACCACCATTACAGGCATTTACATGTGGATTAGCATTTTGTTGAAACCAGCAATAATGAAATCAGCAGAGAAAGCGAAAAAAATTTCGTCTTGTGGCAATTAAATTGGTGCGAGAATGTAGCAGAAAGAACAGGAAATTGACTAAAAACACACTTTATTGTCATAAGTCAATACTAAGCTTGCTTTGCTGAGCCTTTCTCTGCAACACTTTCATAGCTTATGACTCGCATTGTAAAAAGTGGTCTACCACTACGTCACCATTGTGCTCGCCAAAAACGAGCTAATTGCATCGAGGGCATTCAAGACATCCTGCAGTGTCGTACTTTTCTTTGGCTGTTCTGTTTTTAAATCATTAGGATTACCTGCCTCACACACACTACTGATGATGGCTTGATCGGTCATTTCTTTATGCAAGATAACGTCTTGATCCTAGCAAAATGCACTCATCGACAGTTCCCACGTGATGTACTCCCATTTTTTTGTTTGAGGCGGCAAAAAGTGTGACCGTTTAGCTTGAGTGGTCACACTTTCGACGTTTTGTTGAGCGACAGAAAGAAGCGTGCTAGTCCTCCTGTTGGCCATCATGACCACACATGCACCCCAAGAGCGAGCAAGACGCGCACACGCAACACCATGCCAGAATGCGTGAAATAGCTCTGGGCCCGTTTCCAGTCAGAAAACAAAACTAATTCGAGCCGGCGTGGCGGGCGTCGCGGAGCAGTGGAGACGGGCGAAGGGGTTGTTATCAAGAGAGGAGAGCAGACTTGCGAGAGAAGAACAAGAAGTTTGTTGCAGCATTACTGCGCGCTTGCTCATAGCTGTTGACCACCTGGCAGCCATCTTGCCGCTTTGGGCGTCCTGGTATTCAGCTGTGGAGATGGTGAGTATTTCGTGGGCGGCAGGGATGGCTACATGCGTGCGAAACTGTTTTCACGAGGCCCACTTCGTCGACGTCGGGCCCGGTGCCGAGTCTGAAGCTTCCGAACAAGACCACTGCGGCAACGATTCGTGGTAGCGCGTCGTTGACTACAACGTGGGAAAGCGGATAGGACATCTGTTGCGATGGTTTAATTACAGCCGATGATGATGCCGACACTGCGGAATCGTGCACGAATCGGGGCATTGTGAATGAAGTACGTGGCGAGAGCGATTTGGAGGAATCTGATTGCGAGAACGACAAAACTTTGGAACCAGTGCCTCATGCAGCTTATGCCATGGGCCTCGGCGAACGAGCACCCTGTCGTTTTAAATGAACTCGAGACCACCCTTATCGCTTCTGCTCTTCGATACACGAGCATCACGGACTTTTTGAGACAAAAAAGGATTTGTGTTTTCACTCGCAACTTTTTTTAAAAGCTGAGTTTCATTTACTACGAACTTCAAGATATAGCAAACGGATTCCGTGTCACATTCAGGTTATAAGCGGGCTCGACTGTATTCGAATATTTGCACAAGCCTAATAATCGTACATTCTGCCTTCACTTACAGCTTTACTTTTATTGCACTTATCCTTGTGCCATTCATAAACGTGCTTGGCATTTAAGGTGTGCTGGAGTCATTATAGCATCATACCATACAGAACTACACGTTATTGATAATTATGACTGACACCTTCAATGCATCTGCTTCTCCATAGATCTATGCAGGCGAGAATGTCTGGGTCAAGAAGCGGGACTGGCAGCTACTGTTCAATGCTCCTACAGACATCAGGTTCTGCTCCATCGCTGCTTCGCTCTTCTGGACGAACAAGGAGCTGTCGGAGCGTAGCGTCACCGGAACAGCTAACAGGTCACGCACACCTCAAGGCACGCGGGCCGAAGCGAGGCCGCCACTCACCCCCGAGAAGGTAGACTCCGTGAAAGGTGCGACAGTGTCTTCTCTCGCCTCGCTTACTGCAACCTGTGAAGCATGTAGACTACTCCCCCTAGTCTTGTGACAAAACCCAATAACTGAAAAGAAAATTGTGGGCCAGTGCCTTTTGTTGGTTTTATTTAGGGTAATGCCTGTAAGCTTTTACTGGCCACGAAGTGTACATAGGCACAAAAAATAAATTACCGTATTTACTCACATATTTCTTGCACTTTTTTTTCGCAGAAAACTGATGAAAAGTTGGAGGTGCGAGAATTACACGAGCGAAATTTTACGCAAACACATACGGAGCGAGAAAAAAACGAAATGGCCGCAAATCGGGATTCTCACACTAGCAACTAATTACAAGTTTTGAGAAGTACCAGTCAAGACTTACCTTAACAATAAAACCACAGGTTTAACACAAGGCAAGATTTATTTGTGACACAAAAGCGGCAAGCAAATAGTACCGAGTTTGGAATACCACGCAAAGCTTGAAGGCGTTGCGGGCATAGCATTAGCGTTCGTCACTCAACCAAAGCCAGCAAAAGATTAGCGTATGACATCAACCTCGGTATGATGGACATCCAACACAGAATCGTCCGCAGTTACCTTCCGACGAAATAGTTTTAGAATCCATCCCAGTCTGAGGCGCACGGAAGACCCAGCACATCTTGGTGGCTTTCAGTTGCTTGTGCTTTCGTCGCCAGTAGCGAACACAAAACTCGTTGACTCAAAAGTACCTACTAGCGGCCCTGTTGCCATTCTTTAGCGCATGATCAATCACTTTCAACTTAAAAGCAACAGTGTAGGTCCCGTATCGGCCCATCGCATAACCGCATAACAAGCATAGAGTGCACTAATACGCTGCAATGCACACTTGTCACTTTGGCTTGGCTTAGCTTGGATGGAGCCTTCGTGCATTAATACTACACAAAACGCATAAGAGATGGCACCTGGCTGTCGTGTGCTATCATCATCAGTGGTTGGAAGGAGCAGACGACATTAGGGCTGCAATTTTCCGGGTTGCGAAAATTACTCGCAAAAAAAATCTTATTTTTGTTGGCCAATGTGGGGGGTGCGGGAATTATGTAAATGCAAAGATTATGCAAGTAAATACAGTAGTTCAAGTGCAGTTAGCATTATATATAACCGTAGATTATTTCAACGTTTAAAAAATTTATAAGTTCTGCCCACAGCAATTGCCATCCTATGCAAAAATATTTGCACGCATGCTTGATGCCATAGCATTTGCTATTCTTTACAATGTTAAATATTTCTACTGATTGCAGGCAATCGAATTTGACCATAGCAATGCACGTTGTTGTTGCTGGCTTTAAATAGAACATTTTAATTGTTGTTGCAAATGTTATCAAACATTCTGACATCACCACTTAGCCAAAAATATTATCTTAGTCAAAAAAGACACTGTTCCAATGTGCAGAGCATTTAAATTAGTACTGTATAAAAAATACATTTGCTTTGAACGAAGCTCATGGTACTGCTCCCTTACGCAAATGAAGGGCGAGGCAGGGCACTTCCTGTGAATGGAACTATGTTCTTTTCTTAGATTTTGAGTGATCGTATTGATCTGTGGAACAATCCTCAATTGAAAACAGGCTGTAGCTTTACAAAGGAGTTTGTCATGTCTGAATTTCTCATGTCTTGATCAGAATTTGGAGACACGAATTCAGCATAGCGTGCTCACCTGAGGGCAGGCTAGGAGGGTGCTAAGGGTTGGGACCTGCCCGCACTCCCCCTTCGCAAAATTTAGATGGAGTAGGATGTACTCAGGACAAAGAATAAAAATTGGTGTTTTTCAAGACCTTCAACAAGGGCCTCCCTCCCTGCAAAACATTCCTGGCTACAGGGCTGCCCTGTAATTTAGAGCCTAACAAAGCCAGCCTGAGTCTTCTCTGCAAATTGATGACACAGTGCTGAGATCTGCTCCAATTGCCACGGTTTGTGATGTCACAAATCAATTCACTTTGACCCCTTTGCAGAACAGTTATTGAAAGATGGATGCTGGTGTCAGCAGCAACAAGGAGGTGCTTGAGGATGCATGCCTGCTCACTGGTGTGTCTCACCTGTGCTAGAAAATCTTACTGTGGACCGTATTCCAGTATACAATAAAAGGATCTATGGCTGTGTTTCAATTCTCAGACAGCACATAGACAGTCTAGGATGACTGCTTAGAAGACAGCTTCGAGCCCATGCTGTCCGAGAAATGGAACACATTTAGACTGCTTTCACGCAACATTGCACTACCTCGCGTCGAGAAAGAAAAGCTAAAATAAACAAACGTAACAGTTGTACTTTCTGGCTTATTTCATGTTGAAATCGAAAACAAATAAACGTTACTCACATTGAGCATCTGGGAAAGCGTCAGCTTGAGTGCAGATGACCATTCCGGCGATATCCGATCTATCTGAGCGATTCAATGAGCCGCCATCTTGTTTAGACGGCAAAGTAGCCTGCACCGTATTTGTCTACGATGCGGTCTTCTCGGAACTGTCTATTTTGCCGGCTACGTGAGAATTAAAATAGGACTTAAGATGGCCGCCGTCCATTTAGCTCTCTATTTAGCCATCTACGATGAGTATTGGAACACAGCCTAAACATATTAGCATAGGTCGGTGAAATCACTCATGAGTCGACTCACATCCAGCCGTGAGTGTCAAACCAGGTGAGTAATAACTTTGTGAGCCCGAGTGAGTCGGATTCAAGAAAATTTTCGTGAGTCCGAGTCAGTTTGGCCCAGAAAAATTATGGTGAGTGTGGGTCCGAGTCAGTCCAAAGTGCAAAATATAGTGCTTGAGGGAGTCTGAGCAAGTTACACTTTTTTTTGCCCTCATAAGATCCTATCGTGTCATCTTTAGCATTACTGTCCGTCTTACCTGAATTCACATTTATGCTCACGTCTGCTCACAGGCATTCAAAACAGTGTCATTCTGTCGTTAATACATCAATTCAATATTTATTAATTAGAAGTGTGAATTATCCTCCCCCCCATCAACTACTCCACAGAATTTCTTTATTATTATATATTTTGCTGTCATTTCTTCCAAGAAATATTAGCTTACTGGTGTGAAGGCACTTGGAACTCGTTTTTGAAGATACAATGTCAAACGGCACCAAGAAGAGCACCGATTACGAGAGATACTGTTGTTAAAGAGCATTGACACCACAGTCTTAGAAGCTAATTTTTGGCTGATGGACTCATGAGTCCACTCACTCGAACTCACTCAGATCAAGCTGTGAGTATAAGTCTGAGTGAGTCTGGCTGAAGAAAACTTTGATGAATGTGGTTCCAAGTGAGTCCGGATCAGGCAACTTTTCGTCAGTCTGAGTCCGAGTGAGTCCAATGCTCGAAATATATTTCATGAATGAGTGTGAGTGAGATCCACAAGCTTTGCCAACTTATGGATATCGGTGCAGCAAATACACACCAGCAGAGGAATAGACTGCATTAGGTTCCTACAAAAATGTCACATTTTCGTGATAAGGGCGAAGTAATGAATGCAATAGAAAAAAATGGAAAATGTCATGCGGAGAATGGCAAGCAGATCAAAATGTACAGTGCTGCTCACACACATACAATGCACGAAAGCAACACACACACGATGAGAGCGAAATAAGAACATTCACAGCTCGAAATTTAAGGTTCAGCTCAAAGAAAACGACGCCCGCAACGTACTCGCAGGTACAGATTGGATGAGTGTGAGCTAACAAGTGTCACATTGTTACTCCGCTGAGTTTGAAAAATGTGCTCTTTCACTAATGCGAAGTAACCTTCATGCGCTCAGTAACTAGAACACAGTCGTTCTGGTGAAAGCACAAGAAGTACCCCTCACCCCCACCGCGAGATAAATGCGCGCGCACTGACATCTATCCCCCACAACAAAAAGTATGTGCGGGGAATGAGCGCATGTGTTCCTGCGCCATCACGAGCAGGGTGCCAAGCACACCTTTTGCATCATTTTGCTGATAATACTGAGAACATGCTGATATTTCCTCCTTGATCCAAAACTGCCAGCAGTATTTTGTGTATATAAATACATGGCCGTTTGAACGTTAAAGGACGTGCACCTTAATGGACCTGCGGTTGATGCAGCGCTGCTGAGCGAGAGGTCCCTCATTCAATTGTGCGTGTCAGAAAAATTTTTTTGAATTGCCATTTTTTTTTCATGTCTTTTATAAATACATACAGATACATATACATATACTGCACATGCCGGTGATGGCAAAAACCATTAGCAGGGTTTATGCGGGCTCGTGAAATCCTTGAAAACCTTTGAATTTGAAAAGCTTGTTCACAAGGCCTTAAAAATGCTAAAATTTTTGCAAATTCTTGAAAACTCTTGAATATTCTTTGAATCTTGTAATACCAAGCAGCAGGAAATAGTGGATATTGATATGAAAATTCTGAAACATCAACTAGGCATAGTGTAATATCATATTCATTCGAATCTGGACCAACCCCATTTTTATGTTGACCCCCAAAAGCGCGAAGCCTTACTTCAAACCTAGGCCGAACAAAACAGCAAGGACAGCTTTCACAAAGAGAGAACATTTATTGAACATGAAGGTGAAATAAAGCAGTCGGTTCATGGTGCAAATTACTTGAGAAACACACAGTCGCTAGTCCTGTTGTGTTTCTCTGTCGTCATTCTTTTTTTTTTTTTTTTTTGCGCTGCTTCTAGTTATTTGCATCATAAAGCTGTCGCGCTCATTCCAAGTCGTTGTCGCTGACTTCTTTGTCGCAGTCTTCAAACAGTGCGCAATTCTCGGTGCCATCAAGCACATTGAATGTGCAGCACTTCGTAAAAAAGCACGCAATCAAAATTCCCGAATTGTTTTCGTTCACTCCAAATTCCCGCCCGGTCTGTACGTTGGACAACGACTCCGTGGCTCGGAAAACTTTCCTTTTATAAGCAGCACTAATATGACACTGCCTGTTTGGCACCATTGAGATACACCACACACAGGACCACTCAAAGTGTGACTCGAAATGGTGGCGGTTAGAAAAAGAAGAAGGCGCCTAATTTATGCAGCCCAGTAGGGAGCACGGCGCAGCGCCTCCAAATGACAAATGCTGCTCGCCTCAACATCTCACCTACAGTGTACCTAAACACTTGCCACAAAGATAAAAATAGCAGCCTCACATGTGTACTGAAGCTAGGTGTTGGATTGGCTACTAACGACTCTAAACTGTCTAAGTGGCACTAAGTGTGCACCATCTTTCTCGATGAAAAATGGCCCGTTTTTCAAAATCCTCAAATCTAAGCCAACTCTGCAGTTTGATTCAAAGAAATTTGAAAAAGACTTTCTGCCTAGATTGGAATAAATGCGGTAAGTGTTCCGAAGACTTTCCTATCTAAATGTATGGGTGGAGGGACCTTAGTCAGGCAGAGGTAATCTGCCTTTAGTCCCTTCAACCTAGGAAAATCTTTGTTTTTGTATAAATAAACAGTGAATGAATGAATGAAATAATAAAATTTGTCTAGAAAGGAAATGTCATTGGAGCCATGTCTTTAACGTCTGCTGCAGTGATATTACCCTTTTTTTTGATGAATTCAAGCTATATTTCAACCTCTATTCTCCCCTGAACATTTTTTAATAGGGTTTCTAACAGACAATGTGCTCCTTGAAAATTTGCACACATAATCTTGAAAGTTATTGACAACCCTTGAATTTTGGTCATATAAACAAGCATGAACCCTGATCAGAAAGTGTTCATATAATTGCTGTCACAATGAAGCATTTCTGTGCTTGCCAGGTTCTTTGTGCGGTCAGGTGGGCCTGCCTATCGAACCTCTTACATTCGCAGCTGCAATAACCGGCTATGATGCTAGCACAAAGGGGTCTACAGACAAACTTTAATTCACTGTTAATGCTACCTGCGTGTTAGTTAGCGATGATATTCATCCGTGCGCTACTCCACTTTGATAGCTAGTAGTCGTGTCAGCCTGTACTGTACATGTAATGAAACGATACACTCATTCCGTTTTTTCCATGTTTCCAACGAAACAACTACAGCGCACAGCTGTTCCTTAATATGCTGACTGACGAGCACATGTTGAATTAGGCTCTATCCTTTTGCCTGTCTTTTGATGGATTTTGTCTTGCAATTCCATGAAATAATTTGAAGCAGCATGAGGAAGATCTGGCATGAAGAGTGAGGGCTTTTCCAGGCATTGGCTCCACAATTAGAAAGAACACTTGGATCGTTGACGTTGCACGTCTTCACTCCGGATGGTATGCGCCACTCCGAACACGCTAGAGTAGTGTTGATGACACAATGTGCCGAAAGCCCATGTGCTTTTGGACGTTCTTTTCCCTCGAAATAAAATAACTTCCCAAGTGATGGACGTCATTCAAATTTGGTCAAAAATACTTGTGCATACTGAGCAATCAAATAAAGAAAACATTTCGAGCTTAGAAGTTTCGTTTCAGTGCCTTTTTAAGCTTGTTGCTCAGCACGGGGTGGTGAAGACAGCGGCGTGAAAGCCTAACAGATCCATAACGAGCTAGGTGCCCATTAGCTCTGCTGCGACCCAGCCTTGTGCATTTTGGTGCAAGCTTTTCAAAAAAAAAAATTATGACAAACAGTTATGAGAAATACTTACACAGCCTGCAGTTACAGTATTGTGATTAAAAGCACAAGGTAAGGCAAATGTTAAAAAAAAAAACTTTTTGTTTTCTTTGAAATTGGAGAAGGCTGTCCCTTTTGTGCATATTTTCCACATTCATGCTTTTCTTAAGCGGCATTTTTTGTGGCTCAGAACCACTTTTCTGGAAAGCAAGTAGTGGGTGAAAGCCCACCCTACAAGCCCCTCGTATGCGCTCTGTGTTTACAGTCTATTTATTTGTGTAAAAAAAAAGTTTATGTAATTCGTAAAGAAAACTGTCCGGTAACTTTAAGGCCATCTGAAGACACTGTGTGTCTTTATTTATTTATTTATTTACTGGTGACCTGCATCGCCATGTAGGCATTACGTAGGGAAGGGGTGTAATAAAAATGTTCACACTTTGTCTTCGGAGCGCATCGTTACGAACACTTTCAGCTCCTAGCTTCATTACGCCTTGTGTTTGCCATGCTTGTTGATAAGCTTAGATGTTGGGGGTAAAGAAGGCCTCCAGGAAGTGTAAACTTCATGGAAACCCATGCAGTTCTCTTGTAGGTGTGAATAAAAGCCAGTGACGTACTGAGGCACTAAACAATGACCTAGCAAGCACTTCATTGTTGAACCTCTCGGCCACTTCTGTGCCTCTTGACAAATCACATACATGGTGACAATGAGTGTGCTCTAATAGACATGACTATTATTTGTGATGCAATTAGACTGAATAGTGTGTGAAAATGGCCCGGTGTAAATGTTGAGTTAATGGGAATAAAGTTGCGGTGTCTTCGATGTCTTTGTTTAGATTCAGAGTCTTTAGGATTGCGACTTTGGATATTGTTCTTGCATTTAATCATGGTAGTATTGCTCGAGCCCAAGTTTGGAAATAGTTAGGATAGAAGCCTAGCCAAACTACAAGTAATTTGCTGGAAAACATTGACCACACTTTTTAACAACTTGTATCTTAGCCCTTCCAGCCCTGAAATTTTCAGTTTTCTTCAGACACATTTTTAGTACGTATTTTACTTATAGTTAGGAGCTTAGAAGACCACAAACAAAAAGTTTAGTCAGTGGTGTAAGTATTTATGATTTTACAGACATGACATAAAATAGGTCGTCATAGCCCTTGTAGTCTTGAAATGACAAAAATGGCAAATTTGTTCCTGCCATGCACTAGAGTACACAAAATCTGAACCAGTGTAGTATTTTACACTGTGGAAGCTCTTAAAACGATTTCGAGACTTCATTCAAAAGACACCACTTTCCCATCTCTGCTTGCCTGCCTCGTCATCACTCATGACTTCGGTCAAACTACTTCTTCTTTACATCTCTGAGCTTCGCGAAAATGACACGGCGGTGGTGTCTATTGCAGTAAGGATAATTGAAAAATACTTCTCTAAGAATGAGAAGGTTTGGTTTTGTTTTCAAGGTTTCTGAAAAATATTTTTGTGCTGTCGTTCAGGGCCAAAAGGGCTAGACTATTTTTCCTATGCAGTTGGTGATTAATTGTGATCGCAGAGTCTAACATGCCAGTTAGATTTTTTAGCGCAGTTTCACCTGAGTGTAGTCAAGTGTGGTACAAAAATGCTGTCATAATATTTAATATTTTCATGGCTAAAGGCCGGGCAGGCAGACAGAGGACCACAAAGTGATGAGCGTGGACAGCAACCATGGTTCCTCCAAGGAAGACGGCGTCAAAGCGGCTGCTCTTCTTTTGTGATGGAATAATTTTATTCCGTGCATGAAAGAGTTCTGCTCGCATAAGCAATTACTCGTTCGGTGCCATCCTGCCACTGCACGAGTGCAGCTCCTAACCCGACATTGCTGGCATCGATGTGCACTGTTGTCGGGGCATCGTCATCGAAGTGTGGGAAGACTGGTGGCTTCTGAAGGCGTTGCCGCAGCTCGTCGAATGATTTTTGGTGTTCGTCATTCCATACGAATGCGAGGTCTTGTCTGGTAACGCGGGTCAACAGCTAGGCAATGCGCGAAAAGTTCTCACTGAAGCGTCAGTAGTAAGCACAGAGTCCTAAAAATGGTCTGACCGCCTTTTTGTCAGTTGGCGTTGGGAAATACGTAACGGCAGCTATTTTTTCAGGGTCATGCCGCACACCTTCACTGCTGACAAGATGTCCCAGAAACAGAAGCTCTTCGAAGCCGAAGTGGCATTTTTGCGGCTTAAGTGTTAGTCCGGCGGAACGGATAGCTTGAAATAATGAGTGCAGTCGCCTGACGTGTTTGTGGAATGTGGCAGAAAATACGATGATGTCATCTGAATACACTAAGCACGTCTGCAATTTCTGTCCTGATAGTATGGTGTCCATTTGCCGTTGAAACGTTGCCGGTGCTGAGCACAAGCCAAATGGTGTTGTAAGGAAAGGACACAAAAGTGCTGTGCTTAGGTACGATTTGTGGCTAAAAGGACTTAAAAGCGCCGAGGGACGCCAAACCGAAACTGAAGAAGACGAGCGGAGGGCAGGTGGCACGAAGGCGATAACAAGAAAGGAAAAAGAAGAGGAGAAGCAGAAGGAGCGTGCGAAAACTAGCTCGAGCGTGGAGGCCACGAAGGCAGACGAAGCAGTGCGCCGCTCGAGAGGACGAGTTCCTGGGAGCGTTCCTGAGCCGGACGTGGGACCCGTACGTGTCGGCCAGGTCGAGCTCCGGCGTGTTCGTTCGGGGTCGAGTCCGCCGGCTTCTACAAGGTACAAGGACGGGGCCTGCTGAACGGCTCCTGCCTGGGTGCAGTGGCCGGGAGCAGGTTCGTGGCGAGGCCTACCGGGCGTGGTCCTCGTGGGCCGGGAGCAGGTTCGTGGCGAGGCCTACCGGGCGTGGTCCTCGTGAGCCGGGGCCTGACCCTGAACCTCAGGAGTTGCGACCCTGACTGCTGGCCGCGACGTCTGACTAAACGACGCTGCACACGGTAGCGCATCCGTGTGCCGTAAGCCGTTCCAGCCGCTCCAGCCGTGCCACCTTTGCCCTCGCGCACGTCGACGATCGCATCATGTCGGGACGACGGGGACCCAAACTGTGAGGCAGCGTTTTTCTCTTGCGAACTGAGAACTCTACGCGCTGGACTCGGAGTAAGCGTAGCCGCGAGCTCTCCGCATGCTAGAGGTCTGACTCTCGTACATGATGCGTGACGCGTGGCGTGTAGGGTTGGACATATAGTTTTATTTTCACCTGCCACTTCGCTCTCTAGTGTGTAATATAACGCTTTTTTTGTTCGCATCCATTGTTGATGTTAATCCTTTTTCGTCCGCTATCAACAAACACAGTGACGAACGTCCTTAACCATCACAGGTGTCGTATTCATTATGGTGTCACTATATGTAAAAAAAGTAATTTTGCTGCTTTGTTATGCACAGAAGTGAAAACGCTGTGCCAGTTGCGCCATTCTGTGCCAATCTGACCCCCTCTTCCAGGCTGCACACAAACGGCGATTCGGGGATAATTGTCGATCGGAAGTTAAACCAGTGAAATTTAGCCGATTATTATTGTCGACCAAGCAACACTGATGTTCGGCTACACAAAGAATGTGGCCAAATTCATATCCAGTGTAGTTCGGTCACGTAATTCGATTCATTTGTAGGGCTTGCTTCTTTTTTTTCCAAGTAGTGCTTGTCTGTTATCATCGTGATTTCCCCGCAAAAGTGGTGGCACCAACATAAGTAACTGTGAATTATACAGTGAAACCTCGATAATTTGCACCAGCCGGGAATGCGGCATGACCATGCACTAAACGGCAGATGTGTTTAGAAGTACAGATGTGCATCTCCTGAAACAAATACTACAGTACCACTAGCAGATGTTGGCCAAAGTAGGCACCAGAAAGTCTTCTTTTCTTATTTTTGCCGAAATGCGGAGAAGCTATTGGACTGGCACTCTCGGCACGATCGTTTTATAGCGTGCAGTGCTGACGCCAAGGAGCATGTAGAAACTTGCACAGTGGCTGAAGTAGCGACATAATAGACACTACCGGCTTTCCACGGTACATGTGTGTGCTTTTCTATCGCAATCTCATTCTAAGCAACAACTGACAGTTCCACTGAAACACGGAGTGGTCGTGTTTCATCTCCTGGTTAGGTGCGTCCAGTGTGGCGCCTATGCTGCCCATGCTGTCGCTGCCGGGTGGCTCGCTCCGTTGTGCGCGCAGATTCACTGTGTGAATTGCTCATCCTCACTTTGCTCCGAACTGAGTGCAGATTAATTAGCGAGGGGATGACGAACTTTTTTTAAACACCTCCTTTTAACCATTTGTTTAGGTGTGTTGTGTGGGAGTGTGGCATTAAGATGGGTTGTTAATTAAGTCATGTATTGAATAATGTAAGGGCTGTATTCACTGCAACATTTCATTGCATTGATTGCCTCTTTTCTTTCTTTTTATCTCTTTTCACTTCTGCATAGAGCTCTTCAAAATGTTCGTGGGCAAGGATCCATTTGCTGCACGGAGGCTCAGTGCCATACGCAGACACTTGTGCAGCAAAATATGTGAAGTCCGCCGTGAGTGTCTTTTTTGTTGAACCCTGTGATTGTCAGAGGGCTCGGAAGAGTAACAGAAGATAAACGTGAGACCTTTGGGTGTCCTAAGTTGAAGAACTCTTATCATTTTATCATTTTTGGTGCAATTTACATTTGATATCTGCTTGTGCGTACTGGAAAGCTGTACTGCACATCTGTCGCCTTGAGTGCGCAGGCTGGAATGACGAGGTCGGTGCATGCAAGATGAAGGCAAGGACGCTTGTGCTCGAGCATTCATGCTTGTGCTCGAGCATTCATGCTAGAATTGGTGATCTTTGAGGCCTCAAATTCACTTGTGCAGACACCTTTTTAGTACCTGTGTCACACGGACATCTGGAAGGCCATTGAACCATAGGGTCTATTAACTCAACTGTAAAACACGAGCAGCCACACAGGTGGTTTCAAAGGCTACTTGTGTCTGTGGAGTCAACGGAGCATCCCACAACTCCACTAGAACTTCGATGGCTATTGAGTGACGGAAGCAGAAGCAGCACGAACGTGCCAAAGTTGACAAGCGGTGACCAGCTGCTCAACAATTTAAAAACCAAACATACGTTCAGGATTATGTATAAACAATTTATTGAAATCTTTAAACAAAAATAACACATGCATGTGTGCATTTAAGGGTATATATTTTCTTTCACTTGAGATAAAATGGAAATAAAGATCAAGATTTGCAGCGCCACATAATTTTTGCGAGAAATGCCTTAACACCTCAACGGCCATTGAAAACTGTAGCAGTCGACAATTCTGTCGAGTTGATGGACCTGTGGTTTTTCGAGACTCTAAGGCTTTTCAAAAGTGCCCGTGTGACACAGATGTAAGTATCAAGGTGGTAAAAGGCACGGCCCACTGATAACCACTGTACAAAACAAGCTACAAGCTCAAAGTAATGCAAGTACAGTATAACCTCATTACAATAGACCTCCATAGTGAAGAGGATTTCGGACTGTTGTAAAAGCGGCTTGTAAAATCCAAGTACTGTTACAATAGACTTTTATGTAGACACTGACTGGGTCTGATATAACCAGACTAGAATAGCAAGGTCATAAACAGATATATTCTCAGTAGGGCATAAAAAGATGTATTTTTTAAATCCTATTTTCAGTTCCTGTAGCCTTTTTTCAGCTGATTCTAAAATATCTACACTGAAAACTGTGTAGAAGGGCTGTGAAAAGATTTCCGTGCTTGTGGAGGTGGTGAAATTCATTGTGAAAGTTTTTTAAAAAACCTTTTTTTTGTTTTTTTTTTTTGTGTGTGTATAGCTTCACAACTGCGCACCAGCATTTTGGGCTCGCTGTAAAAGTGTATCGTAAAGAG
The DNA here is from genome assembly GCF_013339725.1 of Rhipicephalus microplus. Lineage (NCBI taxonomy): Eukaryota > Metazoa > Arthropoda > Arachnida > Ixodida > Ixodidae > Rhipicephalus > Rhipicephalus microplus. Next base: position 172,330,183 of record NC_051168.1, read on the forward strand.
TGTTCAGTATTCAAATAGCAGATGTTTAAAATTCATTTCAAGGCCTTCCACTGGCTACTTCTACTGTGTTGCTTCAGTACACCTCGCTGGTCCAATGGTCGCTCTGGGATATACGCCTCCAAGATAGCGCCATGTGCTTCTTGTGTGTCACGAGGTGACGAAGACCGTCGCAAAACACATCTTTGTGCTCACTATTGAGCATGCCGTACTTTTGGAACATCGAGCACCGCGACCATGCACATCGCAGCCGAGTTTCTGCTCAAAGTCGTGGCTGCCTAACTCCTCCCCGAACTTGGCGGGCAAGACCGTTGCTCTAGCAAATATGCAAAAGCGACGAAGCCGTAATGTGCTTGTCGCAAGCGATGAATCACATCAGCTTCTGGCTCAATAGAACAGCGAATAGGCATCTTGCGCATCGGTAGCGGACTCCGGGCATGCTCGCCACGCACCGACCGCTCGGAACAGGGATGGCAAAGGCTAGCGATTTCACGCGAGCGCCCAAACAGGCGAAACGGAGTAGACTGCGCGTCTATTTTTCGTCGCCGTATTTTGGCATTACTAATTGTTAACAGTCCAGAGATGGAAGCCTTCGTTCCGAAATCGGTACGTCGATCAACAGCGCTATTTCCACCCCGAAAGTATACCAAACAATGTTTGAAGTCGTAAGTAATACAATTTAAGATGTCTGCTAGAAAAGTCCGCTGTAAGGGAGTCCTGACAACCTTGCTAGTCTCATTATTTGAGTCAATTATATCTGAATGTCTGTTGTACCAGAATCCGTAGTAAACAAAGCTAAATCAAAACCAATTAGAGAGTATGCATTGAAACTGAGCCACCATGTGGCATAGCAGTGCGCCGGACTGGGCGCCATCTTCGTGGTTTTCGTCGTGGTTTTCACGCAGCAGACGTTCATGCTTGCCACTGTGTTTACCTTGCGTATGTGATGGGTGTTGTGTGGTCTTCCTTGACCTTCCGTGTCTCGTGGGTTAAACTTGCGACACTACAGCGCTGAAACTTCTCCCTACCACTGCGTGTTTCATGGACTTGTACGAGTGCACAGACCCTAGTTACGTTGTTGCATGTCGAGCTGTGTCAATCAGCTATGGTGAACTGCACTCTGTACTGTTGATCTAACCGCTCAAAAACAAGCTCAACGACGAGAACTTTCAATGAGTAGGCTTCTTCTTCTTGCTGAAAGTCGTATCAGGATAGTGTGCGAAAGACAACGGAGCTGTCACCAAGGTGCAGAGCTCTATGGCTTAGCAGAATTCGTCGTGAAGACTACAAGCCAGGGGCGACGCCAACAGGTGCGGGGGCTGGAGCTCCCTCTAAATTTCCGCCTGCCCCCTCGAGCAAACAGTCAAAACACAACACATATGTTCCCTATCCCCCTAAACGAACTTGCGTGTCTTCAGTTCCCCCCTCCCTTAGCACTAAAATTCCAGCACTTCCCCGGTCTCAAGTGCGAAAAAAACACGCGGAACGCTTGGCTGCCCATCTAGTGATAGCGGCAAAAAAGTTTGATTGGCTGAGTGCCACATTAGCGGCTGATAGCAAGCTTTACCACTTTAGCACCCGATCTCTCATTTTACGGATATCTAGAGCAAGTTGCGAACATTGGGTACTGTTATGTACAGTCTACCTTTGAAACGACGACATTGCCATCACGAAGAGTTTTTATCCTTGGTAGCTCCATGAGGCTGCTTGTCACATAATTGTGAGCCTCCAGGGATTTGAAGCTCTTAAGCTGCTCCCCCTTCACGAAGGTTGTCCCGTGAACAAAATAATCGTTTATATCTGCACGATCCACGCTGGGATAAAAGCCTACATCGTTTGTGAACTGGTCGTCAGAAAGCACCAAGGGGTCGTCGCCACTGCATTTTGCGACTTTGATGTGGTATCTGCTGTGCTCGGGATCATACAGCGACTTAGTGTAGTCACTAAGCTGCATCTTTTCACAGCAACAACACGGTGATCGTTAACACAGCCAGGTCAACGACTCGATCTGTGCAACATGCAGGTGATAGAGAAGAGTTCCAGCTCCGTAGTATCACAAACTTAAAACACGAGGACACGGAACAGCACACAACACTTATCACATACGAACAGTAAACACAGTGGCAAGCGTGATTGTCTGCTGCATGAAAACCACGAAGATGGCGCGCGGTCCGGAGCACCACTGCGCCACGTAACGCTCAGTTTCAATGCATACTCCCCGTATGGAGGTCGGCATAACGCAGACAATTAGTAGTATGTAGTATCCGAATGTCTGTTGTAAGCAGATTTATTGCAACGAGGTTTACTCTATGTAGGTTTTCTATGCGATAGCGTTGTGCACACGTATATGCTTTTTGTTCTTGGTTCTTCAGGTGCACGTTTGAAAGGGAACAGTTCGAGGAGTGGGTGGATTCTTGGAATTGGTGGGTAGTAAACCAAAGTGATGGGCGGTGAAGTGGAGTCTTTGGCGGCATTTTCACTACCACCCAGGATGGGGGGAAACCTGACTGCTTATGCTGCTGCAGCTTGAACACCATTATCACCACGTTTCAGAGCAGCAGGAGCAGCGATGGAAATTATTCATTTGTTTGTGTATCTGCTTATTTTTTATTTGTTTATTTATGAGTACTGCAGCCCCCAATTGAGGCTTTAACTGAGTGGATATACATTTGTTAAGTTTACAAATAGGTAAACAAATAAATAAAACAGCTCAGTGATGACATGCTCAGTTTGTATCGTACTATTAAGAATACATATTGTTTTGCTGATATCATACACAGACAGAACTGTGTGCCTTCACAGCTGTATTGAGTTTGTTTTGAAACCAAGAAATTATTTAACTTCTTGCGGTCACTTTTTTTTTTTTTTGCAAGATGTATTCGAGAAAAGTGATTTTTTTATTGAATTAAATTTTTCAGACAAATCATTTCTGCAAAAACTTGTCTAAAATTGTTTTTTGGTCACCATGAAGTGACAAAAAGAATCTTTTTGTGTTGATACATATGCACATGTTTACTATTTTATTTGTTTTTTCATGAGTAACAGCCCCGTACATTTTCAAAAAACCTATGCGTTTATTAAGAAATTATGTGTTGCAATGAGCGTCTGTGTAGTTCAGAGATAGGAATATGAGTGCAAAGTAGAAACAGAAAGAGAGAGAGAGCACAAAAAGCCACTTTTCATCCAATCATCATCATCTTGCTGCACACCCATATGGCGTTGCCTGCTTATCAAAATTTCAATCTTAACTTGTAAGTAAAGCCTCGTATGATGGGCCGGCATTTACCAAATCAGATTCTGATTTGCCAGTCTGACGATGATGCAGAATCACCACTTGGCTCACTGTAGCAGACGAGAAACTGTCGTGTACTTGCACAGTGCAAGCGAAGGGCACAGCGGAGTGCACTGTAGTAAATTGTGTAGTTGTAAGCATGCCCAGAAAGCAAAGCAAATTTGTAAACCTGTAATAATTTTGCTTTATCATCAAGGAAAAGAAAACTGTTTTTGTAATTCCCCGAAACAGGAAACGCAACCACAGCGGCATAGTTTGTGTCAGTCCAGCGCTTGCACAGAAACAGGCATAATTGCAGTACTGGAAAGCAAAAAACAAGATACTAATTACAAGTCCGTAATATTTTGAAATATTTTAAACCAGAAAGCCATCAGTTTCGTGGGTGTTATAAACTGCCACTGACCAAAGGACGACGATACTGAAGCTAGCTGTCTGCACCACTGCTATAGAGCATAAAAAAAAGAAGGGAAGTAGGCATTAGTGCTAAAAATCATTCTAAATATTTCAACGTGACAGCACCTGCCAAGCAAGAAAAATGATCGAAAAAGCCGTGCATTTGACAACCACACGCAATGACCTGGATATACTGCCTTCAACCGTCTTGTTGAGGATGACGTAGGTATACAGTAGACTCTCATTAAAGGGGCACTAAAGGCAACTATTAAGTCGACGTTGTTTGTTGAAATGGCTGTCCAGAAACCTCGTAGTGTTACTTCTGTACCAAGGAAGGGCCTATTTTGAAGTAAAATCATGTTTTAGTGGTCCGCATCAGGTTAGTGGACTTGCCCACCTCGAGAAACAGATTGAAGGCAGCGGGAGGAAGAGCACCAACATCGGCCATTGATCAATTTCCCGCCATTGGCTTCGAGACTGCAGACATTTTTTTGTTTCAACTGTGCCCCGCTAGATGGCACCACCTGTCCCATGTAACCACGCGAAAATTGAATTTTTGAACCACTCTCGTCATTCCCCATAATAACGTCCGGCAGTTCTTTTTTTCATCAATCAAACAGAAACGGACAAGCAGCATTTTATTATGTCTCTTGATGAACGGAAGTTTCTTTATTTTGTGCAGTTAGATTGATTACCAGTGATTCATTGTGGCGGTCCATCTGATGCAATTGGGATCATTTTGAAAATGTCCTACTGCGGCGCTTATGTTCTTGTGCATTTACCTTAATTTCTTGGTAAGTAGGGCACTGTTGTTAATATTGTCGTTTTAGGTGTTGTCATACATTGAGCTTTCACTCTGACGACAATTGTTATTTCACTTTAGTGTCCCTTTAAACGCAACCTGAAGGAACCAGGAATATATGTTTCGTTTAGCTGGAATTTCATTGACTGAACGATGGCCAAGACTGCAGAATGCAAAAACAATGCCAATCTTGTCAGAAGCACTCGTTCCAGGTAAAGGCCAACCGCAACGAAATTTTACTTGGGTGGAAAGAGCCATGAACACGTAGTATATATAGAGTAAGTTACGATAATGACAGTGAAAAACCTTGGAGTCGTGTATTTAATTTATAATTGGTGCTCTAATTGTCAGCAAGCAGAGGATGCAGAGCTCTAGCAGTGTGCCCAGGCAAATCAGACAGAACCACACATGACCAATACTACAGAACGTCGCCGCATCGCTCCTTGTGACCAATCCTCCCTGTCGATAATCGCTCTTTTCCTGCATTGAAACCGCTTTCAATGCAGCGTGTTTGGAATGCGTCTGGGCATTTGTGCTGCCTTGGCACCGTGTAAAGACACCGCGTTCGAAACGTGTTCGGGCTGCATCGAAGTCGAAGACAAGTCAAGTTAAGCAGCGTTTCTTAACACAGCGGTCAGACATAGCTAACCTACGGAAGCCCAGACCAGCATTCGATAAGAGCCATGCTCACGCAGCTTTCTTAAGTTAACATAGAAAAAAACACGCACATCGCGTCCGCGATGTGCATGCTCATGGAGCGCAGAGCAGACAATTCTTCTGTCGTTCACGTCACTTCCGTTTAGCCGTGATTGCGTAGTTTTGTCTAGTTTCGGTCTCAAAAACAATGTCGTTTGCAAGCTTTTTTCTAAGGTATTTCGAAGGCGACATTTGGTAGGCAGCACTACCTCTAGCTGGACTACCTATATATTGACTTTTTGCGGAGTGCCAAATTTCGTTGCAGTTGGCCTCTAAGCAGCAGGTCCGTTTAACAGATTTTTGTTTACCGAGAGTTTACTGCACGTTTTTGACCATCGAAGGGATTAAATCGGTTGATCCAGCCTTTTGATGCCTTGAGGTCTTCAGTGTTCATTGATCTTCAGTGCATAGTTTTTTGGCATGTGCCCAAACGGTGCGGTCACTCTCAGATAGTCGCGCACCATGCCAGTGGGCAATCTATCTCCGAATGCTTGTCTTCAAACTTGGGCCATGCTGCTGTGCTCATCGTTTTTCTCTTACCACAGAACTTCTCACTGTCACAGGATGTAGGACTCATTTCTTGCACATCTTCTGTGTGCTCCTCTTTGTGTTCAGTTTGCTCATTGACTTTCGAGAGAACCTTGCTTTTATGGCTTTTAATATTTCCACCTTCTTTAGCAAACTGTTAGCGCCACACAGTAGACTCACTTTCGCCGCAGTGAAGTTATCTTATGCTGGAAAAATTGGCAAGGCGTTACTAGCTGTCACTAAACGTAGCACCTTTTGTCCCTTAATTGCCTTAAAATCGACCCTTTTTATCATATTTGCTCAAGTAATGGCAGCACCTTGTCATGCTTCAAGCGGGGACGCGGTCCTAGTTGAAAGTGCTGGGGCTTGTTTATCGTTAGTGTTCATATTGTTACGTCAAGGCATAAGAGAGCCAACACAACATTTGCCACGTCATTGTCATTGCATAAGCAAACCACGCTTGAATGGGCTATTTGTGCTAAATGACAAGCCGCCTATATTGTTGAGACTGCAATCGAGGCAAGCTAGCTTTACAATTTCGGAAAGAGTCTAAAAGTTCTGGTTTGGTTGCATCAAGTTTTGAGCATATATGTGCATCCTTAGTACACTTATTTAAATGCTGAGTGCACAGTTCATAGTGCTGTGTATTCTTGTTTTTCCAGGAGCCAACGTCAGACGCAGGAGGTCCTAAGAGCACTGGCAAAGCGTAGAGGCATGAAAGTGCTGGTGGGATCACTTTCCTCAAAGCCTTCTCGCATCATCCTGTGGAGCCGTTGCTTGTGAATGTGTTCAATCGGATTTTTAGTGTACAGAAGCTATGATGGCCTTGCTGGAGAACGATTTTAGAGAGTGCATTGCATCAACACCTTTTTACTTCAACTTTTCACTGGTATACCTGTCCAGCCTTAAAATAAGGAAAATTGTAATTGGCTAAAAGTAATAAACAAAAAACTGTGTGAGGATTAAAGGAGTGTAGTCACGCAGTTGTTCATTACCTTTCATTAAAAGATATATGATCGTCATCACTTTTCTTTCTGTTCTTATTTCTCGAAAAGTGATCGCAATCACTGCTTGAGTAGTTTGACAGGGCACTTGTCAAATACTGGATTCACAGACGCGTTCACTCTTGAAGGGAACCCAGAGCGTGTCCCGATTTCACTATCTTACAATCAATCACCCAAAAACAAATGGGATTTTTAGCTCACACGAGCTGATTAAACATGCTCACGGTACACAAGAGGCTTGCTCTACCTATCAGGCAATCTTTTTATATTTATTGAAGAGATTATCGTGTCAGTTAACGGGAAAATTTCGTGCCAGTACTTAGGAGCTGTGTCAGTGCTTGGCAGCTTAAACATGGAAGTGTGGTGTAAGCAATATATTTAGCTGATAAAGAAATAGAGGGAAATTGTATCCAGGTGCCCTATCGACGCCCACTCATTCACTGTGCGAACAAATATATTTCATGTAACTACTCGTGTACATACTTTTATAAAAGTGTCTGAACCGTGCAAATGCTAGCCACCAAGAGCCTCGAAGATGTCTGAAGCTTGAAAGTGAGTTGTTTGAAACTGTTTTCATTCAGTATAGGTGAAGGCATGAAGCAATGCACACAACTTGCAGAAACGTTTCATACTGACGTTCAGCAATCCTTCTAGATAGGAACAAACCCGACGTATGAATGGCCACAGGCACCCAAACGACTAGTCTCAATACCTCTCTATACATTAGATGCAAAGCAGCTCTTTAACTAGCCTGTGTAATTCTGTACATCCGTGACAACGTGCTGCACCGCGTTCCCCCCCACCGCTGCAGTTGTTGGAACGATGCCAAGTAGGTCAAGTCACAGCTGCACGTTGACGTCACTCTCTGTCTCACCGACAGCAGCTGCAGACCCCTCCCAACACACCTAGGTGGGGGTGTCCCTCCGCCTGCTCGCAACACACTTTCTCTAGCTGGACCCTTTCCATTGCCCGCAGCGCTTGACCGCTCCTCGAGTGGAAACACTCTTTTGGCTCGTTTATCTGGGATGAAACTTACAATCGACCCACCTCCCATGTCTCTGCATTTCAAAGAAACATTTACTCAAGTGAAGGCTACACCGAGTTTCGCTTCAAACCGTTCTTCCAGCACCAGTGTTGACGCCCGTTTCAGCCGAGTCATAGGCATGCGCACCTCTGCTGCTTCGAATCCCATTACGGTTACCTTCAAGAGATGGTGCCATAATTTATATATCATCACATGTTGCATTTTTTTTTTCAGACTAGGCTTATAAGTAATCTCCATATTCGGACCATTTTCTAAAGTGGTTGAACTATTGCATGTCCATGTTTCTAAACATTTTACCCTATTTTTTTCAAGCAGCTATATCACTGGTGCAATAGGAAGATGGATATTTGTGGCTTTAATTTCAGGATATATCTGGATATTGGTACAACATTTCCTGTAATGCACGTCTTATGCACAAGTCTGTAGAGTTTAATGTACTTTTACCTGCCATTACGTTTCTTTCAAATATCAGAACTTAACTCAAGCCTTGTGCTCGGTGAGCCTTGTATGGTAGCAACATCATAAAAAAAAATAAACGAACAGTATTGTGGTCGTGTGGCCACCCCAACTCTTTCTTTTGAGTCGAGGCTAATAAATTGTCAAATGCAGCGGTGTGCATATGGCTAGAAAATTGCTGGTGACCATGAACAATGGTGCTCGTGTGTACTGGTAAGAGAAGCGGTCACTGCGTGTAAGTATTTGAGGTGACTGTGCATGTATTTTAATTCCTTTTATCACTCTTAATTTTTGCGTATGCAATGCCAATGCCCAATTATCTGTGCGAACAACTTCCTTTTCCTTCCGTTCTTATGCCTGCTCATATTGCACATAGTTTTCTTGCAATATATTGTTTCCCCTGCACAAACACAATGCTTAAAGATGGGTAAACTCCATTATTAAAGTTATTGATTGATTGATTTGTGGGGTTTAACGTCCCAAAACCACTATATGATTATGAGAGACGCCGTAGTGGGGGGCTCCGGAAATTCCATTATTAAAGTTACATTTACTTCAAGTGCCCTCTGTAAAAATTCAACGCTAAAAAACACGAGGCCTGCGCAGAAGGTGCAGCACAGTCGCAGCGAAAGCTAGAAGAGTGGCCTTTCATAACCTTTTCTAAACACTCATTGAGTAACTGCTGCAAGCACACTTTCTTGATACCCAATAGGACATTAATAATAAAATTGTGTAGTAGGCCGGCATTCACTATGCTATTTTTTGTCATTTTTCTGAGAAGCGTGGTATCCGTTTAACACTTGCGAGAAACTTTGTGCCAATGTGCCAATCGTTCATGCATTGGCTGACGAGGATAAGGAATTGTACCTGAAGAGGGTATGCGCCACAGTCATTAGGTGATCAAAAACAAGCTTTTGTAATGGATTGTAGCATTGCACAACCCACTTGTTACGCTATTCGCATGGTGCGATGACTTGTTGTTTTTTCACCGTTTTAAAACGCTTTATCAGTCGTACTAACGAGATTGCTTTCACGACATCAAGTTTGCCTAAGGCAAGTTTGCAAATGAATGCCAAGCACCGGCATGGCTCAGTTTTTTTTTTTTTTTTTTTTATGGTAGATTACTCGGCTGGCACCCAGCGGACCCGAGTTCAAACCCAACTGTCTCATTGGCACTAAAAATTTTTTTCTTAATTTCGTGCGATGTGATTACGGACACCGGTGGCGGACAACTACGGCGCCGCGCGTGACTCGAGTTGTGATCTTATAACAGCTTTCGCTGTAACACTACAGCGCGCAGCAGACGTTCCTCGGTTTCCGCGCGCTCCTGAGCGTGGAAAGCGCACAGGCCTGACGCGGGGCCGTCGTTTCTTCCTTCGTTGTGAATTTTGGACAACTCACAGTGATGCCGGTAGGCCACCATGGTCAACCAATCACGTGACAATTTGCATAGTCGCCACAGAGTGCAGTCACAGAACACCTAGTACAGCACGGAGGTCCTCTGTGTAGTACAGTGTACCAGAATAAGGGGGCAGTGGGCGCACTGCCCTATCTCTGAGCTGCGCCGCCATGGCCCTCCCCGCATCGACAGATTGGGAACCCGCCAGGGGCCCTGCCGCCGGTTTCACAAAGAGACATGGCAGATTAGTCGAGAGAAAGGCTTTGAGATAGTGGAAATAAATGGAGAGGTGCATAGGTGGGGTGGTTTTCAGTGAGGCAGAATTCACTTCGACTGGAGGCTAGGCCATGAAGTGGGTTGGCGACTTGCAGGACGCGCAGTAGCTTTTTTGGGGGGCACATGGGCCCTTCGGGCTCCATGATAGCGAGTAATGAAGAAAACAACCAGGGGGACTCTTTGACAGGTGGTATTCGCGGTGAGATCGGCCTATAGGTAGCAGCACCATGCCGCGAAAGTGTGGATAGGTGGTCGGCGGCGCGTATACAAATACATGCAGCGGCGCTTCGTTGCGTGCGGTCTGAGCCGATTGTCGGCGGATAAAATGCGTTGACTACAGTTTGCTGTTAATATCTTTGCTCTTCTCTACTGAATCAGTGTACGACTCCTACGCAACAATAACATTACCGGCGAGTAAACCGTATTCTGCCTTTCATAGGGATGCTCGCCCTGGGTGACTCTCTTCATGTTTTCGCACTAAATCATGCGTCTTTACTCTGTTGTTTGTGCCTAGTTAGGTTGTGTTCTGCCTGTTACACACTGCTGTAGGGTGACTGAACAACTTATTTATGTACTTAATCGGCGTAGCGCGTTTTGAAACATAGGACAAGGGAAGGGACAGAAGGGAGCGCTTACTTCCAACGAAACTTTATTTCGAGGAGCGTACATATATATGCTCATGAAATTCGGAAACAACAGACAAACAGATGAAAAACCCTCTATTGCCATGCGCTAAAAACTTATGATCTCAAAAAACGACAATTCTTTTTCACAAAGACCGAGAGAAGGATTGCTGATGCAGTTCAGCCCTAATCTACTGATCCTTTCTGCTTCAATAATCTCCCTTGTTACTTTATTTCTGTTTTTTTCCTATGATTACCGTACCATGAAAAAGTGGTTTGCAGCCACACGTGCTGCAATGTAGTGCCGAAAAACCATCTCGACCATTTTTTACGTTGCAATTAAGCGTGTTCGCGGAGCCGGTCATTAATACACCTGCCAGTTTGTCCTATGTAGTGTTTACCGCATGAAAGAGGTATCTGATAGATTACAAATTGTGCGCATGTGACAAAGAGTGTTAAGTGCTTTTTAGAGCATCCCGGTTTTGCATGTGAAACAAATTTTATACACAAGTGCGAGAGCTTTTTCGGGGCAGAAAACACCACCTTTACATTGGCCCGCTCTCCAACCTTTTTCAAGTTGTGGGAGATTCCATGCAGATAAGGCACTACGGCCAGCTTCTGACGTCTTACTGGCTCAACATGAGGGAGAGCTTGATGCAAGGACTGAAGCTTCTTGACCAGAATTCCCGCGACGGAAACCTGTACGTGAGAGGGGTAGCCAGCGTCCAGAAGTCGTTCTGCTTGTTCCTTGCAACTAGCTGCCATCAGATGTGGACAAGACTTCTGCAAGGCGTTACTAAAGCACATGTTTACAATGCCTCGTTTTACGAGCTTAGTATAGGCGGAATGGTACGGAAGCAAGGGTTTGTTACTCCTCGGTTTGTTCATCCAACAAATGTGGTCTAGGTAAAACGTGAGAGCGATATCTAAAAATCTGAGAGTGTTATTAAGAGGCAACTCATGGGTTAAAACAAGGGGACTAAACCGCTCCTTGATGAAGTTGAGGATATCGAGGGCACAAAAAATGGGATCACAGTCAAGAATAATGAGGAAGTCGTCAACAAATCTAAAGATGCGCATGATTCGGTTGTCACTAAGGTCACCGGAAACGGTTCTGTCGAGCTTGGCTAAAAACAAATTACTTAAGATTGGAGCAATACATGATCCATTACAAATGCCTTCCTTTTGAAGGTGGGGCTTCCCATTCCATTGTATAAAAGTAGATTGCAAATAAAAGGATAAAAGTTCTAAAAAGCTTCTAGACGAAATACCAGCACTATTCTGAAATGTTATGCTACCAAGCTTGTCAATGCTCTCTTCTACACAACTAAGAATCGATTTGTGAGGCAACGAATAGTACAGATCTTTTACATCAATGGAAAAACCACACATGTGCTGATTCGAACGGGATCGGACGAAATCAAGAACTTGATGGGAATTTTTCGCGAGAAATGGGTCATCTACTGTTAATAGACCAAGCTTACTTTGTAAAAACAACGCAACATTTTTTTGCCACGGGTCATTTTCTGAAACGATAACACGAATTGGTTTTTCAGGCTTATGTGTTTTCGCACGGAAGAATACCTCAAGACAATCTTTTTTGATATTTGCTATGTCACTAACAAGTTTACTGAGGTCGAGCTTTTCACACATCTTTTTCGCCTGAGACTTGACTTTAGAAAGAACAACATTGTCGTAACAGTTGAAAACAGATGAAACAGCTTCACTTGCTTTAGAACTGAAAAGCTTGTAAGAAAGAACGGCAAACCCTCCTTCCTTGTCGGCTGGAAGTACGGCGAGGGCGTTGTTCCTAAGGTACTGGTACAAATCTAAGTACATCTTTAGATTTGTTGACGACTTCCTCATTCTTCTTGACTGTGATCCCATTTTTTGTCCCCTCGATATCCTCAACTTCATCAAGGAGCGGTTTAGTCCCCTTGTTTTAACCCATGAGTTGCCTCTTAATAACACTCTCAGATTTTTAGATATCGCTCTCACGTTTTACCTAGACCACATTGTTGGATGAACAAACCGAGGAGTAACAAACCCTTGCTTCCGTACCATTCCGCCATACTAAGCTCGTAAAACGAGGCATTGTAAACATGTGCTTTAGTAACGCCTTGCAGAAGTGTTGTCCACATCTGATGGCAGCTAGTTGCAAGGAACAAGCAGAACGACTTCTGGACGCTGGCTACCCCTCTCACGTACAGGTTTCCGTCGCGGGAATTCTGGTCAAGAAGCTTCAGTCCTTGCATCAAGCTCTCCCTCATGTTGAGCCAGTAAGACGTCAGAAGCTGGCCGTAGTGCCTTATCTGCATGGAATCTCCCACAACTTGAAAAAGGTTGGAGAGCGGGCCAATGTAAAGGTGGTGTTTTCTGCCCCGAAAAAGCTCTCGTACTTGTGTATGAAATTTGTTTCACATGCAAAACCGGGATGCTCCAAAAAGAACTTAACACTGTTTGTCACATGCGCGCAATTTGTAATCTATCAGATACCTCTTTCATGCGGTAAACACTACATAGGACAAACTGGCAGGTGTAATAATGACCGGCTCCGCGAACACGCTTGCAACGTAAAAAATGGTTGAGATGGTTTTTTGGCACTACATTGCAGCACGTGTGGCTGCAAACCACTTTTTCATGGTACGGTAATCACGGGAAAAAAACAGAAATAAAGTAACAAGGGAGATTATTGAAGCAGAAAGGATCAGTAGATCAGGGGCTGAACTGCGTCAGCAATCCTTCTCTCGGTCTTTGTGAAAAAGAATTGTCGTTTTTTGAGATCATAAGTTTTAGCGCATGGCAATAGAGGGTTTTTCATCTGTTTGTCTGTTGTTTTCGAATTTCATGAGCATATATATGTACGCTCCTCGAAATAAAGATTTTGTTGGAAGTAAGCGCTCCCTTCTGTCCCTTCCCTTGTCCTATGTTTCAAAACGTGCTACGTCGATTAAGTATGTCTTACCAACATGCCCAACTTTATACTCTAGTCAATTATTTATGTATTTGTCATCTGCATACGACAAAAAAAAAGAGAGAAAATAGAAGAGGAAGCCCGCATATCTGTGCGATTTGTTCAGTATCCCCATTTGCACTTTATACGCATATGATTTTTTTTCCTCATTCTGTTCACCATGAAATGTGGAACAGTCGATAAAGGCTAGACAGGAAAACTTAGTGGATGACGGCGCTTTGCACTACACTGCGTTTACCACGTGTACGCTCATGTTCTCGCACCAGTAAGAGTATTAAGAAATTTATATAACAGTTCAGCAGAAACCTTTCATCGATGCATACATGCATGACAGTTCTATAACAAAAACTTAGGTAATGGGACAAGCATGTTTTTTTTTACAAACAAAAAATGACCACTGCCTTCCGTCGGTCACTAAAAATGTCGCACAAACGCCGAAGATAATGTAAAGAAAGGTGAAATTTTCAGTAAAATTATAGGATATAATATATAAGGCATGCCATCTGAATTAATTTTCAACGTCTGGGCTTCTAAAAGCGTTCCTAAATCTAAGCACACGGTTGCGCACTGTAACGTTTATTTAGGTGCAGTTTAAGTACCGATGTGTCACAGTTTATGTGATAGGAATATTGCTATTTAGTGGTACCACGGCCAGATAAACAAAGCTAAGGCTCCTCGCATGATCGGGAAACTACAGTGTTGTAGTTGTACACCTACAAACAGCGCGCAAGCGCATGGCCTAAAGCCTTTTTTTTTTTTTTTTACAATCAAGTCACTATGAAACGCTGCATTCACACAGCATTCAAAAAACCTCATATTTGGGAGGATGCCAAGAGCATTTTGCGATGTGCTTAAAACAGAAAGTAGCACCCACTCTGAAATTATTCTGGTGAATAGAGGGTACGACGACTATAAACAGCACTCGCCGATCTTATTACTACGCACTAACAACCGAACAAAGCGAAATGCTTTCGTACGTCATATCAGCTATACGTGAAAACAGTTACACTCGCACTTACATGACCGGACAAACCACACTTTGAGAATGTGCATGTCGTAGGCACAGATATCCACCCAGGTGTACGTTTGGGCACGAGCCTACAGGAAGCCTTGGGTTTTAGGGACAACAATGGAAAGCTGAACACACCCGCGATTGAAATAAGTAAGAGACGGTTAGAGTATTGGTGGCAGAAAATTAGAGAGAAAGGACAAAAATAAATATTGGAAAAATAAAATATGGACAGTGTGCCGTAAATGGCAGAGAACTTAAGCTGAAAATTTACCTTTTTTTCCATTAAGATAGAATTTATCGAAGTAGAGGCATTAGGCCAACATAAAAAAAAGAAAAAAGGTTTTTTTTTTTTTTTTTGTCGAGCCTGGTGGCATACTTGTCACCACCCCGTTATAAAGGGGACGCTCATAGCATCCATCCATCCATCCATCCAAAGAGACGTGGCAGATTAGTCAAGAGCACCGTGGTCAAGAGAAAGGCTTTGACATAGGGGAAATAAATGGAGAGGTGCATAGGTGGGGTGGTTTTCAGTGCGGCAGAATTCACTTCGACTGGAGGCTAGGCCATGAGGTGGGTTGGCGACTTGCAGGAGGCGCAGTAGCTTTTTTGGGGGGCACATGGGCCCTTCGGGCTCCATGATAGCGAGTAACGAAGAAAACAACCTGGGGGACTCTTTGACAGGTGGTATTCGCGGTGAGATCGGGTTATAGGTGGCAGCACCATGCCGCGAAAGTGTGGATAGGTGGTCGGCGGCGCGTATACAAATACATGCAGTGGCGCTTCGTTGCGTGCGGTCTGAGCCGATTGTCGGCGGATAAAATGCGTTGACTACAGTTTGCTGTTAATATCTACGCTCATCTCTACTGAATCAGTTACGACTCCTATGCAACATTAACATTACCGGCGAGTAAAGCGCATTCTTCCTTTCATAGGGATGCTCGCCCTGGGTGACTCTCTTCATGTTTTCGCACTAAATTATGCATCTTTACTGTGTTGTTTGTGCCTGGTTAGGTTGTGTTCTGCCTATTACACACTGCTGTAGCGTGACTGAACTACTTATTTATGTCTTTGTCATCTGCATATGACAAAAAAAAAAGAGAGAAAATAGAAGAGAAAGCCCGCATATCGGTACGATTTGTTCAGTATCCCCGTTTGCACTTTATACGCATATGATTTTTTTTCCTCATTCTGTTCACCATGCAATGTGGAACAGTCGATAAGGCTAGACAGGAAAACTTAGTCGATGACGGCGCTTTGCACTACACTGCGTTTACCACGTGTACGCTCATGTTCTGGCACCAGTAAGAATATAAAGAAATTTATATAACAGTTCAGCAGAAACCTTTCATCGATGCATTATGTTCATGACAGTGCTATAACAAAAACTTAGGTAATGGGACAAGCATGTCTTTTTTTTTTTACAAACAAAAAATGACCACTGCCTTCCGTCGGTCACTAAAAATGTCGCACAAACGCCGAAGATAATGTAAAGAAAGGTGAAATTTTTAGTAAAATGATACGATATTATATATAAGGCATGCCATCTGAATTAATTTTCAGCGTCTGGGCTCCTAAAAGCGTTCCTAAATCTCAGCACATGGTTGCGCACTGTAACTTTTATTTAGGTGCAGTTTAAGTACCGATGTGTAACAGTTTATGTGATAGGAATATTGCTATGTAGTGGTACCACGGCCAGATAAACAAAGCTAAGGCTCCTCGCATGATCGGGAAACTACAGTGCTGTAGTTGTACACCTACCAACAGCGCGCAAGTGCATGGCCTAAAGCCTGTTCTTTTGTAACAATCAAGTCACTATAAAATGCTGCATTCCCACAGCAATAAAAAAACCTCATATTTGGGAGGATGCCAAGAGCATTTTGCGATGTGCTTAAAACAGAAAGTAGCACCCACTCTGAAATTATTCTGGTGAATAGAGGGTACAACGACTATAAACATGTAGCACTCGCTGATCTTATTACTACGCACTAACAACTGAACAAAGCCAAATGCTTTCGTACGTCATATCAGGAATACGTGGAAACAGTTACGCTCGCACTTACATGAACGGACAAACCACACTTTGAGAATGTGCATGTCGTAGGCACAGATAGAAACACGACGTGGCTAGCAGACGACGCACGGATCAATCCACACTTCGCCACTTCGGCCAGTTGTCGCCAGGTGGGGACTCTGCTCGATCTCGCGGCCAATGGGCAGGTATAATGCCGAAGTGGCACCAATATCTAAGACACATAAAGTCCGAGGTAGAAATCAATGTAGGCACGAGAGCCGAACCAATTCAGACGTAGCGTATATTAACGTGCTGGGTGGCAGGAATAGGCTGAAGTGGGGAGAAATAGAACAGCTAAGAGAGGAGAAGCTGATGGTATACGGGTTTATAGAAACACATCTTAGGGACATGGAACAACCACCTAACAATCCGTACTACGCATGAGAATATTGTAATAGAACAAACGGCAGTAGAAAGGGGGGGGTGGTATTGGGGCATTTATTCATAAAAGTACAGACTGGCAAAGGATCAAGCAGGAGTGTAGGGAACATTAATGGCTGAAAGATAAAGTGGCAGGGTAGAGGACACTCCTGGGTTTTGTATACTTGTGGACAGGGGCAAAATCCAGAGAGGAAAATCAACAAATGGTGCAGTGCATAGGAAACGACATAGATGAACTTAGAAAAAAGTCTGAGGTAATTGTATTAGGAGATATGAATGCGCACATAGAAGATATGGATGGATATACTGACACAACAGGCAGAATGTAATGGATATGTGTGAAACGCATGATTTAATCATTTGCAACAGTACCCATAAATGCGAAGGGCAGATAAAATGGGAGGTGGGAAGGCTGCAGTCGACAATAGATTACACATTGATAATACATATGATGTATGACCAGCTACGGGGATGAACATAGACGAATATGGGTCCAGAAACTTAGGTAGTGATCACAAACGTATCAAGCTGAGTTTTGGAAGAGAAATTAAAATGGAAAGGAGGCATTATGAGCAACCACACGGTAATGTTTATTCAGAAAGGCAAATAGAAATAGCAACTAGGTAGATTGAGAAAAGAATCACGGACGATACTAAAACAGAGTAGACGTACACAAATCTAACTCGATTGTTTGAGTTAGAGCTTGCTAAGGCAGGAGTCAAATCAACTGGAAAACGGAAACACAAACCCAAGAGCTGGTGGGATAAGGAAGTTAAGGGAGCCATAGAAAAACGTCAAGAAGCCTCCAGGGAACACAGGTATGCTAAACAGAGGGGTGAACCGGAAGATGACCTCAAAAGAAAATGGGATAATTTTTTGAGCTGCAGAAGGGAAGCGTCCAATCTGATCAGTGAGACGATTAGAAGAAAGGGGGCCCTATGGATGGCGGAAGCAAACAAAAAGGATAGAAAGGCAGGTGAAAAGTTTTGGAACTACCTCAATTCTCTGAGTAATAAGACAATTACAGTTCAAGGAGTCAAACAAGAAGGGGATGAGGCAATGGAATATATAAAAACAATAACAAAAAAATTTAAACACCTAGAAAGCGCTACATGCACCGTACTAGATGAGGATGGAGCAATTAGCGCAGTGGCTCCACTGGGACAACGAGAGTGGGAAAGGGCAGAGAAAGGGGTTTCTAATGGCACATCAACAGGCCCTCACGGCACTCTAGTCATGCTAATGAATAAACTAGGACCAAACGCTAAGCAAACATTAAGAGAGGTAGTGAGCAAAACAAGAATGGATGGTGAAGCCCCCAACGGGTCGAAACTAAACAGGATGAGCATTATCTATAAAGAAAAGGGGGACAAAGCCGATATAAATAGTTACCGTCCTATAACAGTGACATCAGTAGTTTACAGGCTGGTGATGCAGATAGTGAAGGAAAGACTACAAACACAGGTGGAGAGTGAGGGGGTGCACGGGAACTACAAAATGGGTTCCGCAAACGAAGGAGGTTGGAGGACAATCTGTTTTGGTGCAGTGTATTGAAATAACGGAAGAACACAGGCCCCTGTGGCTGGCATTTCTAAATATCAAGGGAGCTCACAATAGTGTGATTCAAGAAGACTTGTGGGGAATACTGGACACACTAGATGTGGAAGATGGAATAAATAATCTTCTAAAGGCTATCTATGAAAGTAGCAAGGTAGTTATCAAATGGTAAGAACGGGTATCTGAACCTATAGAGATACAACGCGAGCTTCGACAGGGATGTCCCTTGTCACCTTTGTTATTTATGCTGTATTTACAGGGACTAGAAGCCAAATTAGAGGGGAGTCGACTCGGCTTCAGCCTTTCTTTTACCAAGCAAGGAAAACACATTGAACAGTCATTACCAGCATTGATGTATGCAGATGATATAGTATTGTCGCGGTACAGTGCGTACCCACGCGTCAGTATTAATAGCCGACAACAAGGAAGATCTGCAGGGATTGATAGACATCTGTGGTAATGTAGAGATAGGTTAAATTTGAAGTTCGGCAGGGAAAAATCAGCAATCATGACTTTTAATTATAATAAAAACAGTGAGCAGAAGATACAGGAAGTTACGCTAGAAATAGTAGATAATTACAACTATTTGGCCATATGGATAAATAATGGGCTGAGTATTTAAGGGAGCACGAAACATACGTAATGACTAAGGGCGCCAGGAATGCAGCTGTAATGAAAAATAGGGCACATTGGAACTACATTAGATATGACATTGTGTGAGGGATTCGGAAAGGTGTCACGGTCCCAGGTTCAAGCAAGATTGAAAATTAAACAACGCGGCATAGGTAGACTTGCTTTGGGAGCACACGGGATGCCCCAAATTAGGGGTACAGAGTGACATGGGGTGGACATTGTTTGAGTGCAGGGAAGTTAGAAGCAAGATATAATTTGAGGAGTGATTGAGAAAAATGGGAAAGGAAAGTTTTCAGATACTTGCACATGAAGAATGTTGATACTAAGTGGAGGAAGCGAACTCGAAAATTGTCAAGCAAGTGTTTAGATAACAGAAGAATACCAAGCCAAAAGGAAACATTGGCTAAGAAGAAGGCGAGGGAAACAGAGAGGGACATGGGGAAGATTGGAATGCTTACGAAATCATCACTGGAGACCTACCGAACTTCGAAACAGGAAATTGCAAAAGAAAAGATTTACGATGATTCTTGGGGTAGTTATCTGCTGTTCGAGGCCAGAACAAAATTGTGGACCAAGACGTACTGAGCCAAATACATGTACGAAGTCACAGACACGGCGTGTAGACAGTGTAGTGCGTGTGGAGAGGAGGAGGAAACGGCTGAACATTTGATAATGTTCGTTAAAGGGCTCCACTCTATAATCCAAGATAATGGTGCGGAATTTTTCAAAGCATTGGGATTTAGAGACAGTGAAGGCAAAATATATACTTTAAACGGGTGGAAATAACCAGAAGGAGGCTAACTGATTGGTGGCTACAATCAAGGCGCGAGTGAAATTCAATCCTTAATGATAGTACTTAACTTTACGGCTAGGTGGCGTCTAAAGGTCACAGGCGGATACATCCGTTCATCCTGAAAACTTTTGCTATGTGTGAAGAGCGTCCGCGCTTCCCTGGGGTCGAGCTGGTAACGTTGCAGCTCGGGGGTATCAAACACGGTATTGAAGGCGGGGAGAGGGCCTTTACAATGACGCACGAGATAAATATATTGTGAGCATTACTCATGCGCGACATCTTGTCATATGTACATACTCATCATCATCAGTCTGACCTGTGTTGTGGGGCAGACGCTCGGCAAGTAAAAGAAGTGTCCGCAGCAAAAACGTTGCCTTACAAGTGGTGGAGAGTGCTTTCCGGTCCCCTGGTCCTCTCCCTGCAGCGCTTTTTTGTTATCTTCGACTACCAACCATCCCTGGAGCTCCGGTCGGGTCGCCGTTTGCGCAATCAGCCCACGGTCATGTCGCAAAACGAGCACAACAACACGGCTCCATCCACCCCGCCTACACCCCTGGGCATGCCTTCATGGACTGTCACCGCCCCCTCAGAAAGATCCCCCGATGTTCGCTGGCCTTCGCGGTGAAGACGTTGAAGACTGGTTGGATGAGTACGACCCTGTGAGTGCGCTTAACTATTGGCATGATTCTGTGAAGCTGTCCCGCGGGCCGTTCTATCTGACGGGGGTCGCTAAGACACGGTTTCTCAACCATCAGCTGGATTTCCCAGACTGGCCTACCTTTAAGCAGCAGCTCCGTCAGATATTTTCCAACCCTTATGTACGTGCAGATATCGCCAAACGGAAGCTTGCTGAACGTGTCCAGCACTCCGGCGAGTCCTATACTTCGTACATTGAAGATGTACTCGCCCTATGCCGTCGCGTCGACAGCTCGATGGCGGAGCATGACCGCGTTCGCCACCTGCTCAAGGGCATAGGCGCCGTCGCATTTAACGCTTTGGCGGCAAAAAACCCCACCACGGTCGCGGATATCATCAGTACGTGTCAGCGGCTCGACGACCTTCAACTTATACGTTTACAACCTGACACAGGAGATCTCAAGCCAACGCATGACAATGAGCTCCGTGCATTGATACGGTCCATGATTCGCGAGGAGCTGCAACTCCAGGCCACCTCGTCGTCTTGTGAGCTCCGCATAACACCTTCTGCATGCAGCCTCCGCAACATCGTCAGGGAGGAACTGGCATCCATGACGTGTGAACAAGTCCCGAGCTCGCAAACCATTCCAAAGCCGACATACGCTCAGGTGGTTGCAGCATCACCTTTTCAGCAATCACCGCAGTATGTGTCAACTACGCAGCTTTCCCTAAATGTCCTCGCCCCTAGGGCACCACCTCCTTCTTTCCATGCCTGGCGTCCATCTCGACCGATTTGCTATTATTGCGGAATACGTGGCCACATCTCACGGTTCTGTCGTCGACGTCAACAAGACGAAAGGCGGGGCTATGGGAACTACGAGAGGGATGAGCTCGCCCCTGCTCCACAACATCGCCACTCATACCAACTATACCAACGCCGTTCACCATCTCCATAGCACTTCGAAGCAGCCAGCACCTTCCGCTCCTCGCGCCGTCGTTCCCCGTCACCTATGCGCCGTTCCTCGTCACCACTTCGTCCGGCTACCACGGCGTCTGATCATCGCTCGGAAAACTAAACAGTGCAGCTTCAGGAGGGAAGGCTGCATTTGGCGGACTGCATCAAACTCCTCCAGAACGGCCTTCAAATGTACTTTCAGTGTGTGTTGAGGGTATATGAACTGAATGAAGCCTTGGTGGACACAGGTGCATCGCTCTCAGTTATTAGTGCGGACTTGTGTTCCCGTTTGCGCAAAGTGAAGACACCGCATGATGGCCCTCCCCTTCGCTGTGCTAATGCGGTTTTCGTTCAGCCTTCTGGTGTTTGCACAGCACGAGTTTTTATTGAGGGCATCCTTCACCATATATATATATACAGTTCCTCGTTCTGTCATCATGTACTAATGCGCTCATTTTAGGGTGGGACTTTCTCTCCTCAGCTTCAGCCATGATATCTTGCCGTCAGAGGGTCATTCGCATGTCAGATACTGCGCCCATATCGAGTGTCATCCGCAGAGCGGAAAATAATCGAGAACAACGTCGCTGATATGCTCAAACGAGATGTTATCCGGCCATCGTTCAGCCCGTGGTCATCACCTGTAGTGCTAGTCCGAAAGAAGGATGGTTCGGTGCGATTCTGCGTCGATTATCGAGCACTTAATAAGATCACGCGCAAAGACGTGTACCCGATCCCACGAGTCGACGACGCACTTGACTCTCTGCAAGCGCTGAATTTTTCTCCAGCCTCGATCTACGGTCTGGTTATTGGCAAATACCTATGCACGAAGCGGACAAAGGAAAAACTGCCTTTGCAACACCAGACGGGCTGTATGAATTCAACGTGATGCCATTCGGTTTATGTAATGCTCCTGCCACGTTTTAACGCATGATTGACACAGTTCTACGCGGCCTAAAATGGAAAACATGTCTCTGTTATCTAGATGACATCGTCATTTTCTCCTCTTCTTTTCGTCAGCATCTTGATCGTTTAGACGAAGTTTTGACGTGTATTTCTAATGCTGGACTTCAGCTAAACACCAAAAAATGCCACTTCGCCAACAAGAACATCAAGGTGTTGGGCCACCTTGTCAGCAAAGATGGCGGTCGCCCGGATCCTGACAAGCTTGCTGCCGTGATACGCTTCCCTCGGCCAGAAAATCAGAAACACCTACGAAGTTTCCTGGGCCTGGCGTCCTACTTCCGCCGCTTTATTAGCCATTTTGCTGCCATCGCGTCGCCACTGCATAAGCTGCTGACATCCGGATCAACTTTCGCTTGGAACGACGACTGCGAGCGGGCCTTGCAAGCCCTCAAGCATGCTTTAACATCAGACCCTGTTCTGTGTCATTTCGACGAGAACACACCTACATGTCTCCACACCGACGCGAGTGGCCAAGGCATCGGTGCAGTTCTTCTACAGCGGGATGCCACTTCACGGGAAAGAGTTATTGCGTATGCTAGTCGTGCTCTTACGGCTGCTGAAGAAAACTACTCCATAACTGAGCAGGAGTGCCTTGCTGTCGTCTGGGCCATACAAAAATTTCGACCATATCTTTGCGGACGCCACTTCACAGTTATTACAGACCATCACGCCTTGTGCTGGCTATCGTCACTGAAAAACTTGTCTGGTCGCCTCGGTCGTTGGGTGCTCCACCTACAAGAGTACGATTTTGACGTCATCTATAAGTCTGGCAAAAGACACCAAGATGCAGATGCTCTCTCTCGCTGCCCCCTTCCACTGTCACCATCGAGTACGCCAGGTGATTTCTCGTCTGGTGGGCAAAACACTGCGTCACCCCTCACATTATCACAACTTGCGGTTATCGACACGCCAGCTTCAAATCGCTACACCGAGTTCGCCACACGCCAGCGTGATGATCCATATTGCAATAGCATTATTCAACGCCTAAATGGTATATCACCTACTCCTAATGCTAGATTGCGCCGAAAACTACGGCAATTTAAGCTCGATAACAATGTGCTCCATCGTTACGTTTACACTACTGATGGACACCGCTGGGTTCCAGTACTTCCGCGTTCTCTACGTCACCAAGTCCTCGAAGCCTTTCACGACGACCCATGTGCAGGCCACTTGGGATTTCACAAAACACAAAGCCGCATCAGGAAACGTTTCTTCTGGCCTGGCATCTCTACTTTTGTGGCCAAGTACGTTGCATCTTGCCATCTGTGTCAACGGGGGAAGCGACCAACTTCGTCTCCTGCTGGCCTTCTGCAACCCATCCCGGGTCCCGAGACACCTTTCGCCATCGTTGGCATAGACCTACTAGGACCTCTCCCCATCACGCCAGCAGGTAATCGTTGGATTGTGACTGCTGTCGATCACCTGACACGGTACGCAGAGACTGCTGCACTACGCACAAGTTCTGCTTCAGACGTCACAGACTTCTTCCTCAACGCCATTGTATTGCGTCACGGTGCACCTCGCGTCCTCCTGAGTGATCGCGGCAAGACGTTCCTGTCCACCATAATCGAAACCCTGCTCACAACCTGTGGTACAGTACATAAGACGACGTCAGCCTACCACCCCCAAACTAATGGGCTGACAGAGAAATTTCATCGGACACTAATAGACATGCTATCGATGTACATCGCACCAAACCACGACAACTGGGATACGATTTTGCCTTTTGTGACGTTTGCCCATAACACCGCTGTTCAAAGAACTACTGGCTACTCGCCTTTCTACCTCGTGTACGGCCGTACACGGACATTCACCATCGACGTCTCTTTTCTAAATGTTTCAACTGACTCCTCGGCAACCGTATCAGAGCAGTTCATCACAAGGCTCGAGGAATGTCGGCAACGGGCTCGCCTTAATACAGAAGCCAATCAGCAAGATCGCAAGCAACGCTACGACAGCTCTCATCGCGACGTCTCCTTCAGTCCGGGGGATGAAGTGTTGCTTTGGACGCCCATTCGTATTCCAGGATTGTGCGATAAATTTCAGTCACGCTTCATTGGACCTTATACAATCAACGAACAAACGTCGCCGGTGAACTACCGTGTCACTCCCAGCGACCTTTCTTCGGATCGTCGCTGTCGTGGTTCGGAGATTGTCCACGTATCGCGTCTGAAGCCATTCGTACGACGTTCCGTTTCCGTCTAAGACGCGTCCGGGCTGGCCGCTCAAGCGTGGGGGGGGGGGGGGGGGGGGATAAGTGTGAGCATTATTCATGCGCGACATCTTGTCATATGTACATACTCATCATCATCAGTCTGACCCGTGTTGTGGGGCAGAGGCTCGGCAGGTAAAAGAAGTAAGTGCCTTGCAGCAAAAACGTTGCCTTACAATATGTATATAGATACAGAAGAGCATCGGGATCTTGACTTTTTTTTTTTAGCTGGACCAAGTAGCTTAAGCTGTTGTTTCTATTCGTGTGTACCCAGCTGCAGCACATGTTCACGTCATTCATTCATTTGAAGGACCTTTGTAGGTATCATGTGTGCCGCTTTACTGCACTTGCGAATGCTGGTTTTCTGGAGGATTGTCATATAGCTGTGTATATACGACACCAGAATGAAAAACTGTGGCGAGGACTACAGTTTGATAAAAGTTTGCCCTGCAGCCTGCGTCCTCGGAATGCGCCGCTGAGCTTTTACGCTTAGGGGTTTCGTTCCCTGGCAAATTTGCGCATGTCGTGTTGGTGTTGCCGTTGCTGTCGAACTGTTTACCTTCACAGAAGTAGACGCGCTTTTCGTAGGAACCCAAAGCCGACACGTGCGGTCCGCACAGACGGATAACTTCTCCAGCGGCAATGCACAAGGAAAGCATCTGGAATCAATAAAAGAGCTGCTACGGTGTGAAAGACGAAAAAAAAAAAAAGACTCGAAGGAACGCGAGGGCGAAGTGCAAAGCTGTACAAATAGGGCAGGTGCGCGTGCGGGGGAGGGAGCGCTGAGGTGTTCTGGTAAAAGGGTAGGTTTGAAGAAAGAAAGAAGAGGGAAGCAATGCCAGGAAAGTTGCAGTGTAACTTTGGCAGCTGGTGGTCGCTGTGAAGGCGTGTAAATATTTTAGTATCACCCGAAAAGTTAAAGCATCAAAAAAAATCGGGGGGGGGGGGGATCAGAACCCCCTCAACCCCCCCCCCCTAGTTACGGGCCTGGGAATTGCTCACGTACCCGCGAAAAGGCCCATTGAATTGGAAATTTTTCTCGGCTTTCGCGGCGAGTCCCCTGTGCTTCGTTGATCGTATTTCCGCGTAGCGGAAGCTTTTGTTATTTGTTTTATTGTCACTGTGGCCGTACAGCTTCATTATTAGTACTTTATGTCGGGGACTGTCACTTGTGATATGCTACCGCGCCATACGCAGTGCAAGACCATGCACTTCGCGAATGATAATGTCGAAATTTCACGCTTAAAAAAGAGTTCAATTCCTACTCTGTCAATACTAAACGCCTGTTTCAAGTGCTTCGTGTGAGAAAGTTAGCACTTGGGACGCTGAGAGTAGTAAAAACCGGCTCACAGCACGTCCACATGCATCAACGTATACTTCGCATGCAGTATTTGCTTTCAAACAGCGTAAAACCTCCTGTTTCCCGTTCTTCCTGTCTCCACGATAAGCTGGAAATTAACTTAAGAAATTTGGATCTGACAGCTCAAAAGGTCATAACTAGTTAACAATTGGAAGAAATATACAACGCATTGAGTCTCAATGTGCATAGTTCACACAATATTCTATTTTACTGTTTCACCTCCCGTGGTCTCTTGCTTTATTACAGTATATGATTATGCTAATTTAGCAATTTATCGTTTGTATACATCTGCCTCTCCAAGCTGCCCAAAGCATACAACCATGGCTGTCACCTTTGCCAAAAGGGCCAAGGACAAAACATCTGAAGAACTCGCCACAGGCGTATTTAGAAAGAAAAATTGCGCAGCATATGAACATTCTTATGGTGCTAATAAGCACTCACTATCTGGGCACATATGGTTTAAGCCAGAAAACGCTGCTGTGGAAAGCTGTAAATGGCCAGAATGACTTTAATAGCAACGGTGAAAGCCTCATTCAGTGTGGGAAAAATATAGATGGCCAAAGCAGCGCTTACATAAGCGGACAATGTGTAAGAAACAGATGGCGAGTGTAGCTTTTGTATCAATGATCATAAAAATACAACTAGTGCTCTTTGACTCGACACACAGAAACAAAAAAGAGAGAGGAAAAGAGAGATGTTCGAAGCAAAAATAGGTGAGGGCTCTAAGTTTATGGTCAATAAAAAGCAGATACGATTGAACCTAACCAGGCAGTAAACAGCAAAATAAACACTACGTAACAGTGAAAAAAAAAAACTCGCAGTGTTTCTTATGCATTTACCCGAAGCGACCTGAAGGCGACAGCTGTCTGCGTCTTTTTGTTCAGTCAATTTATTAGTCTTCCCCCCCCCCCCCTCCCTGTGAATGTTTTCTGCACCTGAAGTGGCTTTGCGCTGATTTATGACTGGAGGCATTCCAAACTTTCAGCACCTCGCTGGGTTCTGCTCGGCCTGCGTGATTAGTGTGCCGATCACACGATAACAAGATAACAAGCAGTGCAAAGCGACGATGTCGTCTCATGACGTGATCATGGGACCGTCATGACGACCTTACACATTCTGGTGATCCGTGATGTCACGATGATGGCATGTGGTGACGTCATCACGCGATGATTTTCGCATCAGTCCTGTTCACGCTGACGCCGCGGGACGCCAAAGCCACCCACGGTCAATTTTGTTTTAGGCGAAAACCTTAGATGCCTCATCAAAAGGTAAACTCGACCGTTTGCGTCTAGCGTCGGCGACGTCGAGTGATCGGAAAAAACCATCACGTGATGACAACATATACGACGCCAGACATCGCCTAAAATTGTTACGTCATCAAAACATCAGGTGATTTCACGTGACGACGTCATGGCATGACATCCGAGCTTTGTGCAATGTGGTCTGATCATAGCACAATGCAAAATCAGTTTTGCTGTGGCTCCAGTTTAGGAGGCAGTGCAAACCTCGTTAGGAATGGAATAAAATGGAAAAACATTATTTCAGTCCTGCAGGATGCGCTTAGCGCGTAGCAGGCGTTTCCCACGTAAGGACCGACAGGGAGTATCTGGCGGCCGCTTCGTGGGCCTGCTGGACGGCCCATTGCTGGTCGGCGAGCTGGGGCATCGGCCGCTTTCAAGCCCCACCGGTGCGTGCCCACGCCCAAGCTACACCAGTGCTCTCCCCCAGCCGCGATGCAAGACGGGTTTGCAACCACGGAAAAATCCTTATGACAGTGATAGACTGGCGGAGTAGGATCAGTACATCGACTGAGAAGAAAAAGAAGATGGCTTTCGCCATCAAATCGTCTTAGGTGGAGGGCACCCTGAGAGTTTTTAATGAGGTATCTAGGCATCCCACTTCAATAAATTCGCGTAGTAAATTAGACGGTGTGCTTCATGTGTAAAATCCCAGCCCCGTATTCACAGTGAGGACAGAGATAACAGACGTCCAACTTAGCTGCAGCACCACAAACATCGAAGCCATGAAGTAGCACCAAGCAATGAACGAATAATATAAGTGTTGGATTTTAACGTCCCAAAACCACCATGCATGCGATTATGAGAGACGCCGTAGTGGATGGCTCCAGAAATTTAAGCACACGTGCCTAAAGCATTTTCGCCGCCATTGAAAATGCGGCCGCCGAGGCCGGGATTCAACCCCGCGACCTCCGGGCTAGCAGCCGAGTGCCTTAGCCACTAGACTACCGTGGCGGGTAAGGATTTAATGAAACGTCCAGTGAATTTCACGTATTATCACATCCCAGAGCCCAGCAAGTGTGTCCGCCGGTTTCCATATTCGGCACGTTTAGTGATTATTACGGTTATGTGCGACGAACAACACAGTCTAGTCTGCATGAATGAAAATCAGAGCGATCAGAAGAAGCTTTTCTTCACAATAGCGGCTCTTTACACCAGCCAAAACTACTCACGGCGCGCGATGAAAGCAGGTGAAATCGGGAAAGCGTCGTCTGCTCTGACCACCGGCGCTCCGCTCTCCCATAATGCCCCAGAGCCGATCCAGCAGGGGAGGGCACGGCGCTTATATTTCTGGAAAGGTCCATTCTTGTATAACACGCACATTATTTGATAGCTTTTTTTTCATTGTAGTTGCATAGTAACGACGCTTCTGTTTTCGGGCTTTGCATGTCTACTTATAGGCTTTTGAATTACATTCAATATTCCTTGCATATCACTTTTTTATATTTTTGTGGTTGATTAGCAGACGTTCAATCACGTTTGTTGCATCTCTTTATTCTTTCACATTGAGTGATATTTTCTTTATTTTTACTCTATATTGCAATATAGCAATCATTTGAGCATACATAGACACGGCGTAGTGTGTAAATAAAATAAATTAGTTTTGTCGAGTGTTTCGCGTCCTATTTTATTCACGCTGCTGAATAAGCTGAAATTTGATTCCATTGTGTAGTAAAAATATGCGTACGCACTTGATGTACCTTTATTACTTGTTATGTACTCATTATAACCATGCATATATATTTTTCATTGTATCCGTTAGTACCACATTGGCCTACGAGCATAACCGGCCTTGATAACCTCGTATGATCTACGCCTGTAATTAAGAAGTTTGTTAATATTATGATGACGATACATTTTATTACAAAGCCAAGTCATTTCATTTATGAATGACTCGCGAAAAAAAAGCATTACGCATGGAATACGATTCATAATCATCATCATCATGAGCGTGACTACGTCCACTGCAGGACAAAGGCCTCTCCCATGTTCCGCCAGTTCACTCGGTCCTGTGCTTTCTGCTGTCAATTTATACCCGCAAACTTCCTAACCTCATCTGCCCACCTAACCTTCTGTCTCCCCCTAACCCGCTTGGCTTCTCTGGGAATCCAGTTAGTTACCCTTAATGGTCAGCGCTTATCCAGTCTACGCGCTACATGTCCGGCCCATTTTAATTTCCTCTTCTTGATTTCAACTTTGATATCCTTAACCCCCGTTTGTTCTCTAATCCACTCTGCTCCCTTCTTGTCTCTTAAGGTTACACCTATACCATGTTTCTTTCCATTGCTCGCTGCGTCGTCCTCAATTTAAGCTGAACACTCTTTGTAAGCCTCCAGGTTTCTGCTCCGTAGCGAAGTACCGGCAAGATACAGCTGTTATATACCTTCCTCTTGAGGGATAGTGGCAATCTACCTGTCATAATTTGAGAGTGCTTGCCAAATGTGCTCCACACCATTCTTAATTCTTCTAGTTACTTCAATCTCGTGGTTTGGCTCCGCGGTTATTACCTGCCCTAAGTAGACACAGTCTTTTAAAACTTGAAGTAGACTATTACCTATGTCGAAGCGCTGCTCTCTTCCGAGGTTGTTGTTCATTACTTTCGTTTTCTGCATATTAATTTAAGACCCACCTTTCTGCTCTCCTTGTCTAACTCCGTAATCATGAGTTGCAATTCGTCCCCTGATTTACTCAGCAATGGCGAAGTGCAGCAATCGGCGAAGCGCAGCTTACTAAGGTACTCTTCATTAACCCTTATCCCTAACTGTTCCCACTCTAGGCCTCTGAAAACCTCCTGTAAGCACGCGGTAAATAGCATTGGGGAGATTGTATCTCCCTGCCTTACACCCTTCTTGATTGGTATTCTGTTGCTTTCTTTATGAAGCACTATGTAGCAGCTGATCCCCTGTAGATTTCTTCCAGGATATTTATATATACTTCATCGACACCCTGATTCAGCAGTGTCTGCATGACGGCTGATATTTCTACTGAATCAAACGCCTTCTCGTAATCTATGAAGGCTATGTATAGTGGTTGGTTATACTCTGAGCATTTCTCTATTACCTGATTGATAGTATGAATGTGGTCATTTGTTGAGTAGCCTGTTCGAAATCCTGCTTGTTCCTTTGGTTGATTGAATTCTAATGTTTTCTTTACTCTGTTAGCACTTACCTTTGTAAATAGCTTGTATACTACGAAGAGCAAGCTGATCGGCCTGTAATTCTTCAAGTCCTTGTCATCTCCTTTCTTATGTATTAAGATGATGTTGGCATTCTTCCAAGACTCTGGTACTCTTCCCGTCAGGAGACACCTCGTAAACAGGGTGGCTACTTTTCCTAACAGAATCTGTCCTCCATCTTTCAGCAGATCTAATGTTACCTGATCTTCACCAGCAGCTTTGCCTCTTTGCATGCTCTCCAAAGCTTTTCTGACTTCTTCTATCATGACTGATGGGGTGTCATCTGGATTATTGCTACTTCTTATAGTATTAAGGTCGTGGTTGTCCCGGCAACTGTACAGATCTCTGTAAAACTCCTCCGCCATTTCAACTATCTTATCCATATTGGTAGGAATTTAGCCTCGCTCTTAGGCAAAAAGAAAAAGGGGAAATGAGGAGTTGTTTCTAATTGCACATGGGCTCGAAAGGCGAGAGTGAAGTCGCAGGTTACTGAGGTACTCTCCATTAACTCCATTACTGCTACAATGGCAAAATAGCATTGAACGTCGTATCAATTAGCAAGTAAATAAAATAGGCTTGAATGCATTCAACTACACGCCCTGTTACTGCAGCGGCTGCGTGGAGGAGCATCCGATCATTTTGCCCGGCGTGCGCCGACGACGCCGCCGCCGCCGATTCGGAACTACCTTCACGCCACCGCCGGTCGAAAAAGTCTCGTCGCAAACCTCTACTAGTAAGGTCCCTATAGATAAAAACTTGTTTCATCTAGGGATTTTACGTAAATAGATAGATGTATCCAGCTGTGCCCTTTAAATTGGGTGGTGGCTAGCGCTACCTAGCAATAATGTTAAGTATTATTTATCACTGTTACGTATAACTTCAGTGTCTAGAAATGTACTGCCTAGTGTGCTGAGCGCGCGCATGTGATGACTGCACTCAGATGCCACAAGCGGCGCTGCGTGTCGAGAGGGTGCAAAAGGAATCTTCGATTTGGCTTGCACTAGTTCAGAAAAGTGCAGGTGCAGAAAAAGCGGTGCCAAGCGGTGCAGTGAGCGTGCAGCGCCGGTCGAGCAAGTGCAGGTGCAGCCTCAACCACGCCTCGGCACTAGCCGACACTAGCGCGCGACGGCTACAGCCAAAACGAAGGCGTGAGTTGACGTGAGTGCAGGCCGGAGAACACCTTGTAGTGTAAGCCTAAAATAGCCGCCTCCGCCGCCTTGTCCGATCAATACACGGCCGTGATGGCACTTCTTGTGACTGCGATGGAATTGCTGGACTCGAGCAGCGACGACGATTCCGTCAGCGGTGCCGTTTGCAGTGACTGCGACGATGAGTACGACGATGCGTGCATCTTGGTCGCGTGCGCGTTGGTGCGCGACGATGCCAACCGTGTACCCGGGTACGAAAGCATTATCGGCAGGTACCATGAGTATGAATTCAAGCGCCTCTTCAGGCTGTCCAGGGAGACTTTTGATAGTTTCAGGGCCAAGTTCAAGACTTCAGCCTTCTACCCAAGGGCAGTGCAAGGCCGCCAACAAATCAGTGCCGAAAAAACATGCCTCATAGCGCTTGTGTACCTAGGCTCACAAATATCTATGTACGCCATAGGCGACAAATTCGATGTTACCGAGTCGTCTGTTCATGTTTGTGTGACACGGGTCGTTCACTTCTTACACGCTATTAGCGATGAGATAATTTGCTGGCCTAGTAGCGCGGAAGTGACCCGCATAAAGAACGGCTTCCTCGCCAAAAGTAAAGGCAAGGGCCCAAGAAACACCATCGGCTGTATCGATGGATCACACATCGGGATACTCACTCCAAGCGAATCTACGCAGTCTTACTTCAACCGGAAAAAGTGGCCTTCGATAATCCTGCAAGGAATCTGCGACGACAGGAACAAGTTGCTGAACGTGTTTATTGGGTTTCCAGGTTCGGTTCACGACGCCCGTGTCCTGAGGGAGAGCCCCTTCTTTGCACGCGCAATTCAGGAATGTGAAGACAATTATATACTGGGTGACAGTGCATATCCACTGATGCCATGGCTCATGACCCCATTCAAGGACAATGGAAGTTCTTTTCCTACGTGGAAAAAGAGCTTCAATAAACGACACAGTCAACAACGAGTGCTTATTGAGAACACCTTCGGCCTGCTTAAACAGCGTTTTAGGAGGCTCTACCTTGTTGATGCAAAAAGTGTGCAACAGTGCTGCTATATAGTTATGGCTGCGTGTGTGCTACACAACATGTGCAACGATGAAAGGGACTTCCTTGAGGAACTTGCAACGCTTCCCCAAGAAGAAGATGTGGGCAATGATGAAAGTGAAGGAGATTTGATTGCAGTCTGCCAGGCTACAGTCAGTCTCTGCGAGAGTTCATTGCAAAGGAACAGTGCTAGAAGTTCATCTTTGCTTCGCGATTTATTCAGTGTGCAAATGTTTTGCGAAGTGGGGTGCCGCGTCTAGAAGCAATGTTTTTTTTAACAAATTAGATGGAGTAGACACTGCTAGTGTTATAAAAGTTTATTGCCCATATTATAACCCGTCCTTATTTGAGAGTACGTCGATCAACCGATCGAATCGCTGCATGCGCTCATCATGCCGCTTTGCCTTTGCCTCTTCCCATTTTTTTCTTTCCTCCAGTTGTTTCACTGCTGCCTCCTCTTGCTTAGCTCTCGAAGCTTGCATTTTTTCTAATGCCTCCAAGAGCGGCGTGACTTGGGACCTACTCTGGCGCTTCCTTTTTGGCGTTGTGCTGCTCCGAACTTTGGATGCTGTGTTGCACTCGACTGGGACTGCTGCATCTTGAGGTGCTTCAGTGATGCTGGTGCTGTTGAAAGTAATTGTACAGGTGCCATGTCATTTCCAGGCTACAGCACAAATTAAGTAATTTTTACTTACTCTGGACTTGCACTAGGCAGGATTGTTTTTCCAGGCTCCAAGAGCAGCCTTGGATTTACACTATGTTCTTTTTCCAAGACTTCTGCCAGCTCTCTGTAATAGACACTATGAGAATCACTGAAGATATGAAGACACAATCGTAACTTACTCTTCATATTCACAGTTCACACGGTGGTGACCTGAAGAATTGTTGTCTTTTTTTTACTTTTTATATGCTCTGTCCAGCGACTTCCATTTGTTTTCCACTTGTGTGGCAGTCACGTTGCACAAGAACTCCGTATTGATGGCCTCAGCCAACTTCTTCCACAGAAGCCTTCTTGTGCTAAACAAAAAGCAAAGCACAGTTAGTAGGAAAGAAGGAAGCGACGTAACGTGACCCAAGTCTTGCAGTAGCACATGAACCTTTCCTTAGTACTTCATATGTGTAGCTTTCAGGGATAATTGCTAGGGATGTTCGATTATTCGAAAATTTTGGATAATGAATCAAACAGCACTGTATTCGGTTCCTAAGTCGAATCGAATTGCACATATTCTAAGTAACAAATATTCTTTTAATAATCGGCACTGGCGGGAGAACCCCAAAACAACGAAACAGCTACAAGTCATTCTTTCAATCCCTAATGTGACCTGTACGCAGCCCAAGCTTTTGCAAGACTACCTACACTATATTGATTGTCGAATGAATGCGCTTCTGAAAGCTCCATTCTTGCTCAATTTTTACTGCACTTTAGCTGTATCGCATTTATCAGCTCCTGTCTTCGTCTTGTAATAACCAAAGGTGGGAACTACGAGTGCTTGCAGCTTCACGACTAGCAACAGATACAAGTTTTGCGTTTGCGTAAATTGTTCTTGCAGATGTAAATTTCAACGCCCATTGTTATCCGCTTTTAGTGCGCAGGCCATGTTGTGATGACGGGTTGATCTGCTCCGTTACATATTTAGTTGTATCTGCAATGTTTGGTTGTAAATTGTTTTGTTTTTGTGTCCCAATTTTATTTAAAGTGAGGTGACAAAGTCTCACGTTGATAACGCTAGTCAATGCCGTAGTTGAACCTACAATTACAAAATGTTACGAATATTCTAGTTCCTGCTGCATACGAGATTACCTTAGTTTTCGTAATTGTGGTATTTTGAGTAGATTCAAACTGACTGTAATGGCCTTTGTCGAAAGTTTGTGACTATTTGTTTCAAATAAAATGTTCTGTTCTAAGGCTGTTTTGAAAATGGTCTACTTACTATTCAAACAGTATTCAATTACTATTTGTATTCTATTTGGTGCCATTACTATTTGACTCTTACTTGATTAGGTTCCGAAATTCACTATTCACACACTTCTGATAACTGCGAACGTTCTTTTTGTGCGGGAAGCATTATGTTGGAGAAGTTGAACATTGTGTAAATCACTCTTTTGGATCATAAAGCTTCACTAAGGAGACAGCCATATTCTAACCTGTCTTTGCATTGTAAAACATGCAGCTGCGCAACCTTGTTTGCTGACACGACGGCGCAGTCTAGGTTCAAAGATAGGGTAGCACGTGTCAAGAAGCATATCTCTTTTAACAATGAGCTGCACCATCTTGAAAAGTGGCAGTGCGAGAGAAATGCGGACAGACAGTGAAGACACAAGGACTGCAGGGCGAGACTTGCTAGAGATGTGCCTCAGAATAACAACATGCAATTCCCTCTAGTGCAAATTCTCAAGGCAGCACTACACTTGCAACATGGCTTGAGCTTGGAGGTGCTGCACCTTTTCGGCAAGACAGCGGTTGTGCAATGCCCAACACAAAAGCACCGTCGCTGTTTTTGAAGATCACTTGACTTAATGAAACATTACGAATGCCTTCGTTGTGTATATATGTGCGTGACTA
Source organism: Rhipicephalus microplus (assembly GCF_013339725.1). Classification (NCBI taxonomy): domain Eukaryota; kingdom Metazoa; phylum Arthropoda; class Arachnida; order Ixodida; family Ixodidae; genus Rhipicephalus; species Rhipicephalus microplus. Next base: position 172,365,479 of record NC_051168.1, read on the forward strand.
TACATACTGTTTGTGTGTATATGTAAACGTATATGTCACAGTCAGGCGCATAGCCAAAATTTTTTTTCAGTGGGGGGGGGCAGTAAAATGTAAATTGCTGGCAGTAAAATGTAGGCAACAATAACCATCGCCATTGTGAACTTCATGCGCCCTTATCTTGTTGGTGCTTGCCTAGAGTGAAACGGAATAATAAAAAGCTGCAAATAATTTTGGACATAGGATGACATACCGAAGTGCCCTGGTTTTTCCCACCAAGTCCTTCATTTCCGAGTATTTGGCGATGAAGAACCTTGTTTTTCGGGCGCTCCAAAGCTCTTCCACATCTTCAGCCGACGCGGCTGCTGCTGGAAATGCGGCTAAAGCCCCATCGCTGTCAACGTCGCCGTCGCAGGCAGGAGAAGGCGTCGGCGGTTGTGCCGGAGGGGGGTCATTTTCACGATTCCCTGCCATGAACCGCAACGTAACGCGCTTGCCGTCTGCAAGGGCGAAAACCAAGATTAAAAATACCGACATAGCATAAGCAATGCTACGAGGCTGTTTGCTGACCGACTACGACTCCTGGCCGCTAACCACGTTTTTTGGCAATGCATGCAGCCTGACTTACCTGATGCCTCATAGACGTAACCGTTGGCGTCCGTCATAAATGACCCGTCGGATTGTGAAGTGCCTTAACTTCCTTTTGAACGCCCTGAACAACTATTTGCAACGTCGTCTGCTCTGGCCTTGGGGGGACGCCCGCCATGCTGCACTACTCTGCACCTGCTTTGGAGTGCGTGCACGCCGGTACAGAACTCGTCAGGAACTAGGCTTACACCTAGACAAAACGAGGGAGCCAGTGCAGAGGGTGCGACAGAGGGCGCGCGCTGCTCCGGCAAAACGAGGACGAAGGTGCTGCACCCTTTGAACTGGTTCAGCCGGTGCAGCCAAAACGAAGAGACCAAAAGAGCGGTTGTCAGTGCAAACCAAGAGATATGGCGGATGAGTCGAGAGAAAGGCTTTGAGGTGGTGGAAATAAACAAAGAAGTGCATGGGTGGGGTGGTTTTCAAGGAAGCAGAATTCACTTCGATGGGCGGCTAGGTCATAAGGTGGGTTGGCGACTTGCAGGACGCGCAGTAGCTTTTTGTGGGGGCACCCAAGCCCTTTGAGGTGCAGGATAGCTAGTAACGAGAAAAACAACCAGGGAGGTTCTTTGGCAGGTAGTATAAAGAGATACGATTCGAAAGTGGCACCAGTATCTAAGATAGGTAGAGTCCGGGGCAGAGATAGACGCAGCCACGAGCGCCGAGCCAATTCAGGCATAGGGTATATAACATGCCGGGTGGCAGGAACAGGCTGAAGGGAAAGAAAATAGAAGAACAGCTAAGGGAGCAGAGGCTGGTGGTATACGGTTTGGTAGAAACACAACTTAAGGACATAGAACAACCTCCTAACAATCTGGACTACACGTGGGAATACTGTAATAGAACAGAAGGCAGCAGAAAGGGGGGTGGTATTGGGGCATTCATTCATAAAAGTACAGACTGGCAAACGGTCAAGCACGAGTGCAAGGAACATTTATGGCTAAAAAGGGAAGGTTGCAGGGCAAAGGACACTCCTTGGTTTGGTGTACTTGTGGACGGGAGCAAAGACCAGGGAGGAAAACCAGGCAATGGTAGAGTGTACAATAAAGGACATTGAGGAGTTAGGAAAAGAGTGCGAGATAATTATACTAGGAGACATGAATGCACAGATAGAAGATATAGATGGGTATACCGACCCGACAGGCAAAATGATCATGGATATGTGTGAAAGGCTTGATTTGATCATTTGCAACAGTACCGAGAAGTGTGAAGGGCAAATAACATGGGAGGTAGGAAGGCTGCAGTTGACGATAGATTACGCACTGATGTCACATAGGATGTATGATAATCTCAGGAGAATGCACATAGATGAAGGTGGCTCCAGAAGTCTGGGTAGGGATCACAAACGTATAAAGCTAAGTTTTGGAAGAGCAGTGAAAGTGGGAAGGAGACAAGATGAGCAACTACAGGAAAATTTTTATTCCGAAAGGCAAATTGAAATAGCCACTAAACAAAGTGAGAAAGTATCACTGAGGATAACAAAACAGTGTGGACATACACGAATCTAATTAGATTGTTTAAGCTAGAGCTTGCTAAGACACGTGACAAGCCACCACAGAAAAGAAGACACAAACCCAAAAGTTGGTGTGATGAGGAAGTTAAGAGAGCCATAGCAAAACGTCAGGAAGCCTCTAGGGAACACAGACATGCTAAGCAACGGGGTGAACCGACAGATAATGTTAAAAGAAAATGGAAAATCTTTCTAAGCTGTAGAAGGGATGCATCCCTTCTCATAAATGAAAATATTATAGTAAAGAGAGCTCAGTGGCTGGCAGAAGTACATAAAAAAGATAAAAAGGCAGCTGCAAAATTTCGGAACCTTCTAAACTCCCTAAGAATTGAGACGAGCCTAGAGCAGAGGTTTATAACTACAGCTCAAGGTACTATGCTAGAAGGGGACGAAGCTATTGAATATATATGAACAACGGTGACAAAAATTTCAAAAAAGAGGTGCTTTATGCACTACAATAGACAAGGATGAATGAAGTGGCGCAATGGCTCCATTTTCACAACAAGAATGGGAAAGGGCTGAGAAGAGGGTTCTTAGTAGTAGATCAACTGGCCCATATGACATTCCGAATATGCTGATAAAAACATTAGGTCCGAAGTCTAAGCAGGCTTTGAGAGAGGCAGTGAGCAAAATAATGATCGATGGTGAAGTCCCCGATGGATGGAAACTTAGCAGGATGAGTATGATCTATAAAGGAAAGGGGCACAAAGCTGACATAAACAACTACCGTCCTATAACAGTGACGTCAGTGGTCTACAGGCTGGCGATGCAGATTATAAAGGAAAGACTGTAGACACGGATAGAGGATGAGGGGGTGCTGGGGGAACTGCAGAATGGGTTTCAGAAACACGGGAGGTTGGAAGACAATCTGTTCTTACTGACGCAGTGCATCGAAATAGCGGAAAGGGAACACAGGCCCCTGTGGCTAGCATTTTTGGATATCAAGAGAGCGTACGATAGCATGGTTCAAGAGGACTTGTGGGGAATACTGGACACACTAGGTGTACAAGATGGAGTTACAAATCTTTTAAAGGATATCTATAAAGGTAACAAGGCAGTTATAAAGTGGGGAAAACAGGTATCCAAGCATGCAGAGGTAAAACGGGGTCTTAGGCAGGGGTGTCCTCTGTCACCCTTGTTATTCATGATGTACCTACAAGGATTAGAGGCCAAATTAGAGGGAAGTGGACTGGGCTTCAACGTCTCTTTTGTCAAACAAGGAAAACTCATTGAACAGGCAGTACCAGCATTGATGTACGCAGATGATAGAGTGCTAATGGCCGACAGCAAGAAAGATTTGCAGAGATTGGTGTACATCTCCGGTAATGAGGGAGATAAGTTATATTTCAGATTCAGTAAGGAAAATCAGCAGTCATGGTTTTTAATGATAATGAAAATAGTGAGCTTCGAATAGAGGAGGTCACGCTAGAGATAATAGATAAATACAAATATCTCGGCGTATGGATAAGCAATGAGGCCGAGTACGTAAGGCAACACGAAAAATACGTGACGACTAAAGGTAACAGGAATGCCGCGGTGATGGAAAACAGGGCACTGTGGAATTCAATAGGTATGATGTTGTGAGAGGAATATGGAAAAGGGTCATGGTTCCTGGTCTGACGTTCGGCAATGCGGTCTTGTGCACGAGGTCAGAAGTTAAAGCAAGATTAGAAATTAAGCAACGTAGAATAGGTAGGCTTGCCTTAGGAGCTCACGGGAATACACCAAATCAGGGAGTACAAGGTGATATGGGATGGACATCATTTGAGGGTAGGGATGCTAGCAGCAAGATAAAATTTGAGAAGCAATTAAGAGAAATGAGGGGGAGGGGGGAGCGTTGGGCTAGGAAGGTATTCAGCTACTTGTACATGAAGAATGTCGATACAAAATGGCGGATGCGAACCAGAAAATTGACTGGTAAATACTTGGAAAACAGCAGGGGGCCAAACTAAAAAGAATTATCGGTTAAGAAGAAGGTGAAGTAAGCCGAGACCGATATGTGGAGAATTAGCATGATTAAGAAGTCCGCACTAGAGATCTATCGAACTTCTAAGCAGGAAATTGCCAAGGAAAATCTATGATAATACTCGGGGTAGTTCTCTACTGTTTGAGGCCAGGACGGGGGTATTGCGAACCAAGACATATCGGGCCAAATACGAAGGGGTAGACGCGGTATGCAGTGCGTGTGGAGAGGAAAAATAAACTGCGGAACATTTGATAATATTATGTAAAGGGCTTCACCCTATAGTTCAGGATGATGGCGCAGAGTTTTTCGAAGCACTGGGGTTCAGGGATAGGGAGGGCAAAATAGACTTTAAGCGGGTAGACTCAACTAGAAGGAGGTTATCTGATTGGTTGGTAAAGTCAAGGCACAAGTGAAAATTAATCTCTTCACTGCAAAGTACGAATCCTAAAACTCACTTTTTAAGGAAAAAAAATAAATATAGTTTTTGGTTCATTAGGTATTACGGCTTGGTGGCGCTAGCCACCGCCCGATCTAAAGGGTACAGCCATATCCATCCATCCATCCGGGTAGTGAGCGGCGTACTTCGCAAGGTTTGCCTCGGGTGCGCTGCTTTTTTTTTTTCCGCAAGCGGTAGCTGCTTTACAAGTACTTCGTCAGTCGGCGATTGCGCTGGGTTTCTCTGAAATGCCTGAAGGTGTCAACGACAAAAAAAAAAAAAAAGATCTAGCGTCGCGGCATTTTGATTGTCCGCTAAACATTATGCTTCAGCTCAGCCTCTTAAGCGACCCAGGGGTGGCAATGTTGATCACTTAGTGGAGGAGTCTTTCTGTCTGTAGAAACAATGCTGAATGAGATGGAATAAAATGAGGAAGACTACGAAAGACTTCTATGTGATGCACTAGCAGTGTCTGTGGCCCATGACTTGTACACCACTGAGCGGCGGATGGTCACCCTGTATATTATGCGGCAAGCTATGCTGTGAGAAATCTGGTACTTCGTAATAATCGTGATGAGTGCAAGAGTGCCCGCCTTGTTTTCAGTGTTGGTGGTTACGCGTTATAAGTAACACCGTTACTGGTATAGCACGAAGCACTCGTTATACATGTAGAAATAGAGCTGCTGCTTAAATTGTGCGAGTTGTAGTTGTCAGCAAGTCGTTCCTGCAGCACGGTAGCACAATTTATCAGTTCTGTTTTTAAAATAAAAGTTGCTTCTGCTGATAGTACAGGTCACGGAGCATTAAGTTTGCAGTACCTGAAAAAGCAAGGCTCACGTTTTCATAAACAGTTGCGATTCTAGCGGGCCCTGTGTAGGTTAAAGGAGCAAAATTTATTTACACTGCAAATACCTGCCATTATGGTTCGCTAGAAAATGCAAGCTGCCAAAATTACGGAAGTTTTTTTTTTTTTTTTAAGGGCGGTGATCATATCTTTTCGGAGAGGGTTGCCGTTGAAATAACATTTCGGCTTTCTGTGACAATGAGAAATGGATTTATATGTGCCACGACGTTATAAGCCATCACATGCAATGGTGGCAATCTGATTGGTGGTTAAAGTCAAGGCACGAGTGAAAATTAAACCCTTCACTGCAAAGTAGGAATCCTCAACCTCGCTATTTAAGGGGAAAAAAATAAATCTAGTTTTTGTTTCATTAAGTATAACTGCTTGGTGGCGCTAGCCACCGCCCAATTTAAAGGGTAAAGCCATATACATCTATCCATCTATCCATCCATCCGTGCACGAACGCGCGAAATTCATCTCGTCCTCTTGCTGCTGGGGCCTCGCCGCGTTTAAAATCAGTGTGTTACAGCTACCATCTGATTTACTGTGAAGTTCGACGGCGTCATATATACACTGCAACACCATGAGATGTTAAAAGCTAAGCGTCAATGCAAAGAAAGGACGTGTATTGTGCCGCTGTGTCAAAGAAGTTATCGGTCGAACAAGGAAAAGGTGTCTTGTTCCCCGCCCTAATGGATCCAGCGTGGTTTCCTGGATGAAAAAGCAAGATCAAGAGGGCAGACAGAAGGCTGAACCCGAAGGCTGTCGTGTGAGAAAAGCATTCTGCGAGTGACTTCATCTAACTATCTTTTCGGATTAGGGTGAACGGTGTCGGGAACGAAATCGCCGTTTAGGCATAATTTCAAATATCAATATTTATCTGAAAAAATTTCAAAATATTCTTTCAAACTTCATATACACAGTTTTTTTCCCATTCCAACGTATGACTCCCTTTCCAACAACGTTTTGGGTATCATATGCGGCGAGTGTCAGATTGTTCATTGGCATGTTATCTTTCTTTGTTTTCACTCGAATCCTAATGTAATTCAGGCTAAGAGGTAAAGGTTTTTGGGTCTTCTGTGATAATTCTTGCCCTCAAGAACAAAGCATATTTTGAAAAATAACTCTGGTGGTTATACTGTCAATGGTTTTTAAAATTATATCTTTGCGTACTTCAACCACTTTGAGCACCTATCTATCTATCTGTGTGTGCGTCAATTTATCTATCTATCTATCTATCTATCTATCTATCTATCTATCTATCTATCTATCTATCTATCTATCTATCTATCTATCTATCTATCTATCTGTCTGTCTGTCTGTCTGTCTGTCTGTCTGTCTGTCTGTCTGTCTGTCTGTCTGTCTGTCTGTCTGTCTGTCTGTCTGTCTGCCTGTCTGTATGCCTTTCTGTCCGTCTATCTGTCCGTCTGTCGATCTATCTATCTGTCCGTCTGTCTATCCGTCCGTCTGTCCATCCATCCATCCGTCTGTCTATCTGTCCGTCTGTCTATCTGTCCGTCTGTCTGTCCATCCGTCTATACGTCCGTCCGTCTGTCTATCTGTCCGTCTGCCTATCTGACCGTCTGTCAGTCTGTCGATCTATCTATCTGTCCGTCTGTCTATCTACCTATCTGTCGATCTATCTATCTGTCCGTCTGTCTATCCGCCCGTCTGTCTGTCTATCCGTCTGTTTATCCGTTCATCTGTCTGTCTGTCCGTCCGTTTGTCTGGCTATCTGTCCATCCGTCTATCTTTCCATTCATGTGTCCGTCCGTCTGTCTATCTGTCCATCCGTCTGTCTGTCTATCTGTCCATCCGTCTACCTGTCCGTCTGTCTATCCGTCCGTCTGTCTGTCTATCCGTCTGTCGATCTATCTATCTGTTCGTCTGTCTATCCGTCCATCTGTCTTTCTGTCTATCCGTCCATCTGTCTGTCCGTCTGTCTGGCTATCTGTTCATCCGTCTGTCCGTCGGTCTGTCCATCCGTCCGTCCGTCTGTCTATCTGTCTATTTGTCCATCCATCTGTCTGTCCGTCCGTCCGTTTGTCTGTCTGTCTGTCTGTCTGTCTGTCTGTCTGTCTGTCTGTCTGTCTGTCTATCTGTTAAATCACCAATGTCTGGGTGCCCTCACGATCACTCCCTTAGCTTAGGGTAATGCAAAATTAGTGTGGGTGGGTAAGATGGTTTGATGAATATGACTCACTGGTCCTGACATGAATACTTTCACAATCCCGTCACGAAAGCCATCAAACCCTTTGTAGCGCCCTCGTTCGGGCGGCGCGCAAACCGGAGAGCGCGCGATGGCGACAGAAGAAAATAAAGAAGGCGCTAGGCCGTGGCACGTGAAGCCACGGCTCGCGTTCCTGGCTGTCATCGGTTATCGTTCAGGCGTGTCTTTCTTTCGCTCCTGTGGCATAAGCCTACAAGCGGTGACCCCGACGAAGACAATGACTGACTCGAATGCACCCTCAACCGAACAAGCCTCACGTCCACAGGACGTCTCGGCCGTGCAACTGCGTCTCCCATCTTTCTGGCCACAGGACCCGCAAGTTTGGTTTCATCAGGTCGAGGCGCGATTCTCCCTGTACCGCATCGCCTCGGAAACGACACGCTACTACCACGTAGCCTCCGTCCTTCCTCCTGACGTTGCCAGCGAGCTCTCCGACGTCCTCTCCAACCCCTCGTACACTACGCCATATCAGCACCTTAAAACCAAGGTGCTGGAACGATTCATGCCTTCGGAACGCGTCCGCCTACAGCAGCTCCTTGCAGAGGGGGACCTTGGCGACAGGCGCCCCTCCCAACTACTGCGCCGAATGCGACAGCTTCTTGGGAAACACGACGTCTCTGCCCACTCAGCGTTGCTTCGCGAGCTCTTCCTCCAACGCCTTTCTCAGCCAATCCGCCTCGTCCTCGCGGCGGCCGGCGACGTCAATCTCGACCGCCTGGCGGAGCTCGCCGATCAGGTTCATGAAGCGACCTCCCCATCTGTCAACGCTGTCTTACCACCAGCAGACACAGCGATTTCGCGCCTTGAGGCCCGCATCGACGAACTCGCCGCCTCCATTGCCGCACTCCGGAGCCCCCTGCAGGAGACTCGTTCGCCTCGTTCCGGTCGTCGAGCTCTTCCACGCACACGAGATGCTCGGAGTCCCAGCCCTCCACCCCTCTGCTGGTACCATCGGCGTTTCCGACACCAAGCCACGAAGTGTACACCCCCATGTTTGTGGCAGGGAAACGCCTGCCGGGATCACTGACGGCGGCGTGTGATCTCCCTTCTCGTCCCAGCCGCCTTTTCATGGTCACGGACCAGCTATCGGGCGCCAGGTTCCTTATAGATACGGGCGCGGAAATTAGCGTTGTGCCCCCGACTAAGGCTGATCGTTCAAAGTCACAGGGGCAAGTGCTTCGTGCTGCCAACGCCTCGTCTATAGCAACGTATGGGCTCCGATCTCTCACCCTCGACTTCGGCCTTCGCTGCGTTTTCCGGTGGGTTTTCGTCATCGCAGACGTGGTTCAACCGATCATCGGCTCGGACTTCCTCTCATACTTCGATTTGGACGTCAGCGTGCGGCGGCGCCGCCTCATAGATGGTAAGACTCGTCTCTCCATCTCGGGAGTCCTGTCCGACATCGCTCCAATGGCCATCCGCATGCTGATACCTTCCTCACCGTTCGAAAAAATCTTGGCGAGTTTCCCGGAGTTAAATAAACCGTGCAACCTCACTCAGCCGCCTAAACATACGGTGACACACCACATCGTCACCCGGGGTCCACCGGCAGCCGCTCGACCACGCCGCCTGGGCGGAGACCGCCTAGCTATTGCTAAACGGGAGTTTGACCACATGCTGCAACTCGGCATTATCCGCCCGTCGTCAAGCGCTTGGGCTTCCCCGCTGCATTTGGTGCCAAAGCGTGATCCTGGTGACTGGCGTCCTTGTGGGGACTATCGAGCGTTGAACGCCAAGACTGTCCACGACAGCTATCCTCTACCTCACATCCAGGATTTTACATCGCGCCTCGACGGCTGCACAATTTTCAGCAAAGTGGACCTTGTTAAGGCGTACCACCAGATTCCTGTCGAGCCCGCCGACATACCTAAGACCGCCATCACGACGCCTTTTGGGTTGTTTGAATACGTGCGGATGCCTTTTGGACTCCGCAATTCGGCTCAAACTTTCCAGCGGTTCATTTCTGAGGTCACACGGGGTCTTCCTACTGTGTTTGCGTACCTTGACGATGTCCTCATCGCCAGCCGCACACCTGAAGATCATGAGCAACCATCTACGCGCTCTGTTCCAACGTCTTCAGCAGTACGGCCTCGTTGTGAACGCCTCTAAGTGTACTTTCGGCGCATCTGAGCTCGAGTTCTTGGGCCATCACATATCATCCAAAGGAATACGCCCTCTCCGGTCCCACGTTAAAGCAATTCAGGATTATCCTCAGCCTACAACACTGCGCCAATTACGCCAATTCCTGGGGCTTGTGAATTTTTCCAGGCGCTTCATACCACACTGTGCCGAACTGCTACGACCGCTCACCGACCTCCTTCGGTCGACTGCCGGCCCGTCCTCCGTGATTCCTTGGTCGTCAGAGGCCCAGGCCACCTTTGCTGCTGCTAAGCAAGCGGTCGCTAATGCCGTGCTTCTTATTCATCCACGCAGCAACGCCCCTACTCGGTTGATGGTGGACGCATCCAGCGTGGCCGTCGGAGCCGTCTTACAGCAGTGCATTAACTCCGAGTGGAGACCCTTGTCGTTTTACTCTCGGAAGCTACTTCCTGCTGAGACCCGCTACAGCGTCTTTGGCCGGGAACTACTAGCCATCTACGCTGCAATACAGCACTTTCGGCATTTCCTGGAAGGATGCTCGTTTTACGTGCTGACTGACCATAAGCCACTGGCGTATGTTTTCCGCACTAACTCATCCAAGTACGTGCCCCGTGAACTGCGCCATCTGGCTTATATATCGGAGTTCACGACTGACATCCGCCACGTGAAAGGAGCTGACAACACCGCCGCAGATGCCCTTTCTCGTATAGCCGCGGTTGACTCTCCACCGCTATGGTGGCTAGAATTGGTGGCTAGAATTTTACAGGCACGTGGCACCAGATTATTGGTGTGTTCGCATCACGCAGCAATGTGAAGTCCGAGACGTTAGGCAAAATAATCCTCGAAGCAGTAGTCATGAGCGAAAACGCCGGTCTGCACGTAGACTTTATCACCACTGATGGAGCTGCGTGGAACAGAAGCATGTGGCACTCATTCGGCATACACGGCAGGAAAGAAAACACAGTATGTAGAAGGCAGCACCCTACAGACCCAGAACGTTTTCTGCACTTCATCTCGGACTTCCCACACCTTCTTAAATGTGTGAGGAACACCTTTGTTCGAACGGGCGTGAAACTGCCAGAAGGCCATGCCAGTGTTGACCCTATTGACTGTGCCCGGAAGCTTGATGAACAGCATGACACGACTCTCAAAGCCATGCCTCATATTAGCAAATCGGTTGTGCATCCCAATGGCTTTGAGAAAATGAGGGTAAATTATGCAGTGCGGCTTTACAGTGATGAAGTCCTCAGAGGCCTTTTCTTGTACAATGCAACCATCGAAGAAAAGCATGGGAGCACAGCGGCGACAGTCAGCTTTGTGGAAAGAATGAGAAGGCTCATTGAGGCCATGACTTCAAGGTGCAGTTCGGGTGCACTTAAGCCTGGAGGGATGCACGAGAAGTGCATTCAAAACTTCTTGACTTACCTGGACGATTGGGAAACAGCTGCTGGCTCCGGAGGTTTCCTAAGCCGCAGTACAGCCGAGGGGCTTCGTGTTACCTTATCAAGCACGCTACACCTTCTCCGCTACCTGACGATGAAGTTGAACTTCAGCTATATGATGACATGCCGCTTGAGTCAGGACCCCCTGGAGAGGCTGTTTGGAATCGTCCGACAAATGTCTGGATGCAATGATCATCCGACTGCCTCCCAGTTCCTAATCTCGGTCAACACTTTGAGCTTCCAGAATTTGGCAAAACCACCGAAAGGAAGCAATGTGTCCTCAGGACTGCTGAGAAGTCTGCTGGGAGCTGACAACGGAAAGGACCTCACTCCTCGGAGGAAATTAGACGAGCTTCTTGACGTAGGAAACCTTGCCGAAGCACATGAAGTGCTCAATGAATACGGCCACGGCACCGAGCATGCAGACATGGTCGTGCAAAGCAGCGATGCCAGACTCATATTCTACATGGCTGGATATGTGGCAAGAAAAAGCGTTGCAAGCACCAAATGTGCAGAGTGCAGCCAGCAGCTCCTACAAGGCGAGAACGATCCATCTCCAGCTGCAGCATCCCTCACGGCTGCTGTTGACCGAGGAGGCCTGCTGTACCCATCAGTCAAGCTCAATGAACTCGTGACCACTCTCGAGAACACTTTTACCCACTGCTTCAGTGTTACAGAAGTCAAACCTGACAGCATCATGGACTTGGTTTCCTTCTTGCAGTTAAGAAAGCTTACACTTGTTGGCTGCCCTGACCACAGTATGTCCCTCACAAACAAAATTATCAAGTTTTATGTTCTTACTAGGCTCCACTTTCATGTGAAAGCCCAGAACAGCAAACGAAACGCTAAGCAGGAAAGAATGAAATTGCTGAAGCTTAGACGCGTGCTCTGAGTTTGATATTGTAACTTTAAGCTCTATTGATTTTTTTTTGCCGAGTGGAAAGTGATTGTATGCCTCTTATTACTTAGTGCCAAGCGATGCGCTGTCTGTGTGCAATGTTTCAATGTTTTTAACTACTCCCGAGCGTATGTAAATGTGCGTATTTTTTCATTTTATTTTATTTTACCCTGTATTCCATGATGTGCAATAGATCTTCCTAATAATATGATGTGCAATAAATATTTGTTTTATTTTCCTCGCCCAGAACTTGGTAATATTTTTTTTTAAAAAAAACGCCGTCGCCCTTGCACTCCAAAACACTGCAGGGATATGCGAACGAAAGCTTTAATTTGCGCAGATTCAACGTCACAGAAGTCTTGCAGCGGCAGCCAATTTCTTTTAATGCTTGAAATGGCGTTCTATCAGCCATCGTCACAGTGAGTTATCTGAATCGCCAATTTATCTGAATCATGCTTCAGCAACAGCATCTTTGAAAGGTCCGCGCGCTCAAGGCGCGCGCGCGTAACTAGCATCACCATTCCGCCGACAGCGCCACCGCCGCGCTGCTCGAAACGAAGGAGCGGCTCCGAGCTCCCGTTGGCGTCACCTCCCAATTCTAGCCACCATACCACCGCCAACCATCGACTGGGCCTCATTCTCCTCGGCACAGCAGGATGATAGAGAGCTTGCCGCTTTTCGGGAGAACCCCCGTTCTCTCCGACTACGCCTGGTGCCTCATCCATTATCATCTGAGCGCTTGTGGTGCGATGTCTCAGCTGACCTTCCCCGCCCTTTCGTTCCCGCTTCATTACGACGCACCGTTTTCCACTCCTCACACGACATCTGTCACCCTGGCATTCGGGCTACTCAGCGTCTTCTCACCCAGCGCTATGTCTGGCCCGGAATCAACGGTGATGTGCGCGCTTGGACGCGCATGTGCCTGCCCTGCCAGATGACAAAGGTCTCCCGTCATACTAAGACGCCGCCCCAACCTTTCCTTCCACCCGGCCGTCGTTTCGACCATGTTCATCTAGACATTGTGGGCCCTCTACCAGTGTCTCAGGGGTACCGTTATATATTGACCATGGTCGATCGCTTCACACGCTGGCCAGAGGCTGTTCCAATTCAAGATATCACAGCCGAGACAGTTGCCCGCGTTTTCATTTCTACGTGGGTATCCCGTTTTGGCTGTCCTGGCACCGTGACAACAGACCGTGGACGTCAGTTTGAGTCCTCGCTGTTTACTTGCCTTAATCGCATCCTCGGAGCCAGACATTGCCGTACCACGGCTTATCATCCCTGCGCCAACGGCATGGTGGAACGCCTTCACCGACAACTGAAGACCGCTTTGACTACCCGCCTCAATAGAGCCACCTGGGTTGATGCCTTGCCACTGGTGCTCTTAGGTTACGAGCTGTCATCCGGGCAGACCTGCAGTGCTCAACAGCAGAGCTGGTGTATGGCACTTCTCTACGGCTTCCGGGAGACTTCTTCACGTCGACGAAGCTACCAGACCAGCCACAGCAATTCCTACAACGCCTCCTCGACTGCGTTCAAGACCTCCGGCCCACTCCACCCAGACCTTCCGAACACAAGACCATATTCGTCCACCCTGATCTGGCCACTGCAACACATGTTTTCGTGCGCCACGACGCGGTCAGACCACCTTTGACACCAGCCTACGACGGACCATTCCGCGTCCTTCACCGCACCACCAAAACTGCCACTCTACTTCAGAACGGCCGTGAAGAGACAGTCAGCTTGGACCGACTCAAGCCGGCGTACCTGGAGAACGCCCTAGAAAGCCTCTCATCTACGACTGATCTTCCGTTGGAATACCACAAACGGCATGTCACATTCCGACTTCCAGTCTACACGGGGTAAAGCCCCTAGATGTTGGAAAGTAGCGACGCTCCTTTATCCACGCCGGCACTCTCTCGGCGCGCCGGCAACCTCCTCTTTTTTCACCCCCTCTTTCGCGGAGCCCGCGCATCCCAAGCGCTGAATGGCTGCGGCGGGCGATACCGCCCAGTCAGATGACCCTGACGTCACGAAAAGCGCGCGCAAGCAAACTTCGCGCGCTTTTCGTCAATCACGCACGCCATGAACCCTCCAGGCGCCACGCCAGCCCTGCCGCTCTGAACGTGTTTTTTTTTTTTTTTTTGCGTAGAATCGTGAGCTTCGTTTTTCGTGGCAATGCCTGGCTGTTGCGCGTATCAGTGCAGCAGCAGGTCAGAGAAAGGAGTAAGATTATTTTATATCCCCCGAGGAGATAGGAATAGGAATGCCGTGCGCAGAAAGCAGTGGATCCACAACATCGGGAGAAAGGACTTCGCCCCTTCTAAACACGTCGTTCTTTGCGAGGTTAGTGTTACCGATTTCGTTAAATCTCTAGATATAGTCGTACGAAGATTTTAATGCTCTTTGCATCGCTGGACTCTCCGTTCAGTTTAATAGCGAGCACATATAAATATGGATATAGCTGGGTCTGAATGAGTCGCTGAGCTTTTTTTGTAATTCTCTGTGCCCTGAGATAGTTTTCTTGTGTTTTAGCGCGTGCGTTAGTTTTCTTAATGTGTGTAATTTGTAAATTAACGTGTGTAATTCCTACGCATGTGTGTGTGTGTGTGTGTGTGTGTGTGTGTGTGCGTGCGGGTGTGCGTTTATGTGTGTGCATGTGTGCGCCTGCGTGTATGGGTGTGTGTATGTATGCGACTGCATATGCGCGCTTATGTGTGTGTGTATGTGTGCGCCTGTGTGTTCGCGCGTTTCTGTACGTCTGTATTCGCGCGTGTGTATGTGCTTGTGCGGACGTGTGTGCGTGCGTTTGTCTATGTATTCGCGCCGGTGCGTGTGTGTGTGTGCGTGTGTGTGTGTTCCGCGTTTGATGAGGCAGCTAAGGCTTTCGTCTTAATAAGTCAATTAACAACCGCTCAATGATATCTTGGCAGCAGCCGTAAAGTAAATAGCCATACGCACGGAAGCAAAGTTACGTATCTGGTATATGTATGTATTATGCGTGTATGCTCATATAAAGAAAGAGCCACGTACGCGCTTTTCGTAATGGCTCTCTTCTGATAAACTTTACATCCTGAATTCTGTGAGTTAATTATAGCGTAACATAGTCTTAGAAGCTTCCATCTGAGCGGTGGGTTTTGCTTTTTTTTTAACAGACTGGGGTAAGTCCCAAAGTTAATGGAATGCAATATCTCGTCGTTTCATCGTGACGGAAGCCAGGCACGCACGGTGACTTCTATGCTTGCTTTTCGCCAACACAACATGAATTTTACAAAGCGACACTGCAGCACTTATCAAGTTCTCGTCTATACAATGCGCTGCCTACATTACATGCGCTTAATACACATCCGCGTTACAGACAGCCGAAGCGGCGACGGAGAGGTAAACCGCTAAGCCGCCAGCTGGTATGCTCATTTTTTCGAAGCGCTTCCG
Organism: Rhipicephalus microplus; assembly: GCF_013339725.1. NCBI lineage: Eukaryota > Metazoa > Arthropoda > Arachnida > Ixodida > Ixodidae > Rhipicephalus > Rhipicephalus microplus. The sequence goes on from NC_051168.1 coordinate 172,380,958, forward strand.
CTCGTATTTATCGAATCGTCTTAAAAAATATGTCTGCCATAATGTTCTATGGGAAGCCTACTTTCGTCACGACTCTTTCTTAAGGGACATATTCTCGTATAATGCTTCAAGGAGCCGATTAAACAAGCGCGCGCATTGAATCTAATGCGGCTGCAGCGAGCCAGTGGAGGGTTCAGCGTGCCGTGCGCACCGCGCCGGCCGGGAGAGGGGAGAAATCCGAGGAGAATTGAGGAGGAAAACGCGCGCGCGGAGGAGAGTGTCGCTACTTTCTAGATCTAGGGGCTTTAACCAACACCACCTAGAGTTTTCTAGGTGGTGTTGCTTTAACACGGGGGGCCCTGTAGCGCCCTCGTTCGGGCGGCGCGCAAACCGGAGAGCGCGCGATGGCGACAGAAGAAAATAAAGAAGGCGCTAGGCCGTGGCACGTGAAGCCACGGCTCGCGTTCCTGGCTGGCATCGGTTATCGTTCAGGCGTGTATTTCTTTCGCTCCTGTGGCATAAGCCTACACCTTCTCGCCATATCTTTTTTTAACGCGTGAGCGTTAAGCTGTCATTGGCAACGTTGACTCTACGAATGCAAATAATAAACCTTTGTGTCCTCGCAGAGAAATCGAAGCCAAGCAGTCTGCGTGGAAACAGAGTATTCTACTACAGAGCCACGCCAGGTCTTTGAAATAATTTGCAAGAAGACCCAAACGTTCATGAAACGCCAATGCTGGTTCCAGTATTGACTATCCAATTTCTCGCATATATTTAGCGCCACTTCATAATGTTTCACTAAATAAAAATTTACAACAGAGTCACCTTGCATAGCATTGGTTCATATGTTACATGAGATCTGCCTGTTTTTTTTTTTCGTTTTTTTTTGCGGGCAGTAGCGCAAGTCGATATGTATGTCATGAAATAATCCTAATTTGGTATTGCAAAGCGCCAGTACTATGAAAGCAATCGAGTAGTTCTTATAAAGCATTATGTAAATAACACTCCGCAAATGCAGGAAAACAATAGTTGGCCTCGCGCGGCTCGACCTCCTGAAAGCTTCGCAGCGCTTGCGGAGCGCGAGGATTGAACGCAAATGCACCCACTCACACAGCAGCGCACCATGCGGGTGCCGCCGGCAGTCATCATCTGCGGGGCCATCTCCTAGCCCGCGCTCAGCACACTAGGCAGTATATTTCTAGACACTGTATTATAACCAACGCACACGCTGGTAGAACAAACGTTGTATGGATGGATGGATAAATGAATGGATGGGTGGATGGATGGATAGATGGATGGATGGATATGGCTGTACCCTTTAGATCGGGCGGTGGCTAACACCACCAAGCCGTAATACTTAGTGAACCAAAAACTAGATTTCTTTTTTTTTTAAATAGTGAAGTTGAGGATTCGTACTTTGCAGTGAATGGTTTAATTTTCACTCGTGCCTTGACTTTAACCACCAATCAGATAACCTCCTTCTAGTTAATTCTACCCACTTAAAGTCTATTTTGCCCTCCCTATCCCTAAACACCAGTGCTTTGAAAAACTCTGCGCCATCATCCTGAACTATAGGGTGAAACCCTTTACAGAACATTATCAAGTGTTCGGCAGTTTCCTCCTCATCTCCACAAGCACTGCATACTGTGTCTACCCCTTCGTATTTGGCCCGATATGTCTTGGTTCGCAATACTTCCGTCTTGGCCTCAAACAGAAATACTACGAGTATTATCATAGATCCTTTCCTTGGCAATTTCCTGCTTAAAAGTTTGATAGATCTCTAGTGCGGACTTGTTAATCATGCCTATTCTCCACATATCGGTCTCAGCTTCCTTCACCTTCTTCTTAACCGATAATTCTTTTTGGTTTGGCCCCCTTCTCTTTTCTAAATATTTACCAGTCAATTTTCTGGTTCGCTTCCTCCATTTTGTATCGGCATTCTTCATGTACAAGTAGCTGAATACCGTCCTAGCCCAACGCTCCTCCCCCATTTCTCTCAATCGCTTCTCAAATTTTATCTTGCTGCTAGCTTCCCTGCCCTCAAATGATGTCCGGCTGAACCTCTTTTTCCAAACTTGCTTGCTCTTTCTTCTCCGCTGTTCTGGTGGCAGGTGCCTTACTGTTCTCTCCGTCGGCCGCTCCTTTGTTCACCTTGGCTAGTGCTTCCTCGGCGGACTTCAGCTTTTCTCCCATTGCCCTCGTTTTTTCTTGCCCTGCCGCTAACGCATTCTCCAGCTCGGTGATTTTCAACAGCAGTTCACTCTGGGCAGCCATCATTTTCTCCATTTTTTCCTCGACCTAACATTGCCTACACTTCGCGTCAGCCTCCTCTCCATTCGGTTCTGCACTTGGGTCCATTTTGAAACCCACCCCGCATCCTGAACACTTCAAAGGTTTTTAACCACGTCTTATGACACAAATTTTCCTTAAGACTTGACTCACTCGATAATTACAAAGCACGATACCTGCCCTACGAGAAAGTCTAAGCTCTAATACAAACATTTGCGTGTTCAATGTACGTGCACCTCCCCCACGGGGTGCAGGAGAAAAAAAAACATAAACACACCCACACACGCACAAACTAACAAATACCTGGTGACTGACCCACGGAAAAGCTGTAAAACGTAATAAGTGCTACAAAGATTTTAACTGCTGCCTTATTAATTATAAGGCGAGCTCAGAACATGCAAAGCCACTTATCTGCGCGGTCGATCGGGAGCGCTCAAGAAACACGTCTACCCACCGTGCCAGTCCAAACTGAACCATGCGACTCCAGCGCCACCGCTACTATCACCCGCCGGAGAATCAGTCGAGATACGGCGCGGCCGCCTCGTTCACTCCACTGCCCCCTTGTAGTACACTGTAGCCCGGCTACGGTCAATGCCTCCTAGAACTCACTCTAGAATCGCACTGATCCACTTCTTGAACATTGTTTCATATTTCGGAAATGAGAACACTTGCACTTTGTTTCCTGTCTTGTAATTGCTCGTACAGATAGGCACACAACACTATTTGGAATGTCGAGGCCTGCGCGCCGCAGAAGAAGCACTAGAAAAACAGGACAGGAGCTACTGGTTCGACGAACTGGCCACAATCAGCAAGAGAGGAAATGTACCGTCGGGGACTCGGGAGAAGACGGTACAAAGGGGCCGGTTTGAGGAGCAGGCTCGTAAGACGGCGATCGCTGACGTCACCTGAGAGAGCGCATGCTTTGAAAATACTAAGGAGGTGTTGCTACGGTGGGCCCGGCCGTAGAAGTTGTTTCCTTCTTCAGCGCCTCTACCCTCCTTAATGCCATCAACCTCCTCTAAGTGACGTCGTGGTTTTGGCGGGCAGATTTGTTTAAGACAAGCGGTGAACTCATCGTCAGATCCACCGTCGTAAAACTCCGCCAGCCTCCCTCAGACTGAGGCTTACCTAAGTATAACTCAACCGGACTGACTCAGACTCTGACTCACGCCTCAATCTGAGTCTTTCAATTCCTCTGATAGACTCAACAGTGAGTTTGCCGACTTATAATCGGAACACATCTCTCATTAACGTCACGTGTTGATGAAAAACTTTTGTGTGCATTCACGATGGCGAAATATGGGAGAATGAGGAAGGGTAGAAGGGTGGTTGCTATGCCCACATGAATAATATGAATGATCTTTACCGATTACGTAAGAAGAAACCTACGAAAAACACGAATACAGCGTACGAACCAGGAAAGACAAGTGCTGAACTTAAAACTAAATGTTATTAAAAAAAGGCCCTACAAAAATTAACCCGAAGCACATGCTTAAAAAGGCTATCTAAACTACAGTTGCACAGTTAACTGTAAATTTTTTTCCAACAAATGCTTCAAGGTGGCATGAAACAGCCGATTTCCATGGAATAGCAAGATATCAACGCCAAGTATACCCGCTATTTATACCGCGAGTCCTTTATCTGCGAGGAAAGCTGGGGGAACACTAACACGTGACATTTCGCTCTGTTTTTGTTTCGAAGGCTTCACAAGTTTCGCGTTCAATCTCTTTTTTTCCTTTGCCAATGACATTCAATGATTTGAAAGAAATTCCTTTGTCATGTGGCCGTGTCTACAGAGATCGGATGGGTAGAGGCCTAGTAACACGTATAGGCAGTGTAAACATCCTTCAGGCGCAAAACTGACCTCTTCGCTAGTCTCTGCGTTCTCAATATATCAGTGTCATCGGCAAAGGGAGAAATATATTGAACGTGAAGATCTTGAAGCCTTCAAAAAAAAAAGGGGGGGGGGGGCAAAGTGCAACGCGCATGTATAAGTGATCCTTCAGTTGTCCTTACAGCTATATATAAGAAATTCGCGTTTCTAGATAGCGGGTGCAGGTGTTGATGATCATGGAAGTGTGCTTTTTGTCCAATTTTGACACGCTTCTTGCCTTTGTAGTGTTAGGTGTGCAGCTGTGAAACGCCTCAGCCTATTTTTTATGACTGCGCTTCTGGTGCATGGGTTTGTGGACTTTCCGCCATAAACATTTCGCTCGATGTCCTGTCAGGTTGAGCTCCTTAGTTTGTTCTTCCAAAATTATAAACCAACTCGTCGAGCAAGCTACGTATGTGGTGACCTTTTTTGAAACATGTTGGTGACAAATCGGCATCTATAGTTAGTTGTATTAAGTGCGAGATTATAACTGGTGAAAGAAAGACAGATTACTTGGGTTGATAGCACGCCGTGGAGCATCACATGGTGTGTCGAACAAAACTCGTTGAAAATACTAGCCCACGCTTCAGAGTTTTGTCTGCATTCATCTTCTGTGTGCTACTTCATAGTTCACACTAACTTAATTTATGGTGATCACCATTTCGTCCAATATTGATGATCTTGCTCAACCTGCCGATACAATGGGGATCGTTTCTGTTTGATAGATCATTTCGTATAATAATTGTCATTATTTTACTTTTATTTGTTTATTAAAGGTCATGCATGTGATCCAGTTTCCTATCTCATTTTTTTTTCTTAAGTATGCCCTAAACAGCTAGCCCTTCCTCAGTTATAACAATATTTTCCATACCCATCGCACTTCTACCCTGCTCGTCCCAAATTTTGGCCCCCACCCTTCGCATTTGAACTGCCTCTGTTCTTCGACTCGCTTGCACAGTCATAATTATGGATATTCCAGTACCGACTTTTCACACATTTCGTCAATGTTTAAAACCGCATCACGTATTACATATTCTTGTCAGCTAGAATATGTCGACAGTCCTCGCCAAACACCACCGTTAGCGCTGTAACTGACAGGGATTCGCTGAAATAAAGTTAACTCAAAAGTATCTTGAAATTCACGTTTAAATATAATCCAACATTATTAGGAGCACTCGGCAAGCTTTTTTTATAGTCCACTTATTTAACTTGAAATGGCAAGTAAACCAATTTTGATGCGTTTGCGAAGTGGACGGAATTAAGGCCAGGCTGGTGACATTGGTGCAAAATAAACGTGGGTTAGCTGAAAAAAAAAAAAAAATCCTCTTTAAATGGCGCGCCGAGAAAACACGTTGGCGTCGGCGGCGTAGCAAAAACCAACGGTGGTGGCGCGCCAACCTGTCGAAGCACACCTCTACCCTCTAGACTGTTTTGGACCGCTCACAGCAATTCGTGGCTCACAGTAATTCCAGTAGGCCACCATGGTCAATTGGTCACGTGATCAATTGCATAGTCACGTTGGTTTGTTGTTTTGGCGGGCAGATTTGTTTACGACGAGCGGCGAGGTACCTTTTGGCGGCGTGCTTTGGCGGTGACAGCTTCCAAGTTGACAACGCACCATGTTCGTCTACGTGGAGTACAAGCCTTCACTCAAGACTGGCGTTGTGGAACACACGCGTATTCACTGCTCTCCCATGGAACCTTTCAATCCAAAGGACGTGAATGACTTCAGCTGTTCGAGGACTTATTATGTTCGGTCGTGTCACAAAGACAGGCTCTACGAAGCGATCAAAGTCATCCACATTACAGGTAAGCCGACAAATGCGCATTCTGGCATATATTCCTTTCTCCTGTACAATCGGTTAAGCGAACCGCCTCCATAAATCTAGTGTCTAGGGCAGGGTTCTGTTAGGTACGGTAGAACCCGTGGTGCAGTGCTAATCGAGATTGAAACGGATCGGAATCCGATTTCTCAGCAGAGCGTCCTTTCGCAGCTCCTGTAACGAAACCGATCACGATAAAGCAGTTCGATCCGGGCCAGGCCCGATCGCGATAAAATGTAACCGCGTGACAGCGGTATTGCTGCAGCCGTTGAAGAAGTAGTCGGCTCGCAGGGCATAGCGTACAAGCTGCTTATTGTAAAGTAATGCTGCGCGGGAGCTATATTATGCCATCAAAATGTGAGGGAAAAAGGCGGTCGTCATAGCAAGTTCTACGGAAAGATCACCCTTGTTTACAAACAGCTTTTCCTGCCAGCCCTGTGGAAACGTTCGTGCATGTGTGTGTATGTGTTCGTATAAACTACGGTTCTACTTTGTCCAACATTTTTCTGGTGTTTTGCACCTCGTGAAAGGCAACCCTCACAAAGTCTTGATTAATCCGTGCACCAATAACATGACATACTGTGGTGGGAATTTTCGTACACGTAAATACATGAGAGAAATTTGGTATGCAGAGAAAAATGATAAAGTCTCTGATCATAACTACAAGATTGTGCGAGCATAAAAAATACGTGCATAAAGGATGATCCACAAATGTACAGCAATGTGAGAAATTTACTCGACCACAAATAGAAGAAGGAATAACACAATGTATTGAACTAGAAGATAAAACATTGAACACTTGTACGTATGTACCTCCCAGCTCATTCAAAGAAGTTTGTGTGCATACCATTTTTTTTTTGCACGCTCGTTTAACCATGTTGGTAATGTGTATATTAGCATTCACTCTCCATAAGTTGGGCAATATGTAGGGAAAACTTTATCTCAACCTTGCTGACGATTTCAGAAGAAAATTGTGTCCAACATATGTTGTGATAGTAATGTGGGGTTAGACAGTGTGGAGTCCCATTCTACACTATTCATTGTGGAGATAGGTCTACAATCCTAAGTTTTTTGAACATGCCCTCTTTCTAACTTAGGTAAGGAAGCATAGAAGGTATAAATGTTTTGAAAAATGTATTGAAAAAGGTATTGAAAAAGGTATAAATGTTTTGTATAAATATATTGAGAAAAAAGGTTTTTTGACATTTGTTTTGTTGTTCAATAAACCAATGCACCATAGGTAAGTGTAAAGAAAATTAAGCATTGTTCAAGACATTTTGTACCCAAAGGAGGGACGTAAAGCTTTGTGAAAGCATGACACCGACTACTTCTGAGAGGTTTTTTTTTTGCCTTTAATTAGTATGAGAGTTCCAGGACAGGTTATTATAGAAAAACACCCTTTGCATTTAGAAACTCTAAATCTACCACTTCATAATTGATGTTCTGCAAAGAATTCATTTCACAGGTGAAAGGAAATGGCCATAGTGTTAAACACTGTATACGCACTGTACCATGACCTGACTTCAACGTCTCGTGCTCCTCGAGTAGATCACGCGCCTTTTGGTTACTTGAAGCTCGTGCCACCCGAGCTCGTGAATGTCGCTCTTTCCAGATATCATCTGATGCATAGCAAACACAGGACACCTTCGAGGCTGTCCTCTATTTCTGTTGGCCACACTTGTCAGCACGCCAAAACAATGAGGTGGCTCCAGACACTACAAAAGATTGTTCTTTTAAATAGGATACTGCATATTTCAAAGCTAATTTGTGATTCATTCGCTTAAGTTGTAATAAGGCATCCACACCTTCAGAGTTATACCACATGGTTTTGCCTTCGAAAACTCTTCCAGTTACTAAGAGCACGTAGAAAAGAAGCTCTGGCTCGTTCCTCTTGGTTTCCGTCATGAATTTCGGTCCCATCTCTAGGACCTGATGTGCACACCGTCTTGAAAAGAGATGTCTTTAGGAACGAGAAGAACTCCCACTGATGCCAGGTTTCTCATGAACTATGCCACCGATGGCACGAAATTTGTAACTAGGAAGTTTTGGTTTAAAGATGATGTAGGTGGTTTTCCATAATGGAAATAACAAGTATTTCTCGTGGGAATTTAACTTTCCTCATCATCTTCACTTGCTGTGTTGACTTGCTGATGTGGTTAGCCACACAGTACCATGGTCAACGAGGCAACCCTTGTATATCCATGAATAGCTAGTTTCACTCTTCGTAAAAAGGTGGAGCTTCCATTTATACCTTGGTTACGGCAACATCTTTTTGTTGTGATTAGTCGCTGAACAAGAAACCATTCCTTCTTCTCGCAAGGAACCCCTTTAGCGGCATCTGTTTTTTTTTTCTTCTTCATTTCAACATTTACGCAATGTCTATGTCACATGCCCATTTAAGAATTTTGTTTTATGGGTTTGTCACAACGATTCACTAAAAGCTTCACTGTTGAATGATAGCGAACGGCATAAGCCTCTAACGAGAGAGCAGGTTTCTAAGAAATGCATCTTTAGCGACGCAACTGTCTTGTCTGAAGCATCAATTGAAAGCCCTCGTAAGGTCAATGTACTGAGAATGAAGTTGTAAGGATCCCCTGCTTTTTTTCCGCGATTGCTTTTGTTGCACTGTTGAAGATGTCGTCTCCTAGCAACTTCCTAAAGATTGTCCCCCAATGTGTGCCAGCCTCGAAACACATCGATTGATTGTTTGAGGGGTTATATATAGATTTACTACATGCGCTTTAGATGGATATTTGCCACTGTTGCAGGTAGATAGGAACAGAGGTTCAAGTGGGCCCAGTGATCTCTTGGATCGGCCCACCTTGAAGAAGTCTTGTATGTCAAAGTATATGGCTGGCCTTGCTGCTGGTTTAAAGTGCGACATATTATTAGTAATATCAAGACTATTGATTTCCGACAAGGTCCCTGCACATTCATGACCACACAATTGTATACTGGGAGTTATGTAATATAAGGTTTTCATTTATCTGACATTCTTTTTTGTTTGTTTTGAAAAAAAATAGCTGAGCAACTTATTGTAATATGTACAAGTGCATGATGCCCTTACTTATGCATGTTCAAATGAACTACTTGATTTGGTGACCATTTTCACTGTGAGCCTTGCAATGAAATGACATTATATCCAGCTCTTGGTAAAATTCTCATAATGATTCTGGTGTGTGTATGTGCATGTATGGGACTCCTAGACACAAAATTATCTGTTTCAGAGCACTCCCAAGTGAAAATTGTACAGCACTAGAAATTGCTGTCGATCAAAAATAGCTCATAGCTTCAGTGAACCTTTCATATCACTGTGCCTGCCAGATGATAAAGGGAACAGGATGTGGTCCCCTTTTGCCTTGGCTAACATTGGTGAATAGTATACGTCGGCGGTGTTTTCCCGAGTGCCACAGTGCGTCATGTCCACACGACGAGCCCTGCCTTCTTTTTCTAAATGTGTAAGCATTTTTATGCCGCCTAACTAAAGAACAAAGCTGTGAAGACCGTCGCCGCTGTGGCTTGAGTTTGAACCCATACACTTGATATATATATATATATATATATATATATATATATATATATATATATATATATATATATATATATATATATCATGCCACAAAGGTAAACTGAAAACTCAACACAATTTTTTTATGTGGGCATTTTGCCTTAAGTTGCAAATAGCTTCACTCGTTGAAGCTGGTTCATGTCTGCCATGCTTTACCGAAGAAGTGGCAGCCAGGAGATAGCAACGTGTGGCCACGAAATTCACAAGAAGCTTGCCACTCTGAATGTGTTAAATTTGCTCTCCCTGAGCCACGGTATATGAAACTGTGGCCGTTGGTATGATGGAGGCTCAGTTGCAGCTGTGGCAATGGCTACAGCAACAGTGCAGCAGGGGTTTTTTTGTTGCCGGGCATGTTACTGCCAGCTCATCTTCGCTCTTAAAACACTCATAACAATGACGTTATCTAGAAAGGTGAAGCTGTCATAGGCTTTCGTACTCTGGTGAAACCACATAATCTGACATGGACACCCATATTGATTGCTTTTTTGGAGCTCATGCTTGCAAAATATGAACGTATCTGACCTGCATGATGGTGTTGTAGCTGCAGTGCAAGCCAAATGTTACTAGATAGCACTTTTTATGAAAGCTTTGTTGAATTTTGTAGATGTGCTCCACCAGAGGAAATGTAAAGCTGACAGGTATGACTGTACACGTCAGGGAAATGCGATTGTTGTGAAACCTCGATGCCAAACATGCATTTCAGTGGTCACAGGATGTGCACGCCATAACAACAGTGTTCGAAACCCTGGCTAGTGCCAGAGAGGAGATGAAATATACCGTGCAAATGCTTCCCTGAAAACAACACTCCAGGGACAGCTGCTATTTACAAACCATGCTTACTTTTAAATGGCTCTTGAAGGAGTCTGTGTGGAGATTTTTCTTTCTTTTTTGCATATTTTCTTGCCGCCTTTGCAGCGGAGTCATTGCGCGCTTCGTACTGAATCAAGAAACGAAGTTGTGTATCAGGGTGAGTGAATAATATCTAAAGAGCATGTGTGAATGCGTGTAGCATTGTAATGGACAGAGTTGAATATGTGCAAAGATTTAATGGTGTCTTTAATATGCTGGCATGCGTCTACAATTGGCTTTCGCTCTCTGATAGCAGTATCATAATTAAAAGAAAGAAATAAGAGTTGAAGGCTTTCACGTTTTTTCTTTTTAATTCGTGTATGCAGGGTGTTTTTTTTTAATACAATACAGAGTTTTTTATAAAAATGCTATCTATGACTGTCAGGCCTCTGTTGTCTTTGCAAACAAACCCAACGCTGAGGCAGAAAACCTTGCCGCATATAAAGTTACACTGAAATGACCGCTAAAGAGTTATTTAGTTAACCTATAATTATTAATTTGATGGCAGTTGTTTATACTGTGAAGTTATAGGACGTGAGAATTTATAGCATACCTTTTTTTTTTAATCTAAAAAAACACTCGTTGTTTAAGATATTATTCATCAAAATAAAGAGTACCAATCCAGGCGATGATGAAACTATGTGCTTTGGGCACGCAAGAAGTGCATCATCGGGCTTACGTCAGATCAAAGAGCTCATGTTACGAACTTTCGAAAAAGGTGAACCGCACCAATTCAGTCAGAAAAATAAAATGACAAGTCGTCTCGAAATACTCCATTGGATCACTTATTTTTATAATTTCATGTGTAGTTCTTATCTATATTTTGTTACATTTTTTTTGTTAAATATAATGAAAGATAATGAACCCCTTTGCTTGTCTACAAGAAATAACCCTGCAATGGCTGCCACGCAGTTTTACTCTGTTCAGTAAAAGAACAGGTGGAAATTGTAGTTTTCTTTAGTACAGCATGAAAAAAAACAGATAAGCACCACACAATAAATGCAAATAAGTGGTTCAATGTGGTCTCTAGAAAGATTTAGTCATAAGAGTTGGGGCAAGGTTCCCCTTCAGAAAGGGACAGGGGGGGGGGGGGTAAAGTTTGTCGCAGTGTCACCCTCCCTATTAAGTCAATATGTCAATGTAGGGGGCACACTTTCCCTGCCCCCTCTCATGACTAAGGGGTGGGCACTTCGTGTCTCTCCCCCCCCCCCCTCTTCACCTGTGCGCACACCTATGGGATCGATGTTTTTCCTGATGAAATTCTGGTGCACCTTTTTTCTAAGTTTGTCACATGGTCTTTCCGGTCAGGTGTAACCCAGGTGGCTCATGTCTTGCATGCCTAGAGTGCTCACTTTCGATATCGCCTGGGTGAGGGCCCTAAATTTCAATGATTAATATTCAATCATGTGACTTTGGCAATTTTTTTTTCAATATGGATATGTTTAAATTGGCAAGTCCTACAACTTGTCGATATAAACAGATGCCCTCAAGCTAGTAATTAAAAAGTTTAATAAGGGTTTACTCATTTGCAGCTTATCTTGATGGTAACGGCCAAACTGATGTAATATTCTTGGGTTACAGTAAACCATTTGACACATTTCGACAAAACAAATTAATTATAAAGCTTCGGTTAATTGGTATACCTGAAATATTCATCTCCTTGATCTCAGCTTATCTCCACAACTGCAACCAATACATCCAGGTGGGAGAACAACAATCCGGCTGCCTTCCGGTGACTTCCCGCGTTCCGCAGGGGAGCGTACTCAGATCCATCCTGTTTTTGGTCTACATAAACGACATTGTCAATGTAATTAGCACCCCTGTACAAATTCGTCTATTTGCAGACGATTGTGTTTTGTTTAGAGAAGTAACCTGCATTAGTGACTAATGGGACCTTAATACTAACTTGGGCAATGTCTCAAAATGGTGCAAACAATGGGGCATGCTTCTTAATGCAAATAAGTGTGTGTATCTCCATCTAACACACAAAAAACCCCCTTAGGCCACACATACAATTTAACTGAAGCACCTTTGCTTAAAGTAGCCTGCTATAAATACCTAGGTGTAACGTTAACGAGTACCTTATCGTGGAATATATACATAAATAACATTTGCTCTGCCGCATTCTGGAAATTATGTCTTCTCCGTCACAAGGTCAAGACTTCCCCGCCTAGTGTTAAACTCCTGTCCTACGTTTCTTTAATTAGGCCAAAACTTGAGTGTGCCTCCATAGTTTGGGATTCCCACACAAAAATTAACATTCAAAACATAGAAAAAATTCAAAGGAAAGCAGTACGGTTTATTTAGAGTAAATTTAAGTCAACTGACTCACCTACTGCACTAATAACTGCAAGTAGTATTGAAATATTACAAACACGGTGAAAAAAATGTGGTCTAGAGTTTCTTTCCAACATAGTAAACCACAAGCTACCCTTGGACACCGCAGTGTACGTTTTCACCTTGTTAAGCAGACCCACTCTGTACCACTATCCTCATTCCCTAACGCCAATCTTTGCAAGGACTGACACATTTTGCTACTCTTTTTGCCCACAAACGATAGCTGATTTGAATAAACTAATCAAGGCATTCCCCGAACGCCCGTGACCATTTGTGCTAATGCTGTTCTTTTGTCACCTCCTTATAATTGTATCATGACCAAGTTTTTTTTTTTTCGTCTTTCAACCAAAATCATGTTGTAAAAGCCACTTTGCAACCTTGTTTTCTGTTATTGGTATGTTCTTTTCCTCACCCTGCTTAGACTTTTTGTCCGCAGTATAAATAAATAATTGAATAAATAAATAAAATTTGAATACTCATTTGAATGTAACAATCGGTGCGGCAAAGTTTTTTCCACCTCAGCATAAAGCTTGTCTGCCAAGATGACAGAGGCCTGACGCTTCTAACATTTTTATTTTAAAAATCTGTGTTGTCTAAAACAATACACCTTGTATATTTAGGCTACACTCTTTGTCTAGAAAGCTCTGCTGTAATTTATTCCCGAGGATAGAAAAAAGCATGCTCACAACGCGCTATTCGCTTCCACCTGCAATAAAAACCACTGGCCTTTGTCAGTTTTGCCATCATTTTCAGTATTGTGTTGTTTTTTGTGTGTGTTGTTTCGGTAAATTTGCCTGTTCTATGCAGAAACATTGGAGGAAATGGCCGCATTCAGGGCAGCGAGGTCTCGCAGGCAAGTGGAGGCAGGAAGGAATGACTGTGAAATGGTAACTGTCCCGACAAACTGGGTCGCTGGACTTGAAATCGTTCACCTAAGGAGTGGAGAAATAGTAAACTTTTGTAGTCTAAATTATTGAGAGCCATGACTAATTGATTGTAGTCATGATGAAGGAGGCTCACATCAATTATCTGTGAACATTTCAAGATGAATGCTTGACCTATGTGGGGCTGCCAGAATATGGGCTATCCAGGAGCAGTTTTGCGTTCATTCAGTGGAGGTAAAATGCAGTAACTTATGCGCACTACTTGGTTTAGATGCTCCTGGAAAAAAAAACCCATAGTGTCAGAATTAATTGGTAGTCTCCCACTTCAGTATGTCTCTTGATTTAATTGAAGTTTTGGCATGTAAAACTATAGACCTTAGTGAACACTTTGAGATTACAGTGTCCACTGACAACAACAGTACCGAAAATGATAGGGTTGGCGCTTTCAGCTGGTGCTTTGGTGCCTGCTTTGAGTGCCAACTTTAGCATCTGTTAACAGCTGGAATAGGAGAGGAAAATAAAGATATGTGGTGCGTTCTGTTCTAGAAGGCTGCTAATATGATCCATCTGACCTGGCCCATTTTCCTACAGTGGTGACCAAAATGCGATTTAATAGTAATTGGGTTTACGCTCAAAACCACGATGCGATTTAAATGGACGCTTCATCGGAGGGCTTGGGGAATTTCAACCACTTAGCTTTCTTTGATGTGCACTTAAATATAAACATCCGGGCCTCTATCATTTCCTCTCCATCAAAATGCGGCCACCACAGATGGGATTTGATCCCATGACGTTCATGTGACTATTAGAGCGCCCGGATGTAGTTTGAACGTGTTACCTTCTGATCTTGGTTTCTATTGGCCTTTGATGGTACGTTTTTGAATTAGGGAACCCTGCTTGACTGCAATCCTTCTTGAACTTCAGAGCACCACTGCAGCATGCAGAGACCAAGAGCACATTGAAGAGCAGGAGAGGCAAGAGCAGATTCATGCTGCGCTGGTGCAGTATGGAATGGGACCATTACCTGTTCATGTTGAGAAGGTTACTCAAGAACACACAATCGGTGTGTGCTTATCATCTGCGTAACTCTACACTTGCACCGTTCGTGAACCCCGCTGTGGCACAGAGATAAAATAAACGGAGGACATGATGCTCACAGGTAGAAAGAAATACAATACGGCACGCAACAATGGGCGAGGGGGGCCAGCATGATGATAAAAGAATGGTGGAGATCAAACGGGTGAGGAGGTGCTAAGCATTGGTTGGCAGGACTGCTGCGGACGAATATAGGGGGTGCGTTTATTACGGGGGGAAAATAAAAATCCAAGTTGTGACGACAAAAGTTGGGGGTGCGTTTATTATGTGAGTGCGTTCATTACGCGAGTAAATACGGTACTCGGGAAATAGTTTGGTCGCCATAGCCGGGACTACAGATCTGCCTTCCCAACACAGAAAACGGAACTGTGAGGACATCGCTGAGCCGTTTTGGCGAGAGATGCCTGCTGCTACTGAAACAATGGAAACAACATGTGTCTAAAGCCCTGTGGGCCTGCTTGTCTACATCCACGAACTGGCAGAGAAGAAAAACATCGGTCTCCACGCCAAGCGACAAGAGAGGATGACTTCAAAAAGCACGCTGATTAAGTCGCCTCAAGGATGCACGGAGAAAGTGTAAAGAAACACGTACCGAGTTCTTTATCAGAATTTGACACAGAAGGCACCTGAATGTATAGACACACAACTGCGAGGCCGGTAATAAGTTAATTTTCTGGCATTCTAACTTCTATAAGAAGACTACAGTCTTTGTGCCAGCATGCCGGGGAGCATTGAGCTTGTTTGAAGAAAAAAACAAGCCGCCATCTTAGACGTTCTGGGCTCATGCAGATGTTAATAATCGTTTGCGTGATTTTTTAAGTCCATGGCGGCTGTTCAGTTTGCTACATATTCTACACAGGATGTCTTATGCTTTAAGAATTGAAATTCTTTGTGCATGTGAGGCACCTGTCACGAACAAAGCCATTCTACATGTGGCTTGTATTTATCTAGTGTCTCTCATCGTGTGGGTCTGGCCATATTATAGCAAGTTTGCCTCTTTAGCAGGCTTGTGTTTACTACAATTCATATTTCTCCTAAAATTATTAGCCTTTGTACTTTGTGTAACATTCCAACTTGTTGCTGTCCCGTTCATTGCTTTGCCTCTTGTTTATTATTCTTGAGGTGCCATTATTGATTGAATACTGATTCTTGCTTTGTGCTTACAGTTGAGTCTGAGTTGGAAGATATTGGCAACATGGATCACTGCGAAACAAAACATGAGTGCATAAAGTACCCCCGTGTCGAAAGTGGCATCAAAACTCCCGGCTAGGATCTGCCAGGGAGGATGGAAAGGTAATTGGGTCCATTGAGCTAGGGCAGCCCATTTGAAATTCAAACAGGAAACTTAGTGGTCAAGCCAGGTGATGTCAATTTGTGAGTGAAACAGCACAATATAAGTAAAGGCAAATGATGCAACATGCATTTAAGTCGCTTTGTTATGAAACAGCATATAGTAGCATTTTTAACAGCGAAGCTGGTTAAGCTGGGCGTTAGTATGTGCGGACGAATGTAAAAGTATCATAAACTCATAATCATCGACAACTGGAATGCGCTCTTTTCGGCCTCTCTTGATCATCGGCTTCGCGTGCAGAACACCTGCATTAATTTGTTTACTCTTAGATGCTGTAACTGTGATGCACAAGAGAATGGGTACAGAGAAAGAAATGTAAAGAAAGAAATAATAGAAAGATAGAAAAGTATATAGAGTGAGGGATAGATAGAAATAGGCACAAAAAAAGATATAAAGAAAAGAAAGAAGCAACAAGTAGAGAGAGAAAGGTAAGAAACAGAAACGGGTGTTTAAATTGTATTTTTAATTGAAGATTCGTAATTATGAAATAAAGGGAAGTGAAAGTGGAGGCAGAACTACATTCTTCTTTGGCATCCTTTAAGCACCTCCTCTTAGCCAACTCTTAAGGAATTTTTGTGGGAGTGTGGGCATTAAGATGGGCAGTTTCTTCTGATTACTATTAGTCATGTAGTAAGAACATGAGTTCTATGTTTGTTGCAACATTTCATTGCATTGATTGCTGCTTTCTTTTTTTTTTCTCACTTCTGCATAGAGCTCTCTTCCAAATGTACGTGGGCAAAGATCCATTTGCAGCACGAAGGCTCGGTGCCGTAGACAGGCACCTGTCAGGCAAAATCTGCGAAGTCCGCCGTGAGTGATTTCTCTCTTAGTAAAAAAGAAAAAGAAGTGCGTTGTCAGGCAGAGTGGTGATACGGTGATATTGACGTCAGAGCAACATTTTTTGATTTTGTGGTAGTCGCTTCTGTTTTGCCTGCCATGATATAAATGTGTTCGCATTTCAAAGTAAAGATTAGTTGTAAGTCAGCACTCTGTTCTGCCTCCTCCCTTTCTTTCCTGTCATTTTTGTGCTGCGTTTTTTTTACTGTGTACGTGAACCAACTCGCCCCCCAAGCTTTAGCCATAGCGATCTCACTCTGTTGAACCCTGTCGCTGCCCCGCCGTGGTGGTCTAGTGGCTATGGTACTCGGCTGCTGACCCACAGGTCGTGGGTTCGAATCCCGGCTGCGACGGCTGCATTTCCGATGGAGGCGGAAATGTTGTAGGCCCGTGTGCTCAGATTTGGGTGCACGTTAAAGAACCCCAGATGGCCAAAATTTCCGGAGTCCTCCACTACGGCGTCTCTCATAATCATATGGTGGTTTTGGGACGTTAAACCCCACATATCAATCAATCAACCCTGTCGCTGTCAGTGGGCTTGGAAGAGTAACAGACGATAAACATGAGAACTCTAGGTGTCCTAAGTTGAAAAATTGTTGAAGAATTTTACAAAACTTATCTTTTTCGAGATAAGTTTAATTTCTGCTCGTGCACATCTGGTAGTTGGGCTGCACATCTGTCAGCTTCAGCATACGGGCAGGGACCACAAGATCAGCACATGCGAAATGGAAGCGAGGCCTTTTGTGCCAAAGCGCTCGTACTAGAATCAGTCATTTTTCAGGCCTGAAATCCACTTGCTCAGACACCTTTTTATTACCGATGTCACACGGGTGTTTCGGAGGCCATTGAACAGATGGTCTATTGACTAGACTGAAGCACGAGTTGCCACATGGGTTTCAAAGGCCGTTGAGTCAATAGCTTATCTAAATAGCCATCTATGATTGCAAAGTGTTTGTGCATGTGCCATTGAGCTAGCTTGGCTGGGCGAGGGAGCATAAAATATGCAAGTAAATATATTCTTTGTAAAGCTGGCAAAATATTAGGGTTGTTCGAATTATGCTAGTAAATACGGTAATCACCGAAAAAAGAATGAGCGAGCATGTCAGTGCTGAACCATTTCAAAGCTCTAAATACAGTTAAAACTCAATTTAACGAAATGATGACCACACTTAAATTATTCCATTAAATCCAGGAATTTCATAAAATTAAGGAAGCAATTTTTTCGTCCTTTGAAACCTTAAATCGCAATGTAGTGACACCAAAAGGTTACCATGGCATTGTTTTTACCGACAACCCGCGCTTGTGTACCTGAAAAAGGTCCCCAAAGGCAGCCCAGACATGAAGTACGCCACGTGTGGGCTACGTAGGCCAGGTAAACTAGTCACGGGAAGCTATGGCAGGCTACCTGATATGCTATGACGTTGAGGATGAGTGCAGTTATTGTGCTTGTAAGCCGAGCGAGAAAGACGTGAAGAGATGTTCAGTGCTATCTGCCGTGTAAGTCGTGAAATAACCAAGGCAATGCAATGGCGTAGTGGTTAGAGCATCCGCCTCGCATGCAAGAGGTCCGTGGTTCAAATTCCGGTGCCGCGCAGTTCCCTACCGGATTAAAAAAAAAAAAACGCGTGTTGATGGAACTGCATTAAGAGGCCTGGGGTGCGGCCTCACCGGTAACCACCGCCAGGAACGCACTCCCTCACCAGAGAAGGATTGGCCACCCTGGTGCAGTATCTGGCCACTACCTCCCACATGCATACGTCAAATAACTCACGGCCCTCAGTCCCCAGCAGCTGCGAAGCAACTGACCACGGCGGCAGTCAGATCTGCAACGCAGCAGAGGGTGCTAAGAATCTCTGGATCCGGACAGGCCGCCATTGGAACCTGAACTTGGCAACGTTTAACGCTAGAACCTTATCTAGTGAGGGAAGTCTAGCTGTACTATTCGAGGAGCTAGAGGATAATAAATGGGATATAATAGGGCTCAGTGAAGTTACGAGGACAGATGAGGCTTATACGGTGCTACAGAATGGGCACGTCCTTTGCTATCGGGGCTTGGCTGACAGAAGAGAACTGAGAGGGGGGTTCCTAATTCACAGAAACATAGCTGGCAACATAGAGGAACACTACAGCATTAATGAAAAAAGTGGTAGGTATTGTAATTAAACTGAATAAAAGATACAAAATGAAGGTAGTACAGGCTTACGCGCCTACATCCAGCCATGATGACGCTTCAGTTGAAAGCTTCTATGAAGACGTGGAATCGGCAATGAGTAAGGTAAAAACATAGTGTACTATAGTGATGGGCGACTTTAATGCAAAGGTAGGGAAGAAGCAGGCTGAGACCAGGCAGTAGGAGATTATGGCATCGGTACTAGAAACGCCAGAGGAGAGCTACTAGTAGAATTCGCAGAACGCAATACTTTACGGATTTTGAATACCTTCTACCGAAAACGAGAAAAGCGCAAGTGGACATGGAGGAGCCCTAATGGCGAAAATAAGAACGAAATAGACTTTATAATGAGTGCACACCCAGGCATCGTGCAGGATGTGGAAGTGGTTGGCAAGGTACGATCCAGTGACCATAGAATGGTACGGTCTCGAATTCGCCTAGACTTGAGAAAGGAACGACAGAAACTGATACGCAAGAAGCCAATCAATGAGCTAGCGCTGAGAGGGAAAGTACAGGAATTCAGAGTGTCGCTTCAGAACAGGTACTCGGCTCTTAGTGAGGAAACCAACCTTAGCGTAGATACAATGAATGATAATCTGACCAGTATCATTACGGAGTGTGCAGTGGAAGTTGGAGGCAGGGTAGTTAGACAGGACACTGGCAAGCTTTCCCAGGAAACGAAGAAACTAATTAAGAAGCATCAAATCATGAAAGTGTCAAGTACAACAGACAAAACAGAACTGGCAGAGCTTTCGAAGTTGATTAATAGACGTAAGGTATGCGATGTAAGAAGGTATAACATGGAGAGAATTGAACACGCTCTGAAAAACGGAGGAAGCGTCAAAGCAGTGAAGAGGAAACTTGGTATAGGCAAAAGTCGGATGTATGCACTAAGGGACAAAGAAGGCAAAATAACTACCAATATGGATAGGATAGTTAAAATAGAGGAGGAGTTTTACAGAGATCTGTACAGTAGCCGAGACAACCACGACCTTAATACTATAAGAACTAGCAGTAACCCAGATGACACCCCGCCAGTAATGATAGAAGAAGTCAGAAAAGCTTTGGAGAGCATGCAAAGAGGCAAAGCTGCTGGTGAGGATCAGGTAACATCAGATCTGCTGAAAGATGGAGGACAGATTGTGTTAGAAAAACTAGCCACCCTGTTTACGAGGTGTCTCCTGGCAGGAAGAGTACCAGAGTCTTGGAAGAACGCTAACATCATCTTAATACATAAGAAAGGAGATGACGAGGACTTGAAGAATTACAGGCCGATCAGCATGCTCTCTGTAGTATACAAGCTATATTCAAAGGTAATTGCTAACAGAGTAAAGAAAACATTAGAATTCAATCAACCAAAGGAACAAGCAGGATTTCGAACAGGCTACTCAACAATTGACCACATTCATACTATCAATCAGGTAATAGAGAAATGCTCAGAGTATAACCAACCACTATACATAGCCTTCATAGATTACGAGAAGGCGTTTGATTCAGTAGAAATATCAGCCGTCATGCAGACACTGCGGAATCAGGGCGTGGATGAAGTATATATAAACATTCTGAAAGAAATCTACAGAGGATCAACTGCTACCATAGTGCTTCATAAAGAAAGCAACAGAGTACCAATCAAGAAGGGTGTAAGGCAGGGGGACACAATCTCCTTAATGTTATTTACCGCGTGCTTACAGTAGGTTTTCAGAAGCCTAGAATGGGAACAGTTAGGGATAAGAGTTAATGGAGAATACCTTAGTAACCTGCGCTTCGCCGATGTTATTGCATTGCTGAGTAACTCGGGGGACGAATTGCAACTCATGATTACTGAGTTAGACAAGGAGAGCAGAAAGGTGGGTCTTAAAATTAATCTGCAGAAAACGAAAGTAATGTACAACAACCTCAGAAAGGAAGCAGCGCTTCGAGATAGGTAATAGTGCACTTGAAGTTGTAAAAGACTATGTCTACTTAGGGCAGGTAATAACCGCAGAGCCGAACCACGAGATTGAAGTAACTAGAAGAATAAGAACGGGGTGGAGCACATTCGGCAAGCACTCTCAAATTATGACAGGTAGATTGCCACTATCCCTCAAGAGGAAGGTATATAACAGCTGTATCTTGCCGGTACTTAGCTAGGGAGCAGAAACCTGGAGACTTACAAAGAGGGTGCAGCTTAAATTGAGGAC
This sequence comes from Rhipicephalus microplus, assembly GCF_013339725.1. Classification (NCBI taxonomy): domain Eukaryota; kingdom Metazoa; phylum Arthropoda; class Arachnida; order Ixodida; family Ixodidae; genus Rhipicephalus; species Rhipicephalus microplus. Next base: position 172,402,193 of record NC_051168.1, read on the forward strand.
GACGCAGCAAGCAATGGAAAGAAAAAATGGTAGGTGTAACCTTAAGAGACAAGAAGAGAGCAGAGTGGATTAGGGGACAAACGGGGATTAAGGATATCATAGTTGAAATAAAGAAGAGGAAATGGACATGGGCCGGGCATGTAGTGCGTAGACAGGATAACCGCTGGTCATTAAGGGTAACTAACTGAATTCCCAGAGAAGGGAAGCGGGTTAGGGGGAGACAGAAGGTTAGGTGGGCAGATGAGATTAAGAAGTTTGCGGGTATAAATTGGCAGCAGCAATCACAGGACTGGGTTAACTGGCGGAACAAGGGAGAGGCCTTTGTCCTGCAGTGGACGTAGTCAGGCTGATGATGATGATGATGAACCAAGGCAATGACTGCATTTGCTGTACTGTATGATATATAAGACCACTACAGACTGATTGTTGGATGTGCAAGCGCCGCGTGCAGTCTTGGCAGAACAAAGCTAGGGTTGCAACTGGAGTGCCTAGATATTGAACGTGAGCATTAATAGTAAAAAACCTCTCTGAGTAAAAATTAGAAGGAAATTGCCGCTTTTTCGCTCGGTTATTAGGGAAAAACTTAGTTAGGTCGAGCTTTGTGGCCAAATGAGTTCAGATTGTAACCCTGTAACCTGCAGGGATTTGCTGGAGAATTTACCGTATGTACTCTATCATTACGCAAGGGGTTGCTTTTCATTGTGGCCAGGGAGGAAAAGTAGTTATTTTGGTGTATGATTGTAATGCAAGGATCAACTTTAGGTAGCAAAAATCTGAATAAAAACTCGCGCTATGTCCTATTAAATATAGTAAATTTCTTCGTAAGCTCGGGAACTTCATAAGGTCTGGTTTGGTTTAGATCACGTTATGGTGGTGTGTGTGCAATAATCGTTAATACTGCTGTGTGTTCCTGTTTTTCCAGCAGCCATGGCGGGACACAAGAGGTCTAAGAGCACTGGAAATGCGTAGAGGCATGAAAAAGCTGGTGCGATTGCTTGCCTCAAGACCTGTTCGCTTCATCCTGTGGAGCCGCTATACCTGCCTCGGGAGACTCCCGGATTTCAACTGTCTTTTCCGTTTGTACAGTTGTCATGAAAATCTCCCTGAAATCGAAATCTTTGTGCGTGATCTGACTTCACTGACAAAAATGCAGATCAATCCGCTCCAGGCTTTTCGCAAACCGCGTTAGATACGAATTCGTGAAATTTCTCAGCAAAATTTCACTGTGTTCATTGAACCGAAATTCTAATGCCTTGAACAGTTTTCATTATGGAGGTAGGTGAACTTTTGTATAGAAACCGTCGAACGTAGGCTGAAAGCAGCGTGCTAAAATCTGAAATAGTTTGCGTGCGATCAGAGCACGCACTGTCTTCTACATACAGTACGTGTAGTTGTCGTTGCCACAACCGCGGTTGTTTTTGACACGACCATGTATGGTGACAACATAAGTGACAGAACTCTGAAAGTGTGCGTACGTACATTGCTTAACCATTCAAACCAACGCTGCTTTCCGCAAACTCTGTGAATAAAAACGTTGCAGATGCTATCGTAGATGACACTAAGACTTAGTTTTTAAGGCATGTGCGCAGCCAGCACACACGGGTTGAAAACGGAACAACCATTCGCCGCAACCGCCGCGCACAATGCCGTGAATGAGCTCCGAGGGCACGCAACTAACGCAGCGGTGGATTAAAGGCAGTAAAGACAAAAAAAAAAAAAGGCTGGAAGTGTTTTGGCGTACTTGTTGGAAGAATGAAGTAGTAAGCAAAGCTTTTTGATCTGCACTTTTGTGGCAGCTAGCTGCGCTGTCTCGTCTGTTCACGTGTGTCCCAGGTAGACATACGCGAGTTGTTTTGATGGAAACAGTTTTTGCTAGTTGTTTTTGTGTCATGAAGTTTCGGGAGTATTTGTGCTCTCACTTTGAGACTTTCACCTCTCTCGCTTTTTGTGCGTGCATTTGGGACCCTTCCCACCCCCAGATTTTGTTTTGTTTCTCGCAATGTTTTTTTTTTGCTTTTGGTGCAAAAAAATTGGGACAAATAATTCAGTGTGAAACCCTTCCTTGCGGAAATCTCCTGGATTCAGAATCCTTGAACTTGGCAGGTATGCTGCTTCTTCTGAATGTGGTCAATCGGATTTCAAGTGCACCAAAGCCATTATGACCTTGCTGGACAAATATTATAGAGAGTGCATTGCATTGACACCTTCTTACTTCAAACTGTCACTTGGGTACCTGTCCAGTTTGAAATAATGGAATTGTGATTAGCAGAAGTAATGAAGAAAGAAACTATGCATGATCATTAAAGGAGAGGAGTCACATTTTGAGCTGTTCATTACCTTTCATTAAAATAAAATGATCATGATTGGCATTATTTTTCTTTTTGTTCACGTTTCTTGGAAAGGGATTGCAATCACTGCTTGAGTAGTCTGGTGGGGCACTTGTGAAGTATTGTATTGCTGCAGGTTCTCTTCGAGACGTGTGGGGTGAAGCTTGGGACGGTGATCATTACACGCAGTAAAAGATATTTTGCCTTTTGTTTCAGAAGTAATTATTGTTAAACTTGCTCTTATTAAACTATAGTACTTGCTTGCACTAAGAGAGAAAAAAAAACCCATGTGGAATCTTTGTTGGGAGTTATCTAAGCAATGCGCAAGTGTTGTGCATTATTAGCCATCTCCGTGTCCCTCCCTGTACCCTCTGCGTTTTTTGTGTAACAAAATCAAATAAATAATGAACACCTATGCTTGGATTGCCCTCTTTGAGCAAAGTTTGCATGGTGTCTTTCTAGCACTTGTCAGTGTTTCATCTTCGAGCATGGCACGTGCATCGCGTGACCACTGAAATATCTGTGGCATCGTCATTTTGGAAGGTTTGAATTTTGGTGATTTGTACCCTTCTCCCTGTCGTCTTTACATCCTGTTCTGCTGATGATTATTTTTCTACTTCTACGAAGTTCACCAATGCCTTCACTGACAGAGCCATCTTGCTACGCTTCGACACCTCAGGTAAAACACATTCATGTATGCCGCATATGTTCAGATTTTGCAAAACATAACTGCATAGCATAGGGGTTAAAACACTCACCTTCGGAGTGTGAGGGCTCCAGTGCAAACCCAAGCACTGGAACGAAAACTTATTTTCATTTGTTTACAGCGGCAATTGTCTTATCATGTGGCAGACATGCGGATGCATAGAAGTTCTCATTCGTATAACAGACTTGTCGCTTCCAAATGTTTTCAAGTGTTATATTTCTTTCCCTCCTCTGAGCATGCTTGGTTCTTGGGCTCATTTCTGTTCTAGATGATGTTGATCTCAATCTCTTGGGGCGTTTTCGATGTGCCCCTGATTTTGGAAGTTTTTATCTGCAGCTAAAAAAATGGTGCCTCAAATTCAAGAAATCAGTGGCTCATGTCCTCTTCACCTGACCACTCTGTGCTTTAGAGCTCAAGGTTTGAACAACTATTTATGAGTTTTACGTCATCCTGGTGGCATAGTAACTGAGCAAGTGATTCGCACTGGGACAGATGAAACAGTGTGAATGCAGAGCGCATGAGAAAAATAAACTTGTGAAACAGAACGAATTCAAAATGAAAATTGTGTGTAGGTGGGCTTCGAAACTAGTTTCCCACATTTGGAAGGCAAATGTTTACCTTTGGTAAAACGCTCCATGGTATGCTCTTGTAGGACTTGTAAACATCTGAGAAACATGAGAAAAGACCATGCTACCCTTCGGCTATATTGACCAGCTGTGTGAGATCCCGGCTGCGGCAGCTGCATTTCCGATGGATGTGGAAGTGTTGTAGGCCAGTGTGCTCAGATTTGGGTGCAGGTTAAAGAACCCCAAGGTGGTCGAAATTTCCGGAGCCCTCCACTATAGTGTCTCTCGTAATCATTTGGTGGTTTGGGGATGTTAAACCCCACATATCAATCAATCAAAAACCAGCTGTGTGGGAAATTAATATTTGTGGCTTGTTTTACATCCCAGAACCAAGATATGATTATGAGGGACACCACATTGGAGGCTTTGGAAATTTCGACGATGTGGTGTTCTTTAATTAATGTACTCTGACATTGCACAGTGCACAGGCCTTTAGCCTCTATCAAAAAGAGATCACTGCGGCAGGGATCGATCCCGAAACCTTCGGGTCAGCATCCGAGCACCATAACCGCTATGCCACTGCAGTGGGCTGCATGAAAAAGTTGTCCTCCAGTGATGATTACGTCTGAATTCATTCTGCAACTCAGTGATGGCTCCCTCATGGTCCATCCAGGTGCCCATCCAGCTCTTCACGATCTAAGCAAACAGTTGTCACCATTATCAGCTGTCGGGCTGCACAGAGGTGCTTCCCTGTCAGCGCCTTTTGGACGGAAGGTCCACTCAGCCACCATTGGCAGGTACCCCATTACCTGCAAAAACGCCACAGGAGACAGCACGGTATCTTCGTGATGTTTCATCTAATCATGTCAAAAGGTTGTGCGAAAGTCGTCAAGTGCTTGGGCAGTGTGCGCAGTGGTACGCGTCCCTGCTCTGTTAATGACAAGTCGAAACACCTGCCGAATGTTGGTTTCCTTACTTTGGCTTGGACTTTTCACAAGGGCAGCATTCAGTAGCTTTTGGCCATGAATTGTCTACTGTTTGTATGCATTCTCTCGTGTTTCTGATGGCCAGTCACTGGTTGACTACTGAGTTTATGTCAAAGCACATAGAGGAGGTAGTCAATCTAGTGGGGAGACGTACCTGTAGTCAGAATCGGTTGGTCTTATTCCGTCTACTTGCAGTGAGCACTTGAGTCTCAGTGCCGTTGGGTTAGCAATTTCACGATGCGCTGATGCCTTCGATGTAGCCGAGGTGTTCCTTCTAGGCCTCCTAAAATTTGTCAGGGGGGAGCATTTCTGTTTGTGCAGGCGAATCGCATTCATTGAGCAGCCAAGATGTGCGTCTCTAGTTTTCCTTGCTACATGCAGACTCCGCTTTTGTTCATTTATATATCGTGTGTCTGCTTTGGGCAACTTGAGCAGGCTAAAGACTGTTGCATCATACTGCTGTTCACATGTATTCAGAACACACTTGCAACATCCTCATATTACAACTAGCAAGAATGCAGCTACTGTTGACATCAGTAGGAGTGTTGCACAGAAACTTGTGCCACAGACCTTCTAACGTATGCACATTGTCATATCATATTTACGTTCGCCCTCAGCCAGAGTATGCATCATCCACATTGTCACCACATCAAGATTACCTTGTCCGTATGTTGGAAGCCGTCCAGAATAAGGCAGCGAGATTCATAACTGCCAACTACGACTGTCATTCAAGCATCACCCTAATAAAACAAGACCTTGCGTTTATGTCACAGGATCAAAGCTGTGACATCGACGTTTTATGTTTATTCCATGGGTACATCATCAGTAGTGAATCCCACTGTTTGCCACTTCATGTTCCTTTGTGCACATCTCAGCACATTCACAACACATGTAGTTTCGTGCATATTCATGGTCACACGCAGGCATTTGACTCATCACCATTACCTCATGCCACAGCACATTAGAACGGGCTTCCAGATCACATTGTATCCATCTCCAATAGTGAAACTTTTCATAATAACCTGAATTTGTTGCATTCCACTATTGTATAATTTCCTTGCACCTTTCTGTTGATCAGTTGTTTTGTTATTTTGTTTGTTCATTTTCTTATTCTTTTTTTACTTTCTGTTTGTATTATTTATGCAATATATATACCAACGCCCCTCTTACTCAATGTTCTTTGATGGGCCTGTAAGGCATTTTTGAATATGAAGATTTTACACTGCTGTGCTGTGAGAACTGGAAGACATATATCTCTATAAGTTGCTATTCACAGCCTTGTGAACCCAAAAACCTTACTATGGTGCCATTAGTTTAGGCTGTACTCCATGAAAATGTTGTGAATTTCAGAGTTTAAGGCCACTTAACACCGCTTGCCCTACACCTGGTCAGTGGTAGCCTGTATGCATAAAACCCACCCGAATGACAAACAATTCTTTTTTTTTCTTTACAGTGTTTCATACTAACATTCAATAAGCATTGTATTTGTATGGTGAAGTTATCACGATCCTGTTATTATTACCCCTACTTGTTTTAAGCCCCCCCCCCCCCCCCCACAATACTCTGATGTAGGAGCCTGTGAGGTGACCTGGATAAATAAACAAATAGGTGATTGGCCAGTCTGCATCACCTGTCATTATGATGGTCATGTTGCTCACCACTGAAACAACTGCACTGCCTTCTCGCTTCTATGTCAGCCATTTTGCACAGCTCCTAACAAAGCTGTTGTTTTTCTCAGCTTCATTGTAAACCGGTCCAACTTTGACTTCACAAGTCATCCTACTGGCGCTTGGTAACTTTATCTGTGATATTACTGAATTGAGCAAAACTTATTTGCTACAGGGTTGCAAGAGTGACCAGGCAATAAAGGTTGCACTTAACAGCTCAAGGTGAACGTACCAAATTGCGAAAAGGGAGCCTTCGAATAAATCTTTCACATTAACAAGGAACACTGCCAATTTTATGAAAAAAAAAATCTTATAAGTGCCACCCATACGCGGTTGCATATCAAGTATATGTTTTGAGGGAGTGAGTGTTGCAAAGTTCTAGGCGTGGCTTTTGTACGATTGCTGCTTTTACATGAGTATATGCAGTAAATTCTCAATTTTCTTGTTTGGTGCAACTAGAAAGTGCACCTGTATTTTAGGTGACAGGTGCATATTATAAAAAGGCTTTCAAGTATGGCAGCCGGAGTTCTTCCCTTCATTTTTACTTGTTTACATGAGCCACTTGCGTTGGATACCTGGCACTATTTATTTTGGCTCGTTGTAAGGCAGTTGCATTAGTGTTTCACAAGCAGAGTGCTTCACTTTCTACCTACAAGTCACTGACTATGCAATACTGTGCTTAAGAACATAACGGATCATTTGGAAAGCATGCGAAAATCCATATCGTGCTGCCACCGCTTGTGGCGGTCTGTTTCACAAGAGTTCATTTGATGTGCCTTTTTGGACTTATCACTTGCCTACAATGAATAAGACTGCAATTCGACTTACCCTGTGGCAAAAGTGATAGTTGTGGTTTAGCGCTATTGGTGTTGGTGCATTGAGCTTCTGGGCAAGCTCGAGTTTATACGTGCCGCAAGCCACGACCGACACTCCCACATATACCTTATAAGTCACGCCATTTTATTCATAGCAGAGCACAGCAGGACAGGCTTCTAGATGCGAGGGTGCTACATCTGAAATCTCAATTGATGACATCAATTAAAGGATGCTGATGATGGCTAGAAAGTCTCATCGCCTATTGCTCAGCAGGAAAAGTGTCCACCGGTTTGCTGGGCAAGAGCTATGACAGCACATAGCTCAAGTTATCCAAGGTGGGTCTAATTCGTGGTTTAATGAACTCTTCAATACATGCAGCCTGGCTATACTGTGCAGCTTAGTTTGAGATATAAATATGTAGCTGATCCCTTTTTTTGGAATCGATATAAAATGAAACTGAAATGTGTCTTCACAGAGGTAGTTGAGGGTTTAATGTGTTTGTTTCGCCTTAAGGCCAAACGAATGAATGCTACAGCGATAAATTGCAAAGTCACGCAAAGAACGGCAAGGAGCAGCAGCACGAAACTTGCAGCGCGCACCTCAAGCAGAAAGCGCGCACGAAATCAGCATACACAGGACGAGTGCTGGCTAAAAACTGTCACAACTCAACACTTGAAGCGCGCTGTTCGAACAGAATGAAAGGCATACGAAATAATTGCACAAGTATACACCGGACAAGCGTGAACAACTTACGCTATTCTTCATGTGTGAGCAGCGTGCTCTTTTGTAAGCACGGCCGTGGCAGCAAGTGGAGTGACCTCCGTGCTCTCCCTAATCACGAGTGTGATATGCGCACACGTAGGAGAGATCACGCTCCGTGGAGGCGGTGCTCTCTGAAACACGAGAGGTGACAACCTTTAGAGCGAGCCAACACGAGCTCTTCATGCCATCTCACTACTGATGATGAGAACGCGCTGAAGCTGCGCAACTCTGAGAACTGCCAAGTGATATATGGTGTATATACTATTATATGGTGTATATGGTGTATGGCTTGCCGTTAGCACTTTTGCTAGCGTACGTTTTGTGGCTTAGTGGTTAGAACTGATGATTACATTGCCTTAATGAGTAACGCAGAGGATGAACTACAGCTCATGATTACTGAACTGGACACAAAAAAGAAGAAGAGTAGGCCTCAAAGTTAATATGCATAAAACCAAAGTAATGTGCAACAGTCTGCACAAAATGGTGCTTTGCAGTAGGTGGAGCGACGCTGAAAGTTATAAAGGAATAAGCTGAACCATAGGACTGAAATACCTAACTAGAAGAATAAGGATTGGGTGGATCATATTCGGCAAGCATTCTCCAATAATGAATAGTAATCTGTCACTAACCATCAAGAGGAAGGTATATAACAGCTACATGTTCCCGGTACTTACCTACGGAGCAGAAACCTGGAGGCTCACAAAGAGGGTTCAGCTTAAATTGAGGACAAGGCAGCGAGCGATGGAATGAAAAACAACAGGTGTAGCCAAGAACAGAGCAGAGTGGGTCAGGGAACAAACAGAGGTTAAGGATATTTTTTATTTACTTTTAAATTTTGTTTGGCCATTTCCACAAAATGCCTACGAAGGGGGCAAAATGAGAGAGTCTCTCCTGACTTGGCCCACTCTTTGTGATGCACCTCCGGCAGGTACTGCAAAACAGCACATAGAAATATTCAATTACACATACAAATAAGAAATAAACAAGAAACACTACACTCGGAAACAAACAATCGGAAAAATATAAGTTAAATATTCAAACACAGCTGCTCCTTAGCGATATATACAAAATGCATTATCAGCACTATTAACATATATTGAAATCATACAAGTTGAGTGTAATATAAAAACAATGATGAAAAATAATGATTGCAATCAATATATTTCATACATTACCCATCTTCAGCACATACAACCTACAAGTTGATTTGGATTATTACGTTCGTCATTCGCTCCATAAATTTTGTAATGTTTCAAGTCTCCCCAGCGTATTCAATTACCTCAAGAATCTTCTTGCACATTAGAAAAATTTGGTTGCCAATAGACTGCATGCCATAGTTAGTCCAACTCATTGGCCCCACGAACCCAACAGTGCGCAGGTTATATGTAAGGCAGTCGCATTAGTCTAAGGTTGTCCCATTGATATCATAGTTGAAATCAAAAAGAAGTGGACAAGGGCCGGGCACGTAGCACGTAGGTAGGATAACCGCTGGTCAATAAGGGTAACTAACTGGATACCCAGAGATGGCAAGCATGTTCAGGGGAGACAGAGTTAGGTGAACCAATGAGATGAGGGTTCGTAGATATAATGTGGCAGCAGAAAGCACAAGGCCGCATTGATTGGCTAATCATGGAAGAGGGCTTTGCCCTGCAGTGGGCGTAGTTGGCTGATGATGATGATGAGCGCCTGCGTGCTGTGCTTTGACAGGTCATTGATTCGGCACCTTGCGGTAAAGCTGTTCCATATCGTTTTCTCCTTCGCAATCTGTTAGTATATATTTATAACATCATATCGGTGACGGAAACACATCAGCAGCGCCGTGGTGGACCCCTGCATGAAGCACCGTCATGTTAAAAAATTGAAATTAATGAGAAGTGAACTAGCACTGATTGCATAATCTGCATTTATAACAGCTCTAGTGAACTTGCATTGGTAGCACCGTTCAGTGTGTAGGTGATTAGTCTCTGGTTGAAGTTGTCATTTTATTGTTTGCTATAACTGCCATTTTTAATAGAAATCTTACCGGCTTCATCTGTCGTCTTTTTTTGTGCATTACTAGCAGCACAGTTGAAATGAGCACTCTTGAAGAAGGCTGTAAACCCCCCTAGTTCTTTAGAAACAATGTTTTGCAGGACGTATTCGTCATATAAAGAAACAAGCAAAGCTATTACCTGTGCAAGTACCAGCAGTACTAATTGCATTTTTGTGCACTTTGCGCTGTGATAAAGGGGCCCTCTAATATTTCACTAACGCACATGGGATGCTTGCTCTGAGGCCAGGCTTCCATGCTTTACTGTTGAAGCCTGTGCACTGACGCCCTGTAACCTGCATTTGGTGGCAAAAAACGGGTCTTCAAATAACTTGTTGCCACGCTTCATGCTATAATGCTTTAAAATTAGAATTGTAAGAAAAAATGCTTCTTAGAATATCTCACGTTGTTGGCATCTATATCTATTGTTTCCAGTTGTTGGTGTAACACTGCATGTGATTTATTTATTTATTTAATACCAACAGCGCCCATACATTATAGCGGGGGTTGGCAGGGGGGGAGTACAGGAAAAGAACATGAAAATTGCAGGTTAACATAAGTTTGTGTAAAAAAAGAAAAGAGCCACCATGATGGCTACAAGCAGCGCTGACTAACTCCCAGGTTCAAAATGTGCAGATATACTCAATAAAATGGAGGGGTGATGACTTGTAGATAAATTGGCAGAGCATTGGACATGTTATTCTTATGTTTCAACTTCGGTCACTGCTGGCAGCACATTGTCTTTTCATCCAATTTTCTTCACATTCAAATCATAATAACTAGTAATACCATCCCCTTTGCTTTCCTTGGCTTGATTGTCTGCTACATTGTGTGTCATCACATTTTGTTTTTGGCTTGTAGAACCCAGATCCTAGTTTAATTTTTTTCAAATGCTGAAGCTGTGCTAGTTTTTTGATTAGATGGTGCTGTTTAATGCCAACTCAATGTAGAGGCTACATGATTTGTCCTAGGCAAATATGTACACTTATGTATGTATATATGTGTGTATGTATGTGTGTATGTCTGTATGTATGTATTTATGTATTTATGTATGTATGTAAATTGTGCTCAAGCTTAACACAACTCGGAGGTAAAGTTTAATTAATTTATCGATAACAGTAACCTGGAAACGGGAAAGGGTATGCCATGCTGCAAGCATTTTCGGTGGACCTCTGTTTTAAAAAATCCAGGTCTTTACAAAGCCGTATTATTCACTCAAACTGTTAGATTATTTTCCTTTACATTTATTTGTATCTCATGACGTATTGAGCCAAGTGACTGAGAGCGGCGATGACAAAAGTCATTCAGTCAGTAAACGAACTTTAACCAATGTTCTTCAAGAGGGTGGGTCAGCTGCGGGCCGATTCCACGTTGGAACAGGAAGGGCATGCCCCTCCCTCAAACTGCAAGCCCTCTGAACAACATGAATTTGGACCTCCCGGTCTGAGCTGGTGATTGCCGTCCTCCAGGCGTTCTTCTTACTGAGAGGCTCACCATCACATAGCACCGTACAATTGCCCAAGCATTTGAGACAAAAGCATGTGTTAGCTGTCAGCAGAATGCAACACATTGTAGATGCCAAAAGTAATGGAAATTTATTGAACATTTTACTGGATTAAAAGTCGGTTGCGTGGCTCTACCGCGAAGCACGAATGTTATCAGGATCTTATGCGCTGACCCAGCATCTCAACTGGCCTTTGTACAGTAGCTCGCCTCAACCATCCATGCTTGTTCATCGGTACACTTGCAAGTCTTGTTGTTCAGAGGGCAGCTCTTAGGTACCCATTCATGCGTTGAGTGCTGTCGTCATCAGTAATGTAACCGATAGATGTGAAAAAGTAAAATGAGAAAAATTATGCGGGCTTGAATGGTAAGACAGGTTCTTGGGCTAGCTGGTGATTTGGAATCTACATATTTGTACAGCGCGAGACTACAAGTAGTTACGGCATAACTATGGAAAAAGAGACAAAGACAGAGAAGAGCGCTGTTTTCTGTCCTCGTCTCTTCTTTTGTAATAACACCATCCCTGCTCGTAGTCTTGCATTGCGCGAATATGTTGGGTTGAATGGGGTATGAAATGGAGCTTTCTGCATGGCAGTTTAGCATTCTACCATATAGCCATGCTGGTGCTTGAAACTAATTTGCAAGAAGACTGTATACATGCGTCATGTCAGGCAAAGATGCATTAACAGTCATCGCATGATACTTTTTGTGCAACGAGTGTGTCCACTGCAAAGTGCACAGCCATAATTATTCATCGTCATCAGCCACATGCAGTATCAACTAAGTGCACATAATAGCTTACAGATTTGTAGCGGGTACCTTGCTTATCTGCAGAAAGTTGTATGACGGCATAGTGGGTGATGACCTAATTCACAAAAGTTATGAATTATGGTGTTGTCGATATCCAGCACAAAGCCAAAACTTTGAACTGAGTTGGTCTCGATTGCCCCTACACGAAGCTGCCCTCAGAATTTGCATTAGGCAGTGTCATAATGGTCGGTGTTTTTTTTTTTTGTGTGTGTGTGTGCAAATGAGTTCTGCAAAGACCCAAAAGGGTGTGGAAGAATTAAGAAAGAAAAAATAGACAACCACCCATCAGGTGGTTGTATATTTTTCCTAATTTCTTTCTTGTCTGTAATAAATGGTACTAGCATTCTCATATGGTACATACAGGGAATGCATGTTGAAGACAAAAAGTGTTACTTAAGATGATCCAAAGTGTGTGTTGTTTTCGCGAGCTTCTATGTGCTTTAATATGGCCGCATAAAATTGCCATAATGGCACCTTTATTCGCTCATTTCCAAGGTAACACAAGCTTTGGTTGCTTCCAAGGTAACACAGCCTGCTCCACCAGATGCCGCAACTGACCGCAGCTGTTCATCACAAACGGCGTTTTTTTTTTAAATAAATTATTTGATAGTTAAGTGTTGCTTGACTAAGCTCATGCAGGGACACTATATCCTTAGCCACTTGTAACCATGCATAATTCACTTCTTTTTACAATCCTTTCATTCGGTTTTTTCAGATTTTCCGTGAAAAATGTCAACTTTCTGTCCAGAACTGAAATCCCGTAGCCGGTGCACAAGGAACATAGAGTCGCTAAAATATAGCACCATACAAGTAAAGAAATAGGTGAATCCGTTTGACGTGATGGCAGATGCGCATGCAGTTATGCGTGCGTTCTCGCGCGATATTTAAAAAGCGCGCGCGTTTTCCTTTTTTCCCGCTCCGCCTTGTTCTGGCGGTGCTAGCGGCGCGCAGCCGCAGTAGGGTCTCTGGTAAGGTGGAGTGGGAAGATCAGTCACGTGGTAAACGTGGTGGAACCACGGGTGGAACCGAGCTCTCGAAGCTATTGTTCGCAGCCTCGTTGATTTGCGCGCGGAGTTTTGTATGCGACTCGTCGCCGAAATGTATGTGTTCGCCGAGTACGAGCATTCATTCGACACCGCCGTGGTTGAGCACGCGCGCGTTCGCATCTCCGAATCGGAACGCTTTGAGCCGAACCACGTGAATGACTTCGATCGGATGAAGACCTACTACGTTCGGTCGTGTCGAAGGGGCAGTGGACACAGTCGCACGTGTGCCTACGAGGGAGCCAAAATCATTCACATGACAGGTAAACGCGCGTGCATACGATCATTTTTTTACGAGACTTCTCTAAAGCGGGTCCGTCGAAGGTGGTGCTTGGGGCAGGAACTTAGTTGCTTTGTTTGGCATGTCGCTTTGGTGGCGGTGTGCTGAAAAAATGGAGCGCGCGCCTGCCGTGTCTGGTGATCTGTGCTGCAACCTGGTTGGTTAGGAAGCTTGTATCACCGGGGCTGTCTGCGCATCGGCCGGGACTCCGCCAGTGCGTGCGAGCGGCTATTAGCGGTTAGATGGAGTGATAAAATTTACAAGTTCGCTGGGATGTAATGCTCGCACTGGATACGGCAAGCTGGAGCTCAGTAACGTAGCATTTTGTGCGTGTTGGTATGTCATACTGAAGTTTTATAGCGTAGTCTGTGCCTTTTCGTACGCTGTTAAACTTTTGCGGGTCAATAGAAGAGGCAGCTTTAGGCAGAGATATTGAGACTGATGATGACAGTGCAGATCAGTGTTTTTGCCAGAGTAATTTTGGCACATTCTTTATAAGAACTTCTGAGGCATGTTAGAAATATATCTTGCAATTGCCGGTCAAATTTCATTCGCGTGGATTGCTCTGACCGAATCCAGTTTAAATTTCTTTTGGATTTCTATTTTGGCTAAGTTTAGGTGCAAAAACATATGCTGGGCAACAGCATTAGAAAGTAGAAGTGGCTAAATGTTTATTGCCTCTCAATTGTGCCAAGTGTGGAAGTCGGCATGCACCGACAGTGTCCATGTCAGACAGCCAAACACATGTGTGTTTAAATGTATGAACATTTTGCAGCTGTCACCATATTTCTGATTCTTGCTTCATTCAGGAATATAATGCCAAGACAGCTTCAGTACTTCTTCATGACTCTTTGTGCTTTCTATGTCATGCAGATAGATGGCATGCAGACTACGGCACGTGCCGTAAGTGCAGACTTGTGAGAATGTCTGTGAGCTTGCCGGTAGTATAAAAGGAAGTAATCGAGAGCTAATGCTATAGTTCTATAGACATTCACCCCGAATGCTGCAGACTAGTGTTCTCTTGTTGCCGGGAGTAGTAAAATCTGAAGATTTCGCGTATGTCCCATACCTATATGGATGCAGGCATACAGACTTCATTCTCAGCTCCAGTGACAGTAGGCTCACTGTTGCATGAATGAATTGTGTCCCACCAAATGGCTCATGAGCCTGCCCTTCTGTACTACTTCAACCAAGCATTTCTTCTTGCACATAATATATAGACCATCGGCATACTTCAACTTCAAGCAATATGTTAAAGCTTGCTTCTTGTGGACAATTGCCTGAAAGCTGTTTTTGTTTAACTGTGCAGTTACCCTGGAGGAAATGGCCATGTTCAAAGCAAACCGACCAAGGATGGCAGATGTTGGACGAAACTTTGTTGAGGTGAATGAACTCCTGCATGATGCAAAAGATATTGCTGACTATGTTTTTTGTAAAGCAGTTTGTATGTATTTGGAGTGTATGCTGGGTTAAGCTAAATAGTATGGAAAATATAGAGCACAAACTCATAGGACACGAGTGAAGGCCAAGGCAGACAGTTTGACCTGTCTGTGCTTTTCCTTAGGTCCCATTTGGAAGGAACTGATGACAGTAATGCCAAGTTGTTGCACTTGCATTGTCAGTTTATTCTTTTCTTTATTCAATGCTACATATCTTATATAGGTCCAAGCAGGATGAGGGCAAAAAGCAAACACAAGCATACTTAATTTAATTTGAAACCACCCCAATGTGACTGAATGCAACAAAGAATTATTCCTGTCATGTTATTGTTCATATGTGTTAGTGCTGTGTTTTGTGCATGATAACATTTATTAGTTCTTTTCGTACTCATGCGTAAAAAAGAATGCAGCTATCACAGGTGCAGCCAAAGTGTGCTCATTGAATATATTGCTGTCATTCATAAAGTTCATAGCAAAGAGAGTTCAATGTGTTATCAGCATTATAAGTGTCTAACCTAGTTACCTTGTACCTAACAGGCATGCGAATAAAGTATATGCTAAGTTATGCTGTCGCTTAAATGAAAGTAAGAAATATGCTCTGACGTACAGTTGGATACAACCTAGAATGTATGAAAACGTGCCACCCAGATGGCTGCAGTGCTTCAGCTGATCACCTCTGTGACTTAAGAAATAGTCCCACTCATGCACTTAGCAATAACCTGCAAATATAGGGTCACTAGCAGTCCAGCTTGTGATGTCAGTTCCAAGTGCGTGCCCATTGATGCAGGATTGTGATCATCCCGTGGAAATGCCATGGACTTCCAAATTTGTATCCAACTGTAGTATGCTTGTCAATTTAAACATCGTTTCCAAGAAAACCAGTAAAAATATGTGTAGGCTGTGTCCACGTTGTGGTTCTGTCGCAAATTAGCGCAACTTGTACTAAATCGCGCTTGAGTGGATCACAGCAGAGCTGGTGGGCGCATAGCCCAGGTCCTGGCTTGGCTGGGCTTCTCCTCACCCTCAGTGTCCTTTCATACCACTTTGCTATACTATACAAGGCTATGCTATGCCCCTGCTATTGGGCCACGCAGCCGAGCGGTTACGATGCTTGCTTTCAGATCATGCAGGTTCCAATCATCATCATCAGCCTGACTACGTCCACTGCAGGACAGAGGCCTCTCCCATGTTCGCCAGTTAACCCGGTCCTGTGCTTGCTGCGGCCAATTTATACCCGCAAACTTCTTAATCTCATCTGCCCACCTAACCTTCTGTCTTCCCCTAACCCGCCTGCCTTCTCTGGGAATCCAGTTAGTTACCCTTATTGACCAGTGGTTATCCTGTCTACGCGCTACATGGCCGGCCCATGTCCATTTTCTCTCCTTGATTTCAACTATGATATCTTTAACCCCCGTTTGTTCCCTAATCCACTCTGCTCTCTTCTTGTCTCTTAAGGTTACACCTGCCATTTTCCTTTCCATCGCTCACTGCGTCGTCCTCAACTTAAGCTGAACCATCTTTGTAAGTCTCCATGTTTCTGCTCCGTAGCTAAGTACCGGCAAGATAGAGCTACTATATACCTTTCTCTTGAGGGATAGTGGCAATCTACCTGTCATAATTTGAGAGTGCTTGCGAAATGTGCTCCACTCCATTCTTATTCTTCTAGTTACTTCAATCTCGTGGTTTGGCTCTGCGGTCATTACCTGCCCTAAGTAGACATAGTCTTTTACAACTTGAAGTGCACTATTACCTATCTCGAAGCGCTGCTCTTTTCCGAGGTTGTTTTACATTACTTTCGTTTTCTGCAGATTCATTTTAAGACCCACCTTTCTGCTCTCCTTGTCTAACTCCGTAATCATGAGTTGCAATTCGTCCCCCGAGTTACTCAGCAATGCAATGTCATCGGCAAAGCGCAGGTTACTAAGGTACTCTCTATAAACCCTTATCCCTAACTGTTCCCATTCTAGGCTTCTGAAAACCTCCTGTAAGCACGCAGTAAATAGCATTGAGGAGATTGGGTCCCCCTGCCTTACACCCTTCTTGATTGGTATTCTGTTGCTTTCTTTATGAAGCACTATGGTAGCAGTTGATCCCCTGTAGATTTCTTCCAGGATGTTCATATATACTTCATCGACGCCCTGATTCCGCAGTGTCTGCATGACGGCTGATATTTCTACTGAATCAGGTTTCAATCACGCCTCGCCAAGAAATATTTTTGCCAAAAGTGGCTCTCTCGCTTTCTCTCTGTACTCATTCTCTCACCCTTTAAAGTTATTACATCCCACGCCGATCAGCACATGTGTTTGGAGAGCAAAGCTGAAGAGGATGAAAAGAGCATGCGCCATTATCATGACGATGATAATTTTCTACCTACGATGCATGCCTAACCGTGAGCATAACAGCTCTGCTGTAAATTTAGATTTTGAGAAAATAGGCTAGAAAAAATTCTGTCGCCCTTGTTTGTCTTTGTTGTGGCCTCACAGTAGCAACTGCACTTTCGAAGCCATCCAAGTGAAAGACCAATGGGCCCGTCAGCCCTCTGTTTCCAGGCTACAGCTGCATTATGTCCAGTGCTCACACTGTTTCTGCGGCTGACAGACCAGCACATCTCACAGCAAGATGTTGCGATCTTCCTTACCTTCACTTGAGCTGGGCAACGTGTCACTGACTGAGCTAACAATGTCGCTGTCAGACAAATCTTCATAAGTTTAAATGTCACTCTCAGCGTTTGCCAAATGCAGACCCCCTTGTTGCACCTTGTTGCCCCAAATGTCTGCAGCCACTGTCGTCATCTGTTTCGTTGTCTGCATCCAGTTCACTGGGGTTGACTTTTTGGGATCGCACAACACACTTTGCATGTGTGTGGAATAGTTCTCAACAGTGTTTTACCTTTTATGCTGCTAGAGATGTGCGAGCAAATTGATGGTACTTAGCACATTTATGCACTCAGTCTTGTGACTTACTATTGTAAAAAACATCTTGTCTTGGCACTTCACCTTTTTGGTGTGGCTGCTGGTGAGGATGAAAACTTTATACCATGGTTCGCATTCTGGCATAAAAGTCACTTGCTAGATCGTACATGACGAACAACCTCTTCCTGGCCATTTTACTGTTGAGAAAAGTATTGTGTGATGGTTCAATACAAGGGAGGGTTGCACAGCATGTTTCGGGCTAATGAAATACATTCACATTGTGAAAGAGGGTGCACGATGATGAAAACTGGGCTTTTACACAGCTTTTATGTAAAATAAGTACATGGCTTACGTATTTGCCAAGAAAAGGGAAATGTGTTAATGCATCAGACGTTCGTTTGTTGTGTTCTTGATACTTTCTATAATTTAGCACTCGGGATAAGCTGGACATTTCTTCTGGTGCAGTGAAATTCAAATAATCGAGCTTTTATTGTATTTCCTCATGAGCATATTGAACAAGACAAGCTCATTTGTGGGCTGGTTAATGTGTGACCTTGTAGATGGCAGCACTGACCTGCTCCTGCTGATACTTTTTCCTTTCAGAGTTTAACTCTCTCGATTTTTTTTTTTCTGGCAAGTCGGTGTTGTTTTCGAAATTGTCGACAAGAGTGGCGATGTGGGCTTGTCGGTGAAACATTTGAAAGAAATTTGTGTAGCGCGAGGCGAAAAAACGAACACAGGAAAGAATAGACTGAGGAGACAGAGCGCTACTATCAACATGTTTATTTTCGACCTCAAAGCTGCTTTTAAGCCATAATCGTCAGGCGACCAAGCAGATAAGCACGTGTAATTCAGATACATGCACGACAATGCCATCTACCTACAAGAAAAAACGATAAATAGGACAACAAAAACCTCACAGATAAAATTGCGTATCACTGCGTACGCAGGAACGCCAGTTCCTTGGGTGACAAGGCAATTGAAGGCTTGCTAATACAAACATCTCCAAGAGCATCAATAAGTTCGGCTATGATCAACCGAGTCATCTCATCCTCATGCCGACCAACAATGATTGTACTCTGGAACAAAGGCCGGCAGCCACACGCGTGAATGTGAAGAGCGAGAAAACCTTCTGGCGGCAGTTTATTCGCCTTGTAATTGTGTTCTCTCAATTGCTCATTCACACACCTACTGGTTTGGCCGACATATTTTTTCCCACATGTGAACAGAATAAGATAAATGACGAACGAAATGCACTCCACAAATTTGTGTGTATGCCTTTTTGTGCACAACACCCTTTCCTCACGTGACGGATTCGTCGGCACACACAATTTCCCAAGTTTATCACGTACTGAAAATAGCACCCTAATATTGTCCCGAAGTGCCACTTTCTTAAGATTATGAGACAGCTGGTGAACATATGGAATTACGGCCGTGCGTCTTGATTTTGCCGGTGAATCGACATGAACATTAGAGTGGCTTGACCTTGCACGAATCCTTTTCAATTCTTTTTCCGCAACTGAAACTAAAACATGATCCGGGTAGCCCGATCCTTGCAAACGTGTGATCTGACTATGGAAACTCTGCTTCATAAGGTGCGCACATGACTTGTTCAATGCGTTTTTGAGGTCGTCGCGAATGGCTCTCTTGGTTAGTTTGAAATGACCGGGAATGAAATGGGAGTAAAGCTTTCTGAGCACGCGGATCATAGCACCAGCATAGCAGGTTGTCAGAACACTGAACACTTAAATCTAAAAACCTTATTCGTCCGTCGCTAGGCCATTCTACTGTCACTTCAAGGGGCTTAAGACCATCACGAAACACATTCAACACACTAGTACTCTCACTTTGGAAATTTTCCCCCGAGCTGTCAATGAAAATAATAAAATCATCTATATATCGGAACACTTTCTTGGCCGTCGTATCTGCGAGACGATATGCCACAATTCTATCAAGTTCTGCCAGAAACAGATTGCTCAAGACAGGCGCGACGCAAGAGCCGATACATATACCCTGCTTTTGCAAAAGAATATCATTGTTCCATTTAATGAACAACGAAGTAAGATAAAATTCAAACAAGGTAAGAAAATTATCAGCGGATATATCTGACTCAGACAAAAACTTAACATGCACCAAATTCATCAATGCTACTTCCAACACATTTTAGCATTCGTCTGAGTCAGGTATCAGTTAGTTTTCGTTAGTTAGCTTTTAATTATTGTCAGAGTGAAGAAAATTGTCAGAATGATAAAATATACAAACGGTGCCTTTTTTTTTCATTATTACTGATGATTACTAGAGGGAAGCTTGCCACGGACACTATGGGCTTCTGTGGCTTCGTTACTCTTATTTGTCTTAAGTGCATGTGACAGTTAATTTAGTTCAACGTGCTGTCGGCGTCAAATGAAACTTGAACAGCGGCAAGTCTTTGTGATGGTATAGTGTGCGCCGTCAAGTTATCATGATTGACAGGCATGCATATATTCGCAGAGCTGCCGAACAGGATGCGCGTGCCTCTCAAAGGTGATAAGTGGACGGTGCGCACTATACCATCGTGAAGGCTGTTAAGGTTTCATTTGATGTGGATAGTACAGTAGAATCTCAGTGATACAAAACTGCGACAAATGTGAATTCGCCAAATTCCCCAGTCAAATCCCACTGTCCGTGGGGCCAAAGTTTGAATGTTCCCAACAATTTTAACAATTTTTCTAATCACGGCAAGTGATATGAACATTAATGCCGAAACAGTCGATTGAAGGCGAGAGCAGCATGCCCGAAGCTTCGAAAGTGCGTGTGCGACCAGCGCATGCACTGTCTTCTACAGGGCATGTGATTGTTGTTGCCACAACCGCTGTGGCCGAAACCATGGTCGTTCATGACACGATCATGTATGGCAACGACATAAATGACAGAACTCTACAAGTGTGCACACGTTCAACGCTGGACCAGTCAAAGAAAGCAACGCTGCTTTCCGCAAGCTCTATGGACAAAACTGCGTCATCTGCAATCATAGATAGCATAAAACGACCTAGTTTGAAGGTACGTGCGCAAGCAGCACATGCAGATTGAAAAGGGAACTACCGTTTGCCACAACCGCTGCGCACAAAACTGTGGTTGCGGCGGCGCGCTATAGCGATCTACCAGCTCCGAGGGCACGTAACTAATGCAGTGGTAGATTAAAAGCAGTAAGGGTGTAAAAAAGGCTAGAAGCGGTATGGCATTCCTGCCCAAAGAATCTAGTAGCGAGCAGTGCGTTGACCCACGGCTTTCTCGGCAGCCATCTGCGCCTTCCTGTTCGTTCACGTGTGTCCCAGGATGAGATAGCGCGAGTTGTTTTGACGGAAATAGATTTTGCTAGCTGTTTTCGATGACGCGAAATTGCAGGAGTATTTGCGCCCCCCCTTTGAGACTTTCACTGTAGAGGGAAACCCTACCCAAGCGTGTTCGGCCACTGCACACTCCAAGCAATTATAAAGCCACAGCGTTGATTTGTGCTTGCAATCAGGACCCCTCACCCTCTTTTTTTCTTGATGTTTTTTTGTGTGTTTGTTTTTTCTGAGAAAAAAAGGGGGGAATAATTCAGTGCAACCCCTCTCACCCCCGTTGCAGAAATCTCCCATATTCAGAATCCCTGAACTTGGCAGGTATGCATCAAGCAATACTGAAAATGGCTGTGAGTCGACAACTTTGAGATTAGTTACGTGAATTTAGGACACGAAATGCCCAACATCACTCTTTTCAATTTTTTCACCTGTCAAATAGTGTGCTCACTGCGGCACGCTGCGTTGCCGAGATGTTGATGTGCTCCGTTGTTGTCAAAACTTTCACAAGTTACATTTGTCGATATGTTCTCTCCATAGACATTCAGACACATCTGCATGATTATTATTTATTTGTGTATTTTTATTTACCGTAACTGTCTGACAAGTGGCATCCTGAGTTATCTCGGATTGGCCGTGAAGGTGTCAACACTATCCTAGCACCTGCAGAGCAGAAAAAGGGGAGGACTAAAAGCAACACAGCCCTAACATCTAACAAATGATCTGTTTTACCAAGCTGCGCGAGTGAAAATTCGAAAACCATGAAGCAACACACGCAGGCATTGGTTCCTGTGTTTTTACTTGTACTGCTTCGTAAAATAAAAGAAGTAGAAAGTCAGAAAGTAGAAAATTAGCTCTGCGTCCATACTGTGCCCTTGTGTCCTGTTCTTTCTGTGCGCTACAGCAGTTGAAGTGCAATGCCACTATGTCCAAGCTCACATTCTCTCAGGTTAATAGTATTTTGCGATGACATCCTCATAGAATAGAGGTTTCTGTTTCAGGAAACGCACAGCCCTCAGCCACCCCTGTGCAAAGACAGAGACCACATCCGCGAAGAAGAGAGGCAGCAACAGATTGACGATGCCCTCAATAATTACAAGCTGCAGTGTTTGCCTGTGGGCGCAAGCACAGATCTGGAGCAGAGGCTGCTGGCGATGGAGAAAGAACTCAAAAGACTGAGACAAGGAGGGAAACAGTGAAAGACCTGCGGCTGCAGTCTGCAATGGGTCCCAAACTGCCTATGCCGACCTCGAAAAAAAATATCGAGAGGGTGCAGACAGATCTTGCGAATCTGAGGAGTGACCATGTGCAGCTGAAGAAACGCTTTCGAGATGGAAATCGTTGTAAGTGCCCCTTGAATATCTCAGCGGTGGTCCGACTGCACCAATCGCACCGTTTTGCTACAATTTCACATCCCTGCACCTTACTGCGCACATTTGAGTACAGCTTGCGCCAACTGCGCCAAAGGTTACACGGCATCGAAACGTTTAGAGCCGAAAAATATTTTTGATCACAAGGAATACTATAGTTTCTTCATAATGCAACTGGTGCCTTCTGCTCGATCCATTGCAGCAATGCACCTTGTCGTTATATTCAGCCTATAGCCTAAGGCTCCGTGCCGACGCGTGTGTCTCCAAAAGAAGACTACCTGGCTGGCAAATCTTTCTAAATTATTCCCTCCCACTTCTTGAAAGCCATGCTCACTAGCAAGCTCTGCACGGCTATCATTATTAATATTTTTTTTTACAAGTTGTTCGATGACGAATGCAGAGTGGCGTTGTCACGAGAATTTATCACTGTTCACAGACTACCTTACTGCGTTGTTCGAGCGGCGGCATTCGTTAAGTTCAAATTGGCATGCAAAAACTGTAAATTAAGGAAGCAAAGCGGAAGTAGTTGCATTAGTCTCTGCAGCACTTAGTAAACCCTAAGGTGGATCTGAGAAGAGGGGATGTGAGCGTTCGGAGCATGCCTCCCCCCCCCCCCCCCCATAAAGAAAGATAAATAACTGGTGGCATTTTTTGTAATGGCTTTATTGCACCTGTCATTCACAGAAACCGTATGTGTTATGCTTACCTTGTTACTAATACCGTATTTACTCGTGTAATGAATGTGCTTCTTTTTTTCTAAAAAAAATCAAAGCAAAGTTGGCGGTTCGTTCATTATGTCGGGCAAACTTCATGCAATCTTTTTTGGCATGAGGGATAAATGTGGTAATGCAAAAGAAAAAAAAGTTTGGACGCATAGTCTTTTGCAATCGACGTACGCGTACACTGTTAGGAAACAGCTTCTTTGTTTCACTTCACTAATTTTCGGTGGTTGAAGGTGCTATCTTCAGCAAGCTGTCCCCACGTGGCCTGCACAGGCCATAGAAGCGTTTGGCGGCTATCTTTTCTCGCAACCGTTTAACTGCATCAGTCGTATCTGCCTGTGATGTCGAAGGGCTGCCCAGAAGTGTGCGCTACGACGCATTTGGTCAACTTAGTGACAACCTTGCACAACGACCGCGCTGCCGTCATTGACACTGTAGCAAGTAACCAACATTGCAGCAAGCTACCATCAAAGAATCAAAATAATCCATCAATAACAAGAATAACAACAAAATACAGCCACTGCCTCTCTGTCCACATGAGAAGTTACTGTAGAAATGGTAGCCTGTATCTTGCGTTTCGGGGAGTACACGCAGATAACAAGCACGTAGAGCAAATAGCAACTGAAGCGAGCATCGCGGGAGTGCTACCATGTTGCAGAAGTAGCCACAATGTTTTCAAGGCGACGCTTAAGTGATTTTTTTTTTCTACTTTTCCAGAAGCCCTCGACGCGATGGCGACGAATGGCCCTTAGCAACAGCCATGGCGACAGGAAATCCTGTCGTAATAGTGTTACAGTAAGAAATACCTAAGCCAAAAGAAGTAACTTAGTTACTGTTACCTAGTTTCTAAAGTAACTTCATTACTGTTACGTTACCGTACTAAGGAAGCCATGTAATACATGCAAAATGATAGGAATGAATAAAGGAAAGGCGGGGATTTTAACCAGACTGGGGGAACTGGTATGCTGCCCTACACAGGGGAAATGGAGTTTACTAAAAACGTGCAAAGAGGTATGGTAAGTGCTTAACGATTGAAGACAACGGGCAATAATCATTGACATTTATTACCCATGTTCCTCAAGGTGTACAAGACTTGTTCGAAGAGTTTTGCGTCGGCTAAGCACACAAACCGTTGGGACACGTGTTCGCGAAATCCAAAGGCAACACACTTGCGCATGATCAGTGCTGCATCATCTCCAAGCACGATGCAGGGATTGCAAATCGACATAATTACATCAACGAAACAGCAGCAAAGGGTCAGAAAAGGACTACAAACGAAAATGTTGCTCATGTCAACTATGCAATGCGTTTATAAATATGTCAGGAGCGTAGCCAGAAACCTTTTTTTTTTTTTTTCAAAGGGAGGTTGGGGGGGGGGGGGGGTAACCATACTTTATGTGTGTTTGTATGTCTGCGTGCATTTACACGCAAGCAAAACATAAAAAAATTGGGAAGGTTTGAACTTTCCCCTGACTACGCCAATGTTCGATGGAGCTTGTTCAACACTGCTGGACAAGGCATAGCTTTGACATAAATAATGCGCAATGTTACCTCATGAAAAGAGGTGATAATGAAGAGGGAGGACTTCTGGAAACGTTTGCAACGTCGTGTGTGACTGATGAACGTTCATTGTTTTTTTGTTTCTCACACTGAGCTGCTCAAGGTAGACTTGTGAAAATCAGTTACACAAAAGTTTTAAATGAAAATGATTCGCATACGGCCTTTTGTTTTCATCCGTTTTGCGTTGCTGTTTTAGCCACCTGTTAAACACGATTAACTAGGAGCCTAGGACGAAAGAATGTTCCAACGGCTCATCAAGAATTATGCTAGAAGCTTAAGTGACAAAATATATATTTGCCATCCTTGACTGGCCGTTTCGGAGCGCTGCGTTCTCGTGAGAGAGAGAGAGGTTGCATCTTTTTCCTCTCCTCAGCCCCTCCGTCTTTTTCAGGAGAGTGCTCCAAAACGACCAGTCAAAGATGGCAATTGTGACGAAAAAAGGGAGGGGAGACGTGAGCTTAGGAAGTTGTTCAGTTGTAATGCGATTGAGGAACTGCCACTGCAGGATTCTGTAATGAAAAACAGGTCGAAAAAAAAAAAAATTTGACTGGAGAAAAGGGGGCATGTTCGGACATTGTTGCATATTTTAAATGTACCAAAATGGGCAAGGGGGCACACAGGATATTATGGTAGCTTAGTATGAGGGCAGTCTCATGTGCATGAGTATTGCGAATTCTGATACACTCAAATGTCGTTAAAATAAAGCCATGCCTGCCATTGAACTTCATTATATCTGAAAATTTGTTATAAATGTATATTCATAACTTTGCTTTGTTGTGGCGACAAAGCTATTCTTCACTTACTTCGATATATCCTATGTTCATTTTATTGAGGTTTGAGTGTAACTTGTTCTTATCAGGCAGGTGAGCATCTGTCAATGTGATTTGATTCTTAGTTAGAACTTCCGATCGACCAAGCTTGCTGTGTCCATCATCAACTTTAACGCACCTCTGACTTTATTGATGCAATGTCATTTCTCTTTTTCTTTTTCCAACTTGAAGCCATTCTTGAAGCTGACGGGGAGAATCTGGAAAGCAACAACTCGGGGTACTATGTAGTACGACATCGAACCCCATCACCGCAAAGAAACGGTAACTTATTTTTTGTGTCATTCCCAAGGACGATGTGATGTGTGTCACACTGTGAACCAAACTAGGAAAGTTCGTAGCTCAGCTTTGGAGGCATTGCCGGTAACCTAGTTTAGTTTCTAATGCCAGGCTACCTAAGAGCTCCATAATTTTCTGAGCTCTTCGGACATCATAAACTGGCTTGCAATTGAAACCGGCACCATGCTAGGGTGTCATGCATAATCATTATTCTAAAAAAGACATGCAAACATAAATGCCTGGCCAATATCAATGCTGGATGCCACTTGGAACACCAGTACAACTGGCACACACGCAAAGCATTTGTAATGGCTGAAAAAAAATTGCTTGTAACAGATTTTGGGTTGGGCACATGTTCACATGGGACCAACATATATTAACCCCTGAAACTGACTTGGTGCATTCTAATTGGGTAATTACATTTATTGAGGTATTTTTTGGGCCACTATATTCAATTGTTCGGCAAGGGCCAATTCAAAGTTGGAAAATTTCTATAAAAACTTGTAGTACACCTAAATTGCTCATGCTGCTACTATGGTGCTCATGCAGCATGAGATCGAGTTCATGACATTACTAGAAATCAAATTACTGTTCTGTGTGTGCTGTGCTGAAGGCCATAAAACTTCCTACTAGTACACTAGGGGGAACTGTGGCACTAGTGTCTATGGGAGCTGCAATGCTTGGCGCTTCAGTGGGCATGAGAAATATGGGTAGTACACGGATTCGCCTAGTCTTCATACTTTGCGTTCCTTTTGACTTCACATGACTTGAAGCTGTTTTGTCACAAAACAACAATCGGCAAATGTTCGGCAGTTACGCTTCTCCCCCTTCACTTAAAATTTTAGGCTTATCTTTTCAAATTGGGTCATGAAGTCTGAAACGGATTGTTATTTCCTTAGAACAAAACACAGCAATAAATAAAGCCACATGTGCGTTCGAAGCCCGCAAGCACGAAGACTTTGCAAACTTGTGTACAAGCCATCATTCCCATGGTGTCTGAATGATGGCGGCACCAGTCCTGCCTGGGTAATTTTAGGAAACTGTACTGTAGGTCGTGCATGGGTGTGGCAAGTACTGTAGACTCTTGTTAAACGTAACCTGAAGAAACCAGGAAAATGTGTTCTGTTTAATAGGAGTTTCATTTGCGGAGAAATAAGCATGACTGAAGAATTCAAGGAAAATCCAATCATGCTATAAGAAGTTGTTCTATTAAGGAGCAGTTCCGTTCAATACATTTTTGTTTAGTGAAAGCTTACTGTATTTCAGTTAGCTTAATGCAGCATTGTTGAGCCGTTTTTTTTTTCTGCGATTTGTGTCCATTAACTATCACCAAGGTGGACTAGTTGTGCTGCATAATTAGGCGGCTATGACAAGCGGTGTGGCTTCTCTGGGTTGTCTTCCAAATGTGTGCAATGTGCTTACAAACATGCCAACAATGCTATAGCTCACGCACTGAAGCCAAGATAGCTGTGAATGCTCACAATGGCGCCGTTGTTGGCACCAAGTCCTACTGGAGTACGGGGCTGCCATTGTGCCTTCGTGCTTTTTCAGTTCACCTATAATGGCATAGCTGCCCTTGCGCTGGAGTCAAAATCATCGGTTGGCTAGTCTCTGAACTTTTTAAAACAGGCAAAAAAACCATTTGAGGCAGATTGTGGTTTCAGACACCTGGCTAACATATCGATATGATTAAGGGCCAATCCAATACAGCAATTTCTTCTCGCTGTTCAGCCTGTTCACCACCAATCCAGCTGCATTTGATTTAGTAACTGGCAACTGTCCGCGCGCTAGAAGCAGCGAACTTTGGTAGGCTGCATAGGTTAGTCAGCAGCTGGTCCTGACTTCCAATCGCCAAAAATCTACGTGCTCAGCCAAAATGGGAACAACCACAAAAACTGCATGCTTTGTGTTTGATAATCGACTAATAGGAGCCTTGCACACACCTATATTAGATTGCCCATTTGCCAACCACAAGAACAATTGCGAAAAGATTGCTTGTGTCACAAGGTTAAAGCAGAGATTAGATATGTGAGGTTTAACATGCCAAAACCTCCATATGATTATGAGAGACGCCGTAGTAGAGGGCTCCGAAAATTTCAACCACCTGGGGTTCTTACACGTGCACCCGAATATTAATAAAGCAGTGATTGGGAGCGACTCTGATTGCAAGTCCGTGATCGTTACAGTGCCTTTTTTGGCATAAGCGATTTCATCGCATTGACATGCTCTGTTCCAGTGTTCAGTAAACTACACCACTTATTGTGCTTAATAAATTGGAAACCGAATAGCACAATAAGCAAGGTTTGATAGTAACAATGTCATTTGAACTAGGCAGTATTAGCAAGTATCTTCATGTGTTCTAATGATTGTTAAAGGGCCACTACCAGGTTTGACAATTTTGAGCTGACAAGCGCGATGCGTAGATGAGGCGTTCACGATCACGTCTGCCAGAATTTGCAGCCCTACGTGCCGCGGAAATGGGTTGAATTTCAAGATGAACGCTGCTCCCCCTCCCTTCTGCTGGAACGCGCCCAGAGAATGAGGGCATGACGTGCGCATATGAATGGCCCTACGTACATGCAGTGGCGTTGGTCCGCAGTGGCGTTGGTCCTCAACATACACTCTAAAAAAATAGCGAGTAAAGAGGGTGTCTTTTTGTCCCACAACAATAATCGTCATCTATATTCCGTTCCATCCTTGCGCTATCGCCCCGCGCCCTGTACATTCCGGTCACGATCGACATGCCCATTATCAGGGTTACATTGCATTCTCGATAGGAAAGTGGCCAGCGCCAAGTTTTCAAGAAAGGAAGCACATGCAAGCCTGATTACGATTATTGTTGTGGGACAAAAAGACACCTTTTTACTCGATATTTTCTTAGAGTGTAGACAACTATGCTCTGAGGTTGCCAGCTGTGCCACGTGACATGGCGAAAATTATTCACCACAACCTGCGTAGTTTATGTAATTGATTGCTTGAAGAGATTAATAAATCTTGAGATGAATAATATGACGCAATAAGGGAATGTGTGCGTCTTTTTTTCCATATGTTCCCGTGATTGCAACGAGATGCGGGGCTAATGTGCCGGCGTTTTGCATGCGTTCGTGTCCTCGTGGTCAACGCATCGAGCCGACGACAGCCGTGGAAGCGAAAGTAACGGGTTCGCGCACTCATTGTCTTCATCTATTTGACTGCGTCTAAGCCAGCGTTTCTAAACCATCCCGCAGAAGCAGGCAGTAAACCTAAAAAAACTCTGGTAAAAAAAAAAAGCCGTTCACGTGCACGAGGGTTAGGCTTGTTCGGGCACGTCATGTGCACGTGACCTCTTGGTCGGATGCCGGAGAGGGTAGGGAAGAGATTTGGCTTACGAAGGCTACGCGGAGCAGCAGCAAGAGTTTTAAGCTCGCCTCCTCTCATCCTCGTTTGGTGCTGCTTCAAGAAAACAGTTTTCTCAGCTCGTAATGAACCGATTCAAAAGCTTTTTGTGGCAAAATGTTCCTCATCAGACACCCAACAACTTCCGCGGTCTAACTGAAATTTGGTATGGGGCCTGGCGAGTGGTCCTTTAATGCCTTTTTTGGGTCACAGTCAGGGATAGTGTATCCGCACAGTCCGTAGTAAACCCAGTCATAGTGCATGCAATTTCAGTAGTATGGTCAAAATGATTGCAAGGCTTTTGTTTCCAAAAATCATTAAAAAAACCCATCCAGAGTGTTTTTGTTTTTCGAAACGCATGATGGGCTGTAGTTGGTGTTGATCAAAAGAGCAAGGAGAAACAGCTACACTGTGGGATTGAACTCACACACATGTAATTAGAGGGTTCTTCCCGACTAGTATATAGGTGTAAGTTTGAATTCTATTGCTAGTTAATCATGTTCGTTGACCTTCTCACCCAAAGCTGCTTATGACAGCGCTATGACACTCATGAAACAAAAGAAAACTGAAGGTCTTGTGTTTCTTTGTTAAGCACAGTATTAACGAAAACTAACAGACAAGGATGCCATGGAAATTGTAGAGGTGTTATTAGAAGTAATTGTAATTAAAATGTTAAGAAAGTGGATGACTAGATGACCTGCCACGGGCAAGGACAATCCTGCAATCTTTGAATTACAAGAGGGTTTCGCAGGGGTTAAGCAAGGGCCTGTTCTGGCAAACTTGACGCATGCTGATCTGTTGTTTTCATAAAGACACCTATATGTGAGGGAGTATTGATCAGCTGCCGGCTCTTGGTAATGTCATGTGCTATGTGAAGCCAGCAGGGGGAACAAGTTTTCCACACTCGCCGCCATATCTGCAATCGGGACTGACTAACGCTCCCAAGTTAAAAGTGCTCACATATACAAAATGAAGCAGACAGATTGATGACCGCCCATATAGCTTATTTGGTACAGCATCGGACGTACGGTTCTAAGGTTGCTGGTTCAAAGGTTGCTGGTTCAATCCTTGCCTGTGGCAAGTCGTTTTGTAATGATGATATGTGGGGTTTAACATCCCAAAACCACCATATGATTATGAGAGACGCCTTAGTGGAGGGCTTCGGAAATTTCAACCACCTTGGGTTCTTTAGCGTGCACCCAAATCTGAGCACACGAGCCTACAGCCTTTCCGCCTCCATTGACAATGCAGCCACCGCAGCCGGGATTCAATCCCGCGACCTGCGGGTCAGCAGTCGAGTACCTTAGCTTCTAGACCACCGCTGCAGGCCGTAAGTCAACTTGTCATCAACATCTCTTATGCTTTCCTTGGCATTAATGTCTGTTGGTTCTCATTAATATTGTGCTCTCGCACTTTCAACAGTTCATTTCTCGCAGTTGAACTTCTGATTTCATTATTGTTTTCTTTGTCAAATTAACATGATGTGTACAATGATCAGCTATTCTCTATGTAATAAGTTGTGTTTTTGTTATTGATCATTTTTTAATTTTGCTTTGTAACTGAACACGCCGCTTCTAGCCACGCTTGCATCATGGTGGTGGTGGGCATTCGTGTTTCGTTGCATGTGCGTATGGCAAAACAATGGCACGCGATGATGGCTGCACTCATCGTGGATGGTTCACGGCAAAGTTGGCTCCATGTGGGAGGGGCTTCAACCTTTGTACTACTATAAGTGGTTTTAGTACACGCTGGCCAACAAGCATGGGATGAGCTACTGCTGCTTGAGCTATCAAGTACATACATTAAACCATAGATTTTCAAACAATAATACCTGGCGCTGTGATCGTGTACCCCCATGAGAATCATGGAAAGTACAGGCTTGGGATTGGATTGCGTTAACTAGTGGACTGCCTACCGATCTTTTTTTACAGTTTCGTTCTTCATGCAGCGTGGGTAGTGGGGTGTGGTGCAAAGAACTGAAGCAGCACTTTTGTTGTCCAGACAGGCTGGAGACCGCTAGGTCTCTTGATTCGCTGCGGTGTTGGAGCTTTCAGGTTTTATTGGACAGTTTAATCGAAGCATCGTCCACTCACCGCTGCACATAGATGTAGCATATCATGCCTGTGCAGGATACTGCATGAAATTCATGTCTTTTTAATTGTGCATCTTGCCAAAACTCGTTCAAATCGACTGTAAAACGACCAGAAAGCTAAGCAGACACGCCATCATGTTCCTCTGACTCGACCTCACAACAAAATAATAGGTGCGTTGGGGGCAGACTACTTGGACAGACTTACCTTACATCGCAGCAGATCACTGTTCTGTTATTGCTATAAATAGGTAATGCGTACTATCGAGAGAAAACTAAGAATGTGTGTTTTCAATTGTCATTAAAAATAATTAATTAAACCTTCATGCCAAATCTGGAATTCAATAGCAAAGCAATGCACACCCTGGTAGTTAAATTTCCCCAGGTTTCTCTTCTACTGCCTGGTCACAAAAACTATATGCAATAAAATTTGCATACAAAAAATGGAGCAAGTTTTCATTAAGTATAACTTCACAGCACTTTCTTTTACTCTCGGCAAACAAGCATCTCGCATTCCAAAAACATGATCCATCCTGAAGCAGATCTGAAGGATGGACTTCCCATCATACTTATGGGAGTACGGCCGTCAGCACCTTTACGCCGTGTGTCTTGCAGCAGTCTGATTGACGCTGACACCACGTACGTTTGGGTTCTGCTGCCAAGATGCTAACTGTACATGCCAACATATTATGCAAGCCTACGGAGGTATTGTCTCGGCAAAAGCGCTCAGCACTTTGCGGCTGGCATCAATGAAACTAGCCCTGGCCACGCATCGAAGTGTTCATGTTGAAGGTGCTGACAGCTGTACAAGCGCCGTTGATAGAGCCCATGTAAACACTAGCAGCCAGATTCCCCTCTAGATGATATTGTATGAAACTCTATGCATTAAACTTTGTAAGACTTGGTCGGGTGCACATCATAACTATGTTTTACCATCGTTTTCTAAAGCAGGCACTTGTTCTCTAGGCTTTTCTCTAGGTTTTGAACACTAATCACGAATTGAAGTGCGACATAAATTTTTTAAGTTTAATAGCTGGTATGTGCAATAGCTCGAGATAATTACATCATGTTGCGACGCATCTGCTCTCCAAAGATAATGTTGGCTCTGACATTTTAGTAAATATTACGCCGATATGTTCGAACCGAAGAAGGTGGAATCAAAATATGGGCATTAGGTAACCCTAAATCGTCGTGTTTCTATGCACAAGTGCAGCTTACCGGGAGAAATAACTCGTGTTACTGTTTGATCCAGCCAGATTCTGTCATATTGGAAAATGCAAAGCAAAAAAACAAGTGCTTGTGATAGTAGCGTTCATAGTTGTACTATGAACAGGTGACATCTTTGCTCATTTGAAGTTCATAATTCGAAATTGCGCACTCAGATCCCACTGACACAAAGCGGGGCTTCCCATTTGTTTTAATTTTCTTTAACTTAGATCAAAATAATTACACACTACAGTTAGAAAAAATAGTATCTTGTATGCTATTCTTGGTTGCAGCATTTGTTTATTTTATTAGTGATGTCTAACGATGAAATGAGCCCCTTGTACGGTAAAACTTGCTTAGTATTTGCTCATTATGTTATGTGAACCCTCAAAAAGTTCATCAGAGAGGTATTCTTGTATTCATGCACTACCAATTTTCTTTTACTCACTTTACCAGGCTTCTCAATCGGTGAGGGCCATCTAGCCATCTATGCTGTAGTTATGTTGAAGTCACCAACTACGTACCTGACCTCTTTAGTTAGGTTCAACAGGTTACAGCTAAGGATGTGCCTCTCCTTAGAAATGTTGTTAAGTTGATTGTTAATCAATTCATGACAGCTGTGATGCTTCATTGAAATAGTTGTATTGCATTGTAATTACACTCACCAGGTACATCAGCAAATGCATAGCTATAAGAGGTCATGTGTCACCAGAAATGAGATAGCTCTTGTTACTAAAACTGAACCTCAATATATCCAGCAAAATGACATAAATGAATGTGTAGTCACTTAGGCATAGTGCAGTACTGCATTCTTTTCTGGCATGTGGTGCACGATCTCCTACTCTCTCGCCAAAAGATATGATCATCTGATGATAAGCAGCTTGCTGTATGCCGCGAGCGTGAAAGGCGAAATCACTTGAGCTTTGAGAAGATCGTCCCTATTTACTAACTCCTGTGAAAGAAATGAGGCAAGTAGAGCAGACAAATTCACTGGAAAAGGTATCGTTGTGCAGGTTCACACTCACTTGTGGCCTTAGATTGTATGTTTGCTCACTTACGTAAGGCTTACATTGTATTATACTCGGGATTACCTAACTAATGCGATTTTCATGTGCAGAGGCTGCATCCGAGGCAGAAGGCAGTGTGCACTCCAATGCTGCTTCTGATGGCAAGTAATTCAAATGTTCTTTGTGTTGTTGCACGGTTCTGTACAAGAGTCCGTTTAATTTCACAGCAAAATTTCAAATAATAATGGTTGCACACGATTATTATGAACATGGCAGTAGGGCATTAAATGTAGAAGAAGAAGGCAGCCATGCGGTTGATCTGCGTGTGTCATAAGATTCATTTGGCACAGCACTATATACTCCTATTTTTCTCGAATGTGGTGTCCCACCTTTTTTGTACTTCCTCACCTAAAGATAAGCAGCCTACTGTACGCTGTGAGCATCAAGCAGAACTAATTTGGACTGGGATGAGATCAGAGCGATCGAATAGCTGAAGTGAAAGAGAGGCGAGGCAAGCATAGCAGACGAGTTTACTTCAAAAACTGTCTCTGTATAAGTTTATACTGAGATATGACCTTTCAAGTGTAACACTTGTGTCAAACTTAGTCGTTACATTAACTCATTCGATTCTCATGTGCAGGGGATGAAGGCAACAAAGAAGATAGTATGCTCTTCACTGCAGCTTCCGATGGTAAGCAATTTAAATATTCTTTGCGTTAACATTCAATGCAAGAGTGACAGGGTATAGATTGTATTTCTATTTCCTGGATTCTAAGTGTTATTGTTTAGCTGATATGCAGTGATTCCACTCCTGCGCTAAGGTGCGCCAAATCAGATTTATTGCGGCTCCCTGATAACACGAACTGAAATGGCACCGTCATCATCAGCCTGACTACGCCCACTGTGGGGCAAAGGCCTCTCCCATGATTCCTCAATCAATCCGGTCTTGTGCTTTCTAGTGCCACGGTATATCTGCAAACATTTTAATCTCGTTGGCCCATGTAACTTTCTGTCTCCCCCTCGAGCATTTGCCTTTTCTAGGTATCCAGTCAGTTAACCTTACTGACCAGGGGTTATCCTGACTACATGTTACATGCCTGGCAGGTGTCCATTTCTTCTTGATTTTAACTAATATATTAACCCCGGTTGGTTCTCTGGCCCACTCTGCTCTATTCTTGTCTCTTTAAAGACCCCTGATAGCGGTTCTATTTGCAAGTTTTTTACAGTAATTTGTAGCTTTGCGTCTGGTAATGCCGAAATTATATCGTAAATTCTTTAATGCATCGTATAATTAATGCTAGCAGCGTTAATTCAGAAGATTTTGTGGCAGTTCAAAACTCCCGCCTGAATACCATGATAAACTAGCACCCCACAGCGGAGCAGTGCCTGAAACTGCGGGCACCCAAGCTTCGGTGACACTGAAACATGCTGTTTTCAAATAGACGGGCCCGCAGGTGGTGAAGAATGAAACGATGTGGGCGCTTTGAGCATCTCCCCTTCAGAAAAACGAGAAGCATTCCTGGCGTAAGCAGACTAAACCACCTCGATAGCAGCCTGACAACAGAGCGATAGGGGTGACGAACAATATTTCTCGCCGGATACTAGTCGCAGTATTGTGTGCACCCCGCAAATGTTCTTGATCTCTGCAATGTCACAAGGGGATCCCCTATCTATGTGAAACCACAGAAAATGTCGATTGTACCTGAATACTTGGAGGAGCATGCACCCTTACTTTAAAACCAAACAAATATAACTTCTAGGCAATGCTCGCCACTAATAATCGTTCAGAGGCTGCCCCGTATGCAGGGCTGTCAAACAACACAAGCATCTCTAGTTTCCAAATTTGGTGTAAAGGATCCTTTAAGGTTACACCCTTTATTTTATTTTCCATCACTCGCTGCCTTGTCCTCAATTTAGGCTGAACCCTCTTTGTAAGCCTCCAGGTTTCTGCTCCGCAGGTAAGTACCGGCAACATGCAGCTGTTATATACCTTCTTGTTGAGTGTTAGTGGCAGATTACCATTCATGATTTGAGAATGCTTGCCGAATGTGGTTCACCCCATCCTTATTCTTCTAGTTATTTCACTCTCATGGTTTGGCTCCACGGTTACTACCTTTCCTAAATAGACATATTCCTTTACAACTTTCAGCTTTTCTCCATGTATCACAAAGCACCATTTTCTGCCGGGACTGTTGCACGTTACTTTAGTTTTGTGTATATTAATTTTCAGACCTACTTTTCTGCTTTCCGCGTGCAGCTCAGTAATCATGAGCTTATGATTACTGAGCTGGAAATTGCACCCAACTGCGTCAAAGCCGGATTTGGGAGCTTCTATCACTGGCAATAACCACCCCGGCTCTTTCGGAACAAGTGCAGCTGATTCTCAGGGCCATCAATGTCACAACCACGTACCTAGAACTA
This sequence comes from Rhipicephalus microplus, assembly GCF_013339725.1. Lineage (NCBI taxonomy): Eukaryota > Metazoa > Arthropoda > Arachnida > Ixodida > Ixodidae > Rhipicephalus > Rhipicephalus microplus. Next base: position 172,438,215 of record NC_051168.1, read on the forward strand.
TTTGGCTAAATACTAAACAGTGGGGGCGCGTGCGTCTCAAGTAATCCACAATGTTTTCGGTATCGACGCAACTTCTGTTGTGCAAGTCATCCCAACGGCGAAATGCGATCTCCGCAGGGACTCGTGACGTCTAGTCTGATTAGTAGTGTTTAACTGTGGCGGTGATTGATCAGCAGGTCGTCTGCTCAGGAGCGCTGCTGGTAGCTCGTTTCAAGAGTCGCACGGTACGTAACTAAAGCAATTTTCACTAATAATTGAATGCGTGCACCCAGAATGTCTGTCGCGTCTATTTCTGGACATTGCAATTTAATCTTCCGTGCTTCGCATTTACAGAAGAACATGTGACAATGAGACCTCGTTCATCCTTTGGTTTTAATATGCCATATTTGCTCTCGTAATGAACGCACTCACATGATATGCACACCCTCAGCTTCAGTCAAAATCTGGATTTTTTTGTCTCCCGTGTAATAAAGAGACCCCCTACATTTGTCCGCTGAAATCTTGTTAAATAGAGTTTAAAGGTTGCATATGCAGTAACTAACCGACACCTGTCACCTCCTTGCCCATTGGATCTCTTTCATTTTTTATTATTATACCAACCCGCTTCGGCCACCTCAGCTCGCTCCCGCTTGCGTGTGCTGTATTGTTCTTTCTATCTTTGCACGGCACGCGCCCTGTCTTTTTTATTATCCGTGCGCCACAGCGGGGTTCACGAACAGAGCGAGTGTAGAGACATCGCAGCTGACTAGCACACAGCGAGCAAAGGTCACGAAACTACTCGGGCCAACCAACGGTTGCGTCCTGCAAATACGAAACTTTAAGGCCCAATCACATGCCCAGCTCCTGGGGCTTCATGCGCTCAAGATTCAGTGACGCCGACCCTGCCGTTTTCAAATAGGAGGTTCCCCTGGCGGCGAAGAATGTAACGATGTGAGTGCTTTGAGTGTGTCCCCCTAAGAAAAAAGAAAACCGTTTCTGGCATACGCAGCCAAACCCATTTTGGGAACAACCCGACAATAAGTGAGTGAGGTGATGATCAGCAGTCCTGTGAGTGTGTTTCGTGCGTCATTTGTGCGTGAGAAACGCAGGGCACATTTCGATCTGCTTGCCATTCGATGCGTGACTTTCCAATTTGTTGTTAGGCTATAATGGCCTCAGTGGGGCTACTATAATCGCGCTATGGTGTGCGCACCCCACAAATGTTCTCTGACGCCGACAATTGTCGCTTGAACTCTGGGACTTCCAAGGAGGCCTCTTGTTTACATCCAACCATGAAAAATGTCAATTTACCCTGAATACCTGGATGAGCATGTACCCTTACTTTATAACCAAATTAAAAGGTCTTATAGGCAATGCTCATCACTAATCATCGGTCAGTAGTGCCCCTGCACGCAGGACTCTCAAACACAAGCATCTGGAGTTTCCGAATTTGGTCTCAGGGATTTTTTTAAATTAAAGCATGCTTCCCGGTCGGAGCAGCTGCTATTAGGCTTAATATGCGCAGGTTTTAGTAGGGGGCTTTTGCTGACAACCCTGGTGTGTTGCGTCCCTCGAAGGGCGCAGTCGCTGTCGTGCGCTCCCTCAAAGCATCGTGAGACTGCTCGTAAACTTTCTGTGCTACTAACCCCTTCTTCACATTTAGACAACTGAGACTGCGAAAACTGCTTCAGCACGTGCATTGGTCATTGTCCCTTTAAGCACCAATCTGTTGAGTTGCGTGATATTGGGTCCAAAAGATAAATTTTGTTAGTTTCACTCAAGCTGTTAGCAATGAATGCGGTGCCAACAAATTGTCTTGTTATATCAAGTGAGGCTTGATGTCATCTGCAAAGAGCACCAGCGGTGGGGTTGCCGTTTCAAAGGTCTGCACCCTAAAAAAATTTGCTGCATACGCTGTGGTCGATATCCATACAGCGATTTGGATCACTAGAGTACTCAAGAACTCCTCTTGCAAGTCGGTGCATGCACAGCACAAACGCTGCATGAGAATGAACCTCCAAAATGGTGCAACGAAGGTGTGGCCACCTTACAATCAAGGCTCAGTGCGTACTCTCTACATGGCCACCGTTCGAGAAAGTGAGGCACTTTTCACACAGTCTGTTTGCATTCAGAGTATACGCAAACCTTGATATAACGAACCCGGATGTAAGGGAATATCTGTTATAACGAAGTAAGTAAACAATAGTCTTGCAGTAGACATAGTAGAATACACCTTTACAGTCGACTCCCGTTAATACGAAGTTCACGGGAACCGCAAAAAACTTCGAATTAAACGAACTTCGAATTAAGCAAAAAGCACTAAAAATGGCACTTTTATTAGTTTAAAAGTGCGACAGTTTTGAGGAAAAATAGTCTGTCATCTTCTTCTGCTTGCCGAATCTGGCTGCGGCTAGCAAGTTTTGTAAGGAATACACGTGTCGAAGTGCTTCTTCGGCGTTGTGTTCTCCAACAAAAAACCGCTGCGCAAGAGCAAGACCCGCAGCTACATCGGCAGCCCTCGGTGGTGGCTCATTTCCGATGTCGTCGTCATCATCGTCATTTTCAGGAATGCAGTCATGGGGCCGAATTATCTGCACGATTTCGCTGTCCGTTAGTGGACCGCATGTTTCGACGTTGCTGTCCACAGCGACATACTCGTCAAAACGGATGTCACCGAGAGCGGCGCGAAAGCTACCGTCGTCGAGCTCATTTGTTTGCACTTCCACTGGCGCACAAGGAGAAGCATCCCTCGAGTTTTCCATGAAACCACAGGCCCGGAAACAATTGGCGATGGTTTCTTCTTTCACGCGGGTCCAAGCTCGCGCTAGCATGTTGATGGCACTAAGCAAACTCGCCTCGTATTGCGACGAGTTGTCCATGCACAAAAGCATGCGCTCGACGAGATGCTGCCTATACAATACCTTCACATTTTTTATTATGCCCTGGTCCATGGGCTGCAACACGGACGTCGTGTTTGCAGGCAGGTACACAAGACGGATGGCACTCAAGGCAGGTACGTTCATGTGGGAACTACATTGGTCCACAAGGAACAACACCTTACGGCTTGATTGCGCGAACTTGCGGTCGAGTTTGGTGATCCAGTCCTTAAATATATCGGATGTCATCCACGCCTTTCTGTTCGAGGCATAATCCACAGGAAGCGTCTTCACGCCTTTAAAGCACCTAGGCTTGGCAGCCTTCCCGATCACAAGCAGGCGACACCGTTCTGTGCCAGTCATGTTCGCCGCGACTAGCACTGACACTCTCTCTTTGCTTCTTTTGCCTCCAGAACAGTCGTCGTCTTTAAATGTCAGGGTCTTGTCCGGTAGCAGCCGATAAAAAAGCGCAGTCTCATCTGCATTAAAAATGTCTGCCGGCTGGTATTCTTCGAGGTACTCGCGAAGCTTGCCCGCTTTCCATGTCAGGCACGTTTCCTCATCGACTGACGCCTTCTCCCCACACACGCTTTTAAAAATCAAGTCGTGGCGATGTTTGAAACGCGTAAGCCACCCATCCGAAGCAGCGAAGTCGTTGATGCCCAACATTTCAGCAAGCGATGACGCTTTTGCCGTGACGACTTCACCACTGAGAGGAAGTTTGTTGTTTCGTGCCTCTCTGATCTAAATCAGCAGTGCTTCCTCCAACTCGGGGTAGGCGCCGGTGCGCATCTGCTTCCGTGATGTCTTGAATTTTTCACTTTCAAACGCATCCAATATTGAGCGCTTATTCTTTATGAAAGTCGACAGCGTGTTAGGCTTAATGCCGTACTTTCTTGCAATGTCTTGTTTGGCGGTGCCTCCCTGGTCAACTTCCTTCAAGACTTCGACTTTCGTCGCTAGGTCTAGCGTTCGGTAAGGGCCACGAGTTGCCATTATCAAACGTACGTCACCACCACAACACTCAAAATCAGAAGCGCGGAAACACGTGTGGAATCAACCCAGCGCGCGGGTGACGCGGTGACACACTCGAGTCTCGACAAAAGTCAACTAAAGAGTCAGTCGATGCCGCCGATGCGATTCGCCAGCGTTAAAAAGATTGCCGCTTCAAGATCTGTGGCGCTGCGGACAGTAGTGATGGCGAAGACACCAGCGCGGTCCGGCAGATGTTTTAGCATATGAAAAGTTCCCCATTTTACTGTAAAATTACGGTCGCGACGAGACTGTCGATTGAAAAAACTTCTAATTGACCAATATTATGGGTTTTTAACTTCGAATTATCGAGCATTTTTTTCTATACGATTGCATGCAAAACTGATGGGACCACTTGCTCATTTCTAATTAACCGAAACTTCCAATTAAGCGACTTCGAATTACCGGGAGTCGACTGTATAATGAATTTTTATATATAGCGAACTTATTTTCATGCAGCATACAACGTTGTTATAATGAGGTTTGCGTGTACAACACGTGGGGGAATACGCAAGCTGTCTGTAAGGCCTGCTAAATCCTAAAGTTAAGGCCTGCTAAACCCGTAAGTTCACAATCCCCAGAAATCCCCCTTTGTGTTCCTAGTTACTTCATGCTCCTTGAAGACGGGCGGCATATTCCTGTCTGCTTGAGTAGTAATTGATGGCAGGCCTGGCACGCGGTGTAATGTTGTGACGTGCACCTTTTGTGCAATGTAGATAAGTCGGCTATTTTTACGTGTTCGGCCTCATTCGTCACCCCCACTTGCGCGATTTTACCCGCATGTAAACAAAAAAGTCATGGCTTTGCCGCAAAGGCGAAGCAATCAACGCGATAACAACAAACAACAAATCGGAAGGTCTCGTGCCGAATGGCAAATAGGTCGAAATGTGCCCCGCATTTCTCACGCACAAATGACGCATGAAACATACTCACAGGTACAGATGAAGGACGAATAAGCATCTCAGTTGTTACTTCCCTGTGTCTGAAAAACGCGCCCTTTTCGCAAACGGAGGCTGCGCAACGATTGCAGTGATCTTTGTGCGCCTGGCAACTACAACAGAATCGTTCCGACAAAACCTACAGGCTAGCCATAAGGTACGATTTTCCCCACTGCAAGATAAAGGTGCGCGATCGTGCGTACACCCCCTTATTCTCTACGCTGGTCAAAGTACGCGTGAGCGATGAACGCCGCCGCACGCTCACTGTGCCATATTGCTGATAATGCTGAAAACACCATAGTTCCCCAAAACTAAGATGCCGCTCAACAGCGGTAAGTGGTAAATATGAATAGCCTGCCGTTTGAACATTGAAGGAGGTACCTTCCGGTGGTTCAGTGGTTTACGCCATGCATTCATGACGCAGAGGTTCGATTCCGGGCGCCAAAGTCTTTTCTGGGTTTTTTTTCCTTCCTTGCATTTTCGTATATATAGATACGTGTACATATACGGTGAGTGACGACAACACCGACGCCTGTGGCAAAATCCAGCAAAGAGTATTCATATAATTGCTATCGCAATAAAAAAAATAATGTAATGTCCCTCATGTAATGCCCCTCATGTAATGTCCCTATGGGACCTTTGAGGAATCAATAAATAAATAAATAAATAAATACACGGGGGGGGGGTGTTATTAATTTGGACGTTGCACAAAACATGATGGTGACAGGCAGTGACTTGATTGTGAAGAAAAAAAAACACCTCTTTCTCCTGGGAGTCGTCTTGATGAAATGAAGTTGGGGTGGTGTGGGTCTCTAGCATTGTATGTCACTGTTTTGACTACCGTCTCTGCTGATAACCGCATAGGTGTATTTAGAATGTGATTTCACGAAGTACAATTTTATTGAATCACTATTCTGTTTGTTTGCTATGAAAATAATTGCTGGAGGAGTTTTTTCAGAATGCTGCACAGCATGACACTATTATTTTTGCATCATCAACTGAAATATGGAGTGCTTACAAGATGATTGGCTCCGTGAGATTCACAATGCATTAAAATATTTCAAGCTCTTCTCAGATGCTCCAAATTAGTATTCACATCCTTGAGTGTAAATGTAGCTTGCTTCTACAGTATATTGCAGGATGCGAAGTTGGCTAATACAGAGTGCTCCCCCATGCAAAATTACGTGCTCCGAAATGGAATGTTTTGCTGTTCTAAGCTGCTCCAAAATGAAACTTTTGCTGCTCCGAAAATTGCTTAGAATGAGAAGGCCTGAATAGCATCACTGCATACGTAATGGCCTTACTGGGAGGGAATTTTCGGCTACTATGTGTGACGTTTGCGTTCTCTTGCATAACAGAGAAGTGCAAGTGACCAGCCTACCTGGCTCTGGCGACTAACTGAACTAACCGTGGATTGTGAGCTCCGCGAACTGCGCTGTCAATGCATGACATGGGACAGTGGCGTCATCTGCCCTGCTCCGTGGGAAACACATTGCGAAACATCACGCTATTAACGCTTTCTTACTTCCAAAATATTTCAAAAATCTGTGACAGAGTCACCCACGTAGGAACGGTTTCTCAAGCCCACCTAAGTTACATAGTGGACTACCAGAAGGGCCAGGACATTGAAGAAGGTTGAAAAGGGGCAGGGGGTTTAAACAAGATGTCAGCTTACATTGGCAATTGATAGATTTTTTTCGCACCTCATATGGGATGGGTCATTTCTGAAGGGAATCATCGTAAGGGTTCGAGAATTCTGCTGAATAATTTAATTCTGGCTGCCAACTCGAAATGTAGAGTTCCTGTGCCAAAGATATTTTTTACCACGTGACATGCCTGATGAAATAATAGCTCAAGGACCATCACAAGCTCGTGGAAACCTGCAAACGTCTTGTTGCACCCCAGGGTAGAAGGGTGATCATTATGTAGAAATAAACAATCAATCTAATTCTTATTGCAAAATGCAAAGGTGCGATCATTACTTAACTAGGTATGGTATTTCTCTATCATCTCTATATCTGCGATTCCGCAAATATACTAGGTACTATGCTATATCTGGTTTCAACAGTACAGTCGAGCCCGCTCATAACGAACCTGATCATGACACAGCATCCATTCGTTGTATCCTGAAGTTTGTGGTAAATGAAATGCCGCTTTTAAAAAGTTGCAAGTGAGAATACAAAATTCTTTTTTTTTTTTTTTTTCAAAAAGTTCATGATGCATGTGTTTAGAAGAGCAGAAGCAATTAGGGTGGTCTCCAGTTTCTATTAAGCAACAGCGTGCTCTTGCTGAGGCCCTTGGCATATACAAGCTGGCCGAGGTTATTCAGGTAGTTAATTGCTACAGGCGTGCTTGTGGGCACTGGCTCATCGTCATCTGATTTCACCTAATCGCTCTTGCCGCGCACTTCATTCAGAATGCCCTCATCCATGCATGGTTTCGCAGTGTCAGCATCATCATTTGCTGTAATGAAACCACCCCAGCAGTCCCACCCTCCCTTGTCGGAGTCAATGATGTACTGCCACAAATTGCCTCCGGAGTGGTCCTGTTTGGAAACTTCAGGCTTGGCATTGGTTCAGACAGTCGAGGAAGTTGGCCTTGCAACAAGAGTTTTGCACACATTGTAGCTGTCACCTCCGCCCACGAAGCCTTCACCATCTCCACGGCTGAATACAAGGACACTTGAAGCAGCAAGTGCGCTGCCTGGCAATCAAAAGTTATGAGGAAGTGTTCCACAGCGAGGCACCTATATTAAGTCTTGAACATGCGGACTACACCCAAGCTAAGCGATTGTACTTTGGACGTTTTGTTGAGCGGCAGGAAATGGTGCGGAAGGCCTTCCGTCCACCATCCTGACCACACACGCACACCAACAGAGAGCAAGACGTGCACAAGCGACAGACGAGCCAGAATGCGTGGAACTGCGCTGGGCTTGTTTCTAGCCGTAAAAAAAAAAACTTAATTCGAGCCAGCGTGGCCTGTGTCGTGAAGTGGTGGAGACAAGCGGAAAAGTTGCAATAAAGAGAGGAGAGCAGATTAGTGAGAGACAGGCAAAAGCGTTGCGATAGAGTGAAGAGAGGAGAACATACAGTGGGAAGGCGACCTTGGAAACCAAAACGCGGAAAGAAGGCAGGTCGAGTAGCTTGCATCAAAAGGTCCACAAAACACACAACTCATGTGTAGGAAAACTTGGGAGAGTGGCCTGTGCGCGTAAAAATCAAAGAATCGTGTTGTGGCACTGGCGGGATTGTGCGACTTTACCAACTTCGATAATCTGCTATTCATTCCATGTAACAGCCGTTCAGCCGTTTTTACAGTTCTACATTATGTAGAGGGCATGCTGGGTGGAGTGCGAAGTGTGTGAAAACAGGTCCTGAACATGGATCAAATCGCAAATTATCGAAGTTGGTGGGCTAGTGCAAGGGCATCCACTGGAACGATACGGCACTGATCCAGACAAGACACAGGTACATACAATTGAGTACAGTCGGCGGTTGACAATGTTGTCAGATGGTCTGGTCACTTTAGGCCAGGAATGCCACTGACAGTGTTACAAGACTAGTGATGAAAAACTAAGGGTAGACTAGTCAGCCGACTGGTATTCGCAAAATCAGTGGCAGTGTGAAAACAGGGGCCTAATATAAAAGAGTGGCGGGGGGGGGGGGGAAATGGACAGAAGAGTGTGTGACAAAAAACATTCGAGGAGACCAACAGCTAGGAGGCAGGGCTGTGGAGGCAGGGTTGACGTTTAACAATAAGAACCTATGGGCACCTCACCAATACCTTATTGGTGGTTGAAAGCGATGTCCTCAGAAGTTGCTGAAGCTCCAACTCCGTTTGCTGTAACTGATCGGCAGCACTCAGAGATGTTCATTGTAAGTGTTATTTTGTGCCATTGAAATATTCCTGTATATTTCCACGGTCACGTGGGTATTGTTCATTTTAAGTGGGGCTGTTATATATGGACTCGACTGTACTAGATACCGTGAAGAGACTACTAGATACTAGGTAGGGCTGCCAACATGCAAAATTTTGGTAACTAGATAGTGGCACCTAATTTCAGAATCTGCAGCATTTTTTTTTCTTTCAGCTGAACCTGAATTAGCCGAGCCTGAATCGGCCGAGCCTGAATCAGCCGAGCCGGACAATGACCAGGAAATGAACGGGAGCAGTGATTCAGAAAAGAACTCGAGATGTAGTGGCTCACGCCACATAGGATCCTTCGGAGCGAATGGAATGGTAATTAGACGATTTTGCTGAGCTGTGTTGTTTTCGCAGCACTGCCATTTGTGGCTGAGCAAAGCCACAGATAATCTGGTCCTATCTGGGTAAAAACTCTTTGCACATATGTGCCTTAACAAAGGCACCTATGTCCAATAGGGACAAATAACAATGAAGATTTCTGGAAAGACGTAAGCAATAATTGGAAGATACTAATAAACAGTTGGCATCTACTCAGTGATAAACACCAAAGCAGCATGTTCCAGCATCGCTGGTCTACCCATTTTCACAGAGTGTTGGTTCTTGCCAGTAATGTTAGGTGTTGTGATGTATGATTTCTCATGGAGGAATAGACTCCAAGCAAAAGAGCCTACTTAAATGAATTTTTGTGGTTTCTCTTTCAAGTTCATAGATTTCTAGGAATCTAACGGATTTTTTTTATGCTAGAGATTTTAGCTATGTTGTCAAAATTTCGTTTGTCTGTCTGTACACTGAATTTCTTTGTACGCACAGTAGGTGAATAGAGTGCTGTAAGACAATAGTATTTTAGAGGCTTTTCTAATTTCATAAATGTCTTTGCATTATGATGTTACGGTATGGAATGCATATTTCAATTACGAGTAACTGTGCAGTTTTAGCTTCTTTGCAGGCTAGTTTTTCGTCCTGCTCTTTATGACCAGCTTGATAAGCACTTGGATACAGTAGGGATTGTATGTTTTAAGTGCAAAGCATTTCTTAGCGAACCATAGGCACTCTGATCATTTCTATCTATATGCCTACGTCTTGACACTCTTGGAGTCATCTCCTTAACTTGTTACCTACTTAGGTTAGCTTAACAGGCAAGTCCTCTCTGCATACCTCGAAGGACTCGCTCCAAACGAAATTAAAGACGTCAGGATCAACTCACGGAAGAATATTCTGGCAGTTGATGTTCTACACCGTAGTGCGCTGCAAAGCCTACAGAACATCTCGGAAATCGTCAGAGTCACAGTTAAATCAGTGATCCCCACTGACTGTAAGGGCAGAGTTGGCGTCATTTATGACGTGGACATTTCCATTCCCGCTGACGATTTCCCAATCTTGATAAAGCCAACTACAGACGACATCCTCATCAAGCACATCACAAGGCTTGGTCAGTCACGATGCCTGAAGATTGTTTTTGAGGGAGACAGTCTTCCCCCACACGTCAAAGTTGGCCATGTTCGCCATCAGGTCCGTCCATACATACCGAAGCCCCTACAATGCTTCAGATGCTTCAAGATGGGACATGTCAAAGGAGTATGTACCAGCAATGTCGTGTGCCCGCGGTGTGCCGAACCTCATTCAGAAGACACCTGCCACGCAACTGCGTTCAAATGCTCCAATTGCCACGGCGCTCATAAAGCGTCGTCTAAAGATTGCCCACGAGCGAGAAATGAACGCGCGGTGCTGAAACGCATGGTGCGCGACAATTCAACGCACAGGGAAGCCACTGCAACTGTCAGGCGACATCGGCGTCACCACAGAAGATCATCACGCAACATCTGCCGTGGCATCTGACGTGGCATCTGCCGATAGAGACCCGTCATCTCAAGCAAGAAGAACTGGCCCCCCATCGTCAAGCTCTGCGAAGACGGATACACCGAAAACAGCATCAGGGTCAAGACTCCCACCTCGTGAAGAGTGGCCATCACTTCCACGAACACAGCCTGTTTCAGAGGTGCATCGATCCCCGCCAACCTCGATGCCATCACGAACCACTGATGAAAAGACAACTGAGGATCGCCAGGTCATCAACATGTTGCAGACCCTTATGAGCGCAATGCACATGCTCCTAAGCAACATGAACACCCCATCAGCGCAGAGGGCACTCCAAGTGCTGGACACTTTGAGTTCGGTGCTTGCAGCTCTAAGGTAAAATGATGGCTCGCAACATGTTATTCTTTCGCGAGGAGGTCAAGAACGCATCTGTCCTTCAGTGGAATGCCAGAGGACTTAGGGCGCGATGTCCGAGCTCCGGCAATATGTATTCACGAACCAGTTCTACATAATTGTGATTTGTGAACCGAACCTGTCAGCCCAGATGAGACTGTCTGGATATGAGTGCTTTATGCCTTCTACCCACGGAGAGTGCAGCAAGGTTGTTGTGTTCATACGGCGCGACTTAACTTATGTTCATCACCCTGTACCTCCTGACGAAGAAAACCAGTACGTTTGCCTAACAGTAAAAAACAAGAAGACCACATTCACCATCATCGGAGCCTACTTACATCACACAAAAGAAAATACAGCGTCACATGGACAAGTTGGACAAGCAACGATTGGTATCTTTTTGGGAGTCTTTGGATCCCAGAAAGCCTCTGTCACTAATCTGGAGAACTGTCCGGGGTCTTCGTACAACCATTACTCAGCGCTACCCATTAAAATCTCTGGCACTTCACTTACGCTGCGAAGAGATTGATGTCGCAGATTCCTTCTGTCGAAGGATTGCCTGCGGCTCAAATTCAACTGGGACAAAGACGCCCGACTTTTCTGTATCCTCACGTGATCCCCGAATGGAGATTTCGTTTTCAATGGACGAACTAAAGGCTGCGCTTGCTTTGTGTAGACGTTCTTCAGCGCCAGGACCTGACGGCATTACTTACCGCGCTCTGTGTCACCTAGAAGATCAAGCTCGGCAGGCACTCTTGCAGCTGTACAACGACTCCTGGCAAACTGGCATGGTTCCACAGGAATGGAAGTCAAGTTGCCTGATTCCACTTCTCAAAGCCGGCAAGTCACCCTTGGACATTTCCTCTTACTGCCCGATTGCCCTCGCGAGCTGTGTGGGAAAAGTTATGGAAAGGATGTTTTTATGCGTCTGGAATGGTACTTAGAGTTCTACGAAATATATCCAGATGCCATGACCGCGTTCAGACGAGGCCGCTCGTCAATTGACAATGTAGTTGACTTGGTGACATATGTAGAACACCAGAAGGCCTGCAAACGGTTATCTGCTGCTCTATTTCTTGACGTTGAAGGGGCCTATGACAATGTCACCCACGAAGCCATTCTCAGCACACTAGAAGGAGTGGGACTCGGTGGCAGGATATATACGTGGGTTCAGAGCTACCTACAGAATAGATCATTTCACGTGCAGACAGAGAATGGCCCGACACCCGAGTATTACTGCAGCCGAGGAGTCCCGCAAGGCGAAGTGCTAAGCCCGACGCTGTTCAACCTAACACTCATTGAACTAGTTGGCAAGCAACCAAGCAGTGTACTACTTTCCATTTATGCTGATGACATCTGTGTGTGGACATCAGGTGTGACTCGACTTCAACTTCGCGCTCGACTTCAGAAGGCAGCATCAGTGACATCGTACCACTTACGCAAACAAGGGCTTGAAATCGCAAGTGAGAAGTGTGCAGTCGTGGCCTTCACCAGAAAACCAATGTCCGCTTACGGCATATCAATTAACGGGCAGTTGGGGTCACACAGCCGGAGTCACAGGTTTTTGGGAGTCGTAATCGACCGAAACCTGTCTTGGACACCCCACGTAAACTACGTGAAAAAGTGGCTGACTGCCATTTGTCACTTATTCAGGTTTCTTGCTGGGAAAAGTTGGGGAATGTCTGTCGAGTCTATGTTACAGCTGTACAAGGTATTATTTACTGGATTCCTGCGGTATAGCCTACCTGTTATATCTAACATGTGCAAAACGAACCTGCGCACAATCCAAAATATTCAAGCCCAAGCGCTTAGGATATGCCTTGGTTTACCCCGCTGCGCATCGACAGCTGAAACAATTGCCATTGCACAGGACTACACGATCATGACGCACATCACCATTGAAACGATGCGTACGTACCTCAGGCAACATGCTAGGAATCCTTCCCACCACTTGGCAACCCTCGCTACTGAGAGACCCCGCACGAAATTTAGTGCAATTGTCTGCGCTCATCGTGCGTCATTTACGTCAGGTTTTACGCCTGCTGAAAAACTGGTGTATCCTCCGTGGTGCCTGACCTCTTCCACAAGTACGTGTTTCAATTCCAGGAATACAGAAAAAATCAAACTTGCCTTCATCAGCCTTAAAACAATTGAGCTTGAGCCATCTGCACGATATGTACAACAACCACAGTGCACATATACACCGATGGTTCAACCACAGCGTCTGGTTCTGGTGGTGCGGTCGTGATTCCAGCTAGAGGAATTACTCTGCGTAATCAAACTGTCACATGTCACTACGTCCACAGCGGCAGAACTTGTGGCTTTGCGTGGCGCCATAGAGTACATCAAATCCCAAAGACCGAGTAAATGGGCTGTGTTTTCCGACTCAAAACCAGCCCTACGGAGCATGCAGTCAGTCCTTCGACGAGGTTGCCATGAACAATTAACTTACGAAGTTGTCAAGCTTGTTCACCACGTCACAGAAACAGGCCACGAGGTCAAGTTTCAGTAGCTTCCTGGCCATTGTGGGATCAGTGGCAATGATTCCGCAGACAATGCGGCTCGCACATCGCACCAAGAAGAACACACCCTTCCGATTCCTTTGTCAAGGACTGACGCTGCAAAGCAACTTTGTCACCTGGCACGTAGTCTGAGTCTGCAGGAGTGGAACACCCCAAGCATAAGACATACGAGACTATACCAAATAAACCCTCGACTGGAACTTCGACCTCCATCCGGACATCGTCGACGTGAAGCTTCACTTTTTTGTCGCCTTTGTTTGGGGGTTGCCTTCACAAAAGCATATAGAACCCTCATTGGATTGACCGACAATGCGGAATGCGACGTCTGCTGCACCAAAGAAGACATCGACCATCTGATATGTCATTGCCCTCGATTTGCCTCTGAAAGACAGAAGCTTTCGGACGCATTGCGACAATTGGACGATCGGCCACTCTCTGTGCAGATGCTACTGGAACACCGTTATTGCCTTTCGTCGGCTCAAAAAGCAGTTAAAGCTGTCTTGTGCTTTTTGAGGACTACAGGCCTATGTGACCACCTTTAACTTTTGTGTAGTGCCACCGCTGCATACGCGCCAGCCGATTGACTGACAATCCTCCTTTTTTTCTCTCTCTCTCTCTCTTCTCTTCTCTTTCCTCTCTCTCTCTCATCTTTATGCCCCCTTCCTATTCCCCCAGCATAGGGTAGCAAACCGGGCATGTGCCTGGTTAACCTCCCTGACTTCCCTCTTGTTGTTTACCGCCCCCCCCCCCCCCTAGGTTAGCTTAACAGGACATGAATCTGTGTCAAACATAGTTTTAAGGTCATCACATCAAAAATTTGGCAGATCCCATGTACAGTGGGAATCAGTGTTGTGCAAAACATGGGGAGGGAAGGTGACTGTGGTGTAATCTTTTTATTGAGAGACCTGTTATGAGATTATCCTAAAACTATCAACACATATTGTATGCCCAGACATATGTTGGACACTCGCATGTGTTTTATATAACCATGTTTTAACGTTGCATGACCATGTCAACAGCAACATGGGTATCATCACCAGCTGAAGCAGTAACCTGATATGTAGTGTTTGTGTTGGAGACGATTCTGAAGTTAATCTACGCAGCTCCATTCAAGGCTACAATCGTCTACATATCAGTAACAACACTACATATTAGTAACCTGATATGTAGTGTTTGTGTTGGAGAGGATTGTAGCCTTGAATAGAGCTGCATAGACCAACTTCAGTGATGGTGCTTAACTACAGTTGACGCTAACCAAATGTGATGCCTGTATCGGAGTACATATTATATATAAAATTGGATAGCCAGCACTGCAATCACAGTTGACGTTTCAGCAATGTTACACCTGCATTGGGTCTGTTTCCAAAGCAGTTCTGAGCCCTGGCTTGACTCTATGGTAGACTACTTTCCTGCCACGTACATCATGAAATCATTTTCACCAGTAGCATGTGCTAGATACCTGAATACTACAGCTCACGGTATTCGAGTGTGAACTGTAGGTAAGTCTATCTGGGTGGACTTGGACGAAAATCTTAATTGAACAGCGTGAAGGAGCCCATGTTGCACAAAATGCGGTTCTATCGTCTGTTGCGCTGTCAGTGAGATAAATATTTGGATCGAAACAAAGAGGAAAAAAATTAAGCCATTTTCACATAAGGGGTGTCGCGTAATAAAGACTCAGGCCCTAGTTGAAGCACTCCATGTTTATTCTACAGCTCGTGCATAATCTCTTCCTTTTTCCCTTCTATGCTCTTCCATGTTCACCTCATATGCTATCATCAGCAACATATTCCACTGAAAGCACTGGAAGAAGTCTGCCCAAGTAGCACTGAAAGGAAGCTGCTCAACTTTCTTAGTAGCGGGCGTGTGCTGTCGTCAAACACCAGCAACATGTCATCTTAGCCAAGGTAGATTACTGCCAGCCGAGGTAGACGCATGGCTCTGCTGTGAGACGCTCACAATTGCACCCGCTGTAAAGCAGGTACTCTTTCATTGACAACGTGCCGTCTGAAAAGTTGGCTTCTTGCGCGACAAGCAAGACTTGAAACGGAGACAGTGGTAGCAGTTTATAGGGCTTGCTGTCACAACACGAGAGGTCCGCCGCTGACAACCGCATGGGCTTCTCAGATCATTGTAGCAAAGCCCGCGGCGTTGCACCTGAATGACCGTCTCCATGCGTTTTTTGTCAATCGGACGACGCTCTGACCTGCCTCCCCACCAAGTTACTGAGTGGCTGCACATCATACGTGTAGAGTTTTGTAGCCTTGAGCAGGACATTCTTCTAGGAGGCATGACCTAACCTGTGCAGTGATGCGTTAAACATACACAAAGCTTTGTGATGACCGATTGGCGGATGACTGCGTGATGGGGCGTATGTTGTACCTTCTCCCTAGGCAGGAGCCCTTCAACGCGCACTGCGTGCTCCTCGTTGATTGATATGTGGGGTTTAAAGTCCCAAAACTATCATATGATTATGAGAGACGCCGTAGGGCAGAACTCCGAAAATTTTGACCACCTGAGGTTCTTTCACGTGCACCCAAATCTGAGCACACGGGCCTACAACATTTCCGCCTCCATCGGAAATGCAGCCGCCGCAGCCGGGATTCGATCCCGCAACCTGCGGGTCAGCAGCCGAGTACCTTAGCCACTAGCCCACTACGGCGGGGCTGCGTGCTCCTCGTTGACGTATGATCTAACTGCAGGGTCATACTCCTTCAATAGTTCTGACTCTTGCTGTAAGCTGTTCCATTGGGCTTGCAGACGGCACTCGGCCAATCTTCGATTATCCCTGCCTCTGTCCTATTCCGGGATCTCATAAAGGGCCACTCACCAGGCCTCATAACAAATTTCAGTTATACCGTGGAAGTTTTTGTGTCTCCGACGAAAAGCGTTATGGCACAAAAATTCTTTAAATCGGATCATTACGAGCAGAGAAAATTGTTTTTATTTTATTTTTTGAAGCAGCGCAAAACGCTGATGAGAGGAGGCGAGCTTAAAACCCTTGCCGCTTGCCGCACGTATCTTCTCGGGCAAAATCTCTTCCCTACCCTCTCCGGCATCCAACCAAGAGGTGAGGTGCGTATGACGTGCCTGACAAGCCCGAACCCCGAGAATGCGAGCGGCGTTATTTTGTTGGCCAGCATTATTTTGTGGTCTACTGCCTATTTCTGCAAGATGGTTTGGAAACGCTGGCTTAGACGCGGTAGAATAGATGAAGAATAATGAGTGCGCGAACGCATCGAGCATTACTTTCGCTTCCATGGCTGTCATCTGGTCGATGCAGGGGCCGCGGAAACACGGAACGCATGCGCAACGCCGGCACATTAGCCCCGCATCTCGTTGAAATTCACGGGAAAAATATAGAAAATGGGTGCACATTCTCTTATTGCGTCTCATTATTTATCTCAAGTTTTATTCATCTATTCAAGCAACATATTGCATAACCTACTTATGTCGTGTTAAATAATTTTCGCCATTCACATGCTACTGTTGGCCACGTCAGAGCACTGTCGCCTACGCAGAGGACCAATGGAGAGCAACGTCATCTTGAAATTTGACCCATTTCCGCAGCACGTAGCGTTGCAAAGTTTGGCAGATGTGATCGTAAACATTGCGCTTGTAAGCTCAAAATTGTGAAAACCTGGTGAGTGGCTCTTTAACATCGGTGGCATCTGCTATAGCGTCCGTCTAACTCGATGCCCTCTTCAGATGACTGAAGTTTGGGGCGAGCCTCGTCTCTTTCCTCGATAGATGACGACTTCATCAACGTCGAGACGCCGCATCACAGAAGCATCGACTGTCAGAATGGGAAGTCGTGCTGCACTGCAGGAATAGAGTGCTAGTCGGTGAACTTTCTGGTAATTCTATTGTCCCCTGAATGGTCCATCCAAACTTGGTTTCGACAGCCATCAGATCACAAGACAAACAATCTATTCCAAACAGCTGCTAACTTCCAGTAGACGTCGGACCCGAGTAACACGCTTATTTTCTGTGGGGGCCATGTGTCGGCATGAAAGTTGTCCGCAATGTCATAATGATGCAGTAAAGAACAAGATATTTATAAATGATAAAAGCTCTGTTTACATAAAAAAATCTCCCTAAAAGTCCCAGGTGTCGAGGCTACTCATTCGGTCCGAAATCGAATGCGAATGCGTTTTGGGAACTCATTCGTCCAAAAATGTCATTTTCATCAAATGGCATTACTTTCCCCGTGTGACAGCAATCAAATGACGTTATATTGGCCTTGTGACAGGGGTATTATGCTGAGCGAGGACGACAGCACACTGCAGCCCAGCCCCTCGAGTGCTTCCCTCTTGATGAAAATCCCTGCTTCAGCTTGAATCAAAGCCTGCTTTTCTGCACGGCAGTCAAGCATACTACCACTGAGCCAGATCAGTGCTTCCAACTGCTGCTGAAAAAGACCCTATACAGGCATAACATCAGGACAACAGCTGTGGTTGCAGCATTGGCTATCTGTTGTTAGATCAGTCTAATGCACGACATATGCCCACATCTGTTGGCATGTGCAGGTACTTTGGATATCTTCGCATCAAAGCACCATATCTTCGCACCAAGCACGTACTTTCTCAGTATATGCATGCCCCCTCTGCCCTGATGTAAGTTCCAATGCCACATAGTTGACTGTGAGCTGCCCTTTACAGATGGTGTGCTAGACGGGCCTGGTAATCGCACAATATGGCTCAGTTGGCACAAAACATTTCTCGTGTCTGTTCTGTGCTTTGGGTGTGACTGGTTTGGCCATGCCTTCCAGGCCTGACCCTTCTTTTTCTTTCACGCCCCCTTTCTATACTGTGCTGGGCTACACTTTGCTCTGCTAGCGTGCCTGGATAGCCAAGTAGTCATCCATAGGCCGGCAACTTGGACTCAAACTCGTCAAACTATTATTCACGTGGACTCGCCCAGATTCATGGCTTAAGCTGAGTGTAAGTCAGTTCGCTGACGTATGGCTATGATGCTCGCTGTATGATTGTGGGCACATGGGTTGTAGTTATCCACCTTGTCAAGAAACTTTTTGATTAAGAATTTCTCTCTTTCTGTTCATATTTTTTGCTCTCTCGGTGCTCGTTCTCTCACCGATCAGGGTTATTGCATCCCATGCCGGACAAATCGACACACTTTTTTTTTTTTTTTTTGAGAGAGATACAAAAGATAGAGAGAATGAAAACAGTGCGTGGCCGTTCACAATGATGATGATGATGATGATTTCTGTTCGCAACTAACACTGCTTCTACAAGCTTAAGCACCTTCGCTGGTGAAAATGATCATGTCTACATCCACCCCTGTAGAAGTGAAAGAAAATTCGTATGAATCACTCACATGAATTATTCACCTTTACAGCTGACTAAAAGCTATCTTGCTAACCAGAGACGAGTTGTTCACATAATCGATTCTTTCGCTTCTCCAAAAATCACTGATACAGGCGTTTCCCAGGGATCAGTCCGAGGACCTCCCTTATTTTGTTTTTCACTTATAAAGGATGGATATCTTTATTTGGAACACATTGTCTTGATGCTGATGATACAGTCGAACCCCTTTGTAATAGGCACTAATATAAAAAACAAATGGGTATAAGAGACACCAGTGCACACCTACCAGCTCTCCCGAATTGCTCAGGAAGCTACCGAATATCAACCAAATCTCCCGATTGTATGAATCGTATCTGGAATCTCCAGAAAAGTGGCCACCACAGCTGAGACTTTCTTCTTAATCAAGCGTGTACGTCGGGTTTTCCTGCTGTGACACTTGCAATGCTGCGGAACAGCACTCGCCACTACATTTCTAGTTCATTGTAACCATATCGTAGAGTGCCGCTAAGTATATTCTAGCCACTATAGTACCGGACGTCTGAGCGAAGAGTGGTGGCGACGAGACGCGCTCGTCACCGTACCAAAAGGTGGCGCCAAAAAAGAAGCACTTGCAAGTGTTTCTGGACTCAAACACAACGAAGTTTCCATACTTCGTGACTGTGTGGAAAGGTGATAAGTACAGACTGTGTCGCTTCATGAAACCATAAGAATTACGTTCGTGCTGCAGCAGGGCAGGGCAATATTGGGATTTTTTTTTTTTCGAAAAAAAGCTGCGCAGACAGTACAATTTGCAGCAGAATGCCTACCGTATATATTCACGGGATTTCTTGCAGAATTCGCCGCTAAGTGTGCCATCACAAAGGACCGCTGTTTTGGAAAATGTCCCCAAAGTGTGAGGATGTGAAGCGGTACGGGTGCGGACGTATGAGAACAACCGCCATCGTCGAAGAAATGGCTGCAGATGCCAAAAACACAGTGATGAAAGCTCTCAGATGCCGTGCTTTTGCAATCGCAGTGGATGGAAGCAATAACAGCGGGTTTCAAATGTCTCATTCTTAGTAATTCCCAATGTCAAGACTTGAGCATTTCTAGTTTTTTTATGTTATTTTTGTAAATGCAAACAACTCAATGTTTTTGACTAACCGTCATCTACTTTTACCTAAAGTTAGCACAAACGATGGACAAATTATGGCTAGATTTTTGTGTGTAGCACTGTGGAACACGCAACGTTTTGATTTAAAATTATGCAGAGTGCATTCATCTTGCCAACGTCTTCAAATTCATTTGCTAAGTGGTTTGTCTGT
The DNA here is from genome assembly GCF_013339725.1 of Rhipicephalus microplus. Taxonomy (NCBI): domain Eukaryota; kingdom Metazoa; phylum Arthropoda; class Arachnida; order Ixodida; family Ixodidae; genus Rhipicephalus; species Rhipicephalus microplus. The sequence goes on from NC_051168.1 coordinate 172,458,325, forward strand.
GTAATGTGTTTCTTTGACTCTGTTGTTTCAAACAACTTGTTATTGATCCTCGCATCACTTTTTATGCACAATTTTCGTATACTTTTCCGCTATTTCGCCACTGTTAGCTTACCAATGACTACTCAACTGTTTACTTTGTTAGGAGGTACCCCCCAACAGTTTTTACTTTGGGACCTCCTATTGTTGAATCACCATGCAAAAAAAAAAAAAATGTGTATAGAGAAAGGCTTATGAACACAGAGTACACAGTGCTGAATTAACGAAATCTTGCCGTAAGTCCACCAAGAGCAGTTAGATAGTTGTGATTCATAAAATTTCACTCAACATGGAAGGACAATGACAACACACGGATTATGCTCTAAGTCAGGTGTAATACTGTTTAAAGGTTTACACAGGTGGGAGTGGGTTTGTATTTCACAACTGCTTTGCGAATGAATTTTACTGTTTGCGGTTATATGTACAGCCTTTATTTAGTAGTGTATTTTTTGAAGCTTGCACACCAGCTCTTTTTCCTCTGCTCCCTAATTATAGCAGGTGACAGCATTTCAACTCTAATGTGAACATGTGCGTGCACACGCCACAGGTCTATGCAGGCAACAACTACTGGATTGACAGACGGGAGTGGAGCAAGCTCTTCAGTGCTCCCACAGACGCCAGGTTTTGCAAGCTTGCCGCTTTGCTGTTTTGGACCCCTGAAGAACTGCTGGAGCGCAGTGTGACTGGCACTCCTTCTAACCGTTCTCTGTCGTCTGGAAAGTTCTATCCAAGGCAGCCACTGAGCCCGGAAAAGCTCGCTACAGTGAAAGGTACAACTTTTCTTCGTGGAAACGTATGCAGCACCCGTTCAGACGTACACAGCACTATTCAGAAGACTGGCATGGCAATTGAGCAGTACGAACGTCACTCTGCATGCATGCTGCAATCCCACATATAATGTAGTCACAAGGCCACATACTTCTTAGATCTCGCATTCTCTTAATTTTAGCATTGCATTGCAGGCTAAATGGTTCGCCGCCTTGGCTTAACAGCATCAGATGCAAACGATCGACATCATCACCTCTCTTTGTTGTTTGTTCTTTTTTTTTTTGGCAGCAGAGTTGTTTAAAGCTGTGGTAAATCCTTAGGGATCTGCTGTCTCTGCTTTCTAGCCCAGCTGCAAGAGTGAAGCCTGACGAGAGGGAGATCCTGGGTGAAACGGAAACCCAGTTTAGAAAGCAGATTTGGCTATGTTAGTTGACAACTTTTCTCGACAGCACTGTAGAAGCTACAGCACCGAAGCACATGCTTGCCACCGCGTCAAGAAATAGCACTTCAGTTTACCCATAAGTTTATTAAGTATTTGTCTTGCTGAAATGAGTACCGCTTCATTTATTATGACATTAGAAGAGTTTCGAGCAGTCTTAGGTACGGCTGCCTTTGCAAAAAGGCCTTTTTTTTTTTATTTCTTTGACAGCACCACTTTTTCAGCACAGCTGTTTTCTAAAGTAAACGTGGTGTCCATGATTTAGTGTCAGTGTGCGGCCGCAAATAGGTTGTTTAATTTGCCATGAAAATGATGTCCAGCGCCTGTAGCAAATGTCACATGACGATTTGATAGGAGAGCTGTGACGACTTGGCAGTTAAATTAGCGAGTGTACCTTCTTTCTCCTCTTCACTACACTTGTAATGAAATGCTAAAATGTCGACTGAACTATCAAAATGTTTCTCCCGTTCACATCATTTGTATATATATTATTTTCTTAGTGTGTTGATTGTGCGATTAATCAAAATCGAAATCAGCCGCAAGTGGCCAGACATTAGGACTTACATGTAACCGTGCAGGTGCTTAGTTCATGATTCAGCCAAAATCTATGCTTCACGGTGAGTTTGAAGACAGTGCAGTGAGATTTGCAACAAGATGTCATGATGTGCTGCTGAAAAAACCTGTTTGGGTGCTGCATGTGATTTGCTTAACAATCTCCCTTTTCTGTGTCTAGCGGAGGCATTTGGAGAAAACGAGTTTCACTGATCTGTGCAGGCCTCTTTCGATACTATGCGGGCAAGGATCCCCTGGCACAGGAAAGACAGAAAGCTGTGCGGAGGCACCTGTCAGCCACACTCTGCAATATTCGCCGTGAGTGATCTTACTGCATTTATAGTACAGCTCCACTTACGTTTGCTTTTCTTTTGCGTGTACATTTGGCAGACGCTCAATAGGATTAGCAAGAACCATTAGAGTCTCAGTCTCTCATTCATTTCGAACATGAGCCCTTCATGGGGCCCGTCTGCAAAAGCCAATTAGCCATGAAACAGGTTTTATGAGAGTTTCACAGATGCAGGAAAGCTTCTTTTGGAAGGGTTCTGATTGTGGGACCCACTCGGTAGTTTCAATGTGGGAAGACCCTTTAGCAGCAGTGCCAACATTGATAGTGCCTGTTTTATTGCGCCAAAAATATGCAGATAATTCTCTTGTTTAAAATGTATACGTGTGTGTGTCGTAACCATTATTCTATCAAAATCTTCAATAAACTGTCTTTCAGTGATGAGGTTGTAGTGCAACATGAATGTTAGGATTATAGGTGATGCTGTCGGAATAGCGTACACAAGCACGCAGCCTGTTAATCATTCACATCAAATGTTTTTCATATGCATCAAATCATATTATGTCAAATGTTTTTCGTATGTGATACGGTCCTAGTAACATTGTGTTGTATAGTTATGTATTGTTATGAAATCTTTATAACAGCATTATGTAATGAGAATGAAACAAATTAAGATAGCTTCGCATGCCAAGCAGCCTGAAGCAAGTGTGTAACGTCAGAATAGTCAATTGAGCAAGTTGGTGGGCTTACATCTTGAATGAATTAACAGTGCGAAAAAAGAAAAAAAAAAAACGAGGACAAGCAGAAGAAAGACAAACAAGCTGCCTCGGATTTCTCAGCTCGTCCTCATTTCATTTCACTTTGTTTATTTGTGCAAGGTAGAAAGGTAGACCTTCTTTGTTCCTATTTGGATCTTTGTTTCTTTCTTTTCTTCTTTACTAATTTTTTTTTTTTTTTTTCCCTCTTTAGTCCTATTTGTTCCTGTTTTTGTTCCTAAAAAAGTGCGTGCTTTGGCTTCATAGTCTTGGCTGTGCTGGCACAGAAAGTTGTCGCGAGGTATAATGTTGAAACATGGATGGCCAGCACACACAGGGGCGCGCTTATCACGGTGTCCAATTCGTATGCATGTCCACTTGGGCGGAGCACATTCAGTTACGCAAAAAACTACGAATCGTGTCGTCATGGCGCTTTTGACCACGTCGAGGCACTGAGGGTTGCCAGCTTCTTCGCAGCATAAAAAGAAACTAAGTGGATAAAACGTACAGTAACAGGACTCTTAAACAAACCTAGATAAGTCTGATCGTTGTATGAATGTGTTGCGATATTTGAAGAGCGATTTAGGGAATTTGTACAGCCAGACGTTCCAGGTGCATCAGTTGGGCGGCTGCATTAAACGTACCGTAATTCAGGGGCTAACGTGATTAAAGTTCGTGCACGGCCCACAAAAATATGGGAAAAGAGAGAGAGAACAATACATAGAAAATAGGAAGGCCGGCCAGTTTAGCTCTTTCTTCATGCTTGGCGCGTCAAGATTTCTTACCTATTAACTATGCTTCCCTGCTGTGCAGCGCCAACTGTACTTTCATCTGGGATGAGTAAACAAGGAAGAAGTGTATGTTTATCAGGTTAATGATGAAGCAGGAGCGCAAGTTGATAATTTACAATATGCTTAAACATAGCTGTGCTCTCGCAAATGGCACAGCGAACATTTCTCACAGCATAAGAACATATTTGGGGGTGGGGGGGGGGGCAATTGCTTGTAGGTACGCACCAAGAGGGCCGTGGCTGCTCTCATTGGATTTAAGGAGTTTGTGGCATTTTTTCACAATTGGATTATTTTTGTGTTACCCAGCATATCTATGAGAGCTCTGCGCACTCAATTAGTTTGATATGATATACAAGCTAAGATGTGTAAATGCCTTTCTGTGTGCTCAAAAACACTTAGGTGGGCTGATGACAGGTGCCACATATACACTGATTCTCGAATGAAGTGAAAGAAAATGTAGATATATCAAGTAATGTTTAGTAAAAAAAAGCTTCCATATGTACCTTAGTTCAATAATTGTATCAGGGTTTTACGTCCCAGAGCCACAATATGATTGAGAGGCACCATAGTAGAAGAACTGAGGAAATATTGCTATGTGGTGTTCATTAACCCTTTAATACCTGAATCGTGAAACTGCCAAGCAAAATGAAAATTGTTTTCATTTTCCAACGTCAAATAGCAACCTTTAAATGATTCTTCCACTAAATTATCTAAAATGCAATTTTAATATGTACTTTTATGTACGTCGCAAATTCTCCATATGCCGTAGAAGTGAGGACCATGCAGCAGAAGAAGCATCATAACATGTTGAGCCACGTCTTGAGCGCGTACACACAAGTAAACAAAGTTATTGAAGATAGAACTTAAGTCACATAGGCGAGAAAGATTGATTTTGCATGCTCTCGTCGTCATCAGCTGCAAAACAATTGGTTCTAGCATAAAGTACCTTAGACGAGATGGGGCTAGATTTTCCATGCTGAAAGCTGCGTTCCCTGTGAGTACTTAACAGCAAGCATTAAAGGTGGCACACATTCCGTGGCTTGTTTTTTCGAAGTTTTTCCCTATGCCACGAACTTGCGACACTCGGCAGTAAATGGTTAAAGTGCACTGATATCGCATGGTACATAGGCCTCTAGGATTTCGAATCCGTCGCAATGCAGCTGCCGCCGCTGGGATCAAACCCACAACCATTTGGCCAGCAACTGTCCACCATAACTGTTACACCACTGAGGTGGTCTGTACCTTAGTTTCAAGATTGGAGTTTACACATAATTGTGCTTTTGCTTTTCAGGCCACGGGGTCACAGACCTACCGCATTCATTGGCCACCAGGACAGATGAAGGAAGGCCCTGAATCTTCCGACGACTCACCAGAAGTGGTCACTCGCCACTCTTGGAGAAGGTAGCTTTGTGGGCAAAGTCTGTGCTCTTGAACAACAGCTGCAATGACAGCAGATGTGTAGTTGTTCTGATGGTGCTGTACATTTTACCCATTGTGCCAAAAGCAGTTTTACTGTCTTTGTTTTTATGTGCGCAGCACCATTTTAATAAAATTCACACTGTGTGCCTTGTGTTTTAATCTTTATGCTGTAATGTGGTCTCTAATTATGTTTAATAACTACTCTTCACAGAAGATACTGCATTACTACAACATAGGCAGGGATGGCACAGCAGTGCTAATTGAGCTGAAGCACTGCATTTACAACTGCCTGTGCCATGCTGTGCCAAAAGTACGATTGTACACTCCCTGAAACTGCACCATGCTGCTCTAAAATAGGAACCGAGAATTGCGGATTCGTTTTCTGTCCAGTTTATACCAAAAACTTACAGCTGTGTGAATAAGTGATCCTACTTCGTCTGCGATTTGAAACCCAGCATTTCAAATAAAAATCTTGTCACAACGTTGAAGTTCACAGAAGTAAAGCCAAAAAAGACTTGAGCTGTGTATTGAAAGAACCTGTGCTCTGCAAAAGTACTGGCATCCAAACACTCTGATAGCAGCGATTACAATCATTGGTCATCGAAAAAACCGATCAGTGGGTAAAGCGCCTTGATATTTATACATCAATTATCGAATAATGAAGCCTTATCATTCTGGCCCCAATAGTTTTTGAATAAAATCTACTGTTCATCTAGTAGGAGGTAAATCAATATGGAACTTGTGTACATCAAGCTCCCTCTACTGTTTGTGGTATGCACACAAGCTTATCAGAACAGCAAAATAATTCTGAGTGCTCCAAGGCATTCTGGTGCTGCCTGTACAGAGCATTGGTTACATGTGTAACTGGCCAGTCACATAAAAATACAAAAAATATGTGCATGTGGCTGTAATAGCCCTCAAGAGTAGGCTGTCAGACACATGGTGCAAAATGGCGAGTGATCAGTCGTGCAATTGGCTCAGTCAGTTTTCCGCATACAACTGTTTCAGACAAATAGTACAAATGAGTAAGTGTTGCGTTGGCTCCACCTATTTGCAGATAGCCTGATCGCACAAGACCTTCCAATTTGGTCACTGTTGCCCGCTCAAAAGTGTTGCCGATCGGTATCATTCGTTTTGTGCATGTGCGAGTAATCTGGGGACATTTGCGTGTTGTAATCCCTGATATTGCCCAAACATCTAGATCGGACAGCACTCTTTAAGGGGAGATGCGAGTCGAAAAATCGCGTTTTTAGCGAAATTTCTCGTATTTCTGATTTTCATTGCATTGTAATCTTCAAACCTTCTTCTTTCATCTGTGAAAATTTCAAAACTAAATTCAAACCGCAAAATGCAAAAAAAATGTCTATGAAGGCATCGCAGTGGCTCAAAATTTCGTGAATTTGCGCCGATATTGGCCATCTTTGCCAGCGCGCTGCTCCCCGTCGCAGTGCTGCCCGCCATCGCGATCGGTTGGGAAAGTTGCGTCCGGCCTTCTTCTTACATCTCCGACGACCGCCAGTTTCGTACGTGGGCAAAAAAAAATAAATAAAAAGCGAGGCCTTTTCATCACGTGGTTTGAGCGGTTTGAAACGCGCGGCACCCTAAGCCGCATCGCCATTGGCTACCGAGTCATTGTCAGCTGTGTTGGTGGCGGCCATCGGCATTTGGTCCATCTGCTTTACTGCGCGTCTACGCATATTTCCGCGATGACAAGCCCGAAAAAGTGCAACGTGAGACCGCAGAAGTTTCGAACGAAGCACAAGTTCAAGGGAAGGCAGTGCAAAGCGCCCAGATTGACGGCGACGAACGAGAATGCGCCTACGTGTGCTAGGCCTGACGGCGGCATCGACGAGTGTGCGAGCGACAGTGGCTGCGATGAAGGGATTGACGCTGCGCTTTCTTTTGTCAGTGCTTCGGAAAAGAAGCTCGGCTTCTACGAAAAAGACGAAAGACAGCGCGATGAGGTTTGTGCAACGACAGTTTTGTGCGACACCTTCTTGCTGACGGCACTTGTGGCAGGTGCGGCATGCCCTGCTTGCTGTATTCAAAAACTTGCCGTTCGGGAGCCGGCAGAAAAGCGCACGGGAATTTCGTCGCTCCTCGAACTTCATTGCGAAAACAGGGAATGCTCAGCGACTGTTCTTTCGTGCTCCTATACGTCACTGCGTGTTACGGCGGACGGCAGCAGCCGAGTTAGCCAACGGTACGACAGTGGGAGCTCCCGAGATAGTTTCACTGTAAATGTGAAGGCGGTGGTGGCTGCACGCGCTGTCGGCATTGGGCATGAGCAATTGTCGAGATTTTGCTCCATTACGGGACTCCCTAAAGCCAATGCACCACCGAGGATTTTTTTCGATAGCAAAGAAGGTGCACACCGCTGCCATGGCAGCTGTGAGTGAAAACTTGCGCCGATCCAGAGAGTTGGCGAAAGAAGTAGCAGGCGAAACTGATGTGGCTGTTATGTTCGACGGCACTTGGCAGAACAGGGGCCACAAAAGCCACAACGGGATTGGCGCAGTTATCTCCTTAGATTCGGGCCTCTGCTTAGACTTCGAGGTCATATCAAATTACTGCCTGACATGCAGTAGGTACAAGGATATGGGCCCAGACGAGGGAGTGTGGCAGGCATTCCATGGCCCAGTCTGTGAAAAAATTGCAGACTGTTCCTCCCATGCCATGGAAACAAAGGCTGCAATGCGCATTTGGCAGAGAACATTGACTTATGACACCCTACTGCATTTCATGACATTCTTGAGGGACGGTGACAGCAAAGCATATAGTGCAGTTGGAGAGTCAAAAGTCTATGGTGCTGTCAATATAGAAAAAGAAGACTGCACTAATCATGTGGCCAAGAGACTTGGCACCGTGCTACGGACGCTGCATGTGCCATTACCACGAGGGCAGAAAATAAAAGAGCCAGCCATTCAGAAGCTCCAAACATACTATCAGATTGCCATAACAAGCAACACGAGGAGTGTACTGGATATGTACACTGCAGTATGGGCTTCGTACTTCCACTCATGCTCTACTGACAATGCTGGCAGCCACAAGTTTTGCCCTGCAGGAACAGAGTCGTGGTGCAAACATCAACGCGCTGAAGCACTTGATGAACCTGCAGCACGCCACACACCTCTCCTGACAAAAGCAGAGGGATTAGCTGTTTTGCCCATTTATAAGCAGCTAACGGATGAGAAGCTCCTTGCTCGATGCATGAAAGGGAAAACCCAGAACGCATCGGAATCCCTGAACAGCAAAATTTGGCTACTTTGCCCCAAGATTAAGTTTGTCTCCCGAATGGTTGTCGAGACTGCCGCAGCTATGGCAATCCTGTGGTTCAACAAGGGTCATGCTACTTTCGAGCACATCCTGGAAGAGCTCAACATACTGCCATCTAAAGATCTAGTTACTTTCAGTGATTCCCGCGATGCGAGGCGCATCAAGAGAATGTCCGAGCGTCTGACAGCAGAAGCAAGGGCCCACCGTCATCGTGAAGTGAAAAGGGCACGGCTAGAAGAGAGTGCTCGCAAGGACTGCGAGGGCACAACCTATGCTGCAGGACAGTTCTAGTAACTTGCTGTGCTTTTCAAAGTTCTGTTGAACATTATGGCCAAAGAATATGCATTTCTAACAACTCTGTGATAAAAAAAAAAGGTTTCAAACTTTCAAATGCGTTTTTCTCCTTTTGCAGTTTTGTGTGATCTGTGCTTCTTATACACGCTAGTTCGTATACTTAGAATTGTGATACCTCTATGAAATTTTGCACATGCATGATGAAGGCCCATAGAGTGCAAGTATCTATTCAGATTGTCAGTGCTGCTTGATTATGTTTTTCAAAAATTACATAACATTGAAAGCCCTTGGCAACTAAAGCCATAGTAAATTTTTCTATTTTATTATTGTATTTCACCTTTTTACACGCAAAATTTATATAGTTTTTTGCACTCTACAGTTCCAAAGGATCATAGTCAGCTACATCTGCATGCTTTATCTTAAATTTTTATAGGTCAGAATTGTTGCAAAACAATGGCCATAATTTCGCAGTATCTGACCTGCAGAAAGAAAAGCAAGCAATTTACATGAAAATAAATGACATATTTGAAAAAAGGAGAAAAAACTCTATTAGCATGCCAATTTGTGGTAAATTCAGACTCTTATTAAAGAAAATCGTTTTTCGAGTAGCACCTCCCCTTACCTGAAACACGATGAAAAGCACGGCAATGTGAGACGCACACTTGGTATTTACGACAACACAAGAATCGGAATTTACGAAGTCAACCTCGGATAACTTCTTCACCCTTCGCCTGGCTTTGAGTCATAGTTGCCATAGTTACAGCAAACAGTGAATAAACGTGGCAGCGAAAGTTTATTAATAACACAAAAATTACAGGCTTTATGAAATAGGATTAATGCCCTTGTTTCATTTTGTGAAGCTGCAAAAGAACGATATCTCAATTTAAAGCATTACGTCAAATGTGGCTTGGTTTGTTTTAATATAATCATAGATACCGCGCAGAAACGTCGCCTTCGAGAGATGTACAGTGCTTTCCGTGGACTCCGAAATGAGTGTGGTGGGGATTGCGATATAAACAACAGATATATCGCTAAACTAACGTGGAATTCTGTGCCTTCTCGAGTTCTCTTATCAAGATTTGGTTTCATTATTTCAATATCAATGTAAGTATGACAAAAGAATGGTTGTATGTGTGAATATTATTGCCATTGTATGGGAACTCCTTCTTTTGTAGCACGAAGGCATGGAAAATAAGGGTAATGTTGCCTTGTGGGTGGAGATTATATTTATTCTCAGGTTGTCACCGACTAAAAGTATGTGGTGAAGATATTTTTTCAACATGAACTAGCTACTTTTTAGTACAATAAGAATCGAAATCCAAAACGAATGAGCAATTAAGACCAAGTAGTAGTAGTAGTAGTAGTAGTAGTATTTTTATTTACAGTAAGCCGGATACAGAGCTCACTGCAGGGGCAAAGGGCTAAAGGCGAATAGCCTGACAAAGGCCCTTGTCCCTCCGCAGTCCGTGACAGTGCAAAGCTTAGACATCAGCACTGACAAACAATATATATATTCAATACATTGGTTTCAAGCAACCTGAAATTGTAAACACAAAATTCAAACATAAATAGCATAAGAACTTTACATAACACATTTTAAGAATTAGAGGTCACTCTCGTTAAAATTCACAACTAAGCAATATCAATGAAACAACTCAAAAACATACACAAAATGCATGCGGATACAATGAATTCCGCTGTATACACTTGTATAATTGACATAGAAGTTTATGAACAATTTAAGCATTTGCAGAGGCATGAGACTCCATTACGTAGTTTCGATAGTGTAGACCGGCAGTTATGAATAAGTTCTTTATTTGTTTCTTGAAAGTCGCACTACTAGCCCTAAAGTTCAATTGATCTGCAAGGGTGTTTAAAACCTGAGGTACCTGGTAAGCAATACTTTGTTTTCCATATTGGGTTCTTGTTTTAGGAGCTCGCTTCTTTTGTTCTCGCAGACTGTAGTGTGGTCTTCCGGTGCAACTTTTTTCATATAGCTTAGTCTTTTGTATTAACTGAAGTAATTTAAAATGATATAATTGATCAATTCTGAGTATGGAATGTTTAATGAATCATGGAGCAGTGCGCAAGTCTTGTAGATTCCTCCTGTAATTTTCAAAGCAGCATAATATTTTCTTTTGTATAGTTATTAACTTATGGTAATTCCCTTGTGATGTCGTACCCCAGACTAACTAACATCCCATAACTTACTTTAGAATGGAAGAGTGCATAATACATACTTATTTTTAACCTCAATGGGATTAAGTGCATTGTTCTAAAAAACAACCAACTATTCGTGCTAATGCGGTGATCAGATGATTTACATGTGTGTTCCAGTTTAATTCCTCCTGAAACCATACACCAAGAAACTTTTGTTCCCTAACATGTGCGATGCAATTTCCTTCGAATTTTATAGCTATGTTACTAATAGGTTTGTTTAAAGGTGGGAATATCATATAGGTTGTTTTTTTTGCATTCAAGCGCAGTCCATTTTGCCTTAACCAATTTGAAAGATTGCTTAGATAATTATTTACACTGACCTCAAGTGATATTAGATTGTCTGATGAAAAGAAAACATTCGTATCGTCAGCGTACATTATAAGTTCATGAGAACGAGGTATATCGACAATATCATTTATATAGGCAAGGAACAAGTGCTATGATGATCCCAACCACACCAAAAATGCAAAAAAACACCAACTGTAACTGATAACAAAATGAAAGCGGCCATCACAGCCACCATCCGTAACGCGGCGGCAAGCACCATGATCGTCAGCAACAAGCCCACCGCTGCGCTGAGAGCCTTTGTTAACCAACAATGGGACAAGCCAAGATGCCAGCATATTGGAAACATGCATGGATAATTCTGATCCAGCCAAGGAAGTAGCAATCAAAATGCATTTTCAGGGCAATCGGCAAGGGCCGTGTCAGTCTTTGGGGAGATGCGAGTCGACAAATCGAGTTTTTAGCGAAATTTCACGTATTTCTGATTTTTTATTGCATTGTAATCTTCAAACCTCCTTCTTTCATCTGTGAAAATTTCAAAACTGAATTCGAACCGCAAATTGCAAAAAAATGTGTACGAAGGCATCGCGGTGGCTCAAAATTTCGTGAATGTGCGCCGATATTGGCCATCTTTGACTGCGCGCTGCTACCCGTCGCAGTGCCGCCCGCCATCGCGATTGGTTGGGAAAGTTGCGTCCGGCCTTCTTCTTACAGTTCCGATGACTGCCAGTTCCGTACGTTGGCAAAAAAAAAAAACGAGGCCTTTTTATCACGTGGTTTGAGCGGTTTGAAACGCGTGGCACCCTAAGCCGCATCGCCATTGGCTACCGAGTCATTGTCAGCTGTGTTGTTGGCGGCTATCGGCATTTGGTCCGTCTGCTTTTCTGTGCGTCTATGCATATTTCCGCGATGACAAGCCCGAAAAAGTGCAACGTGAGACCGCAGAAGTTTCGAACGAAGCACAAGTTCAAGGGAAGGCGGCGTAAAGCGCCCCGAACGACGGCGACGAACGAGAACGCGCCTACGTGTGCTAGGCCTGACCGCGGCATCGACGAGTGCGCGAGCGACAGTGGCTGCGATGAAGAAATTGACGCTGCGCTTTCTTTCGTCAGTGCTTCGGAAAAGAAGCTCGGCTTCTTCGAAAAAGACGAAAGACAGCGCGATGAGGTTTGTGCAACGACAGTTTTGTGCGACACCCTCTTGCTGACGGCACTTGTGGCAGGTGCGGCATGCCCTGCTTGCGGTATTCAAAAACTTGCCGTTCGGGAGCCGGCAGAAAAGTGCAAGGGACTTTCGTCGCTCCTCGAACTTCATTGCGAAAACAGCGAATGCTCAGCGACTGTTCTTTCGTGCTCCTATACGTCACTGCGTGTTACGACGGACGGCAGCAGCCGAGTGAGCTAACGGTACGACAGTGGGAGCTCCCGAGATAGTTTCACTGTAAATGTGAAGGCGGTGGTGGCTGCACGCGCTGTCGGCATTGGGCATGAGCAATTTTCGAGATTTCGCTCCATTATTGGACTCCCAAAGCAAATGCAGCACCGAGGATTTTTTCGATAGCAAAAAAGGTGCACACCGCTGCCATGGCAGCTGTGAGTGAAAACTTGCGCCGATCCAGAGAGTTGACGAAAGAAGTAGCAGGCGAAACTGATGTGGCTGTTATGTTCGACGGCACTTGGCAGAAGAGGGGCCACAAAAGCCACAACGGGATTGGCGCAGTTATCTCCTTAGATACTGGCCTCTTTTTAGACTTCGAAGTCATATCAAATTAATGCCTGACGTGCAGTAGGCACAAGGATATGGGCCCAGACGAGGAAGTGTGGCAGGCATTCCATGGCCGAGTCTGTGAAAAAAATGCAGACTGTTCCTCTCATGCCATTGAAACGGAGGCTGCAATGCGCATTTGGCAGAGAACATTGACCTATGACACCCCACTGCATTTCATGACGTTCTTGAGTGGCGGTGACAGCAAAGCATTTAGTGCAGTTGCAGAGTCAAAAATCTATGGTGCTGTCGATATAGAAAAAGAAGACTGCACTAATCATGTGGCCAAGAGACTTGGCACCGCGCTACGGAAGCTGCATGTGCCATTACCGCGAGGGCAGAAAATGAAAGAGCCAGCCAATCAGAAGCTCCAAACATACTATCAGATTGCCATAACAAGCAACAGGGGGAGTGTACGGGATATGTGCACTGCCGTATTGGCTTCGTACTTCCACTCGTGCTCTACTGACAATGCTGGCAGCCACAAGTTTTGCCCTGTTGCTCGATGCATCAAAGGGAAAACCCAGAACGCATCGGAATCCCTGAACAGCAAAATTTTGCTACGTTGCCCCAAGGCTAAGTTTGTCTCCCGAACGGTTGTCGAGACTGCCGCAGCTATGGCAATCATGTGGTTCAACAAGGGTCATGCTACTTTCGAGCACATCCTGGAAGAGCTCAACATACTGCCATCTAGAGATCTAGTTACTTTCAGTGATTCCCGCGATGCGAGGCGCATCAAGAGAATGTCCGAGCGTCTGACAGCAGAAGCAAGGGCCCACCGTCGTCGTGGAGTGAAAAGGGCACGGCTAGAAGAGAGTGCTTGCTCGCAAGGACCGTGAGGGCACAACCTATGCTGCAGGACAGCTCTAGTAACTTGTAGTGCTTTTCAAAGTTCTGTTGAACATTATGGCCAAAGATTATGCATTTCTAACAACTCTGTGGTAAAAAAAAGGTTTCAAACTTTCAATTGCGTTTTTCTCCTTTTGCAGTTTTGTGTGATCTGTGCTTCTTATACACGCTAGTTCGTATACTTAGAATTGTCATACCTCTATGAAATTTCGCACATAGCATGATGAAGACTCATAGAGTGCAAGTATTTATTCAGATTGTCAGTGCTGTTTGATTATGTTTTTCAAAAATTACATAACATTGAAAGCCTTTGGGGACTAGAGCCATAGTAAATTTTTCTATTTTATTATTGTATTTCACCTTTTTACACACAAAATCTATATAGTTTTTTGCACTCCAGTTCCAAAGGATCATAGTCAGCTATATCTGCATGCCTTATCTCAAATTTTTATAGGTCAGAATTGTTGCATAACAATGGCCATAATTTTGCAGTATCTGACCTGCAGAAAAAAACCCAGCAATCTACATGAAAATAAATGACATATTTGAAAAGAGGAGAAAAAACTCTATTAGCATGCCAATTCGTGTTAAATTCAGACTCTTAATAAAGAAAATTGTTTTTCGAGTAGCATCTCCCCTTACCTCAAACACGATGAAAAGCACGGCAATGTGAGACGCACACTTGGTATTTACGACAACACAAGAATCGGAATTCACGAAGTCAACCTCGGATAACTTCTTCACCCTTCGCTGGCTTTGAGTCATAGTTGCCATAGTTACAGCAAACAGTGAATAAACGTGGCAGCGAAAGTTTAGTGGTATTGTGGTATCGTCTTATCCATCTTTGGGCTGTCGTCCAAGCCGAAAGTTCCACCTGGGTCCAAGAACATTGATTCGTCACCTCCAGTACCACCATAGGTACCACCTGAGGTAGCATCACAGGCGAAGGGCAGAAGTGGAATAAAGCCCTTTGATTTTTCATCTCTGTTCCAAGGTGAAGTGACACAATGTTCAGACTTCACAGAAACGACTCTATTTCATCTCCTTAGCATGCAGTATTTACACACTCCACGTACTCAACCAGAAACACACATTAAATATTTTAGTCTTTTTGTTCCACTGCATTTGCAAGCTAACCCCACGTTGAGTGACATAACCGTGATGAATAAACACAGTTGGTGTGTTTGTGAAGTCATAGGTGCAGTCAAATTCGCTGTGGGGGCCGCTGAATGGCAATTCACACCTCGCTGTTTATGGGAAATCCGCACAACTGAAGCAAACTGCAGTGTGCTGCTCGCACAAGAGTTTCTGTTTCCGCACGACTTCGACCTATGTAGCGCTGTGTTTATACATCTCTAAGGCTCTGTTATCAATACAGAAAGTGCCTTTTCGAGGAAGCGGCATTGAAAATATACTGTTTCTTGCATCAGCGATTTTATTCGGAGGAATAGAGCCAGAATTTATTAAATTTGTGCCGGCACTTTTTCAAAAGGGGCCAGCAACTGTCCGGACAGTGCGACCAAATCGTAGTAGAAATAAAAAGAGCATGAAATATAGGGACATATTCGAGCATTCTTTTTGCGTTATGGCTAAGATTTGCAATTTTCAATCGTGATTAAGTACACGAAAAACGATTCTGTTGTCCAGCCTAGCGGAAGAACCTTAAAGCTGGAGTCAATCGCTTTGCCCTACGTGGTTGCGTAGTCTGATCCTGTCAAGCGTGCCTGTGGTGGTTCTGGGGCCCTCAGACGCAGAAACCCAAGACAAGGACAAGAGAAACAAGAGAAGGAGACACGATCTCGGTGACTTCACACACAAAACAATCACAACACTGTGGCTATCTGTACAACACACTGGCTCTGTAATTCAGTCATACAGTCCTTACGTCTACGCGCCCGCGAGTAACCCACGCGTCCTCACTACTCGGAAGTCTAATTCCGTTGTTGGGTGCCACTCACGCTCCCGCTGAAGACGATGGCGTCGACGACGCAACCTCGCCACGGGAAGGTTGCCAAGTGCACGGGAGCTCACAAGCAGACCATCAGCTGCTCGTGCTGGACCAGGCGGCCCCACGCTGCGGCCAACGCAACACCGAGGTCGCACCTTCAATTAGCGGTTGTGCCGGACCGGCTCCGACGTGACACCGTGGCCACGATCTCGGTGACTGGTTGTGCCGGACTCGAGTCTGGACAGGTACAGCTGCTTGCCCTGGCCCGCACGCTCGTCCGCCACAGGAACAGCATGTCAGGCCCGGCCCGGAACCGCCACTCGCCTCAGGAACATGCCACGCTCGTCCCGGTTGGGTTGGTGACACCCGCTCGTTGGTTCGGTCCCCTGAGGCCCAACGCCTAGCGCTCTTGCTAGCTGGCCGCGTTCTTCCTCTGCCCGTCGCTGTTCCGAAGCTCACGCGCTCACGTTCGTCTGACCCCGTGCACACTTTCGTCTTCGTCGGTTATTTTCCGCTGTCGGTTTCACTTCCAGTTTCGATTTTGGTTGTGAGAAGCATTCTTACCACACTCCCCCCCCAACTTCCAGTACGTTGTACACACGTAACACACTGTTCCCGAATATAACGAAGGTTCCGCACACTTTAAATGTCACAGTTTAGATGTAAAAAAAAAACCAATTGCACTATGATGACAACATGATAAAAAAAAATTGTGTACAACGGCAATAAGTCACTGCTCGGTAAAAGCCGCACGACTCATATAGTCGGCACCAACGTTGTTCACACCACAATGTGTTCCACGTGAAAGTCATATTCCATAAGAAGGAGACTCCACCGCAGGACTCGATTATTTAGGTGCCTAGCTGACTGAATATAAGTCAATGGCTGGTGGTCACATTGCAACGTGAACGGCTTGCCATAGAGAAAAATGTGGTATTTTTGAACAGCCCAGACTACGGCAAGGCCTTCTCTTTCAATTGTGGAGTAGGCTGCTTCGCGGGGTAGTAAATTACGGCTCGCGTAGGAAACTGGGTGCAGACGGCCTTGGTGTTCCTGGAGCAATACTGCTCCTAAGCTCCGCGAAGACGCATCCGTGCGCAGAACAAATGGCTTATGCAAGTCGGGTGACTTCAGCACAGGCTGCGTGGACAATAGATTCTGCACTTGTCGAAACGCTCTCTCATGTTCTTCACCCCATAATAACTTATTAGGGTGGCCTTTCTTTGTAAGTTCTGTGAGCGGAAATGTCAACTCAGCGTAATTGGGCAAAAATTCGCGGTAATAACCTGATAGGCCGAGAAAGGCTTTCAATTCCTTCTTGGTGCTTGGCGGCACAGCTGCTTGTATCTTATCAGTAATGCTCTTACTCGTCTGCAGCATACCTTGCCCAACATTGTGGCCCAAAAAAGTGGTAGTCGGACAGCCGACCGCACATTTCGCTGGTTTTATAGTTAGACGAGCCGCTCTGACGCGCTCAAACAATCTCTTTAGGGTTACCAAGTGTTCTTCCCAAGTTTCAGTAGCGACGAGCACATCGTCAAAGTAATATAGCACATTGGGAATCTCCTCGGTGACGACTCGCATTAACCGATTAAATACTGCCGGCACAGTCTTGATGCCGAAGGGCATAAAGTTGAAGTGGTACAAGCCAGATTCACATGAGAAAGCCGTGAGCTCTTTCGACTGACTGGCCATAGGTACCTGCCAGTATCCTTTAGTAAAATCAAAGCGCGAGAAGTAGTTGCATCCCGTAAGCTTAGCGAACATCGTATCTGTGCGAGGGATCGGCTCACAATCCGGAAGTATGACCTTGTTCAGTTGTCGGAAGTCAATACACAAACGCATGGTGCCATCTTTCTTCTTGACGACCACTATGGGCGAGTGATAGGCTGACGTTGACCTTTCAATGACACCTAACTGCAGTATGTCCTTCACTTCCTCCTCGACGGCACCTTTGACAGTAAAAGGTAACGGGTACTGTCGTACCTGTATGGGAGCCTCTGATGTAAGCTTCAACTCACAGTGAACAATGTCAGTCTTCCCAGGTACATCTGAGAAAACGTCTCTGAATTCTTTAAGAACCGCTGTGGCTTGCTGTCGTGCATCAGCGTTGAGCTCCGATGCTATGGTAACATTCGTTCAGTCCTGTGTCTGTTCTAGTGTGATATGGGGCACTTCGTCGGACTGAACCTCGTCTGTGTCACTTGACAACGTCGTGGTAACGCCTGCAACCGTTCGTTGGCTTAGTGGCTTGCGCTCCTCATACTTCTTTAACATGATGTGAAAGAGCGTAACCTTGTGGCCCAGGTTTACTAGGTAATCCAGTTCGCTGCGTTTCTCAATAACAGGGAAGGGGCCCTTCCAGGAAAGCACCAGCTTGTTAGCATCGGTTGGTAACAACACCAGCACCTGGTCACCAGGGACAAGTTCGCGCTGTCTCGCTTTCTTATCGTAGTACCCTTTCTGCAGCTTTTTCGCCTTCATCAATTCTTCGTGTGCGAGCGCACAGGTGCGTTCTAAACGTTGCCGCAGCTCCATCATATGCGTGTATGTCGTCTTGGTCTCGTCATCGAGGCGAGGGTTCGTCCAGAGCTCCTTGAGAACAGCCATTGGCCCTCGCACGTATCTACCATATAATAATTCAAAAGGAGAAAATCCAGTGCTACATTGGAGAAGCTCTCGGTAGGCGAACAGTAACGGACCAATGTAACGGTCCCAGGTTTTCGGACGCTCTTGACACATTCGCCCTATCATGCGTTTAATTGTCCCATTAAAACGTTCAATCAAACGATTGGCCATCGGATGGTATGGCGTAGTAGGCAGTTGTTTGAATGAAAGCAGTCGGCTGAATTCCTTCATAACTGCTGACATGAAAGACGTGCCGCAATCACTGATGATCTCTTTAGGTATGCCAACGCGAGAGAACATTTCCAGGAGACCTTCCGCAACCTGTCTCGATTCAATAGAGGGAAGTGCTACCGCGTCGGGGTATGGCGTCGCAAAATCTATCATTGTCAGTACGTAGCGATTGCCCTTTTCAGATGTTGGTGACAATGGGCCGATAATATCAATGCCAACTCTCGTAAACGGTGTCTCGATGATAGGCGTGGTGCCCAAGGGAGCGCGTACCACCAGGTGGCGTGGCACCATCCGTTGACAGATGTCGCAAGATTTCACGAAGCGTTTTGTGTCGGATTGGACACCCGGCCAGTAGAACTCTCCAGTGACCCTGCTTACTGTCTTCGTGATACCTTGATGGCCGGCTAAGATGCCTTCGTGGGCTAGTTTCAGCACCACCTCACGCAACGGTCGTGGTACAACAAGTTGCTCCAAATTAGTTCCATCTGGCAAGTTGTGCTTGCGGAATAAGGTTCCGCCCCGAATGAAAAACACCGTTTCTCGATCGTTCGACATGATTTTCTTGCCAACCGCCTCGAAACACTTTCGCAAAGTTTCGTCATCCACTTGATATTTTTTAAGCGCCTCACTTCCCACTTGTAAAGCAGGCAGAGTCATCACAGGTAAAGAAGTGTGCTTCTTCGTTTCTCCTGCTTTTCCCACGAGGACTTCTTCAGGTAGGGGCCACTTTTCCATGGCTTCATGCGGTGGCTCATACGCTTCCTCCGCATTCGATCTTGGTTGGGTTGCGTGCAAATTGCCAGATACATCCTGCTCACCATTGACAGCATTCCCTTTGCTAGAGTCTGTGCATGGTGCACGCCTTGTTTCCACATGGCCACGGTCATGCTGTGGTGCTGACTCATTCATAGGTAACGTATCCGGCAATGCCGCACACTTGATATTGCCCAAAATTACGTCGTATAATGGGTCTGTCAAACACTTAACGAGTACTTCCCCAGTAAACAATGTACATTGCAAAAGGACTTTTGCCTCTGGGAGGTATCGCACAGTACGGTCCAGTAAGTACACTGGGCTCGTCGTTCCCGTGAACTTCTCCTTCGGAACCAAGGATTGCCGCACGACGACCGTGTTGCAGCCGGTGTCTCGAAGCACATGCACTGGTCTGTCCTCTAGTAACCCCTCCACAACAGGCATGTCAGCGACTCCAACGTTCGCGGATCGTCGACTTGATGTGGCATTGACGATGGGTATTGTTCCGCCGTCTTGGAGAACAATGTAGCCACTCTTATGGTGTTCAGGTGTCAAGTCTTCGCATTTTTCCGATAGCATACATGATGCCTGGTCTTTGCCAAATTTTCTACCGGGGCACCTGTCACTGCTGTGTCCACTTTGTTTGCATACTCCGCATCGGCTGAAAGTATTCCCTTTCGTGCGGAACCAGCAGTCGGCTGCGCGATGGCCTGCCTTGTCACAGAGGAAGCAGCGACTTGCAGGCTTCTCCGTCTTCTTCGCGGACTCCGGCTTGGACACCGAAGGTCCCGGATCCTTGGGAATCCGTTCTCTTCCTAAGTTTGTGAGCGCCTGTGCTTCCATGAAGTCATCGACAGTCTCGCAAAGCGAACTCAGGGTTTTGCAACTTCTCTCCTTGAGAAAGATCCTGAGTGCCGGAGAACAACCCTTCATGAATTGCTCACTTATCATCAGATCTCGCAGGCTAGCAAAGCTTGTCTCCGTTTTTCCGACTTCAAGCCAACGGTCAAAGTAGCCGGAAAGTCTTGCAGCATACTGCAGACCAGTCTCGTTTTCTTCGGGCTTCGCTTTACGAAATTTTTCGCGGTAGCCTTCCACAGTATAGCGGAACCTCTGAAGAAGCGCCGCTTTCAGCCGAAAGTTCCACCTGGGTCCAAGAACATTGATTCGTCACCTCCAGTACCACCATAGGTACCACCTGAGGTAGCATCACAGGCGAAGGGTAGAAGTGGAATAAAGCCCTTGGATTTTTCATCTCTGTTCAAAGTGAACTGACACAGTGTTCAGACTTCACAGAAACGACTTTATTTCATCTCCTTAGCATGCAGTATTTACACACTCCACGTACTCAACCAGAAACACACAATAAATATTTTAGTCTTTTTGTTCCACTGCATTTGCAAGCTAACCCCACGTTGAGTGACATAACCATGATGAATAAACACAGTTGGTGTGTTTGTGAAGTCATAGGTGCAGTCGAATTCGCTGTGGGGGCCGCTGAATGGCAATTCACACCTCGCTGTTTATGGCAATCCGCACAACTGAAGCAAACTGCAGTGTGCTGCTCGCACAAGAGTTTCTGTTCCCGCACGACTTCGACCTATGTCACACTGTGTTTATACATCTCTAAGGCTCTGTTATCAATACAGAAAGTGCCTTGTCGAGGAAGCGGCCTTGAAAATATATTGTTTCATGCATCAGCGCTTTTATTTGGAGGAATAGAGCCAGAATTTATCAAATTTGTGCCGGCACTCTTTAAAAGGGGCCGGCAACTGTCCGGACAGTGCGACCAAATCGTAGTAGAAATGAAAAGAGCATGAAATATAGGGACATATTCGAGCATTCTTTTTGCGTTATGGCTAAGATTTGCAATTTTCATCGTGCCTAAGTACATGAAAACGATTCTGTTGTGCAGCCTAGCGGAAGAACCTTAAAGCTGGAGTCAATCACTTTGCCCTACGTAGTTGCGTAGTCTGATCCTTTCAAGCGTGCCAGTCCTCCAAATTAGAGTACGTATATTACTGTCTAGCCCCACTCAACGCTGTGCTGCTTACGAGGTAAAAGGAGAAGCACGATAAAAGTGGCGCTGCTGTCGCAGTCGCTAGTGGACCAAGTCGACTTGGTAGACCAAGTGGACCGCTAGTGGACCAAGCATGCGCATTCATATTTAAATACCAATACAAGATTTAGTCATAAGATTCCTGATTCCTTGTCACCAACTTTGTCTTTTCTCCATGTAGTTGGCATCACGGAAATATGGTTTCGTAACGTAACTTCTGATGCCGAGATATCGCTGACGGTCTTTAATGTCATAAGAACTGATCGAATGAATAAAAGAGGCGGTGGCATTGCTTGAGACTTGCGATCCAACTTGACATTTTCTATGCTTGCTGCTCAGTCTCAAATTGAGTAAGTTTGGTGTAAATTTTTTTAAAACATTGAGTCTTGTTGTTGGTGTCGTTTACTAACCACCTAACCTAATCGCGGACTCGTTGGCTTTTTGAGTGCATTCGTCAAGAAAATGGCTCCTCATTCACCAATCTAATATGTATGAGTGATTCAATGTCCCGTATATAATTTGACATTGTTAGTATCGCTAGGCATGCTTCCCAGAGGTTACGGTGAGGAGGACTGCACTTCTCACTGACTTCCGGCCTAAAGCAAATAGTCGGTGATTGCACTAAAGAGGCACAGCGATGCTCAGACTCGTTTTTTTTTTCAGTTTCTAGAGTCTGTGATATACGGTTATGAGCCGCTGTATTGTATAGGGCATTTCCTGATCGTAAAGCCATTTTTGCATCTATTTCTTGTGCTGTACCGAAAGTCCCATACAGTTATTTTTCTTTTCGCAATATGAGCACTGCTGATGTGATACTGGTTATTATAATGCACTTAGCACTTCTTGCAGCCAATCCGAAGGGTAGAAGTGGAATAAAGCCCTTGGATTTTTCATCTCTGTTCAAAGTGAACTGACACAGTGTTCAGACTTCACAGAAACGACTTTATTTCATCTCCTTAGCATGCAGTATTTACACACTCCACGTACTCAACCAGAAACACACAATAAATATTTTAGTCTTTTTGTTCCACTGCATTTGCAAGCTAACCCCACGTTGAGTGACATAACCATGATGAATAAACACAGTTGGTGTGTTTGTGAAGTCATAGGTGCAGTCGAATTCGCTGTGGGGGCCGCTGAATGGCAATTCACACCTCGCTGTTTATGGGCAATCCGCACAACTGAAGCAAACTGCAGTGTGCTGCTCGCACAAGAGTTTCTGTTCCCGCACGACTTCGACCTATGTCACACTGTGTTTATACATCTCTAAGGCTCTGTTATCAATACAGAAAGTGCCTTGTCGAGGAAGCGGCCTTGAAAATATATTGTTTCATGCATCAGCGCTTTTATTTGGAGGAATAGAGCCAGAATTTATCAAATTTGTGCCGGCACTCTTTAAAAAGGGGCCGGCAACTGTCCGGACAGTGCGACCAAATCGTAGTAGAAATGAAAAGAGCATGAAATATAGGGACATATTCGAGCATTCTTTTTGCGTTATGGCTAAGATTTGCAATTTTCAATCGTGCCTAAGTACATGAAAAACGATTCTGTTGTGCAGCCTAGCGGAAGAACCTTAAAGCTGGAGTCAATCACTTTGCCCTACGTAGTTGCGTAGTCTGATCCTTTCAAGCGTGCCAGTCCTCCAAATTAGAGTACGTATATTACTGTCTAGCCCCACTCAACGCTGTGCTGCTTACGAGGTAAAAGGAGAAGCACGATAAAAAGTGGCGCTGCTGTCGCAGTCGCTAGTGGACCAAGTCGACTTGGTAGACCAAGTGGACCGCTAGTGGACCAAGCATGCGCATTCATATTTAAATACCAATACAAGAATTTTAGTCAATAAGATTCCTGATTCCTTGTCACCAACTTTGTCTTTTTTCTATGTAGTTGGCATCACGGAAATATGGTTTCGTAACGAAACTTCTGATGCCGAGATATCGCTGACGGTCTTTAATGTCATAAGAACTGATCGAACGAATAAAAGAGGCGGTGGCATTACTTGAGACTTGCGATCCAACTTGACATTTTCTATGCTTGCTGCTCAGTCTCAAATTGAGTAAGTTAGGTGTAAAATTTTTTAAAACATTGAGTCTTGTTGTTGGTGTCTTTTACTAATCACCTAACCTAATCGCGGACTCGTTGGCTTCCTTGAGTGCATTCGTCCAAGAAATGGCTCCTCATTCACCAAATCTAATATGTATGAGTGATTTCAATGTCCCGTATATAAATTTGACATTGTTAGTATCGCTAGGCCATGCTTCCCAGATGTACCGTGAGAGACTGAACTTCTCACTGACTTCCGGCCTAAAGCAAATAGTCGGTGATGCCACAAGAGGCACAGCGGTCTCAGATCTCGTTTTTTTTGAGTTCTAGAGTCTGTGATTATGGTTATGAGCACGCTGTATTGTATAGGGCATTTCTGATCGTAAAGCCATTTTTGCATCTATTTCTTGTGCTGTACCAAAAGTCCCATACAGTTATTTTTCTTTTCGCAATATAAGCACTGCTGATGATACTGGTATTATTAATGCACTTAGCACTTCTTTCAGCCAATCCGAAGCAATTAGTATTTCTGAAAGTTTTTCAGTGATCTTGTTACAATGTGCATCATGCATTTTGTTCCGATAAAAACAAAAAAGATGAATGCAGAGCTGCCTTGGATCACAAGGAAAATTTTGCACCTTTCGCGATGACTTGGGTTTATGCGGCGTACTAGACACACTGATGATGCTGTTGTTGCTGCATAATTCAATGCTCTACAAAAGGAATTTCGAAATGAAACTAATCGTGCTTGTGATTTTCATTTTCAAGTTACACTTTCAGGCTTGCTCAGAAATAATCCAGGTAAATTTTGGAGGTCTGTACTTGCAATGGATACTACCGCTGATACATGGAATGACATGGCTATAAGTCATACCACTCTGATTGCAAATGCAATTAATGATTAGTTTAAATTCATTTTACTCTTGATGATGACTCCGATGTTTACTTTTTTACAGGGCAGACTAGCAGCTCCATTGACGATATTGTTGTTTCTAGGAAGGGTGGGTTGAATCTCCTTTTAAAGCTTGATTCAAAGAAAAAAGGTAGTCCTGATAATGTTAAAATGAATTCCTTATTAGATACTTTTTACGCTCTAGTGGATATCTAACCATTATCTTTCAGAAACCTCTCTCGACGTCTGTGGTCCCTATAGCATGGAAAACGGGCAAAATTTTCCCGTTATTCAAATCTGGAAACGAGCAGTCCTTATTGATCTACAGACCCATGTCTGTCATAATTCATTGTTGTAAAATATTCGAGCACATAATTTTCAAACATATCATGAAATTATTAGACTGCATTATTGTGTTCTCTGATGCCCAGCATGGTTTTCGACGCAGCTGTAGCACCATAACTCAGCTCGATGAATTTTATCATGATATCCTACAGGCCCTTGATGCAGGTGATCAAGTTGACATAATATTAATGAATTTTTCCAAACCTTTTGACACTTTGCCACATTACAAACTGTAAATAAGCTCACTGTTATTCTCAAAACTAAACATAAGTGGATTGCTGATTTTCTATCCAGTAGGTCTTGGCACGTACTCCTCAGGTCCTCTCATTCCTCCACTTGTACAATAACGTCTGGCGTACCTCAAGGCTCAATATTAGGCCCACTCTTGTTTCTGACTTTATTAATGATCGTCCAAGTAATATTCCTGGTGAAATCTGCATGTATGCAAATGACCACTCCTCATGATCAGGTCATCCTAATGGTTATTTTACAACTTTTCAATCACGGTGTGACACTTGACAAACGCAAGTGAACGGTTCAGGAAAACTATCAATGTCATTTACGAAGTGTTCCCCTCTCCGTTTACCTCTTTGTTAAGTGGTTGGCGTCTTGGAAAAGTTCTGCATAAAGAATATCTAGGTCTTATTTTCACTCGAATTTATCTTGATCTCATCACATTGAACTCGCGTGTAATCGTGTGCTTAGAAAGTGAGGCTACCTACATTACATTCACCACCTCTCAGCATTTGACTTCTTACTTGTAAAACTTTGATTCGTTCAATATTGGAATATGGGTCTGTTATGTGGAACCCGCACAAAATTTCTGACGTCACCCAAATAGAACCTGTTCAGAAGAAAGCCATAGGCATCTTTTATTATTGCTATGACAGGCATTTTTCACCTAGTTTCGATTTTCCGATTCTCCAACTTGCCAGTCTTTCTTCTCGTCGTCACGTAAAATGTTTGAAATTTCCTTATAATTTATTTCACTCCCCACAATTCCCCCAATTCAGCAAGTACATCGCACCCACTAGACGTACAACCACCCGACATTACCATGAGTTAAACATGCCTACTTTTTCTCATTGTACGGTGGCATTTAAATATAGTTTTTTTGTTCATTCTATAGAATTGTGGAATGCTCTGCCCAAGTATGTTCGATCTGCATCACTTTATGACTTCTTATTGTATATTACTAAGCACTGATTTTCAGCGAATTGTATTATGCTTTTTATGTGTTGTATTTCGGATTTCTCTACTCCTGTGTTGCCCTTTTGTATTGTATCAGCCCACTCCTGCGATAACCCTTTTGGGCCGCAGTATGTTGAAATAAATAATTAAGTAAAGAAATTAAATCGTTGCACGAATCACCAAGAGGCGTCGATACCACCGTCCAGTGACGGGGTAATCTTCAAAAGTTTGTGCGTGTACCGCAGTTCTGTACATGCTAATATTTTTTGTTAGGGAATTTCAGAGAGCGTTAAAGGCATTAGGACTATTGTTGCGTATGTGCGTGAGTGCATATGATACAGCACTGGGTGTGTCACAGCTCTTGCGGCTCACGTGTTCAAGCTCGACACACAGTAACGCCACTGCCCAACTCGGCGCCCACTAATTGAAACCAAAGGGTACTCTCATAAATAAGAAATTGTTAAATTATTTAGAGAGAATACATGGATCTGAGAGTGTGTTACATGCATCCTGTAGAAACAAGAAATGTTTGTGACTAAGAATGTGCAAGCCACAAATGCCATGTCATTGCCGTTTTAAGTTATAAGCTTTCATGATTGGAAAGATGAACATATAATACAAACATGGATGTACACAAGTCGAAATACAGTAAACTCTTACTGGTCGGAAGTTCAAGGTAGCCAGCGAGCAAAGGGGTAGGACAGGGAAGCGACGGTGAGGAGGAGGGGGATTGAGTACAGATTGAGTAAGATCGGTGAAGAGGGAGAGGAAATATAAAAAAATGGCCAATAGAATCAGTACAGAGAGAAAGAGGAAAACATGCTAAGACCGACATACAGACAAAGAAATTTATTGGGTCCTGAGAATTGCTGCTCCTTTAGAGCAACGTCGCGGGCCGCTCCCACGTAGAAAAGGGGAGGCCTAGCCTCACCGCCGCGTCGTGGGCTCTCTGGACAGACCGTAGTTGTGGTAGCAACTCTGAACTTCGTAAGGCAGACTCCTAATCTTCTTCTGTGAGCCGACTTGGGCCCCGTAACGAGGGGCACTGCCAGAGCATATGTGCTAAGTCACTAGCCTCACCACAATCAGGACAGGTAGAGTCAAAAGCCTCTGAGGAGACTATGCTGAGGAAAAATAGGCTTGAATAGGACCTGGTCTGGAGCATTCTGAACATGATGGCTTGATGTCTTGACAACTTGCTGTGTGGTGGAGCAAATGACCGCCTACTCAACTGGTAGTGTTTAGCCACTTCACTGAATGTAAGTGAAGTGTCCCTAAACATCTCTCTGCCAACCTGCTGACCTACGTCCTCCCCAGTGCAGAGGGTTAGTGCGCGCGCCTGGGAATGAGCAGTGTCATTCAGGTTTACTTGAGAGTCCAGTAGGGGTTTGAAACGTGCAGGAAACCAGGTAATGATATGTGGAGAATGCGTCCTATTTTCAAGTAGTTTAAATAATTCAGTACAGACAGAACCAGAGGCGAAAGCCTTGACCGCTGACCTTGAGTCGGTGAAGATTTGCGATCTACTATTATCCAAAAGGGCGAGGGCTACAGCAAACTGTACGGTTCTTGAGGAGTAGAGTCCCTAACTGACGCAGGATTGATAATAGAGCCCATATGATTGCACGGAAATAACAGAAAACCTAGCTGAGCGACCGTACTGAGCGGAATCGCAAAACAAACTGAATGAGGATCGTTCCTGATGTTCTTCAGAAGTGTGATATGGCCCTAGCCCGGCGCCTTCCTACGTTGTGCTGAGGATGACGTTTCGCGGTAAACGGAGAGACCTGGATGGCAGTACGCTGTTCATCTGGTAGTTGAAGACGGTGATCCTCTACGAGCACCGGACTGAGGCCTAAGATAGACAGAATCTTCCTACCAGCCGGCGTAGACGACAGGCGCATTAGCTGTGCATTCTCTTGAGCTTCAATGATCTCATCTAGGGTGTTATGAACTCCTAGCTGCATAAGCCGTTCAGTGCTTGTTCGCACGCGGATTCCCAACACCCTCTTTACGCTTTTTCTGATCAGTTTCCAGCTTCTTTTTTTCGAATCCATACCAAGAGTGCATGGCAGCAACGTAAGT
The DNA here is from genome assembly GCF_013339725.1 of Rhipicephalus microplus. Lineage (NCBI taxonomy): Eukaryota > Metazoa > Arthropoda > Arachnida > Ixodida > Ixodidae > Rhipicephalus > Rhipicephalus microplus. The sequence goes on from NC_051168.1 coordinate 172,486,234, forward strand.
TATGTGGCTCATGAGGAATGCATGAAAGAGCCTCAGTAGACTGTCTTCTCTGGGTCCCCCCCCCCCTTCTGTTCGAAATCCTATTAATCAATCTGATCATGTTCTCGGTCTTGGTTGAAATTTTAGCGATGGTTTGTCCGTTGTACCTGTGCGACTCTATAATCATGCTCAGCACTCTAATAGCGTCCACTCTCGGAACGGGGCGCCACTTCCGGTGGGAAGTACGATGTCTACCTCTGATAAAGTCTTCCAGTTTTTTGGCCTGGCTCCTTTTCTATCGGGCCTGTATAGGAGCAGCTCCGATTTACTCGAGGAGCACCTCAGCCCTGTGCCAGCAAGGAAGAGATCTGTCTGATCGATGGCTTCCTGGAGTGCAGTCTCGACTTCCCCTTCGCTACCTCCGGGACACCACATGGTAATATCATCAGCGTAAAGTGTATGGTTGATGCACTTCACGTTAGATAACAGTGTAGACAGCTTGCATATAGCGATGTTAAAGAGAAGCGGAGATATCACAGCTCTTTGCGGCATGCCTTTAGGGCCCAGTGCTATGGGAGAGGACTTGAGGTCTCCGATATTGAGCTTGGCCTTCCTGGATTCGAGAAAGGAGCTGACGTATCTGTGGAAGGCTTCGCCTAGTCCAAGGTCTGAAATGGAGTTTAAGATGTGCGCGTGAGAGATGTTGTCAAACGCTTTTACCAGGTCAAGACCAAGGATGCCTCTTACGTCCCTTGTGTTCACGTCTATGATTTGATGTTTGAGCAGCTTCATTGTGTCCTTTGCGGACAAAAACGGACGAAACCCAACCATGTTGTAAGGAAAAAGATCTTTCTTCTCGTACTTAGAGACACGGTTGTAAATGACGTGCTCCGCCACCTTGCCGACACAGGACGTTAGCGATATCTGCCTTAGATTGCCTAAACCTGGAGGTCACCTTGGCTTGGGAATGAAGACAACCGATGCCATTTTCCAAGAGTCTGGGACAGAACCTTCTCTCCATGTGCGATTTATCTCATCGGTAAGGAAATTGATGGATTCGTCTTCCAGGTTCCTGAGGGCCTTGTTCGAGATGCCACCCTGGCCCCGGAGCCGATCGTCCATTAAGGTTTTGAAGAACTTCCCAAACGTCACTGGTGGTAAAGGGCTCTCCGAGCTTATTGCAAGGGGGTCCAGTGTAAGACGGATAGTCTGAACAGCTTGAGGAGCCAATGGGTAAATATCTGTGAGCCAAACTCTCCAGTATAGCGTCTTCAGTATCACACTGTCTTGCGGCATGTATCAGTTTATCAATGGCTTGCCTTTGATTACTCTTGAAATTCGACTCGTGCAAAAGGTGCTTTAGCAAATTATATTTCGCTCCTATTCTCATTTGGTCATCAACAGAACTGCACACCTCATCCCACTGCTGCCTAGAGAGGGTCTGGCAGTGGTCCTTGATGGTTTGGTTAAGTTCTGCAATTTTCTTGCGGAGCCGACGATTGAGCCTCTGCCCCTTCCACCTATTCAGTAACGATTTCTTGGCCTCTAGGAGGTGCGCAAGGTGGCTGTCCATCCTATCCATTTCCAAATCTGTGTGTATCTTTTTTGTCGTCTCACCAACGTATCCCTTGAGCTGTTTGGCTCATTGATCCAGGCTGGGGGTTGAGTCTTCAGCTTGCGCGCGTTCTTTTCTAATATGACGAAAGTAATCCCAATCTGTGAAACTAAACTCTCTTACGGGTTTGCCCTTTACTCTGATATGGGTAGCTAAGACATTATGGTCCCTACCCAGATCCGCGTGCAGGTTGTGCCAAGTAGCAGATTCAACATTTTTAACAAAGGTAAGATCCGGCGTGGTGTCCCTCGTGCAGAAGTTACCCATCCTGGTCGGAAATGCTGGGTCCGTGGCCAGGGTGAGGTTCAAGTTCACCGCTGCTTGCCACAAATCCTCGCCTTTACGGGATGACCGCAGATAACCCCAACCCTGATGAGGAGCGTTGAAATCACCCGCCGCCACATGCGGGGAGATACCGGCCCTGGTGGCAGCCGTACTCAAGAGCGCCGCAAACCTTTGTTTCGAGTCATTTGGTGAACTGTAAATATGCAGGATGAAAATGCTACTCTTTAAATGACCCCCCCCCCCGGAATAATTTCGATCAATGAGTGTTCCACTTTACTACTGTTCATAGAATGATCATGGGAGATATAGGTGTATCCCTTAGATACGAGCGTGAAAATGCCCCTTCGTCCGTCTCCGTAAAGAGCGTGAGATGTGTAACCCGGCAGATTGACAGAATCCGAAAGCGTCTCCTGAAGCAAAATGACGTGCGGCTTTTCAGAGTGAGAACGAATGAACTGCTGAAGAACTGCCTTCTTGCGGGTAAACCCCCAGCTGTTCCACTGCCAAATCGTGAACTCTTTAGGCGGACGCGCCATGGTTAGATTCGAAAGATAAGTGCCTGCGTTCGAGCGCGTTGACTTTAGCGTCCAACGCACAGAAGCTAGCGTCCAACGTGTTGACCTTGGCATCCAGTGCGCTGAACTTGTCCGCCAAGGTATCGACCTTAACATGAACCAATGCAACTGTTTGGCTAAGTGACTGGAAGCTGTCTCTATGCTAAGAGAAAAATATGTAGAAAGAAAGAACAGGACAAAAATTCAGATGCAAAGATAAAGGGAGAGATAAAAATGTACAAAAAAGATGGGAAAAGACAACACCCATGGTCATGTCAAGAGTGGAATAGAAGGAATAGGAAACAGATGCAATGGGAAAGGTGTATGCAAGCCAGGAACCGCTTGGTGCACACCGGCTCCCCAGTGACCCAGCCTTGCGCTGCTCTAGCTTTTTGCCTTGCTTTAGACCGGTTCTTTTTGGGTTTTGCGGCATGCAACTGCTATCAACCACACGCATTTATCTGAACGAGTGAAAAAGTGAATGGTTGCGTTCGGTGAACACGACAGCATCGGCCTCGCTCTACCGATAAGAACAGCTGATGTTTTGACGACTAGCCGCAGTGACAGAGCAGTCGCGACAAGTTCAGCATTTCAGCATAGATGTTAACTTGTTAAGCTCTAGGTTTGCCATTTGTCATAGATACATAGCTATGATCATTGCCAACAGGCACTTATTCAGCCATCACTGCAGCACTTTATATAAATGCTTAACAAGAGGTGCGGAAATGGGTGGCCCTAAAAGGGTGTTTGCTGCCCGTGTGTTGCTTTGGTAATTTTTAGTGGATCAGTGAAGTAAAAATTTGGATTAGCTGAATTTCTGTGGCATATACATGCTATGAGAACAGCAGAGCTGCTATGCTCGAAGTTTGCCGTGTGTCGTGGATGGAAAATTATCATCATCATAAACTAGCACTCGCTCTGTTACCCCCCAACCATTTGATACCGATGGTCAACTACTGAAACGGACAGCCCATATAGCCACGTATGATATGGTATACAAAGTGCCAGAACAAAAAAAAAGGTGAAAAAGTAAAAGCCTACCCAGGGCCAGCTCTCACCAGCTCTGCTGTGACACAGCCTTGAGTGACTTGGTGCAAGCTGTGCTAATCTTTTCCATATTACACGCGTGCATTTGGGCGGCATTTCTTTGAGGATCAGATGTGATGTTCGACCGCTGTAAATAAATTTCTGCTGGCACAGCATCGAGACGTTTTCGACGTATCTCATAATGAAGAAAATCACCTCATTTAATTTTTCACCACAATGATATTACTTGTTTTTACATCCATATCGTCCAGACGTTCTGCCTGCACTTATCATGCAAGAGCAAGCCTTTTTTAATATATCTTGCCTCAGAAATTGATTTTGCATCCAAAAAAAGTAAGTTGCCGATTTTACTGTCTTGATGACATACAGGTTTAACTGTTTTCTTTAAACTGACGCTCGTACAAACCAGAGTTTACTGCAACAGATCTCATGCACCACTGCTTCACTCATTCTTTTTTTTATTGCTATTGGAGCTCAGTACATTAGCACAGGCACTGTAGTATATCACGACAGCTTGATGGGATTCGTGTTGCAGAAGTTCAGGCGTTGATGCGGTTGGTTGTGAGCAAGACGTCGTGACTGGTACAAATAATAAAAAATTGACCCGAATCTACATGTTACACTGTAAATGTAGTCGAAAGACGAGCCTTGCGTCTGGAGAGAGTGAACAAAACGTTTATTTGATGTTCTGCACAAGAAAATTGGTAAATGGTATGCTGCAGCAGCTGCGTTAGAGTGCCTCGAGCGTATGGCGAGGGGGGGGGGGGTAGTGGTTATTTTTGTGGGAAGTAAGAGAAAAGTGCAACCCTGAACTGTCTCTCACTGGGGTGGACACCTCAGCAGTAGTGCACGGGGTAGGAGGGAACGGGATCAATGGAAGGTGAGAGAAAAAAAGAAAAAAAGAGTTATATGCGATGCCAGAGCCCGCAGCCGTCGAGAAAGTCAAGCAGTGCAGAAAGAGCCCGTTTCATTTCGTCACGATGGCAGTTGGGGAAAAGGAGGTTGTCCGTGGAAGCCCGTGGGAGTCCAATGTTTCTGTATGTTGAAAGTATTGCGGTTTGAACCCGCGTTGTGGGCCTGACAGTGAAGCAGGAGATGCTCCAATGTCTCATTGTCGCCGCAGTCATAGCAGGCGGGACTGCCGTGACCCCGTGAGGCGGTGCATCCGTTCAGCGGCATGGTGGCAGCCAATGCGGAGACGAAGGAGAAGACTCCGGTCCGCTCAGGAGAGTCCACGAAGTGGAAGCCGTCGTGGTGGCTAGCCGGCTGCCACGCGAGGGTCGGGGGGACTCTCGCGTATGCGGCGGGCTATGATGAGTCTGCCGACGTCGGCGACAGAGACAAAATCAGTAATCGGATTGCTGGCGTCGTGAGCGGCCTTGGCAGCGCGGTCGGCGTACTCATTGCCAGGTATGCCCACATGAGAGGGAACCCAATGTAGGGAGAGTTCGCAACCAAGCTGCTGGACCGCATGGAGCTTTAGGGCGAGTCTCTGAGCTAGTAGTGTGCCCTCGTGTTCGCGGGAGATGGAGTCAAGGGCCACGCGAGAGTCACATACGATGGCAGCAGAGCGAACTGTCTCAATGTCCTGAAGAAGATCGGCAGCGAGATTTATGGCGGCCTTTTCAGCGACCATCGACGAAACGATCGTGGGGAGGCGGCGCTTCCGGACTGCACAAGTAGATGCAGCAATGCACGCAGCAGCTGCAGAGCCATCTTCAAGGACGGAGCCGTCAACGTAAACAACGAGGCAGTGCAGCGTAGGCGATGAGCGCATCTAGGCGGTAGGTGTTCTGTGTCTATAGGCACGTTAGACACAAGTGCCGTCTGGCAGTTATCTTCGAAAACAGAGGCGCGCAGCCCGCGGAGAAAGATGCGCGCCAGTCTCGGAGGTGATAAGGTGTAGAACGCAAAGCGACGGAAAGTAGCGACGGGCAGGTGCCACAACCTTGACGTCGTAGCAAAGCGTTGGAAACACGTTTTTGAGCATCGCGTTGCACTGTCAGCGCAGCGCAATTAAGCGCTACATTCCTTATAGTTACTTGTGTGTGCCTCTTCTAGTATAAAGGCAGACATAGAAAACATCTAAGCGTTGTTGTGACGCCTCAAATATGCGCAATAATTGCTTTTTAATTGACATTCGCACAACTATGAACGCTAAACCTTGAGCAATATTGGTGGGCGCTGCGGATGGGGTTGGCCGTTTGGCGCCGTCTGAGGTGTCGTTAGGGTGGAAAAGCAGACAAATTTACAATCAGACCGACCAAAAATTTTTTCGTCGAAGGTCCCCGAGAAAGACTATCGTCTATCTCGGACAAAGGGGAGCTGGGAAAAGCCATTCAGGCCGCACCAGGAGAAGCCGAGGTGAAAAAAAGCGGCGAGAAGGAGCCAGAACTCGTCGAGACCCTCTCACCGCTTGGAAAAAGCCGGCGCCACGCGCCGACACACCCGTGCAAGCACCAAAACGTGTCCAGGTGCAAAAAAAAAGAAAGAGGAGGCTCGCCCCTCACCTTCTAAACAGGCAGCGCAACCTGTGCCCCCTCTCCCTGCAGTGGCGAAAAGGCGCCTCCCGCCCAAGGAGGTTATACTAAAACTTCTGGAGTGGCGGAGGGGCGCCGTAGCTGAAGCTTACCGCCGCCATATTGCCCAGGGCAGAAAGCGGATGGGCGCATTGTAGCGTACATGGCTTTCGCGTTGTTCTAGTGCCAGTAATGTTGCGCGTGATGCCTCTGATTGAACATGATGGTTTTGAACACGTCAGTGGTGACTTTAAAAAACGACGATGGTGGACTCTTGGGTGGCATTTGGCAGCGCGAATCATGTGAAGCGGACACCGGGTACAACTTTTGATGTGCACGTAGACACGCTTCGCCCGCTCACTTTTGCTCGCATATTTTCATGACAACAACTGAATTCGTGACTACATATACTTCCTCTTTACGTCCGGGTGCACAGAGATACTTTGAATAAATTTTTTGTACATTTCAGGGTTCCGAAGACGTCGTAATGCGCGGCACATGAGAGTGTGCTATGAGAGGAAAAGGTTAAGCGCCAAAAAAAAAAAAACAAATAATGACGAATGATGTTTAGTACACATTTTGAAGCATGCTGCTTCGATGAGACAAGGTAAATAGCGAGACGACGGACTTATAAAATTACTAGCGTGTTTGCATCGTTTCCATGCGCACTTACGAAAGCCAGTACGCGAGTGTGCCCAACAAAAGTGAGCGCTTCGCTTTCGAAAGGTAGCTAATGTAGCACCGGCTCTGCATTTCTGGGATTTGGAGCTTCTTATATTTGCATAAGTACTACGCTCCCAGCCTCAAAATTTCTGATATGTTGCGATATGCTTCTCTTTATGCAGGAGAAAAAGGAAACGAGCTCCATTGAAAATTCAGGGAAGTACACTTTCGCCTAAAGCTCCTCTCATTGATGGAGCTGTCGAAATCCCGCCACCCCTGAACTTCACCCACAAAAGAATTGTACAGGCAAAAAACAAAAAATAAAAAAATCACAGACAAGGTACAATTAACAGCTGAAAAAGAAGGGTACGACATCGTACGCATGTACCTGGGGCCTTTTAAAATGCATTGATGATTCTCGGAATTTCTTCGACCAGATTATGGAGCAGAACGTATCATCAGAGGGACGATTGCAAGTTTTCCAAGCATTGTTTTCCCTGTATATCCAGGAGCTTCACAAACGAGTACGTGAAAAAGTGAAAGACACTCCCCCCCCCCCCCCCCCCCCTAATAAACAGAGTTTGCACACACGTCGCACTGTTGTTCGCCAAGGGCTTATGGTTGCGCGTGAGTGAAACTTATACGTTCCTTGCATCTCCTAACTGGTCATTTCTGCTGTGAGGCAACTGTGTAAGCATATATTGCGAATTGATATCCTTCAGTACAAATTTTTTTTTTTTACAGTGACAATTGTTATGAGGTCAGAACACAGGTCCTTTGCGACGCCGTAGTTGTCCGCCGCCGCCCCTAACCAGTATAGAACAAAAAAAAAAACTCGGTAAATAAAGAACATCAATAACACAATGAAATTCCAACCCAGGTCCTCTGCGTGCCTCCAGTATTCTATCACTGAACCACGCCAGTGCTTGCAACTGTTTCTAAACTGGCCATAGGCAGACTTGATGTCGGGAAAGGAATAAGAAAGCGTTTTATAACGTCGAAGAGACAGCAAAGTGTCACACAATACGAATTGCTCAACGACTGGGTCGTCTAATGCTCCAACTCATTGGAAAACTTGTTCTTTACCACCCTTCAACTGTGCCGCATGCCCACTTCACGCATATTTCTTCATCGTCATCAGCCACTGCTTAAAAAAATCTGCACAAACTTTCCAACAAGTGTGTAGCGGATACCGCGTACGCTTCTCCAAAGAACGACGAACGATAGCATAGTGAATGCTGGCCTACTACACAGAGTGTATTAATATTTAAGGCGCTGTGGGTACACAGCAGTGTGCTTGTAGCATCCCAAAGAGTGTTTAGAAGGTGTTCTGAAAGACCGCTTTTCTAGCTGTAGGTGCGACTGTGCTGCGCGTTCCGTGCATGCCTGGCTTTTTTTTTAACACGCCTAAAACGCTAAGTGTCAAAGAAAAATTAAAGCATATATGCATTAGAGTCACTCCCACGTTCCCTCGCTGCCTAAGAATAATAAACCGGTGCTTTAGTAGCTATAACGAAACGCACGGCTGCCAGCGACCACAGCATTACGGCGCTACAAGGCAGCCGCCACCGCCTTCTGCCCTGAGCAACATGGCCGCCGCGGCTTCACTTCGATACATTGGCGGCTATGCGGGACCGCCACTCCAGAAGTTTTAGTATAACCTCCTTGCTCCCGCCCCAGTTGTCAAGGGGCGAGGGAGGTCACCTCGTCGTCGCAAGCGCGGTGGCAGCCGAGCACGGGCAGCGGTGGCCGCGAGGGAAAGGTCAACGTCCGCGTCCGATTCTAGCCGTTCGGAGTGCGCCTCGCCCGAGCACAAGCGCCACGCAGCAACCGCAGTGGTGGACGACGATTCGTCGTCATCTACCGTAGGTGTTCTGTGATCTACCACTGTGGAAGACTCGGAGATGGACGCAGGGAGCCCGACTCCGTGCGACCTCTGCAAGTTGGTCGCGTGCGACTGTTCCGAACTTTCGGACACGTGGTACCCGTCCACACCGGTCTCTCCCGTCGCGGGAGAGTCCGTAGCTTAGCTCGCGATTGGCATACCGCCGTTCCCTTCCCTTCGCCCTTCTGTTCGCCTCTTTCGCGCAACTCGCGCACTTTTTCTAATCTCTAACTATGGCTTTTCTTTCTCCTACTATCGCTTCCTTCAACTGTCGCGGCCTCTCTCGCGCCGCGAAACAGAACGCAGTCATCGAGCTAGTTCGTGCTAGAAAGGTAGATATCCTCGTACTACAGGAGACTTACGTCCATCGACTCAGTCAGATCACGTCCTTTGACGCGACGTTTGGCACCAGGTCCTACTGGGGTTTTGGCGCGAGTGGTTCGCGGGGCGTGGCTATCATTTTGATGCCGCGCTTCACGGGTTCCGTGCTGCGCTACTTCAGGGACACTGATGGCCGTATAATGTGGATGGATCTCGATTCTGGCATTCGCATCGTAAACGTGTGTGCTCCAAACGACTTCCGCTCACAGAAAGATTTCTTTGCCGCATTAGATAACCACCTAGTCGGCCCCTCTCGAGTCGTACTGGTGGGGGATTTCAATTGCGTGCTAGATCGCATTGACCGTCGAACTTTCAGCGGCACCCCTCCAAAATGGACAGGTAGGCGTGGCGAAGTCGTACTGCGTGAGCTAGTTGACGAGCTGGGGCTGATCGATGCTTGGCGCGCTCTTCGGCCGGCCCCATCAGGAATGACTTGGACTGGCAGGAGCGCGCGGAGCAGGATCGACCGCTTTTACGTCTCGCCGTCACTGGCTCCCACTTAGCATTCCTCGTGGTTAGTCTCCTCGACTTTAAGCGACCATTGCCTCCTTATTTTAAGGCTCGCCGGTACAGACATTGCAGCTCAGGGTAAGCGGCCGTGGCGCCTTAACGCCCTTAACGGCTCTTAAAGGACAGAGAAATACTCGTCGACGTGGCGCGTTTAATACAGCGCAAGGTACACGCAACACCACAGCTAGACGGCGACAAGTGGGACGAAGTGTAGGCAGACGCCGCGGAATGCTTTTGGTTGGACTCGCTTGCTGGATTCCGTGCCGACCAGTTGTGCGCGCGCGCTCTCGCGCGCCCTTGCGATCTCCGGCGTCAGCCTAGCTCTGGCCGACTGAGCTCGCCCTACGCCATTTCCTGACGCCGACGACCTTCGACGACAGTGTAGCTCTGACCGACTGTACTTGCTCTACGCCATCTACCGACGCCGACAAGAGCTCTCGCAAGTGCGCCCTGTCCTCGGACTCCAGTGACCGTGCTACCATCTTTCCTATCTCTTCTATCCCCTCAGGTTGTTGTCGCTCGCTTTGGCTTACCACCTCACGTCTCTTCCTCTCTTCTTCTTCTTCCTTTTTCTACACCTTTACTCCTACCCTTTTTTATCCCTCCTCACCCCCATCACTTGTGAGCTACTGTTGAGGTGTCGCTCACTGAAGCAGACAGTTACGGGGCTCACTTTTCTCTTCCTTTATCTCTTAAGAATCACTTCTCGTGGGGCAAGCGCCATGAAGCTGATAAAGCATCAGATCATCGACCGGAGCACAGGAGATACCAGAGCCATTCTTGGATTAGACCTGGAGAAGGCTTTCAACAACGTTTCTCACGAATTCATTCTCCAGTCTATTGCCAGCCTAGGGCTAGGGAAGAGGGTCTACGACTTCGTGAAATCCTTTCTTTACCAGAGAACTACCAAGCTCAAGATCGAAGGGTACTTCTCACGAGAGATCAACCTCGGTTCACGCGGCACGCCTCAGGGCTCAGTTATTTCACCAACACTATTTAACATCGTGATGATCGGGCTCTCCAAGGAACTCGCGAAGATTCAAGGAATCAATCATACCATCTACGCAGATGATATAACCATCTGGTGCAGCGGCGGGAGCGACGGTCAAGTTGAGGAAGCCATGCAGCACGCAATTGACGTGACCGAACGTTTCCTCTGTCCCACCGGTCTCAAGTGCTCCCCATCGAAATCTGAACTTCTGCTCTACAAGAAAAGACCCCGAGGCGGCGGCCACCGTGACTGGAAACCTGCGTCTCAGAGTGAAATACGGCTTTTCACTAGTGATGGGTCTCCAGTGCCAAGAGTGGATTCGCTCCGAATATTGGGAATGTATATCGAGTCCAACGGCGCTAACGGAGCTGCACTGAGACAGATAACTACCAAGACGGAAAGTGCTCTCGGCCTCATCCGGAGGATCACCAACAGACACCGCGGAATCAAGGAAGACAATCTCATCCGCATCATACATGCGTTTGTGCTCTGCCACCTTTCGTACTCGGCGGCCATGTATAATTGGGATGTTGCAGAAAGAAGTAAGCTCAATTCCCTCATAAGAAAGGTTTTCAAGCTCGCGCTCGGCTTCGGCTTGCCTGTAAGCACTGGCACTGAAAACCTTTTCAAGCTCGGTGTTCACAATACACTCGAAGAGATAATCGAGGCGCAAGAGCGCTCACAGCTGCTCAGGCTTTCCGGCACCAAATTGGGCCGCAAGATACTCGATGATTTGGGCCTCAATTCTATTGACCAGTGCCCCGATTCCATGCAGATTCCCAGAAACATCAGGTCTCAGCTGCGCATCGCACCTATTCCCCGCAATATGCACCCTGCGCACAACGTCGGTCGGCGTAGGGCCAGGGGTAGAGCTCTGCTCGAGCACGTCCGTAGCAACCCCACTGATGCAAGCTTTGTGGATGCTGCGCCATATGTCCAACAAGAGGCATTCGCTGTTTCCATCGTCGACTCAAATTCCAGGCTCACTTGCTCCGCCACAGTACGCACATCGAAGCCCGTGATAGCCGAACAGGTTGCAATCGCGCTGGCTATGCTAGATAGTCGCAGAGAGTCAATATACAGTGACTCCAAGGCGGCTATCAAAGCCTACGAAACCGGGATGGTAGCCCCTCAGGCCCTCCGCATTCTCCAAAGCGTCAAGAGTATCACGCCCCATTCTCTCACTTGGTTTCCCACTCACCTGGGGTCGATTGAGGGCCCAACCTCTAACCCGAACGAGGGCGCACACGAGGCCGCGCGAGGACTCACTGACCGCGCTGCCTCCACAGTCCCTCTGCCTCGCTGGGAACCCTTACTTACGTTCAACGAAATAACAAAGCACTTCTACCTGTCAAGAAGGGTATTCCCTCTTCCACACCCGGCCTAGTGCAGGGCGCAGGCAGTCACCCTAAGACTATTGCAAGCCAGTGCGTATCCTAACCCTGTGGTTCTTCATGCCATCTACCCTGAACGGTATTCAAGTGCGGATCGCCCCGCCTGTGGACTGTTAGCCACATTCAATCATGTGTTGTGGGAATGTGAAGCCATTGGCCCCGCCCTCAGCGAGGACAAGTGGGCTGCGCTCTTACGCAGCCCCGAATTTAAGGATCAAACCCTGGCCGTCCAGAGTGCCCGTGAACGGGCCGCCAAGCTCGGCTTGACGGTCCCAACGTGGGATTAGCCGGGTGGCGCGGGGTCTTCCCTGCGTCTTCTCAGGACAAAAATAAAGTTTTAATCAATCAATCAAGCGCCGAGCGCGGAAGGAACGCGCGGAGATCAGGATTATCTCCGGTGTGATCCTCCTGCTGTCTCGGCCGGAGTCCACCGGCCCTGGCATTGCGTCCGCGCTGGCTACGCTTCGTGAAGAGTTAAGAGTAGCACTCCAGCGACGCTGGGATGGCCTCAAGGCCGTCGCTCGCGCTGAGAGATGGGAAATGGAGGCATGGTGTAGTCGAACCATTTTGCGGCGACACCTAGCTAGGAAACACACGCCTCTGACGTCCCTCGTCGATTTAGAGACAGGTAGCCTAGTGGAAACGCCGGACGGGGTACTTGAGGTGGCAAAGCAATTCTACGAGAACCTTTACGCTGAGCCAACTCCGCCCTCGGCCGACTTTCCGTTCGTAAAAAACGATCAGGTATTCGAGCTCTGCGACTCCCCCATCGTGGAGGAGGAGCTTCCCGCGGCCTTAGTGGCTATGAAGCGTAATCGTAGCCCGGACACCGACGGTTTGACGGTGGAATTTTACGTCAAACTATGGGAAGTGCTCGGGAATCCCCTCACCGCTCTGGGGAATAGGCTGCTGCGTGAAGGGACGCTGTCAACGACTCAGAGGAATGGGCTGATCACTCTTCTTTGTAAGGACGAGTCGAGACGCACCGACAATCGGGCGTGGCGCCCCATCACACTACTCAACTGCGACTACAAGCTCATAGCCAAATGCCTGTCTGTTAGGCTCACCCCAGTACTTAGTACTGTTTTGGGACCATACAAGGCAGGCTGCGTTAAAGGACGATCCTGCCACTTACCCGGCTTCGCGATTAGAGACTTGATTGAATGGGCGAATGCACGGGGCATCCCGGGTATTATATGCTCATTCGATCAGGAAAAGGCGTTCGACAGAATAAGCCATCACTTCATCTTCCAAGTTTTAAACGAGGCAGGATTTAGTGACAGGTTCGTTAGCATGATTAGAGCTCTGTATTCTCGGCCGCCGTCTGCTGTCATCATACAGCATCGCGTCTCGGAGTCGTTCGACGTGTGCAGGGCGGTCAGGCAGGGCGACCCGCTCTCGCCTGCCCTGTACGTGCTCGCGTTCGAACCGCTTCTGCAGCGACTGTCTAGCGACAGCCGACTTTGTCAGTTTCCCCTTCCACCGGGCGCCCCGCCTGTCGCGCTGTTTGCCTATGCGCCGGACGACTTGTCTATCGTAGTCCAAAATGAGGCAACCGTTTGCACCGTCTTGGAAGTTTTAGACAAGTACTGCGAGGCGAGCGGCGCACGCGTTAATCGGTCGAAAAGTGCAGTAATGTACCTAAACTCAGCTCTAAGTAGCGCGCAGCCCGTACGTGGCTTACCCGTGAAGGCACAAGGCTGCGCATCCTAGGTTTCCACTTCGAACCGGGAGGCCTGACTTCTGAAAACTGGCGGATAGCGGAAGACAAGCTTGAAGCCAGAATCAAGGAGTTAGGCAAACTCTCTTGTCCGCTGACTGCAAGGGTAACGATCACAAGATCGTTGCTCTTCTCGATTTTAACTTACGTGGCTAGTGTTATGCCGGTCGCAGGTATAACCAAGAATCGCTTGGAAAAGACTCTCTTTGATTTTCTATGGAGCGGTTTATGTGTTTACGTGGGGTGCCCGGTCCTGAAGCTGCCCAGAGATTGGGGAGGACTCGGAGTCCCTGACCTGAGGCTCATGGCCAGGGCGCTTCCCGTCAGATGGACCCGTGTGGCGTCAAACTCGGACATGACACTCACTCGAAGCTTCGCGTCGTTCTTCTTTAGCACGCGCTTACGGCAGTTCTCGGCGGGCGCCCTCTCTCACTGCGTGCCCCGTGCGGGAACCCCGTCAGTTTTTTACGCGAGCGCGGCTAGGACACTCGCGGAGATTCAGCACGTCGATCCAGAGTGTGACGTAGTTGAGGTGCAACTCCAAGATTTAGTCGGCCTCATAATCCCGTCCTCCACCCGAGCGCTACAAGGTGTTTGACCTGTCCCGGCACAAGCCGAACTGGCATCTCATCACTGCCAGCTTTCTCGACGCCAAGCGTGCTTCGTTTATGTACCGCCTGGCAAGGGGGTGTCTGCCAATAATGTACAGACCCTACACACCAAACATCCAGCGAAGTGTTTGTCCATTCTGTCCATAGTCGAGAGGACGCGGTTCACATCTTTCACGAGTGCGCCCTTCCAAAAGCCCTACTCCGAAAGATAGCCGACTTATTTCAGCTCCCGGGAGTTCCATATCGCACGGTCCGTTATTTAAATCCACTCCCGTTTCACGCGGTCAGCCAGTTCGTGCTTCTTCTCGTCGAGTGCCTATACCAAGTTTGGTTGGCACGATGCGATGCCGTTTACTAGGGGAGACTGCCGGGCCTTCACGAAGTGCTTGCAAAAGTGCGGAAGGAGGTCTGGTTTCATATCTTTCGTGAGCGGCATCGCCTGGGCGTGAAGAAGTTTCTCGAAACCTGGCACCGACTGGCAGTGATCTATAGTGAGTCTAAAGGGCAACTAACCATCCAGCTATGATGGCGGAACATCTTGCAGCACGATTTGGCGAGGCATCACTCGGCTGTATGCCTTGTTTAAGTCCAACAGCGCGTTCATTCCGCGCTAGGACAAGCGACCACGCCTGGCTATTTGTTTACATTCTGCTCGGCAGCGCCTTCCTCCTCTCTTCTCCAGGAGAAAGCGTTTTCCTTCAAAAATCGCGCCCTTCCGAGGGTGCTTTCTCCTCCTCTCCCGCTCTTCTTCTTCTTCGAGAGAAAGCATACACTCTTTCCCCTCCGAGCTAAACCTTCTGTGGCTAAACCACAGAACACCTACCAGTTTCCCTCGCTAGCCCCGCCGCCGGCGTGTGTATTCGGGTCTGTAGCGCGCGCGACTGCTGCGACGCGCGCGCCATTCAAACCGCTCGCTGGCAGGCAGCCAGCGGGCACAAGCCCGCTACGTGTTTCTCGCGCGCGCCGATCGTCTTCGGCGCGCCGCAGGGCGTAGCGCAACCGCTCGCTTTGAGCGGGGACCACGGGGGTCTTCGACCTCCGGTCACTAAGGATTGGCCACATCTCCGAGTGCCCTGACCTCGTCAGCGGCACTAAAGAGTGGCCCCCTTGCCTGGGAAAGGTACCGGCCATCTCGCGGCGTGGGGCCGCGAGATATGTCGCGTCCGCACGGTGCTTTGCGCGCCGCGTGGATGCGGCACCCTTGTCCGGGTAGGGCCGTTCAACCAAAACAAACCAAAAAAAGACCCGTCCCCTACCCAAGGGCGGGACCCTTGCCGGGTTGAACGTAACTGGATGATGAAGGGTTGATGAGTGACATGTACTCTGGGACGCGGCGCTTTCGGGTGCCAACTCCCCTACCTTTCTGACAACGGTAAGACTATCGTCTTTAAAAATGGGTTTGAGCCAGAGCCTTTCAGTCAGGTGTTTTGCCACAGAATAGTGGCAGCGCTAGAAACTGTTTACATCGACTGCGCAGAAGCAATCAAAGAGAGGGTAAAAGGTGACAAGAGGTTTGCAGTACAGACGTTCCCAGGACGCAATGCTGGAAGCAGTCATGAGGCAAGCGAATGCAAAACTCAAAACTACAGCTGATAGGACGAAACCTCGTGATAATTTCAGGTGGTTTAAACGATGTCTTGAATGAAGATACAGCACGACTAGCAACCACACTGGCGAAAGGCGTCGATGACATGCACGCCACTTCTCCTCAGGTACAGGTAGTGATATGCACGATACCAGAGGTACCGGTACGTGATAGCAACCTGCAAAGAGCGGTGGTCAACGCAAATTAAAAGATATGGCGGATGAGCTGAGAAAAAGGCTTTGAGGTGGTGGAAATAAACAGAGAGGTGCATAGGTGGGGTGGTTTTCAACGAGACAGAATTCACTTCGATGAGTGGCTAGGCCATGAGGTGGGTTGGGGGCTTGCAGGACGTGCAGTAACTTTTTTGGGGGGCAAGCGGCCTCTTCGGGGTGCAGGATACCTAGTAACGAGGAAAACAACCAGGGAGACTCTTTGACAGGTGATATGGAGAGATACGATTCCAAAGTGGCACCAGTATCTAAGATAGGTAGAGTCCGGGGCAGAAATAGACGTAGCCACGAGTGCCGAGCCAATTCAGACATAGGGTATATTAACATGCAGGCTGGTAGGAACAGGCTGAAGGGGAAGAAATAGAAGAACAGCTAAGGTAGGAGAGGCTGATGGTATACGGTTTGGTAGAAACACATCTTAGGGACATAGAACAACCTCCAAACAATCCGGACTACGCGTGGGAATACTGTAATAGAACAGAAGGCCGCAGAAAGGGGGTGGTACTGGGGCATTCATTCACAAAAGTACAGACTTTCAAAGGGTAAAGCACGAGTGCCAGGAACATTTATGGTTGAAAGGGAAATTGACAGGGCAAATGACACTCCTTGGTTTCGTGTACTTGTGGACGGGAGCAAAGGCCAGAGAGGAAAACCAGGCAATGGTAGAGTGTATATCAAATGACATTCAGGAGTTAAGAGGAGAGTGCGAGATAATTATACCATGAGATATGAAGGCACACATAGAAGATATAGATGGGTATACCGACCCGACAGGCAAAATGATCATGGATATGTGTGAAAGGCTTGATTCGGTCATTTGCAACAGTACCGAGAAGTGTGAAGGGGAGGTACGAAGGCTGCATGGGAGGTAGGAAGGCTGCAGACGACGATAGATTACGCACTGATGTCACATAGGATGTATGATAAGCTCAGGGGAATGCAAATAGATGAAGGTGGCTTCAGAAGTCTGGGTAGTGATCACAAACGTATCAAGCTAAGTTTTGGAAGAGCAGTGAAAGTGGGAAGGAGACAAGGATCAGCAACTACAGGAAAATTTTTATTCCGAAAGGCAAATTGAAATAGCCACTAAACAAATTGAGAAAGTAATCACTGAGTATAGTAAACAGTGTGGACATACACGAATCTAATTAGACTGTTTGAGCTAGAGCTTGCTAAGGCACGTGACAAGTCACCCCGGAAAAGAAGACACAAACCCAAAAGTTGGTGGGATGAGGAAGTTAAGAGAGCCATAGCAAAACGTCAGAAAGCCTCTTGGGAACACAGATATGCTAAGCAGCGGGGTGAACCGGCAGATGATGTTGAAAGAAAATGGGAAATATTTCCAAGCTGTAGAAGGGATGCATCAATTCTGATCAATGAAAAGATTAGAAGAAAGGGAGCTCAGTGGCTTGCAGAAGTACATAAAAGAGATAGAAAGGCGGCTGCGAAATTTTGGAACCATCTAAACTCCCTAGTAAAGGAGACGAGCCTAGAGCAGAGGTTTATAACTACAGCCCAAGGTGCTAGGCTACAAGGGGACAAAGCTATTGAATATATAAGAACAAGCGTGACAGAAAAGTTTCAACAAAGAAGTGCTTTATGCTCCACAATAGACAAGGATGAATCAAGTGGTGCAATGGCTCCATTTTCACAACAAGAGTGGGAAAGGGCTGAGAAAAGGGTTCCTAGTAGTACATCAACAGGCCCAGATGGCATTCCAATTAGGCTGATAAAGACATTAGGTCCGAAGTCTAAGCAGGCTTTGAGAGACGCAGTGAGCACTATAATAATCGATGGGGAAGTTCCCGATGGATGGAAACTTAGCAGGATGAGCATGATCTATAAAAGGAAAGGGGGACAAAGCTGACATAAACAACTACCGTCCTTTAACAGTGACATCAGTGGTCTACAGGCTGGCGATGCAGATTATAAAGGAAAGACTGCAGGCTTTGACAGAGGATGAGGGGGTGCTGGGGTAACTGTAGAATGGGTTTCGGAAACACAGGAGGTTGGAAGACAATCTTTTCTCACTGACGCAGTGCATCGAAATAGCAGAAAAGGAACACAGGCCCCTGTGGCTAGCATTTTCGGATATCAAGGGAGCGTACGATAGCGTGGTTCAAGAGGAATTGTGGGGAATACTGGACACACTAGGCGTGGAAGATGTAGTCACTAATCTTTTAAAGGATATCTATAAATGTAACAAGGTAGTTATAAAGTGGGAAAAACAGGTATCCAAGTCTGCAGAGGTAAAACGGGGGCTTAGGCAGGGGTGTCCTCTGTCGCCCTTATTATTCATGATGTACCTACAAGGATTAGAGGCCAAATTAGAGAAAAGTAAAATGGGCTTCAACCTCTCTTTCGTCAAACAAGGAAAACTCATTGAACAGGCGCCACCAGCATTCATGTACGCAGATGATATAGTTCTAATGGCCGACAACAAGGAAGATTTGCAGAGATAGGTGGACATCTGCGGTAATGAGGGAGATAGGTTAGATTTCAGATTCAGTAAGGAAACATCAGCAGTCATAGTTTTTAATGACAACGAAGGTAGTGAGCTTAGAATACAGGAGGTCACGCTAGAGATAACAGATAAATACAAATATCTGGGCGTATGGATAAGCAATGGGGCGGAGTACCTAAGGGAACATGAAACATACAAGACGACTAAAGGTAACAGGAATGCAGCGGTAATGAAAAATAGGGCACTGTGTAATTACAATAGGTATGATGTTGTGAGGGGAATATGGAAAGGGGTCATGGTTCCTGGTCTGACGTTCGGCTATGCAGTCTTGTGCATGAGATCAAAAGTTCAAGCAAGATTAGAAATTAAGCAACGTGGAATAGGTAGGCTTGCCTTAGGAGCTCACGGGAATACGCCAAAACAGGGAGTACAAGGTGATATGGGATGGACATCATTTGAGGGCAAGGAAGCTAGCAGCAAGATAAAATTTGTGAAGCGAATGAGAGAAATGGGGGAGGAGCGTTGGGCTAGGAAGGTTTTCAGTTACTTGTACATGAAGAATGTCGATACAAAATGGAGGAAGCGAACCAGAAAATTGACTGGTAAATACTTAGAAAACAGCAGGGGGCCAAACCAAAAAGAATTATCGGTTAAGAAGAAGGTGAAGGAAGCTGAGACCGACATGTGGATAATTGGCATGATTAATGAAGTCCGACTAGAGATCTATTGAACTTTTGAGCGGGAAATTGCCAAGGATCTATGATGATACTCGGGGTAGTTCTCTACTGTTTGAGGCCAGGACGGGAGTATTGCGAACCAAGACATATCGGGCCAAATACGAAGGGGTAGACACGGTATGCAGTGCGTGTGGAGAGGAAGAAGAAACTGCCGAACACTTGATAATGTTCTGTAAAGGGATTCACCCTATAGTTCAGGACGACGGTGTAGAGTTCTGCAAAGCAGTGGGGTTTAGAGACAGAGAGGGCGAAAATAGACTTTAAGGGGGTAGAATTAACTAGAAGGGGGTTATGTGATTGGTGGCTAAAGTCAAGGTATGAGTGAAAATTAAACCCTTCAGTGCAAAGTACGAATCCTCAACCTGACTATTTAAAGGGAAAAAATAAATCTAGTTTTTGGTTCATTAAGTATTACGGCTTGGTGGCACTAGCCACCGCCTGATCTAAAGGGTACAGCCATATACATCCATCCATCCATCTATACTATGCTGTGGCGTGACGACTGAAAAAGGACCGTTCAAATCACACCTTTCCTTCCTCCGTGGTTCCAATGGAGTTTTTCCTCCTCGCCTCATTTCTCTTTCTCACCCTCTGTGCACCATTCTCAAATGTACAGACAGACCGACCAAAATTTGTTCGTCGAAGGTCCCCGAGAAAGACTATGGTCTTTAAAAATGGGTTTGAGCCAGAGCCTTGAGTCAGGTGTTTTGCCACAGAATAGTGGCAGCGCTAGAAACTGTTTACATACTATGCTGTGGCGTGACGACTTAAAAAGGACCGTTCAATTGGTGTTTTCCTCCTCCCCTAATTTCTCTTTCTCACCCACTGTGCACCATTCTCTACCCACCTTTGCCTCGTTGTCATCCGTATTTGCCAGCACATGCTATATATGTTATTCTTTATTCTATCTTTCTGCCTTTTCTCTCTTCCTCACTCTCTTTTAATCTTGATGGTCATGTGGCTACGACGCTCACCTAGGTATCGAGTTCGAATCTCGCCTCGCCAAAAATATTTGTATATTATTGTACTCATTTGTTCTCTCGCTCATCAAAGTTATTGCATTTCACGCCGGAAAAATCGCCGCACTTGTTGTGGGTGAGAAAATGAAGACAACAATGGCGACGAAACAAGAAAGTGAAAACGTGCCTGCTAGTAATGGTGATGGTAACAATTTCTGTTCACAACCGACGGGCTTTCT
This sequence comes from Rhipicephalus microplus, assembly GCF_013339725.1. NCBI lineage: Eukaryota > Metazoa > Arthropoda > Arachnida > Ixodida > Ixodidae > Rhipicephalus > Rhipicephalus microplus. Next base: position 172,506,602 of record NC_051168.1, read on the forward strand.
GCAGGCCTATACAGTCGTGCTGTAAAAAAAAAGTTTTTACATGCATGATAGCGAGAAAACGCGTTCAGTAATGCGTGGTGAAAGCAGGGTGACCAAACAAAATTTTCTGTTTCAGTTTTAGTATTGTTTTACCGAAGAAAAAAAAACTGCAGGGCGTAAGGTAACTTCGTAAGGTAATGAAATGATATAAAACATGGGAAAAGTTGAAAACGTGGGACAGGGCTAAAACGCGTTCTTAAGAGGAAAACAAGTAATTGCTTTGAGTGAAGCTATATTTCATGCCACTGTGTTTGTTAAGTTGTTTAAACGCCAGTAGATCACCAGTTTCAAAACACAGCGATCATCATCATCAGACGTCGTGCGTGGAGGTTAGGGTGGCTAGAATGGGGAGGTGTGAAGAGCGGCCACCGAAACCGGTCCCCAAAGCGCGCCGATGCCGCTTGGGGCGCTGCACGCACCGGCGCGGGTAACTTTGCGGAGGAGACAAACGAGACGGCACGCGCTGCTCTCCACAAAAATTGCTCTCATGCTGTGTGGTGGTGACCCGTTTTCGGTAAAATCATTTTGATAAAGCAAGTGTAAGGCAGTACATGGGACTTAAGCCCTTTAAAGTCTCATCTCCGAAAACCATTCTTGAAAAGGCCCACGAGCAAGACTCGACGCCAACTTTCGTGGACTTAAAGGTCAACTCCGGCGATTTTTCGACCATGTCAAGGTAACGGTGTTTCTATGTTCCTGAGATACTCTTGTCACGAGAGCAACAGCTGAAAGGCTCGGGAAATTCGCAAATGATTTTAATAAGCAAAAATGTGCGAAACTAAAACCCGATCGGGCGCCCTTTCTGCGTATGACGTACTATTTGGTAAGAACCGGAGGCCGTATACTGGTCCCGCCGGCGCGTAGTATCAAAACTCTTAAAGCCATACGACTTAAGCACCAGCCAAACACCACTCATAAAGGAAGAAAGCTTCCCTCTGCAATACCCCTGCCGAACACTTCCGCCGTCGCCTTGTGGCCACCAGAATAAACGCTGTAGCGGCTAAAGTACCGTTGGCATCAGCTGCGTCACTTCCGTTCACATGCCAAACATTACCTTCACCCATACAGTGTTACCAATAATTCTGGCAAGCCGAAGTGAGCTTTGCGAGGAAATCCATTCATTTGCAAACAATCAGCGCATCTCTCAAGCCCATAAATTGGTATAAATGACGGAAATGTGGAAAGGAACGTACCAGCGAATTTCATTCACATCCATTGACCTCGAAAAATCGCCGGAGTTGACCTGTAATGATATTGCGGTGATTCATGGTGGAGCTGCAGGTGCGCCGAGAGATGTTAATCACTGTAAGGCTTCATGGTAATTCGAACACACTAAATTCATTCAACCACGAGTAGAAACTTTGGTATCAGAGCCCCGTTTCGCGGTTTCGAACGCATAATTTTGCGCAAGCAGCAACTTGAATACTCACTTAGCGTTCATTATCGGCCACCGAATGTAACAGTTTTAGTGGCGTACAGCTGCTCATTCTCAGATTTGTGCGCACGTTAAAGAACCCCAATTGATCGAAATTTCCGGAGTCCTCCAGCTACGGCGTCTCTCATAACCATATGGTCGTTTAGGGACGTTAAACTCTACATATAAATCAATCAATCAATCAATCAATCAATCAATCAATCAATCAATCAATCAATCAATCAATCAATCAATCAATCAATCAATCAATCAATCACAGTTACACACAAATAGCGTAATACCGATGTTTCCAGCAGCAGACATGCGAACAGTTTTTACAAAAACGCGTTATTTTCATGCATGTCAGGTGTTCATGCATTAAAACACTCATAGCTTTACTATTTGCTTTTTTTATTATTATGGTTGGTTTACACCTTTTAAAAAAGAAGTGGGATCGAGTGAGTCAATAACATTGCACCAAGGGAATTCGACTGATCGGCAAAGCTCCGCTGAGATACCGCTTCTGCCTGGACTGGGAGATTTCTATCTGGCGCATTTAGTTAGAACACTGGTGTTGTATACCTTACCAAAAAAAGTAACCACCAGGTTACTGCGCTACGCTAACAATACATATTAGCGTTACCATCCTATGTTGCATACCAGAGACGCAACGGATTACCATTACCAAAATACAAATAACGTACGTCTTTTTCGATTATACTCCTTGATTGATATGTGGGTATTAACGTCCCAAAACCATCATATGATTATGAGAGACGCCGTAGTGGAGGGGTCAGGAAATTTCGACCACCTGGGGTTTTTCGTCGATTATACTACAAGATCAGAAGTTTGAATTAACGCGTCCGTGCTGTGGGAGCCAGAATATCATTTTAATAAACCACGTATTTATATTTGACATGTCATAAAGCATTCGTTAAGCATGGTTCTAGTACCATAAATAATCTTGCTAAGATTAATTCTTCGTGCCTAGTGAGACAAACCCCACTGTTTGTCTCACTAGGCATGAAGAATCAACCGTGGATTCTACATATTACTAGAAGTATTTAAGAAGAACATTGTCCTACAGGCTACCTTATAACTATTAATCATCCTAAACCGCGAATATTTTGATACTTCGCCCTTTCTTCTGTCATTGAGAACTTCCCATGAATCTATTTAAATATTGCAAGAAACGTCACTAAATTGGCTGTCTTGCGCATTTTTTAATAATTCTTATTACAGTATTGTATCTTTTACTGTGATGTCTCTGTGTACCAGTGTATAGCTTTGGTCCTGATGATTTGTGGCACTTCATTATAATATTATGTGTAACTAATTCCTTACGAATAATGTCCAACTAGGACGTTGTAGATGTATGTAATATTAAATAAGCAAAATAGTCACATCAGATGCTTCGCCCAGCTCATTCACTTTCCCGAATAGTACATCTCCCGGAATTTCGGTCACTACACTTATTGATTTTTGCTTTTCATGTTCATGCCACGTCATGATACATATGTATTCTCCCGCTCTATATTTGTGGAGCTCTGTTTCATAACTTTTGTATTCATACTTGGCTGTCATTTTATACTTGTAAAGTTTATTTTTTATTCTCCGTCTATGAATATTGTCGTGTATGGTTGCTTTGCCAACTTGTGACTGGGTCGGTACTGTATCAATCCCTCGAGCTTTTAGTCCCGTGCTCCTCAACCTATCGAAAAGAAAAGAAATGAAGTCTGTGACCAGAAGAACTGTACCTAATTTACGTGAATTAAACTAGCAAATTTTGCACAAGATGTCGGACATAGAACAGAGTGGCCTAATGTACACGGGAGAGTTGCATGTGATGGCTTATAACGTCGTGGCACATATTAAATCTATTTCTCATTGTCACAGAAAGCCGAAATGTTATTCCAACGGCAACCCTCTCCGAAAAGATATGATCACTGCCCTTAAAAAAAGCTACCGTAATTTTGGCAGCTTGCATTTTCTAGCGGACCATAACGGCAGGTATTTGCAGTGTAAATAATTTTTCCTCCTTTAACCTACACAGGACCCGCTAGAATCGCAACTGTTTATGAAAACGTGAGCCTTGCTTTTCCAGGTACTGCAAACTTAATGCTCCGTGACCTGTACTATCAGCAGAAGCAACTTTTATTTTGGAAACAGAACTGATAAATAGTGCTACCGTGCTGCAGGAACGACTTGCTGACAACTACAACTCGCACAATTTAAGCAGCAGCTCTATTTCTACATGTATAACGAGTGCTTCGTGCTATACCAGTAACAGTGTTACTTATAACGCGTAACCACCAACACTGGAAACAAGGCGAGCATTCTTGCACTCATCACGATTATTACGAAGTAGCACATTTCTCACAGCATAGCTTGCCGCATAATATACAGGGTGACCATCCGCCGCTCAGTGGTGTACAAGTCATGGGCGACAGACACTGCTAGTGCATCAGATAGAAGTCTTTCGTAGTCTTCCTCATTTTATTCCATATCATTCAGCATTGTTTCTACAGACAGAGAGATTCCTCCACTAAGTGATCCACATTGCCACCCCTGGGTCTCTTCAAGAGGCTGAGCTGAAGCATAATGTTTAGCGGGCAATCATAATGTAGCAACGCTAGATCTTTTTTTTTTTTGTCGTTGACACCTTCAGGCATTTCAGAGAAACCCAGCGCAATCGCCGATTGACGAAGTACTTGTAAAGCAGCTACCACCTGTGGAAAAAAAAAAAGCAGCGCACCCGAGGCAAACCTTGTGAAGTACGCCGCTCACTACTCGGATGGATGGATGGATATGGCTGTACCCTTTAGATCGGGCGGCGGCTAGCACCACCAAGCCGTAATATCTAATGAACCAAAAACTGTATTAATTTTTTTCCTTAAAAAGTGAGCTTGAGGATTCGTACTTTGCAGTTAAGAGTTTAAGTTTCACTCATGCCTTGACTTTAGCCACCAATCAGATAACCTGCTTCTAGTTAAGTCTACCCGCTTCAAGTTTATTTTGCCGTCCCGGTCCCTAAACCCCAGTGCTTTGAAAAACTCTGCGCCATCATCCTTAACTATAGGGTGAAGCCCTTTACAGAACATTATCAAGTGTTCGGCAGTTTCTTCTTCCTCTCCACACGCACTGCATACTGTGTCTACCCCTTCGTATTTGGCCCGATATGTCTTGGTTCGCAGTACTCCCGTCCTGGCCTCAAACAGTAGAGAACTACCCCGAGTATTATCATAGATCCTTTACTTGGCAATTTCCTGCTTAAAAGTTCGATAGATCTCTAGTGTGGACTTTTCAATCATGCCCATTCTCCACATGTCAGTCTCCGTTTCCTTCACTTTCTTCTTAACCGATAGTTCTTTTTGGTTTGGACCACCTGCTGTTTTCTAAGTATTTACCAGTCAACTTCCTGGTTCGCTTCCTCCTATTTTGTATCGACATTCTTCATGTACAAGTAGCTGAAAACCTTCCTAGCCCAACTGCTCCTTCCTCATTTCTCTCAATCGCTTCTCAAATTTTATCTTGCTGCTAGCTTCCCTGCCCTCAAGTGATGTCCATCCCATATCACCTTGTACTCCCTGATTTGGTGTATTCCCGTGAGCTCCTAAAGCAAGCCTACCTATTCCACGTTGCTTAATTTCTAATCTTGCTCGAACTTCTGATCTCATGCACAAGACCGCATTGCCGAACGTCAGCCCAGGAACCATGACCCCTTTCCATATTCCTCTCACAACATCATACCTATTGTAATTCCACAGTGCCCCATTTTTCATGACTGCTACATTCCTGTTACCTTTAGTCATCACGTATATTTCGTGTTCCCTCAGATACTCGGTCCCATTGCTTATCCATACGCCCAGATATTTGTATTTATCTGTTATATCTAGCGTGACCTCCTGTATTCTAAGCTCACTACTTTCGTTGTTATTGAAAATCATGACTGCTGATTTTTCCTTACTGAATCTAAAATCTAACCTATCTCCCTCATTACCGCAGATGTCCATCAATCTCTGCAAATCTTTCTTGTTGTTGGCCATTAGCACTATATCATCTGCGTACATTAATGCTGGTAGTGCCTGATCAATAAGTTTTCCTTGTTTGACTAAAGAGATGTTGAAGCCCAGTCCACTTCCCTCTAATTTTGCCTCTAATCCTTGTAGGTACATCATGAATAATAATAAGGGTGACAGGGGGCACCCCTGCCTAAGCCCCCGTTTTACCTCTGCATGCTGGGATACCTGTTTTTCCCACTTTATAACTACCTTGTTACCTTTATAGATACTCTTTAAAAGATTAGTGACTACATGTTCCACGCCTACTGTGTCCAGTATTCCCCACAATTCCTTTTTAACCACGCTATCGTACGCTCCCTTGATAACCAAAAATCTAGCCATAGGGGCCTGTGTTCGTTTTCTGCTATTTCGATGCACTGCGTCAGTGAGAACAGATTGTCTTCCAACCTCCTGTGTTTCTGAAACCCATTCTGCAGTTCCCCCAGCACCCCATCATCCTCGATCCACGCCTGCAGTCTTTCCTTTATAATCTGCATCGCCAGCCTGTAGACCACTGATGTCACTGTTATAGGATGGTAGTTGTTTATGTCAGCTTTGTCCCCCTTTCATGCTCATCCTGCTAAGTTTCCATGCATCGGGAAGTTCTCCATCGGTTATTATTTTGTTGACTGCCTCTCTCAAAGCTTGCTTAGACTTCGGACCTAATGTCTTTATCAGCCTAATTGGAATGCCATCTGGGCCTGTTGATGTACTACTAGGAACCCTTTTCTCAGCCTTTTTCCACTCTCGTTGTGAAAATGGAGCCATTGCACCACTTGATTCGTCCTTGTATAATGTGGTGCATAAAGTACTTCTTTGTTGAAATTTTTCTGTCACCCTTGTTCTTATAGATTCAATAGCTTCGTCCCCTTCTAGCTTAGCACCTTGGGCTGTAGTTATAAAACTCTGCTCTAGGCTCGTCTCATTTCTTAGGGAGTTTAGATGGTTCCAAAATTTCGCAGCTGCCTTTCTATCTTTTTTATGTACTTCTGCCAGCCACTGAGCTCCCTTTCTTCTAATCTTTTCATTGATCAGAAGGGATGCAGCCCTTCTACAGCTTAGAAAGATTTCCCATTTTCTTTCAACATCATCTGCAGGTTCACCCCGCTGCTTAGCATGCCTGTGTTCCCAAGAGGCTTTCTGACGTTTTGCTATGGCTCTCTTAACTTCCTCATCCCATTAACTTTTGGGTTTGTGTCTTCTTTTCCGGGGTGACTTGCAAGCTCTAGCTCAAACAGTCTATTTAGATTCGTGTATGTCCACACTGTTTTACTATACTCAGTGATTACTTTCTCAATTTGTTTAGTGGCTATTTCAATTTGCCTTTCAGAATAAAAATTTTTCCTGTAGTTGCTCATCTTCTCTCCTTCCCACTTTCACTGCTCTTCCAAAACTTAGCTTGATACGTTTGTGATCACTACCCAGACTTCTGAAGCCACCTTCATCTATTTGCATTCCCCTGAGCTTATCATACATCCTATGTGACATCAGTGCGTTATCTATCGTCGTCTGCAGCCTTCCTACCTCCCATGCAGCCTTACTACATCCCCTTCACACTTCTCGGTACTGTTGCAAATGATCAAATCAAGCCCTTCACACATAACCATGATCATTTTGCCTGTCGGGTCGGTATACCCATCTATATCTTCTATGTGTGCCTTCATATCTCATGGTATAATTATCTCGCACTCTCCTCTTAACTCCTGAATGTCATTTGATATACACTCTACCATTGCCTGGTTTTCTTCTCTGGCCTTTTTTTTCCATCCACAAGTACACGAAACCAAGGAGTGTCATTTGACCTGCCACTTTCCCTTTTAGCCATAAATGTTCCTTGCACTCCTGCTTGACCCTTTGCCAGTCTGTACTTTTATGAATGAATGCCCCAATAACACCGCCCTTTCTGCTGCCTTCTGTTCTATTACAATATTCCCTCGCGTAGTCCGGATTGTTCGAAGGTTGTTCCATGTCACTGAGATGTGTTTCCGCGCCGCTAGTATCAGTGCCCCTAGCGGCATCGGCGCGCCGAAGGACCTTCTCCGCCACGGATATCCATAGCACGGAGTTTTCCGGCAAGCGAAAAGCGCCGCGCTCGTCACACCTCCCCATTCTAGCCATAGAGTTTCTCAAAATTAACTAGAGGGCACTCTGGCGCTGCGATCGTTCAGCGACCATGGGAATGATGGGTAGTACACACATTTGCCTAGTCTTCGTACTTGCGGGTGGCGAATCGTACTTGCGGCTTTCTTTATTGCTATGTTTCGGTTTTGTTTTGAAAGAAAGAACGAACCCTTTTGAACTTAAGGACTTGATTCAAAATAGTAAGTTTAAAAGAATAAGGTTGTGAAGCACAAACGGTGAACATTTGCTAATTTATGTTTTTGCGAAAAAACAGCTCCAAGCCACACGAACACACACAGAGCCAAAAGCGGGCCAGAAGTACAAAAATTAGACAAATGTGTGTACAACCCATCATTCCCATGTTCGTTGAAGTGCCGTGCATTGCAACTTGCAGCTCTCATAGACACTAGCGCCAGAGTTCCCTCTAGTTACTATTCTGGGAAACTCTATGGTTCTAGCCACCCTAGTGGAGGTACAGTGTACTAGAAGTGGAGGCGCGGAGTTTAGTGCGGTTCGTGTGAAACTTGGCACCGAAATGTTTGTGTACGCCGAGTACGAACACTTTTTCGACACCGCGGTGGTTGAACACAGGCGGGTCCTCAACTCCGAATCGGAAGCGCTTTGAACCAAAGCACGCCAATGACTTCGATCGGACGAGAACCTATTACGTGCGGTCGTGCCGTAGAGAAAGCAGCAAGTGCGCCTACGAGGGAGCCAAGATCATTCACATGACAGGTGAGCAAACGGTCAACTATCTCAGGCGCGATCATTTCATTTGACAGAGTCATGAAAAGCGAGTTCATCGAGTGTAGCACTTCGCGGTTTTGTTCTTGATCTGGCATGATCGCGGCATTGGTGGGGGTGTGTTAAAATAATGGAGCGCGCACGTGTTGTGTCGTCGTTTATCGATCGGTCTAACACGTGGTTTGTACTGTGTTCTTTAACGCCATACTGTTACTTAAAAGCGGTATATCGTAGATACTGTGCAAAAAATTGTAGGAAGGACATGAGAGGCAAAAAGTTGCGATGTTTATGAGCGGCACTGGTCGAGTCTCCGGTCTTCACCACGTGAGCGCGACGAACTGATCTGGTGACAACCTAGCCTGCGCGAGCCAGAACTTCGGGTGTGTGGCGTACTTAGTGGCCAAGCAACTCCACGGTATACTGCTTACTGTTTGGTGCGGTGCTTTCGAAGGTGTTGACATCAGTAGTCATCCTCGACGTGCCAGGTTTGTATTTTTCCAGATAAGGTTGACAGTCATGTAGAAAACTTTTCTGTAGAACCTTTTTTGCGACCGAAATAAAAAAAAAAGTGGCGGATAGAAGGGAAAACTTTAGATTAACCACCACGAACATTTTCTTACTCAATTTGTAGAGCTTTTTTAAAATAAATTGTTAGCATTCTTTCAATTCAGGGGCATTCCTTTATTTCACTAATTGCATAGAAAAAGGTTACTCCTAGGCGACCTCACCACATGACAATGCAATGAAAAATGGTGGTAAAATTAAAGCCGACGCACAAATGTCTTAATATGGACAAGCCGGGCCATCCAGCATAAATAAACACAAGTATGACAAATATCGTCATCATGGGTTTTTTGCGGGGACCAATTTCTGTTGAACGACGAGTGTGCCTGTCAGCAATTTTGTTAGAGAAATATCCTGACGACTATACTTGTTAGCAGTCGCAAAAGGGTCAGTTAGGCAAACCTTCTGTTGTTTTGAAAGTAGTGTTTTGTGTGATTAGAGGCTCTTGTAAGGGCAGCAAAAAGAAATATACTTTATTGAGCTGGCAAAAAATAAGGAAAGAACCCTACTTAAACCTCCAGTGCCCCGAGACCATACGTACTGGTGAGAGCTATAAAATTTCTTTGATGAACTGTTGTACCTAGTTACAAGTAAAATAAATGCTTCCATAAAAGCTGTAAAGTAAACGGTTGTCCTCACTATGCTTAACTTACCCTCCCACAAACTGATGTGACTTTAAATTGTCAAGAAGTTGCGTTAGCTTTTGCATGATTGTTGTGTAAGTTGTCCTCTCCATGGTAGCTGGCTGCGTGCCTTTATCCCAAATCTTTATCTCTGCTGTAACAGATTGTCTTGCTATAAGGAAAATCATTTAGCTTATATTATTTCTTGCCCCACTTTTGTTGGTACTATGTTTGCAGAGGTATGCTGTTGAACATAATAAGGCATGTGCCTTAGCTGGTTATACCATTTTTACCGTGTTGAAGGGGGGCATAAAATGCATGTTGCATGATGCTTTGGCTAGAATAACATGGAAAGGTGGCCTAGTTAAGGTAGCTGCATAGCAGAAAAATTTGTGGACACCATGCGAGGACACAGCGAAGAAATTCACAAGGACTCGCACCGACTAACTACTGACCTTTATTTCACTAGAAAGCACGTGCAGACAATCCTGAAAAGCATTTCATAATCACTGCGAGTGAGCAAGACCACACCAAATAATTCATTTCATAAACATGATAAAACAATTAACGACATCGATATGCTATCACATCTTATTTAGCATATAGATTTCTTCATTCAATGCGATTGGCAGATGGCTAACGCATACACCTTGATGTCTAAAGATATGCCTATCTTCTATAATCTTTCTTGTATTCTGATTAGGACCAAAACATCGGTTTGATTACTCAAAGGCCTACATGAATTGAATGAACAACGTGCACAATGTAATGCTAAATGCATGTCTGATCTTCCCTAAGGATGAATGTTAATCAACCATCCATCACATCCAATAAAGAAGAAATAAATGTGCTAAACAAGATCTGATAGTGTCATTGGTTTTCAATGGTTTTATTGTTTTGTGTAAAGGATTATTCGGTGCCACTTTGCTCATTCGCAGGGATTATGAGGTGCTTGTCGGGATTGCATTTATGTGCTTTCTAGGTGAGTCGTTAGTCAGTGCTAGTCCCCGTGAATTTCTTTGTTGTGTTCTCGTGAGGTTGCACAAATTGTTCCATATTGGGTATAGCAATTAAGCCTCTATTTTAAATGTGAGTTTACACTGCCATGCGAATCTCCTGAGCACAGAGACAGGGGTGTGAAGCTCAGCCCATAAAATATCTTATTTTGATAATGAAGCCAATTTTTCCATTTACGGACATTAACACTAGCTTAACGCCAAGCTTTGGTTTGATTCTCGTGACTTCACGCAGCCCTCTGGCTAGTTGTGATGACATTATATACCGAAACTTTCAAAATGCTTGCTCGGGCATTACTAAAACATCTTAAATGGCCGCTTGTACCTCGTCACTGTAGCCACAGTGTGGAGCGGCCATAGAGACATCACAATATATTGTGCAAGCATGTGGCAAGGAGCTCGTACTGTGTTGTGATGGCAGGGCACAGTAGGAACCAGGCGTAGCTTGTGAAAAAATACTGTATTTAATTTTTCAGGGTGCACTCACACATAACAGTGCGTTTCCTAGGTTCTTAAAGGTCTTAGCCTTTCATTGGAGGCAAAAAAAAGGTAACTGAAAGTTTTCATATTAGTAAGCACTGGCACAAAAACGCCTCATTTCTTTTTTATTTTGCAATAGGTAGCTTATGACCCAGTTATCTTGGTCGGAAATCTCATATACATGAGTGTGTGATGGTTATTTATTTAGAGATGCTTATAGAGCATCCAGTCTTGGTCTCTCTTTCAGAGTGCTGAGCTAGGCAGGAGCAGTTACAAGGGCAAGGCACGTGAACATACACAGACACATGAACACGCAATGCTGATGTGGCACACCCACATCACAGTACCACCAGCACACCCAAAGCCTCAAACATGGAGGAGGAAATAAAAGGTAGAGCAAGACGCGAGCCAGCAAGCAGCCAGCACAGACTCGGGGCATAGGTTTGTTTACATTGCCCCTGCGTCGATGTCGGAGTCGTGGGAAGCTCCGCATCTCACTCAATTGCATGGCATGTGCTTTAAAATTGAATTTAAACTTGTTACAGGCTATATTTGCTCTTGGTATTTCAAAGATGTTGTTTATATCTCGACATAAGTTTATCTCGCTCATTTTTTCACCTTCAAAATTTTGTGTCAGTGCTCCTTTAACACCGTGCCTTCTCAGTACTGCCATTGACCAAGGTGCAGGACTACCTGCACCTTGGTGCATGGAATGGCAAGCCAAATAATAAGATATTGATACAACAACATGAGGCACATTGATCAAGAAATGAAGAAAGAAAATATATAAGAGTCTAATTTTTTATGAGACACAACCCAATGCAACCAACAGACATAGAAGGCAAGGAAAGTGTCAGGGACATCATTGATGCAAAAGCATTGAAGAGAGTTTTTCGTAGAAATTCCAGTGATGTCTACTTCGTTGGTTGTGAGTGAAAAATTGGCATTGTCCGTGACCAAACAATTGAAATAGGTGCAAATAAATAAAAATAAAGACAAATCTTGGTTCAACTGTAATTCGAACACATGCCTTTTGAATTGTAGGCAAACGTTTACCTGAGAGACACACTCACGCTCGAAATCTGCTTCGGAAAAAACGCTGGATTAAAGGTGTAGCTGACATAAAAATTTCCATTTCTCATTTGCCACTTCGTTGTGTCAATTCAAAGGTCAAGCCCTTGTGAGCCTAGCATTCGCTTCATGATAGGCCTATGATGGACACATTCTTGAATGACTGAAATGATGCTTGCACTGATTCATAATAGCGCTTTCCTGACCAAGCTAAAGTGCCCTATAAGAGCTTGCTCAGCAAGTTTTTTATGCTCGTACCTTGTCTGGTGGCGGTGGCGTGTACACTTTTCCGGTGCTTTCAGAAATGCTTACTAGATGGCGTGCCACCATTAAAGGCATCCTCTCCGGTGACTTCAAAAATGCTGACTAGATGCTGCCACTCAAGGCGTCGACTTTCCAGGGATTTCAAGAAAGCTCACTTAGATGTTCCGCACACCACAGTCGGCACATGCGCTTCTTTTCTCCTCTCCTAGAGCTCACGCAGTGACCAGTATTCGTTATCGCTCGGCCACATGAACACCTCAGAAGCCAAGGCGGCAGCGCGGCAGGGTTCACAACATAGCAGCAGCTCAGGCTCGCCGCCAAGACCCTGAGGTGACAGCCCGGGATACATAACAACCTTGTCACGTCTATATATTGCCATGTACGTCCTGTGAGAAAGACGGAAGGCTAAAGCACATACACGCATCTGCGTGCTTTTATGCAGAAAGCAACAACGAGAAAGACTGAGGATGCAAGTAAAACGGTGAGTTTCAACTGAAAAAGCGAGATGATAACATTCAACTAACCTATGTGGCTACAGAAAATCTTGCAAAGCTGATGTGCGTACACTGTGGGATCAGTGAAAACACGAGTCGCAACATATATTCACGAAAACTTCATGTCTCGCAAGAATGATGAAGATTTCTCGTGTCAAGGAGGGCCCATTTTGTTCATCGATGCAGGAAACGTGTGAAGTCATAATGTAGCTTTCTTGCCAATGCATTAACGATCAGACTAGTACAGACGAACAAAGGAACAGCTGCCATTTCGTTGTTTGCTGACCCTTCCTCATGGGGTTCTTGTGACATCTGCTTGGTAGTTTGGCAGTCTATTGGCATTGCAAATTATCGGTAGCTCTACATCGACGACGATGGCTTTCGACATTTAAGAAGAGAGGAGAGGCCAATGCAAGCAGTGTTGACACTGTGGTTGTGCGAGTTATCACCTACCCAATTGAACCTCACAAGCAAATTATATGAATGCTCTTAGCAGCGATTGATTTACGCAAATTTTAAAGGAAAGCAGAAGATGAAATATGCCTCATTGACGAGCAGTAGCAAGTCCATGCGTCATGAACTTGATGGCAAAGCTTTCCCGGAAAATGCTGGTAAGTTGTCCGCAGGTGGGTGCAATCTAGGGAAAAAAGACCTCTTTCGATCTATGGAGAGATGCAAGGGAAGTCTTCTGATTCAGACTACCAGTTTTCAGCAGGAATCTATGCCTGAAAACTTCTCTGAAGGATGTTGGTGTTACTTGAACAGAATTATCTCAGAATTGGTTACAGACATTGGTTTGTTAGCTCTTGTGTCAACTGGTCATTTGTATTTCAGAAAGTTCTCAACTACATCCACACAAAATTCTAGACTCACTTTCCTGACGAAACTTCCTTGCAGGACTCATAGAGTTTCCTAAAATTAACTACAGGGGACTCTGGCGCTGCGATCGTTCAGCGACCATGGGAATTACAGGTATGACATGGATTTGCCTAGTCTTCATGCTTGCGGGCGGCAAACACATTTGTGGCTTCGTTTATTGCTGTGTTTTGGTTTTGTTTCGAGGGAAAGAATAAACCGTTTATCACTTCGTGACCCAGTTTGAAATGGTAAACCTAAAAGATCAAGGTGGTGAAGCGTAACTGCCGAAACATCTGCCGATTCTAGTTTCGTGACAAAGCTGCTTCAAGCAACGCGAAACGAGAATGGAACGTAAAGTACGAAGATTAGGCAAATCCATGTCATACCCGTAATTCCCATGCTCGCTGAAGCGCTATGTGTTGCAGCTCCCGTAGACACTAGCACCAGAGTTCCCTCTAGTGTATATTTAGGAAACTCTATGGAAGGACCCCAGTCTTCGCTGCAATACCTTCTCTCTTCTTTAGTACCTTGAACTCAAGATACACAAGCCTGATGATTTGCTTGAAGCTAGAGTCCCCCAGTACAAAAACCTGATTTTCTAACATCCAGGCAACAGGTGCAAATCTGGGGTAGCACACAGCACACTGGGGTACTTCCGTATGCTTTCACAAAGCTGTCAGTTATTCATTGGTCTCACCTCTTGCATCATCAAGGAGCAATGCGCACACCACCACTTTAAGCACTGTTGCTAACACCAGCGCTGTGAGATTTTTTACTGCTGTCCAAGTGTTACTTCTACTGAGCAGTACCTACTACATCATTCCAACACGTTACTTTTGAACTTAGTGTTAGGACCACACGAAAAGTGCTAGTGTAATGCCAAATCTCGCTATCGCTGCTCATATTTTACTAAGCTACCAGTAATCTTTTTTTAACTGTGCAGGCACTCTTGAGAAAATAGCCACGTTCAGAGCAAAGCGACCGAGGCGAACTGCTGTTGGACGAGTGGACATTGACGAGGTGATTAAACAGTTGCATGACATAGAAAAAATAGCTGACTTTGTCATTTATAATGTAATTGGTAGGTATTAGGCCTGCATGGTGGGCAGGCAAATCAGGAGTTCAAACCAATAGAACACAAGTAAATGATTTGTCTATTTGCACCGCTGCTCATGTCACGTTAGAAAATGGCAATGCCACTCGTGTCAGTTTCCTTCACTACAACTGTTTTTTTTCACTACAACAATTATTACACGTTAGTATGCATTTTTAAAATATTGGGGCTATTGAAGGTCAGTAAATGTAAGCCCTTTGAATCTGTTAGTGTCATTGAAGTTCATCATAAAGGGAGTTCAATATGTCATCTGCATTCTAACTACACTGGAGCATCGTTAACTTTACCTGATGGGAACTTTAGGATATGCTGAGTGGTGCTGCAGCTAATATGAAAGTTTTAAATATGCAGTTGCATATGTAAACTCATGAACTGAAATGTCTTTCACGAGAATTCTGAGAAACGTTCTTATTTTGTGGAAGTAAACCCAAAATATCTATCACTCTCGTTTGCCACTTACGTGGCCTGGGAGCAACTACTCCATGTTACTTCCCCACAGAATGGTCTGTTCCCACAGAATTGTCTGTTTGCGATGTTTCCAGTACTCATGGAATGGGTGAAATATCACAGGTAGTTTCGACAGCCACTGAATGTGTCATGTTGATTGATTGATTGATTGATTGCTTTATTTGCTTCGTCACAGTACAGTGTAACAGGAGGCGGAGGGAAAAGCCGTAATGACGGCTTGAGGGATCCTCCGCCCCCTTTGTGAACAATGGCAGCAGATGAAGGACATCACAATATCATACACTTTCACATTGTTTTACGTAAAGATCATGCCACAAAGGAAGGAAACCTGAAAACGTAGTTGATACATAGCTTACACAACAAAGAAACTTGCAGCAATCTTCTGCACCTGAATAAATACATAGTTTATAGAACATATAACATAGTTTGCTACATAGTTTATAGAACAAAAAGAGCCGCTAATTCTGCGACACTTAAATGAGACACATCTATACCTTTGCTAATATAAGTATTCAGAATTCGCGGTAGAGTACATCGAAGCATCTGAAAACCATAATTAGTGCGAAAGTACGGAACGTTCCACATTTCTGTATTTCTTGTTACATACGCCTTTTCCTTTAAGCAAAGATTCGCCATTTCCGTAAACAAAAAGTTTGCGCGTTTGCAGCTAAGGCAGTACTCTCGTAGTAGTCTGTATTGATATAGGTCATTCACTTTGATTATCTTATATTTTTTAAACAGTGGGTCACTAGGTGCTAGAGCTGTAGCGTTGTCTATCAGCCTCAGTATTTTCTTCTGTATTCTCAGTAATTTTGTTAAGTTTGTTTCTGTAGTTGTTCCCCAAACCAAATAGCAATAGTTAAGATAAGAACTAAACAGCGATTTGTATATCAATAACTTCACCGAATTGGGGATGAGGTACCGGATACGGCTGAGTATTCCAGTTATCCGGCCTAATTTTATTTGAATATTATTTACGTGGTCATCCCATTGCAAAGAACTGGAGAAATGTACCCCAAGTACTTTCACTGACTTCACTATTTCTATATCTGAGCCTCTAAATACAATATTATTCTTCAAAGTCACTTGTTGACCTTTCGAATGAAAAACTACCGGTTTTGTTTTAGTTGCATTTATTTTTAACTTATTGTTACTTGCCCAGTTGTCTAACTTCTGTAGGACGTCATTAGCTTTATTAGAAAGAATAACATCTGATGATGAGGTGACAAATATACTCGTGTCATCTGCATAGATAATAAACTTAACTTCTGGGGAGATATGGACTATGTCATTAATATATAAAGTGAATAATAAAGGGCCAAGAATGCTCCTTTGTGGTACCCCTGAAATTATATTTTTCTTATCTGATACTAAATCATTTATCGAAACAAATTGACATCTATGCGCCAGATAGCTTTTAAGTAACATGAGTGGGAGCCCGCGAATGCCATAATGGTTTAATTTTTCAAATAAAATGCCGTGGTGAATGTAGTCAAATGCTTGTGTGAAATCCACAAAAATTCCGACCACTTTATTTTTTTGTTCAAATTGTTGTAGAATATATTCTTTTTGATCCAGTAGGGCGAGTTCTGTAGACTTATGTTTTTGGAAGCCATATTGTGATTTTGTTAGGACATATTTGGTGCAAAAACAGGATAAGCGACTAAAAATAATTTTTTCGAAACCTTTAGAAAATACGGGGAGAATAGATATCGGTCGATAATTTGCAACGTTATGCTTGTTCCCCTTTTGTAGAGAGCTATTACGCGTGCCGTTTGCATTTTCGAAGGAAAAACCCCTGTCGAAATACAGAGATTGAATATGTGTGTTAGTGCTGGACTGATCTGATCGATAACATAATTCACTGGTTTTATTTGTATGCCATCAGCGTCGCAGCTGCGACTGTTTTTTAAGCCGAGAAATACTGTGCGGACTTCTGGTTCGATAGTACCTGCTAAGAAAAACGTGTTTGCAATTTCTGGACCCAGAGTTCGGCAAGTAGCGGTTGATCTGTCGGTAAAGTCTCTGTAAACGAAGTAATCATTAAAAACATTGACCATAGCCTCTCCACTGACCAAGTTTCCGTCATGGAGTACCTCCTTAATTTCTTCTGTTTTCGGATTTCGGCCCATCAAAGAGTTTATTCTATTCCATAAAACATCTGCTCGTTTTGAACACACAGTAAATGCTTGTATATGATACAGCTCCTTTGATTTCTTCATTTCTTTACTTAAGGCATTTCGGAACTGCTTGAAAGCAATTAGGTCCGCCTCGTCGCGCGTACGTATGAATTTCCGGAATAATCTGTTTTTTTCTGTCTATTTTACGTAAGAGTTCACGTGTCATCCAAGGTTTCCGACAACCTTTACGTTTTTTTCCGCTGTTTATAAGGGAAGTGTTTTTTGTATATACAAATAAACGATTCTAAAAAAGCGTCATAGGCTGAGTTTGCATCATTTGAGTAAAAAACATTGTCCCAATGCAAAGTGCCAATCTCTAAACGGAAAGCATCTAAAGCAGCTGGCGAGACATGCTGATAACTATAAGGAATGTCATTCTGAATTAACGTAGGTACAACTGTTTTTACAGAACAACATATCGCCATGTGATCACTAATAGGATACGTAAGGACAGCACAGGTAACACACGACAGATCACAGTTTGTGATAAATAAGTCTATGGTGGTCTCCGAAGACAGACTAATTCTAGTGGATCTATTTATAATGTTTTCGCAACCGTTGCATGCAATAATAGTTTCAAAGTCACACTTTCTCGTGCTTTCATGTCCCATGTCAATATTGAAATCACCACCCAATATAACAGTGTATTGATGTTGATTTACAAATGTTAAGAAAACATCTAAAAATGCAAAAAAATCAGACAAGTCACCATCAGGTGGCCGGTAACACACAGCAACTATGACATCTTGAAACTGAACACATAACATTTCGTAATGAGCAGTAACTGAAGTAAACTTTTCGAGCAATACGGCTGGTAAAGAATTTTCAAGTAGCATAGTGACACCACCTCCTCGACGACTTGGCCGAAAAACAGAGAACGTTTTCATATGAGGTAGTTCAAATTCTTCTGAAATATCCGATTTCCAGGTTTCCGTTAGCATAACAACATCAAAACAACCTTTCATTTGATTAAACAGACACTCGAGTTCATTTACTTTGTTTCCCAATGATTGTACATTTAAATGGAAGCATCGGAGAAAACCTCTTTGTACGATTCCAAACCGCTTCGCTAACTCACGAAGGGCGATATATCCGAGGTCATCCATTTTACAGAGCAGTAAAAACAAACAAAAAAAAAGAGATACCAAGAAACAGCACAAAAACTAACATCAATTGCTCAACGCTGACAAGTCATCCTCACACCTGATGACCTGCGCACGTTCTCCACTCTTCCTACGCACCAAGACCTTCCCATTGGAATGCCATGCAAAGTCATAGCCAACTCTCCTAGCCCAGGTTTTAGCTGCTAATAAAAGAGCCCGGGAACGCTTGGTCATATTCTCAGTTATGTAGACATTTTCTTGTTCCTGCCTCAAGGATTTTCTTTTTCTAACCACATATTTCGAAGGTCCTGGTGGACAAAGCGAAGGATCACTCCACGCTCTCTACCTGGCCTCGATGCCATCCTGTGAATAGCGGAAATATCCGCCGGAGCAAGTTCCGTCAAACTCAAGGTTTTCGCAAGATCATTTACCTTGTTTAAAAGATTTTCACCTGCAGTCTCAGGAATTCCATGTATCTCCACATTTAGACGTCGGCTGCGCCACTCGAGGTCATCAAAATCAATCTGAAGCTGGGCGAGACCCTTAGCTGGATCCTCCTTCTCAAGTTTGTCGATCTTGCATTTTATGTTTTTTATTTCCCTGTCATGCCCACTCAAGCGTTCTTGAATTTTATCAAAGTGATCCGACAGCAACTGAATTGACCTGTCTATTCCCTCTACCTTTTCATTCAAAGTGAGGAGAGAAGTTAATTTCTTGTCTATGTCCATGATCGTAATCTTAAGCTGAGCATCTCCTATTTGATCAGCGGGCCGTGTGGTACTCTTGGATGCCCCGGCCTGCAGGCCTCACACTTCCATGCTCTTTTCTTAAACGACTTTTTCTTTTCAGCATACTCCTGTTCACTCATGCCTGAGCATACCGAAGCATGAAAACAGAATTCACACTCACTGCAAACAATAGCACTCGCGGCATCTTCAATTTCAGCTCTGCAACCGCAACACTTTGTCATGTTTGGGCCCCAAAATCATTCGTCCTCAAAACAAATCGCTTGGCAGCAGCGACAGCGAATGAAAAGTCGTAAACGAACAAGAACGAGAAGTTTAACCAACCTGTAAAACACAGCAGAGGTTATCCAACGTGCTTTCCTCGCCGTCGCCGCTGCCAAAGTGCCCTGCCAAAATCACGCCCCTGCGCAAAGTCTCTTTCTGTCGTGGTGCCGCTGCTGTTTGCTGATGATCTGCGCCGATGATCTGCGCCGTAGAACGACGCAGTTTCTTCCAAGCAGACAGGTAGAATGGGCGCGGGAAATTTGAAGTTCAGTCCAGGCGATTTTAGGCACAGCCTTGGGTCAAGGCACCACAGGAAGTTTTCGAAGTCAGCGCCTGTAAAACACAGCAGAGGTTATCCAACGTGCTTTCCTCGCCGTCGCCGCTGCCAAAGTGCCCTGCCAAAATCACGCCCCTGCGCAAAGTCTCTTTCTGTCGTGGTGCCGCTGCTGTTTGCTGATGATCTGCGCCGATGATCTGCGCCGTAGAACGACGCAGTTTCTTCCAAGCAGACAGGTAGAATGGGCGCGGGAAATTTGAAGTTCAGTCCAGGCGATTTTAGGCACAGCCTTGGGTCAAGGCACCACAGGAAGTTTTCGAAGTCAGCGCCTGTAAAACACAGCAGAGGTTATCCAACGTGATTTCCTCGCCGTCGCCGCTGCCAAAGTGCCTGCCATGTTGCCTGCCAAAGTGCCTGCCGCTGCCATGTTGCCTTGAGGCACTGACAACTTGCATGGACACTTAGGCTTACTCTAAAGCCCTTTCAAAATACTGCATGACTGAGTTCTCACTAAGACATGGTCAGAGGTGCAGTCAGGCGAATGAGCTGCAACTTGTCCGTGCTCACCGGGGCGTCAACCCAGCAAAGTGGGGCAAACATAGCAAAAATGGGTGGACTAAATGCCTTTTCAGTTACTGATATTTTTTATACCAATTAAGCAATTGCTGATGTTACCGTTAAGCTTCGGTACTCCTTCGAGCATGTCCATAGTGTTGCAACTCATATTTAGGGCGACTCTACAGTACTCGTGCATTGAAACATGAAAATTCGGGTGTATATATGAGATGTACTTTCATTTCCAGCAGCTACAGTTTGTGTCATATCAGCATAATTTTGACTCAGAAACTTACATCAGAGCCCACATTATCTTCAGCTCGAGATTTGCAGCGACATGAAATGGTCACCAAGAGCAGTTCATAGCAGCCATTGTATTTAAAAATTTCACATTTCAATCTGTGAGCTTTTTGCCTTTGTATGCAAGATAATGTAAGACTGCAAACATATAGAAGTTGAAATGTAGGTCTCAGGGACCCTCTAATACAGAGAAGAAGGACAAATTTGCTTCATTGAGCTACCCCATGCCTAAAGTATTGTGCTGCAAGTAAGCTGCTCTCAATTTATTATCTACAGAAGAAAGAATGAGCAATTTTTTCCTTTGTTTAGCTGCTCTCATCGCAACCTTTTCTGGTATAGAAGTTGTTCAGATAGCGGCACACGGTGCTTAAACCCTACATTCAATAAACCGAAGCTGTGGGTTCATTTTCTTTTGCACAATCAGCCCACTACTGCAGATTTAATGGAGACTAAATACTTATTCAGCGTCGCCTTCAGCCTATTTGAATATCCACTTCAGAATGAAGGTATAAGTTCTTTTCATAAACCTTCTATCACCTCTCAGGATTTAACAGAACTCATTTACAATATTCTGTATCCATGTGCTTCATGTTGACGAATTTGCCCTTGCATTGCCAATTGCTTGCATCCTGGCTAGCTCAGTCGGTAAAGCGACTATCATGAAAAGGCATGGGTCTCGGGTGCAATCCCCATAGCAGGACAAATTTTTCTTCAGCAAGAAGCCTTCGTATTTTAGGTTTCCTTGTGGCTTCATGCCACAAAATTGGCAGTTGTCAGTTATCTCTTGCGTGAACTTTATTAGATTCAAGATGCAACCTTTCAAACATGAGCACCACCTTACCGCATTCACGTCAGAAGTTTGGTATCATTCTTTACTGCTATGTTCATAAGCCCTAGGGCTTCTGTACTTTGTGCAGGTAATTAAGTTTCCTTTCTTAGATTGCCTAAAAAGTATACTAACTCTCAATAGATTTACCAAGTGAAGGACTACATCATTGTTCCTTTGGCTGTGGCACCATATTCCATCACTACTGTGGGGCAATATTTTATTGAGAAAAATATGAGTGAAGTATAGGACAATGCTGTCTTCCCTGCATGCCTTGCGTTCACTTTTGCGTATGGTGTTGTAGGAGAGATTATGTTATGGTGGGGTAGCACCCTATGTTCATGAAAAGGTTACTAGACACACAGGCTTGCTTACCTAGATGGTTTTCAGAGGAGATAGTGGGCCATTTTTCTGTGGGCAGCATCAACCAGTGCATAGCAGTACACTTGTAAAATGGGTGGACATCTTTTTATAACGGCGAAAAGAGTATGTTCAGAATTATGAAGTGGTACAGGAGTACTGAAAGATAAATTCTGCTTCTCGCTTTTCTTTTTGTAAAAATTAGCTAAGGACCTGTTTATTGTGGCTGAAAACTTCCTTCTATTGAGCATTATATGGCGAATCGCTTGGGGACGCTTTTATTGCTTCAATCGCACTTTCAGTTCCAGAGATTCCCGAGAGAGCCTGGAGTAATTTGCCTTCTATTGCGAACACAGCTGACCATACAGAGTAGTGAAATGTGTTGCACATGAGTGCCACATCGGCAAATGCAGATGAGGGCTCACCAAAGAAGCATAGCAGTCAACTCTAACTTCTCATGTAAAAAAGGTTCAGTTCAGTCTTGTTTTCTTAAGGGCCCCCAAGGGGCTGTTACATTAGGGGTGGGATTACAAATAAAAGTCTAACAGCGATGATTCAGTTAACATTGCAGATGATCAGTGATGCCTTCTTGAAAAGTAAATGAGGGAATGTTGACAATGTCATAGAGCATAGGAATGTCATAGGGTTGCTGATTGTTTGGATTAAAACCATGTCGATTGTGGTGTCATGTGGTGATTCACTTCACACTCCTTTGCAAAGCATGCTCATTAAAATAGACTTTGTGTACATTTTAAGCCACATGCTTCCCTAGTATATTGTGGATGATATACATTTGTCTATACAAACCCATCTCACAAGTTGTCTCACCTTCCAACTTTTGTGTGTTAATTTCTTTATGAAGTATTAGGAAGTGCTTTATCAGTTTAAACTTAGTTTCTTCCTGATCTGTGGTCTTCTGGGAATAGCTCAGGGTTTCACATTGGAACAGTGCTGAGACAAACCACGAAGAAAAACTAAACGAGGCAACTAACCCAACTCTCTCCTTAGTTGTGGTTTCAATACTCCCCATTACAGCTTGTGCTAGGAAAGAACACATTTGTTCCAGCTGGTTAATTTCTGTCACGGTGAAAGAGATAAGAAGTAGATTGGCAATATTTTTTAAATAAACATTTCATGTTTATTTCACCTCTTAACCGTTCCAGAAGAGTGTAGCTCGTCCACACTACAATATTTTGCCATGAGCATTTTCACGGAGTGTGACATGTACTTTTGCTGGCTAGTTCGGTGGTTGATTTGCTAATGGCAGCACTGATAGGGCAATTTTTTTCCTGCAGCTGGTTGATTTCCTTTTGTCTTGCTACTTGTGTTTTCAAAGTGGAATCCAGGGGAGCTGACGCATTGTTGATCTGTCACCTGGGAAAAAAGTATATATAAATATATATATATATTGATAGTACACCTTTAGTGGTGAGCAGAAGAGACGTTTACTTTGTGGAAAACGTAGCGTCTCTTCTTCAGCTGGCGTTCCGGCCTGTGCCAAATATCAATGCTACAATATATATATATATATATATATATATATATATATATATATATATATATATATATATATATATATATATATATATATATATATATATATATATATATATATATATATATATATATATATATATATATATATATATATATATATTGTGAGAATTCATTGTACGTCGTCTTCCTCATCTATCAATGACCATCATCAGTCTTCGCCCCGTTCCTCTTCATCATCGGCGCCATCTTGCTGTTGCTTGAATAAAGCGTCAGCTGCACCGTTGTATTTCAAGTGGTGGAAGGTGCTTCCCGATCTCTTCGACCTCTCTCCATCCAAAGCCAGCTCCTGAAGCTCCGTTCGGGACGTCGCTTGCGCCAGCAGAGCACCATGGCCCAAGAGCAAGCCCAACCGAACCAGCCGCCGGCGCAACCACCAGCCGCCAACCCTAGCCCGGTCAACAACCCCCCTCGGGAGCCTCCAATCTTCTCCGGTCTGCCTAGCGAAGATGTCGAAGACTGGTTCGACAACTATGACCGCGTAGGTGTCTACAACAACTGGAATGAGGCATCGAAATTAGCACGCGTCCAGGTTTACGTCTCTCAGGTTGCCAAGACGTGGTTCCTGAATCATGAGAGCGACTTCCGCGATTGGTCTTCCTTCAAAGACCAGCTCCGACGCATTTTCGGTACACCGACCGTCCGTTCAGAAGTTACTCGCAAGAAACTGGCAGAACGCGTTCAACATTGCGGTGAGTCCTAGACTTCCTATATTGAGGATGTGCTTGCATTTTGCCGCCGTATCGACGACACCATGCCAGAAGGTGATCGTGTCCGGCACCTTCTGAAGGGTATCGGACTTACCGCTTTCAACGCCCTTGTCGCATACAACCCTTCGACGGTTTCCGACGTCGTCTCGGTATGCCAGCAGCTTGATACCTTGCAGTCACTCCGCCTGCGACCCGACTTCTCTGAGAACCCTCTGGCAAACAGTATGGAGCTCCGATCCATCATTCGAGCCATACTTCGTGAAGAATTGCAAGCCTACACTTTACCTCCTTCTAACAACGTTCCCGTTCAACCCGCCTCTAGTGATCTGCGTGGAATTATTAGGGAAGAAATGTCAGCGTTTCAAAGCACCCACCATGCTCCACCATGCCCCCAACCCACTTCGATGCACAGATCGCTGCAATGCAACCCTCCACGTCTCAAGTACCACCACCTGTACCTGATCACGAACATCTCGCACCTCTAGTCACCCGTCCACCGAACCCTACCTACCATTCTTCCTGGCGGGCCCCACGTCCTATTTGCTACTACTTTGGAATTCGAGGACACATTTCCCGGATCTGTCGACGTCGGCAGCAAGATGAACGTCGTGGTTATGCCGCTTTTGAACGAGATGACACATGTGCTCGAGGTTACTACCGTTATGCCGACAGTCCTTCCAACCACCGATCACCGTCTCCTGTGCGCATTTCCAACACGACCAACAATACACGTGCATCCCGACCACGCTCCCCTTCGCCACTCCGACGCTCTGTTTCACCACTTCGGCCTGTCTCTCAACTGGCTGCCCAGCGATTGGAAAACTAAACGGTGCAGTTTTTGGAGGGAAATCTGCATCGCGGCGAAATGACCCAAGTCCTCCTGAACGACCATCAAACATGTTATTGGTAACTGTGGAAGGTGTGCGGGTGTTGGCTTTGGTGGACACGGGAGCAACTATTTCAGTTATGCGTGCCGACTTGTGTTCTCGATTGCGGAAAGTGAAGACACCCTACCTTGGATCATCTTTGATTGGGGCCAATGGAGCAATAATTAGACCATTGGCCCAATGTACAGCGCGTGTCTTCATTGATGGTATTCTTCATCACATCACCTTCGCTGTCTTAATTTCATGTGCTCATGAACTAATTTTAGGTTGGGACTTTCTCTCATCAGCATCTGCATCAATTTCTTGCCGTCAACGTGTAGCCGAAATGACCGAGACCGATCACTGCAGCGAACGCGTCGACGAAAAACCATTGCGTTTCTTCACAGCTTCCGAATCCATACTGCTCCCGGGTCAAGAGCAACTCATCACCATCACTTCTCCGAATATTGCCAATGGTGACGTCCTTATCACCCCTTCCAGCAGCTGTCTAGCTCACGGCGTTGTAGTCCCCTCCAGCCTGGTGCGGTTCAAAGACAGTGCTGCGATAATCCTTGGCCTGAACCCTACCCCAGAGCCCGTCCTCCTACCCCAAGGTTCTGCAGTGTCATGTTATGTGGACACACAACCGGTATCTTTGGTCTCTCTTGACGCCTTGACAGCTCAGCCACAACAGGCCAAGTCTGTTACTTCCTCCTCCTTTGCTCCCGGGATAAATTCTGACCTTTCTGCTTCTCAGCGTGAGGCGTTTCTGCATTTGCTCAGGAAACACCAGGCCTCCTTCGACGCCAATGCTTCGGCACTAGGACAGACCACAGTTGCGCATCATCGCATTGACACTGAAGGTCAGACTGTTGTACGCCGTCGTCCCTACCGAGTCTCCTTGGCCGAGCACAAAATCATCGAGGAGAACGTGACCGATATGCTAAACAGAAACACCATACGACCCTCTACCAGTTCTTGGTCATCACCCCTAGTGTTGGTACAAGAGAAGGATGGATCGGTACGATTTTGTGTTGATTACCGCGCGCTCAACAAGATTACCCGAAAGGATGTATATCCGATGCCCCGTATAGATGATGCACTTGACTCATTGCAAGGCGCCCAATACTTCTTCACCCTTGACCTTCGGTCCGGGTATTGGCAAATACCAATGAACGAAGCAGACAAAGAAAAGACCGCCTTTTCTACGCCGGACGGTCTTTAGGAGTTTAACGTAATGCCATTCGGTCTATGTAATGCTCCCGCCACATTTAAAAGGATGATTGACACTGTTCTTCGTGGCCTCAAGTGAAAAACTTGTCTATGCTACCTCGATGATATCGTCGTGTTTTCTTCCACTTTTGATGATCATCTGCAACGCCTAGATCAAGTGCTCACATGTCTCTCCAACGCTGGACTTCAACTAAACACAAGGAAGTACCATTTTGGCAACACAGCTATAAAAGTTCTAGGACATCTCGTTACTAAAGATGGCATCCAGCCCGATCCGGACAAAATTTCCGCAGTCCTCAACTTTCCGCGACCCTTCCGTTCCAAAGAACTACGCAGTTTTCTTGGACTCGCATCGTACTTTCGCCGCCTCATTCGCAACTTTGCCACTATTGCCGCTCCTCTCCACAAGCTCCTTGCTAGTACCGGTTCTTTCGATTAGAATGATCAATGCGAAGCCTCATTTCAAGAACTCAAACAGGCACTGACATCCCCACCGGTGCTTTGTTATTTCGATGACAAGGCACCTACGATATTACCCACTGATGCGAGTGGACAAGGAATCGGCGCCGTACTCCTCCAGCGTGACCATGCCTTTCGCGAGAAAGTTGTCGCGTATGCAAGCCACACTCTGACCTCTGCAGAGAAGAGGTAGTCGATAACCGAACAAGAGTGCTTGGCTGTTGTCTGGTCCATCCAAAAATTTCGTTCGTACCTACATGGTCGACATTTTACTGTTGTGACAGACCACCATGCTCTTTGCTGGTTGTCCACAATCAAAAAGTTGTCGGGACGACTTGGCCGCTGGATTCTCCGATTACAATCTTATGACTTTGACGTCATCTACAAGACTGGAAGACAACATCAAGATGCCGACGCTTTGTCACGATGCCCTTTGCCGCAGTTTTCGGCGCACGTCACATCCCCTTGTCAAATTGGCTATACGGAGGACGCCTCGTCGATATCATCCATTTCTTCCCTACCTTCATCCATCCGTCCGTCAGTACTTACTACTCACCAGCAAGCCGATTCTTATTGCACTGACATCATTGGTCGGCTTACCGGTGCTTCGTCTTCCCCTAATGCAAGGCTCCGGAAACAACTCCGACTATTCAAGTTGGAGGAAGATGTGCTATATCGATACATTTTCCACCCGGAAGGCCACCGATGGGTTCCCGTCGTACCACGCGCACTACGCACTGAAGTTCTGCGCGCTTCCCACGACGACCCGACGTCAGGACACTTGGGTTACTACAAAACATACGAGCGCATCCGCAGTCGATTCTTCTGGCCAGGTCTTTCCACGACGGTAGCTAAATATATTGCCTCGTGCGCACTTTGCCAACACCGCAAGCGACCCACTACTGCTCCAGTCGGTACCTTACAACCACTTCCTTGTCCATCAGAGCCGTTCTCTGTCGTCGGAATTGACCTCTTCGGGCCCCTCCCAACTACATCAGACGGCGAGAGGTGGATCGTCACCGCGGTTGATCACTTGACCCGGTACGCTGAGACGGCCTCAATCACTTCAGGAAGTGCTTCGGAAGTAGCAACTTTCTTCTTGAATGCTATTTATCTACGTCATGGAGCCCCTCGTGTCCTTTTGAGCGACCGGGGAAAGGCATTTTTTTCAAGCACGCTCAGTGAAGTTCTTCAAGCATCAAAAACAGTTCATAAAACAACATCTAGCTATCACCCGCAAACCAATGGCTTAACGGAAAGATTTCATCGCATGCTGTGTGACATGCTCTCCATGTATATCCGACCGGATCATCGCAATTGGGATGCCATACTTCTCTTTGTCACGTATGCATATAATACGTCAGTTCAACAAACCACAGGCTATTCCACATTTTTACTAGTATACAGACGCCAACCGACATCACCACTCGACGTTTCATTTTTTCTGGCCCCGTCAACTCTTCACCATTCGTTTGCGACCAGTTTCTGTCCCGCGTTGCTCAATGCCATCGTCTTGCCCGTGTAAACACTGAAGCTAGCCAAGAAGATCGCAAACATCGTTACGATGCCACTCACCGCGTCGTTCTCTACCACCCTGGCAACAATGTACTTCTGTGGACTCCTGCGCTAACGCCTGGCTTATGCGAAAAGTTTGAGTCACGCTATCTTGGCCCTTACAAAGTTATCAAACAGACCTCACCGGTGAACTACCGTGTCACACCTGTTCATGTCCCCACTGACCAACGCTGCCGCGGGACAGAGATTGTGCACGTTCCGCGTCTCAAGCCCTATTGTATGCGTTCCACAGCGTAATTCGGCTGGCCGCTTCCGTCGACGGGAGAAATTAGTGTGAGAATTCATTGTACGTCATCTTCCTCATCTATCAATAACCATCATCAGTCTTCGCCCCGTTCCTCTTCATCATCGGCGCCATCTTGCTGTTGCTTGAATAAAGCGTCAGCTGCACCATTGTATTTCAATATATATATATATATATATATATATATATATATATATATATATATATATATATATATATATATATATATATATATATATATTGTGGCGAAGCCTTCGAACAGTGGGTCGTCCTCTCCAGCGCCTTCTAGTGGGTTGCCCTTTTTAGCAAAAAGAAGAGCAGCTCGCTCGTGCAGAGAGTCGGTACCCGCATTGACTGTCGCTGTCAAGCATCGTCGACAAGTGTCCGCCAATAAACGTCTCAACAATTTGGTGGAGGTGCGGGGCCCTTCTAACACCTTCGGTTAGCATTTGATGCCCCTGGAGCTTCGATCCCGCACCGTGCCTTCTACCTTGCACCAAGACGCCGCACAGCAAACTCTTCCTCCTGCGCCGACGCCATGTTCCGGTGTTTCCCGGTTCCGCGACCCTCCTGTCTTCACCGGCGCGGATGGCACCGACGTCGAGGACTGGCTCGCTATGTACGAACGCGTCAGCGTCCCCAATCATTGGGACGAGGCAGGTAAACTCGGCAACCTGGTTTTCTACCTCGCGGGTGTGGCTGGCATGTGGTACAACAACCACGCATCCGACTTCCCCACTTGGTCCGCTTTTAAAACCGCCGTCGTCGACGTGTTCGGCCGTCCTGCCATTCGTAAGCTGCAAGCCAAACAGCGGTTACGTGAACGAGCACAGCAGACCAGTGAGTCCTTCACAAGTTACATAGAGGACGACCCACTGTTCGAAGGCTTCGCCACAGCTGCACTCCTCTCACCATCTCATCGTGTTTTCACCAGAAAAGGTTTGCTGGTTCCTTTCGCGACCGTGCAAGTCACTCACGGCAGCACCACTATTTTTGTTCTGAACTCACCCCCATACAGTGTTACGTTGGTGCGAGGGGATTGTCTCGGCAGCGTGGAACCCATCGAAGACGCACAAGTCATGGATCAACCTGATGACACGCACTGCCGAAGTTCCAATACGCTTAGTGCTGTTTCTACATCTGTTTCATCATCTGCTGATGTATTCGGTCCTTCCATTGCCGACACCCTTATACCGGTCCAGCGCTCCCAGCTTCTGGCCCTGTTGGAAGAATTCCGCTCTTCTTTCGATGTCACTCAACCTTCCCTCGGCCGCACATCCACTGTTACGCATCGCATTGACACAGGCGCACAACCACCGCTACGGCAACGTCCATATCGCGTATCTCCCACAGAACGCCGTGTAATGAACGAGCAAGTGGACGACATGCAACGCCGCGATGTTATTCGACCCTCTAACAGCCCCTGGGCGTCTCCTGTCGTACTTGTCACGAAGAAGGACGGTTCTGTGCGGTTCTGTGTGGACTACCGACGCCTCAACAAGGTCACTCGTAAGGACGTGTACCCACTACCGCGTGTGGATGACGCGATTGACAGCCTGCAAGGAGCCGAATTCTTTTCATCTCTAGATTCGCGCTCAGGGTACTGGCAAGTACCTATGGCTGAGGACGCTCGACCGAAGACCGCTTTCGTCACTCCCGACGGCATTAACGAATTCAACGTCATGCCGTTCGGGCTGCCCCCGCCACATTTGAGCGCATGATGGATACCGTTCTGCGTGACCTGAAATGGCACACGTGCCTGTGCTACCTCGATGACGTCGTCGTTTTCGCTCCGGATTTCTCCACGCATCTTCAACGCCTGCGGCATGTTTTAACGCGTCTGAGTGACGCCAGTTTGCAACTGAACCTAAGGAAGGGCCGATTTGCAGCTCGGCAGTTGACAATACTCGGCTACGTCGTGTCCAAGGATGGAATTCTCCCCGATCCAGCCAAGCTTCGGGCCGTGACCGAGTTCCCCAAGCCGACATCCGTCAAGGAACTGCACAGTTTCATAGGACTGTGTTCCTACTTTCGGCGCTTCATATGAAACTTCGCGTCTATCGTATCGCCGCTGACAAAGCTCCTCGGTAGTAACGGGCCTCTCCATTCGTGGTCATCACAGTGTGACGACGCATTGACAACGCTCCGTCGTTTGTTGACGTCCCCTCCCATACTCCGCCACTACGACCCTACTGCCCGTACAGAGGTACACACGGACGCCAGTGGTGTCGGTTTCGGCGCTGTCCTTGCGCAGCGCAAACCAGAGTTCCCGGAATATGTCGTGGCGTATGCAAGCCGTACGCTTACAAAAGCCGAGACTAATTACACCGTCAATGAGAAAGAATGTCTGGCAATCGTCTGGGCCCTTACCAATTTCCGACCTTATTTGTATGGTCGCCCATTTGATGTGGTCACTGACCATCACGCACTATGCTGGTTGTCATCATTGAAAGATCCCTCAGGCCGTCTCGCCTGGTGGGCACTTCGCCTGCAAGACTACGACATCCGCGTGCTGTACCGCAACGGAAGGCAACATGCTGACGCCGACGCCCTGTCGCGCTCTCCCTTGCCTGACGACAATGCCCACGACTCAGCGTCTCACCTTGCCGTTTCTTCCATTAGCATTCATGCCGTTGCTACTGAACAGCGCAAGGATCAATGGATTGCCTCACTGATAGACTTGCTGACTGATCCAGCCACTCCATCTACTCGTGCGTTGCGTCGTCAAGCCCACCATTTCACCGTTCGCGACGACCTTCTCCACCGACGCAATTACAACGGTGACGGCCGCCAGTGGCTACTAGTCATATTCGCAGTCTGCGCTCTGAGATATGCGAATTCTTTCATTCTGATCCGCAATGTGCGCACTCCGGGGTATCGAAGACTTAACAGTGCATTCGCCAACGGTACTTTTGGCGCGGTATGTACCGCTATGTGCAGAAATTCGTTCGCTCCTGCATAGAATGTCAGCGCCGCAAAACTTCAACGCACCTGTCGCCGGTAGGTCTGCAACCTCTACCTTGCCCTGCCAGGCCGTTTGGGCGCGTTGGCATTGATTTGTATGGGCCACTTCCACTAACGTCGGCTGGTAACCACTGGGCCATTGTTGCTGTGGACCACCTCACGCGATACGCCGAAACTGCCGCTCTCCCCGCGGCTACAGCGAGCGATGTGGCCTCCTTCCTGCTCCAACGATTCATGCTGCGACACGGTCCACCTCAGGAACTGCTCAGTGATCGAGGCCGCGTCTTCCTGTCTGAAGTCGTCGGAGCCATTCTCAAAGAGTGCAACGTTGTTCACCGCAAAACTGCTGCTTACCATCCGCAGACGAATGGCCTCACTGAACGCTTCAACCGTACGCTCGGTGACATGCTCTTCAAGTACGTCGCCGCCGATCACACAAATTGGGATTCCATTCTACCCTTCGTCACCTACGCATATAACAACGCCCCTCAGAGCACTACTGGCTTTTCACCTTTCTTTTTATTATATGGAAGGCACCCGTCGCACACCATCGACACTATACTTCCGTACAAGCCAGATCCGTCAGAGTGGGCGCCTATTTCTGCTACAGCCTAGCTTGCTGAAGAGTGTCGAGAGCTTGCAAGGACCTTTACAGCGCATGATCAAGAGCGGCAAAAAGGCATTCGCGCTGACACCAGCACTACTGCGCCCACGTTCCTCCCTGGAGCGCTCGTCTGGCTCTCGATCCCTACCACTTCAACTGGCCTATCTTCAAAACTATTGCCCAAATACGAAGGCCCCTACCATGACGTCGAACGCACTTCCCCTGTAAATTACTTGATCGAGCCCATCGAACCATCTTCGAACATGTGCCGTCGAGGGCGCGACATTGTCAACAGGAGCGCCTCAAAGCCTACCATGACCCGCTCATAGTAACCAGCTGTTAGGTCGCCAGGCGGCTCCCTCTTCGTACCCGGGGTAGTTGTGGCGAAGCCTTCGAACATTGGGTCGTCCTCTCCAGCGCCTTCTAGTGGGTTGCCCTTTTTAGCAAAAAGAAGAGCAGCTCGTGCAGAGTCGGTACCCGCATTGACTGTCGCTGTCAAGCATCGTCGACAAGTGTCCGCCAATAAACGTCTCAACAATTTATATATATATATATATATATATATATATATATATATATATATTTCGTTATTACAGTGAAAAAATACGTCAGAACTCTGGACATCTTCAAATACTACTCTTCCTCTGGTTTTGGTTAGTGATTATCTGTCCTCTTGTACCAAAAGTTTCAATGAATTTTATAATTTTCATTTAACTGGGTGTGTTCCAACTTTTAGTTCAAGATCGAAAACTTGTTTATTTTGATGAAATTTCAAGGAAAACGAGCATTTTGGGTACGACAATTCTTGATATGCCAAAACAGTGAAAACGTTCATGATCTGACTACATATAATAACGGTTTCCAGCCCTAAGACATTTAGGAAGCCCTTGTGGGCTGATCCAAGCAAGCTAGGGAACTCACGTGAGGGGGAGTATAACTTACTCGTTTGCCTTCTACTAGTGACAGGAATAGAAGTATCTGCGTGGTGAAACAAATACCACTTTATTTGCATACATATCGAAACGACTCTTCTAGTTTGCTTTGTAAGCGTGATTCACGTTGAGTTCGCTCGTTCATGCGAAGGCTTCGTGAACTTCAGAAGTGCATTTGTAAGCCCTTGAAGGGGCCCTGAAACACTTCTTCAAGTAAGTGAGGAACAGATTCACTAAAAGAACTCATTGCCTCAACAAATCAAACACCGCAAAAATTTTAAGAATCCGTCCAGTATGAGCGAATTTGTCGTGCGCTGCAATCACGTTCTCTTTTCTCTCGTCCCAGTCAAAGCACTGGAAATTAAGCAGGGAGGGATGGTAAGGGCAAAGAAAATACGTCACGTGCGCCTCGTGACCTTGACCACTCTTTTTTTTTTTGAATACGCAACTTTTTTTATGCGATCGCGTGCACAGGCGTTTACAAGTCGGGGCCTCCCGCGACAATCCCTATAACGACCGAGCGTGCCATGTTCAATTCAACCAATGGCTGATAGATGGAAGCTTTCTACGTGCAATTTTAGAGTGTCTTCCGTCATTTCTTGAGAGAAGAGAAAGCGACTTTTAGCTAACTTTGATCATTTATTGTGAATTCTAGATCGCGTGCTTAGCTTTAATATTTGGCTTGCGTGTTCTCAAGAGCCTCTACTATCGATTGGCAGCGTTTTCTGACCATGCTCAAAAAGTGTTGTACGGCAACTTTAAAGGGTGCAGACTTCTATTTTAGAATCCCCAAGGAAAAAAAATATATTAGGAAAATTGGTGATTTTAGAATGCCTTTCTTCTTTTTCAAAAGCAAATCATGAACTTAGGGTTAGTGCTGTTTTAGTGTTACGTTTCCAAAACGTTACATCCTTATGAGAGAAGCATCGTTTCAGGGTGTGTGCGACGCTCGGCCACCACTGTGCAAAGACAGAGACCACATCCGGGAAGAAGAGAGACAGCAGCAGATTGACGATGCCCTGAATGATTACAAGCTCGAACGTGCAACCATAAGTGCGGTCACAGATTTGCAGCAGAGGCTGCTGGCGGCGGAGAAAGAGCTTGAAAGGCTGAGACAGGAAGGCAGAATAGAAAGACATCGGTGGCAGTCAGCACCAGTGACTTTGTGCCCAAAAATGTCTACGATGACCTTGCAGAGCAGTACAAGAAGATTCAGATAGATTTCAGAATTCTGAAGAGCAATCATGAGCAGCTCATAAAACGCTTTGAAGACATAAATCGTGGTAAGTGCCTCCTTAATTAATATGAGATGCGTCTGTGTAATAGTATATGCGTTGGCTCAGTTTCCTTGAATGAATGCGGTTGCTCATAAGAAGTGGTGGCAGACGCATAAAAGGAAAAAAAAAACATTCAAAATTTGAACCGGAGACTGGTCTTCTAGATTGGAGCTTGAAAGTACATTTGTTGAACTTGTACACGTGTACATCAGACAGACACGAGGAAAGTGTTTCATTGCAATAGCAAGAAAACGCCACTGAACCACCAGAAAAATAGCATAAAATTTCCTTTTTGTCATTGTAGGCATAAAGTTTCCTATAAGTACACTAGACGGAACTCTGGTGCTAGTGTCTATGAGAGCCGCAACGCACGGCGCTTCAGCGAGCATGGGCATGACGGGTGGTACATGGATTTGCCTATTCTTCATACTTTCAGCTCCATTTGGCTTTGTGTAACTTGAGGCTTCTGTGTCACGATGCAACAATCATCATTAGTTTATCTTTTATGCGTTACCACCGTAATATTTCAGGCTCACCAATTCATTGTGGGTCACGAAGTTCAATATGACTCGTTCTTTTATTTGAAGCAAGAACACGACAATAAACGAAGTCACAAATGTGTCTGCAGCCCACAAGCATGAAGACTAGGCTACCCATCATTCCCACTGTCGCTGAACAATCGCAGCGCCAGAGTTCCCTCTAGTTAATCTTATCTTAGAAGAAGACTCAATGGTTGTTGGAGTAATGGTCATTTTTTGACACTACAATAGCACTCTCCTCTCACACCTTTGTCCGAGCTAATGAATACAAATTTCACGACTGTACTATTGGTGTCGAATGAAATCCAAACAGAGGTAGTAATTGACAGTGTTATAGTGTACGCCCGCCAGTCATCACCATTCATAGGCGCACGCATTAGATTTCCAAGACTGCACATATAAGTGTGCCTTTCTGTGGTGATAACCGGAGGCCGCACACTATAACACACACTGCGAACGCTTGCTACTGCTCGAGTTTCATTTGATGCCGATTTTACTGTCTACTCCACTTCCGAAAAAGCCTGGTCCCTAGTTGGAATGACAAATAAATGCTTTTTTTTTCTTACGCATGTACTTGCACATCATGTTACTTACGAAGTGGAACCTCGATAATAGGTCCGCCAGTTTTGTAACAACTCTCATTTTATAATAAATTAGTTTGCTCTACGACGAATCAGTTGAATCTTGGCGAAAACGTCAGCTCAAACTAATGAACTTTTACTCGATAAATTTCAGAGGGTGGGAACGAAAATAAACATATTGTCTAGCTCTAAGCTACCGTGTTTCAGTATGGTAATACTGTACATCTCGTCAGCAAGAAATATCTGTTAGGTGGTCATTTAGTGAAAGGAAGGAATAAAGAAACATTTTTGTATTCTTGCAACTTCCCATTTTTGTTGACATGTTACAGTGTAAACATATGCTTTGCCACATCACTGCTAAAAGTAGTAATTGATTGTCTCGTTTACATTTTATGTCGCATTGTTTGTATTTAAATATGTTGCATATAAAAATATTGTGCTTTTTTCAGAGAAGTTTTTTTTAATGAGGAGAGTGCACTCAATTTCAGGGTCCTTTTTCTTAGGCTTTTATGCTCTTTCATTGTGATGCAAAATTCGCCACTTGCAATATCAATATATCTCCTATAGGTGAGAATTATGATGCACTGTCTATTAATGCATCAAATTCACATACCACAAATATGAGGCACTCATTAGTTAAATTACAAGAAAGAAAATGAATAATGTATGGTTTGTGTGTTTCTGTAATTAATTAAAATTTTCGCTAAATTAAATATTTCAGTATTCTTCAGCCAGCTATGTTGCAGTTTGGCATAGAAAGAATGAGATGATGGGCTCCAAATTTGTGTGCAAGTAATTTTTGGTTGCATTCACTTCAAGAAGAGAAAAGTAATATTTTTTATTTTGGTTGTGGAACGTGGCACATCGAACGGCCAGGCAAACGTCGTATCGACTACGCAGAAGGTTAAATTCCTCCAATAAACATTGTCCCGTGGTCTTTTTCGGCCACAGGTTGACAAAACTAGCATGAAAAATTTCTCACACAAAGGTAGCCACTGCTGCCGAAGGGAATATCTGTTAAGCGCTTTTTCAACGCTCATTCTTAGGAAAGTGTCATTATTTTACGTTTTGTTCAAGCACTTCACCTAAAGTGCTTCTTTATTTCAGGTGAAGTGTATGAAAACAATGTTGACGTCTATAGACTTATACCTTTTTTTGGTCACTGATCACCATGACACATACTAGTTTAGAATGAAAGAAGTCTCGTAAGCATGAACAGTTCCCATCCTAGCTTATAACCTGTTCTTTACCAGGCAGGTGAACATATGTCTTTGGCTTCTTAGTTGCGACTTGGGATTAATGTAGCTTGTTGTTTGAGTCATCAGCTTGAATGCAGTTCAAGACATTATTGATACAGTGTTTCTTTTTTCATTTGAAGCCATTCTTGAAGCTGACGAAAACATACGAGAAATCAGGAATTCAACGAGTGATGTACGACACCGAACACCATCATCACAAAGAAATGGTAAATATTGTTTTTTGTTTCAATTTCTGTTAGCTGAGACCTGTATAGCTTAATCTTGTTGTTGAACGAGGATAGTGAGAATGGCGCAGGTAGCACAGCTTCCCGAGTGCACGGCGAAAATCTTTTAAGGGTGAGGCGTTGTCTTCGTAGCGCATTACGTCTAAAACCACTTGGAAAGTAAGTGATAGCTAGCCGCCCCTTCCCCCCCCCCAAAAAAAAACACTTGTGGGTGCCTATGTCTTTATTTAGAACATTGTCTAGTATCAGCATTACTTGAAATGTAAAAAAAAGAAATAAGTGACCACTATGCCCATTGCATATAATTCCACAGGCTTTCAATGTGTGCGTTGCCTCATTAGCTAGATTCTAAGCATGACTCAAGTTCCAAAGTGTTTGTTCTAGACTGCAAAGCCACTGTGGCAAATGTACACATGCAAATGTGGTAGTAGGAAAAACAGGAAAACTCGGTCTGGTTCATTAGTTTGTCGTCTTTTTAATATGTGCCAGTATTGTACATGCCGTAGCCTGTCAAAAGTAAAAGTAGTGACTCATTTGATAACCAGAGCACATTTATATGCCTTGAGACCCTTGGTGTGACTCGGGCTGTAAATTTGAATGTTGGATTAGCCAACAGAGAGTGCAGTAACAATACCTGTAAAATTTTTAATTTTTTGTGAAACAATCTTGTGCCCAGCATAGCAAAGAACATACAGGGGTGACAGAAATAAACACACACAGCGCAGCGTGCTGTTTTTTTGTCCCTATCTGGATCTACTCATAGCTTGTGGTTATCCCATGTGCTTCTCTGCACGGTTGTTATGTTTCTTGTGCTTTTAATATTCACTGTGCACTGTGCACTTCGCGCTTGGACGTTCTTATAAGTGGTAGTCGTTCATGGAAGCATTGCTGCTGAAATTATCAGCGCCACTCCTGATGGCAATCGGTAGCAGTTTGCTCAAGGGGACATTGCTGAAAATGGATCATAACATCTCTTTTGTCTCTTGCATGCTTTTCTGACAGCTGCATGCAGTGATAGAAGCGCTGCTCAAATGGCTCCAAACTGCTACAAAAGGAAAAATACTGCTCCATGCTGCTCCAAACAGTAACTTTTGTTCGGTAATTGCTCCACACCTGCTCCTAAATGACACTGAGAGAATGAGAATGACAAACATTTACTGTTTGACTGACTACTAAGTCCTAAAGAAACTGAAAAGAATCTGTGTACCATCATGCCACTGAGCTACTAGTCTATAGCATTATCGGCTCTGATTTCATTTGCAAAACCAGAACTGGCATATTAAACATATAGCTCATTCGCCTGATTATATATATTTTTTTCACAGCTAGATCGCAGGCTAGTGAAATGTAACATGTGAAAAGAGCACAATTGCTTGTTTGATCACATAGGAATTATCTACTGCTTATTTGTCAACAGTTATATGGGACTGTGGTTACTTTAAAATGTGGCACTCAGTTTTTCTGGTTTCATTTGATTTCTACCAGAAATACTAATATTTTAATTTATAGATAGCTCATTTCACAGAACATTTTTGACAA
The DNA here is from genome assembly GCF_013339725.1 of Rhipicephalus microplus. Taxonomy (NCBI): domain Eukaryota; kingdom Metazoa; phylum Arthropoda; class Arachnida; order Ixodida; family Ixodidae; genus Rhipicephalus; species Rhipicephalus microplus. Next base: position 172,545,104 of record NC_051168.1, read on the forward strand.
CCTGCCATTGTTTTAAGAACTTTACATTGATTGTTGTTGGTAAATATATTTCATAATAAATGTCGATACTTATTAGATGCTTTGACTATTCTCTGAAGTCCAATTAATGTATGGCAAACTTAGTATCTGCTCCTAAAACACCAATAGCTGCTACAAGCTGGTATTTGTTCTGCTTTGAAAACATATATGGCTAATCCAAAGCAGTAGTTGCCTCCCCCGAAGCATGTTCCAAAAAGTGAAAAGTCACTTCCATCATTGTGCATGCTAGATTTGCATTTTTTGTTGTGTTGAATCATCATCAATGGTCCGGGCCCAGAAAAAAGCTTTTGGCACCCGTTCCCAACAGCATTCAAGAGGTCTTCCGTTCATACCGTTCTTCTTGCCGAAAAACTAAGTGTGCAGCAAGGTGCATGTTTGGAACCTTTGATTGGTTGGTGTTGCAGTGGTAACGGCAGCACAACCACATGTTCACAATGGCCATAATTTTTTTCCTGTTGGCAGAGCGTGCTACGTGGGGCCAACAAGTAAAAAGAGCAATTCACCCAACTCGTAAAGGCTACTGGCAAGTGCTGCCTGACACTCCCGCGTTTCAAATGCACGTATGTACCCTATAATGTAGACGGAAGGATGGCCGCTGCTGTAGCTCAGTTGGTAGAGCATCGGAAGCGTTATTCGAAGGCCGCAGGTCAAGTCCCTGCCAGTAGCAAGCTATCTTTATGCCCTCTTCTTTTCTCTTCACAATTACGTTAGAATTACTACCTAATACCAAGCCCTATACCTTCCTCGACATCATTGATTAGTTCTCATTAATATTGTGTCTAACATATTTTCACACGTGGCACACAGTGCTGAGGTTTTCACGGGATGCTTTCTGGAGTTTGTGGTTGCATGACTGAGTTTCTCAGTGAGTCTTTGCTGGTGACTTGCCAAATCGTCATGCCAGACGACAGTGCCTCCACTTCGAATGTGGGAATACCGCGGACACACTTCAAGGCATCTCTAGAAGGGAACCATCACTAGTCATGTGTGGGGAGATGAAACACTGTCTGTATTTCCAGACTTCCAGTGATTATGAGGGTCAAAAAGAAAAGAAGATATATAGTAAAGTAAAAGACAAGCGGGCCTATAACTCTAAACACATTTTTCCCCCATTCATAGCCTGTGTGAGGCAACTTACATAAGAAGAGTTTTGACATGTACCCACATCCACAGATGATGAATTTTAAAGGTTCAGTTGAGTCGATGCTCCTGCAGAAACAAGCCTCAGTCAGTGATCTCAGCATGAGCTCAGCATGAGCAAAGGCAATGGGCAACGGTTTAGGTGATAGAGGTTGATGTATAACTTTTTTTTTGATTATAGAGTAGTTTTTGAGGCAAGATATTGATGAACTTCTAATGCAGCAAACACACTTCCTGCAACAAGAGAGTTTCTTGTAGCCTGGTTTATATGTACAAGGTGGTGTCTCCTGTTGAGCTTTGAACCAGAAGAATTTGTCGCATAGTTTATTGGAACCTGATTTAAGAATTTAAAGCATTCCTTTTTTTCTTTCAGTTGAGGCACACTCAGTGGAGCCTGACAACGATGAGGAAATGAACAGCGGCAGTGATTCAGAAGAGAGCACAAGAAATGACAGTAACTTGCCCAGGATAGGATCTGTAGGAGAAAATGGGAAGGTAATTAGGCCAGATAGCCAAGCTACATTATGTTTTTTATTACACTTTTTTATGCGTGCTTGCATGTGGAGTGGTGAACTAAAAGTAAGTAGCCTATAACTCAAACCTCGATATAACAAATCCGGATATAACGAAATATTGGTTATAGTGAAGTAAATGAAAAGTACTTTCCAATATACATAGTATTTGAAATAAACCTTTATAACAAATATCTGCATATAACAAATCTACTTTCATGTAAAATGAAACTTTAGTATAATGAAGTATGAGTGTATATATGAACTTTTGAGATTTTGCTTACAAGTTCACTTGTGAATTTCTGAGAATGCAAAGGGATCTTTTTATGCTAGAAAACCTAAATGTAGCATAGAAATTCTTTTTGCCTGTTTGTGTGTCACTTATGGTGGCACTGTAAAATAACATTATTCTGTCCTTGTTAATTTTGAAAATCTGGTGATTGTGAAGTGTTTTCTCATTGTGACAGACATATGCATTGTTTAGTGGCATTAAACTCATTAATTTAGTCCTACTTGGCCATAACTAAGTCAGTTTGGATAATCCTTGGGGCGTGGTGAGTGCAAATTTTTGCAAATGTCCACGACGCAAATGAGTTAAAACAGCATTTGCAGACAACGAAAACTGTGGTTGCCATCTACAATTAGGTTGTTGGTGTCAAATGTCTCAGTAGCTGTGGCGAACTTTTTTGTTTTTACTTGTGCACACAAACTGTGGGGGCGCTATCTACGATTGTGTCTAGTGGCTGGTGTCAATGTTACGAGAAGCAACAGTTTTGTTTTAGCCACATGGTTTCAGAACTGCGTAGTTGTCATGCGTGATTGTGCGTAGTAAGCCTGGTCTCTTCAGCAGCAGATGCGATTCTGAGGAGCCTTGACCACAATCACGGTTTCATCCACAGTGCATATATGGCTCTTTACTTGGTAGCTTTCTTTTGATTGAGCAATGCACACACAATGCCTCCAAACTAGGACATGGTGAAAGCTGTTGAAAAAGATTCAGTCGCTATTCACATGCTTGCATAAAGTTTGCTTGGTTTGTCATGATGGATGAATTATCAGTCTGTGACAATTTTTCTAGCAAAATATTATCATCAGGTGCATGGGGTGAAGTCGGTAGAGGTAATACATGATAAGATACAGGTTGAGAGCGCATTTCGGATTTAGGCAGACCGGTCATGAGCCACTGGCACATCATGCACAAAGTTGCAAATGACGAAAATTGGGGTTTTTGCACTTCTCTAATGCAAAATGAGCATTACATTTACATAATAATAAAGGAAATTCTAGTGCATGATTTAATAGGCATTCATTTATTGCTTTCTTAATACTTTCGATAATTTGGCAGTTGTCTAATTTGCACATTTTTACAATCCCCTGAAATTTGAATTAACGAGCTTTTACTGTAGTATTTTAGAGGTTCTCTCTATTTAAGAAATGTCTTCCCATCCTAATGTTACAGTGTGGAATCTCATTTAACATATGAATAATGTACAATCTACAGCTTCTTGACCGGTTAGCTTTTATCTTGCCAGTTATGATTAGCAATTGCAGAAAGCAGTGCTTACTGCTTCTGTGAGACGATTCTGTAAACGGCAATTTGCGGTGTGGGTGCACACAGCTCTCGATATTCAGGATATTGAAGTTTATTGAAGTTTATTGAAGTTTATTGAAGTTTATTATTATTAACAGACTGGCGATACATAAAATGGAGAAGACGTTTTACAGACTAGGGTCCCATAGTCCGAAGACTGTAGGGGGACCCACGATGAAGAAAGCATGTAAACAAGTGCAAGGGCAAATGGCAAGACAATGTAATATTAACAAAACAATGCTATAAAGCAACTATAGAAAAATAACGAAGCGATAAAACATAGTAATAATCACAACTTCAACAAATACAAACGCTAAGTCAAAATGCAAAAAGGACAACATAGAATAATTTATAGTGATAGAAGATATAATTTCAAAGTTTTTTTGAATGTATACAAGTTGGATAGAGACTTATATTTGGTGGAATAGAGTTCCATAATGAAATAGCTGTGAATGACAAAGACTTTATGCCGTAATTAGTGCAAACTCGGGGTAGTAATAAATTTCGCTCCAATGCGAAGCGAGTGCGGTTAGTGTTTATCAAAAAGTCACAGTTGATGAGGTCGAAGGGTAGCCGACGGTGAATTATATTAAAGAACAAACAAGTACAATGAAATTCAAATAACCTACTAATACACAGAATATTGTATTGTCTAAGCAAAGAAATAGCGTTCGAACGACGAGGGCTGAAAGTGATAATACGGATTGCTTGGTTCTGTATATGTTGTACAGATGAGATGTACGAGTGATAGGTGTTGGCCCAGGTAATTATGCCATAGTTAAAATGACTATGAATAAATGAGAAGTAGAGCGATAGTAATGCATTAATGGAAAAATATGGCCTAGCTTTAATCAATGCACGAATACCAAAAGCAGTCTTTTTCTTTATGTCTAATAAGTGTAGACCAAAATTAAGGGTTATGTCTAAACGTACACCGAGAAAAGAAACAGTATCACAAGCATGGATAGTATTAGTACCCATAGTTATAGCAGCAGAAGTTAACAAATGTTTATGAGCAGACCTGAAAACCATGAACTGAGTTTTAGAGGGGTTTATCGTTAGATCATTGTTGTTGCACCATAAAACTACATCGCTGAGTACAGAGTTTAGTTTTGATATTAAAGATGGAACTGTTTTGGCCTTACATGATACTGTGGTGTCGTCAGCGTACAAAACACAATGTGCAGAGCAAATGACGTCAGGGAGATCATTAATATAAATAATGAATAGGAGGGGGCCAAGAATGGACCCCTGCGGAACACCTTGATTGGTAATCTTAATGTTAGAGTAAGAGCCACCTGTAAAGACCACATTTTTTCGGTTAAACAGGTAACTTTTCAGAAAATTTAAAGCTGGTCCAGTAATACCATAAGAATCTAACTTATTGAAAAGAATGGAGTGATTGAGCGTGTCAAAGGCTTTAGTTAAATCCAAAAAGACTGAACCCGAGAAGTTACCAGTATCAATGGAATGTTTGATGAAGTCTGTCAAAGAAAGCAGAGCAAGGTTAGTGGAGCTTCCATGACGAAAACCAAACTGGGAAGGTTTTATAACATTAAATTTCGAAAGGTAAGAACTAAGACGCTTTACAAACAGTTGTTCAATTAGTTTACTTAATGAAGGAAGAATAGAGATAGGCCTATAATTTTTAATATCATCTTTATCGCCTTTCTTGAAAATTGGTATAATTTTTGCACGCTTTAATGAGTCAGGAAAAGAACCTTTAGAAAAAATGAGATTGATTATATGAGTTAAGGGCTGAGAAATTATATGAGCCACCATCTTTAAATGGTGTGCACAAATGTTATCCAGACCGGGAGAAGTATTTTTAAGATTACGAATAGCTGATACTATTTCGTCAGAGGAAGAGGGAAAGAGAAAAAATGAGTGAGGTAGGCGCGGCAAACTAGGTGAAGGAACATTTTTTGAGGAATTGGATGACGAACAAAAATACTCAGAAAACGCATTAGCAATGTCGTCAGAGTGACAATAAGTAGCGTTATGGTGAGTGATTTTCGTTATGGGCGAGTTAATTGTAGGCGAATTCAAGAATTCATTGAGCAGTTTCCACTGTTTTTTATGATTATTTTTGTTCTTTATAAATTCCTCATTATAATAGCGTTTCTTGGCAAGTTTTAGCAAAGAGTTAAGAGTATTACAGAAACTTTTATAGCGAAGTGCCAAGGCGATATTAAAGGGTTGTCTCTTAACTTTCCTATAGAGGTTATCCTTCTTTCTGAGACTGGTTAATAAGGCAGATGTCATCCAAGGGCTTTGAGGCTCTTGGTATTTCTTGTTATAAGCAATAGTGTGAGTACTAGAAGAAACAGCTTCTGAGAATAAAGAAGAAAATGTATCAACCGCTGATTGTGGATCAGCTTGCGAGCTAACTTTGGACCAGTCACAGTTTGAAATTGCACTGATGAAATTGTCTTTGTCAAATCGCAGTGCAGTAAAAATTGTGTTGATTTGAGTTATAGGGCTATCAAATGTGATGAAGATGGGATAATGATCGGTAATATCGACATCAACCACCCCGGACACTCTAGGATTAAAGTTACAAAAAGCATGATCCAAAAGAGTGTTAGAGCCACGTGGGTTGGATCTAGTGTACGAATCGATGAGGCACGTTAACCCGTACCCTAGAAGGCAATCATTATAGGCACTTGTAGTTCTTGAATGAGAATCTAATAGGTTAATGTTGATATCGCCTACCAACAATACATTTTTGTTCTCCATTGATAGAGTGTTCAGGACAGTCTCAAGAGCCGATAAGAACTGGATAAATGAGGAGGAAGGTGAGCGATAGATGCAAGCGAGTATTAAATTTTTTTGATTATGAGTAACCTGTGGCTGTTCAATTTCTATCCAAACTGATTCGCAATAGGGGATGGTAATATGAAGGTCCAATCTGCGAATATAATTAATGCCAGAAGAAATGAAAATGGCTGAGCCACCATAGTTGTCAGATGCACGATGACAGTATTCAGATTTGTACGACGTAAAACCATATAGATTAGCATCCACATCGGAAAGCCAGGTTTCTGATATACATATAAATGAAAAAGAGTGTCTGGTAGAGTGAATGAAACTATTAATGTTGTCGTGATTCCTTCGCAAGCTACGTGCATTGAAATGAACTAGAGAGCGTTGATTGTCAGATAGAAACGAAATAAATTCTTCAGCAGAAAAGGACATGATTGACAAGTACTCGTCAAGGACAAAAAAAAAAACAAAAAAAAAATTAGAAAAAGAGAGAGAGAGAGAATTATCCCTAGAATCGATAACACGCGACTTAGTTGAAAACCCGAAGGTCGTTCTCAGACTTTAAGATGAACACTTTGCTGCTGCTAGTCTGACGAGCCTTAATCTGGCAGTTGTCCGTCCATAAAAACTGCCAGCTCTTCTCCTTCTTAAGAGCTAATGCCTTAGAAAACAAGCGTTTGTTCTCGACAGTAAGGTGATCATTAACGAACACAGCAGCATCAGTGGAACCAGAAAAGCCAATTTGGCCAGTACGTAGACGGGCTTTGCGAGCCCTACGAACAAACTCGCCTTTCTTCTCGCGGCAACAAAAGCGAGCGATAATGTTCTTCTCCTTAGACTTTGTGGCCACACGATGGACAACGTCCAAGTCAGAGGGAGAAACAGAGCAGCCGATGGCATTGCCAATGGTTTTCACGATTGCAAGGCAATCTTCATTTTGCGTGACCGGAACACCCTTTATCTCAACATTATTCAGTCGAGAATACTGTTCTAGATCAGCAACTTTTTTTTCCAACGCCTCATTTTTTGCGGAGAGTGCGCGGTTCGCAGTCACCAGCTCGTCCTGCCTCACCCTCATGTCATCAAAAACATCACTTAAGTGCTGAACACTTTCCGCCAGAGTTGCGCATTGATCAAAGCCGAGTTCGTGTAGCTTGTTAGAACACTTAGAAACAAGGTCTGCAACCACACGTTCAAGCCTACCATCGAACAGACTTTCGAGCGCGTCTATTCGCTTAGCAAGCTCGGTATTAGTAGGCATAGTGCAGTATACAATGTAACAACTTGGCAAAAGCAGCAGTCACGGCTAAGATTTAAAAAAAAAAAAAAAAAATAAGAAAAGACAACTTGAATACCACAAACCTGCACAAAGAATGCGTAGTTTTTAGATGCGAGTCAACCAGCCGTAACGCTGCTTGCCAAATGAAGACGAAGCACTTGCGACGTCCTTATATAGGCCTGAAGGGGCAGCACCAAGCGCTGCTCGGTAACAGCAGATCTCGTGGCAGCACGATAAATGCGGGCGTCGGATCTCGTCGATGAATTCAACGATAAAAACGCTGATTCGAAGAGCAGACTGCGCCGGCGCACTAAATCCTGTCGAAAACCACGCTGGCCCAGAAGAAACAGGCCGCTACGGCAGCGACGGGAACAGGCTGCGACGGAAACTTGCTGAAAATCTGCACAAAGAATGCGTAGTTTTTAGATGCGAGTCAACCAGCCGTAACGCTGCTTGCCAAATGAAGAGGAAATTCAAGTGCATGGTTTCATAGGCATTCATTATTGCTTTCTTAATACTTTTGATAATTTGGCAGTTGTCTAATTTGGACATTTTTACAATCCTTTGAAATTTGAATTAACGAGCTTTTACTGTAGTATTTTAGAGGTTCTCTCTTTTTAAGAAATGTCTTCCCATCCTAATGTTACAGTGTGGAATCTAATTTAACATATGAATAATGTACAATCTACAGCTTCTTGACCGGTTAGCTTTTATCTTGCCAGTTATGAGTAGCAATTGCAGAAAGCAGTGCTTACGGCTTCCGTGAGACGATTCTGTACACGGCCATTTGTGGTGTGGGTGCACACAGCTCTCGATATTCAGGATATTCTTACAGTTGTGAGCACATGGCATCGATGCCGCTTCTTTGTCTGAATAGGCTAGCTACAAATCATCTAGCTTTAGCCAGCATGGTGGAAATTCATGCTCCACTCTATTCTACAATTACTTACAAATTACTATTGCACCTAGTGTTGTTGCCAAAATACAACTCTTTTTTTCTCATCTGAATCGCACCTTCAATATGAGGGGACCAAAAACTGACCCAAACATGTGATTTCATCATGATTGAAATGAAGAACACAGTAAAATAAAGTGCCAGGTTCGAGCATTCATTTTACGTTTTGAGTAAAAGTTACATTATCAAATAATGGTTAAAATAACTGAAAATTGGTATGAAGGAAATATTTGTATAACTAAGGGTGCTTATTTTTGTCCTACACAATATTAATGAGAAATAGGAGACAATGGAGCCATTAAAAAATGTGGGGATGATAATATCAGTAACTGTAATGTAAATGTGAAGAAAGTGGATCAAAAGATAACTTTCCACTGACATAAACCAAACTTTTCATCTTCGAATAACACATCCGGTGTTCTTTCACATCCCCCAATCCACTTTATTGGGTGTAAACGTGCATTTAAATGTTGGAGCGTTGGGGAGCGCCTCGGTGATGGAGCATCGGACATGTTATTCAAAAGTGGCAGGCTTGGTTCCTGCCGGCGGCAAATTATCTTTCATATGCTTCTATTTCTTCACATTTACATTACAATTACTCTTAATGACATCTTGGCATGATTGTTTGTCAGATCTCATTAATATTATTTCTAACAAAAACTGGTATGCCACACAGACTAACAGAAGAGCCTTGAAGCTGGATTATGGAGTTGATCGCTTTGTTATACATGGCCACGTAATCTGATGCTTCTGTGCTCACCAGCTTCTGTAATTGTGTGTTATGTGTGCCTCCTGCTTCGCAGAACATCAGTCGCCACTGTGCTTCGGAATCAGCGTCTCAAAAGCGTTAATTTGTTAATGTTAAGTGCGTGGAGCGCGTTTCTTTCCGCACGATAACATTTGACATGCTCTTTGCCCAGCGTTTCACATAGCTTGTAGAAATTGAAAATGGTCAATGTGGGTCTTGGGAGCACTTTTCAAACAGAAAAGAAGTCAGTGAGCATTGGTAGTAACGCTCAGGGTCAGATGTGCTCACTCAGTGTTGAGCATTTCACATAGGTGTTTGCTGGTTTGGCCTATGAAGCTGCCTCAAAGAACATTTTCATTGTTTTGTAGCTTGTAATATTTACTGGCTTCATTTAATGGTGTAGTTTTAGGAAGCTGCAATATCGGATGTGTTTTTTTTTACTTTCTTAACTTTTAGCAGGTGACAGTGGCCCCGCCGCGGTGGTCTAGTGGTTAAGGTACTCAACTGCTGACCCGCAGGTCGCGGGATCAAATCCCGGCTGTGGCGGCTGCATTTCCTGATGGATGCGGAAATGTTGTGGGCCTGTCTACGTCAAAGAATCCCATGTGGTCAAAATTTTCAGAGTCTTTCACTATATAAGGCGTCTCTCATAATCATATGGTGGTTTTGGAACGTTAAACCCCACAAATAAATCAATCAAATCAATCAGCAGATGACAGTGAGCGTTTCAACTGTACTGTGTATGCGCGTGCACATGCACCACCGCTCTATGTAGGCCGAAGCTTCTGGATTGACCAAAAAGACTGGAGCAAGCTATTCAGTGCTCCCACAGACTCTATGTTCTGCAAGCTTGCTGCTTCACTATTATGGACAAGAAAGAGCTCCAGGATCGCAGTGTGACTGGCACTCCTTATATTCGTTATGCATCATCGGGCAAGTGCAATGTGAGGCTGCCGATGACACCAGAGAAGCTCAACACCCTGAAAGGTATCTGTATTCAGAAAAACAAAGCAACGTTTAGAAAACTGGAATAGGCATTCACTGTCACAGAAACCATCTTAAATGCCTTACTCTGATACTTCTCTAAATGCCGTACTCTGACACTCCTATAACTTTCCGAGTCTGCTCTTACATCTTTTGTTTTTGTTTTTAACAGTGCATTGTATGCTGTGAATGCTTCGCTGCCCTGAGTTTCGAGAGATCAGATATAAATGATCTGTGTCACCACCACTTTTTCAAACTTTGTTGCCTATTGTACTTTCGTTCAGTAATGTGCCATTAAAGGGGCCCTGCAACACCTTTCCAAGCAACCATGGAATGGATTCACTAAAAGAGCTTATTGCCTCACAAATTCACCACCTCAAGAATTTTCTGAATCCGTCCGGTAGGAGTGGAGATTTGTCGCCTGCTCAAACTGTATTACCTCTTCTTTCTTCCCGATGAAAGCACTGCAAACTAAGCAGGGAGGAATGACAGTGGCAAAAAAAAAATGCGTCACGTGCACCCTGTGATCTTGAGCACTTTCTCTCTTACATTTTTTTCTCTTTGAATACGCGACTTTTCAGTGCAATCGCGCGCGCACGCATGGACAAGTCGCAACCTCCTGTGGCAGCCTCTGTAACGACAGAGCACGCCATGCTCAAATCAGTCAATGGCGATACTTAGGCCTGTGATGCAATGATTTTTGGACCTGCAAGGACATTTGTCGAGAAAGAAAAATAATTTTAGCTGCCATTGAGAATTTATTGTATATTGCAGGCAACTCTTGAGTTGCGAGTTGATGATCTTTCCTTTTGCCTATTCTTCTCCGGTGGTTTGCATCATCTAATTTTCTTGTTACGCCATCAATATTGGCTGTTGCAAGCTAACTGCAGTCTTCATTATATTATAAGCCGTAAACAGAACCAAGCCGACAGAGTGGTGTTGGTTGCAGCAACAATGAACTGCCAGAGAAGCATCTCGAATGCACCATGCACATCATTGCCACCATGAACCTGCGTACGTGCATGTGACTACATGTGCCATACACATCAACACCTATCATTTACCCCTTCTAGTCGCTGTAGCTCTTCTATTGCTGCTAGTTTAGCCCCGAGAATTGTGCTTTCTATCATCAAACTCAGGCAAACACAAGATATCTGGATTTATACAAGATTCAATGCACACTTTTATTTTGCTGTAGTGGGCTGCCAAAATTTATGACTTGGGGGTTTGTTTAAAAAACATGCAATGGGATCTGTCACGATGTGCTGCGGGGGCCCTACTTGTGTTTAGTGGAAGGTTTTATTGAAAAGAATTTTCTTCACTGGTCTGTGCAGACCTGTTTCGACTTTATGTGGGCAAGGATCCTCTGGCACAGCAAAGGCTGAAGGCTGTGCGAAACCACTTGGCAGTCGGACTTTACGACATTCGCCGTGAGTAATTTTGCTGCGTACATCGGCACGGAACTACTGTGGCTATGCTAAAAAAATCTCTTTCATGCACAATGTGAGTGATTAGATACTGCCATTGAAGTCTCAATATCTCATCTGCTATTCCTTTCATGGAAGACTCTTGTCAGGAAACCAGGTGAACCCATTTAAGAGAGACATGCACTGGGGAGTGGTTTTTGTGTTTTGCGTGAGGTGTCTTCTATAAGCGGGTACCATGTATGCATTTTATTATAATCCTCCATTTTATTGTAGGCACACTGGTGCCTCTTATATCCAAGTGTTTGTTACGTTACTGTCTCTTATAAAAGGTTTCACTGCTGTCACAGAGTACGCGTAAACCTCAAACCGCCAGCATGGCCAAATTGATAAAGCACGGGATGCCTTCTTTGAAGGTTGCAGGTTTGGTACCAACTTCGGTGGCTGCAAGTTGTCTTTTTCTCTAATTTCATTTCTTCACACTTACGCTCAGACCTCAATATAACGAAGTTGCATCTTACACAAAATGAAGTTTGTTATATCCAAAAATTCATTATAAATATATATTTCTAGCACTATATCTATTGCAACACTATTTTTATTGACTTCGTTATAACCAATGTTTCGGTATATATGAGGGTTCGTTATATCAAGGTTTGAGTGTATATCATAATCACCACAAATAACACCCCCTCTACTGTTCTTGGCTTCATTGTCTGTTAGTTTTAGACCATGTGGGTGTGTCGCTAAAGGCAACAATGAATCAATCCCGATTAGTAAATTTATCTTGAAATCTTTAATGTAATTAATTGCACCATCTTGGCTTTATTATTTGTGGAGGAAAACCATCCCAGTGATTTAGTGGCAATAGGGCTCGACTGCCGACCTATATAATAAGTCATGGGATCCAATCCCGGCCGCGGCGGTTGCATTTCCGATGAGGGTGAAAACGCTCGAGGCCCATCTACTTGGGTTCAGGTGCACGTCAAAGAACCCGAGGAGATTAAAATTTCTAACACCCTTTAGTACGGCGTCTCTCATGATAATGATTAAGCCCTAAGAGTTATTTTTGTTATTACCGTAGGTTGGAAAAACTTGTGGGGCTCACTCAGACTCATTCGTGAAATATAAGTTGCGCTTTGGACTCACTCGGACTCACACTAACGAAAAATGGTTATTACTAACAATTGAGGGGAGAATCGAGATCCAAGCCTCATTTTTAAACTTCGCACTGAAATCTTCATGCTTGATGTCACGAATTCAGAAGTGGCCCCGCTGCGGTGGTCTAACGGCTAAGGTGCTCGGCTGCTGACCCGCAGGTCACGGGATCGAATCCTGGCTGCAGCGGCTGCATTTCCGATGGAGGCGGAAATGTTGTAGGCCCGTGTGCTCAGATTTGGGTACACGTTAAAGAACCCCAGGTGGTCAAAATTTCCGGAGCCCTTCACTACGGCGTCTCTCGTAATCATAGGCTGGTTTTGGGATGTTAAACTCCGTATATCAATCATCAATCAATTTAGAAGTGCGTTTTCCATATTTTGGGGAGATTGGTACACCGAAATGTACTTTGGTTTGGGCTACCTGGTTCATAGTACTCACTTAGAAAGGGCAGCGCAAAAAACACAGGGAAAAAAGGACAGTAGAGACAAAGAGCGCTGACTAACAAATGAAATTTTGTTGCCGTCACCTGTGCATATATACGTGCCTAAAATGCGATTGAAAGAAAGTTAAAAGCATGATAACAAGGCTGGTTTTTGTCTCTTTGTCTCTGCTGCCTTTCTTTTTCCCGTGGTTCTTGCGCTGCCCTTTCTAAGTGAGCACATCCAAAATGCCTGAAATTTAGTGTTCTTAGCCTCTGGTCCCCTCAGAGGATAAATGTACTTCATTTGTACCATTCAAGAATGACGTAAGTCCTAATAGACGACATTAGAATCCATGATGAGTTGGTGTGGCAACTTCAGAATGGCGTGGCCACTTGCATTTTCTTTTTATGCTTTTTCTTGCTTAGAAAGTTTCCTCTTGTGGTAATCGGGGTCATTTTGGTGTTGTGAAAGAGTAATTTACTAATGTTGAAAAAAATCTGTTTTTCTCCTTACTGTCTCCTTGAAAGCACTGGAAATTTCATGCATCTACTTGTAGCTAACACATATTTCTGGTGTTCAGAATGAATGTAATTTTTCATTCGAAACTGACAAGCACCAGTTGGAAACCGCTTCTGTGCATGCTAGGCCTAGGGCAGCCACTCGATTCAAAGGATTTTTTTTAAGAAAAGTGATTTCACTGTTCAAATAAAATGTGAGCATTTGCGAAGCTGCACGGTTCGCCACAGCGCTCTCTATACACAGGATGTTTGTACGGGGCAAATGTGGGTGACTGTTTGAAGGTTTTGCATATGTGATCGAATATTACAGCAATCAAATATACTGTAATACCAATTTAAAATATTTAAATTCTGAAGTATTTGAAAGTAATGAATAGATGTACTATACCCTGTTTCGCGCATCATGTGCAACGTTGTGGAAGCTAGCGAGACTTCTTGCTGTCATTACATTCACAACAAAAAGTAGTTCAACGTTCTTACCATCAATAATTTGGTTTTATTTTTTCATTATTACGGCAAGTAGTAATTGAAAATATTATGTGTCCTTACAAAGAACAATGTTGTTGAACGTCTGTTATTATGTGGCTGTATAGCTTAGTTTTCACGTAACGTCACACACAGGATCTCTACTCTGGGTACGTCACGATGGCGGCCCCCTAGACTTTCAGTGTCAGTGCAGCATAGACACCACTGGGTCGTTCGGTACCCGCATTCTTTAGTGCTCACCCCACTTTCTTCTGTTCGCCAGTCGCACCAACGGGGAGCACAAAGAAACGTTAACTGGCACTAATCAGATGTCACGCGAGCGACCACGAAACGCGCGAAGTTATACGTTTTGCCGGCCGAACTTCTTCCATAGCTTTCACAGCGTTGCACCTGACCTATGAAACGGAGTATATATTTAAAAACATGTAACGCCATTTGGAGAGGTGGTTTTACTGCAATGCGCTGTTACTCTGCTGTGAAACTATCTCTCCAAAAGAAATCTGCAATGTCACAATGACTCGCTCAAGGTAAAACGTACTTGTTGCCAAACGTCAATTAAATAGTTTTCAAAGTTTAATAGCATCTTAGAAGGATTTATATGCCCTAAGGATAGTATCGCAGTTTACTACTTATAACGTGTACAAAGATATTATTTAAATTTTTCCACTGTTTGAATTAGCTTCCACTTCGCATCGAACCAAAAGACGTTACATTTGCCCATGTCAAATTATAGTTCCTAAAGACATTGTTAGTTGGGACGTCACAAAGTTACTAATTTTCCTTATTTTCATGTGTGAAGTATACTATTCCAAATATTTATTGCCTATTTATTCGGCCAGATCACTATTTGCTGCAAACTTCAAATTTACTATTTGCCTGTTCATAGCCAAACCAGTTTTGATAATCGATGTTAAAAACCCTTTAAATGACCACTGACAGCGAAAGTTATGTTAGCGACTTTTTTACAATGATTTGTAGCTTTGTGTATGGTATACCTGAAATGGAATCGTAAACACTCTAACGCATCATATAATTTATGCTAGCCTCGTTAACTCCAAACAATTTTGCATCAGTTCACAATGCCTGCCTAATTATCATAAGAAACTAGCTCCCCAAAAATGGGCAGTGCCTGAGACTACGAGCACTACAGCTTTGGGGACGCTGAACGCGCTGCCTTGAAATAGGCAGACCCGCAGGCAGTGATGAATAAAACGATATGGATGCTTTGAGCATGTCCCCTCAGGAGAAAAGAAAGCCTTCCTGGCGTAAGCAGCCAAAACCACCTTGAGAGTAGACCAAAAACAAAACAAAAACAAAGCGAGAGGTGTGACAAACAACAGTCTTCGCCAGGTGCCAGTTGGGGTATTGTGCGCACCCGGCAGATGTTCTCTGATGCCAACAATACTTGCGTGACATCTGCAACATCACGAGGGAGTTTCCTGTCTAGGTCAAACGACTGAAGATGTTGATTGCACCTGAATACTCGAACGAGCATGTACCCTTGCTTTGAAACCAACTTAAAATCTCTTATAGGCAATGCTCGTCACTAATAATCAGTCAGAAGTGCCGCCCGCATACAAGACTTTCAACACAATCATCTTGAGTTTCCAAATTTAGTGCCAGGAGTCCTTTAAAGTTAGCAGCTTTTATATTTGTTAGGAAACCAAAAAGATGAACACTGTGTATATGATTTTTCTATTTATATTGCTTTGGTAAGCAAGATATTTCTCTTGAGGCTCCTTGTTCTTGATAAAACAGTCCTTGACGCTCACTCATTGAAAACTTTTACGAATGCTGATTGACTGTATCCTGACACTGCGCAACTGACCTTCACTCCGCCTTGTATTTACAGGGCCACTTCGTAGACAACTATCTTCCTCTGCTGCAGGAAGCCAGCCACATGAGTATGTTTTTCTCAGGCATGCTTCGAATCTGTCGCTATCAGTTTACACTAAGTTCCTTTGGTCTAGCCTGTGTACTCAGTTTAGCATTTTTTAGCTGTCCAAGATGTATCTTGATAATGCAGCAAACCAGCTTTCTAAGGCATGCAAAATGTGTTTAGCATGTAGAAGGCTTTTAACGAAAATTTTGAAAGCAAAGAAAATACTTATTAAGGCGTGTTCACACTGGAACGACAAGATGCCCATGCAGACTTGAGGCAAACGCAGACAGTCTACCGACGAGTTGCTGGCTGACTATGTCATAGGACCTCCTGGTCACAATAGGCCAGTGCCTCCAGAAGCACGTCATTGTAGGATAACATGGTGGCAGACCAAAAACACCCAAAAATGCATTGTCAGACTGTGTCGAGAAGTTTTCCGTAGATTAGTGACCAAGCAGAAACCAGTCTGACTCAAACCAAGTGTGCGACTCGTCTGACCTCGAAGGGGAGATAACCGAGAGCCTCGCGACACCCTCGGGCATTTGAGAGAGGGCATCATGCACACCCCTCCGATGTCTTCACATCTTTGTTTATCTGCACCCTGGTCTTCAATGTAGAGGGGGTGTCGAGGGTTGCGCGGTGTACTAAAAGAAGCAGCGGCAAAGGAAGAAGGATGGACAAAAATGAGGAAGAAAGTGGAACGGGGTGGTTCTGCGTTTAACGTTTTCTACGCAAAAGCAATCGATGTCACTCTTGTGTGACTAGAGAACTGGCAGACAAAAGGATGGCAGCACAAAATCATGCAGACAGAGTGTCTTCCTCACACCATTGGCTGGTTCTTGGCATCGTAACAGCGTGAATAGGACCAGACAAAAGACGCTCCTGGTTACAGCCAGTAGACCGATATCCTCGTCTGTCTCTGGAGTGCAAGCGCATCTTTAGTAGTAGAATTTACTTTGTGTTTGATGGAAGCTATCGTTAAGTCAAAGAGAAAATTGCAGCATATCTAGTACGCCCTTTAGGAATCTGCATGATGCAATGCTTATTCACGTCTTTCGTTTATTCAATGCTGGATGCATGCAACGTGACATCTCATTGACACTCTGGTGTGTTTCAGTTCCTCAATTTAAATACGAACTCTTCATACTGATTTCGAGATTTGCTAAGCAGCATATGGCACAAAAATTGGGAGACCCTAAGCTTCGCTTTTGAGATTAGAAGGCGATATTCTGCCCCTAGTGCATACTTTAAACACTTCGTGCATGGAATATTTTTGAACTTGCTATGCACCCATTACTTGGCCTTCAGAGAATTGGCGCAGTAACGTGTGTGCCTTGCGTAGTGGGTGACTGGCTTTAAACCATGAAGTCATTATAATAATCACATGTGCTGACGCCCAATAGCAACGTGTGCTTGTACCACGCATTATTACGCCAATATTTCATGATGTATTGGAAATTATGTGTACGGGAAGCGTGTGTTTGTAAAGCATAAAAGTTACCCTCACTGCATTTCCGAGCAGAGGAAGTTATTTTCGCTGTATTAACAAGCAGACGCGTGGCTAAGTAGTAGAACACCCGCTTGCCACTCAAACGACTCGAGTTCGATAGTCACTCAGATTCAGAATTGTTTATTGTTAATTTATTTGCATCTTTTTCCATTTTTTAATCATACACAAGGTGATTTTTTGCTCACAACCAGTGATGCCGAAGCCGGAATTTCTGCGGAACGAGCTCTTTAACACTATCGCGTTAACAAAGCTTGCTGCCACGTGCAACCTGGCAGTACCTTCTTTCCAGAATTCTTCGCGATGCGCATACAGTTACTTTTCAACAGCCTGCATCCGATGGGAACACAATGTCTGTGACATGGCCGCTAGTGTTATCTGGTCAGATTGATGCATTCTAATCTATATATTAAACAAAGGAACATCATTTTTGGGCATTATAGTAGGTGATACCCTTGATTTTAACCAGAGTGACTGAAAAAAGCTACGCGTATCTACTTGTCTTTAAAACTATTTTTAAACGTCGATGTTTATAGTAAGCCATACATTTTTCAGAACAATTTTAGATTATAGTGGTGTGTGACGCAGCTACAAAAATTATGTAGCACTAAAGTGTGGATACCAGTGCCAATATCCACTGAGTTTTGTTACCCTTGCTTTGACGCTTTCCGGATTGAAAGAAAGGAAGAGAGACATGCCAAAATGATCGAAAACATTTATGCACTAGCTTTGAAGAGCTTTTTTTTCTGAATAAAATGGTAAGATTACTTCAGTAAATAAACATTTCTTTATTTTTCTAAGTACATCAAAGGGTACCACAGGCACGGTAAGTGACATGACAGTGCAATGACAGGTGAGACACAGGAGAATAAGAAGGGAAGAACTGTATTGAAAAAAAAAATGGACAACTGAGGCCGTTTCGCAACGAAAAACACAACTACAGCGCATATAGGCAGTTGTCATTGGCTTCTTGTGTGACTTCTTTGTTGATGACGAATATAATCACCATCGGTCATTTCGTTGGAAAATGTCATGACAACTGTACTCGTCAACAGTGGCAAACGAGTTGTCTACTCTGATGGTTTCCCTAACCACACGTATAGTTTGGACCATTCATGCATGTATACTAATTTTTACTGAAAATTATTTTGGCAGCATTATGAAAAAAATACCATATGCTTGCATTTCAATTGTTTAAAAAAATATATTGTGATCACTGAGAGGGTAATTTCTCACCAGGTGCATTCACAATTTAGAAAATCGCACAGTTGGCAGGAGAGAGATTCCAGCAATCGAAATTTGTGCATATTTTTCCAGGCAAACAATATTTTTTCACAGAACTTCAATATCATTGTTGTGGGTAAATAAGAATAAGTAAATTTTACTCAAATCGCGAATGGTTACAAGCATTACCTGTTCATGTTCATTGTTATCTGGATTCATTCATATGGATTGAACCCTTATTTGCAGCACAAGCAGTACACTCAAACCTCGATATAACGGCCGGTCGATTGCAAAAGTTTAGTAGCGCTTTCAGGGCCCTCTTCTGTGAAGTCGCATCCTGACGATACTGCAGAATTCCCTGCTCCGACAGAGGTTGATCATCTAATTTGTTGAGTTCCTTGTGAAGGCATAGTCGTTGTTTACTATACGCTAGGCACTCACAAAGAATATGTTGAATGGTTTCCTCTTTGCCACAGTGGCCACAGGCTGCGGTGTCTGCCATCCCAATGCGGAAAGCGGAGGCGTTGGTAAACGCAACGCCCAACCACAGGCTACATAACAGGGTCTGGTCAGCTCGGCAAAGCCTCGACGGGACTTGAAGACTTAGCGTAGGGTCAAGCAAGTACAGTCGGGCATGCTTGAAGTGTGGCTGATTCCATTGCGATGTGGTTTGCTGGCGAGCAAGTCTGTGGAGCTTTCGTGCAGCATCTGTCCTAGAAAGTGGTAGTCGCAGTTTATGATCTTCTGTGTGGGCTGAGCGGGCAGCTTGATCGGCCCGTTCATTGCCGATGATTCCACGGCGACTGGGCAACCACTGAAATGTAATTTGGTGCCCTTTCTCAGTCAGGTGGTGTATAACATCTGCTATCTCTAGCACCAGCTGCTCGTGTGGTCCACGGCGTAAGGCTGATAGTAGAGACTGCACTGCCGCCTTTGAGTCGCAGAAAATAGTCCACTTGCGTGTACGTTGATCAACTACAAATTGCAACGCGGCACGAAGTGCTGCCAATTCTGCTGCCGTTGATGTTGTTGCGTGAGATGTCTTGAATTTAATTGTCGTGGCCAACCTCGGTATCACTACTGCTCCTGTAGAGCGGTCCGGCTGAACCGATCCGTCAGTGTAGATATGTGTGGAGTCTTGATATTTCTCATACAAGAGAAGTAGTGTAAGCTGTTTAAGAGCCAGTGACGACAAATTGGCCTTTTTCTGGACGCCAGGTATGTTAATATTCATTATTGGTTGAGCGAGGCACCATGGCGGAGTCACAGGTCTAGCGGCAGGAGAGAACGAAGTTGAGATCGACTCACCATGTGCGGTCACTGTTTTGCAGCAAGATGTGCATTGTCGGACCACTGGTAGAGAGGCTAGGTGATGTCGAGGGGTTCGAGCAAGGTGCCGTATATGTGTCCTCAGCACTTCCACATTAATGTGGGTCTTGATGAGCTTGTCCCTTGTGATGGCGATAGTGGCCGCTGTTGACGCACTTTGGGGCAAGCCTAAACATATACGGAGTGCTTGAGCCTGGACACTTTGAAGCATTCGTATGCTTATTTTACTTGCGTTGGTTAACACAGGTAGGCTGTACTGAAGTAATCCAAACAAAGAACCCTGTATAGTCGCTACATAGCGGCTGTGGATATTCCCCAGTTCTTTCCAGTGAAGAAATTGAAGAAATGGTAGAACAAACCGCCTTTTCATGCATAATACATGTGGGCTCCATGAGAGGTCCCTGTCAGTTAAAACACCTAGGAACTCGTACTATCGGAGGTAAAGTATCCTTTCGCCGTCTATCCGAAATCTGTAGTTTTCCATCGGTTCGTGCGTAAATGCCACAAGCGCACATATCTCTGAGGAAATTTCCAGGCCTCGTTTACGGAGCTAAAAAGCAGCTTGAGTGGCAGCTCTCTGAATTCGCGCTCGCAGCTGCAGACGTGGTACTGCAGACGTCCAAATGCAGATGTCATCCGCGTACATTGGCAATCTGACAATACTTGGCAGATGCTTATTGAGAGAGATTAGCGTTGGGTTGAATAGCAGAGGGCTAAGTACGCCACCCTGGGGGCACCCTGGTGGCCGTAATGTAGCGAAGTGTCACGATCCTCGGTTCTCACGAAAAAAAAGATAGCTCAGAGAGACAGCTGCGTAGCCACTGAAACACCTGACCACCCACTCCTACCTCTTCAAGAGCGGTGAGGACAGCTTCATGTGTGACGTTATCGTACGCCCCTTTAACATCAAGAAATAAAGAAGCGCAGAGACGCTTACGGCCTTTTTCGTGTTGCACGTAGCTGACCAGGTCTATGACGCTATCAATTGATGACCGGCCACGGTGAAATCCCGTCATAGCGTCCGGGTAGATGTTGTGATGCTCCAGGAACCATTCTAGCCGTCCGAGTACCATCCTCTCTATCACTTTGCCCAAGCAACTAGCCAGTGCAACCGGGCGGTATGATGTGAGCACCAATGGTGACTTGCCAGGCTTCAGTAATGGAACCAAACGGCTGGTATTCCAGTTAACTGGGAGGGTGCCCTCTCGCCACGAATCGTTGTATATCTCGAGGAGTGCACTCCTCGCACACTCACTAAGGTGACACAGCGCCCTGTATGATATTCCATCAGGCCCGGGCTCTGATGTCCGTCTACACAAAGCCAGTGCTGCTTTAAGCTCATGAATAGAAAAAAATTGGTCCATGTGGTGATCGTGTGATGTCGTGCCACCACGTGAGAGCGTGGAGATGTTGGGATCTGTGAGTTGACCAGATAGGTTGGCACAGAACTCTTCTGCCACGTCGACCTCCAATCTCTGTTGAGAGAGGGCTAGAGCCTTGAATGGAGACCACTGAATGGGAGATTTCCGGAGCCCTCTTATTGTCCTCCACAAGTGTGATAAAGGCTTGCGAGGATCTAACGAAGCGCAGAAGGCTGCCCTACGTTGTGACTCTAGCTTGTCTATGCGGCGTTGTATTTTCTTCTGAAGACGTCTAGCGATTCGTAAATCGTCGATTGCTTTCGTGCGTCGGTACCTTCGTTCCGCACGCCGTCGGAGAGCCCAAAGTCGTTCTAATTCCACATCAAATTCGGTTACTCTCGAAGAGCATGTGAGGGTGCACACTGTGTCTTGCACTGTGGACTTGATCACCTCTTCTAAGTCAAATGAGGTGTTTTCTTGACAGCGTTCTTCCATGAGAGATTCAAACTTGGTCCAGTCCACTCTTTGGATAGTTTCGCGTACCTTGCAAGGTGATAATCCTCTGATCTTGACATATGTGGGAATGTGGTCGCTCCCATGTGTTTCTAAGTCCGCAAACCATCCGGCACATCTGACGAGACCTCGAGAAACAAAAGCCAAGTCAAGGCAACTGCTGTATCCAGGGCCACGTAAAAATGTTGAGCTGCCATCATTTAACAAGCACAGCTCGTTGTCTGAAGCAAACGTTATCAGACTTCTACCTTTTGCGCTGATCTTCGGGCTCCCCCATAGTGTATGGTGGGCGTTGATGTCTCCGATAATCACCCATAGGCCAGGAGTGGATGATAGGATGTGTCCTAGTCTTCTGTGGTCAAATATACTTGATGGCGACAGGTATGCACCGACAACAGTGACAGTAAGACCCCTTTTCTTCACTGTTAAGCATATATATTGGTTATCGTTGTCAGGTGGTACAGGCCGAATAATGTAGGTCAGGTCACGTCGAATAAACAGCAGGACCTTGCTGTTTCCACTATAACAAGCCGACATAAATGATTCGTATCCGGAGAGTCTAATAGCGCTCGATAAATTTGGCTCGCAGATGACGATGATGGGAAACATATTGGTGGAAACGAACCGACGGAAATCTGCAATGCGTGATTTCAGTCCTCGTGCATTCCACTGAAAAATTATTGCTTTTTTGACCTCTTCCCTGAAAGGCAGTGGCTGGTGGGCCATTATCTACTCAAGAGCCGCCAGTACTAGAATGAGAGCGTCCAGTACTTGAAGTGCACTTTTGGCTGACGTTGTGCGCATGTTGTTTAACACAGTGCGAATGGCATTAATTATGGGTCGCAGAAGAGCAATCACTTGCTTATCCAAGTTCCGCTGCTCCTCTGTTGTCGCAGCTTGCTCTGATGAATGCGGCTTCTGATGTGGTTCTTCCACAAGTTGCGTGCGCGCAAGTGGCCGCCACTCTTCAGTAGAGAGAGATCTACTTGTTTTCTGTCTTCCATCGTCTGCTTTCGCCGTGGTGTACCCTGCAGTGGGCGCCGTTCCCAGATGCGTTGGCTCACTTCTTGTAGTTGACTGCGTTCTTCGCGAAGATCCTCGACGGTGACGTCGTCGTCTTCGCCGGACTTTTTCCGCGGCCTCTTTGTGGGTAGAACTGTCTCGCACCATTTGTCTAAGAATAGTAGACTCCTTCTTTATGCGTGGACAGTCTTTGGAAGATGCACTGTGGGCACCTTGACAATTAGGGCACTTTAGTATGGTTGCGCTGCATTTGTCCTCGGTGTGTGGTTCTGAGCATCGGGGGCACACTTCGGTGTTCCTGCACGCTCCCTGCACATAGCCGATTTTCTGGCACTTATGACATCGCATAGGTTTTGGAATAAATGGTCGGACCTGGTGACGAAAGTGGCCAACCTTCACATGGGAGGGGAGACAGTCTTCTTGGAACGTAACTCTCGCACATTGTATGTTACCAAGGCGGCTGACATTCACAATGACGTTACCTCCATTTGCCGGTTTTATTAGCACTGAAAGATCCGAGTTTGGAATTTCAGTGCCGATGTCATAAATGACTCCTGTTGAAGTGGTGCTATTATCACCAATTCAATTGTTAAAAAAATATATTGTGATCACTGAGAGAGTCATTTCTCACCAGGTGCATTCACAATTTAGAAAATCGCGCAGTTGGCAGGAGAGAGATTCCAGCATTCGAAATTTGTGCATACTTTTCCAGGCAAACAATATTTTTTCACAGAACTTCAATATCATTGTTATGGGTCCTGAAGAATAAGTAAATTTTACTCAAATCGGGAATGGTTACAAGCATTGCCTGTTCATCTTCATTGTTATCTGGATTCACTCATATGGATTGAGCCCTTATTTGCAGCACAAGCAGTACACTCAAACCTCAATATAACGAACAAAAATATACCCAAATATCGAATATAACAAAGTAAATGAAGAATATTCTTGAAATAAATGTAGTGTTAGGAAAATATCCTTACAACTAATTTTTTATATAATGAACTTATTATGCTGTACGTGCAACTTTGTTATAATGAGGCTTCAGTGTGCATCTCATAGAACATGCCAAGTTTGCCTTATATTTCACAACATAAAGTTTCTGACAGCCAGAATTATGCGTACAAATTTATTCGCAGTGCCAGAGTTGGAATCATCTGCTGCCTTTTCACTAGCATGCGATGATGAAAGCATTGGTAAGCAATCGTTTTGTTCTATGTGCTGCTTGTAATTACTAGAGTAGCTCTACTCAGCATAGTTTACTTTCAAGCGTTGTCAATTTAATATGGTCATGTCATGCTTATCCAGCCAACTAGGTTAGATGAGCGGTAACTATCAAACATGTGCTGGTATCATGCCTTTATGTGGCTCCAAGCTCAACCAGATGGCCAGAGTAGGCATGTAGTACAAGGCAATGTCAATTTTTGTGATAAGCTATGAGCATATTATGAACACAATATAAACAATGGCTGTAGGATTCTGTTGTCAAATGTTAGCCACTGTAATGTTGGCCAATATTCTGGTCATGGAGGCCTTTACATGAGGCTTTGGCGATTTGATTGATTGATCATCATCATCATCATCATCATCATCATCATGAGCCTGACTACGTCCACTGCAGGACAAAGGCCTCTCCCATGTTTCGCCAGTTAACCTGGTCCTGTGCTTGCTGCTGCCAATTTATACCCGCAAACTTCTTAATCTCATCTGCCCACCTAACCTTCTGTCTCCCCCTAACCCGCTTCCCTTCTATGGGAATCCAGTCAGTTACCCTTAATGACCAGCGGTTATCCTGTCTACGCGCTACATGCCCTGCCCATGTCCATTTCTTCTTCTTGATTTCAGCTATGATATCCTTAACCCCCGTTTGTTCCCTAATCCACTCTGCTCTCTTCTTGTCTCTTAAGGTTACACCTACCATTTTTCTTTCCATTGCTCGCTGCGTCGTCCTCAATTTAAGCTGAACCCTCTTTGTAAGTCTCCAGGTTTCTGCTCCGTAGCTAAGTACCGGCAAGATACAGCTGTTATATACCTTCCTTTTGAGGGATAGTGGCAATCTACCTGTCATAATTTGAGAGTGCTTACCGAATGTGCTCCACCCCATTCTTATTCTTCTAGTTACTTCAATCTCGTGGTTCGGCTCTGCGGTTATTACCTGCCCTAAGTAGACATAGTCTTTTACAACTTCAAGTCCACCATTACCTATCTCGAAGCGCTGCTCCTTGCTGAGGTTGTTGTACATTACTTTCGTTTTCTGCAGATTAATTTTAAGACCCACCTTTCAGCTCTCCTTGTCTAACTCCGTAATCATGAGTTGCAATTCGTCCCCCGAGTTACTCAGCAATGCAATGTCATCGGCGAAGCGCAGGTTATTAAGGTATTCTCCATTGACTCTTATCCCTAACTGTTCCCATTCTAGGCTTCTGAAAACCTCCTGTAAGCACGCGGTAAATAGCATTGGGGAAATCATGTCCCTCTGCCTTACACCCTTCTTGATTGGTATTCTGTTGCTTTCTTTATGAAGCACTATGGTAGCAGTTGATCCCCTGTAGATTTCTTCCAGAATGTTTATATATACTTCATCTACGCCCTGATTCCGCAGTGTTTGCATGACGGCTGATATTTCTACTGAATCAAACGCCTTCTCGTAATCCATGAAGGCTATGTATAGTGGTTGGTTATACTCTGAGCATTTCTCTATTACCTGATTGATAGTATGAATGTGGTCAATTGTTGAGTAGCCTGTTCGAAATCCTGCTTGTTCCTTTGGTTGATTGAATTCTAATGTTTATTTACTCTGTTAGCAATTACCTTTGTAAATAGCTTGTATACTACAGAGAGCAAGCTGATCGGCTTGTAATTCTTCAAGTCCTTGTCATATGCTTTCTTATGTATTAAGATGATGTTAGCGTTCTTCCAAGACTCTGGTACTCTTCCCGTCAGGAGACACCACGTAAACAGGGTGGCTAGTTTTTCTAACACAATCTGTCCTCCATCTTTCAGCAGATCTGCTGTTACCTGATCCTCACCAGCAGCTTTGCCCCTTTGCATGCTTTCCAAAGCTTTTCTGACTTCTTCTATCATTACTGGTGGGGTGTAATCTGGGTTACTGCTAGTTCTTATAGTATTAAGGTCGTGGTTGTCTCGGCTACTGTACAGATCTCTGTAAAACTCCTCCGCTATTTTAACTATCCTATCCATATTGGTAGTTATTTTGCCTTCTATGTCCCTTAGTGCATACATCCGACTTTTGCCTATCCCAAGTTTCCTCTTCAATGCTTTGACACTTCCTCCGTTTTTCAGAGCGTGTTCAATTCTCTCCATGTTATACCTTCTTACATCGCATACCTTACGTCTATTAATCAACTTCGAAAGCTCTGCCAGTTCTATTTTGTCTGTTGTACTTGACACTTTCATGATTTGACGTTTCTTAATTAGGTTCTTCGTTTCCTGGGAAAGCTTGCCAGTGTCCTGTATAACTACCCTGCCTCCAACTTCCACTGCACACTCCGTAATGATACTCGTCAGATTATCATTCATTGTATCTACGCTAAGGTTGGTTTCCTCACTAAGAGCCGAGTACCTGTTCTGCAGCGACACTCTGAATTCCTGTACTTTCCCTCTCAGTGCTAGCTGATTGATTGGCTTCTTGCGTATCAGTTTCTGTCGTTCCTTCTTCAAGTCTAGGCGAATTCGAGACCGTACCATTCTATGGTCACTGCAACGTACCTTGCCAATCACTTCCACATCCTGCACGATTCCAGGGTGTGCACTCATTATAAAGTCTATTTCGCTCTTATTTTCGCCATTAGGGCACCTCCATGTCCACTTGCGGTTTTCTCGTTTTCGGTAGAAAGTATTCAAAATCCGTAAAGTATTGCGTTCTGCGAATTCTACTAGTAGCTCTCCTCTGGCGTTTCTAGTACCGATGCCAGAATCTCCTACTGCCTGGTCTCCAGCCTGCTTCTTCCATACCTTTGCATTAAAGTCGCCCATCACTATAGTATACTGTGTTTTTACCTTACTCATTGCAGATTCCACGTCTTCATAGAAGCTTTCAACGGAAGCGTCATCATAGCTGGATGTAGGCGCGTAGGCCCGTACTACCTTCATCTTGTATCTTTTATTCAGTTTAATTACGATACCTACCACCCTTTCATTAATGCTATAGTATTCCTCTATGTTGCCAGCTATGTTTCTGTGAATTAGGAACCCCCCTCCCAGTTCTCTTCTGTCTGCCAAGCCCCTGTAGCAAAGGACGTGCCCATTCTGAAGCACCGTATAGGCCTCATGTGTCCTCCTAACCTCACTGAGCCCTATTATATCCCATTTAACACCCTCTAGCTCCTCGAATAGTACAGCTAGACTTCCCTCACTAGATAATATTCTATTGATACTGATTGATTGATATGTGGGGTTTAACGGCCCAAAACCACCATATGATTATGAGTGACGCCGTAGTGGAGGGGTCCGGAAATTTCGACCACTTGGGGTTCTATAACATACACCCAAATCTGAGCACACGGGCCTACAACATTTCCGGAGGCTTTGGGGAAGCGTCATATATCTTCCAACTAATGTTTAACCTATGGCACTGATACTGTCATGTGGTCGTGACGTGTATGAAGCACTAGGCTTCTTGAAAGTGGGTGAACTTGTGGCCGTGGAACTGCAGGTCAGGTTACAGCAAGCAATGCATGGTGTACACATTTATCAGCACACAGTGCGCTGGTCTTCGAGCAACTGACAAGCGATGAAGCGCATCGGCATTTATACATGTGGTGTCAAGTATTTTAACGTTATTGCTAGTGGCTACATAAGTTCCAGAACAAACTGTAATGTTCGCGTTGTGCGTGTAATCACATCGGAAGGTTCTCAGATGATCTCAATGGTTCTTGGTCAATTAATGCAGTATGCGCAAGCCAGCACCTACACGTGTAATTAGCCAAAACATAAGAAAGAAGAGCAGCAATATGCTGGACATAGCTGTTTTGTGCCATCAGTAGTTTTTTTTGTAAGATTAGTATCAAGAACCAGTCCACATGTCATTTACTGGTCTCACTCTGTTGCATGGGGCTAATTTTCTGCAGTGGCTGCATTTCGATGTAGGTGAAGTGCAGAAGTACTTGTGGGTGATATTTTAGATGACCCCATCAAAGGATAGTATAGGCAGTATTAATTGATAGTATCCCAGTACAGTGTGCCTCTTAATTTGGGTCATTAAGAGCATGTTGAAGAAATTGAATTGCATCAAATGGAGAAAGCATCAAACGTCAAAAGTATAGTTGGCAGCAGAACATGGATTCATGACATTCCAATGAAAATGAATGAGATATATCTTATTGGCTGGAGTAAACATTGTAGGCGAGCTGCTTGGGTATGGGGAATTCACTGAATCTGACATCGACAGGTTGCCTTAACGTTCCAACACTGTGCCACTCATCGTCATTGGTTTTGCGACTTGTATATTGAAAGAACTATGCAAGAAAAGGCTAAGCTACTGAGAGTGAAAGTCGGAAGTTAATTTTTTTGAAAGTGGAAGTCTTAGACGCTTTATCAAATGGGTAATTCAATCGTCGTGGGTGACCGTCCTGCGGTGTTGG
The DNA here is from genome assembly GCF_013339725.1 of Rhipicephalus microplus. Classification (NCBI taxonomy): domain Eukaryota; kingdom Metazoa; phylum Arthropoda; class Arachnida; order Ixodida; family Ixodidae; genus Rhipicephalus; species Rhipicephalus microplus. The sequence goes on from NC_051168.1 coordinate 172,573,571, forward strand.
AGATGGGTGGTTCAAAAAACCATTTACGTGATGAAGTCACGAAATACGTCATCAGACGAAGTTATAGTACTGTTACGCAGCTAACCGAATTCGTGCACGACATTTCTAGTAATATGGACATTGGTAATCAGGTTGACGCACTATTCATCGAATTTTCGAAAGCGTTCGACACTGTACTTCACTCTAAATTACTATGCAAATTAAATGCCATATTAAACAACCCGCAACTAGTTACCTGGATTTCTAATTTTCTTTCTGAGCGCTCGCAATACGTTTGTTATAACTCAACTGACTCCGACATCGTTAGTGTTAATTCAGGCGTTCCACAAGGTTCTGTACTTGGCCCGTTACTGTTTCTACTGTACATAAACGATTTGCCTAATAACGTCACCTGTAAAATTCGTCTGTACGCGGATGATTGTGTTTTGTATGAACCCATCGACTCTCCTGAAGCTCATTATCGTCTAAATGACTCATTTACTAAATTTTGTGAATGGTGTGCAACCTGGCGAATGAGTATAAATTTTAACAAATCTGTGCTTATGTCTTTCACGAATAGTAAGTCCCCTTCCTGCTTCACGTACTCGTTTAACGGATCCACCTTAAAAAAAAGTAACAGAATACAAATATCTTGGTGTTGTTCTTTCTAGCAATTTATCTTGGTCTCAGCATATTAACTTTATCTGCACAAAATCTTTAAAAAAGTTAGGTTATTTAAGACGAACACTGTCCCAATCCCCCAAAAGCACTAAATTACTAATGTATAAAACACTGATTCGTCCTATTCTTGACTACGCATGCCCCGTATGGAATCCACACAAGCAGGGTGAATTCGATAGAATTGAGGCCATTCAAAAAAAGTTATCAGATTTATTTGTAACCGCTATGATCGCTACTTTTCACCTTCCCTTGCCCTGTCTTCTCTTGAACTAACCACATTACGCATGCGCCGTCTAAAGGATTCTATGAAACTGCTTTACTGTTTTATTAACTCGGTCTATCGCATGTCCCACAATACCTACATCTCATTTGCCTCGCCGTACACAACTAGAAGTAATCACCACCTTAATATCAAGCCTTACCATTGTCGAACTAACATATTCAAATTTAGTTTTTTTCCTTTCACTGCCGAAATGTGGAATCAACTGTCCGGTGATATTCGCTCCCTTCCGCTGGAAAATTTTTTACTTGCCCTTGCTGATTTGCGTTAAGTGTTCTTTTGTTTTATTGCTCTGCTGATCTGTTTGTTTGTTATTTTTTTTCATTCTGTAAATGCTCACTCCTGCCATAGCCCCAAATTGAGGGCTGCAGTATGTATAAATAAATAAATAATAAATAAATGACCTCAAATATAGCGAAAATTTTTGGCATCTTCATGACATCATAAATTCTTGTGTGACAGATATGTGTTTCGTTGGGATAGTTGGTCAAACATTGTAAAGGGTAACAACAGCGGTAACTATAATAGACGAATGTAGCTGTCTGTTATTCGTACTTCATTTCTTCTGGTTTGAGCTGTTTCTACCTTTTAATATCTTGTGTGACATCATGTCATGACTGTTATAGTGCCCTCTATTGAGTGGTGAACAAAAGCGGGGAGCACGAGACCTTAAGAGAAGAAAATGAAGACGGCGTTCGGCTAGCCAAGGTTCATGTTCTCTGCTCTCTTAAACATAGACTTGAAAGAACAAGAAGATGCCTCTTGTCTTGGAGTCATTTTTGGTGAATGCTCAAGTCATCTTAGGTGAGTTTTTTAATTTGACATGGCTGATCAAAGAGCTTTTATAGCGTGCACATTCAAAGGTAGCGGAAAGAGGCTGCCAGTTAATTTGGGACAATCACAGAGCAGTGCCAGCGCCCATTGAACACTGCTTTAAAAATTTCAAGTGAGAGCTATGTTAAGAAGACGGTATTCGTGCTCTCGTGTGTATACCAGGCAGTTTCTTCGATAAACGAGCAGATACGATGCAGGGTTCAGTGCATGGTCTATATTAGCTAATGAGTACGTAAGACAAAATGCATGGACACACAATGCAGCTTGTAGGTTAGGTTTCACTGCATGAAGCTCGGAAAAACAAAGGGGAAAGAAATAGAATGCGAATTGTAAAAGATCAGGCTTGGGTGAATAGTGAATTTCTGGTTCAAACCAAATTCGAAGCAAATAGCAATTTCGATTAAATATATTCAAAAAGGATTTGAATAGTATATAAACTGCATATTATAAAGAAAGATGGGCACATTATTCATGACCTAACAAACTTGCACAATATATTTAAGAGCTTGAAACAAGGCCTGAGCAAGTACAATTTTCTTGGCAAAGAAAGCGGCAAGAACTTTGAATAGTAGCATAATTTGACTTTCACTGAATGCAAGCGAGAGCCTGTAAAATACTTTACTATTTAGAATTCGCTATACTTTGAGCATATAAGTAATTGCACCAAGCTTTTAAACTTAAAAAAATGAATCAATGTCAGGGAAGTATCCTCATTTAACCTTGAAGTGGGGCTTCGCTGGCAGTGTGCTTTTTCTCTGGATGTGTGCTTTCATAGCTTAGCAGTGCTTTACTGCAGTGAAGCCATTTTTAAAAGGTGGCACAACGGATTATTATACATTTATTCGTTTGTTTCGAATAATTCAAAGTTTTCAACATTTCAAGTTTGATTCGAAGCGAACTTAAATACTGCATTAGTCCGTTTGAATATTCGAAGCATTCGAATATTCTATAAAAGATATCTCTGAAGTTTGATGCTTTATGTTTCCCTGAAATGGTTTGTAGATAATGTAGATGTCTACTTGTTTGGGGGCTACGAGGAATTTAATGTATTTCGCAAGTTAAAAAGGAGTGATGGCATCAAAGTCTACATAAAGGAGAGGATGTTGACTGCTCTATGGAAAAAGACAACGCACGATAAAATCATTGCAGTAGCTCATTGCAATATCTGTATAATTAATGTATGCGCGCCTCCCTCGGGAAAAACCATGCGGCACATTGAACATTTTGATGGTGTCCTTGCATGCCTGCCAACTTCCTTGGCGAAAATCATAGTTACTGGTGGTGTTCATATAAATGTTTTGTGAGAACGCTCTGCAGCAAAAATGCTTTCATCTTTTACCTCTGTTAACTGTCTTGAAGCTCTCGTAAAATGTGCTGCATGAATCATGGTAACCAATTAAGCAATGTTACATAGCCAGTTGTACAAATAGTATACCAATGATGCAGCGTCTTGGGTGCTATCTATCAATGTCACTGATCATTTGCGTATCTTTTGTATATCAGAAAAAAATGAAAAAGAAAAGCTTTCATAAGATGTCATACATGTACTAGAGGAATAGATGATTTTAAAATGCATAATCTTTAAGCTGAGTGTGCATGCTGCAGGCTGGTCCAAAGTCCTGAACGAGGGCAGGGCTTCAGTCTGTTTTGCTCGATTGTATTGAAAGCTACTGAAGTTGTACTGGCATGCGTTCACTGCAGTTATGTGAAAAAAAAAAAAACGGAAACAACTTAGGAAACCATATGTGACACCGTCAATCCATGAATGAATGCAATGTGGGAACAAGCTGTTTCAAGAGTTTTTGAGAGTGAAAGTTATAAACAAATTAGATGAATACAAAGAATATTAGTTCAAACTGAATAAGGTAATGAGAAAGTTAAAAAACAATCGCTAGTGTAATGAATTTTATGGCATTGATGATTCTAACAAGTTCTGGCAATCTATACAGCATAATCTGTCATTCAAACGATATTGCCATTATCCCTCATCAAATCAAACTTAACAGCAAAGCCATTTAAGGCCTTTCAAACAAATTTAATGTCCATTTCTTTTACATGTGATAAGAAGTGTAATTATATAACAAATGTTGACAGAACTAGTTCCATAAAAAGAAACTGTCGTGATATTTTGCACCTATTGCTTGTAAGTGCTTTTGGAACAATTAAAATAGTAATTGAATGTATTTATAGTAGAAGAGCAGTCGGTTCTGTTGAGATCAAGGCTGATCCAATAAAAGCAGTAGCATCTGTGACTGCATTTCCCCTAAAATACGTTTGTAACTGTGATCTGAAAGATGGCCACTTTCCCAGTGAATTAAAAGTTTCATGCATAATTCTTATACACAAATGTGGCAAAAGTGACCGATGAAATAATAGTCCTCTCTCCATTGCGAATGTATTCTCGAAACTAATTGAACAAGTTATATTTGAAAAATATAACTACCTATTTGGAGAAACACAAACTGATAATATGGCAGCGGTGTGGATAAAAAAAATTAAAAAGATGTCATATGAATTTGTACAATGAGGCATAAAAAAAATCTGGTTGAGAGCGTGCTACTCGAAAAAATAATTTCTTTAATCTGTAGCCTAGGGAAATGAAATTTGTGCTGCAGACATAGGCTTTTATGCTTATTTCAAATATGCAACAAGTTTTATAGTAAGTTGCGTAGATTTTATTTTGTACTTTGACATTTCGTAAAATGTAGTTCTTTTTGGACACACTTTTCTTGCCACTACAATTTGATAGTTCTGAGCCATTAATGGCCGAGATTGCTCACGGTTAACTGTAGAATATAAATAACTAACAAAGAATGTGTATGAGGGATTTTGATAGACGAGGAAAGCTGTAATATGAGAAGTTTTAAAATGCTGGACCACAATAATTGTTTACTTTTGGTTCCTAATAACTATATAGTTCTAAAGGAGATACTTGCACTCTTCACATCTTAAGAAATATGTGAGTCGAATTTCGTTCGACCTGGCTATCAGAAGTATCAAAAACATGATGTCACAACTCGAGAAGTTGCCCAAAATTGTGTCTTGAGAAAATTGCATTTTAAAGGTTTACATGAAAAGTAATCTGTGCCAAAAATATGATTTTAGAATGATTTTTAACTTTTTTCCTTATGAGAACTTGAAAACCGTTGTCATTTTGAACATGTGGTATTGGTGCTCATGCGAAATGCTACGACAAACAGCCAGGGTGCTCTAAACAATGAGACCTTTTTGGTTTTTAGTGGCAACCTTATGCTATTTAAAAGCAAATAACCTACTTTGAGTGTAATTACGATATTCATTTTTTTGCCCTGAAAGTGAGGAAACTAAACTTGGTGAAAGCAAAAAAACAAAAATATATAATTTTGGAAAAAAACGTTATTTTTATACTCGCACCTCCCGTTGAAAGAAACAGTTCACTGTCGGGATATTTTAGATTTTAAAAAGGAAGGAAGTGCGAATTTAAGGGTTTATTTTCATTGTTAGACACAATAATAATGAGAAGTAACACACAATGATGCCAAGGAAGGTGTAGGAGAAGGTGTAGAGTTGGTGGTATATATTTGTGATGAAAAAACGGTGCTAATAAACAGACAAGGACAAAGAAAGACGCGACATGGGTGCTGAACTCGCAAATAAAAATTTATTGGAAGGTACACACACATATATCAAGCAGCCGACCTATCACCTGACGCACCATGGCATTGGCGCAGCAGAGCAATCAGGGTCAACAAAAGACTGTCTAATTATGACGAAGTGGAACTTGTGCTTGAACACACAAGAGAAAAAAAAAACAATGAACCTTCTGCCGGCAAAAACATGCGAGCAGTTTATTTAAAAAATCGCTTTAGCGCTGGCAGCATTGAAGCCAAGTATTGAACCTCCTTTTCACCAAGGGCCACCGACTGGTTTACTTACGCACTTTCCCCTCCCTTTTAGCAGTAAAACGCTTCCATCACTACCCTAGTGCATTTATCCCTCTGCCATCGGCTGGCAGCCACACTCTGCAATGAGCTGGCAAGTGTGAACTGCCAGAAGTCGTTAACGAGGATAGGTGTTTCTTAGCCTAACATTCTGTCCGGTTGGCCCTTCATAACCTCTGTACGATTGGACAAATTCTAGAAAGTCTTTCAGAAGGCAAGAAGAATGATTTTCGGCTATTGCTTTCACATTGTTGTGTTCATCAAACAAAACTTTCCATTGCCAGTCGGCGCTCGTCCGAGTTCCTTCCTTCTTCGTCGATCTTGCGCTGTACTCAAAAATGCTGCCGCACAAACTAGCCCACCTTTCAATACTATTGTAAATGCACACACTACATACCCCATAAAGTAGTCAGGGGAATGACCACTGTGGTAACTTAGTTGGTGGAACGTCATATGCGTTATACTACTGTCGCAGGTACAGTCTCCGCTGGCAGCATGTTGCCTTTTGTCCACTTTTCTTTTTTCACATTTACATGATGATTACTTTCAGTAACATGTCCTGCACTTTCCTTAGTATCATTATGGCTAGTTCTCAGTAATAATAATAATAATAATAATAATAATAATAATAATAATAATAATAATAATAATAATAATAATAATAATAATAATAATAATAATAATAATAATAATAATAATAATAATAATAATAAGTCCCAGTGACATTGTACCTAGCAAGAAAAATGAGCCCCCAAACTTGCACTTCTTTCGTACATTGTTACTTTGTTACTAATGTTGATTATGTTACTTATGCTGCTCTTACAGATTGACTAATGTTACACTTCACTATCCTTCACAGGGATCACACTTTAGCGTGTGCTTATGCTGTTCTTATTTTTAGTGATGTTGCTTCGACGAGCACTGATTGTACAGGGGTCAGGGCTTCAGTGAAATGCATGCTAGTGCCTTTGATTTGATTACCTGCGGTATATCCGCATCAACAAGCAGGTCAAGTGTTCGCTTGGGAAGTTTCTTAGAGTCTTTCAAAAAGGTGACCGGCAGGAGTGTGTCTTTTATCGTTGGCAATTCATTGGTATTTGTTTATAAACGATCGTATTCAATGAGAACAAATGTTTGATGGACAGTGTTCTTGCATAATGGTATTTTGCACTTGTGTAACGACGAAGCTGTGTTCTATTTAGATGACCAGGACCTTGGTAGCTGCCCAGGTGAGCTTGACAGTGGCCAGAGTAAGCTCGACGGCAGTCAGCACGACCTTGGACAACAGACCATCATTGGTTCAAGCAGAGATAAAGGTAAGGTAGTTGTGTCAGGTGTTTTCAAAGCGTTAATGTACATTCAAACCTCATTATAACATAGTTGCACCATACACGAAAATAAGTTTGTTTATACAAAAATTCGTTATAAAGGTTTATTTCTAACAGTATATCCAGTACAAGGCCTTTTTCATTTACTTCGTTATAACCAACATTTTGTTTTATTTGGGTCTGTTATATCTAACTTTGCGTGTCCTTTTAAAGTATGGGCTGTGTGCAGACAACTTTTCCTGACATATTGGTGTATGTGCTGCAGGAAATACCATATTTACTCGCATAATTTGTGCACTTTTTTTTTCACGATTTCGGGGCCTTGAGAAGGGGTGTGCGAAGTGCGCGGTGATTTGGCGACCGCATACGAAATATAGTGTCACAGTCCTAACGTGCTCACTATATACATTTAAAAAAAAGAGAAGAAATAAATTGGAGCACGAATGAAGTGTACTTCTTAATTTTGAAAGAATTAGCCCATACATTAACCAGTCAGATCCGGTAACGTGCGGTCTAGCCGGAATCACTGATCATGAAGTCCGATTGGGAATCATCGTCGCTGTCGCTGTTACTGCCCACCCGAAGCACATCATCCTTGGATCTTTCGAGCGTGTTCGATCATCCCACTTTTTTATAAAGCTCTTTCGACAATGCTGGAAGAAACTACGTTCCACGACACGGCGATACCAGAAGAACTAAGCATTCGCACACAATTGAAAAAGCCTCCTTCAATGGCAGGAAACTGAATTAGCAAGCGTGGACACTTCTGCTTTCTCGCGTACCGATTGCGGCGGTTGTCATCTTGAAGTACGTCCCCTTGTAGTGCTTTGCGACGGCATGCTTCCCGTTCTAGTCGGCGAAATTTACAACAGTGAGCTTCAATTTCTCTGTATGTATAATTACTGTGGCATATCGCAAACAAATGGTCCAACCCCGTTGGCCAGATGGCGAAACTTCAACTTCAGAAATTGACCTAGCATGCGTCGCAGCGCGGACACAGAGAGTAAGGGGAACAGTTGGCACAACCGGCCATCGCACGCCTTCGATGCAGAAAGTCGTCCGTGCCGTGACACGAGCTGTGCATTCTCGCCATTATCGCTGGTGGTAGAGATTAGAGATAGGGTGAGGCAAACGTTCGAGCAGTTTCAGGCGACCTGGTTTGTGTTCAGGGAGCGGTATTCTGGGGACCCTAGTTGGGGGAAGTCCTTGAAAGAAGGGACTTTGCACTTGCAGCCTGTTTGACTGCGCTCATCGTCTGCTCGGTGAGGGGCGCACCTGGTCGAAGTATCGAAAGGGTCAAAGGTGCGCGTGCCAGGGAGCTGGCTCGGGCAGGTCGGGGAGCGCGAAATATGTGAGTAAATATTTTTTTGAAAAGCTTGCAAAATATCAAGGGTGCGCAAACTATGCACGTAAATATGGTAACACCTATTTTATAGATAAGCTTCTTTCTGCAACAATTGACTGCTGCATCCTAACAGCAAAGATTTGGTGCAAGTTTTAGTCAGATACAGTGTGCAATGGAGTTTTTTCAACCAACACAAATAGTGCTAGCATTTCAGTGGAGTACCAAATACTAAAGCTAGTTTATTTGTCAAACAAAGGTACATGAAAGTCACATGGCAAAATGTTGCTCTGAAATGAAATGAGCTTGCTTGCGGGTGAGCGTGCATCGTGCCTCACTTGTGAAAGCGCATTATACAATTCATAAGGATACCTTGACCTGATCATGCTTTGCACACGCGAACCTCACTAATAACAAAGCTGCATCCTACACAAAAATAAGTTTGTTATATTTGAAAATTTCTAATAAGGGTATATTCCTAGCACCATATCTATTGTAAGAGTATTCTTCAATTACTTTATTACCAATGTTTCGTTATATCCAAGGTGTGTTATATCGAGGTTTGAGTGTACTTCTTTATGTATTATGCAGCTTTGTTCCCCTCCCTTTTTTATTGATGCAGGTTTACGCCGGGTGCGGAAGGTGGGTCGACAGGGAATGCTGGGACTCCCTGATGAGATCGTCGAGTGATTCAACGTTTTGTCGCTCGGCATGCTCCATTTATTAGACAACAGAGCAGATGAAAAGCTGGACCGTGACGGGAGCGCTGTCCAACAGAAGCAAGTCACTTGGAGTGAAAAAGCCGAGACGTGCCATGACCCCAGAGAAGCTAAACTGCCTGAAAGGTATGTCCTTAGCCTTTATCAGCCAATAGTGATTTCGTTTACGCCATCATTACTCATGTTCCTCCGGCTAATACAATCATACATGGCAGATTTTTTTTCGCCAATGCTATTATCTGGTATTTGCTTGCTGCATTGTGATAACCCTCCATAATCCCTCAATAATTTTTACTGGTCGCGAAACTTTGGGCCAAGTTCTGTATAGGAACAAAACCTCCCACCAAGGGCACCACTGCGGACAATGGGGCTCTCATCACAGCCGCTTAACACTTTTGTGATCGCACCTATCTGCATAAATATTATGTTTTCGATCTTTACAACTTCAATATTTGCCCCATCCGAGCGCTTTTAGGATATCTTGCACTATCTAACGTGTGAAAGGAAAAAGTATTTTATCAGTTTTGCTTTTGTGTTTCTCTTTTTCAGCGAGCGCAGACTTTGAAGCTCCTTTCTATGCGCATGGGTGAGCGGGCGTAGTTTCAATCATGGCGTCGACATCGCGTGTGACTGCTTCACGAAAACGGCAAATTTCGAAGGATTCTCGTGCGTCTGGGCTGGAATCTTCAAATGTGATGACGCCAGCACAGGCTTGGAAAACGACATCAACACCTAGGATTTCAGCGCGGACGACGAGAGTTCGTCAAACCGCACAGCACTAGCGGTCTTCTACCAGTGAGATTAGCTTGTGCTAGAGCCGTGTTATTGCCGGCACGCGTCGGTGTAAGTTGATCTGATGTGCTGTGAAGGTTAGGGCTCTTATCTGCAGAGTGTCCACTCCCTTCGGGCGGGACCACTTGCCAGTGGCAGCGCAGAGAGTGCAGTTTCGTGCTCGGAGGCACCCTGGAGTGAGCCTTGGAACCGCATTCCGTAGTGCCTAGTAGTGCAGTTGCGTGTGCTGCTGACTTTTTGTGTTTTAGTGCTCAAGTTATTGGAGAGCTATGCACTAACAGATGCGAGCAGCAGCTGGGCAGATGCTGCTGTCGTCCGCGATCGAGTGCAAGTCAGTCTAGGGCAATCAAATTTTCGCAACATGATTGATATTTGTTGTCTTATGCCTGCGTCGAGATACGAAAGCAGATATGAAGGGCGAAGATCGAAGCAATGTAAGCCAGGTTAGGCAAGATGGCCTGCGGTGCCACATGTTTACCTTCGAAATGCCCAAGCATCGTGATTCCCTAATCTCGGCTCGTAGCTTGTAAACCAATGCTGTTTTGAATAAGTGACGCACTGGAGCACGAGTTTATTGGATTGGGAATTAGTTTGCGTGATGAAACTATCCCATCTTTTAGCCCATCTTTTTAACGCCAGAGATAGCGCTGGCATGGAATTGGTAAATGCCTCATCATCCTTGGTCAAAATGATTGGAGTGCTAAAGAAACAGCCGGTAGCATAAGCAGCTCTACATCACCTGTATCCCGTGCTGTCTACTGTTCAGAAGCGGGTGAGAGTTTGGCAAACCGGAGGGCCAGGCGCAACTTGGTATTTCAACTCGGAGTTCACAGAAGAAGAAGCAGAGAATTCAGAAGCAGGGTGCGACTTGACACTGCAAGCGATGGTTGCACCATCTCTAGATCCTTCTTGTAACATCCTTGCTTTTTTGGAGTGGATTCTTCACACTATGATAAAATCTTCCAACCTTTTGGGAAGCTGTATGGTTCTAGTTCCACTATACGTCCCAATATGCTTTGGTTGGTATGCCACTGTAGTTGGGTGATTTACTTAAGTGTGTTGTTCCGGGTAAGGGCTTGCCCTGATAAATACTCGGTTCTTTCTCAGGACGCTGTCCTTCATCTGAACTTCATACGACCTGTCGTCAATTTTTTTTACTATTGTGCCTTTGGCCCATGCTCCAGTTTTTGTTGGTCGAACTGTGACATTCTGACTTTCTCTTACGCTCAGTATATCTTCCGCTTGTCTGTCACGGCAGTGTGTGATTTTTTGCTTTTTCTGTTTTCTTCTTTCATTCACATCGACTGTTTCGGGTTTAAGTAGCTCTGAAGCTGTTGGTAAAGTAATCCTAGTGCGGCGGCTTATTAGCAGCTGCTCTTGACTGGCTCTCAGTTCTTGCAGTGGCATGTTTCTGTAATCAAAAAATACCATTGGTGGGTCTGAGGGGCCTTCATCTGCTTTTTCGAGGAGCATTTTTGGCATCTTGACGGCTGACTCAGCCATTCCTTTGAAATGCTTGTAACCAGGGCTTGACATTTATGTTCGAAATTGCAGCTCTTTGTCAAGTTTTCGAATTCTTTGCTGGTGAATTGATGACCATTGTTGCTTATGAGGGTTCTCAATTTCCCATACCTTGCAAAGTGACTCATCAGTTTCAGTATTACTTGGCTTGATGCGATCGATTGGAGCTGGTCCACTTCCCAAAAGTTGCTGTAATATACGACTGTAACCATAAAATTATTTCTTTTGATTTCGAAGATGTCGCATTCGACTTGTTTCCATGGATCGCTTGATTCTGGATGAAGTGGTAGAGCTTCTTTTTTCTGAGTGTGTGCGTGCTTTTGGCATATTTCACACCTCATGATGAGGTCTTTTCAATTCTGCATTCATCACTGGCCAGAAAACACATTCCCGAGTGTGTCTTAGAGAGCTATTAGTTCCAAGATGCGATGAGTGGAGTTTCTCTTTGATTTCACATCGCAATGATATGAGACGATAAGACGTAATCCCTTGAAAATTAGGTCATCCTGAACAGTGAGCTCATCTCTGTACGTGAAGTATACGTGCATATCTTTGGACAGTTCACTTTTGTCTTATGGCTGCCTGACAAGATGATTGACATTAACCTTTGCAGTAACTCATCTCTCTCAGTCATGGCTCTAACCTTTTTCCAAGGTTTCCTTTCTGACGGGGAGGTGGTGTATAACATTGATGCTCTTATGTTCAAGTTCATTACTTTTATTGCAGGAGATATCATGTCAGCCAAGACTAGGTCTTTGCCTGCTCTGTGTTCGACTGTGATGTTGTACCTGTGTCTGAAGGATTATGCATTGCAGTCGTCTTGGAACTTGATCTAGTCATTTCTACAAGATCGCTTGCAGTGGCTTATGATCGCTAAATATCTTCATTCCTCTTCTGAACTTGTACTGATGAAATTGGTTTAAAGCAAAAAGGTTCGCCAGTATTTCCTTTCCTACTTCTGCAGTGACGAACTTCCGTGGGTGTCAGTGCTGTGCTGACGAAGGAAACTGGCTGTTCCTCTTGAAGAAGAGCTGCTCCTCATCCAAGATCGCTCGCATCACACTGTATTTCTAGCTGTTTTGGTGGATCGAAGTAGGCTAAAACTGGAGCTCTTGTTATGGACAATTTTGCCTTTTGAAATGCTTTCTTCTTGCGACTTCCACCAGTGCCATGGTGCATGCATTATTACATGCAATTTCGCATGTATTAGAACCATTGAGTTTCCTCAATGGTTCTAATACATGCGAAATTTCGGGCAGGAATCGGGAGAGGTTGTTCATCCAGAAGCGCTGCACTCCTTGGACACCTGTTGGCTTTGGCATCTGCTGAATTGCCTTGACCTTATTTGGACCAACTTTGAGTCCTTCATTAGTGAGTACGTGACCTAAGAAGACGACTTATGTGGTTCAAAATGTTTTATCTTTGTTGAGACGGATTCCAATTTGTCAGCATCTCTGAAGTAGGTTTTCCAACTTCTCGTTGTGGTCCTGCTTGAGCATCTCTTTCATTCTCGCCCACTCTAAAGACAATAATGTCGTCTGTGATGCACAGAACACTCGACAATCCTTCAAGTGCCACTTGAAGCCTCTTTTGGAATATTTCGCTGCTTACCGCAAGTCCAAATAGTAGTTGGAGCCATTGATAACAGCCTTTCGGGGTTTGTAAAGCAGTCGGGAAGCTTGATTTGTCATTGAGAAAGCATTGCCAGTGCCCCGCTTGCAAGTCCAGATTTGAGAAAATTTTGGCTTTTGCGAGATCGGGTAGTACATCATCAAGAATGAACGTGTGACGTTCTCGCTCGAGAGCCTCATTTAGCCCTTGGGGGTCAATGCATATTCACATTTGTCTTATTTTTCTTGGTTGCAACAACCATTCGACTTACTCATTGCATTAGCTCTGCCACTCTTTTGATGACTCCTTTTTTTTCCAGGCTCTTCAACGTTTCTTAGACTTGCGGTTTAATGCTGACAGGCATTCTACAACTTGTTATTGCTTTCAGAACCGTATCTGGCTTAGTAACCAAATGAACTGTTCCCGGGAGCATTCCTAAAGTATTTTCAAAGACATCATGGTATTTTTCTACTATCTGACTTGTGAACTGCTCTTCAGGAATTTTGTCCATTCCAGCTACGAAGTTATAATCTACAGTTATCAAACTCACTTTTTTGGCTGTTTTTATTCCAATGAGAAGAGTTAGGTCTTCTTTGATTACTATAAACTTTACAGAATGCTGCTGCTAGTTTGCTGTGATGACTTCTTGTTGAGTTTTGCCTCAGCAGCGCACTTTGCTTTCGTTCCATGTTTAAAGTGTTGTTGTGCATGGTTTCAGGAGTTGTGTGTTGACGTGTCTTGCTAGAATAATGCCCACTACAGCCCTGCTGTCCACTTGAAGTTTTACCAACTTTCCATTCACTGTAAGGAACGTATGGATGGAGATTTTTCGGCTGCTTTCAATTGCCAAGGTGGTTTCGTCCTCGCTAGCTACTACCAGGCTCCACTGCAGGCGATGATTGCACAATCTCTGGATGCTTGTTATAGCATTTATCAATGTAGGATATACGGCCGTGCGATCGTTGTACCGAGTGGATGACAAAAATCTGCCGAGTTTGACGCACGCAGCATGCCCAACTCGCCAACACAGTATAATGGAACGTCACCAAACTGACTGCTGCACCAGCGCGTCAGACTTGGAATTTGGTGCACGATCACATTGTATGTCCCACACTTTATGCTCTCAAACATGAGCTGCTTCCTTCATGAGAATTTCACTGTAGCGGAAAATTATTCTAGCCGTTAGCGGCTTCAACCATACAGTGACAACACCTGCGACAAAGGCTCTGTGCATGCAGATGATCGACGCAATGACAGCCATTTTGGTTTTCTTATGGCTCCCCCTACAGTCACTGAAAATTGCGAAACAACACAACTACGGCAAATTATTGTGCTAAAACTTAGTAAATGCAAAGTTCATATGTTATATTTAACAAAAAAGATTGCATGCGTTACTTACTGAAAGCAAGTAACATTTTTTTGGCATTGTTCAAGGTTTCGAGAAACTTAGAAAATGACATGGTGTTTAAAAGAAAAAGTTAATCATAATTTCTGTCATTCACTAACGCACACAGCTTTCCCCTTTTAAAGCTGTAAAATTTCAATTAAATGCGTAATTTGTATGCTTAAAATATACTTTGTCATTATTGTTCAGTAATTGTTACAATTTTTACATTTTCCTCTTTTTTTACTTTACTCGATGGTCACTTATGAGCGAAGCAAAGTATAGCTAGTTTCATTTTATGTGCAATGGGAGCCAAGCCACAGTCAGCATAACCAAGGCAGGTCGAGAACACAAAATGTCTACGGAACTACCATTTTTTACGGATGTCCGGACAGGATATCTTAAGGATACCCCTTTTGGCACATGTTTAACCCAAATCGCAAAGGATGTCTACTCGCTATTTCTCACAGGTCCAATGATGTCCACAGATGTTTGCAGTTGTCTCGGATGTCCGACGGATTTTGTGTTTTCATTGGGACGCGGACGTGGTGTTCCAACCGCTCTGGCATTTCCATTTTCAGTTTGCTTCTCAAATGGGAGTGCTCCAGGTCAGACTTTATTGGTGTCGACTTTACGATGGGCTTTTCCGGTTGCTTTGATTGCAAAGCGATCTAATTTCTGGTGAGTTTTGCCACTTTGGCTCCCATTGAGGCCAACTGTAAGCGTGCCTTAAGGGCCTGCAGCAAGAGTGAGGAAACTGCGGTAAGGTTTCATTCTTTCAGACGCCTTTCTTGAAAGACAGGAAAGGGAGAAAGGTTCAGAAGAACATCACCCACTTTTTCAGCTAGTAGTGATCTCAATAAAGTTCTTGTTTGTTTTCATGATCAGTTTTAACTTGTTTTGGTTCATAAGAATTCGAGATGACACGAACATTTGGATGCTTCCTTTGAGTTTGTATCATCGAGATTCTACTGTAATAAAATATATAGTAAGGCTCAAGTTGCGACGCAGATGAATAATTGTAGGAGTTTATCACCTGACGCTCTACGTCGAGACTTCGGTGTATCCAGCTGCTGCTGCTTGCGGAGCCGCATTCTTTTTGTGGAACTTCGTCTTTCAACATGGATCGCCATGTGAACTGCTCAGTGACAGCAAGGGCGTGTTCCTTTCTGAAGCAATGCGAGCCCTTCCCGCTGCACGCAACATCATTCACTGCAAGTCTACATCCTACAACGAACGGCTTAAGGTAGAGGTTCAACCTACTCTCGGTGACATGTTGGATATGCACGTCACATCGGATTACGGCAACTAGGACATTGTTTCGTGATCCGCAATGTATGCCTAAAAAAGTGCCACACAAGCTGTCACTGGCGCTTAACTGTTATTTCTACTATATGTACTAGAGTCCTCTTACGCCATGAACACATTGCTTCCGTACTCAACCGACACTTCCGCATGCACGACAGTGTCTGAAGTGGTCAAATACGCAGAGGATTGTAGGCAGCTTGCACATACATTTTTGACTGCTGCTCAAGGTCGGGAAACGCTGCGGCGTAACAATGAAGTGTCTACACAACATGATGCAACTGTTTCACTCATTTAGTTGTCGGTGCCTCCACACAGCCTTGAACTTTCAGCTAATTTTTTTGCCCGTTCCAGCTGCCCATATCGTATAACTGACCGCACATCCTGCGTCAACTGCGTTGTTGAACCCATTATTTACACCCCACGACCTCAGACATTGTGGTCTTGACCCAGTGCATGTCAGCCGATATAAGCCGCCCACAGGTTGATAGAATCCTGGCTGTGGCGGCCGCATTTTCAGTGGAGGCGAAAATGCTTGAAGCCCGTGTGCTTAGATTTTGGTGCACGTTAAAAAAACCCTGGTGGTCAAAATTTGCGGAGCCCTCCACTTTGGTGTTTCTCATTATCACATGGTGATTTTGGTATGCTAAACTCCCACAATTGTTATTATTACATAAGCCTTATTATGAGCCTCTATACTACCTGCGCCTTCAGAGCGAGGAAGAGGAAGAAAAGTTCCTGCATCTGTTGCTGTGCGAGATCTGCTTTAGTGTTCTGCAAGCGCTGCTTTGACTGTTTAAGATGTCGCTTCCTCACTATGAATTGTCATATGACAACTTATAATGAGGCAGTGACATTTCGTATGACATTGCATTATTTTTCATGCATGCTGCTGTTTAAATCAGTACTTATTAAGCAACTGCGTACTATTTTTTACATAGTTTCCTGGGCAGGAAATGTAGTAACATAGTAGGTGCATGCGAGAAAATATTACTTGGCTGTGGCAGCTGCATTTTAGGTGGAGTCAAAAATAGTGTAGTCCTATGTGGCTCAAATTTGCGTGCACGTTTAAGAACCTCAGGTGGTCAAAATTTCCTAGAGCCCTCGATTCATATGGTGGTTTTGGGACGTTACACCCCACACATCAATCGAAGAAATATTACTTGAAAATGTAAGTGCAGTATCTTCGAAGGAGCATTTGGAGACTGATGTGGAAAGTGCTGCATGTGTTGCACATATATAATAGGCAAGTACCAAAGTTTCAGTCAGACATGTCTGGGTTATGTCCAGTGCTTCCTAAAAAGTTGTCCTATATTCCATTTCACAAGCAGTTGGCAATACTGTGGAAGATACGGGTGCCTTCTGCCAATTACGACAGAGTGCGCTACATAATTGTATTCCAAGTGAGTGTCGTTTCTGTCAATCTAACAAGTGGCCGCACCCGGCGTGGTGTGTCTGGTGTCGAGACATCGCAGTGCACACGCGCACTGTGAAACGTCGATGGCGCGACTTCGCGTCGGATGGCGTAGCAGTGCAGATTTATCTGACTGTGATCGCTGCACGACTAGTTTTGCTGACCAGTGTACAACACGGCAGTGGCTCTAAGCAGCGTTTATGTGTTGTCTTAGTAGTATTTGCTGTTGAGTTGGTTTGTTCATACCTGTATTGATCAAAACAACATATGGCCACTTAACGCAAAATGATGGAATAGGAGAAGGGAAGAAGAGGAGGGGGGGGGGTGCGAAATTTCAAGTGAGTTATTGCAACAATGTTTGCAGGCTGTAAAATGACCACATTCTGGCACAAAGTGTCAAACAGCACACTTTGAGTGTTATTCATGCACTTTATCTTATCTGTTGATAAACATCGTCACCCCTCTGGCTTGGCAAGTGGGAATGACACTTAGTGAATAAAACGAGTGTATTGTAATCCAAGCTTACGAGTTTAAATTTATAATCTAATGGCTAATCAATTAAGTTTGAACTCTTTTTCTCAGTAAGGAAATCAGTTTACTGAGCAAGGCACCATCCGATCATAGCCTATCCCCCTCTGTGGGTTGTGCCAAGAAGTTCAGGAAGCAACCGACCAACCAGCATCGCAATACCTTCACTCATCAGATCATGTGCTGTCTTGTGGAGCAATACGTTGGTTCAAGTTATCTAGACTTCTTCTGCATGCCATCAACCAATACATGCTATAAAGTTAAATATCTGGAAACTAATTGTCTTGCCAGGTGCAAGCAAACCTGAGCTATTTCTCGATAAGCCTGTTTCATTCACATTCAACCACGAATAACTTTTTAAAATCATGGTTGCATTTTTTAATTCTCATGCTTGGGTGTAGTATCTGTGTTTCACACGCCGTACTCTTTTTGTTTTTGCAGCGCTGTTCCACATTTACATGGGGGACGAAACACCGGCAGACATTGCTGACAAAAGAATGAAAGGTGTGCGCATCCACTTGGCCCAGAAGCTTAGCGATGTTCGGCGAGCATAAGAAGCTACTTCAAGGGAATTGTGCAACAAGTGGCTAAAATCACGTAGAATGTGGTTATCTTCAGAGAGCTTTTAAATTAACCATAAATAAATGAATAAATAAACTACAAGAATAAATGCATCGCAACTTTATGTACGTTATGCTGCTCTGTATAAATGTCTTTGCAGAGTCTGACCTCCTGTCACTTTATTACATTAAGGACTATTGGTCTACTACTTGTGATATGGGAATAGATTAGTACATAATTTACTTAATACATAACTCAAAGCAAAACAAAATACAACATGATAATAATGCATGCACTAAAACATCATCTGCATAATACATAGCTGAGCATGGAAAAAAAATTCACTATGCACTTGGGATAAATTGCTGTGTACGTTAGCACAAATACATATGTACCTAAATAACAAAGTAGATTTGCACTTTATTGTCAAAAGTGTGCAGTGACACTATTCGTAAATGTACACAGACAAGTGATAGCAGCGACTTTGTGGGGCAGGTTGTTTCAATCTGTAGGGACATAACAAAACAATGATGTGGGAAAGGTGTACACACAAGGGTGGCCCACTTGAAAAGTGTGTCATATATGATGAGATGTTCGGGTTCCTGGGAGGATACAGGGTGCTTGACGAGGGAGGTGTGACGAAATCCAGGAGAGGCTAAAAGATTGCAGTGCGCCGGTGCGTACAGAGGGGAAGCAAATTCAATTATTTAAGTAAGATATGGTCACGTCGGATGAAAATTAGAATGAATAAACCTTGCTGCACTGTTTTGAACGGCTTTGAGTCCATCGCATGCATATTTGAGTTTTGATCAGATTATTTCCTCGTAGGCTAGTTGTTTAATCGGTTTTGAGGCACGTTTGAGATGACGCTTGAGGAAATCGAGTGATTTGTTAGCAGATGAAATGATATTAGTGACGTGTGTGAGCAAGGAATAAGTCGTTCAATATAGTAACATCTAGGTACTTGTAACACTGCACAGCACACACGGAAATGTGCTTGTTTAAAATGGTAAAGAAATAGATCCCGCTCATGAGAAAACACCACCAGTTTGCATTTCTTAGGATTAAGTAGCTAACGGTTGCACCATTGCTGTAGAAATTTAATGTCCGACTTAAGTAAATGTTAATTCGATGGATTAGGAATCGTTTTGTAAATGACGCTGTCTGTGAACAAATGAACGTTGCAAGGCATGTGCAGAAGTCGGTTATTGTATGTTAAGAAGAGTGGAAGTCCAAGGACAGATCTTCGGGTTTACGCTAGATGTCAATAGCAGGGGGGTTAGATTTGCGGTTGTTTACTATAATAAACTGAGATTGGTCTGCAGGAATGCTTCAACTCATTGCAAAATGTTGAGATGAATATTTGCTAGAAATAGTTTAAGTAAGAAGACATTGGTTTGGAAACTTGCCAAATGCCTATGAAAAATCAATGGGAATATCGCGTCTGCTTGTAGGTTACAATCTGAGTTCATGGGAATGTAATCAAAAAGAGCCAGTTTATTTATTTATTTATTT
The DNA here is from genome assembly GCF_013339725.1 of Rhipicephalus microplus. Classification (NCBI taxonomy): domain Eukaryota; kingdom Metazoa; phylum Arthropoda; class Arachnida; order Ixodida; family Ixodidae; genus Rhipicephalus; species Rhipicephalus microplus. Next base: position 172,593,285 of record NC_051168.1, read on the forward strand.
TACCCTCAAGTCCAAGGGCATTACAGAGGGAAGTGGGGGTTCATGTAGGGGGAGCAATACAACAAAGAAATAAAGTACAGCAGCAACAACAACTAAACATATACACTTAACATCTGTTACATTGTTAATAATGCAGTGCGGAAGCATTCATTATCTTGAATGCCAGAAATTGGTCCGGGAAGGTGGTTCCATTGGTTCGATGTATGATGAATGAATGACTAAAACAAGTATTAGTCAGGCATGTCATAATTCCTACTTTGTGAGGGTGGTCAGTGCGGTACGAAACATACGAAGGTGGGGAAATGAGAGCTGTGCGTAGAATAGAGTTGTGGTAATAAATTTTATGGAACAAGGAAAGCCTACTGCGTTTGCGAGGGGTAGCCAGATGAGGTGATTGTAGGGAATTTTTTATGGATGTAACACTATCTGTTCTGCTGTAATTGTGAAGAATGAAACGAGCGGCATTGTTCTGGACTAGTTCTTATGATTTAATGAGAGTTTCAAAGCTGCGGTCCCAAATTGAAGCTGCATATTCCACTTTTGACCTAACTAATGCTTTGCATAACAGTGTTTTCAATGAGACCGGTGCGGAACGAAATTTGTGGCTTAAGTAGCCGAACATGCGATTAGCGCTGTTAATTTAATTCTCAACATGCAAAGACCAGGTTAGATTTTCACAAATATTGACACCTAAGTACCGATATGATGTAACGTTTTCGAGCGGCGTGTTATTTAGATAGTAAGCAGGGGAACGATGTTTGGACCGCAAAACATGCAATACCTTGCATTTAGAAGTGTTAAGTTCCATTTGCCACTTCAAGCACCAATCGGATATGACAGCGATATCATTTTGCAATATGTTAGTATCATTAACATCCTTTATTTTGCGAAAAATAACGCAGTCATCAGCAAATAGGTGGACGTCAGAGGAAACACAATCTGGCAAATCTATAGCATAAATAAAAAAAGAAGAGGACCAAGAACTGAACCTTGGCGCACACCAGATAAAACGGGACTGAGTGAAGATTCATGGTCATAGCACGTTACAAACTGTGAACGGTTAAGAACAAAGTGCTCTAACCAGGCAAAAAGATTGGGATCAAGGTTTAGTTTGCTAAGCTTGAAAAGTAGTAGTTTATGGCTTACCTTATCGAAAGCTTTAGAGAAGTCTATCAGCACGTGAACGACGATCTAAAATGGCATGAAGTTGATGGGTAAAGGTTAGCAACTGTGTCTCACATGAAAGTGTTTTGCGAAAACCATGTTGTGCACACAAAAAAATTAGTTAGAATCAAGAAACCTTGCAAGATGAGAAAACAATACATGTTCTAGAATTTTACTCGGGACACTTGTCAACGAGATGGGGCAATAATTATAAGGAGACTCTTTGCTTCCAGATTTGTGCAGAGCGGCCACCTTTCCGACCTTCCAGTCGGACGGTAATTCACGAGTATCCAGTGACTGTTGATAAAGTTTAGACAATATTATTGATGAGTAAGTAACAGTGCTTTTCAAAAACTTTGTAGTGATTAGATCGCATCCAGGTCTACAAGAAGGTTTTGAAGATTCAATTATTTTAGCAATGCCGGCGGAATCAATCATAATGAGATCCATTGATAAATAGTTATAAGAGGCTTCGCCGGGCAATGAAAAATCAAAAGGCGCGACAAAGTTCGGTTGAAAACGTCATTTAACACATGAGGACACTCACCATCAGGGACAACACAACCATTACAATCAACTAGGCCAATAGAGTTATCTATGGTAGGTCTGACAACACGCCAAAATTTCTTTGGGTCAGTGATAAGCCTGGAAGGTAAAGCGTGCTGAAGCAAATTAAATTTAGCACTTTTTAGTGCGCTTTCGCAATGGGAGTTAGCAACTTTATATGAAGTAATATGATTTTCGGAGGGAAACCGCTTCATTGCCCGGTAGAGCCATTTTTTGTGATTGGACAGTCTGTTAAGGTTACTGTTAAACCACGGCGCGTTAAGATTTGAAGATAGCTTGCGTAAAGGGATGTATTTGTTTATAAGTTCATGAATTTTCGATTTGAACAAATTCCAATTTACATCGACCGTGCGGTTATCGAATTTGTTCAAGAAAAGGCCAAGAAATCTGGACAGTTCGTTGTTAATGGCGTCGAAGTTAGCTTTATTATAATCATGAATCAGCTTAGTGGTATTAGCAGATTTTGATGCTGTAATGTTAATATCGTCACTTATGCCAGGTGTCACTTATGCAAGAAACCTTTGACACAAGAAACCTTTGACACAGGAGTAGTTGTAAAAAGATCAAGAGTATTAGCACTATCATTAGTAATTCCTGTTTACTGAGTTACCATCTGCAACAAGGAAAAAATTGAACAAAGATCAAGAAATTTCTTGCCCACGGAAGAATAAGCGAGAGATAAAGGAGGGTCATGAGACCAGCATATACTCGGGAAATTGAAATCACCTGAGAGCAAAATAGGTGTGGATGGGTGTCGCATAGAGACATGGTGAAGTGCATCATGTAGCTCGGATACAAAGCTAGACGGATAGGAGGGTGAGCGGTAACACACACCAAATACAAATTTGCGGTGGCCAATCTCTACGCATGACCATACGGCTTCTAGTTCACTTTGAAAATGAATAGCAGTGGATGGCATAGACTTCTTAATTGCAAGCAAGACACCATCCCCTTTGCATTGGGTACAATCACACCGGTAAATTTTGAAGCAAGAAAAGTTATCGAATATTTTGCTGTTATGAATGTTAGAATGTAACCAGGCTTCGGTGAGGGCAACTACATCAAGACAACAGGCGTCGATAATAGAATTGAGTAGTTCACGTTAGTTAATAACACTTCTGGTGTTGGCTAGTATAAAATATACATTTGACGTTGATAGCAAAGCTTGCGCCAAAGAAGATACACCACTTCCCCTCGCTGATTCTTATGAGGTCTCGATTAATGCGACGCCAGGGCGAAAGGCGCTGAAGCCGTGTGCCTTATTTCATTGATCTTATCGTTCACAGCGTCATACATGTAACATATGCTCTTAATATCTAGTTTATTGTGTTTCAGTTGATAGTGAGGGGACTGTGGCCGGCTTTTTGAAATTCTAACAGCTTTTTTCCTGCAAGTCTTGTTGCATGCGAAAAATCTTCAGACACAGAGACGTCAGTTACCTTTAGTTTAGAGCACAGTGAAAGTGTCTCGCGCGTGAGCCTTTGTGGCACCCATGCTGCGATTAATGAAAATGCATTTGTGTAAGTCAAGAAACCATGATTTCTGTGTATATGACGGGCTTTATGAGCTTACAGTGCACACTTTATAATGAAATGGGGCTGTAATTAAGCAGGCAATTTCTGTCACCTGCCTTGTGGGAGGCAATGAACGTCCGCACTTCTCGGTAATATAGAATTTCACCAGTTGAAAGCGACTGCGAGAACAGCAAACACAGAAAAACTGTAATGACATGTGTAGTGTTCCTTAATGTATGAGGCAAAGTGGAAAAAGTAAATCTTTGTCTAAAAATTTTATTTATTGGTTTTTGATTACGTTATATGCACTATTTATTGCCCGTAATTTTGCTGTATAAACCTTCCATCTACGCTATTCCTTTTAAAAGATACAAGCAAAAATGTTAGACCACTTAGCCACTATGAAACCGAAACTAAAGCTGCCAGTTTTGTGGGCAGCATTAAAAACCTTGATATGTAGTAGTTTTTTAGTTGATTAGCAATCATATGATGTGAAAACATGTGACAATGCTCCAAAATTTTTGTCAACACATCATTTTTAATCAAGGAAGTCGTGAAATTCTCACTTGCTGAATGCGCAAAGTGGTACATTTGTTGTTCATTCTCAAGGACATGTACGTGAGCCTGTAAACCATCAAATTTACAGTTTTTTAAGATGATTGTTATCTGATCACAAAATGGTTTCATGCTTCCTGCCTATACAATGCCCCGCTCGCATGCGAGGGCCGGTTAAATATGTTTCGGCGTTTCACAAAGCCGATGACGCTGCAGTTATGACGTATTTAGAGCATGAATTGGACGACTTTCTCTATATATGTGCTGATGAGTCCTTGGTGATTGACGTAATTTGGGCTAAATTTAAAGCTATTATTACTCATTGTATGACCAAATTTGTTCCGCAGGTTGCAAAAGTGACAAAAAACACAACCCTTGGATCACACGTGACATCATTCATACTAAGCGTAAAATAAAAAGACTAAGAAAATCTAACAAATCAAGCCCAGTCTACGGGTTCCAAGAAAAAATAGCTTGCTTGTCTTGGTCATTGAGGGTAAAAATCCGTTGTGTCAAAGAGAACTTCTGCAGCACAACACTAAGTAAGTTTATAAGAGAGTCGCCCCAGAAGTTCTGGCAATATCTTGGTTCAAAAAACAACCTCCATACTGTCATTCCAGCAGAGCAGGAATTAATAAAAGCTAAATCTTTTAACACTTACTTCCAGTCTGTCTTCACAGCTGACAATGGTAAACATACGCGGCTTCTGTTTCGGGGTAAAAACATAAGTGCTTTAAGCTTGCCTCAATTGTCTGAGCTGGGTTTGCTATCACTTTTATAGAACATTGATGAAAAAAAAAGGTCGTGGACCCAACGGGATTCCCAATGCGTTTTTAAAGCGTTACGCTGAATCTGTGTGTACATACCTTTTTCTTATATTTTCTAAATTGCTTAAGAATTGCCAGGTTCCATCGGAATGGAAAATTGCAAAAATTCTTCCCATTCACAAAGGTGGTGAGTTGTCTTGTCCATCTAATTACAGACCAATTTCTATTACGTGTACTTCCTGAAAAATACTTGAGCTTCTTATTCTAAAGTCACTTACCGAATACTTGGAAGAAAATGCTATTCTCCATTCCAATCAACACGGTTTTTGTCGTGGAATATCTACTGTCGCACAGCTGGTTGAAACCCTGCATGACCTTGCCAATGGCATTAACGATCAATCGCAGATTGACGTAGTCTTTTTAGACTTGTCAAAAGCTTTTGACCGCGTTTCCCATCCTAAACTGATCCAAAAGCTAGCCAGTATACTGGGAAACGGACCTATGACCAAGTGGATCAAAAACTATCTGACCGACCGCTACCAATTTGTTCAATATGGTGCACATGTATCTGACACGGTTCCGGTATTATCGGGAGTGCCTTAGGGTTCCGTTTTAGGCCCCATGTTGTTTCTTCTTTTTATTATTGACGTTGCTGACGTAGCCGATGTAAAAATCAGATTGTTCGCAGATGGTTGCATCCTGTACCAGCGAATAGACAGCTACCAGGATCATTTAAAACTAGATGATTCGTCAAAAAATGTCGAAATTTGGTGTCAAGAGTGGCGAATGGAAATAAATACTGAGAAAACTGTCGCCATGTCAATTACAAAGAAAAAAAAACGGCGGCAAATTTTTCGTATTCGCTGGGAAATATCTCACTTCGCAACGTCTCTGCCTGCAAATATCTAGGCATCTTGATATCGTCCGACTTGAATTGGACTGCGCACTTCGAACATATTACAAAGACGTCACTCGGCAGGTTATTTTTTCTTAAGCGAACCCTTCGTCATTCGACACCCCAAACAAAACTTTTAGCGTATACCATGCTTATCCGCCTAATCCGCGAATATGCGAGTGTGGCCTGGTTCCCCTTCACAAACAAACATGTAGCTGCGCTTGAAAGAATGCAACATAAAGCAGTCTGTTTTATCTCTAACTGTTATAGGTGTACCGACTCACCTACTGCTCTTTTGATAAGAGCGGATCTGCCCACCCTGGCGAGCCGCGCCAAGCTTCATAGTCTGAGATTTTTGTATCTGGTGCTACGCAACTCTTTGAAAATAAATCCGGCTAATTATGTTGAGGTTAACAGTAAGCCCCAAACACGAAATAAGCATTGTAACACACTTGATGAGTATCCCTTCAAGAACAATGTTTTTGGCCACTCTTTTGTTCCGCGAGCCATACGCGCTTGGAATGCCCTGCACCCCACCGTGTTAACACAGCCGAAAGGTAATAAATTTGTTAATCGAGCGAGTGAATGTGTGCTGACTTTTATTTAGCCATGATTTCCTGAATCGATGATGCCGCAAGTTTTAACTCTGTCTGTACAATCACGTTTTGTATTTGTTTTTTGCTTGCCCCAGCAATTCATCTGATGTTTATATTCATGAAGACTCTTTGCCTATCACTATGGCGAATTTTGCACTATGTTTGCGATGTTTGCTTGAAATTTCAAGTGCTTGCAACATGTATTTTCAGTCTGTGTATTGCTTGTTTTTACAATGTACAATGTGACACCACTCCTGTAATAATCCCATCACGGGATTGACAGTATTCTGAATAAATTTCAACATTAAAAACAAAAGCACTTTTGATACATTTGAGCAAATTCAGATCGAGCCTAGGCCCTACAATGGAAAAACGTGCCTCACAATTCACTATTTGCAGAAACTTGCAAAGCAGCTTTCCTACAAAGTTGTTTTCTAACTAAAAATGAAAAAAAAAACCTATCGTGCCCAGACTGCTTTTCTTGCTCATTGTGCTTTTACCCCTCCTATTCCAGTGAAGGCACGCGAGCGCGACAACAGACTTTTGCCCCTAACAATTATTGTGTGGTGGTCCCTCCTGGAACGAACCCCCAGATCGTATTGTGGGTGATACGTTCTAAAAAGGGAGTGGGGGAAGCCAAAAACACAATGAGTGAGAAAAGCAGCCCGAGAACGAAACCTTTTGGTTGGAAAACAACAAAAAAGCAAACCAACAGGTAGCCGTCCCGGCAACCTCGACATCGGCACAGCCGAAACCTGCACGCTCCAAGTGAAAACCCCTGCCTCAACACAACGGCAGCATGCGGCCACCAGCTCCCAGGCTCCGGGCGAAGGGACCGCGACAGCTGGTGTCACACAGGTCCCGTTAATTAGGGAGGCGATCGCCGGGCTAATTCTAAGGGCCGAAGTATCGGCCCCCCGAACCGCACCACGAAAGCGTGGACAATTTAGAAGTGGTCCTTTTTGGCGCGCCGGCAGACGCCGGCTGTGGCCCAAAGAACAAGTCAGAGCCGAGAGTTGATAAACAACACAAAATTATATTCTCAATAATGGCAGATCGAAAACAATACACAAGAATGCACACTCCACAATAGTTGCATACAATATGTCACCAATCAAACAACGCACTACACAGTACAATCAGCCACACTTGAAACAACGGACACAGACAACAATACGCACTACAATGCAGTCGCATGCATTGAACAACCAAGACACTTAAAGATCAAAGAGATAGAAAACCTATTCAGTCCAAAGTTCTTGAAACCAAAGTCTAGATGATACTCTTCCGAGAATCACTCACTCAAAGTCCAGCGTTGTTGTCGTTCCGCAGCCCCTTGAAGTTTCTCTTTCAGGAAACCTCGCCGAAGTTCCTCTTCCAGGAAACCTCGCGTCTTCAATTGGCCACTCTCCAAGCTTCAAACTTCTTCGCCGGAAACACGTCGGCTTCACACACGCAGCCGTTGCCACGCGTCTTCGCTCGATAGCGGTAAACACACACTCTTGCCTGTAGCTCGAGTCGTCACCCCTCAGGTGGAAATCATCCTCTTCTCCTGCTTTGTCCCTACGGACAAAACCTTCGCCGACTACACGGCGGAATCCCTACGCGCTCTGGAGCTAACTTCCGTCTTCTCCTGATCTCTCGTCTCCGCTGCTCGGTTAAATACCTTCCGCGCGACATTCCAGAAGGTTCTCGTCATTTCGTCGGCGCGATACGCAGCGAAGGCTGGGGAGAGGGCGAGACGGTTGGAATGCCCTCCGCGATGGATGACTCAACCCGGCGTGACCACGCCTCTTTCGTTCTAGAAATTTCGCGGGCTTGCTTGGCCGCTGGTGTGGGGTGAGGAGGTTCGTCGGCGAAGCCACGCTTCCGAGGGGAGAGCGCGCGCCCGGGGAGCCTTGGATGTTTCTTTTCTTTTTTTTTCTTTTGACCTCCCGGCGTCTCTCCCGCGCGTTACCGCAAGAATTTGGCGGCGCACCCATTTTTAGCGCTCGTTCTGTGACAGCCGGTTCTTCCTCCTCCCCTGCCACGGCCATGGCTTCCTGCGAGAGACAAACTTCTCACAGCAACACAAAGACGGAAATTTCTTCCACCTCCAGTTCCTCATGGGAACACCGCACACCAGGCTTGTCAATGTCCAGCACCTTAAATACGACGTGGGAAAAAGTCTGATGCCCTAGCTTCCGCTTCCACGCCTTCACCCCAGCGGTGCCCGTGTGGCATCGGAGGCTAACATCATCATCACCAGCAAGAAGCGCGGCTCGCCGTCCTTCGTGACGCTCGCGCTGCACGGGAGCTCAGGTTCGCTGGAGCTCTGGCGGACCGGGTATGAACGACGTGCCACCTAGGTTCTGTTGAGCCAGTGTCGTGCGTTGTAACAGTGGCGACAACGACAACGAGGACCTCAACCAGTCCTGGACCCGCAGAGCCACGAGCGTGGGATGGCCACCAGTGTTGGAGGGAACGTGGTCAACGTTCCGAGCTGCCTACTTCGAAAGGCAAGACATCATGGACACGACGGTGCGACGAGCAGTGCTTGGTGGCTGCGCTACATGACAGCGCGATTCAAGTGGTCCAGGGACGTTGCCATCCGAGGCAAATCATTGTACTTATCTACGATGACGCCGTTAATTACCTAGAAGAGTGCTATGTCCCTGAAGCCAACGAAATAGCGGCAACTTATGTTTTTTACTTGATCCCAACTAGAAGGAAAGGGGGTACAGGAATTTATTGCTGAAATAAGGCGGCTGGCAGAAAAATGCAATTTCGGATCGTCGCTCGAAGGCATGCTACGAGACCGAATCATGTGTGGAGTCTTAGATGAAAATATGTGAGACGACATTTGCTGACCTTCAGGAATCTGACGCTAACGGAACCAGAGGATTTCGTTATTGCAGCTCGGAACGCGACCGCGAATGCTAGAAGCATGCAATCTACCGATCAGAGTAGCATCCAATTCATGCGTCAGAATAGGCCACGAAAAGGGCAATGGAAGGCTGGAGGCATGACACCTTGCCATAGGTGTGGCAGGGAAGTTCACTCGAACAAGCAGTGCTATCACGTTTGTAATGTTTGCCGCCGATGCGGTAAACAAGGACACGTCGCTCGAATGTGCCGAGAACAAACCCAGCGGAAGCCCCGTGGTGTTTACGTCCTGTCGGCAGCAGCTGACGATAGCTCGGAAGATGAGAAGGTCTATATTATAGTGGCTCATAAAACGAGTACTGGCCACATGGTTAAGCCAATTTTCAAGGATACTTGGGATAGTGCGCTGCTTACCGTGTTGATCGATACAAGGTCACCTGTTAGCGTTATTTCAATGAGCCTATTCAAGCAGAATCACAGCAGATGGCCACCTCCAAGCAGCACCACTCTCATATTGTCATGTTTTTTTTTTGGAAAACTTCCAGTGGTTGAACAAGTGCACATGAAAGCGACCTGTGAGGGGCACGACGTACAGGGCACCCTGGTTATCGTCAATACACCTGGACCAGCATTATGTGGGATGCCATCAAGGCGTTTGACAATTGTGGAGGGGCCATGTTGAGGCCAAATGTTGTCGCAAACCTCAACACGAGTAAGGAAGACCGTATGAACCAGGAACTTCAAACTTGGCTCAAGGAGTGCAAAGATGTGTTTGCGCCAGGTTTAGGGCTATACAAAGGTCCACCAGTGAAGCTTATCCTGAAGGAAAATGCCATGCCACGCTTTTGTAAAACACGTACAGTGTCATACGCTTTTACAACCAAGGTGTCTGATGCTTTGGACCGATTGGTTGCCGACGGTGTGATATCACCAGTTATGGTTGCAGAATGGGCAACACCACTGGTTCCAGTTATTAAGACTGATGGGTTCATTCGACTGTGTGGAGATATTCGCTTGTACAGTGAACACGGCCACAGTGACTGAACAGTACCCACTACCCCATATGGATGACATCTTCACGCGACTGAATGGCAGTGAAGTATTTAGTACACTAGATTTGACTTAAGCGTACAACCAGCTGCCCCTGGACGACGAGGCCAAGAAGCTGACAGTCATAAGCACTCACAAGGGACCTATTCTGCTTCAATAGGCTTCCTTTTGAGATTAGCTCAGCTCCGGTCATCTTCCAGAGGCGTATGGATTCCTTATTCAAGAATCTCCCGAGTGTACAAGCCTATCTGGATGACATCATAGTGGCTGAGAAGCGCAATGACACTTCATTGTTAAAGGAAGTCTTGCTGCGCTTACGGGACTATGGTCTCAGGCTAAACATCAAGAAATGCAAATTCAGACAAAGAGAAGTCGCCTTCCTTGGACATCGAGTTGATGCTAATAGGCTCAAACCGAAGGACGACAACATTGAAGCAGTTCTTCAAGCACCGGTCTCCAAGTGAGTGAGCAAACTGAAATCCGCCTTGAGCTTAATCAACTATTATGCCAAATTTTTACCGAACCTTTCCACAGTCCTAGCGCCATTATACAATCTGCTAACTAAAGGAGCTACGTTGAAATGGCAGCAGGTACATGAGGAAGCAGTTCGAAAGGTCAAGCAGGCTATACAAAGGTCAAAGTTTCCGACAAACTTTGACCCGGACAAACCTTCGAAGTTCGATGTGACGCTTCATCTGTAGGAGGGGGGGGGGCAGCACTTTCTTATCGCATCGATGGCACAGATTATCCGATTGGGTTTCGCTCCAGAGCTTTGTCCAAAGTGGAACGAAACTACTCCCAGCTCGAAAAGAAAACATTGACCCTTGTATTCGGTGTGATGCGATTTAAGGACTACTTATATGGCAATCACTTTTTTTTGGTGACCACCATAAACCACTGACATGTTTGTTTAACCTAGGAAAACCCATTCATCCCATGGTGGTGGAAAGGATTCAGAGGTGGGCTCTTCTCTTGGACCATTATGATTACCCATTGCAGTATCGCAGGGTAAATGGAAACTCAAATGCTGATGCTTCAAGTCGCCTACCATTACCGAACACACTACACAATACCAGCGCAGAAAATCCGCCAGAGTACGTCCTGTACTCGGAATTCTCGGAAAAAGAAGCGATTAGTGTCAGCGATGTGGCACATTTTGCAGAAAAAGATTTCTGCTGCATCAAGTTAAATTCTGTATTAAAAATGCTGGACAAAATGTTTGTCTGAAGAGCAGAGCCGCTTCCCCCCGTACTTCAGCAAGAAGGCTGAGCTCACTTACTACCAAGACTTGGTCTACTGGGGACACCGCATCGTGCTTCCCGTGGCTCTAAATCGACGCATCTTGGACTTGCTTCATAAAACACACCCAAGGCATGGCGACCATGAAGAACATTGTAAGATCCCTGCTTTGGTTTGCCGGGTGTAGACAGTGAGATCGAGTGATTGGTGTGTGGATGTCCTGCTTGTATACAGGCTGCGGCGATGCCTCCAGCGCAAATACCTGTACCATGGCCTATGACGGGAAAGAAATGGAGTCGGTAGCATGCCAGCTATGGAGGTCCCATTGAAGGACACATGGTATTGGTAGTTGTAGATGTCAAAACGAAGTAGACGGAGGCAGTGCTAACGAAATCTGGAACATCAGAAGTGAAAGTGGAGACCCTTAGGGCAGTGTTTGCGAGGTTCGGTCTTCCACGTACTCTTGTGACGGATAATGAACCTCAGTTCACGGGTTTCCAATTCTGCAGCTTCCAAAAAACCAAGTAAAACACTTGACGACAGCGCCTTATCATCCCTAATCAAATGGTTTAGTGGAACGAGCCGTAAGAACGTTGAAGGAAGGCTTGAACAAAGATGCTGTTAGAGCAAAGCCGTGCAAAGAACGAGAACAGCGATGGCCGGTAGGACAGCGTGTTTGGTCACGAGCGTTCTGGCCACGGAAAAAGTGGATACCACGCATCGTGCGGGACCATCAGGGCTAGCGCATGATCGCAGTGGATATGACTGAGGGAACGGAACGGCGGCATTTTGACCAAGTGCGACGGCGGGACGTTTCGGTTGACGGATCGTGCGACACCGACACGCTATCGGCCCGTCAAGAACTTTCGCGTGAAAGCGCAAAAGATTAATCAATTCCGGCGACTCAACCTTTGTGGAGCTCAACACGAAAGCGACGCGCTCCTGATCGTTTGAGCTTTTAAGAAGGGGAGAAGCTGTGGCATCGGAGGCTAACATCATCATCACCAGCTAGAAGTGCAGCTCGCCAGTTCTTCGTGACGCTCACGCTGCACGGGAGCTCGGGTTCGCCGAAGCGCTGGCTAACCGGAAATAAACGACGTGCGACCTATGTTCTGTTGAGTCGGTGTCGTGCGTTGTAACAGCCCGTACCACAGCCCGCGTCCCTTCTGCAGCAGTGAAGAGAGCGGCGGCACCATGCCACTTCCGGACGGTAACACGCCAGCGGTGTCCGTGCCACAGCCCGCGTCCCCTCCTACAGCAGTAGGAGAGCGCAGCGGCACTATCCTTTTTTGTATAAGTAGGCTAACTTCCTCGCTACAACTCTCGAAGCCATCGGGGCCTCTCTTTCCGGCTTTTCGGCCACTCGGCGTGCCAACTTCGACGCAGTGTGGTCGCAGTGGACGTCCACCTTCTCGCGGACCCTCCACCTCTTCTCTACGTCTGCCGGCTCTGTGGGTTCCACGTCAGGGGGAAACGCCTTGTGGATAGCAGCTGCGTGGGCACCGTCTACGGCGTCCTCGACACAGACGACATCGCGACCAACCTTGTTTCCGCCGTCCCTGTCGCATCCTGCGTCCGACGAGGCAAGTGCTTGGCACTCATCTTTTAGGGCACCACGGTCCCAACGGAGGTGTTCCTGTTCGAAGTACTAGAGGCCGTTCCGCCCTTATCAGCCGTGGTCTCTTTCAGTGCGCTCGCTTCGGCCATAGCACGGCGACCTGCTCGCGAGACGGGCGCTGCCTCCATTGCGGTGGCAGGCGCCTCAAGGGATCGCGCTCCACGCCATCTTCACGCTGCGACTGAGCCGCGCTGCCCCTCCTGGCAGCTCCAGTTCAAATCCGCAGTCACCCTTGCCTTGCCAGATGGTCCTGTGACTCGCCGCCAAGCGCTGGAGGGGCAGCCGTCGTCAAGGGACTCTCCTTCCGCGACGATCTCGCCGGTAGCGGCCCTAACCTCTTCGAAGACCACCCTTCAACCTTCCACGAGTGCGCCGAGCTGCTGCCTTGTCAAGTTCAAGGGCCTCATTCTCTGCTTCTACTTCGCCAGCTTCGTCTGCTGACCGCGGCGGCAGACGAAGCTTCCACTCATTGCAGAATCGTACACAACTGCAACGCCACATCTACATTTCAGATTCTTGTTGGTTTGAGGGCGCTTGAAGTTGTTAACGAAAACGCTACTCGACTTGCCACCACCTTCAAAGCAGCACAAACGAGTTTCAAACGGATTGCATTGAAGTCAGTCAAGAAGCGTTTCTGAATACGGGGGTAAATTTGACGTTCATGAACACAGGTAAATATGGCGCCAAAAAAAACTCTGAGAAGAATTTACACAGGACCAGTGCTGACAGGCAAACACTGGGTTTATTTGCAAGCGACGTACATAAACACGGGAGCGGTAAACGTAAGGTAAAGGATTCGCGTTTTCAAAAGACACGGGTGCACGTACAGGACCGTACAAAGAACAGTCTGCACGTAGTAATTTATGAGGCTTTTGCTATGAAATGTAAAGATGAAATGTGTTAGCGCGCCTTCTATAAATCTGAAAAGTTCTGTTGCCATCTCCAAAAACAGTTTGTTACAAAGCTTTGCGTTTGCGTTGCGCATGTGTCATATACGCTCACCTCTTGCAGGCTCCCGTAGTGTGACAAACTCCAACGCTATACTCATTATGATCAACGTTATATACGCCAGCAGGCTTTGCGTACGCGATTATAAAACTCGCTAACGTGCCTTAGACGCAAGCGCTACCAAAAGACTTGACATGATTCACTTCCCTAAGTTTCCCTTTTCAATGCATATGTATGCCTTTTGCAACAAACGCAGCAGTTGTCAGTCAGTGCTAGCCCTTTGGGAATTCTTTTCCGTGTTTATTTTGCGCTGTTTTTAACTATAGATACGCATGGAGCCTGAATTCACGTTATATTTCTAAACGTTTTATACTAGCAAGAAGAAGGTGAACGAGCTTCTCAACTGCAAGAAAGACCACTCATTTGAAATTAAAGCAGACAAAATTCCCGGTGGAAGCATACGCTTGGGGGGGACTTGCAGCACAGCAATAGCTCAGCCACAGAGCCCCGTGGAATTTGTACTCCTTATGTGTTTCTCTCGATATCAGCTGCGTTACACATTCTTCGGCTCTGTCAGTTCTCGCGGGCAGGTGACCTTTGCCCTAACTATTCTAGCCACCCTACCCACAATACACGTACATTCGCCCGCCACTTAACGCGATCTTCTCTAAGATCATGATCACTTACTAAAATTGCTCCGATGTACATTGCTAATACATTCGTAAAAATGATAAGACAGTGCACAATCTCGTTTCTGCTGCCAAGGTGTTTATTAATGTTAGTGATGGCCGCCGACGGAATGATTCTTGCCTACGGTGGGGCAGCTGCGTCCAATTTCTCCTGGACTTTCTCGCGGAGATCCTGCAGCCGTTCGAGAAGTGTGACGTGCTGGGTGGTGATGTAGATACTACTGACGGCAACCTTGATCCTCTTTCCTAGTCTCTGGAAACAGTGGCTTTAGTGCTTCTTCGTACGTGGAGTACGAATCTAAGAACGACTTCATGATCACCTTTCAGAATTGCCGTGGGCAGCTTATCCTCTCTCCAAACCGCATCAACCTACAAGGGTCGCACACAGCGACGCGGGCCGTTCCAGGACGGAGGAACTGGTTGTACCGCTCGCAATCCCCGTCAGAATTAAGTTTCCTGCCGGTATGCGTCGAAGTATATTGTTGATTTAGACAGGACTGAAGTGACACAAGCACCGAGGTTATTGACAGATCAGAGCTTCATTCTGCCAGTCCTATACCGGCAGCATTGAGTGTGTTGATGCACACCTTGCCGTTGGTATTCAGGTGGTAGTGAAACCGAACCCGACTGCTGTCTGTCGACAGGAAGAGAAGTCTTGGTGGGGTCATTGAGTAGTCCGGTGAGAACTTAAGCATAAACCTGAAGAATCCTCCGTTTGGCACCAATCATTAACACCTGCACTTGCGTGATATCGTGCTTCTGCGGAGCGATGAAGATTACCGGTGGTGGATCACAGTTGAACTCCGTGGTATCTTTTTCAATCCTTATCAAGGACTGAGGTGATGGCTCGAGGCTTGGCACATTTCTCTGGTCTCAGGTAGTATCCATGACCTCAGATGTTCGGCATGATCAAGGTTGAGAGCGGTAGGTGACTTGGTTTGAGCCAACGGCATAGACCTTGCTATCAGCCGAAGAGCGCCGGTTCCAAAACGCGCAAGCAGGTCTCCTCGTGCTAAGGCTGCGCACCAAACGTGTGGCACGCGTTTTGGATCAGCCCACTTCGGCGGAAAGGGTTTAAGTTGGGCGGGAACGCTCTCACACTCCGCAGAACTAATCTAAAACCCTACCAGGTGATAACAAAAAAGAAAATCACTCCATATTTACGGCATTAATGATGATAAGCGGGCGAAGCAAGAGGGAGGGAGATCATCGGTAAACCGTAACTCTCCCATGGAAGGTTAGTCCATAACATCATTACTAAGACGTAAGACTGTGCGTATATTGTACAAATGAACTTTTAATTCGTTCTTGTTCGTTTGTTGTTTCTGTGGTGTCGTGGTTTCGGTTCTGGTTTCGGATTCACTTGGCTGGCACCTACAGGGCGTTGTACATATGTATATTGTCACGTTTCTTAAGACAAACTTGGTTTAATGGGTTCGTTGAGTCGACTAGCCAAGCAGCAGCTCAGACAAATCGTCGTTGCCTTCTTTCACTCCTGGATCTCAACCAAGCATATCATGTGGCAATAGTCCCCCCTTTGAAAGCATTGACTCGATGCTCGTAAAGAAAAAAAAAGTGCCGCCATATCCACGAAGTGAATGATGATGAGTGGGCGAAGCTCTGGAGGAAAACCTGGTAAACCAAGAATCTTCCGTACATTTTGCCCTCTCGATTTTATTACAATGCTCCCCCCTAAGCGTACGTCGCCGCACTAAATCGAACGATTGCCTTCCACCAATGACACGTGCCATATGTGACATCATTCCTATTTTTATAACATCTCGCATCTTTCATCATCAGCTACAAGTACCGCCGTCTAGTTTATAACATCTTGCATATTTTCATCATCAAATACAAGTACCGCCATCTAGCGAACACTGCAAGAACTAAACGAGAAGTGGCTACATACAGGGGACGCACAGCCCACGCCTTAAGGAGCTTCGCCCCTAAAAAATAAAGGCATACACACGCAGATACAGAGAACTAAAAGAGGGAGAGTGCCAGTACTCTCAGCGCAAATGAGGAAATTTCGCCAATCCTTGCGCCAAGCGCAAAAAGAAAAGGCATAAAAACACTGGAGAACACGAACAGCAGCAGCAGCACAATGTCACGGCTTGTCGCAACACGTGAACCACAAGGGCTACTGTGTGAAGTAGGGCTTCAGCCTAACGACATGCACGGTTTCGGGCCGAAGCTGTCGATGAGAAGACGCTGCGCCATCCAGAAATACCTCGTAGGTAAGATCTGTGACACGTCTAAGAACCTTGTACGGTCCAAAATAACAGCTTAGAAGTTTTTCGGATAAGCCTGGTTGTCGGACAGGGGTCCACACCCACACTCGGTCCCCAGGGTGGTAGGTAACGTTTCGATGGCGGAGGTTGTAACGTCATGCGTCTTCATCTTGTTGGTGACTGGTGTTTATGCGAGCTAGCTGACGAGCTTCTTCGGCGTATTGAGTGTATTGCTCAGCGTCTGGAGCGATTTCATTGCTTTGGTCTCACGGAAGCATAGCATCGAGCATGGTTCGCACGTTGCGTCCGTAAACGAGTCGGAAAGGCGGAAATCGCGTTGTTTCTTGCGTGGCCGTATTGTATGCAAACGTGACGTATGGAAGAATTTCGTCCCAGGTTTTTGTGTTGTACGTCAACGTACATTGACAGCATGTCCGATATGGTCTTGTTAAGCCTCTCTGTCAGTCCATTCGATTGCGGGTGATAAGCCGCCGTTTTTCGATGACTTGTGCAGCTTGATTTAAAAATGTCCTTCATTATTCGTGCTGTAAATGACGTCTCTCTGTCCGTAATCACGCATAACGGGGCACCATGCTGTCGGACGATTTGGTGCACGAAGAACTGCGCGACTTCAGAGGATGTGCCACAGGGTAACGCTTTTGTTTCAGCATAACGAGTAAGATAATCTGTCGCAACTATAATCCATTTGTTCCCAGAGGACGACAAAGGGAAGGGTCCAAGAAGGTCAAACCCCGCGAGGTCAAACGGTGTTTGTGGTGGTGCGATCGGCTGGAGCAGGCCTGCGGGTCTCACAGGCGGAGTCTTGCGACGCTGGCACTCACGGCAGCCTTTCACGTATCGATGTACACTAGTTGATAGTCGTGCCAGTAATACTGTTGGCGTACTCTGGCGAGAGTTCGCGAATAGCCCAAATGTCCTGACGTGGGCTCGTCGTGGCACGCAAGGAGGATCTCGATCCGCATTTCAGTAGGAACAACAAGTAGGAAGGCATTGCCGCTACCACGGGCGTTTTTCTTGTAAAGAATGCCTCTTTTTAGTCAAAAAGAGGACAGTTCGCGAGCAATGTATCGAGGGACCTGTGAGTTCCGGCCTTCCAGGGAATCAACAGCTGGGCGTAATTCGTCGTCTGCCCGCTGTTTTGACATAAATTCGGAATCACTGACTGCTCCGAGAAAGGCATCTTCATCTTCGGAGCCGCTGACAGCGTGCCCCACAGGCGCTCAAGAAAGCGCGTCGGTATCTTCATGTTTGCGCCCTGACCTGTACACAATCGTAATATCGAACTCCTGCAAACGCAAACTCCACCGAGCGAGACGGCCGGATGGATCTCTGAGATTTGCCAGCCAGCAGAGCGAGTGGTGGTCAGTCACCACTTTGAAGGGACGACCGTAGAGGTAAGGCCGAAACTTGGTTGTCGCCCACACGACTGCGAGGCATTCTTTTTTCGATGTAGAATAGTTAGTCTCGGCTCGAGAAAGAGTACGACTGGCGTAAGCTCAACACTGTCGAAATTTGGGCTTGTTGGTGCATTGTGACGACAGAAAATAGCGCAAAGAAACGGGGACACAAGACGAGGACACATGGCACAGCGCCTGTGCCGTGTGTCTTCGTCTTGTGTCCCCGTTTCTTTGCGCTATTTTCTGTCGGCGTAAGCTGTTACATGTTCAAAGCTACCATGTCGTTGTACAAGAACAGCACCAAGTCCGACGTTGCTGGCATCTGTATGAATTTCTGTAGCAGCGTCCTCATCAAAATGGGCAAAAACAGGAGCTGTTTGCATTCTCTGCCGTTGCTCTGTGAACGCTGCATCTTGTTCTGCGCTCCAAGTAAAAGGCACGTCATCTTGGGTGAGTCGCGTAAGAGGTTCAGCTATCTTCGACAAGTTGGTGATAAATCGGCGATAATACGCGCACAAGCCGAGGAAACGGCGTACTGCTCTTTTATCTGATGGAACAGGGAAGGCGGCGAATGCAGCAGTTTTGTCTGGATCAGGTCGCACTCCATCCGCACTAATGACATGTCCCAGAAATTTCAGCTCTTCGTAGCCGAAATGGCATTTTTGGGGTTTCAGCGTGAGTTTAGCTGTGCGAATGGCGTCCAGAACCTTTCTCAGACGCTTCAGATGTTCTTCGAAGCTCTCGGAAAGGATGACCACATCATCGAGGTAGACAAGACAGCTTTGCCACTTAAAGCCAGCGAGAACTGTGTCCATCATCCTCTGAAAAGTAGCTGGGGCAGAACAGAGGCCGAAGGGAAGAACACGGAATTCGTAAAGTCCGTCTGGAGTCACAAACGTGGTTTTTTCTCGGTCTCGTTCATCCACTTCAATTTGCCAATAGCCACTCTTTAGATCGATGGACGAAAAATACTTCGCGCGTCGTAATCTGTCGAAAGAGTCGTCGACCCGTGGAAGCGGGTAAACGTCTTTTTTCGTGACGCTATTAAGCTTCCTGTAGTCAATACAAAATCGCAGCGTGCCGTCTTTTTTCTTCACTAGAACGACTGGCGAGGACCAAGGGCTGTTCGATGGTTGAATAATTCCGTCATCGAGCATATCTTTTACTTGTGTCTCAATAGCCGCACGTTCTTTGGAAGAAACGCGATAAGGCTGCTGCCGGATGGGGCGGACGTCATCGTCGGTAATAATTCGATGCTTGGCGAGGTGTGTTTGACGGACTTTGGAAAAAGAGGCGAAGCAAGACCGAAATTCTCTTAAAAGGTCTTGAAGTGCAGCCTTTCTTTTGTCTGACAGCGTCGAATTAATGTCGATGTGGTCTAAAAATTCTTCATCCTCATGCGTTTCCTCGGACGCGAAGCACTCCGTGACGTCGGCAACAGGGTCTCCATTGGCTACGGTGGTTCAGCGGAAAAGATGCCGGTGCTCGTAGTTGAAGTTCGTAACTAGTATTTGCGACTGTCCGTTACGAACATGCACAACACTCTCCGGTGACCGACAGCGTTTGTGAGCTGCATACAAATGCGCAGAACTCATCAGAAGCTTCGTCCTCCGCTACGCATGCCGACGAAGATACGCTCTTATCCTAACAAAGTTCACCCCTCGGCTACTTATCGTAACTACTCAGTTTTATATTCTAACGTACGAAGTGTTCTTAACAAACGGGATGCATTATCTTCAATTTTTGATGACTGCGCCGCCGATGTTGTAGTGTTAACGGAAACCTGGCTTACCCCTAATATTGCAAGTGTAGAGCTGTTCGATTGTGAAAATAATTATACCATTTACAGATGTGATAGAGAAGAATCGCCAGGAGGTGGTGTACTTATAGCCGTAGCTGATTATATAGTTTCTAGCCATATAGTAATAGCATCACCTTTAGAATTTGTCTGTGTTTCCCTCCATGTCAACTATCAAAATGTCATATTTTGTGGCTGTTACCGCCCTCCGAGTGCGACGCCAGAGTTTTGTGAGCAACTGCATGATGCTTTGAATGATATTGTCAAAAGGCACCCGCATACACCTGTTTTTATTCTAGGCGATTTTAACTACCCGAAAATAACTGGTCACTTCCTTCCTGTTCATTAAGCTCACTTTCAGCCGACAGTTTACATTTCGTGGAACTGTGCGAAGACTTTAACCTTACCCAACTCGTAACGCAACCAACAAGAATGGGCCCCAATTCATCAAATGTTCTTGATCTGATTCTCACCACTGTACCTGACCTTGTCCATTCTATTTCATATATCCCAGGCATAAGTGACCATTGTTTCGTGCACTTCAATCTAACAGGTTCTTTAAGGCGTCGGTCAAACAATTGCAAAACAATAAGAGACTACTCACGCGGCGATTATGACTCAATCAACAGTGAACTCGAATCGAATTTTGAGAGCTTTGCTGATGGCTTCTTTGATCGCAGCGTTCAACAAAACTGGAACTTGTTCAAAATGAAAGTTGAATCTTTAATCACGCGATACATTCCCACATACGTTATCAAGGGTCGCCAACGCCCCCCTTGGTTCTCAACTGACTTAAAAAAATTGCGGAATAAAAAGAAACGGTTGTTCCGTCAGGCAAAGCAGACTAATTCGTTAGCCCGTTGGCACGTGTACAAATCTGTCCTTTCCGAATACAGAGCAGCTATCAGGGAAGCCAAGCGCGTTTTTCTTAATGATACCCTTCCTTCAATTCTTGTAACCAACCCTTCTAAGTTTTGGAAAACTGTTAAACCTAGGGAAAAGATAAACATTTCGCTTACGAACTCAGATGGGCAGCCAGTTCGCTGTGAAGAGTGTTGCATTGCATTAAATGATTTTTTTGTTACTTCTTTTTCAAGTTGTTCTGCTTCTGCGTTGCCGCAAATGCCTAGTCGTGATTTTTTACCCATGTATCCTGTTACCGTTGATGCCGTTGGAGTGCAAAATTTAATTCACAAGCTTAAGTTATCCTCTTCTTGTGGCGTAGATGAAATCAACTCAAAGTTTCTAAAAAACACTGCATTGTATTCATCAATTTACTTGTCCTTAATCTTTTCGCAATCTATTCAGACCTCCACTTTGCCGCTTAACTGGAAGGTGGGGAAGGTGGTCCCTCTGCACAAATCTGGTAACACACAGTCTCCTCTCAATTACAGACCAATTTCCCTAACCAGTGTTCCTTGTAAAATGTTAGAACATATAATTTACTCCAACCTTGTCTCATTCCTAGAATCAAATTCTTTTTTTACTCCCTACCAGCACGGATTCCGAAAAAGTTACTCATGTGAAACTCAACTTCTTTATTTTACTAATGACATAGGATCGGCTTTAGATCGCGGCTCACTTGTGCATTGCATTTTTCTTGACTTTCAAAAAGCTTTCGATAAAGTACCTCACCAATTACTCCTCCTGAAAATTAGTGCCTTAAACATTGACCCGAACATTCTTAAATGGATTGAATGCTTTCTGACTAATCGCACTCAGTTTGTAACAACTAATGGCTATAACTCACCTCTTTCTAAAGTAACATCCGGCGTACCCCAAGGTTCCGTATTAGGCCCTTTGCTCTTTCTTATATATATTAATGATCTCCCAGACAGCATTAACTCCGCTATAAGGTTATTTGCAGATGATTGTGTAATTTACCGCGAAATAAACAATGAATATGATAACCAATTTCTACAGTCAGACCTTGACACTGTCTCAACCTGGTGCAATAAATGGCTTATGACACTCAACTCTAACAAATCTAAATGCATGTCAATAACCCGGCGATCTACTTCTCCCCCCTGTACCTACAGAATTAACGCCGTTCCCCTCCAGCATGTCTCTTCATATAAGTACCTCGGCGTTTACATTACCAACAATCTATCTTGGCACACGCATGTTACCTACATCTGTAATAACGCTAACCGAACGCTAGGATACTTACGCCGCAACTTTTCTCGCGCTCCGCTGTCCCTCAAAATTCTATTATACCGATCACTAATTCGCCCAAAGCTTGAGTACGCGTCCGCTATATGGGATCCCGTGCAGCAAAATTTAATTAACGCGTTAGAATCTGTTCAGAACCGCTCAGTTCGGTTCATTTGTTCTAATTATTCCCGTACTGCTAGCATATCAGAAATGAAATCTAACCTTGACCTACCCAATTTAACTGTCCGGAGGAAACTGGCGCGACTGCATTTTTTTCATAAGATATTTTTTCACAATCCATCAATGAAGCGAGACCTCATTTCACAACCGTCATACCACTCGTCGCGCATTGATCATCAGCATAAGGTTGCCATTCCGTTTTGCCGCACCAAATTCTTTTCAGGAGCCTTCTTACCGAAAACAGCCGCCGATTGGAACCACCTTCCCTCTTCCGTTGTATCAATAACAGACCCTTTGTTATTCAAGACTGCAATTTCTCAGCAATGCTTGTAACTATACGCAGTTTCCACTATCTATCTTTGTCTTGTATGTGCTTGAATTCTTATACATTTTTAGTTGACTTATGTTGCCTTCCTGATTTGCGCATCTGATACTTGTTTCTTTATTTTGTCTTTTTTTCTTGTGTGTTATATATGTTGTACCCACCCCCTCTGTAATGCCCTACGGGCCCTGAGGGTATTCTAATAAATAAAATAAATAAATAAATAAACACTTCGGGCGGCACATACACCTTGGAGTAGCAGAAGTGATAGGTTGCTTTCAGCCACCACGTCACCGTCCCGGAGGTCTTCACAAATGACTTCGATGGGAACAGTCGCTCGAGGCGGCAGCGTCACACTGTCGTCAGCAACACGCAGCGCAGATCTACGGCAGTTATCAGCGTCTCGATCTGTTGCGCCTTGAGTCGAGAAGGTCACAATGCGCTCACGAAGATTTATGATGGAACCGTATTCCCGAAGGAAGTCCATGCCGATAATCAGCTGACGTGAACAGTCGCGCAGAACGAGGCAGCTGAGCACAAACGTTGACGCACGAATTTTCACTCTTGCCGTACAGCGACCCAGTGGTGTTACAACGTGTCCTCCAGCAGTTCGAATTCACGTTTCATTCCACGGCGTAATCACTTTCCTGAGATCTTTTGCTAGCCTTCCGCTGATATTCGAATAGTCTGCACCAGTGTCTATCAATGCATTGACCTGAAAACCGTCAATCAGCACAGGTATGTCAAGTGACACGCGGTCACTGGGTTCAGATGTAGATTTCGGCGTTTCCTCGGTACTGCGATCATTATCTGATTGAATATCTTCCGTGTTGCGTGCAAGCGTCGATGGGAGGTCTTCCGCACTTTGAGTCCCAGCGAACTTGCCCCCGAAGGCCGCTGCCTTCAGTTTTCCCGACGAGGGCTTGGAGAGCGTTCCCGTGCCGTCACCTCGAAACGTGAGCCAGTGGCTGCGGGTCTCCTCGGAGATGGTGACCACGATTACCGTCGTGTAAAGGGTGCACGGTGTTGCGCGAGATACTCTTCGATATCCCTCGGCCTTTGACCAATTTGGGGACGAGGTGAATTGACGGAAAATCCACGCAGGCCAAGTTGCCGGTATGGGCATTCGCAGTAAATGTGACCAGCCTCACCGCAATGATAGCAGAGGGGTCGTCTGTCCGGCGTACGCCAGAGATCAGACTTGCGTGTCAGTGCACGGCGACCATCAATGTCCGAACCAGCTTGCGCCGACTGAATCGCGACTGACGGCATCATTGTCTGGATCGAAACGTATGGCACTGTCTGAAGCGGAACGTGCGGCCCTGTCTGGATCGGGACGTGTGGTACTGTCTGGATCGGGACGTGCGGCACTGTCTGGATCGGAACGTGTGGCACTGTATGGATCGGGACGTGCGGCACTGGCTGGGTCAGGACTCCTTGACCAGAACGAGGCGTGGCAGATCGCAAGGCTTCCGCGTACGTACGACGGCGACTGTCAGTAGACACAGGAGCCATTTCCGGATCAACCGACATCTGCGGAAAACGATGGGCGTGCAACACCTGTTGGATTTCGTCACGGATGACACTGGTGATACAACCAACATCAATTTGTCTTGTCCCGTACATCTTTTCTATTTCTTCCCGGACGACAGATCGGATGATCTCGCGAATTCATTCGGGGCTCTTGCTCCCAGGGGTGGCGAAAATTTCGGGAGTTGAGGCAGCATTCACTTGACGGTTAAACAGGGTAGACCGTTGGTGCAGTACTTGCTCCATTGTTGCCGCTTCAGTAAGGAACTCAGCAACACTCTTGGGGGGACTACGCACCAAACCAGCAAAAAGTTGTTCCTTCACACCACGCATGAGGTGGCGCAACTTTTTTGCTTCGGCCATAGCAGGATCCGCTCGCTTGAAAAGCCGTGTCATGTTCTCAACGTACATCGAGACGGTCTCGTTTGGCATCTGGATGCGTGATTGTAGTGCACGCTCCGCCCGTTCGCGGCGGTCGGGACTCCTGTAGGTCTCCAGAAGGCGACGCTGGAACTCGCCCCAAGATGTCAGAACATCATCCCTGTTCAAAAACCACGTCTTGGCACCATCCTTTAAGCAAGTGTACACGTTCCGGAGCTTCGCGGCATCATCCCAGTAATTTATCGCTGCGACACGTTCGAACTCACTCAGCCAGTCATCAACATCTTCATGCTGCTCTCCGTGAAAGGGGCTAGGCATGAGCGGGTTCTGGACGGTGCAGTAAATTGGCGTGGATAGTGTCGGAGCTTGCACGGGATCTTGTGTCGAAGTCATAGTCGCTGCGTCAGTGGCTGGTGTCTCAGGTGGTAGGCCTCGTTGGCGGCGGCTTACTCTTTAAACAGGAGTGTCCACGAGTGCAGGGCTTGTGTTCCCGCTGCTGGGTGGGGTCTTGGGCATCGGGTGGGTCGTGAGACGTTGTACCCAGCACCTCTACCAGTCTTGTCACGTTTCTTGAGACAAACTTGGTTTAATGGGTTCGTTGAGTCGATTAGCCAAGCAGCAGCTCAGACAGATCGTCGTTGTCTTCTTTCACTCCTGGATCTCAACCAAGCATATCATGTGGCAATATATATAAGTGAAGCACTCAAAGGGGGAAACAGACGGAAGAAAAAACAGAGGACAAAAGTCGAAAGCAATAGGGTAAAGAAGGTGGCCGACCCCATACAAACACCCTTAAAGCAGGCCGACAGGAGAGCAAAGATGTTGCGCCAGACTCTCCATCTGAGGTGCTCATCGTTGGTGATGGTGATGCACTACAAATCACCAGAGCACTCCATCGAATATGGGACAATGCTGTGCAGGTGGAACATAGGTTTGGGCATATGGCGACTGCCGACAAACTGCATGATCTGCTACGACGTCATAGTCAAGGAGAAAGCCACGGGGCAGGGTTGGTGGTACTACACGCTGGGATACAGGATGTGCTGAATGGATCACAGCCAGACGATATTGCCCAGGCTATACGGAAGAATGTGGCCCCACTTGGACGGAGACTGGTGATATGCTCTGCCCCTGAAGTGACAACCAAAGGCAAATCAATACGGGCAAAAAAAACGCTCCTCAACACCGAACTTAGGAAGCTATGTGGAGCACTAAAGGTGACATTTGTTCACCCATCCGATACACTGGCACGTGAAAAGCAATTAGCCCAGGGTCGTATCCACTACCTGTCGGATACCTCGCGCCATATTGCGACCGTACTAGCCCGAGCGCTACGCGCTTTTTTAGTATTACAGGCGCCTCGGAAAAACAAAGGCAAGCCCAACCACCCACCTCGGCAAGAGTGGAACCCAGGTGTCGCCTCGCATACCCTGAAGATGCCAGACACACCTCCACCACCTCCTGGGATGGAAAACGCGCTAACAACACACCGCACAGGAGGACCAGCAGCAACTTCCAGGACCTTTCCCAGCCGAGGTACTTGATGGACACTGTGCATCCACCGCCCCAAGAACAGAGCTGTGTCAACCGGGGTCGAGCCTAGCTTTGCAAGTATGGACATCCAACGAGAGCACCACCCATCCTGCAATGGCCCCATGGTGACCAGCCAACCCTGGTGCGCTCCCCGACCTTTTCCGAATGGTGGGAAACGTGATCCGCCAACAAGTAGCTCTACAATGGCCGCAGCTGGTCTAACAACACGCCAGGCTCCCCAGCTTAGAACAATGAGGAGACGTCATCGCCGACGCCTCAAAAAAGAGGCTGGTGCGAATGTTGGTTTCCTCAATATGCACGGAGGGCCTAAACACAGCAAGTAGGAAGAACTGTACGAAATGCTCGATTCCGAGAATATGTCTCTATACACAGTTGCGGAGACTCACCTCTTCGTTTTAGAAGAGCCACCGGTACACCCGATCCGGCAATGGGCGCGATGTAACACGGAGCTTGGCTCTCGCAAAGGAGTGGGAATAGGTGCCTTTTGGCGGAATGACATTGACAGCAACTGGAAGAAACAGGAAAGTTCCTGTAAAGAACACATGTGGATGACAGGGGCTGTGCTGGGCATACCAGTGCTTTTTACAGTTATTTACTTCCGTGCTCATCCAGGACAAAATGCTGAGAACAGAGGCATCACCCAATGTATTGCAGAAGACGTTCCGGGCTGGGGATCCAACAGAGAGATATTAACCATAGGAAACTTCAGCGGACGTGTACCAAAGCATCAATGGCTTCCAAGACCACTACAGTGGAATTATGCTGCAGCTAGCAGAAACATTCTCCCTTGAAGTAGCCAACTTCCGCCTCGACTGCGTAGGTGAGACTACATGAAGCGCTAGAAATAGTCTTGTGTAGACTATATCCTCACATCGCCTAATCTAGCGGCACACCTGACAAGAAAACATGTGTACGAGAGTGGGTGATACAGTTTGCATAGCGACAACAATCTCATCACCCTGAATTTCTCTACTTCCGTCCACTGGGCTCGTCGGACAGAATGCCGCCAGTCAGCTCGGCGCTACTTACCGACAAAATCCTTTGAGCAAGTGGCGGAGGATTTCAAAGAAAATGACATTCATGCGCGGCAAACCACATATGAGGAGTTCGTGAAAAAGCTTCGACGCACTATGTGTCACTATGAAAAGCAAGCCCGATCCCGAGGTGGCACCAGACATAAGGCCTGGTGGGACTAGCAAGTGAAGAAGGCACTTGAAGCGCGTCACAAGGCTAATCGAGCTCACCGATACGCAGTAAAGCACTTCTCGGCTGAAGAATGCCAACAGGCGTGGCAGGAATTCTTGCGGTGCAAGAGAGTGATGCATCAAATGTTCCAGAAGAAAATTGCCGAAAGGAACCAAAAACAACTGCATGCAATCACAAAGGCGGCAACAATGAACCACGCAACTTCTGGATATAAATCTACTCTCTCAATCGCAACGCCCCCATTCCTATTCTCCGAGACTCAACAGGTACAGCTGTCACATATCTTGAAGAACACCTGGTGACCTAGTTGCAGCGAATCTAAGGGAATATGCTGCCAGAACAACAAGGAACGTCATTACAACCTGATGAAAAAGACTGTGAGATGAACGACATCACTGCGGAGCGCGAGTGGAAGGCGTCTCGTGTGGAAATCGATAGAACCATCTGCAGCATTCGAGCATATCTGTTTGATTGTTTTATTGGCTCTTTCGCACAAGCCGTTTGCTGCGGGCTAATATGCGGTAGTGGCAGCATGTCTGATGGCCCGATACTTAAAGTAGGCTTCAGTAGAACGCGCCATCATTTGAGTACCGCGGTCTGTTATAATTGTGGCTGGGCATCCGTGCTTTATTATGATCAGCCGTTCGACAAACTTCTGGACGGTTGCAGCCTCTATGTTCCAGAGTGGTTTTGCCTCCACGAACTTTGTGTGGTAATCAATGGCTACAATGATGTACTTGTAACTTCTTGATGTTTTGAATGACACTATTATGTCCATCTCAACTGTGTGAAATGGTCTGTGGACTTTTATTGGCTGTAATAGACCGTAAGGCACCGATGTCGACATCTTCATCCTCTGACAAAGGTCACAGTGGCGCACGTACGTACTGTCTGACATCTGCATAGAGCTTCGGCCAGTAATACTTAGACCTAAGAGCGCCGAATGTTCGCCTGATGCCCATGTGGCCACCGTATCGTCCTTCATGGATTTCACGGATTGCCTCAGCTTGTCGTTGTTCAGGAAGGCCGAGGAGAAATCGACTGCTGACTGGACCTCCTTGGTCTCTTTTGAGCAACGTCGCTATGTGTGATAAACTTTTTTGCACGCGTTTCTGTTTCTTTTTCGTGCCCAGCGCACCCCTAAGCATATCCAGCACTTTAGCGCAAAATGCATCCTGACGCTGCTCCCCACCCATGTTGCCACAGAATCGCAGTGATGGATATGATACTGCAAGAATTGATTCAGCATCATTGACAATAGGGGGGATTCCTGGAAAGACGATCTGGAGTGCTGTGCGGAATTCCTGATTTATAGATGACATCAAAGTCTACTTCCTGCAGAATCAGTGACCAACGAAGAAGGCGTTGGTTTCCTTCCTTGTAGCGCAAGACCCCGCACAGTGCATGGTGGTCACTGACAACTTGAAATTTTCGGCCAATCACGTATGGTCGTAGCTCTTCTAATGCCCATTTTACTGCAAGAGCTTCCATTTCTCTCGAGGAATAATTAAACTCTGCGCCTTTGAGAGATCGACTCAAGTACATCACTGGACAAGATCGTCGCTCTTCGTCCTATTGCAGCAATAGACCTCCCAAGCCGAGCCGAGATGCATCGGTGTGTACTTGGACACCAAATTCTATTTTTTTAGAATAGCTAGCTTAAAGACAGGCGGCTGGTACAACGCGTGCTTTAATGTCTCAAATGACCCTTGTTGATCTTCTTCCAAAGAAAAAGTAGCGTTATTCTTTAGGAGTGATTGAAGAGGTGGTGCGATGACGCTGTAATTTGGGATAAACTTCATGAAGTACTATCTGAGCCCGATGAATGATTGTAGTTCCTGTACATTTCGAGGAGGCTGGAAAGCCTGAACCGCTGCCAGTGTCGATGGGTCCGGAAATACACAGTATTTTGTGACAACGTGCTCAAGATGATTGATGTCAGTACAAAAAAAGAAACACGTCTGTGGCTTGAACTTCAGGGTTGCTATTTCGAACCTTGTAAATATGTTCTGAAGGAGCGAAACGTGTTCTTCAAATGCCCGGCTGAAGACTACGCAGTCATCCATATACACAAGGGCATTGTCGTATTTAATACCCTCAATCATCGTATCCACGGCTCGCTGACATGTGAATGGGGCACTTTTAAGGCCAAATGGCATCCGGAGGAATTCGTAAAGACCCCACGGCGTGACGAAGGCAGTTTTCTGTACGTCATCTAGATGCATGGGGATCTCATAAAATCCAGACACCAAGTCCATAACAGAAAAGTACTTGCTTCCGGTGAGTGCCTGCAGAGCATCTTCAATTCTTGGGAAAGGGTACACAATGTCCTCAGTGACGGCGTTGAGACGTCTATAATCAACGCGAATGAGCGTCGTCCCGTCTTTCTTTGCTACAAGGACAAGGGGCCACGCCCAATGACTCCGAGAAAGTCGCACTATATTGGCATCAATGAGGTCCTCGATCATACTTTTGACCAGATTACGCTGTGCTGGTGACAATCTTTGAGGACGTTGCGATATTCGCTTTGCGTTTCCAGCTGGAATGCAATGTCGCTCAACTGTGCAGGAGCCTACATCTGTACTTGACTGTGCAAAGCAAACCAAATGTTGCACCAACAAATCCTTCATGACCTGCAGCTCATTGGAAGATAACGTTGTTCCAATGTTAAAGCTGACGTCTCCTATTGCGATAGAACGGTGCTGCGGATCGACGACCGTATGAGCTGGTGGCGCATCAAGGTCCACAGGAGAAGGAAGGTATTGCCGCGTCTATAGCTGCATTTAGTGGCGAAACAGCGACGACAACGAAGAACGCGAATTTGCTCGAGAGGCGCAGCGCAGGTGAGTGAAGAAGACGACAATCTTAGCGGCCTTCTCTGAGAGCGTCTCTACAAGTTCCACTGTCCGTGTTTTTGAATAATCCCCCTGTAATTTATAACCCGCGACACTGGTGAAGGTGCTGAGTACTACCACCTGATGATCAGCACCCCTGTGAGAAGCCAGGAGTCCAGCCCTACGAGACAGCCACGCGTGGAGATGCCTGTGCACCGCTCAAGCCGTCGCCTTCAAGGTATTGAACCAGAATTTGGCCTTTTAGAGGGAGCAACACTTCCGGCAGCCACCCCTACTCAAGAAATGGCAAGGAGTCCTGCAGAGGGGACGGTCCAGAATATGCGCATTCCTGAACCATTTCATGGCTGGCCGAACGAAGATGCGCAAGACTGGCTTGAGCAGTTTGAACGGGTAGCTAAATCAAATCTACTGGAGTCTCGATGAAAAGCTCTTCCACGTACACTTCGCCCTTGAAGACGGCGCGAAGACGTGGTTTATAAACCGGGAGGCAACATTGACGACATGGGAGGAGTTTCGTCGTTGTTTCCTTGACACCTTCGGTAACGCGGAACGACGCGAAAACGCACAACGCCTTCTTGAAGGACGCACCCAACAGCTGCATGAAAGCGTCGCCATGTTTGCTGAGGATATGGTGCGTCTGTGCCACCACGCGGACCCCATCATGCCCGAGGCTCGAAAGCTAAGCCTTCTCATGAGGGGCGTCAAAGAGCAGCTATTTGTTGGTCTTGTGCGCAATCCGCCAACAACAGTGGACGAGTTCACCAGGGAGGCCACCGCAATAGAGCGTGCGCTGCAGCAATGGTACCGACAGTCTGATCGCCCGGCACCGGCGCAGCTGCAGGCGCCGCCGCACTTACCGCAAGCGACAAGCTTTCTCTACGCCACCTGATTAGACAGATCGTGTGTAAGGAGATCGCGAAAGAGAACGCAAAATACACATTGCACTCACAGGCACCCCCACAGCAGGAGTCCACGGTAGCCTCCGTCGCTGAAGTTGTTCGCCATAAACTTCGACAAGCGTTTGCCTCTCCTCAGCAATATTCCGCTCCACCGCACCGTCCAAACTCGTGTACCTACGCAGACGCTGTGCGTCGTCCATTGGCTCCAGAAGTATCCTTCCAGCCGAACGGACACAGCTATGCAGACTCTGTTCGTCAACCCACGCCCATGCCAGTGCCGCAGTACCTCGAAGCGTATCCTGTGGCAGCATGGAATCAGCAGGATTTTGTCAGGTGACCCTATATGCGGAAGACCGACATATGGCCCACTGCGGATCACCGACCACTCTGCTACAACTGTGGAGAGCCAGGGCGTATTTACTGTTTTTGCCCACATCGCCGAGCTGAATACCGCGGTAGTGCACCTACAGCTACGCGCCGACTGTTCGACGAAAGCCGTGCCCCCATCGACGACTACCAGGCTGGCAGGCGGGAAGGCTCTTCTACCTTCCGGACGCACTCACCATCCCCGGCTCGCTTTGGTTCACCAAGCCACCGTAGTTTTGCTGATGCCGTCAGAGGTCGGTCTCCCAGCCCACGGCGGGGAAACTGAAAGCAGCGACATCTGGGGGAAGGTTGCAAGCCGTCGAATAGCCGAAAATCCCCCACTGCTGCCGAAACACGTGAGAGACGACGATGAAGACTCCGCCGAGAAAACTGTGACTGCCGACCTCGATGTGACGATTGACGGCGTTGAAGTGACGACCTTAGTCGATACGGGTGCAGACTTCTCCATAATGAGTGAACGATTGGCAAACTCAAGAAAGTCAGGATGGAATGAACGGGCCCTTATATCCGAAATTCTGGAGGCCAGATAATGACTCCCACAAGAAAATGTACAGCAAGACTCACGATTGAGAATGTGGCTTTTGTAGCCACATTTCTGATCCTACCGAAGTGCTGCAAACCTATGATACTGGGAATGGACGTCTTAAGAGAGTACGGTGCTGTGGTCAACATACGCGATGGTGCGATCACATTCGCCGCTGACAAGTCTGTGATCCAGACGAAGAACCCAGGGTGTTACGTGTGATCGACGACGACGTCTGCGTGCCACCACTGTCATGTAGTCTTGTTTCCATGTGTTGCGGCATGCACTGTAATGAAGATGCCGTAGCCGAATGCATCACTGCCCTTCTTTTTCGCCAAGGCATCGCCATCGCTCGCGGCATCGTCAGCTTAGTGGATGGGCGTGCAGAGGTGCTTCTGACCAACTTCACGAATGAGCGCCGGCACATCGGTAAAGGCACGGCTGTGGCGTACCTCGAAGGGCTCGACTACTCTCACGACTGTCTTCTAATGCAAAGGATAGCCACAGCTCAATCACCTCCACATACACCACCAGTCGATATCGGTCCGAGTCTAACACCGACTGAAAGATGCCGTCTTATGGAGCTGCTCGACCAGTTCAAGGACTGCTTCTCATCGACATCACGAGTGGGTCGAACGCCTCTGACTAAGCATAGCATCATTACGGAAGACACAGCAAGACCGATCCGTCAGAACCCATATCGCGTCACTCAGAAAGAACGTGAGGTAATTCAGCAGCAAGTCAAGAAGATGCTAGAGGATGATGTAATCCAACCATCAAAGAGTCCTTGGGCGTCACCAGTGGTACTCGTGAAAAAGAAAGATGGCAGCTTGCGTTTCTGTATTGATAATCGTAAGCTGAATCATGTTACAAAAAAGGCGTTTATCTATTACCATGGATCGATGACTCTTTGGACAGGCTACGGCATGCGCGCCACTTTTCGTCAATGGACCTTAAAAGTGGATACTGGCAAATAGAACTGGATGAGCGCGACCGAAAAAAGACCACCTTCGTGACGCTAGACGGGCTTTATGAATTCAAAGTCCTCCCTTTCGGTCTATTCTCAGCCCCAGCCACGTTTCAGAGAATAATGGATACCATTCTGTCCGGCCTGAAATGGAAAACATGCCTTGTGTACCTCGACGACGTGATTGTTTTTTCGGCCACGTTTGAAGAACATCTAAAGCGGCTACTGTCAGTCCTTCAAGCCATACGGTCTGCTGGACTCACACTCAAACCGGAAAAATGCCACTTCGGCTTCGAAGAACTCCAGTTTCTGGGACACCTGATCAATCGTGAAGGTGTGAAGCCTGACCCAGATAAAACGGCAGCCGTCGCAAATTTCGCAAGGCCTGTTGATAAGAAGGCGGTCAGGCGTTTTCTGGGTCTCTGCGCCTACTACCGGCGATTTAGAGCAGGGTTTGCACACATCCCCTCTCCACTCTCCCGCCTTACAAGGGAAGACGTTGGATTTGTAAGGGGTGAAGAGCAAGAAGCTTTGTTCAACGAGCTGCGACAGCGTCTACAAAATCCACCTGTCCTTGCTCACTTCCACGAGAATGCGCCAACAGCCATCCATACAGACGCCAGCAATGTGGGCTTAGGTGCTGTTCTTGTACAATGCAAAGATGGTGTGGAGAGAGTGGTTGCCTACGCTAGCAGAACGTTGACACGCGCCGAGTCCAACTACTCAACAACGGGGAAGGAGTGTCTGGCTGTCGTTTGGGCAGTTGCGAAGTTCCGCCCTTACATATATGGCCGCGCTTTCCGAATCGTAAGCGACCACCACTCTCTTTGTTGGTTGACCAACATGAAAGACCCTTCTGGACGTTTAGCACGATGGTGCTTACGGCTCCAAGAGTACGACATGGTCGTAGTTTACAAGTCCGGAAGGCAACACTTAGACGCCGACTGTTTGTCAAGGTCACCGATTGAATCACCGGCTACAGAGGATGATGAATTCACAGGTTTTTAGGAGTTGTTGATGCAGCTATCATTTCTCGGCAACAACAAGATGATCGGGAGTTCAACTCGCTTATAGAATTCTTGAACGGACGAACCGCCAATGCACCAAGAGTGTTTTCGAACAACTTGTCATTCTGTTTACGGGACGAAATTCTGTGCAAAAAAATTTTTCATCAACAGGTGGAAGCTATCTGCTGGTAGTTCTTGGAGCTCTCCGCAGCGAAACTTTACAAGCTTGCCATGACGAAGCCACTGCGGGCCACCTCGGTTTCACAAGAACACTGACACGCATCAAAGAAAAATATTACTGGCCAAGAATTGCAGCAGAGGTGAAACATTACATTCGAGCATGCATTGACTGTCAGCGGCGCAAGGTACCACCTGTTAAACCCGCTGGGCTATTACATGCTGTGCCCGTGCCAGAAACCTCGTTTTCTCAAATCGGACTCGATCTGCTGGGCCCATTGCCAACATCGGACAGCGGCAACAAATGGGTTATAGTGGCGACAGACTACCTCACCCGATACGCGGAGACCAAGGCAATCGCGAGTGGCACTGCAGCTGAAGCGGCCAAGTTCTTTATTGAGAACATTATCCTGAGACATGGTGCTCCAGCTGTCGTCATAACAGACAAAGGTACCGCGTCTACACCGCGTACCGCGTGAGCGGCACAAGGTACCACCTGTCAAACCCGCTGGGCTATTACATCCTGTGCCCGTGCCAGAAACCCCGTTTTCTCAAATCGTATTTGATCTGCTGGGCCCATTCCCAACATCGGACAGCGGCAACAAATGGGTTAGAGTGGCGCAGACTACCTCACCCGATACGCGGAGACCAAGGCAATCGCGAGTGGCACTGCAGCTGAAGCAGCCCAGTTCTTCATTGAGAACATTGTCCTGAGACATGGTACTCCAGCTGTCGTCATAACAGACAAAGGTACCGCGTTTACAGCCGAGCTTTTGCGCACTGTGCTTACGCTCAGTGGCACAGCGCCTAGGAAAACGACAGCTTACCACCCACAAACGAATGGGCTTACAGAACGACTTAACAAGACAATCGCTGACATGCTTTGCATGTACGTCGACGTGGAACACACTAATTGGGACCGAATATTGCCGTACATCACATTCGCGTATAATACGGTGCGCCAGGAAACAAAAAAATGACGCCGTTCGCACTAATTCATGGCAGAGAAGTACTACAATGCTTGACGCCATGCTGCCTTACGATTGCAATGATTCAGAGACTGACGCCGCAGACTTCACTGAGCGCACCGAGGAAGCAAGGCAGCTTGCCCGCGTCAGAATAATAAACCAGCAGCAAGTTGACGCCCAACGGTACAACCTCCGCCATCGATTCGTCATTTATCAACCAAGAGATAGAGTCTGGGTTTGGTTTCCTGTACGACGACGAGGCCTCGTAGAGAAACTTCTACGCGGATACTTCGGACCCTACAAGGTTTTGCACCGTCTTAGCGACGTGACGTACGAAGTCGTGCCCGACACCTACTCCTGTTCGAAACGTCGCCAGCATCTGCCTGAGACGGTGCACGTGGTCAGCATGAAACTTTACCACTCAGTGATGTTAACACCCGCTGGCCGCATCTCTACCTGTTTAGCATCGGGACGACGCTCACTCTGGCGGGATGGTAATGCCGCGTGCATAGCTGCATTTAGCGGCGAGATAGCGACGACAACAAAGAACGCGGATTTGCTCGAGAGGCGCAGCGCAGGCGAGTGAATAAGACGACAATTTTAGCGGCCTTCTCTGAGAGCGTCTCTACAAGTTCAACTGTGCGTGTTTTTAAATAAACCCCCTGTAATTTATAACCCGCGACAGTATGAAATTTGGAGGATCTGTTAGCAGTCCTCTTCAAGAAGTTCAATATCCTCAATTCTGCTTGCTTCTTCAATGAGGCCAATTGTCATCTGATAAGGAAGCAAGATGGCTTGAGAAGAGCAGTTCGTGATCAAAACCTTCGTTGTATTTTCCCATGCGGCTGTTACCACGGCCTCCACTATGACTGAATAGCGGTCGTACAAGAGCTTTGTCCCGGTAATGACCATTAACTGATTTTCATCTTCCGACGCGCGATGCCAGGCCACAGGAATTAACTTCCGCAATAAAGCTGGCAGTGGTTTCTCCCTAACCAGGTAGACCTTGCGTAGCCTTTGGTGGACCGATACCGCGAAGCTCTCCGAGCCCCAGTCCATGACGGCTCTTGAAACCCCCAAGAAGTCATCGCCTAGCAGTATTCCTTTGTGAGGTAACTGGGGAACAACAACAAGGTCATGTTGCAGTGTTTTGGTCGTCCACTGTCACCAAAGCACTGACTTGATCTAATTTTTGTAGCTGATGACCACTTGCTCCTACCAAACGTAGGGACGAAGGCCTTATGCTTAATTCGAGTTTGTCAACTATTGGAGCCGTAATCAAGCTTTTGACAGCTCCAGAATCCAAGATGTCTCTAACCATTTGTCCGTTGATGGCGACAGGAACATAAAAAGTACCCGCTTCAGAGACACATGACACCTGCTCAATTGCTGGTGACTGCTCGCGGGCATCGGCGTCACCAGCTGTTCGTTTCCCGGCTATTGTGAGCTGTAAGATTCGAAATCTTCCTGCCACTTAAAAAATTCAGCAGTTAGCGGTTGATGACACTGCGTGACAAAATGGCCACTTCTGAAGCAGTTCAAGCATAGTTTACGAACACTCAAGGCATTTCCTTGCGACCTTTAAAAAAACACGCGTTGCGGAATAAGTCGATTGCCGCGACGGTGATGGCTTCGCTTTCGTATCCCGTTTCACCTCTCTCAGCTACTTCATCATCTGAGGAACCGCTAGACTCTAGGCTGTCCGCGCGTTGACAATGGCACAAAGGCTTCCGGCACGAACGCTTCGCATTACACGGAATTCAGCGGATGGCGTTGTGGATGGCGTTCTGCTTTCTTCCGCAGTCAAAATTTGAATGCTTTCCTCCGAATCCCTGATGTGGTCAAAGCGCAGTAAAAGCTTATCATATCGTCCAGCCGCTTAAATGTTTTATAAAGAAAATTGACGGCAGATCCACGAGGTGAATGATGATGAGACTGGGCGAAGCTCCTGGAAGTAATGCCTTGAAGTTTTCTTCCGTTAATTTGCCGGGCGATATGCATGCTTTTTCGTCGCTTCCCATTGTCAAGCGTTTTCAAGATCTACTTCGCGACGTTGACGTGCTGCCTCGGCCTCTCGTTCCCGTACGGAAGGTTCTTGCCGATGCTGCAGCGTGCCTCTGCAGCTTCTTGTTACGTGCGCCGGGATCTTGCCGACGCTGCCTTACTGATGTGGCTTATTGTTCCCGTACAGCAGGATCTTGCCGACGCTACCTTGCTGATGTGGTCTCTCGTTCCCGTACGGAAGGATCTTGCCGACGCTGACGTGCCGCTGCAGCTTCTTGTTCACGTACGGCGGGATGTCGCCGACGCTGCCTTGTTGATGTGGCTTCTTTTTTCCGTACAGCAGGATCTTGCCGACGCTGACGTGCCACTGCAGCTTCTTGTTCATGTGCGGCGGATGCTGCCGACGCTGCCTTGCTGATGTGGCCTCTTGTTCCCGTACAGCAGGATCTTGCCAACGCTGCCTTGCTGATGTGGTCTCTGGTTCCCGTACGGATGGATCTTGCCGACGCTGACGTGCTGCTGCAGCTTCTTGTTCACGTATGGCGGGATCTTGCCGACGTTGCCTTGCTGATGTGGCTTTTTGTTCCCGTACACCACGATCTTGGCGGCGACGTCGCGCAGCTTCCCGGCATGCTTCAGCCTCGCGTGCTCTCACTTCAGGGTCCTGTCTGCGAGCGCGCGCCGCCGCTGCCCTGCGCGCCCGCCTTTCGGCATCCTTATCCATACGAGCACACACCGATGGCAACGAGCATCAGCAGCTACAAACTTGTATCAATATGGTTTTAATTGTAAAACCATTCGTTCAGGAAACACCTGGCGTATTTCGTTAATAAGCAGCTGGTGTCTTCTTTTTGTTTTGCTTTAGAAACACCTGGCGTCTTTTCGTTTTGCTTTTAGAAAATATCTCGCGTCTTTCGTTGGTTTATTTTATCAATCAACGGCGTTTTGAACAAAAATTTTGTATTGTTTATTCACGCACAAAAGAAATCTCACCAGGCAGTATACCTTGGAGGTCTTCTGCTATCGCTCGTCACAAGAAGTTACATCGATCGTAATCGTCACTGAATTGATGCCGCTGAAACTATTCTCGAGCAAAAAAAAAAGGGAAACATTGTATCATCTTTAACGATAT
Source organism: Rhipicephalus microplus (assembly GCF_013339725.1). Lineage (NCBI taxonomy): Eukaryota > Metazoa > Arthropoda > Arachnida > Ixodida > Ixodidae > Rhipicephalus > Rhipicephalus microplus. The sequence goes on from NC_051168.1 coordinate 172,631,445, forward strand.
CTTATAATGAAGTCTGAGTTTTTGTATATTGTTTTTCATTTTGCCTGCATTGCGTACAGGTATTATGCGTAGAGATAACTTGTTTATATCAAACTAGAGTCCCACGAAAGAAAAGACGGATGCGCCCCGTCGCGTTGGTCTAGTGGCTAAGGTACTCGGTGGCTGACCCGTAGGTCGCGGGTTCAAATCCCGGCTGCAGCGGCTGCATTTCCGATGGAGGCGGAAATGTTGTAGGTCCATGTGCTCAGATTTGGGTGCCCGTTAAAGAACCCCAGGTGGTCGAAATTTCCGGAGCCCTTCACTACGGCGTCTCTCTTAATCGTATGGTGGTTTTGGGATGTTAAAACATATCAATCAATCAAAGAAAAGACGGATGCATTGAACTCCCATGTGAAAGCAAAGTCTGGCACGCAATTCACTCGCATTCCCCGGAGAGAGAAAAACCCCTTGCCTACACAGACACACCTTTGCACAGACACATTCATTGATGGTAGTGGCCTCTGTTGCAGCAAAACTGGGTCCTGCTTAGGACAAGTTGAATATTCAAGGGCTGACGTGGTGATGGCAACACCATGAAGTGCAAGTTGTCCAAGAAGGAAAAATTCGGCAAATCCCACGCACCTGGGAATCGACCTTATGTGAAGCATGCGGTGGGAAGGTTACCGTGTTGCATTTTTTTAATAAGTGACACGTCACAAAATAGCACGTACAGACACATGTTGCAGAGTTGCATTTGTTTATATAACGAGCTGTTTGCACTTGAGCAATGACGCCAACTTGAACATGCGTATTAGCAACACCCGAAGCTAATATGAAGCGCTGATGCTAGCGAAGATGCTGCCCCTGGACTATGCTACATAAATTAACTTCGGCGCATGACAACTAACCATAATTGACGTTAACCCGACGCGACGGCTGTTTCTAAGGAGTACATATATAATTTTTATAAAATTGGGTAAGCAGCACTGCAACCACTATTGACGTTTCACGAAGATCAGCGTCTATTTGAAAAATAGTTCCGAGACCTGGCGCAGCTCTGTGGTCGAATGCTTGACTGCCACGCAGAATGCTTGGATTCGATTACACCTGGGACCCTGACATTTTATTCTTTGGATTCGCTGGGTCGATGTTACCGATGTCGGATATTTCTTAATGCTTTGCGCGTTAAAATTGCCCATATGTGTTCCTGCGTTCCTGGGTAGATACTAAGTCTTAATCACCTGTAGCACATACCTGCATACCAGCGGCACATACGCGCCCATGGGTATGTGCTACTGTCTGGCGGAAAGTGTTTGACGACATACGCTACGGGATTGTGACATTATTTATGTCTTGACCAGCGCCTCATATTTCTCAAACCATCTTACCCTCCCATGCTAATTTTGATTCACGCCAAGTTAAGGGGGTGCCCACGAGAGCACCTAAACGTAAGCGGTTAGATAGATATACGCTCAAAGTTGCCGAAGCTCGCTGAGAAATGAAAAAAAAACTTCGCCTACAGCCTTTAGTCACCGCTACTTTAGCCACGTACATCGCCTGGGCCATTAACTCAAAGATCCCCACTCCTAAGCACAATGTCTGCTACGCGCTTTTATTTCGATGAAACAAGACATCGAATGAAACATTGGCGTTTACCTCAAACACACGACAAGCACGGTGACGCGAAACGCACATTTGTATTGAAGGCAGCACAAGAATCAAAATTCACGAAGTTAATCACAGATCGCTTCTCCATTTTTCGCTTTGAGTCATAGTTGCCATTGATACAGAAGACAGCGAAGAAACCTGGAAGCGAAAGTTTCGTAAAAGACATATTTTTACAACATAATAAAATGTGATTATTGCCCCTGTTTCATTTTATGAAACCATAAAAGAACAATTTCTCAGTTTTAAACATTACATCAAATGTGGCATTGTTTGTTTAGTGCAACCTAAGGTATCGCGCAGAAACATTGCCTTCGAGAGATGTGCATTGCCTCTTTGTGAACTCCGAGATGAGCGCAGGGGGGGGGGGGTGCGATATAAACAACAGATATATTGCTAAGCTGACGCGGAAGTCCGCGCCTTCGCACCTTTATTTATCGAGCATCGGATTTGGTATTTCAACACTAATCAAGTATTGTAAGGTAATGATCACATGCGTGAAAATTATGGCCATTAATTGGGAGCTACTTCCTTTGCAGCGTGGATGCATGGAAAATAAAGACAATAGGGCCACGTGGGTGGAGCCTATCTTTCGTCTTAGGTTGTCACTGAATATAGGCAGTCACGAAGGATATGCCGGATGGTTTATTTGTTGCCACAGGGGTCACAGGCTGCGGTGGCGATCATAGCATTGCGGAAACCGTAGGCGTTGGTAAACGCAGCGCCCAACCACAGCCTACATAAAGGGGTCTCGTCTGCTCGGCGAAGCCTAGACGGGACTTCAATACTTAACGTAGGGTCAAGCGAGTACAGGTGGGCATGCCTGAAGTGCGGCTGATTCTATTGCGACGTGGTTTGTTGGCGAGCAAGCCAGCGAAGCTTTCGTGCAGCATGTGTCCTAGAAATTGGTAGTAGCAGTTCACGGTTTCCTGCGTGGGCTGAGCGGGCAGCTTAATCAGGCCGTTCATTGCCAAATAATAACGCAGTGACTAGGTAACCACTGCAATGTAACTTGGTGCCCTTTTTCAGGTGGTGTATAACCTGTGCTTTCTCTAGCACCACATGCTCGTGTGGTCCACGGCATTAGGTTGATAGTAGAGATCGCAGTGCCGCCTTCGAGTCACAAAAAATAGCCTTATTGCGTGTAGGTTGATCAATGACAAATTGTAACGTGGCACAAAGGGCTGCCAATTCTGCTGCCGTTGATGTTGTTGCGTGGGATGTCTTGAATTTAATTGTCGAGACCAACCTTGGAATCACAACAGCTCCGATTGAGCTGTTCAGCTGAACTGATCCGTCATTGTATATATGTATGGAATCTTGGTATTTTTCATACAGGAAAAGCAGTGTGAGATGCTGAAGAGCCGGTGATGACAAATCAAATTTTTCTGTACGCCAGGTGTGGTATTATTATTAATTGGTTGAGTGATCGAGGCATCATAGAGAAGTCACAGGTCTAGCGGCAGGGGAGAACGAAGTTGGGATTGACTCACCATGTGCGGTCACTGTTTTGCAGTAAGGTGTGCGTGGTCGGTCTGCTGATGGAGAGGCTAGGTGATGTCGAGGAGTTCGAGCAAGGTGTCGTATGTGTGTCCTCAGCACTTCAACACGAATGTGAGTCTTGATGAGCTGGTCCCTTGCGACGGCAATAGTTGCCACTGTTGATGCACTTTGAGGCAAACCAAGACAAATCTGGAGTGCTTGTGTTCCGACACTTTGAAGCATTTGTATACTTGTTTTACTTGCATTGGTTAACACAGGCAGATTTTACCGAATGAATCCGAAAAAAAAGAACCCTGTATAGTCGCAACATAGCGGCTGTGGACATTCCCCAGTTCTTTCCAGTGAAGAAATTGAACAAATGACAGATGTTTGTCATCCGCCTTTTCATGCATAATACATGTGGGCTCCATGAGAGGTCCCTGTCAGTTAAAACACCTAGGAACTTGTACTATCGGAGGTAAAGTATCATTTCGCCGTCTATCCGAAAGCTGTAGTTTTCCATCGGTTCGTGCGTAAATGCCACAAGCGCACATATCTTTGAGGAAATTTCCAGGCCTCGTTTACGGAGCTAAATAGCAGCTTGAGTGGCAGCTCTCTGCATTCACTCTCGCAGCTGTAGACGTGCTACTGCAGACGTCCAAATGCAGATGTCATCCGCGTACATTGACAATCTGACAGTACTTGGCAGATGCTCATTGAGAGAGATTAGCGTTGGGTTGAATAGTAGAGGGCTAAGTACGCCACCCTGGGGGCACCCTGGTGGCCGTAATGTAGCGAAGTGTCACCATCCTCGGTTTTCACGAAAAAAAAAAAAAGATCGCTCAGAGAGACAGCTGCGTAGCCACTGAAACATTCGACCACCCACTCCTACCTCTTTGAGAGCGGTGAGGATAGTTTCATGAGTGACGTTATCATACGCCCCTTTAACATCAAAAAATAAAGAAGCGCAGAGACGCTTACTGCCTTTTTCGTGTTGCACGTAACTGACCAGGTCTATGACGCTATCAATTGATGATCGGTAACGGCGAAAACCCTTAATAGAGTCTGGGTAAATGTTGTGATTCTCCAGGTACCATTCTAGCCATCCTAGTACCATCCCCTCCATCACTTTGCCCAAGCAACTAGTGCGATCGGGGGGGTACGATGTGAGCACCAATGGTGGCTTTTCAGGCTTCAGTGATGGAACTGAACGGCTGGTGTTCCAGTTAACTGGGAGGGTGCCCTCTCACCACGAATCATTGTATACCTCGAGGGGAGCACTTCTCACACACTCACCAAGGTGACACAGTGCTTTGTAGGATATTGCATCAGGCCCGAGTGCTGATGTCCGTCTACACAAAGCCAGTGCTGTTTTAAGCTCATGAATAAAAAAAGGTTTCTCCATGCGGTCATCGCGTGATGTCATGCCACCACGTGAGTGCGTAAAGATGTTGGGATCTGTGAGCTGAACAGATAATTTGACACATAACCCTTCTGCCACGTGGACTTCCGATCTCTATTGAGAGGGGACTAGAGCCTTGAACGGCGACGGCTGAATGGGAACTGTCCGGAGCCCTCTCACTGTCCTCCACAAGTGTGATAAAGGCTTGCTGTGCACAACGTTGCTGTGCACAACGTTGTGCTCTAGGCAACCTAGAGCACAACGTTGTGACTCTAGGTTGTCTATGTGGCGTTGCATTTTCTTCTGAAGACGTCTATAGGTCCGTAAGTCGTCGATTGCTTTCTTGCCCGAGGTAGTTCAAATTCTACATCAAATTCCATTACTCTCAAAGAGCATGCGAGGGTGCACACCGTGTTCTACACTGTGCGCTTGATCACCTCTTCCAAGTTAAGTGAGGTGTTCTCTTGACAGCGTTCTTTCATGAGAGATTCTAACTTGGTTCACTCCACTCTTTGGATAGTGTTGCGTACTTTGCAAGGTAGACGACACTATTCTTATATTGACATATGATATTCTGATATTCTGACATATGATATTCCGATATTGACATATGTATTCTGATATTGACATATGTGGGAATGTGGTCGCTCCTATGTATGTGTTTCTATGTCCGCAAATAATCCGGCACATCTGACAAGACTTCTAGAGACAAAAGCCGAATCAAGGCAGCTGCTGTATCCATGACCACGTAAAAATGTGGTGCCATTTAACAAGCACAGCTCGTTGTCTGATGCAAATGTTATCAGACTTCTGCCCTTTGCGTGGATTTTCGGGCTCCTCCATAGCGTATAGTGGGCGTTAAAGTCCCCGAAGATGATCCATGGGCCAACAGTGGATGATAGGATGCATTCTAGTCTTTTGTGATTTTGTGGCCGGAGGTTTTGTGGCCGTAGATAAATTTTCTTGTTTGATGAGGTGGCTTAGGCTCTCGCAGAATTAAAAGATCGTTCTTTTTGAACAAAGTAACATATCGAGATGAGTAACGCAGAATCGATCACCATTCGCACTTTTCAAAGTTTTGAAGCTTTTCCAGGAAACCAAAAACTGTCTGGATATTTTCTTAAAGTTTTTCTTGGGATACTTCAACGCTGAAATTTCAGTCTGTCTGGGTGTTTGTCTGTTTATCAAGCGAAACAATTCAGTTACCAGGATAATGTTCAACCGCTTCCACAAGGCCCACCCATGTTGATTTGGTGCCTGCGTTCATACTTGTGCGCGCTGCCAATTCAAAGGAAATACTACTACGATCTGGGGTGCAATATCAAGGCGTAAATATTTAGTGGTGCGCTCCTTCTTACAAAAAAATACATATATACGTAATTCTAAAGATCGTAGTGTTTATGACGCTGCGCTGATAATGCGACGTTACACACGAAAAGGCCAGTGTTTCTTACACTCTTCTAAGACGATACACTGCTACTACTTACCCATTGCTCGGCGTTCTACAGATCATGGCCTCCGAGATGGCGGGAGCGTGGCGTGTTTCTCTCCGGCCGTCCTAATCACACTTAGAGAGTGTTTCCAGAAGTGGCCATGTAACACCACGTAGACTAGCTCAAGGCCTCTCGATAAACATCATGACGTCACCGTGCTTCCCGCACCGCTCGCTCTACGAATTTGCGTGCTCCCAATGGTCTCTTCTTTTTAGAGTGTAGGAATGCTGCAGAGCAAAAATAGTATAGCAAAACCTGAAATTTCATGTACGCGCTTACTAAGACAATAGTTAAGTAATTTCACAGCAGAAATCACAAAGCAAATTGGTCCAATTTGAAGGAAACGGAGTACTGTTTGGTCAAACTTGGATCGTATGATTGAAAATCGGAATTTTCTTACATCCAATCACTTACACATTTTTATAAATTTTTTTATTGAAATAGAAATTAAACGAAGAGTTTTCGTCACCGTTACTTGGCAACGACTACACCTTTCCACTTAGTTGGTACAAATAAAAATATATAAAAACAATAGCATTCATACATATATACAGTCCTACATGGGTGAGAGCAAAAGTTCTCCTATATGGGCAGAACAAACACGTAGACGACATGCTCACTTCTAGCTTTTGTCCTGCTCAGTATTCGTCACAAATCTTCGTTTCTTTGAAGAACTGTTGCAGCACCTTCACTGCCTTGCCATTTGTTTTGGATGGCCATGGACCTAGTATTTTATTCAACCCGAATGGTTGCTCAGGATCTAACCTATGTAATTCTTGTTCTAGTCGCCTTCGATGTGTGTCGTGTTTCGGACAGTCGAGCAAGAGGTGACAGATATCCTCGTCGTCGTGGCCGCATGAACATGCTGACGATGTTGCACGATGAATACGAAGTAGGAAATGCCTTGTGTAAGCAGCTCCGAGTCGTAGGCGATAAATGAGTGTGTCGATACTTCTTGGGAGGTCACGATCTAATTGGTATTCAAGATTAGGATCAACAGAATATAGGATCGATTCCTTTGTTTTGTACGTGAACCAGGTAGACAGGCATAATTCACGTTTTGTTTTTCTTAAAATTCTATTGACATCATATAGAGATACCGGAATGAGGCACGTTTGCATAGAATTATGAGTGGTTTTCGCCAACTCATCCGCCATTTCATTTCCCTTAATTCCGCAGTGACTGGGAAGCCACTGAAATTCCACTCGATGATTCGACTTCGTAGCTTCTGAGAGCTCTTTTAGTATAGCGTATACTATACGCACATCAATGTGTCTTGAAGTAGCACTTTCCACACATGCCAGTGCTGCCTCATAGTCTGTAATTACCACTCATTTTCTTCGTGTCGTTGACAGTTTAATAAAGCTTATGGCTAGCAAAATCGCTACGAGCTCCGACGTTGTTGAAGAAGAGAGGTGGTCCCAACCGACATGCATATTCTTCGTGCAATTCCTGGAATTATGAATGCTGATGTCGCTGTCTCTTTGGTGACGGAGCCATCAGTGTACACGTGAGTGTATCCTTGGTAGCTGTCAAACAGATGTGATGCCAACTGCTGAGCGGCAACGGTTGGCACTTCATGTTTGCTGCGAAGTCCTTCTATTGACGTTTCAATAGTTGGTAGCTCAAGCAGCCATGGAGGGTAGTTTTGGTCCAGTGGCCAATGTGTCGACACAGGAAGCCGGGAAATGTACTGTTTGTACATATGGTGTATTTGCGCTCCAGCACGGTTCACGATGTTGGATATGAGCGGATGGGAAGGGTGTTGCGTGAATAGACGAAAGAGGTACCGATATGTCTCCACATTTCTAATTACTATAAAGTTCGGTTCTCTTGCCTATGCCAGTGTCAAAGAACTTCATGTTGCCTGTGGAACCCCCAGACATATGCGTAAGCTTCGTGCTTGTAACAGCTGAAGTCGGTGTAGCGACGTCTGACAGATGTTGCTGGAGAACTTGTGCTGAGTAGGCAATTTTCTGTCGGATTAGTGCACAATGGACGTGGAAGAAAGACGCTGATGTACCGCCCCATTTTGTTCCCGCGATGCGACGTATAACATTTATGGTGCTGTTCACTTGATTTTCTAGATCAGAAATATGCTGACTCCATCTGAGTTGGCTATCTAAGGTAACGCCAAGGAAGCGATGCTTTCGTGAGATTTGAATTTTCTGGCCATCCACAAAAAGCTTCAAGTTTTTCACTCTTTTTCTCGTGAATGGCAGAACTACAGATTTGGCGTGAGAAATCTGCATGCCTCGTTCTTTGAGGTAATCACTTATTGCGTCTAGTCCTTGTTGAAGCCGATGTTTGATCACTTTCAGCGATTTGTGAGACGTCCATATGCATATGTCGTCTGCATACATAGATATGTTCAAAGCTTCAGGCAGTACTTCTGGAAGACCTGCCCTTGCAGCATTGAAAATAAGCGGACTTAGAACGCTTCCTTGCGGTACACCTCTGCTCATGTTGAAGCGATCGCTGTCTCCGTTATTGCTTCAAATATATATTTGTCTGTTACATAGGAAGTTGGCGATCCATTGAAGGATACGACCGTGAACCCCTAGTGAGGTAACCCCGTGCAGCACAGAAAGGTGCACCTCACAGAGTCGAACGCATTCTTAATATCTATGAACGCCACAACAGCCATGTTTCCACAGCTCATCTCATGTTCTACAAACGTAAAGAGGTCGAAGGCGCAGTTCTTGGTGCATCGCCGTCGTCTGAAGCCAGCCATCTGTTCTGGAAGTGAGTTGTTAGCTTCAATCTACCACTGTAATCTTCTGTCAACCATTTTTTCCATTACTTTAGATACACAGCTAGTGAGGCTGACTGGTCGGAATGAGTCAAGCGAAAGCGGTGATTTGCCGGGCTTCAGTAGTGGGACAATTCTCGCGACCTTCCAACACATTGGAACGTACGCCTTCGTCCACATGTCGTTATACATCCGTAGAAGAACTGGCATGCCGTTGGGTCCTAGATTTTTCAGAACACTGTATGATACGTTGTCGGGACTGGTTGCCGTTCTTACGCGGGTTAGTGATAGAGCAGTACGCAACTCTAGTAGAGAATACGTGTTATCCAGTTGATCATGTGATAAAGTTTATGCATCTTGGATTCGCTGCTCTACAGAACTAGGCAGTGCAGTAGTGTTGTAAACCAATCGCTGAGTTCCAGCCAGCATTGTGCAAAACTTATTATAAACATCACGTTCGGATAATCCAAGAGATATGGCCAATGCTCTGAATGGGTTTCGCTGGGATACTGGATGACTTAGAGCGGTGATTGTTTGCCAGATTTTCGGAAGTGGAGTAAATGGGGTCAATGAATTCAGAAATCATGTCATTTTTCTGAACTAACTTTTGCATGTGTCGGTTAGATTGGATGTGTGTGGCCTGACTCTTCTTATAATCTTCAAGCCTCCCAGTGCGGCGATAGCGACGTTCTGCTCACCTTCTAATAGCTCGTAGGCGTTCATAGTCTGCATCTACACTGGAGTGGCCGGCTGGGAGAGCTGTAAACCTTGTCGCACAGGAGTAACTGCTTTTAATGCAGGACATAAATGTATCCAATTCATTGACTCCCATCACAGCATGTCTGAAGTATCCCACCTTTCATTCCAAAGCCTCTTCAGTGCTGTAAACGCATGAAACTTGGACATGTGAGCAGCGTCTGCGAGAATTTGGTGGTATGCCACCGCTGCGCCGAGCCCCATGAAGCGGATAAGTGCGTCGCAACTGTCAACAAATGCTCTAATTGCAATGGATCCCTTGAAGCCACGTCGAAGGACTGCCCGCGGATTCAGAAGAAAATTGCCATCTTGAAGGAGATGGTGCGCGATCACTCATCTCATTGAGAAGCCGCAGCTAAAGTCAGAAGGCGTCGTTCACGTCAACGTCGGTCTTCAAGGACGCCCGCTACCACCTCGACACGTTTGCCAGATCCCTCATCAGTACCACCTCCTTTGCCTCCCAGACCGCATGCCGTGGGAAAGGCGACAGAGTGACCTGCACTTCAAAGGGAAGCAGCATCAAGCGAACCGAAGGAGTTTCATGATGGCCAGTCCGTGATCCCGGTTCGAGATCTTTCCAACCAAGACAGGCAAGTGACTGCAATCGTGCAATCATTAATTGCCACGATTCGCACGCTACTGAGCAGCATACAATCTCCGTCTGCTAAGTGTGCACTGCAAATACTGGATGCACTGAATCCAGTTCTTGCTAACGTCGTATAAGTACAATGGCTCAACAAAATCTCATCTTCCGCACTGAAGTTAAAAGTGCGTCGATTTTTCAGTGGAATGCCAGAGGCATGAAGTCCCGTATCTCGGACTTTCGCCAATTTGTTCGGGCCAATCAATTTCCTATACTTGTCATATGTGAACCAAACGTATCCACGCCTTATAGATTGTCCGGTTATGAAGCTTTTTGTTCAGCCTCTTGCGAAGAACGAAGCAAAGTAATTGTTTACATTCGCACAGACTTGACTTATCTTTCGCACCCAATAAGTTCAAATGACGACAATCAGTACGTGTGTCTTCGTGTAAAGAAGAATGCAGTTTTGTTCACGCTTATTGGTGGATATATATCTTCGTCATCGCGATTTCACTGCGACAGATTAAAAGACATCCTAATGAGGACCGATAGGCCTTGGATCATCACCGGTGACTTAAACGCCCATCACATGCTTTGGGGGAGCACTAGGATGAATGCCAGGGGCCGGAACATTGTTACATTCGCTTCCAATTACGATCTTTCCATCATGAACGATGGTACCCCCCCATATCTGCGGGGTCTCACGTATGGCAGTTGCCTTGACCTGACATTGGTGTCACGGTGCTTCTCTCACAAAGTTAAATGGTTTTGCGATATTGAGACTCATGGGAGTGATCACATACTCACCTACGTGACGATTGATGGTATCACAAAAAATTTCTCTTCCGGTGTTGTAATTGGCACTGACTGGTCGAAGTTTACGTCGCGTGTTGATGACGCTTGCGAAGAAGGCCTCGCCTGCAGCCTGGAAAATACCATAGCGGAAGCTATGCAAGCGTCCAAATGACGGAAGTTCCGTCCAAAAGACGGAAGTTGGCGCCAGAGTGCGTAGGGTTTCCGCCGTGTAGTTGGCGAAGGTTTTGTCCGTAGGGACGAAGCAGGAGATGAAGAGGATTTCCACCTGAGGGGTGAAGGCTCGAGCTACAGGCAAGAGAGTGTGTTTACCGCTATCGAGCGAAGACGCGTGGCGACAGCTGCGTGTGTGAAGCCGACGTGTTCGGGCGAAGAAGTTTGAAGCTTGGAGAGTGGCCAATTGAAGACGCGAGGTTTCCTGGAAGAGAAACTTCGAGGGCGCGGAACGACAACAACGCTGGACTTTGAGTGAGTGATTCTCGGAAGAGTATCATTCAGACTTTTGTTCCAAGAACTTTGGACTGGATAGGTTTTCTATCTCTTTAGTCTTTAAGTGTCTTGGTTGTTCAATGCATGCGACTGCATTGTAGAGCGTATCGTTGTCTGTGTCCGTTGTTTTGAGTGTGGCTGATTGTACTGTGTAGTACGTTGTTTGATTGGTGACGTATTGTATGTAACTATTGTGGAGTGTGCATTCTTGTATATTGTTTTCGATCTGCCATTTTTGAGAATATAATATTTGTTTTGTTTATCAACTCTCGGCTCTGACTTGTTCTTTGGGCCACAGCCGGCGTCTGTTGGCGCGCCATTAAGGACCAATCCTAAATTGTCCACGCTTTCGTGGTGCGGTTCGGGGGGCCGATACTTCGGCCCTTGGAATTAGCCCGGCGATCGCCTCCCTAATTAATGGGACTGTGTGACAATTATTCTGGCGTCCGCGACAGGACCTTTTGGTGCACAGTGTGTCCAAAGTAGTGAGAAAGAGCCTCGAGTTGTTGATAGTGCTATCGGAACGATTTTGTGTGTTGTTCAGTGTTCTCGTTAACGAGTGCAGGGGAGTGTTCCGATAGACTGATTTAGGAAGATACTTTTTGCACGCGGCAAGGTTTTATTTGCGAGTGGCGAGACACAATGGATCTCGAAAAGTTAGTCGCTCTTGGTGAGAAGATGGGGCTTTCTGGCGCCGAACTACGGAAGTGGGTGAGCCAGAAGGAGAAAGAGGCGGTGGAAAGAGAGAGGTTGGCAGCTGAGAGATCCAAGCAAGAAAAAGCAGCTGAGTTGGAAAGAGAGAGGTTGGCAGCTGAGAGAGCCAAGGAAGAAAAAGCAGCTGAGTTGGAACGAGAGAGGTTGGCAGCTGAGAGGGCCAAGGAAGAAAAAGCACCTGAATTGGAGAGAGAAAGGCTGGCCGCTGAAAGGGCGAAGGAAGAAAGAGAGCAAGAATTGAAGTTGGAGTTGGAGAGAGAGAAGTTGGCAGCCGAAAGGGCGAGAGAAGAAAGAGAAGCGAAGGAGCGACAGCTCAAGGAAGAAAGAGAGCAACAATTGAAGTTGGAGATGGAGAGAGAAAGACTGGCAGCTGAGAGGGCGAAAGAAGAAAGAGAAGCAGAGATGGCTGAAAGGGAACGGCAGCGGCAGCACGAGATGGAACTCGAGCGGCTCCGTTTGCAACAGCGAAGCGAAACTCCCGTCCGAGCTAGAGTTGAAAGCAGCGAACGGGATGATCACGGCTTCCGCTTGAACCCAAGCAAGCTGCTCGTAGCGTTTGATGAAAGGAAGGACGACCTTGACGCGTACCTTCACCGGTTCGAGACGATTGCGAGGAGCTAGAATTGGCCGGAACATCAATGGGCAACTGCTTTAAGTACCTGCTTGAGTGGTGAAGCGCTCAGTGTGTACGGCAGGCTGACGCCGACCGATGCAGCCAACTACGCAAAGGTGAAAGCTGCTTTGCTGAAGCTATTTAGATTTACTGTAGAAGGATTCCGGGACAGATTTCGGACAGGAAAGCCAGCTGATGGTGAGACGGCTACACAGTACGCCGCCCGACTTAGCCATTATTTCGACAGATGGATTGAACTTTCAGGGACAGCGCAGGAGTACGATGAACTTAGAGAGCTCCTAATTAGAGAACAATTTCTTACTAGTTGCCACCCAAGCCTGTCGCTGTACTTGAAAGAGAGGAAGGCCGAGTCACTTGAAGGAATGCTTGAATTGGCTGATCAATTCTTGGGAGCGCAAGGTGGAACTAATTTGGCCAAGGTCAAGAAGGATTGTCCCGATGATTCGAAGAAATTGGCTCCCGAAGAAAAGAAGCGTGCACCAGAGAGCATTCCGCGATGTTTTCTGTGCAACCGAGTGGGTCATCGCGCGAAAAACTGTCGAACGATCTTTACGAGCCCTACGGCAGTAAAATGTTTTAAGTGTGGTCAGACTGGGCACATAGCAGACGCATGTCGAAACGGAGTGAGTCAAACTCACCAGGTATCCTGTGTGCAAGCGGCACCGAAATCTGATAATAATGCCGTCACCGATGGATTCGTAGAGTTGAAGAATGGGGAGAAAATTCCTATTGTGGGGGCTGTAATGTCAAAACAGCCAACCGGTGTTACGAAAGGAATGCCAATGCTGCCTGGAAAAGTTGCGGGCAAAAAGATTACGGTGTTAAGAGATACCGGCAGCTCCTACTGTTATCGTGCGGAGAAACTTGGTACGGGAAAGTGAGTTAACCGGCAAAACGAAACCGGTTTGCTTAATTGACCGTACAGTTCGGTTGCTTCCCGAAGTAGAGATTGAGGTTGAAACCCCATTCTTCAACGGGAAGGTTACAGCTCTATGTATGACGACCCCCCTTTACGACCTTGTCATCGGAAACATCGACGGGGCGCGAGGACCGAATGATCCAGAATGTTTGGGAGAAGACCTTAAGATAGAGCCCTCGCTAACCCAGCGACCGCGAGATACAATGGAGGAGCAGCCCGTGACGGATCTCACTAGAGCCCAAGGCGAAGCCGTGGCGCAAGAGGCAGTGAATGAGAAGATGATCGTGTTGAATGAGTTCACGGGCCGAGCAACTGGACTTACGTTGGCACGACCTCAACCGACCGACAGTGTAAAGGAGACGGAGTTGGCCAGCCGGGCAAAATGTAGAGACCTGATCAAGCTGGTAAATAAACAGACAGGACCCGTCGAATGTTATGACCCGTTAACGGTGTCGGAAGCGACAACGATGGCTGAGACGCCGCCTCAGATATCGTCGTTTTCAAAGGGCTCGCCGAAAAGGAACGTGGAAACACAAGAAGGGATCGAGCGAGCACCGAAAAAAAGGGCGCAAGCGCAGCTCGAAGTACTCAGGATAGGTGTGGAGGTCAAATTTGAATGCGTTTGTCTGTGTTGAGCCTCAATGTGTTGTGTTTTGTTATCCTGTGTGACACTTGTTTGTCGAATGAGTCAAAATGTTTGTTACGGTGATGTGATGTATAATTGTTGTAATGAGAGAACTTTGTACGTTTGTATTGTTTGGAATGTGTGATGAAGTGTTGTAGTCATGTACCTGTGGCTATATTTCATGTGTTGTGGAATTGAACTACAATGTACGATTGTATTGAGCGATCTATTGCGAATGTGAAGTGTCATGAGCGATGGTTTGTGTTACAGTCTTTCAGAGTGTGTGGTGACTTTTCGCGCTCGTTTGTGTGGTTTTGAATATTATGAGATAATATTCTTAAAGCAGGGGGCAGTGTCACATAACGAGCGCTAAAAATGGGCGCGCCGCAAAATTCTTGCGATAACGGGCGGGAGAAACGCCGCGAGGTCAAAAGAAAAAAAGGAAAACAAACATCCAAGGCTCCCCGGGCGCGCGCTCTCCCCGCGGAAGCGTGGCTTCGCCGACGAACCTCCTCACCCCACAGCTACGGCCGGGCAAGCACTGGAAAGTTCCAGAAGGAAATAGGCGTGGTCATACCGAGTTGAGTCATCTGTCGGGAACGGCCCCCGTACAGTCTCGCGCCTCTCCCCAGCCTTCGCTGCGTATCGCGCCGACGAAATGACGAGAACTTTCTGGAATGTGGCGCGGAAGGTATTTAATCGAGCGGCCGAGACGAGAGAACAGGAGAAGACGGAAGTTGGCGCCAGAGTGCGTAGGGTTTCCGCCGTGTAGTTGGCGAAGGTTTTGTCCGTAGGGACGAAGCAGGAGATGAAGAGGATTTCCACCTGAGGGGTGAAGGCTCGAGCTACAGGCAAGAGAGTGTGTTTACCGCTATCGAGCGAAGACGCGTGGCGACAGCTGCGTGTGTGAAGCCGACGTGTTCGGGCGAAGAAGTTTGAAGCTTGGAGAGTGGCCAATTGAAGACGCGAGGTTTCCTGGAAGAGAAACTTCGAGGGCGCGAAACGACAACAACGCTGGACTTTGAGTGAGTGATTCTCGGAAGAGTATCATTCAGACTTTTGTTCCAAGAACTTTGAACTGGATAGGTTTTCTATCTCTTTAGTCTTTAAGTGTCTTGGTTGTTCAATGCATGCGACTGCATTGTAGAGCGTATCGTTGTCTGTGTCCGTTGTTTTGAGTGTGGCTGATTGTACTGTGTAGTACGTTGTTTGATTGGTGACGTATTGTATGTAACTATTGTGGAGTGTGCATTCTTGTATATTGTTTTCGATCTGCCATTTTTGAGAATATAATATTTGTTTTGTTTATCAACTCTCGGCTCTGACTTGTTCTTTGGGCCACAGCCGGCGTCTGCTGGCGCGCCAATAAGGACCAATCCTAAATTGTCCACGCTTTCGTGGTGCGGTTCGGGGGGCCGATACTTCGGCCCTTGGAATTAGCCCGGCGATCACCTCCCTAATTAACGGGACTGTGTAACAGACACCTTGGACAAAAAGCCAGAAAAGAACATTTAACATGCTTCAACAACTCCTGGCTCAGCGGCAGTGTTCCCCGAGAATAAAAAATAAGTCGATTAATACCACTTTTGAAATCGGGAAAATCACCATTGGACTTGACAGCGTATCGCCCTATGGCTCTCGCAAGCTGCCTCGGAAATTGATGGAAAGAATGGTTCTATTTCGTCTCGAGTGGTACTTGGAACGATACACCAAATACCCTTCTTGCGTGGCAGGCTTTCGTCGGGGCCGCTCTTCCATCGACTGTGTCCTTGACTTATCGACATTTGTGCAACAAGAAAAAAGTCGCAAGCACATATCAGTGGCACTCTTTCATGACGTGAAGGGTGCATATGATAACGTAGCTCACGATGCCATCCTCACTTCTCTCGCAGCAATGGGCATTGGTGGACGAACGTTTCAATGGATAAAAGATTATATAACTGGCAGGGGTTTCTTTGTGCAAACATATGAGGGTACAACTGTTCAACATTACACCTACTGCGGAGTACCTCAGGGAGGTGTTCTAAGCCCCACATTGTTCAATGTTGCCCTCATTGGTCTGGTGAAGGTTCTGCCAAAGTCAGTGTGCCTATCCATATGCGCCGATGATAGTTGCCTCTGGAGTGCTGCAGTTACTCGCCCTCAGGTGCGTGCACGAATACAGCGGGCAGCAACCCTCACAACAGCCTACCTTCAGAAACAAGGTTTTACTATATCAACTGTGAAGTGCGCGTTGATGGCGTTTACACGCAAACCAATGACGCCATACCCTGTTTACATCAATGGGCAGAGTGTCAAATATGCACGAACGCATCGTTTCCTGGGCATAATAATCGACAGAAGTCTTTCGCGGAGCCCACATTGTGCGTACTTGAAGAAGAGACTGCTATCTATTATGCATATAATGAAATTCATGTGCGGGAAAGCACGGGGAACTTCTGTGGCCTCCATGCTACAGCTGTACAGGGCCCTATTTCTGGGTCTATTGCGCTACAGCTTGCCGGTACTGACTAACACTTGCAAATCCAATACTCATTCATTGGAGAGTTTGCAGGGTCAGACACTGCGTATCTGCCTAGGACTGCCCCGATGCGCTTCTACTTATGCCACAATCATCCTTGCCAAAGACAATTCGGTCAGGACATATAGAGTTGTGGATTGCCTCAGAGCGCACATTCGACATGCTAGCTGTGTCCCCGACCACCACTTGGCCCTTCTACCCTCCGGAAGACCACGTGCTACGTTTTCAGACGTCATAGTCAAGCACCTAAACAGCATTCCTTCAGGATATACGCCAGCTGCGAGAATGGCATGTCGTTTGTGGTGCCTCAACCAGCCGCAAGTACGTCTAGAAAATCCGGGAATCAAAAAGAAAAGCAATCACTCCAGAGTAGCATTGAAGCAAGCAACACTGCTATTATTACATGAGTTGTACTTAGACCGAACGCAGATATACACTGATGGGTCCGTCTCGTCCAGCAGCTCATCAGGTGCCGCTGTAATTCCGGCTGCAGCAATGACAATCAAGTTTAAGTTGTCGCATATGACTACATCTATGGCATCAGAGCTTGCTGCTATAAGGGCTGCTTTACAATATCTCGTTCAAGAACGTCCAGGAAATTGGGTCCTATTCTGTGATTCGAAGGCAGCGCTTTAGAGTTTGCAGTCTGCCATGCGTAGGAGGAGTCATGACCAACTGGTACAAGAAATAAGACATTGCCATCATGAAGCTCTAGCACGAGGGCATGATATTATATATCAATGGCTGCCTGGACATATCGGTATTACTGGAAATCAATTAGCCGATGATGCAGCCCGCTCAGCCCATGAAGGAACCCGTGTAGTCCCGATTCCTTTATCAAGGAATGATGCAGCAAGACAACTTTACCTGCTGGCTCGAGATCTCACACGCACGTTCTGGTCGTCTACCAGCTTCCAAAGCTGTCAATTTTATGAACTGGATCCTTCGCTCAAGCTAAGGCTACCATCACAACTTTCCCGCTCCGATGCGACACTGTTATGCCGCCTTTGGTTGGGTGTTGCATTTACAAAGGTGTACTCCTTTCGCATTGGTATGGCAAACACTCCTACATGCGACAACTGCGGAGCTGAAGAGACCATCGAACACGTCCTGTGCAGCTGCGCTTGCTACGACACACAGCGATTCCAGCTCCGGATGGTTTTGAATCAACTTGACTCCGGACCATTTTGTGGGCAGAAGATACTAGGACTTTGGGCATTTGCCTTAGTTGCGCAGAAAGCAACTAAAGCACTGCTACTTCACCTAAAGTCAACAAACCTGAGCGACCACCTGTAGACTGTGTGTGTGCATCGCCGTCGTCTGAAGCCAGCCATCTGTTCTGGAAGTGAGTTGTTAGCTTCAATCTACCACTGTAATCTTCTGTGAACCATTTTTTACATTACTTTAGATACACAGCTAGTGAGGCTGACTGGTCGGAATGAGTCAAGCGAAAGCGGTGATTTGCCGGGCTTCAGTAGTGGGACGCTTCTCGCGACCTTCCAACACATTGGAACGTACGCCTTCGTCCACATGTCGTTATACATCCGTAGAAGAACTGGCATGCCGTTGGGTCCTACGTTGTCGGCACTGCATGCCGTTCTTACGTGGGTTAGTGATAGAGCAGAACGCAACTCTTGTAGAGAACACGTGTTACCCAGTTGAGCATGTGATAAAGTCTATGCATCTTCGATTTGCTGATCTACAGAACTCGGAAGTGCAGTAGTGTTGTGAACCAATTGCCCAGTTCAAGTCAGCATTGTGCAAAACTTATTAGAAACATCACGTTCGGATAATCCAAGAGATATGGCCAATGCTTAGTTGCGCAGAAAGCAACCTAAAGCACTGCTACTTCACCTAAAGTCAACAAACCTGAGCGACCACCTGTAGACTGTGTGTGCTCCCGAGTGTGCTCGTGATTGTGTGTACCTTCTCATCACTCTGCAACCTCTTTTCTCTCCTTTATTCCTTCCCCAGTGCAGGGTAGCAAACCGAATGTGCGTCTGGTTAACCTCCTTGCCTTTCTTTGCATCTTTATCTCTCTCTCTCTTTCTCTCTCTTTCTCTTGACATCAAGTCACGTCCAGTATGTTCACGAAATAGTTTCCAGTCAGTTAGCTTTGAAATCAATGTGGTCGTTTGCACGTGCATTTTTGGGTGTTGCATGAGAACTGGGTAATGATCACTCCCTCGTGTTTCAAGGTCTGTACACCAGTTCATTTCTCGTGCATTGTCAGGAGAGGCTATAGCCAAATCTAGATAGCTTGCATAATTATTACCTCTTAAAAATGTTACCGATCTATCATTCAGTACAACAAGACCACATTGATCAATGGCTTTTTCGAGTGCTCTCCCACGTGAATCAGTATGAGTACCGCTCTACATGGTATTGTGCGCATTGAAATCTCCACAGATGAGGGTAGGTCCCTGGGCTTTACCCAATAAATGAACCAGAGATTATTCAGAGATGCGGGTCGATGGTTGCAAATAAACACAAAAAACGGTGATGGTAAGTTTCTGGAATTGAATTTTGAAGCCTACAAATTCTGGCAAGTCCGAGTCCGCCGAGTATAAAACAAAAGAGGGTATGTCGCGCTGTACGCATAACAGTGCCCTACTTAAGCCTGGATTTCTTCTTGATGCATATGTGACATAGTTAGGAATCCTAAAGTCAGGGGCAACGTTGGTTTCATTTAGACACAGAACGGGGAAACTATACTGAGCAACCAGCTTCCTAAAGTCTGCGCTTTTGGACCTAAGGCCATTGGCATTCCACTGAAACACAGCTGTGTTGTGGAAACAGTTGTTCATTTGTAGAGCCATTTTGCTATACAACAATCTTTTGTTGTACTGCTAGAGGCTCTAATGAAAGGACTGCGCTCACCTCTGGAAGGTCATTGGCCTGTGGAAATACACGCAGGATTGCCTTCAAAGCAAGAAAGAGCATCGACATAACCATATCCACATCACTTGTTTTCGGTTCACGTTGCTGTTGTGCCTTTGGCTTTGGCGAGGTGAAAGGTGTAGACGCTTGGTTGTCCTGAGTTGCTGACGGTTTCGGTGTCCTGCTGTCGCTTGTCTGCCTTTGAATGCTTGGTGCTCGTCCTCGACGGTTCGTTTTGCCTGTACTTTTGTTTTTTGAGCTGAAGCATGCTTGGGTACCGCCAGATACGATAGAGGTGATGTACTCTTTTATGATTTTGAAGTCACAGGGAATGGATGCACAGTTTCAGGATTCGGACAAGGCGATTCCTTTTTTTGGAGCTCTTCCAAGCAAAATTTCTTGTCGCTTTAGTCGAGTAGCTGACTGGTGTTTCGGACAACCAGCATATGACGCTACGTGGTCTCCATTGGAATTGGCACATTTGGGATGATTCATCGATGTACATTCTTTGTAATCATGTGCTCCTCCACATATTTTGCAGCGAAGTTGCCTATGGCACGATTTGGCAACATGTCCATATCGTTGACACTTGTAACATCGTGTAGTGGGCTGTAGGTACTCTTCCACCGGGTGACTTCTGAAGCCTAGGAGAATACAAGGCGGCTGTGGCTTGTCGGGGGAGAACTCAAGAATGACACTGCCGAGTAAATGTGGCTCTGCTGAACCATCTTCACGACGGAACCATTTAGTCTGTCTCCTGACTGAGATTACAGCACTGTCTCTTAAATATTCAAGCAGTTGATCTTCACTGTATTGCACTGGTACTTGTCTAATCTTTCCTAGATTCTTCACATACGACTGCGGTATATACGGTGCCACTTCAAGACCAGCAACATGTGTTAGCTCAAGAAGTCTGGAGGATGCAGTAACTGTAGAGACACTTACGTAGAAGTTGCCATCTCTGTTGCACACGGAACGACTCCACTTTCTCTTTAGCAGCACGTACTGGCCAGTTTGTTCGGATTGACTTTCCAGAACAAGGCGCTAGGGCTCTGTCAGCTTGAAAATTACGGGATATCCCCGCTGGATCGGGCTTTTTTGTACGTGACTGTTGTGAAAGGCCTGTCTTCTGTTTCTACATCACAGTTCATTTCCGCGGAGTCGATGATTGTTGCATCGCTGTAATCCTCTTGATTATCAGTTCGTGCCTTCTTCGGAGTAGCACACTCGTCATCGGCGTTACGTGTCGTCGAGGGGCTGTCACAGTCCTCCTCGGGCCTGCGAAACACGGGATTATCTTGCTGTTCAGACGCATTCATCAGTTCGTCTTCATCTGATGGGCGCCGAGAAGAATGGCCACCACCAGTAGCCGAAGCTTTCGGACGTAGTGGCACCCTAACATAAGGCTTCGGAGCCTTGGAAACGTGGCGCCTGGTGCACCGGGAAGGTGGTGGCCGAATATTGGCAGTAAGAAGCAGAAGACGAGTAAGTAAACTTGCAATATTGGCGAAAAAACAGCAGCGCTAGGAAACGTTTTCTGTCGCCTTAACACAAATAAAAGTGCATTAAACAGACTATTTTGTCCAATGTACTGCATAAAAATGAGGGTGGGACAGAAATACAAGCACGACACATCTCTTTCATAAAAGTGTCGCTACCTCATGCACAGCTCACTTCTTTTTAATATGTTTACCTTTCGCATGGCAGCTTTTTTTTCTCGAAGGGGAGGGGTGTTATATTGCACTGCATAAATTTTCAGTTTGTCAAAATGGTTCAACAGGCTGTTTGTCGCCACGTTCACTATTGAATACATCTCAGATTCTGGTTTGTGTCCCTTGGAGATAGTCTGTATAGGACGGCTAGAATGGTTCCTGGAGCTTTACAACATCTAGGACGCTATGACGGGTTTTCGCCGTGGCCGCTCATCAATTGATAGCGTCATAGACCTGGTCAGTTACGTGCGACACGAAAAAGACCGTAAGCGTCTCTGCGCTTCTTTATTTCTTCATGTTAAAGGGGCGTATTATAACGGCACTCATGAAGCTATCCTCACCGCTCTTAAAGAGGTAGGAGTGGGTGGTCAGATGTTTCAGTGGCTACGCAGCTGTCTCTCTGAGCGATCTTTTTTTTTCCTGAGAACCGAGGATGGTGACACTTCGCTACATTACGGCCACCGTGGTGCCCCCAGGGTGGCGTACTTAGCCCTCTACTATTCAACCCAACGATAATCTTTCTCAATAGGCATCTGCCAAGTACTGTCAGATTGCCAATGTACGCGGATGACATCTGCATTTGGACGTCTGCAGTACCACGTCTAGAGCTGCGAGCGCGAATTCAGAGAGCTGCCACTCAAGCTGCTATTTGGCTCCGTAAACGAGGCCTGGAAATTTCCTCAGAGATATGTGCGCTTGTGGCATTTACGCACGAACCGATGAAAAACTACAGCTTTCGGATAGACGGCGAAAGGATACTTTACCTCCGATAGTACAAGTTCCTAGGTGCTATAATTGACAGGGACCTCTCATGGAGCCTACATGTATTATGCATGAAAAGGCGGTTTGTTCTGCCATTTGTTCAATTTCTTCACTGGAAAGAACTGGGGAATGTCCAAAGCCGCTATGTTGTGACTATACAGGGTTCTTTATTTTTGGATTCCTTCGGTACAGCCTACCTGCGTTAACTAACGCAAGTAAAAAAGCATACGAATGCTTCAAAGTGTCCAGGCTCCAGCACTCCAGATTTGTTTAGGCTTGCCCCAAAGTGCATCAATAGCGGCAACTATCGCAATCACAAGGGACCACCTCATGAAGACCCACATTAATTTTGAAGTGCTGAGGACACATACACGACACCTTGCTCGAACTCCTCGACATCACCTAGCCTCTCTACCAGAGGACCGACCATGCACATCTTATTGCAAAACAGTGACCGCACATGGGGAGTCGATCCCAACTTCGTTCTTTCCTGCTGCTAGACCTGTGACTCCGCCATGGTGCCTCGCTCAACTAATAATTAATATTAACATACCTGGCGTCCAGAAAAAAGCCAATTTGTCGTTACCGGCTCTTAAACAGCTCGCACTACTTCTCTTCTATGAGAAATACCAAGACTCCACTCATATATACACTGACGGATTGGTTCAGCTGGACAGCTCTACAGGAGCAGTAGTGATACCAAGGTTCGCCACGACAATTAAATTCAAGACATCTCACACAACAATAACATCAATGGCAGCAGAATTGGCAGCACTTCGTGCCGCGTTGCAATTTGTAGTTGATCAACCTACACGCAAGTGGACTATTTTCTGCGACTCGAAGGCGGCACTGCAGTCTCTACTATCAGCCTTACGCCGTGGACCACACGAGCAGCTGGTACTAGAGATAGCAGAGGTTATACACTACCTAGCTGACTGAGAAAGGGCACCAAATTACATTTCAGTGGTTACCCAGTCACTTCGGAATCATCGGCAATGAACGGGCCGATCAAGCTGCCCGCTCAGCGCACACAGAAGATCATAAACTACGACTACCACTTTCTAGGACAGATGCTGCACGAAAGCTCCGCAGGCTTGCTCGCCATCAAACACATCACAATGGAATTAGACACACTTCAAGCATGCCCGACTGTACTCGCTTGACCCTACGCTAAGTCTTCAAGTCCCGTCGAGGCTTTGCCGAACAGACCGAACCCTGTTATGTAGGCTGTGGTTGGGCGTTGCGTTTACCAACGCCTACGCTTTCCGCATTGGGATGGCTGACACCGCAGCCTGTGGCCACTGTGGCAAAGGAGAAACGATCCAACATATTCTTTGTGACTGCCTAGAGTATAGTAAACAACGACTATGCCTTCGCAAGGAACTCGGCAAATTAGATAATAAATCTCTGTTGGAGCAAGGAATTCCACAATATCGACAAGATGCAACTTCACTAAAGAAGGCCCTGAAAGCGCTTCTACACTTTTGCGATTGACCGGCCTTACTGAACAGTTGTAGCTAGGACGCCCTTCCTGTGTGTGTTTTCGTTTTCACATGAGTGCACGTGCGTGTTTTTTTCTCTATCTAGCACCTCTTTCTTTCCCCTATTTCCCCGCCCCCAGCGCTGGGTAGCAAACCAGATGCCAATACCTGGTTAACCTCCCGGCTTTTCCTTTCTGTCTCTCTCTGTACTTCTAAACAGTAATATAATAGACATTGTCATCGATCGAACGACAATACTGTGACCAGATGATGATGATGATGAGTGTTTTTTAATGGCGCAAGGGCCAATTGATGGCCAAAGAGCGCCATTTCAAATGACTGGAGATGTGGACAATGATATGATGCGTGGCTGTAAAGGGGCCTTAAAAGTCCTCGCGCTAATGTGGGTAAAAACATGGACGTAATAAAATCATGACAGTGGCGTGAGATATGTGCAGTGAAAGTGGATGGCAAAATGTCATGATGATAAAACCATGATGGCGGTGTAGTCACCGCAGCCACGACCACGGTACAGAGGTCGTGCTACGGGCTCCAGTGGTCAGAGTGATAATAGAATTCCTTTGCGCAGCTTCCACTAGTAAGCTTTTCAACTGAAAATTTTGTAAGTAGAACATATGTGAACAGTAGAGGACTAAGGAATCTTCAACCCACTTAGGAAATGTCGCGCAATTTGTCTGGCACTGTAGTTCCAGATGGAAGCTTCACTATATAAGCTGAAACACAAACAGAAAGATCCGGCTTCACTGTGACCGAAAACTTCACATGTAGAGCAGTATCACTCTCGATACGAAAAAGCGTGACACGCTCGTCATTCGCGACCCCTGTCCAAACGTTGG
Organism: Rhipicephalus microplus; assembly: GCF_013339725.1. Classification (NCBI taxonomy): domain Eukaryota; kingdom Metazoa; phylum Arthropoda; class Arachnida; order Ixodida; family Ixodidae; genus Rhipicephalus; species Rhipicephalus microplus. Next base: position 172,655,964 of record NC_051168.1, read on the forward strand.
TCTTTAAAACAGCAGTCAGTTTTATTTTCAATTATTTCCATAACGACGAAGAATTCCTCAATTCTTCCGCCTCTTGCGTTCCAAAGGAAATCCCAATGACCTCAACGATCGCGTCGCTATCCACCCGTTCTTGCTCGCTTGGACACTGGCGACTCACGACGAGCAGAAGTCGTTAAGTAGACTGGGGAGTTGAGGAAAACCGTGGGCACAGCATCTTCCTTCAGGCGAACTCTGTCACGTTTTACTTGAAGTCTTCCTCTAGTTGTCTCATCGCCATGAGTGCCCGTTGTGACGAAATCACTCATGTGACAGTGAAGCTTTTGTGCTTATTTAGAACAAAACGTAATACATAAAATGGCAGTGCAAGCATGCTATTCAGAAAATCACACTGAATCGACTCACTGCTGATTTACAAATAAAGGTAAAAAAACGTACTCAAGAACTTCTGCGTACAGTGAGTGACCTTGGATTTTCTATTAATCCTAAAAAAGAATGGTTTGCCAAGTTTTTCCTCTATACTATTACAAAACCTAAAATGCTATGATCTAAGAACCAAACATGCGTAATAAAATACGTTAGGCAAAAACATGAACATATGCATTGACTATTTGTATTTGTTGCTTCTGCTTAATTGCCTTCGAATAGGCGCTTGCCGTTAAATCCTCCCTCGAAATGACTCGCAGCCACTTATTCTTGCGGCCAATGTCCCTCGGAAAGAAAAAGACGCAAACCTTTGGTGCAGTGTCATAATTTCTTTTGCCACCGCGGATGCAACAGCGGCCCATGTCACTAGAACCGCACGCCTACGTGTGGCTCAATATTTATCACACGAGGAACATTCCAGTAAACTACGAAGCCCAACAAGCAACTCTTCTAAACATTCCAGTGTTCCTCAGAGGTTTATTTTACGATACACGAATATATCACGAGCACAAGTGCACATTCACGAACTGTCACTGGTCAACAATTCCACAGCTTCGATGAAAATTCAGAAAAGAAAACCCCCACAACGAATAAAAACGTATTCACTCCACGCAAAGTTCGTGATGACAGAATGTCTTGCCGAGCAGTACATGTGAGGGCAAAAGCAGAAAAACTGACCGGTGCAGCAAAACATATTGTGTTGACCAGGACTACACGTGTGACGTAGGCCGGTCGTGTGGAGAAGGTTGAAGCGGCCTTAAGCTAGTCAGATGGTGTTGGACCGTGGTCGGTTCTTTTCTCCGCACCACGGCACTCCCACGGAGGATCATAAAGGCTGCCGCGCTGTTGGCGTGGCATGAATGAGGCGAGAATGATTTTGAGCTTTTATATAACTATGCGCTCTTTTGTAAATGTCGGGGCGAGGCAAAGTTAATGCTGGGATGTATGTATTTTCGAATTGGCTTTTTTTGTGTACTGAAAGTTTACTATACTTCGCAGTGTACAGGCTGTATATCACGGAGGGCACTGCCGAAGAAAAATAAAATGGCAGCCCAATCCAGAAGTGAAGTGAAATAAGTGCCACTTCTATGTTCACGGGTTACAGTCGACTGCATGGGTTCATTTTTCTTTCCCTTTGTGAAACTAGCGCTGCCTTTAAATGTAACACCGTTGCAAAATTCTTGCACACGCACTAATGTTTTGAGAGCTGGCGCGAAAGCCGCGCTCACATAGCGCACAACGTATCGCACTCACCCGAGAGGCTTCCCCAGTTTCCATTTTCTCTCGTCACGCCGTATAAGCAGGAGACGAAGAGGGTGCAGTCGGTTGTCATACGTCTAACTACGTCCAGACTGAACGTGACCGGTTCTGTGACGACCAGGCAGGTTACAGGCGTGCTTTGGTCACTAATGGTCACCCAGTACCACTATCAGTTTTACGGTGTTCAGTTGGGCAAAGTAAGAATGAACATCGAAATATGTCGCTTGTTCAAGAAGAACGCAACACGCGTTCAGAGTTTGGTGCACCTAATATGAAACACTGAGCGTTACACAGCAGCGACAACTTTGTCCTTTTTCTTTCTTCAGCAGACTACCTCGACGAACACTTAGATTTTTTTAGAAAGATGCCATTCTTTTGCACGTGGGGCACTTTGATTTGAATGCAGTCAGGAGTAATGTTAATGAACATGATACTGACTTTAGCAGACAAGACTTGGTGACGGCATCAAAGACAGAAGGTCACTTTGTAGTTTTTGAACAGTCCATGTTTGCGGAAGAACTTCAGGGAATTTATGGATAATACAACCAAGGCAAAATCACGCATTATTGAAATGTGCAATTGGTGGAGTTTGGCAGGTTACACTGTCTCCGTCAGGAAAGAAACCCGATTCACAATGAATTTATTTTTTGGCACCAAAGCTCACAAGCCGGAGATACCCTTTCGCTCGATTGTTTCGGAGCGAGGTACCTGGCAAAAGGCCGTCTCCACGTACCTTCAAAACCACCTTGAATTTTTCAAGATCTTTTACCTGTTTTCCATGCGTAACTCAGTTGCAGTAACATGATTACTTTTCTACTTCTGAATGTACCAATAGCTAAGGGATAAGCATCGGTATAGAAGACTTGTTTTAATCCCTCGCAACTGTGGTATTACAGTAGAAAGCTTTCTATAGAGCTTCTGAGCTTTTATGTAAACCACACTTTCGTTGACTTCAAGGATAAGCTGTATAGTTAAAAATCTGGAGTTTTGGTCGGATCAAAACTTGCACCAGTACTGAATGAATGAATGAATAGACTTTATTTAATGTCCGGCTGTTTTACCGGGCGAGGTGGGGGAAGAGGGTATTACCCTTGTCCCTTCCCACTCTCCGTTCATTATGATGGCGGTGCCTCAGGTGACTGCTCGAAGTCCTTGCACCAGGGCGGCATCTTCAGCTTGCCGAACGGCCCAAAGCTGGTCGGCCAGCTCGTCGCTTGTGAGTGCCGCCTCCCAGCGGCAGCGTAGCTGACGCCGCCTATCGGCAACAGTGACCGCAGCCGCGGCGGAGGCCGGCCCCTGCCCTCGCGTGGTGGTGGCAGCAGCAATTGGCCTCGGATTTCGTCCCTGCCTAACAAGCGTCGCGAAGCGAGCGGCGGCAGTGACGTTAACTTTTTGAGCACACTCCCAAAGCATGTGCTGCAGTGCGGCCCTTTCCCCGCACGCTTTACACGCGTCCGTCGGGTATAGGTGAGTATAACACAAGTACCGAGTGACATTCTTTTTTATTTTGAGCAGAAATGACCGTGACTCGCTGCGAAATCTGCAGGAGGTTGCCACTAAGGTGTTTCGCTTCCTCGATGATATCTTGGTACTGGGCAGCAATGTGAAATTAGATACGTTTGTACAGGAGGTTAGGGAGCCTTTAAGGCGAAAAGAGGGGAGCTAAAATTCACTTGCGAGGTCCCTGTCCAAGACACCTTGCAGTGCTTGGACCTTTTGTTATATGTTTCAGCCGACCATGCATGCTTTAAGTACGCTCCCCGATCAAATAAGTCCCTTCTGAGCTACCACTTCTTTACTTCTAGGCAATAAAAACGTAGTGGGCACATCTCGTCTAAAACCCGCAGTTACCGAGTCGTGTCATCATTTGGCACAGGAGAGCTTCATGGAGCAGGTTATCAGGCTAAAACACATCGGCTTTCCCGAGTCTGTTTTGTAGGAAATTCGCAGGTCCTCGCCTTATTGAGCATATCAAAGGCAGCTAACATCACCAGCAGGAACATGAAGGGGGCAGGGCAGTGGTGATACCGTCCAAAGGTATGGGCTGAGTGTTGTTTTCACGGCCAAGAATAAACGGCCTAAGTTGTGCCCCACGGTTAGAAAAAAGCTGGATGCTATCGGACGAGGAGGTGCACAAACTTGCAAGATTAAGCACAAGGTTAGTTTTGTTCCATGTGAGTTTAACCTTGTTTACAGTATTCCTCTCACATGGGGACGAGTGTATGTGGGGCAGACTGGTTGCTGCATAAACATACGCCTAAGAGAGCACCACTCATCTTGAAAGGGCAGGCCGCTAACGCGTTTGGCCAGACATTGTGAAAAGTTCGGATGCGACGCACACTCTTCGAATGCAGTCGTTTCGTTTAGGCACCATGATTCCACTGCACGAGAGATCGCGGAAGCATTTCACTTCAACATTAGGCAATCGTCCTGTATTAGCTACCCGTCAGTGACAATTCTTGAAAAAGAAAGAAGTGTGGTTGCTCAAGCGGCGGGCATGTCACGAGGCTGTTTAATGGGCAAGCTCTCGTGTAGGTTCGTGTAAAGCAAAAACCACCGATGACATAACCATCATCGGGAAAAGAGCTGACGAGACCATTTGCTTCCACCCTAATTCCCAACACTCAATATATTTAGAAACCCCTAACAACAAATAGCAGACAAAGAACACAGCATACATAACTAGAAAGAGGTTAGTGAGAAGAACAAACGGCTAAAGACGTGAGCAGTGCATGGACATAAATGTTCGGTGTAAAATAAGCCTTGTCACAACATAGCGGGACGCGGTGCTTGCAGCGAAGGCTGTGCTACCAAGGAAGGCATGGACGCACTCACGTAAACGATGACAGTGGTGATGCGGGGCTTGCAACCGATGCGACTGAGTAATGGTGAACACGCACTCGTGCAACAAGGGAAAGGCTGGCGATTAGCTTGAGACGCTCACGAGGTTGACTTGCACGGAAGGAAGCGTCGGGCTGGTTGAAGTCAGTGACCTTCCGGCGTTCGGCAGCCGCAGCTCACACACGAAGTCGGAGGCGTTTTCTTTTGGCCAACGCCAGAAGACCAGAACAAGCCTGGCCCACGTCAGGTGACGAGAAGAAGCTCTGTGTCCAGGTGGGAGACTGCAGGGACCTTGATGCAGGAACTCTGCTGGCCGCCACTCCCGCGCCCTGGCTACCTTCTTCACTCAGTCCCGACTCGGCCACGTCTGCCTGGCTTTAGGACTGTGGAACCGTCGGTGACGAGAGAACGCAGGCTGGTGGCGACGCGTCAGCGAACCAGGGTCAACCTGGCCAAGCAGCTGGGCGCACAGCTCAGGCCCGTAGCCCGACGGCTGTTGCTCGCCTGTTGAAATCAAAGTCCGCAGGTCCTCGGAAGGAGTTCAGGACCGGATGGCCACGGTGCTCTCGAGCGGGAACACGACAGCAGGAGGCCCCGGCCGGTCGAAGTCCTGCAGGCTCGGGTCTGACGCCCGACGGCCCATCTTCAGCGCCCGGTCCGGTGACGACCTTCCGCTTGCCCCGTCTTCTTGAACTCCCCTTGATCTGCTCTGCTCAGGCTTCTGCTGCCGCTCTGGCCCACTTGTCTCGTCCCGATTGGAGATTCCGTACTTTCGTGGTACCCAGCCATTGGGCATTGAAATCTCCGTGGAAGGACCTCATTGAAGAAAAATGTTCACGCCCACACGTGCCGCAGCCAAGCGTTATCTTCATCTTCTTCTGGCTGATGGAGTGGCGCACTTTTTAAACGCGCGCAATCACATCACAAAGCCCCCCTTTCGAAAAGTTTTTTCCGTAATGAAAAAACTGCAGATAAGTGCGCGTTTCACCACACACAACACACATCGTGCCCAATGTTCACTACAATCTTACAATCAATCCACTCATTTTGCGCAGTCACACAAATCTACTAAAGCCCACTAGATAATTCACAGCCAAGCTACAACATCCTGCCCAAAACTAAGAAGATCACAACTCTTGTGAAGTTAGTATTTTAAATCCAGAATATATACAAACTATGCGTGTCCTTGTCCATATGGTCTAAATCTAGAGGTAGCGACCGGTTATTAAACTCGACTCTCAGATTATAGCATCCCACACCAGACGAATAGAATGATTGTTTCTTTCATATGAATGCAAAACGAAAACCTTGCACATTTCCGATCAGAGATCTGCCTGTACTTCGGCCTCAGAATTTTATCCACATGGACATCAGCCCTGCCAGCGGCATCTGTCACTACAGCTGGCGCCATGCAGACAGACGCTGCTACAGACCCCTCCGAGTTTTTTTTTTATTTGGCTTGCAAACAAGTCACATGCTCCTTCATATAACTTCTTTTAGTTTTGCAAACTCAATGATTTCGTCGTCGTTTCCTGCTCTTTGAACGGAACGCTACAATATTTACTTTGACATGACGTAATCATTGCGCCATGCTGAGGCGAGATAACTATGTTCCTCAATCTTGCCTGTGCCACTGCTTACATCTGGAAGTGTTACGCAGGATGACTATACGGCTACCGCCTCAGAGTTGTCTACAAGGCATACGCTTCTTGCTATGTCACTTGTCTTACTTCGTGCGTGTCTCCAATTCGAGCTGTTTTTCTTTCTCGCGCGTCTCGAACCCAAGCTGCTCCTTCTTGGCCTGCGTCTCCCGTTCCAACTGTTCCTTTCAAACTCAATCTCCGCCTCCCTCTCTTCGCGAATGCGCCTCTCGCGTTCTTCACACCAAGCCTCCATTTCATCGCCTTTTAGACCCATGCGTCTTGCTAACTCCTCTAGGTCTGCCCTACTCATGGTCGTGTTCTAGTCTGGAGAGGTAAGTGGTAAAAATGGTCTCGTCCTGTCGCGGACGCCAATTTGTCACGAGGCTGTTTAATGGGCAAGCTCTCGTGTAGGTTCGTGTAAAGCAAAAACCACCGATGACATAACCATCATCGGGAAAAGAGCTGACGAGACCATTTGCTTCCACCCTAATTCCCAACACTCAATATATTTAGAAACCCCTAACAACAAATAGCAGACAAAGAACACAGCATACATAACTAGAAAGAGGTTAGTGAGAAGAACAAACGGCTAAAGACGTGAGCAGTGCATGGACATAAATGTTCGGTGTAAAATAAGCCTTGTCACAACATAGCGGGACGCGGTGCTTGCAGCGAAGGCTGTGCTACCAAGGAAGGCATGGACGCACTCACGTAAACGATGACAGTGGTGATGCGGGGCTTGCAACCGATGCGACTGAGTAATGGTGAACACGCACTCGTGCAACAAGGGAAAGGCTGGCGATTAGCTTGAGACGCTCACGAGGTTGACTTGCACGGAAGGAAGCGTCGGGCTGGTTGAAGTCAGTGACCTTCCGGCGTTCGGCAGCCGCAGCTCACACACGAAGTCGGAGGCGTTTTCTTTTGGCCAACGCCAGAAGACCAGAACAAGCCTGGCCCACGTCAGGTGACGAGAAGAAGCTCTGTGTCCAGGTGGGAGACTGCAGGGACCTTGATGCAGGAACTCTGCTGGCCGCCACTCCCGCGCCCTGGCTACCTTCTTCACTCAGTCCCGACTCGGCCACGTCTGCCTGGCTTTAGGACTGTGGAACCGTCGGTGACGAGAGAACGCAGGCTGGTGGCGACGCGTCAGCGAACCAGGGTCAACCTGGCCAAGCAGCTGGGCGCACAGCTCAGGCCCGTAGCCCGACGGCTGTTGCTCGCCTGTTGAAATCAAAGTCCGCAGGTCCTCGGAAGGAGTTCAGGACCGGATGGCCACGGTGCTCTCGAGCGGGAACACGACAGCAGGAGGCCCCGGCCGGTCGAAGTCCTGCAGGCTCGGGTCTGACGCCCGACGGCCCATCTTCAGCGCCCGGTCCGGTGACGACCTTCCGCTTGCCCCGTCTTCTTGAACTCCCCTTGATCTGCTCTGCTCAGGCTTCTGCTGCCGCTCTGGCCCACTTGTCTCGTCCCGATTGGAGATTCCGTACTTTCGTGGTACCCAGCCATTGGGCATTGAAATCTCCGTGGAAGGACCTCATTGAAGAAAAATGTTCACGCCCACACGTGCCGCAGCCAAGCGTTATCTTCATCTTCTTCTGGCTGATGGAGTGGCGCACTTTTTAAACGCGCGCAATCACATCACAAAGCCCCCCTTTCGAAAAGTTTTTTCCGTAATGAAAAAACTGCAGATAAGTGCACATTATATATATATATATATATATATATATATATATATATATATATATATATATATATATATATATATATATATATATATATATATATAAGGAAAAGAAGTGCATACCTAAGGGCTCGTTTTTCTGTGTTTTGACACAATATTAAGGAGATCTAACAAAACTAACCGAGTGCTTAATCTTGCAAGTTTGTGCGCCTCCTCGTCCGATAGCATCCAGCTTTTTTCTAACTTAGGCAGTTTATTCTTGGCCGTGAAAACAACACTCAGCACATACCTATGGGTGGTATCACCACTGCCCACTATATATATATATATATATATATATATATATATATATATATATATATATATATATATATATATATATATATATATATATATATATATATATAATCAGGTACATCTCCGTCAGCGGTCACAACGTGGTCTTGAGTCTGGCCTTCATCAGGATTGAAGGTACAGTTTGTGGATGCTCAGCTTTATACAATTTCAAATCAGAGGGGGGAGAGAGGAAGAGGGAAAAAAGACGGGAATAAAGAAGAAAAGAAAGAAAAAATGAGAAAAAAATATTATAAGGTGGACTCCCCCCGGGCGCCCACATTCCACTGTTTCTTCCACATCCACCTCCATCTCTCCCTTTTCTCCTTTTAACCTTTCTGATGTCTGAGGTGTGTATGCTTCCTTTCACTAACGCATTTCTTCCGACAAGACGGCGCCTCTCGCTCTGGCGGTTCGGTGTGGGGCAAAAAAAGCTTTTTTAAGAAGTTTAAGCCTTTAACTACTCAGCGCCCTGTCGACATTTCGTCGTAGAAAGAGGGGTGCCACGTGTTGCGGCATAGGCTGGTAAGCGGGCTCAATGCGAATTCCTTGCCCGCTTCTGGAATACGCGTGCAGTAGGGGCCTCCCGACTGTGCACAGGGTTGCTGTTGGGCATGTCATGCTCGGCACGATTGATTGGGTATTAAAGTAAAAACAGAAAAAAGACGACAGCTATACTTAGGAAGAGTAGTTACACTTGGAATTGTTTTGAGTTGTCCAGTGCCCTTCGCAGCTGCAATGCCGTGAACTCAGTTACTATTTTCTTTATTGCCGTTATTGTTTTCTAATGCTTTAATTGCTGCATGTGTACCAGGATTCTCTTTTATTCCTCTATCGAGGGTGTTAAATCGGTAGATAAGGTATGACTCTCGTTGTTCACGTTCTCGGTTAGATTTAAATCCCGTCTCTAAGAGCATTACTGATAGTTTGTCGAATGCATGGTCGGGAAGATTAAAATGTTTTGACAGGGGTAGATTTGGGGCAGATTTCGCATGGGCTCTGTGATTATTGAAGTGAATCATAAATGGTGTTTCTGTTTGTCCGATGTACTGCATACTACACACGTTGCGTTCCAGTAGGTATACCATATTAGAGGAATCGCATGTTAGGTTTCCTCGTATATTAATCGAAAACTTGGATTATGTGCTGGTTGATTCGTGTGTTTCTCGCATCACCCCACATACAAGACATCGTGACTTTAAACAAGGTCGGCATGAATTATTGAGGGGTGAGGTATTTATTTGAGAGTGGACAAGTCTGAGGTTGCGTGGTCGTCAGTAACCGACGATTGGAGCGTATGGGAATACGCGTTTCAGACGTTCACTTTGTTCCAGAATGTTGTAATGTCGTTTAGGGATTTTGTTTACATTGAGGTCAAGCAGAGGTTTGTTTGTTGTGGGTCTTCTTGCGGTGGTCGCTTCATAAGTAAGTGATCACGCTTCAGTTTTCTCGCTTTTTGAATAGCGTGATCAGTTACATGTGGGGGGTATTTTGGTTTCTCGAGCACAAGCTTTAGCCTCTGTGAGCTCGTGTCAAAATCAGCGTCTCTTGAGCAGATTCGCTTTAACCGGTGAGCCTGGCTGTATGGAATACTGTTTTTACAGTGGCGCGGGTGATCGCTTTGGTAATGAAGGTATTGTTGTCGATCCGTTGGTCTGCGATATGGGGTTGTAGAGAGCTTGTCCTCTTCTATCGTTATGGCGACATCAAGAAAATTTACGGTTACTTGCGAGTATGTGTGTGAAGTGTATGTTCGGATGTACAGCATTGTAATTGTCAATAAAGGTGAGAAGTTCGTCCTCGCTGTCTGTCCAAAAAAGAAAGATGTCGTCTATGTATCTTCTGTATAACATTGGTTTCAAGGAACTTTGTGCAAGAAATTCCGATTCGACCTTTCCCATGAATATGTTGGCATAATTGGGTGCCATTTTGGGGCCCATAGCGGTCCCGCTGATTTGTCGAAAATACTCTTTGTTAAACTCGAATGAATTTAATTCGAGGACCATCGTCGTCAAAGTTGCGATGGCAGAGAAATCTGGGGTGTCAGATTGTCTATGGTTTGTGTACATGTTTTTGTAATGCAGCTATGCGGTAATCGTGAAGAATATTTGTATACAATGAAGAGACATCAAGAGTAACCAAGCACGAGTTTTTCGGCACACACAGACCTGCAATGTCTCGAAGAAAATGTGTGGTGTCTTTTATGTACGACGCGAGAGTGCATGGAAAGTGGCTTATTAGTTTGTCCACGTACCCTGATATGGGTTCAGTTATTGTACCGATGACTGATATGATTGGTCGACCTTAGTTACCCGGTTTATGAATTTTTGGGAGGATGTAGAAGTGACCTGGACGAGGGTATGCTGCTTGCATCAGTTTGTGGTCAGTGTTGCTCATCTTTTCTGCATCCAAGAGTTTCTTTAGTTCTATTGATACGATACGTTTGTATTCGTCTGTCGGATCACCTGGGAGGCGTTCGTGAAATATTGAGTAGTCTAGTTGGCGGTATGCTTCTTGTAAGTAGTTGGTTATATTAAGGACTACAATTGCTTCTCCTTTGTCAGTGGGTTTTATTGTTATATCTGTCCTAGATGCCAGATTTCTCATACTCATTTTTTCAGACTTTGTCAAGTTTTCTCGGTTTCCTTTCATTCTGTGGTATTCATGTACTATATCTTTCTGTACTGCGGTGATATAAAGGTCCAGGCACTTGTCTCAATCACTGTTCGGTGTCCAATCATTTGTTTTACGACGGTGAATTGTTTCGTGGTTAGAAGGCCTGTCCAAGAAATATGCGCGCAACCTTAAGCTTCTGGCGAAGTTGTCGAGGTATTGGCGCAAGTGGATTTCATCCAAAATTTTTGTATTTGGGCAGAAGTTTAGTTCTTTAGATAGCAGTTTTTCTTCGTCAGGTGACAAGCTCGTGTCTGATAAGTTTGCAATCATATTTATATATATGATTGATAAGGTTATAAATAGTGATAAGGAACTATATATAGTTCCATATGACTACAACACCACCACCCAGGCAACCACTAATGGTACGAACGAGCACCCATCTATGAACACACCCTGTGACACTGTGGTTGTAAACCTATCGGACACGATCTTGTCACCTGACGAAGAAAAACTGTTATCTAAAGGACTAAACTTCTGCCCGACCACAAAATGTTTAGATGAATTCCACTTGCTCCAAGACCTCGACAACTTCGCTAGAAGCTTAAGGTTGCGCAAATATTTCTTGGACAGGCCTTCTAACCACGAAACAATTCACCGTCGTAAAACAAATGATTGGACTTCGAACAGTAATCGAGACAAGTGCCTGGACCTTTATATCACCGTAGTACAGAAAGATATAGTACACGAATACCACAGACAGAAAGGAAACTGAGAAAACTTGACAAAATCTGAATAACTGAGCATGAGAAATCTGGCATCTAGGACAGACATAACAGTAAAACCCGCTGACAAAGAAGGAGCAATTGTAGTCCTTAATATAACCAACTACTTACAAGAAGCATACCGCCAACTATACGACTCAAGTTTTCACGAACGCCTCCCAGGTGATCCGACAGACGAATACAAACGTATCATATCAATAGAACAAAAGAAACTCTTGGATGCAGAAAAGATAAGAAACACTGACTACAAACTGATGCGAACAGCATACCATCGTCCAGGTCGCTTCTACATCCTCCTAAAAATTCACAAACCCGGTAACCTAGGTCGACCAATCATATCAGGCATCCGTACAATAGATGAACCCATATCAGGGTACGTGAACAAACTAATAAGCCACATTCCATGCACTTTTGTGTCGTACATAAAAGACACCACACATTTTCTTCAAGACATTGCAGGTCTGTGTGTGCCGAAAAACTCGTACTTGGTTACTCTTGATGTCTCTTCATTGTATACAAATATTCCTCACGATTACCGCATAGCTAGCTGCATTACAAAACATGTACACAAACCCTAGACAATCAAACAGCCCAGATTTCTCTGCCATCGCAACTTTGACCAGGATGGTCTTCGAATTAAATTCATTCGAGTTTAACCAAGAGTATTTTCGACAAATCAGCGGGACCGCTATGGGCACCAAAATGGCACACAATTATGCCAACATATTCATGGAAAAGCTAGAACTGGAATTTCTTGCACAAAGTTCCTTGAAACCAATGTTATACAGAAGATACATAGACGACATCTTTCTTTTTTGGACAGACAGCGAGGACGAACTTCTCACCTTTATTGACAATTACAATGCTGTACATCCGAACATACACTTCACACACATACTCGCAAGTAACCGTAAATTTTCTTGATGTCGCCATAACGATAGAAGAGGACAAGCTCTCTACAACCCTATATCACAGACCAACGGATCGACAACAATACCTCCATTACCAAAGCGATCACCCGCGCCACTGTAAAAACAGTATTCCATACAGCCAGGCTCACCGGTTAAAGCGAATCTGCTCAAGAGACGCTGATTTTGACACGAGCTCACAGAGGCTAAAGCTTGTGCTCGAGAAACAAAAATACGTCCCACATGTAATTGATGACGCTGTTCAAAAAGCGAGAAAACAGAAGCGTAATGAATTATTTATGAAGCGACCACCGCAAGAAGACCCAAACGAACAAACCTCTGCTTGACCTCAGTGTAAACAAAATCCCTAAACGACATTACAACATTCTGGAACAAAGGGAACGTATGAAACGCGTATTCCCATACGCTCCAGTCGTCGGTGACTGACGACCACGCAACCTCAGACAGACTTGTCCACTCTCAAATAAATACCTCACCCCTCAATAATTCATGCCAACCTTGTTTAAAGTCACGATGTCTTGTATGTAAGGTGATGCGAGAAACACACGAATCAACCAGCACACAATCCAAGTTTTCAATTAACATACGAGGAAACCTAACGTGCGATTCCTCTAGTGTGGTATACCTTCTGGAATGCAACGTGTGTAGTATGCAGTACATCGGACAAACAGAAACACCATTTAGGATTCGCTTCAATAATCACAGAGCCCATGCAAAATCAGCCCCAAATCAACCCCTATCAAAACATCTTAATCTTCCCGACCATGTATTCGACAAACTATCAGTAACGCTCTTAGAGACGGGATTTAAATCAAACCGAGAACGTGAACAACGATAGTCATACCTTATCCACCGATATAACCCCAAGATAGAGAAATAAATGAGAATCCTGGTACACTTGCAGCAATCAAAGCATTAGAAAACAATAATGGCAATAAATAAAATAGTAACTGAGTTCATGGCACTGCAGCTGCGAAGGGCACTGGACAACTCAAAACAATTCCAAGTGTAACTACTCTTCCTAAGTATAGCTGTCGTCTTTTTTCTGTTTTTACTTTAATACCCAATCAATCGTGCCGAGCATGACATGCCCAACAGCAACCCTGTGCACAGTCGGGAGGCCCCTACTGCACGCGTATTCCAGAAGCGGGCAAGGAATTCGCATTGCGCCCGCTTACCAGCCTATGCCGCAACACGCGGCACCCCTCTTTCTACGACGAAATGTCGACAGGGCGCTGAGTAGTTAAAGGCTTAAACTTCTTAAAAAAGCTCTTTTTGCCCCACACCGAACCGCCAGAGCGAGGAGGCGCCATCTGTTCGGGAAAAATGCGTTAGTGAAAGGAAGCATACACACCTCAGACATCAGAAAGGTTAAAAGGAAAAAAGGGAGAGAGATGGAGGAGGATGTGGAAGGGGAGCGCCCATGGGGAGTCCACCTTATATACTTTTTGTCTTTTTTTGTTTACTTCTTTTCCCCCGTCTTTTCCCCTCTTTCTCCCCCCCCCCCCTGATTTGAAATTGTATAAAGCAGAGCATCAACACGCCGCGGTGGTCTAGTGGCTAAGGTACTCGGCTGCTGACCCGCAGGGCGCGGGTTCCAATCCCGGATGCGGCGGCTGCATTTCCGATGGAGGCGGAAATGTTGTAGGCCCGTGTGCTCAGATTTGGGTGCACGTTAAAGAACCCCAGGTAGTCTAAATTTCCGGAGCCCTCCACTACGGCGTCTCTCATTATCATATAGTGGTTTTGGGACGTTAAACCCCACATATCAATCAGAGCATCAACAAACTGTACCTTCAATCCTGATGAAGGCAAGACTCTAGGCCGAAACGTCGAAATAAACCGCTCTGTGGCCGCTCACGGAGGATCTACTTGTCTATATGCAATGCTACGGCCACTCAACCACCATGGTTATATATATATATATATATATATATATATATATATATATATATATATATATATATATATATATATATATATATATATATATGGTAAGAAGACGTATATGTAGAGGGTGATATATATATTGTAAGATGTACAGATGAAAGATGGAACGAGTAATAATGCTCACACTTATGTTTCCCGTGCACTTGAGCGGCCGGCCCGGCCTAGACCCAAGCGCGAAAGGTACGGTGAACAAAGGGTTTAAAACCTGAAGCGTGGACTATGTCGGAGGCACAGTAACGACTGTCCGAGGAACTTTCGACGGGAGTGACAAGGTAATTGACAGAAGATGTTCGTTCACTAACAACGTAAGGTCCGAGAAAGCGTAACTGAACCTTTTCACACAATCCGGGTGTACGAACAGGCGTCCAAAATAAGTACTTCATCTCCAGGGCGGAAGGTGACGTCTCGACGAAAGCTGTCATAGCGTTGCTTGCGGTCTAGTTGACTGGCATCCGTGTTGAGTTGAGCATGTTGCCGTGTTTCAGTGAGCCTGGAGACAAAATTTTCTGGCGTAGTCGTGGACGTTTTTGTCGTTACATCGAAGAAAGAGGCGTGAATAGTGAATGCCGGCGCACGACCATAGACGAGGAAAAAAAGTGAATACCCGGTGGTTCGTTCAACAGTGGTGTTGTGTGCAAAGGTTACAAACGGCAAGACTTTGTCCCAGTTATCGTGGTTTGGTCCAATGTACATGGGTATCATGTCGATTAGAGTCTGGTGGAAACGCTCTGTCCGCCCATTTGTGCGCGGAAGGTAAGCGAATGTGGTCTTATGAACTGTGCCACAAGTTTTTAGAATTTCGTCAAGAATTGTTGACATGAAGGCCTTGCCTCAGTCACTCAACAACGTGCGAGGTGCACCATCACGCAACACAATGGTTTCTAAAAAGAAGGCGGAAACGTCTGAGGCGGAGCTATAGTGTGTAGAAGAGCGGTCTCCGCGTATCGTGTGAGGTGGTCGACGGCTGTGACGATCCAGCCGTGGCCCGCTGGAGTTATGGGAAGTGGTCAGACGAGGTCTACTCCGACAACGACAAAAGGTGTATCGGGACATGGAATGGGTTGTAATAATCCAGTAGAAGCAGAAGTTGGTCATTTCCGGCGTTGACAAAGCGCACAAGAAGCGACATAATTAGCCACAAAGGTAGAAAGATCAGGCCAGAAGAAACGGCTCCTAACGCGGTTGTAGGTCTTCTGAAATCCTAAGTGTCCAGCTTATGGGTCGTCGTGCAGTGCTTCGAGAACTTGTTTTCGCAGTGAACGGGGAAGTACTGGCGCCCACCGATGTCCATCCGCATTGTAAGTATAGCGCTGCAGGACATTGTTGTCTAGCTTGAACTTGCTGAATTAGGTGGAGAAGGCGAGTCATTCAAGTACCCGATGATGCGGTTACTGTATGGGTCGTCACGTTGGCAAGCGGCAAACTGAGCGCTGCTGTTTAAAGATAGTGACCCAGCAACTGCCAGGGGTGATAACGTGAGTGCCGAGGAAGCCGTTCGATCACCTGAGGGGCATCGAGGATGCGTGGTTTGAGATGAAAGTGGCAGAGGGCAGCGAGAGAGGGCGTCGGCATCCTGATGATGTTTGACAGACCTGTACACAACGTCAAAAGTGTACTCTTGCAAACCGAGTATTCAGCGACCGAGGCGCCCAGACAAATTCTTCAGCGAGGACAACCAGCATAGGGCATGGTGGTCGCTGGCGTCCATGCAGATAAGGTAGAAATTTCTGCATGGCCCAAACAACAGCAAGACATTCCTGCTCTGTTATTGAGTAGTTTAGCTCCGCAGGTGTTAGTTCGCGGCTGGCATACGCAACTACTCACTCACGTGAAGTGTCGTCGCGCTGGAGGAGGACAGCACCGATTCCGTGGCCGCTGGCATCTGTGTGCAGGAAAGTGGGTGCACTCTCATCGAAGTGACGGAGGACGGGGTCTGATGTCAAAGCACGTTTAATGGCTTGGAAAGCACACTTGCACTCGTCAGTCCAAGTGAAAGCCGTTCTCGACGTCAGAAGCTTGTGTAACAGCCCCGCAATGGCAGCAAAGTGACTGATAAAGCGGCGGAAGTAAGACGCCAGACCCACGAAACTTCGCAATTGTTTTTGATTGACCGGACGTGGAAAAATAGTTACGGCAGCAACCTTGTCGCGGTCGGGTTGAACACCATCTTTGCTGACAAGGTGACCTAATGCTTTGATGCTCCTGCTGGCGAAGTGGCACTTCTTTGCATTGAGCTGAAGCCCAGCGTTCGCAATGCTTTAGGTGCTGAGGAAAAGTAGAAGAATAAATTACGATGTCGTCCAAATAACATAAGCACGGGTTTTCCACTTGAGACCACGTAAAACAGTATCTATCATGCCGCTCGAATGTTTTTGGAGCGTTGCACAAGCCAAAAGGCATGACGTTAAACTCGTAAAGCCCGTCAGGCGTTGCAAACGCTGTTTTCTCCTTGTCTGCTTCACGCATAGGTATTTGCCAATACCCGGATCGGAGGTCAAGTCTGGAGAAACATTCTGTGCCTTGTAGGGAGTCCAGGGCATCATCTATGCATGGCAACGGATATACATTTTTTTCGTTACCTTATTGAGTGCTCTGTAATCAACACAAAAGCGGACAGAGCCACCCTTTTTCCGGACCAACACCACAGGAGATGACCAAGTGCTGGGATGAAGGTCGAATAATACCCCGTTTGAGCATGTCGGCGACGTTTTCCTCAATGATTTGCCGTTCCGCCGAAGACAGACGGTATGGGCGGCGGCGCACAATGGAGCTGCCTTCGGTTTCGATGCTGTGCTCAGCAACAGAGGTGCGGCCCAAAACTTTAGAATTTACGTCAAACGAAAAGCTGTGCTTTTGGAGAAGGTCTAAGAGGTCTCTTTTTTGCTCAGAAGTGAGGTTATCTTATGGTAGCATTTAAAGCAACAGTGGTAGCCTTGATATCAGTTGTGGCAGACAAAGGCGGTGATTCTGCGTGAAGAGGAACCAGCGAAAAAGGCTCGCTGTCAGCGAAGCAGCTCACAGCAGTGCTCTGCGGCAGCATCACTGGCGAAGAAGTTGGGTTCAAGGCGGTGACCGATACCTTACCGTCGTTAAACCACACAAGGCCGGGTGCAATGGTTAAGCCCCGCAGGTTTGGAGCGAACTGATGGAGCTATGAATATGTCACCGTTAATTGTAGTATCCGAAGCGATCGTGAGAATTCGTTCATCTCCTGGTGAAATGAAACAATTTGCGGCAGCAATGAAACGGAAGCTGTATGGATCGACATCAGATGAAACTCTCAGTAGCTGACATATGAATTACTCACTGACGACACGATATCAAAGCTGATGCCGAAGAAAGGAAGTCCCACCCTAAAATGACTGTGTGAGTGCACAAAGGAAGTACAAGAAACTGAATGTGGGGAAGGATGCCATCTATGAAAACGCAGACTGTGCAAACACTTGAAGGCTAAATAGGGACTCCGTCTGTGCAACGAAGGGGAGGGCCATCGTATGGCGTCCTAACTTTTTTCAAGCGGGCACAAAAGTCTGCACGAATTACGGAAAATGATGCGCCTGTATCTACCAGTGCCTCTGCCTGTATACCTTCAACATACACCAATAAAAGATTTGATGGGTGGTCCGGAGGAGTTTGACGCAGTTCAAAGATGCAGCTTTCCCTCCCGAACTGCACTGCTTAGTTTTCCTGTTGGCGGTCGGGAATCGAAGTAGAAGGTCGAAGGAGAGAGGAGGAACGCCGCCTCGGTGAAGGCGAGCGACGACGTGAGAAACGGGAACTGCCAACGGAGCCAATGTTCTGTGGAGATGGTGACCGGCGTGTGCTGTTCTGATACAGTCGGCGATAAAGTGGTCCAGTGAGGTAGCAGTCGTACCATTCAAAGTCGTCGTAGCTTCGTCTTTCGTCTTGTTTACAGCGTCGGGAGAACCTTGAAATATGCCCACGGATGCCACAATAGAAGCAAGTCGGTCGTGTAGTGCGCCAGGTGTTGTAAGGGTGGGAAGATGGTCGCGATGCGAGTGAGTTGAGCGAAACATGCACTTTGGGCGCTGGTAGCTGCATTGGGCTTTGCTGGGGTGCAGGTTTTCTAGCAGCACCCTGAGCATAAGTTGGCATGGCCACAGGATATGAACTCGGAACAGGTGCGACAGTCATCGAGGCCAGACTTTGGTGGGGCACAGGCGCCGTTGCAGCAACGTGAGCATAACTTGGAATGGGAACCGGATGTGAGCTCGGAACTGGTGTGCCTGTGATCAAGGCCAGTTCCTCCCTCACGACGTAGCAGGTGGCATCGTTCTACTAGTAGCAGGTGGCGTTGTTCGAATATTAAGGTGGCGAGGTGGCCTGTGCATGGAGTTCCTCGCGGATGATAGAGCGGATCAATGCACGCAGCTATCTTGTGTCATGGCTCGATCTCAGATCAGACATATCAGGTTGCACCCGAGTGGTTTGAAGCTCCTCAAGACGCTGCCAGGTAGCTACAACATCGGCTACGATTTCGGGGATTCTGCACCACAAGCGCATTAAAAGCGACAGTCGCAATGCCTTTTAGCAGGTGGCGCACACGGTCGTTTCCCGCCATATGGTTGTTGATGCGGTGGCAAAGGGCGAGAACATCTTCAATGTAAGAAGTGTAAGACTCGCCGGGGCGTTGAATACGTGCACCAATCCTCTTGGCGATATCCGAGCGGACTGACGGGTTGGCGAAAATCTGGCGGAGCTTGCGCGGAAAGGCGGGCCATGTCAAAAAATCTGTAGTGTGGTTTAAAAACCACGTTTTTGCGACGCCGCTCAAGTAGAATGCAACGTGGTTGAGTTTCGCAGGCTTATCCCAGTTGTTGATGGCACTCACGCGGTCATACTCCTCGAGCCAGTCTTCCACGTCCTCACCCGGAAGCCCTGCGAACAGCGGAGGATCCTTTTGAGGGCTGGTGACCAGGTGAGAAGGGTTTCTTGGCGGTGGGAGTGGTGGCGCAGCTGTTGCGCTGGGCTGGTCGGCTTGCGACATTACCGAACCGAGGTCGTTTAAGCGGCGGCCTGAACGGAGCTCCAGACATGTGTTCTAGAAGACGCTGGGGGTGTCCGAGAGCACGAGAGAACGCAGGAATTGGGCAGCACTCTCCACCACTTGTAAGATGGCATCCAGTACCCTCAAGACTCTCCTTTATTGTCTCGAGTATGTGCTCCACAACCTAAACTGGATTGGTGATGAGTATGTACAGATGAAAAGATGAAACGAGTATTAATGCTCACGCTCACTATATATATATATATATATATATATATATATATATATATATATATATATATATATATATATATATATGAGATCTTCGTTAATGAATAAAGGAAAGAAGTGTATCTAAGGGCTTGTTTTTCTGTGTTTTGATACTATATTAATGACATCTAACAGACAATAATGCCAAGGAATGTATAGGGGAAGTTATTAGAACCAATGTAATCTGAATAAGAAGAAAGAAAAGGGGGTGAAAAATAACTCCTATGCTCTAGCCACTGAGCTATCACAGCGGTTATCCCTCCAGCCACTTTATTGAGTTAATATGTGAAATTAGGCGCCCCACGTTTAAGTTCACATATTAGCCCAATCCCACGTTTAAATTCACATATTAACCCAAGCCCACGTTTAAATTCACATATTAACCCAATAAAGTGGCTGGAGGGATAGCCGCTGTGATATCTCAGTGGCTAGAGCATCGAATGCGTTATTCGAAGGTCTAAGGTTCGATTCCCGCTCACAGCAAATTATTTTTCACCAACTTTTCTTTCTTCTTATTTAGATTACATTGGTTCTAATATCTTCACCTTTACATTCCTTGGCATTATTGTCTGTTAGTCAAAACACATAAAAACAAGCCCTTAGGTATACACTTCTTTCCCTTATTTACACACACACACACAAACACATAAACATATATATATATATATATATATATATATTCTATATATATATATATATATATATATAGGCAGGCATGGTGGTTGAGTGGCCGTAGCGCTGCATATAGTCCAGTAGATCTTCCGTGAGTGGCCACAACGTAATTTATTTCGACGTTTCGGCCTAGAGTTTGGCCTTCATCAGGATGAAGGCCATCCTGATGAAAGCCAGACTCTAGGCCGAAACGTCGAAATAAACCCACGTTGTGACCGCTCACGGAGGATCTACGGATCTACTGGACTATATATAATATATATATATAAAAGAAGTGTATCTAAGGCTTGTTTTTCTGTGTTTTGATACTATATTAATGACATCTAACAGACAATAATGCCAAGGAATGTATAGGGGAAGTTATTAGAACCAATGTAATCTGAATAAGAAGAAAGAAAAGGGGGTGAAAAATAACTCCTATGCTCTAGCCACTGAGCTATCACAGCGGTTATCCCTCCAGCCACTTTATTGAGTTAATATGTGAAATTAGGCGCCCCACGTTTAAGTTCACATATTAGCCCAATCCACGTTTAAATTCACATATTAACCCAAGCCCACGTTTAAATTCACATATTAACCCAATAAAGTGGCTGGAGGATAGCCGCTGTGATATCTCAGTGGCTAGAGCATCGAATGCGTTATTCGAAGGTCTAAGGTTCGATTCCCGCTCACAGCAAATATTTTTCACCAACTTTTCTTTCTTCTTATTTAGATTACATTGGTTCTAATATCTTCACCTTTACATTCCTTGGCATTATTGTCTGTTAGTCAAAACACATAAAAACAAGCCCTTAGGTATACACTTCTTTCCTTATTTTACACACACACACACAAACACATAAACATATATATATATATATATATATATATATATATATATATATATATAATATATATAGGCAGGCATGGTGGTTGAGTGGCCGTAGCGCTGCATATAGTCCAGTAGATCTTCCGTGAGTGGCCACAACGTAATTTATTTCGACGTTTCGGCCTAGAGTTTGGCCTTCATCAGGATGAAGGCCATCCTGATGAAAGCCAGACTCTAGGCCGAAACGTCGAAATAAACCACGTTGTGACCGCTCACGGAGGATCTACGGATCTACTGGACTATATATATATAATATATATATATATATATATATTATATATATATATATATAATATATATATATATATATATATATATATATATATACGTTGAAGTGGGGTAGAGGACTTTGCAACCATCTATCATCCCGCCTGTACAGTAAACATCTCTCACCCGTACCATAATTAGTGGACAGTGCTGGGTAACGCCTTGGAGCAGCGGACAAGTGCGGCGGAAGACAAACCCCTGGAGCTTCGCCGAAGCCGCAGACTCGCAGGACTTCCACCGCTACCAGTCATCATGAACCCTGACGGCGAAATTCAACCAGCTGCACCTAACACCTATGGACACCATTACAGAGAATTGCGCCCGTTCTCTGGGAAGCCTGGAGAGGACGTCAATGAATGGCTCAAGCACTATCGGCGGGTGAGTCTGTATAACCACTTGGACACTACCGGCCAGCGCAACTACGTACGACTTTTTCTTGATGGAACCGTGTTTATGTGGTACGAGAATCATGAGGAGAATTTGACTACGTAGGTGAATTTCGTGGACGAAATCAAGAAGTGTTTTGGAGATCCGACCATAATAAAGAAGCGTGCTGAGCAGACCCTGAGCCAACGTGCTGAAGTCGCTGGGGAGGCATCTACGATAAATATTGAAGAAGTTCTCAAGCTTTGCAAGAGTGTAGTCCCACTAATGACTTATGAGGGTAAGGTCGGGCATCTCCTTAAGGGCATTGTGGACAATATCAATCACTACCTTACAGAAAAGGATGACTTGCAGTCGGCCAATGCCATCAACCGACATTGCCGAACGTTTGAGGCCCTTAAAGCTCGGCGCATTTCGGCAAAGTTTGGTGGACTACCCAACGTCACAATGGTCACAAGCATCGACGTAGTCCCTCCACCCAGCGATCTGGCGTCCACAATACGAAAAATAGTGCGTGAAGAACTTGAGCGGTGGGACACTGCTGCGCCGTCGATAGCACATGGCCACGGTTCTTATACGCCATGCTGCCCCCACCTGCGTCCGTCAACGCTGCGGGCTTCGTCGACTCAAGGACGCCGGTACAGTTGCGTCGTCATGCCTATATGTCTAATCCGCGAAACGACTCCGTGCAAAGGTCACCTCCGATAGGGCAGCGTGGCAAGATTATCCCGCTGACAATCTTGAGCAGCGAGTGGGGCGTGAAGCACTTGTGTGCTTTCGCTGCGGCGTTCATGGACATATATAGCCCGCTTCTGCTCAACGCGGCAT
The DNA here is from genome assembly GCF_013339725.1 of Rhipicephalus microplus. NCBI lineage: Eukaryota > Metazoa > Arthropoda > Arachnida > Ixodida > Ixodidae > Rhipicephalus > Rhipicephalus microplus. Next base: position 172,678,722 of record NC_051168.1, read on the forward strand.
CAGTCACCTCTGCCGCAGTATCAACGACCGCCGGCATCCTCACGGCGCGCAAGTACTCGGAGAGACTATCGCTGGCCACCCAACGGCTACTACAGAACCGACTTCCAACAGACCTTCCGCAGTGATTCGCCGGCTTCTGTGCGGAGTGTGACGCCACCAGCCTCCTTCCGCCAGCATCGGCCACCAACACTAGGTCGTCGGCGTCTCACTCCTCCTCCGCCGGGAAACTAGACGCCGCGGCCGATGGAGGTGAGGTCGCCGGACATTCTTTTACTGCGTACAGATATGCCTCCGCCAGTTTTCATGCTACCAAATAGGGTCAGTGTTCTTATAGATGGTGTCCCCACGTCCGCGTTAGTAGACAGGGGCAACTGTTTCCGTCTTGAGCAGGAAATTTGAGACTCGTCTTGGCAAGACCGTGATGTTCTCTTGGGGAAGCCAGACAACGTTTTGTGCACTGAGTGAAGAACCGTTGGGCCCAGTGGCAGTTTGTACTGCAACTGTTAGTTTAGGTGCTATATTGTTTAAGGCAGATTTTGCTGTTCTTCTTAATTCTATTCATGAAATTATGCTGAGGATAGACTTTCTGAAAGAATGTAGAGCCACTGTGGATTGCGCAGCTGGCGAAGTTTTACTGTCTGGTTTTTGTGAAGAGCCCACGCGACGCCAACAGACTATCGCAGTCGTTGATGACATAGTTTTACCGGCCCGGTCGATAGTTCAAGTGCCTGTAGATGTTTGCGGTATTACATCAGATAATGTTGATGCTATATTTCACCCAATCCAGCTGAGCTGTGTGACGAAGGATGTGGTTGTGCCGCATTGCGTGATTTCTTCAAGTAGTGGCAAAGCCTTGGTATAAGTGGTCAACTCCTCTTTCGAGCCGATTGTACTGCCTGGTACAATGAGGCTGGCTGTGTTTGAATTCAACGTCAGGAGCAACGTTAACATTGCTGTCATTAGCAACGACAGGAAAAAAGTAAATGCGTCGGATGTGGCTTGTCCTAGTAATGACATACTAATGAATATGGTGAATAAGTCGCTATCGCCAGAGAAGAGACTAGCTTTAGTTCGAATCCTCTCCAACCAAGAATCTGTTTTTGATTTCGCACTCAATAGCCGCAGAATTTCTGCACCACCTTCGTGCACTCGTCATGCGATTGATACTGGTTCCGCCCATCCCATTCGTCAGAGACCATACATAGTATCTCTGTCGGAGCGTAAAGTTATTGCTGAGCAGGCGAAAGAAATGCAGTCTAAGAAAGTTATACAAGAGTCATCTAGCTCCTGGGCAGCACTAGTTATACTTTCAAAAAAGAAGGATGGGTCTTGGAGATTCTGTGTAGATTACCGGCGGCTTAACTCAGTTACAAAAAAAGACGTATATCCGTTTACCCGCAGCTATGACATTATTGATTGTTTGCACTCTGCTTCGTACTTTTCTTCCGTAGACTTAAGATAAGGATATTGGCAGTCCCCATGCACTCTGCCGATAAAGAAAAAACAGCTCTTATAACTCCAGATAATTTATTTGAATTTAACGTCATGACATTTGGTTTATGTGACGCTCCAGCCACGTTTGAGTGCTTTCTGGACACATTTCTCCGTGGCTTTAAATGAGAAGTATTTTTTGCTATCTAGATGACATCGTAATGTTTAGCCGCATGTTTGAAGAACACACACAATCTTCGACAAAAAGGGCCATTTTAGTGATTGTGAAACTCTAGTCCTTGGTCATCTCGTAGACAAACACGGCGTTCGGACGGATCCCCACAAAATCACGGCGGTCAGCACTTTTCTCAACCATTCTCGCTACGAGAACTACGAAGCTTCCTGGGCCTGTGTTCGTATCTCCGACGCTTTGTTCCTAGCTTCGCGGAAGTTGCGGAGCCTCTCATTCATCTGCTCAACAAAGACGCACCCTTCAAGTGGACGAAAAAGTGCAAGTCATCGTTTTCGCAGCTGAAGCTTCTACTCACTTCTGGGCCTATTCTTCGTCATTTCGACGCATCAGCCCCAACTGAGGTTCACAGTGACGCAAGCGAAATCGGTATCAGCGCAGTATTAGTTCAGCGTCACGGCGCCGCCAAACATGTCATTGCCTACGCGAGCAGTTCTTTGAGTAACGCTGAGCGCAATTACACTGTTACAGAGCAAGAATGTCTGGCAGCTGTCTTCGCCGTGCACAAGTTTCGACCGTACATCTATGGCCACTGACTCTCCATCGTCACAGACCACCACTCACTTTGTTGGCTCACTGGTCTACGAGATCCATCTGGTCGTCTTGCACGATAGGCGCTCCGCTTGAAAGAATATGACGGATGTTTGCTTCAAGAGTGGCCACCGTCACGCGGAAGCTGACCGCCTATCACGATTTTCCCTTCCCACGACTGAATGTGAGGCCAACAGTTTAGACGACTGCCTGGCTCCTCTTGAGTCACGGTTTCCAGATTTGGAAAAGTTCCGTACAGAACAACGTCAAGACCGTAGTCTGGCTCCTTTTTTCTCATCTGCCGTCGATAAGCCGCATCAGAGCCCATTCGTCATGCAGGACGGCATTCTTTACAAGCGAAATGTTGCTGCAAAAGTGGCCCGCCTTCTTTGGTTGTCCCCAAATCTTTGCGACCCAGCGTGCTGCAAGCTATGCACGACAATCCAACATCTGGGCATATGGGGTTCGCCAAGACCTATCACCGCGCACTGAAAGGTTTCTACTGGCCCCGCATGCGTCTGGCTATAGCTAAATACGTGACCAGCTGTGAGCATTGTCAACGTTTAAAGAGTTTAACAAGTGCACCGTCAGAGTTTCTCTATCCCAAACCGCCTCCATGTTTTCCCTTTGAGGTCGTCGGTATTGACTTGATGGGCCGTTTTCCACGATCTATCACTGGGAACCACTGGATTATAGTCTGTGTAGACCACCTCCCTCGGTATGCTGAAGCCACAGCGATCTATGCCGCAACAGCCGATCACGTTTGTGACTTCCTGCTACGCTACATCATCCTCCGGCATGGGCCCCTCGTGCCATAATCAGCGATCATGGCCAGCAGTTTGTAGCCGACGTCGCCAAAGAGTTCATTCGCCGGTCTGCTGCCCAGTTTCGTCACGCCGCTTCATACCATCCACAGACCAATGGTTTGACTGAGCGTGTCAACAGGGCGCTAATTAACACGCTCGATATGTACGTTGATTTCAAGCATAAAAACTAGAAAGAAATTTTACCGTTTATGAGCTACGCCTACAACACTGCGCTACAAAAGACCACCGGCTTTAGCCTGTTTTACCTTCTATACATCCGCGAGCCACGCACTACCCTCGACACAATTCCCCTGTTTTCAGAGCAAAAAACCCATCCCTTGTAGAGACACTCTGTCGCGCAGAGGAGGCATGGCGCATCGCGCGTCTCCGAACTTTCGCAGCCCAAGACCGTTCAAAAGCTCGCTACGATAAGCGACATCGACATGTGTCGTACAGCGAAGGTGATATGGTGTGGCTGTGGACTCCACATCGAGGGAGTGGTTTGTATCAAAAGTTTCTGGCCCGCTATACAGGTCCCTTCGTCGTTTTGTTACGCCTTAGCGACGTTACGTACGTGATATCACGCCTCTCATCTTCTGGCCATCGCTCCAGGAAAACTGACGTCGTAGCCATACACGCGTGACACAACTCGATCAGTGGGCATCGTCTGCAACGGGGGAAATGGGAAATGACACGGGACTTTCGTTGAAGTGAGGTAGAAGAAAAAGAAGTGAATGTGTTCTGTGCCGGGCTTACTTCGGCAACCATCTATATATCCCGCCTGTACAATAAACATCTCTCTCACCAGTAAATATATATATATATATATATATATATATATATTATATATATATATATATATATATATATATAGTCCAGTAGGTCCTCCATGAGCGGGCACAACGTGGTTTATTTCGACGTTTCGGCCTAGAGTCTGGCCTTCATCAGGATTAAAGGTACAGTTTGTTGGTGCTCAGCTTTATACAATCTCGAATCAGAGGGCAAGAAAAGAGAAAAAAAGACAGAAAACAAAAAAGAAAAAGAAAAGAAAAAAAAGAAACAAGAGAAGAAGAAGAGAAAAATAATATATGTGGACTCCCCTCGGGTGCCCCCTTCCACTCTTCCTTCCACTTCCCCCTTCCACTCTTCCCTCCACTTCCCCCTTCTCCCCTTCACCTTTCTGATGTCAGCGGTCTGTGTATGCTTCCTATCACTAACGCATTCCTACCGACCAGACGGCGCCTCCTGGCACTGGCGGTTCTGTGTGGGGCAAAAAAGAGCTTTTCTAGGAAGTTCTAAGCCTGTAACTACTCGGAGTCCCGTAAACGTTTCGTCGTAGAAAGAGGGGTGCCGCGTATTGTGGCAGAGGCTGGTAAGCGGGCACAATGCGAATTCCTTGCCCGCTTCTGGATTACGCGTGTAGTGGGGGCCTCCCGGCTGTGCACAGGGTTGCTGTTGGGCACGTCATGCATGGCACAATTGATTGGGTAGTAAAATAAAACAGAAAACAGATGACAGCTGCACTTAGGAAGAGTAGTTACACTTGGAATCGTTTTGGGTTGTCCAGTGTCCTTCGCAGCTGCAGTGCCGTGAACTCAGTTACTATTTTCATTATTGCCGTTATTGTTTTCTGATGCTTTAATTGCTGCAAGTGTACCAGGATTCTCATTTATTCCTCTATCGAGGGTGTTAAATCGGTGGATAAGGTATGACTCTCGTTGTTCACGTTCTCGATTTGATTTAAATCCCATCTCTAAGAGCGTTACTGATAGTTTGTCGAATGCATGGTCGAGAAGTTTGAGATGTTTTGATAGAGGTAGACTTGGGGCTGATTTCACATGGGCTCTGTGATTATTGAAGCGAATCCTAAATGGTGTTTCTGTTTGTCCGATGTACTGCATACTACACACGTTGCATTCGAGTAGGTATACCACATTAGAGGAATCGCATGTTAGGTTTCCTCTTATGTTAATCAAAAACTTGCATTGTGTGCTGGTTGCTTTGTCTGTTTCTCGCATCGCCTTACATACAAGACATCATGGCTTTAAACAAAATCGGCATGAATTATTGGGGGGTGATGTGTTAATTTGAGAGTGGACAAGGGTGTCTTTGGAGGTAACGTGGTCGTCGGTAAACGACGCCTGAAGCGGATGGGAGTGCGCGTTTCAGACGTTCACTTTGTTCCAGAATGTTGTAATGTCGTTTAAAGATTTTGTTTACATTGGGGAAGTTTGTGCTGTAAGTCAAGCAGAGGTTTGTTCGTTGTGGGTCTTCTTGTGGTGGACGCTTCATAAGTAAGTCTTCAAGCTTTAGATTTTTCGTTTTTTGAACAGCGTCATTAGTTACATGTGGGGGTAATTTTTGTTTCTCGAGCATAAGTTTTAGCCTCTGTGAGCTTGTGTCAAAGTCAGCGTCTCTAGACCAGATTCGCTAAAACCGGTTAGCCTGGCTGTATGGAATACTGTTTTTACAGTGGCGTGGGTGATCGCTTTGGTAATGGAGGTAGTGTTGTCGATCCGTTAGTTTGCGATATAGGGTTGTAGAGAGCTTCTCTTCTTCTATCGTTATGGTAACATCAAGAAAATTTACGGTTACTTGTGAGTATGTGTGTGTGAAGTGTATGTTCGGATGTACAGCATTGTAAGTGTCGATAAAGCTGAGAAGTTCGTCCTCGCTGTGGGTCCAAAAAAGAAAGATGTCGTCTATGTATCTTCTGTATAACATTGGTTTCAAGGAACTTTGTGCAAGAAATTCAGATTCTAGCTTTCCCATATATATGTTGGCATAATTAGGTGCCATTTTGATGCCCATAGTGGTCCCGCTGATTTGTCGAAAATACTCTTGGTTAAACTCTAATGAGTTTAATTCGAGGACCATCCTCGTCAAAGTTGCAATGACAGAGAAATCTGGGGTGTTAGATTGTCTATGGTTTGTGTACATGTTTTGTAATGCAGCTATGCCGTCATCGTGAGGAATATTTGTATATAATGAAGAGACATCAAGAGTAACCAAGTACGAGTTTTTCGGCACACACAGACTTGCAATGTCTCGAAGAAAATGTGTGGTGTCTTTCATATACGACGAGAGGGCGCATGGAATGTGGCTTATTAGTTTGTCCACGTATTCTGATATGGGTTCAGGTATTGTACCGATGCCTGATATGATTGGTCGACCTGGGTTACCGGGTTTATGAATTTTTGGGAGGATGTAGAAGCGACCTGGACGAGGGTATGCTGCTCGCATCAGTTTGTGGTCAGTGTTGGTTATCTTTTCTGCATCCAACAGTTTCTTTAGTTCTGTTGATACGATACGTTTGTATTCGTCTGTCGGATCACCTTGGAGGCGTTCGTAAAATCTTGAGTCGTATAGTTGGCGGTATGCTTCTTGAAAGTAGTTGGTTGTATTAAGGACTACAATTGCTCCTCCTTAGTCAGCGGGTTTTATTGTTATGTCTGTCCTAGATGCCAAATTTGTCATACTTATTTTTTCAGGTTTTTTCATTTTCATTTTTATTTATTTTTTCATTTTATTTACCGTCAGGGCCATATGGCATTATAGAGGGGAGTGGAAATAAAGTTTACAACTTTTGTCAAGTTTTCTCGGTTTCCTTTCTGTCTGTGGTATTGGTGTACTATATCTTTCTGTACTGTGGTGATATAAAGCTCCAAGCACTTGTCTCGATTACTGTTCGGTGTCCAATCATATTGATTTATGACGGTGAATTGTTTCGTGGTTAGAAGGCCTGTCCAAGAAATATTCGCGCAACCTTAAGCTCCGAGCGAAGTTGTCGAGGTCTCGGAGCAAGTGGAATTCATCGAAAAATTTTGTGGTCGGGCAGAAACTTAGTCCCTCAGATAGCAGTTTTTCTTCGTCAGGTGACAAGCTCGTGTCCGATAAGTTTACAACCACAGTGTCACAGGGTGTGTTCCTAGTTGGGTGCTCGTTTGTACCATTAGTGATTTTCAGGGTGGTGGTGTTGTAGTGATAAGGAACTATATCAGGAGACGTGGGTTTGGGCACATGGTCTCTTTTGAGTTTACGAATTTTTGTGGTCATGATGGCTTGGTATTTATTCTGTTCAAATTCTGTTAATTGGGTGATTTCTTCATTCGATAGAGTGTTGTGGCAGAGAATGGTGTTGGTCATAGCGACCAGTTTTTTTACCTGCCTATCACTGTGATTAAGAGCGATTTCTGTTAATTTAAAAGATGCCTCAAGGAGGACGTTTTTCCATGTTATTTGGTCGTGTTCATCTAGATTTGTAGCGGCTGGTGTGAGGGAGAGTGTCATACCCTTGGGGGCTATTCTAGCACGAAGGTACACTTGCAATGTTGATTTATGCATTTTATGTCTAATTCAATTGTCAGCAAGTTTTCGTACTTTAAGGAAAGTGGCACTGCAACTGGGAAGCGATGAGCTGGACTTACGTTTCAGAAGTCAATCTTCTTTTGGGTGCGGGGATGGCACTGATGAGGTGCGCAGATTGTAGTTATGTCCGGCAGGCCTTCGTCGTTGTAGGGAGGATTTCGGCGTTGGGCTACCGGCGAACGTGTTCGTTGGCAGTTCCAGGGTCCGCAATAGGGGGACGTGGTTTCGTAGTTCAGCGGGCTTCCCTTTGAGGAGTGGTGTAGTGATGCTGTCGTGTAGTGCTTTTGGTCTCGACATCAGTAATGGACGGACGCGTGTTGGCTGTTCAGCAGACTTCCCCCTAGTAGTGGTGCACTGTTGATGATGGCGAGTGGGTGCTTGTGGCTCGCGGGAGTGACAGTTTCACTGATCGTCGGGAACTCATCTGTGATGTTGGGTGGGTGTGAGGCTCCTGGTGTATGTTGATATGCTCTCTCTTTTCTCTTCTCTTTCCTCTCTCTCTCTCATCTTTATGCCCCCTTCCTATTCCCCCAGCGTAGGGTAGCAAACCGGGCATGTGCCTGGTTAACCTCTCTGCCTTCCCTCTTGTTGTTTATCCCTCCCCCAGAGTTCTTGTCGTGGGTGTCTTGTTTTGTTGAACGTATATTGACGGGAGCTGCTGGTTGAGTCGACCACCCCGTGGTAGCTTCGAAGTTTCCGCGACCTAGTGCACTCTTGAGGGTTTCGGCAATCAAAGCGACACCCATGAAACTCGGATGAAGCCCATCCGCAGCAAGAAAGCGTCTTGGTGGCAACTGCTCGAATTGGTAGTCGATGTATGACACCTTCTGGGTCTTCGGCAGTAGGCCTTGACTGTCTCGTGGAATTGTCGAGCGTCCTGGTTGAAGCGGCACACGAATTGAAGCGGTGCACGAATATATATATATATATATATATATATATATATATATATATATATATATATATATATATATAGTGGAAGTAATAATTCAACGGGCCAGTTAGTCTTCATGAAGGTATGGGATATGGCACAAAGGCAGCGTTGTCAACAAGGATAAATATATTTATTTCCCAACAGTTTCGGAAGGGGTCCTCCCTTCATCAGAGGATGAGTTATAACTCATCCCCTGATGAAGGGAGGAAACTGTTGGGAAATAAATATATTTATTCTTGTTGACAACGCTCCCTTTGTGCCATATCTAATATATATATATATATAGTGTAATGATAATAAATAGTGGGGCTCAGGCAAGGGCGCAGGCAGGGTGAAGGAAGCCGAGGAAGACGAAGCAGAATAAGAACAGCCGGCCTGCAGCAAAGGCGTTGTCTCTTATTTCTCGTCGCTTACAATGGCGCAGTCGACGAAGAAAACGGCTTACGTCTCGGTTTCGTCATCCAGAACGCCCGCCGACGTGCAGCCGCGGTAAGCGTCGCTTGAGGACGGCGTCAAGCCCTCCTCGGCAGCTGTTTACTGACACCACCGTTCGGGGACGGCGTCAAGGCCTCCTCGGCGGCTCCAGCACCCGTTACCGGTACCAGTTCACGATAAGGAACGCCGTCACGCCTTCTTCGCTGATGGAACCCGCAAGGCGTCCGTCGCGGCCAGCATCGATCCCAGCAACCGACGGATGGCGTCCAGGCCTCCGTTGTGGTTCCGGAAACTTGTCTGGGACGCGACACGTCGCGGCAACCATGCGCACGGGCCTCTCTCACCTAGGGATGGCGTACATGCCTCCTCCATACCTGGCAAACCTGTCCGGCGCTTCAAGCACCCACCGTGTACGGCGTCGAGGCCTACCCGGCGGCGCAAGACCGCTCATCTACGCCACAGTACCAGGGTCACAACTCATCACATGGGTGCCGCTTGCCTGGGAACGTCCGTTGACGCTTCCAGCGCCCTGGAACCCATGTTTCCACGATCCTAACCACAGCTGGATTTTCCAAGGGACGCCGTCCACCGTCCTTGGTCAGCAATTGTACCCACTTCGAGTACCGCAGTCACTGTATCCTCCGCAGAGCGGGACCTTGGCTCTTCGTGCGGATCGCACGACAGCGCAGCGGAGCTGCAGCATACCATCGCGCAACTCCGCGTCACGACCAACGCCCTCATAGCGTCGAGCTCCCAGCTACGTCCTGCCATCTTGCCAACATTGTGCGCACTCAATGCCATGTTGGCTGCGGCCGCCTCACAAAACTTCGAGGTAAGCTCGCCCGAGAACCGTCGCAATCTCGGACGTTCTCTCACGGAGGTATCAGAGCAAGTGAACTGCTTGGCGTGGGCACATTTCGGAGTTTTGCCCGCAGTCCCGCCATCGCCGATTTCCTTCGAGCTACCGGAGTTTCGCGGCTTCCAGGACGATGCCAAGGAATGGGTGGCAACCGTCAACGCTGTCGGAGATCACGCAGCGTGGACGGACCAAAAGAAGTGGGGCATGGCCATAGACCGCCTTCGGAATGCTGCCGCGGCTTGGCATCGATACGAAGGCGTGCGGCAGACATCCTGGGTGGACTGGAGTGACAAGCTCATAGCTGCTTTTGGACGGAGTCACCATCACCTCTCCACGACCACCCAGTCTTACACGACTGCGACAGGATGCTCAAACCGACGAGATTAAACCAACGCGGCCACTTTGCAGGAGTCTGTATCTCCTGCTAGCGGCATCTTGTCCAAGTCAACAGCGTTGGCCCCATCGTGGACGACGCCTGCACCGACCATCACGTCACAGCCAGTGTCGTCCTCCGGAATCTCCTTCAACAAACTTCCATGTGAAATATCAGCTTGGCCGAGCCCGGCCACCCCGGAATAGTCAATGCCGCCCACCGGAGACATTGTCGGTAGCCCACGAGGCTCGCAGTCGGGGCCGAGTGTAATGATAATAAATAGTGGGGCTCAGGCAAGGGCGCAGGCAGGGTGAAGGAAGCCGAGGAAGACGAAGCAGAATAAGAACAGCCGGCCTGCAGCAAAGGCGTTGTCTCTTATTTCTCGTCGCTTACAATGGCGCAGTCGACGAAGAAAACGGCTTACGTCTCGGTTTCGTCATCCAGAACGCCCGCCGACGTGCAGCCGCGGTAAGCGTCGCTTGAGGACGGCGTCAAGCCCTCCTCGGCAGCTGTTTACTGACAACCACCGTTCGGGGACGGCGTCAAGGCCTCCTCGGCGGCTCCAGCACCCGTTACCGGTACCAGTTCACGATAAGGAACGCCGTCACGCTTCTCGCTGATGGAACCCGCAAGGCGTCCGTCGCGGCCAGCATCGATCCCAGCACCGACGGATGGCGTCCAGGCCTCCGTTGTGGTTCCGGGAAACTTGTCCTGGGACGCGACACGTCGCGGCAACCATGCGCACGGGCCTCTCTCACCTAGGGATGGCGTACATGCCTCCTCCATACCTGGCAACCTGTCGGCGCTTCAAGCACCCACCGTGTACGGCGTCGAGGCCTACCCGGGCGGCGCAAGACCGCTTCATCTACGCCACAGTACCAGGTCACAACTCATCACATGGGTTCCGCTTGCCTGGGAACGTCGTTGACGCTTCCAGCGCCCTGGAACCCATGTCCACGATTCCTACCACAGCTGGATTTCCAAGGGACGCCGTCCACGCGTCCTTGGTCAGCAATTGTACCACCTCGAGTACCGCAGTCACTGTATCCTCCGCAGAGGCGGGCCTTGGCTCTTCGTGCGGATCGCACGACAGCGCAGCGGAGCTGCAGCATACCATCGCGCAACTCCGCGTCACGACCAACGCCCTCATAGCGTCGAGCTCCCAGCTACGTCCTGCCATCTTGCCAACATTGTGCGCACTCAATGCCATGTTGGCTGCGGCCGCCTCACAAAACTTCGAGGTAAGCTCGCCCGAGAACCGTCGCAATCTCGGACGTTCTCTCACGGAGGTATCAGAGCAAGTGAACTGCTTGGCGTGGGCACATTTCGGAGTTTTGCCCGCAGTCCCGCCATCGCCGATTTCCTTCGAGCTACCGGAGTTTCGCGGCTTCCAGGACGATGCCAAGGAATGGGTGGCAACCGTCAACGCTGTCGGAGATCACGCAGCGTGGACGGACCAAAAGAAGTGGGGCATGGCCATAGACCGCCTTCGGAATGCTGCCGCGGCTTGGCATCGATACGAAGGCGTGCGGCAGACATCCTGGGTGGACTGGAGTGACAAGCTCATAGCTGCTTTTGGACGGAGTCACCATCACCTCTCCACGACCACCCAGTCTTACGCGACCGCTACCGAGAATAGATCCCAGAAGGAGACCACCCTCGCGGCTTCAGCTGTATTTTGCAGCTTCCCGACAGCCAATTTAACCACCTACCCTGGGACGAACAACCCTACAGTGTTGACCCTCACTTCGAAGCGACATCTCATGATATCACGTCAGTCTGTGGCCGAGTGTGCGGACGTCTGCCACACGCTAAGCGCCGCTTCCTTCAAAGTCACTGTCAGCAAAGACCTACCAGAGAAGGTAATACTTCCGGTTAGTGACAGGTCATCTGACAATGAAGGCTCTACTGCACGTGAAACTATAGGAATAAGCAGCTTGAGCATGAGTCCGACAAAGGCAGTGCTGCAAGAGCACGCGTTGCCTCTCAAGCTGCAACCTGAACTCGGCTCTCAGATGACTACAAAGACACCCCGACGCCCCTTGCCACACCGCAAGCAACGCAGGCGTCGACGCTCTGTGCAGCAGGTGACGGTGCAGCGTGGACTATTTCCAGCATTTGTAACACGACTGCGACAGGATGCTCAAACCGACGAGATTAAACCAACGCGGCCACTTTGCAGGAGTCTGTATCTCCTGCTAGCGGCATCTTGTCCAAGTCAACAGCGTTGGCCCCATCGTGGACGACGCCTGCACCGACCATCACGTCACAGCCAGTGTCGTCCTCCGGAATCTCCTTCAACAAACTTCCATGTGAAATATCAGCTTGGCCGAGCCCGGCCACCCCGGAATAGTCAATGCCGCCCACCGGAGACATTGTCGGTAGCCCACGAGGCTCGCAGTCGGGGCCGAGTGTAATGATAATAAATAGTGGGGCTCAGGCAAGGGCGCAGGCAGGGTGAAGGAAGCCGAGGAAGACGAAGCAGAATAAGAACAGCCGGCCTGCAGCAAAGGCGTTGTCTCTTATTTCTCGTCGCTTACATATATATATATATATATATATATATATATATATATATATATATATATATATATATATATATATATATACCCTCTTACCCTCTTGTTGATGGCTTCTGTGCATCGATTTAAATGCGAGTCCCCGGCAATTATCACGTGCTGTGACTATGCTGCTAGTGTGTCCTGCACCTGGAGGTTACTTGCGCCTGTGACGCAAACTGCTTTGTCCCTTCCCACCCCCACCACTACTTCAGTGAAACTGGGCCTTGTGACTATTGAACCAGTTGAACCAGGTTTTCCGAATCTGTTTTCCCTTTCTTCTCCACTGTTCTGGGTGCCTGTGCCCTAGAGTTCTCTCCATCAGCCGCTCCTTTGTTCACCTTCACTAGTGCCTCCTCAGTTGACCTAAGTCTTTGTTCCACAGCCTTCGTTTTAAATGCGAAGCATTTCTTAGCGAACTTCGGTGACTCTCTGTCTGTCTGTCTGTCCGTCCGTCTATCTATCTATCTATCTATCTATCTATCTATCTATCTATCTATCTATCTATCTATCTATCTATCTATCTATCTATCTATCTATCTATCTATCTATCTATCTATCTATCTATCTATCTATCTATCTATCTATCTATCTATCTATCTATCTATCTATCTATCTATCTATCTATCTATCTATCTATCTATCTATCTATCTATCTATCCGCCTACGACTTGTAGCTCCCCTGGCCATTTTGATAATGGTATCGATACCAAAGTTGGTATGGTATAACATGACTGTATGAAGAAGATATTTGACTAGTCATAACATAAATATTATGATATATATGTCATCAATGTCATGATTTACACTCCATGGTCTTGCTGCTCTTGCGGTGATTTCGTTCACGTGGCATGTTGCAAAACTGGTATGGTAGGACATGATTGCATGGCGAACACAAGCGACGGACCCTAACATGAAAATCATGACATGCGTGTCATATAACAACATGACTACATGCCAAGCACATGATGCACTCGCGGCTGTTTTGCTAGCGTCACATATACCAAATTTTGTATTATGGTACGTGAATAAATGACGAATATATATATATATATATATATATATATATATATATATATATATATATATATATATATATATATATATATATATATATATACATATATATATATATATATATATACATATATTCTACAAATACACCGCTGTCACTCTACACCGCTGTCAACTCTCCGGTGTAAAGTTGTGACAGCGGTGACAAGTGCAGAGCCATTGCAAAAACGAGCGACACCGGACGAAAGAACTATACCTTTACGAACGCAAAGTGGTGACGGTGAGACCAATACATCACCGTGATAGATGTCACTGGACGTAATGCTGACAATTTGCTCTTGTAGTGGAGTCAGTTCGATGTCTTTCGCAGCGACCAGACGAAGTGGCTTGTGATTGTCGTCGTCAAGCATGTAGTCGGTGTCAGCGAGGGGAACGACGCGTTGTCCACAACAAATCGCCGGGAAGCAGATGATAGAAAATCCCGCCCTAAAATTAGTTGGTGAGAGCAGCGGGACAGGACAGCAAACTGGACATGATGGCTGATGCCGTCGATTAACACACGCACAGCACAAAACGCGGAAGGGCGAATGACGTTCCCCTGGGCAGCAACTAACGTGGGGCCATCGTAAGGTGTCATTACTTTCCTTAAATGTTCACACAAATCAGCACGCATCACAGACAATGTCGCACCTGTGTCCACCAAAGCATCGACTCGCACTCCTTCCACTTTCACAGAAAGCGTGTTACACGGGCCTGATGGAGGAATTTCAGTTCTAATTTCGAATGCAGTTTTTCCTCCACAAACTGCATCACTTAGTTTCCCGAATGAATATCAGATGAGAATGAGGCGGGCCGAACTGCAGAAGTGGAACGGCGGAAGGGCGAAGGCGAGCGGCGCCTCGTGTTTCGGCTCTTTCGTGGTGCAGTCGATGCCGGAGGAGATGGAGAACGGTGCGGGGGAGACGAATTACGCCGACCTTGATAAGATGCCCCAGTGTACGAATCCCGTTCGCGCAGGTCGTTCCGACGCTCATCTTGCTGGCGCTTTCGGCAGAAACGAGATATGTGGCCGCGATAGCCACAGTAGTAGCATACAGGGCGAGACGAGCGCCACTGTGGGGAATAGAAGGCATTCGGGGTACCTGAAGATAGTGCGGTCATGTGGGCCGGAGGGTCAGGGAGCACGGAATGGTAGTCTACCGGGGGAGCGGCAGCAACTGATGCGTAGGATGGACGCAGCAATGTCGCGTGGGCGTCACTGGGAGGCACGGCAGCAACTTCAGGGTACGTGGGTATGGGGCGTGAAGCAGGTGGCTGTACGGGCGCAACGCCGGTCAGCGATGTAAGTTCCTCCCTGACGATGTCACGCAAGGGCACTCCCGAAGACTGTGTAGGACGCGGTGTAGGAAGTGTGAAGCCCATAGACTGCAATTCTTCACGTATAATGTCCCGGATGAGGTCACGCAGGTGGCCATGAGACGTAGAGTGGTAGTCGTCAATGTCCGGTTGGAGGCGAACAGAGTCCAGCGTATCAAGGCGCTAGCATGTCGTCACGACATCAGCGATGGTAGCTGGGCTTTGGATAGCAAGTGCATTAAAGGCAACAGGCCCAATGCCTTTCAATATGTGGCGCACTTTGTCCGATTCCGGCATGGATTGATGGACACGCCGGCACAGTGCGAGGACATCCTCGATCTATGAAGTGTAGGATTCACCGGGATGTTGTCGGCGAGTATCAAGTGTCCTCTTCGCGACGGCGGATCGAATGTCCGGGGTGCCAAAAACGTGCCGCAGCTGCTGCTGGAAGGTAGCCCAGTCGGGTAGGTCAATGACGTGGTTAAAATACCATGTCTTTGCGACTCCGGTCAGATAAAAAGGGACGTAACGCAGTTTGGCGACCGCGTCCCAGCGATTAGCGACACTTACGCGGTCGTAGTTGTCGAGCCAGTCTTCTACGTCTTCTCCACGAAGACCAGCGAAGAGCGGGGGTTCCCGCTGATGTCCGTGTATGTAAACAGGAGGGGCAGCTTGCGTCGGTGCGTGGTTGATGACATCAGCTCCGGTAGTCTCGGTCTGGAACATGCTGCCTGACAGTGGGCGCAATCGGCGGCCTGAACGAAGCTCCAGCGGATAGAGCGGGCTGCGGGAGGTAAGAGGACCGAAAAGCCACCTCCACCACGTATGAAGTCTTGGTAGTCTTGGTTGCGACAGCGTTTAATTGAACAAAGACCTCGAAAACGAACGAGCAGAGTCAGTACATAGACGATGACGATGATGATGACCCAGAGTGGCAATGAGGACAAAGAGACAAGCGGATGATGGTGATTGTGATCATGCAGGGATGAGGACGATGTAAGCAACAAATGCCCACAATATATATATATATATATATATATATATATATATATATATATATATATATATATATATATATATATATATATATATATATATATATATATATATATATATATATATTGTGATGTAACGGTGAAGGCAACCTTTATTAGGTCCAGAAGACACGATGAAGCGACCACGCCCAAGGCACAGAACTCAGACAAGCCAAGTCCCCACAGCAGGTGAAGATGACGACCACTCATGATGATGAATATGTGTAAAGATAGTAGATGTGCTTAATAAATGCCTACACTAACTCCCCCCCCCCTTGAAAGCGGTCGTCCTGACCGCAGTCCTTGGCCGCAGTTTAAAGCGAAGATGAACGCCGTATGAAAGGCTTCATGCGGGATACGTGACCATTTCTGCCACCCTGCAGCGGTGGTCTGTCGAAAGAAGAACGGGTGCCACGCGATAATTCACTGAAGACGTTTGCTCCAAGACAGTGTAGGGGCCAATAAAACGCAATTGAAGCTTCTCGCACAGTCCGGGAGTGCGAATGCTAGTAAGAAGGAGGACTTCGTCGCCAGGGCTGAAAGACACGGCACGATGAGAGGCATCATATTCAAGCTTGCGATCCTGTTGCTCTGCTTCAGTGTTGACGCGAGCCAGCTGGCGGCAATGAAGTAAATGAGACACGTACTCTTCACTTGAAGATGAACATGGTTTGACAGGCGCAGAGAAGAACGAAACATCGACGAAAGAAGATGGGAAGCGACTATGGACAAGGTAGAACGGCGAGTGACCGGTGTTGCGCTGTACAGAGGTATTATACGCAAAAGTGACAAATGGCAAAATGATGTCCCAGAGATGAGTAATGGGCATCAAACAATCTCCTATGCTTTTGTAGCAAGACAAGCAACTCATCTGTCTGTGAAGAGGTCAGTTCTGGAGTAATAGTCGCAGCAAGAACATAAACGCTTGATGAACGTCCATTAGAAGGAAGGTCAGAACACGATAAGCGGGACAACAGAGACAGGTTGAGATTCAGAAACGCAAGCCATTGTGGTGTCTTTAGGAATGAGAATTTTCTCAGAAGTCTGGTTTGTAGCGTAGAGAAGTCCGGAGCCATTGTGGAACCGCGCTAGACCTGAAGCAAGGGCTATACCTCTTGCGAGACAGCGTGCAGATGGTTGGACAAACACGTCACCAGAGTCTATCACATTAGAAGTGATGGCAACTATCCGCTGATGACCAGGTGGTAGCTCGGTATCTTCAGCAGCGAGCAAGCGAACGGGCTTTGCATCCGCATACAGGGCATAGTCAGTTTCTATCATATGAACAACATTTTCTCGACAGCAGATGGAAGCATTCGCCGTATACAGAAAATACCAGCCTAATATAAGCTGGTGGGCACACGAACTAAGCACAGCAAATTGCACAAAATGAAGATGACCAGCTATGAAAACACGAGCAGTGCAAATAGCGGCAGGTCTAATGGCGTCCCCTTGAGCAGCGTGCAGTGTAGGTTCATCATAAGGGGTGGTGACTTTTCGCAGACGTGAGCACAAAGAACGATCAATAACAGACACACAAGCACCAGTGTCTATTAAAGCGTCCAGAAACACACCTTCTATTCAATCAGATATCGTACTATATGACGCACTGGAGGAATTTCTGTCTTTTCGTTCGATGCAGCTTTTCATCCAAAATCTGCAGAGGTTAGTTTTCCGGGCGTTGGTTGGTGAATTGCGAGACAGTTCGCAATGCAGACGTGGAGCGGCGGAGGGGTGAGGGTAAGCGGCGTCTAGTAGAGCGGTAAGAACTGGTTGGCTCAGCTGTCGCAGTTGGAGACGGTGAGCGACGTACCAGCGGATCATAAGGACGACGTTGGAAAGCGTACCAGCTTGTCCCATCATCCCGTCCGTAGGTGTCGAATCCACGACGCTCGTCCGGCTGACGCTTCCGACAGACGCGTGCAATGTGGCCCCGATAGCCGCAGTAATAACAGATCGGACGAGGCGGCCGCCACGGTGGGTGAAAGGGCTGGCTAGGCGCACTGGGAGTCAACGAAGCCCGCGGGACAGGCGTCGAGTGTGCGGGCATCGGTTGTACGACGGGTGGTGAGCCAGCGAGGACTTGTGCGTACGTCGGCTGGAGTCGAGGTACTGGAGAGTCTGTATACGCTGGCCCGGTCATGGACGCCAACTCCTCTTTTATAACGTCGCGCAAGCAGTGTTAGAGGGGGGAGGTGGACTCGGTGCATTGAGAGGCCGAAAGATTGCAGCTCTTCCCGTATAATCGCCCGGATCATGGCACGCAATGAGGCATCAGTCGTGGTGGTGTTTTCAGCGTTGTCCGGCGGTAACCGTTGGGATTCAAGTTCTTCTAGGCGTTGGCACGTGGCAACAACGTCAGCGACTGTAGTCGGGTTTTGAATGACCAAGGCATTGAACGCGACCGTGCCAATCCCTTTCAATTGATGACGAACTCTCTCTGATTCAGACATGGACATGCTGAAACGGTGACAGAGAGCAAGCACATCCTCTATGTACGATGCGTAGGACTCACCGCATTGTTGCTTGCGAGCATCCAGTGTCTTCTTCGCGAGAGCTTAACGAACCACCGGGGTGCCGAAAATTTGGCGAAGCTGTTGCTTGAAACGTGTCCAGTCCGTAATGTCCGTTTCATGATTGAAAAATCATGTTTTCGCTACGCCTGTCAGATAGATAGAAACACGGCGAAGCTTGGTAGGATCATCCCAGTTGTTAGTGGAACTTGCTCGATTGAACTGGTCCTACCAATCCTCCACATCTTCACCTCGAAGTCCGGCGAACGTGGGCGGCTCACGCTGGTGCGCGGTGATAATCCACGATGGATAGGCCGCGGTAGCCGGGGCCGTGGAGGTAGACGCAGAAGCGCCGGTTGGCTCGTCCTGAGGCATGTTACCGGACACCTGGCACAAACGACGACCTGAGTGGAGCTCCAGGAGGCAGATTGGGCTGGGAGAGGACGGAAGATCGTCGAGCACACTCCACCACTTATGATGTAACGGTGAAGGCAACCTTTATTAGGCCCAGAAGACACGATTGTTGTGTTCTGGGTTTTCGGTTTCGGAATGACATGCGCAGATGCCAGGAGGCGCCGCTCTGGCATCTAGGATTTCAAGGCGACTATAAAATAAAACCAGTGTTTGTTGGGTAACCGTGGAGTGCGGCTGTTGTTCTTCTCTTCGGCGCTTTGCGCCAACCCACGTGTTCGGGCTGGTCGGCGTCCCCGCCGGCCGCGTACGTCTTCGTTCTCCGTGTTCTTCTGCTTCGTCGGGACCAGCCAGCCCCCAACACAGCAATGGCGACGAGGACCTGTAAGAACCCATTTCGTTCTCCGTGTTTGTCTTTTTCTTGCTTCTAATAGACCTACCCTGCTAACCCTAGGCGCTCTTTGTTCCCAGCAAGGTGGCTACTGCGTGCTGCGTCGCTTCATTCCTTTTTCATTCAGCTACGCCGCCTTTGTCGTCTTCTTCAAACAGTGTACTGGCGTCATTTTCTTCTCGTCTGCACCTCTCCATTCTTCTTGCTTGAAATGGCGTCTTCTATTCCACCTCCCCTATTTCTTCATTCACCCGGAGACCCGCCACTTCCGTTGGCGGACTGGAAATTGGTGTTTCAGGCCTACGCAGACGCGGCCGGGGAAGACGCCAGCAAGCCCGAGCGTCGCAAGGCCCTGCTACTCAACGTGTTGGGCCCTGCCGGGTTAAAGCTCTTCTATACTTTGGAAGCCACCAACGCGTCGCCGACGCCAGCGTCGGGCGATGCCTTCAGGAATGCTGTTGCTCTTTTCGATGAGCATTTTAAAGATGTCTCGTGCGATTATCTCGCACGCGTAAAATTCCAAGAAAGGCGACAATTGCCTGGCGAGCCAGTCGCCGAGTTCATTACTTCTCTTCGAACGCTCGCCGCGTCGTGCGGCTTTGGCGCGCTCGAGGACGATATGATCCGCCATCAGCTTTTCACCGGGGTAGCCTCGCAAAACGTCCGCTGCCGCATGCTTCAAAAAGGTTCCTCGATTTCATTATCCGAAACCCTCTCGATTGCGCGAGAGGACGAGCCTATTCGCTCCCAGTTGGAGCGATTCGCTCCGCATTCAGTGCAGCAACTTTCTGCTGCGGGGGGCCAGGGCGGCGGCTCTTTGTTTCACGGGACGCGTCAATATGGAGGCCCTTCACCTTCGTCTCGGCGCGGCGGCCAACATGGACGCCCGCCTGCACAGTCCTTCCGTGGCAGCCAACATGGCGGCTTCTCTGCGACGCGGGGGTGAGGAAGCCGGCAATATGGCGACCCCATTCCGCCAAATTCTGGTTTTCAGGAACAGCACCGAGCTCCTAACTCGTGTTCGCAATTTTCTTCTCCAAGCGCAACCGCGCATTGCTTTCGTTGCGGATCGGCTTGGCATTTAGCCAATTTTGCGCAGTGTCCCGCGAGAAACCGCACTTGTCTTGCGTGTGGAAAAATCGGACATTTTCAGTCCGTATGCAATTCTCGTCCAGCAAATCTTCCTGAACCAGTTTCTTCGTCCGCTCCTTCGAGCACTGCACAGACCAATATCGTCAATGTTTTAAATGTGGATGGCCTCCACACTACGTAGTTTAAGTGGGCCATGTGCCCTTGTCATTTCTCGCGGACACTGGTGCCTCAGTCTCTTTAATCAGTGCCGCTGACTTTCATAGTCATTTTTCCAACATTCGGCTTTTGCCTTCACACGTCGTTCTACAAACATATTCCAAGGAAACGATTGATATATTAGGTCATTTTACAGCTCAGGTCTCCTATCGCAGTCGCACTGCTTCCATTACTTTTTATGTAACTGTCAACTGCAGCTCGCTTTTGGGACGTGATGCCATCAGGGCTTTGTCCATCAACATCGTCGGTGCGTCTATGACGTGTGCTCAAGTCGACGTCCAAGATGATCTTCCGGTCAACGCGCCTTCTGAATTCTACCACCTGTTCACCCGTGAACTGGGTTGTGTGCGCAGTTTTGTGCATAAAGTGATGCGTCGACCAGGTGTGTGCCCTGTGCGTGCCAAGCTGCGCCGCATTCCTCTTCTTCTCCTTGAGCAAGTCTCTGCGGAACTGTCTCGCCTTCAAGCCAGCGGAATCATCGAGCTTGTCTCTGCTTCCGGCTGGGTTTCTCCACTGGTCGTCGTCAAGAAAAAAGATGGATCCCTTCGACTATGCGTCGACTTACGAGAACCGAACAAGGCGATCGTCGTAGACGGGTTTCCACTTCCTCACATTGAAGAACTTCTTCATCAGCTCTCCGGAGCGGTATATTTCTCCAAGCTGGACCTCGCGTCCGCTTATCACCAAGTTGAACTTTCTGAGTGCAGTAGAGACTTAACCACATTTGTATCGCACGAAGGCTTGTTTCGGTTTCGCCGCGTGTGTTTCGGGCTTGCATCTGCCCCTGCAGTGTTTCAGAAAATGATGTCAATTATTCTTAAGGGTTGTAATGGCACCCTTTGTTACTTGGATGACATTTTGGTGTGGGGACGTACTCGCGAAGAGCACGATGCTAACTTGCATACTGTTCTCAACCGCATCAGTGAATGTGGTATGAAACTTAATAACAAGTGCATTTTTTCTGTGAATGAGTTACAATTTCTAGGACATAATGTCAGTTCCCACGGCTTGACACCTGTTGAATCTAAAGTTCAGGCCATTGTCAATGCCCCACGGCCTACTGATGCCAAAACCTTGCAATCTTATTTAGGTCTTGTTGGTTATTATGTCAAGTTTGTTCCTCGCTATGCTGATGTTGAACCTCTGCGTACTCTACTTCGTCAAGCACAGCCTTTTAACTGGTCAGCTGAAGCTGAGCAGAGCTTCATTTGAGTTAAGTCAATACTGGCCTCAAAGCCAGCTGTTAGTATTTTCAATGAGAAGCTTCCCATCGTCATCACGACGGATGCGTCCGATGTTGGACTGGGAGCAGTGTTTCAACAACTCAGAGGTGATCAGCTGATCACTATCACTTTTGCATCTCGTACGTTGACCCCTGCTGAACGCAGATATTCAGTAGGAGAGCGTGAAGCTCTCGCGTGTCTTTTTGCCTGTGAGAAATGGCATGTTTACTTGTGGGGCCGGCACTTCACGTTACGTACAGATCACCAAGCACTAGTTGCTCTTCTTTCTGCAGGGTCCGAAGGCTGCCGCCCCATTCGCATTTTCCGTTGGTGTGCCAAACTCATGTATTATAATTTCAGTGTTCAATATTGTAAACGTTCTAATAACGTGGTTGCTGATGCACTGTCGTGCCTTTCTCTTCAGATACCGGTTACTGAAGAGTGGGATGAGGAAGTTGTTTCATTAGTTACTTCCTGCATTACTAAAGCGTAGCTTCAGGCAGCTACAGCTGCAGATTCCACTTTGTCTCAAGTTCTCAAATATTTACGTGAAGGATGGCCTTCAAAATGTGCTCTCGCTTCTGAATTCTTGCCTTGCTTCGCAGTCCGACAGGAACTGTCTTGTGTCGAGGACTTGCTTTTAAGCGATGAACGCGTGATTCCCCCTGCGTCTTTCCGTAACAAGCTAATACAGCTTGCCCGTGAGGCCCATCCAGGCATTGTCCGCACCAAACAGAATCTCCGAGACAGGTACTGGTGGCCAGCCTTAGACAAGCAGGTTGAGCATGCAGTTTACAACTGCCATATATGTCAGGCAGCTGACAAGTCTGCCAAACGTGCATTTTCTCCGTTGCAGCCAGTCCAGTGGCCTGATCGGCCTTGGCAGAAACTCGGCATGGACATCATCGGTCCTTTGCATAATCTTCGGCAAAATGCCCGGTTCATTGTTTCTCTCATCGACTACCATTCCAAATGGCCAGAGCTTTGTTTCACACATACGGTTACTTCTGAGGTCATCATTGAGTTTTTGTCTTCAATCTTCAGCCGGGAAGGTTTTCCTGATGCCATAGTTACGGACAATGGTCCCCAGTTTCAGTCCCAACATTTCGAGGCTTTTCTTTCACAACGAAGAATTCAGCACTTGAGGTCATCAGTTTTCTATCCCCAATCAAATAGGCAAATTGAGCGCTTTAATCGCGTTCTGAAGGAACATATTCAGATCGCCCAATTAGAGCACCGTCCCCTCAAGCAAGTCTTGAGTGAATGTTTAGCTTCGTACAGGTTCACCCCACAAGGCACCACTGGAGTGTCTCCTGCTCAACTTCTCCACGGTAGGCAACCGCGAGTTGCTCTCGACATAGTCTCTTTGCCTCGTAACATAGCAGTGTCTTCTCCTGATCAAATCCGTACCAGGGTTTTTTCTCATCAACAAGCAATGAAAAAGTATGTCGACACCCGTCGAGGTGCAAAGCAGTCCAAAGTTCGCACTGGCGATCTAGTCAAGGTTAGTGTGCCAGGCAAGCGCCCCAAGTATCGCGGTCCTTACAAAGTCTTGGGCCAGGTTAGCCCCACATCTTTTCGCTTAAGTGATGGTAACATCTGGAATGCTTCGCGCCTTGTTATTTTTCATTCGGATTCGCCTTCAACACCTAAAAGTCTTCCCCATCACGTTCCGTCTACGCCTTTCAACTACGCATCAGACTGTTACATGTGGCCTCCATGTACAGGCATTTCTTCTTCAAGGGGGGGGGGGGGGGGGGGGAGTTACCAGTCGGTGTCGCTGGTTCAAGTACACCAAGTCTTACGGTTCACTTCGAACCTTCAAATACGGCTGAGACCGTTGAACCGGACTCCGGTCCGCAAAATTCTTCCGAAGCTCATGCTGTGAGCTCTGATGAGACCACGAGTTTTAACGCTCGTTCAGAGCCTTCACAATCTTCTACTGCTCTTGATGTGTCACATCAGAGCACAAGTGACCAAGGTGCAGAGACACCTGATTCTACACCCAAAAGGGCCCGCCCTAAGCGGAAGCGGCAGAAGCCGCGTCGGTTCAAAGACCACGTCACGTAGAACTCTTGTTCGGAATGTTATTGTTCTGTGCAAAGGTCCAATCCATCCAAATCTATATTGTACTGAGTTGTATACAATTTTCAGTGCATTTTCAGGACATACAATGTTCATTTTTTGAATGAATTTTTAGGACTCATAGTGTGTGAGTTCGGTGTGCCGTGCTCTGAATTTTCATGTGTTCTATTGTACATACCTTGTAAAATATGCTGGTATCGATCATGTATAAATATAAACAATGTATAGGTGAACTTTTTTCGAGGAGGGAATGGTTGTTGTGTTCTGGGTTTTCGGTTTCGGTTTCGGAATGACATGCGAGGATGCCAGGGGGCGCCGCTCTGGCATCTAGGATAAAGCCCCTAGATCTAGAAAGTAGCGACACTCTCCTCCGCGCGCGCGTTTTCCTCCTTCATTCTCTTCGGATTTCTCCCCTCTCCCGGCCGGCGCGGTGCGCACGGCACGCTGAACCCTCCACTGGCTCGCTGCAGCCGCATTAGATTCAATGCGCGCGCTTGTTTAATCGGCTCCTTGAAGCATTATACGAGAATATGTCCCTTAAGAAAGAGTCGTGACGAAAGTAGGCTTCCCATAGAACATTATGGCAGACATATTTTTTAAGACGATTCGATAAATACGAGCGGAAGCGCTTCGAAAAAATGAGCATACCAGCTGGCGGCTTAGTGGTTTACCTCTCCGTCGCCGCTTCGGCTGTCTGTAACGCGGATGTGTATTAAGCGCATGTAATGTAAGCAGCACATTGCATAGACGAGAACTTGATAAGTGCTGCAGTGTCGCTTTGTAAAATTCATGTTGTGTAGGCGAAAAGCAAGCATAGAAGTCACCGTGCGTGCCTGGCTTCCGTCACGATGAAACGACGAGATATTGCATTCCATTAACTTTGGGACTTACCTCAGTCTGTTAAAAAAAAAGCAAAACCCACCGCTCAGATGGAAGCTTCTAAGACTATGTTACGCTATAATTAACTCACAGAATTCAGGATGTAAAGTTTATCAGAAGGGAGCCATTACGAAAAGCGCGTACGTGGCTCTTTCTTTATATGAGCATACACGCATAATACATACATATACCAGATACGTAACTTTGCTTCCGTGCGTATGGCTATTTACTTTACGGCTGCTGCCAAGATATCATTGAGCGGTTGTTAATTGACTTATTAAGACGAAAGCCTTAGCTGCCTCATCAAACGCGGAAATTGACCGTCGGCGACCCGCGTCGAAGGCGTCTCGCGTCCCGTGGCGTCGGTGACTATATATAGTGATGAAAAAGGTCATCATCTGGTGACGTCACCAAACACGTCACAGATCGCCAAAATTTGTGACGTCCTGAGGCGCCCCACCTGGTTTTGCATTGCCTCCGTGATCGGTACATCTTTGACAAAGCTACGACGCGATGTGATGACGTCATCATATGACGCTACGTGACGTCCTTGTGACGTCATCATGACGTCACGTAGCGTCACATGATGACGTCATCACATCGCGCCGTAGCTTGGTCAAAGGTGTACCGATCACGGAGGCAATGCAAAACCAGGCGGGGTGCCTCCAAACTTGGAGGTAGTGCAAAATCACGATAGGCGCAGAAAGCTTTGGAAGGGTGGCGGGGCAGCATCAATACACCTAAATACAATGGCTGAGAGGAAAAAGAAGATTGTTTTCGCCTTCGAGTCGTCCTAAATGAACGCATAAGGAACCCTGTGAGATGTTTTACTTTAGCCTAACCAACATATGTTCTTCTATATGCACGAAAGTCGAAGGAGTATAATCGTTTGATTTTATTCAAAAGAATAATTCAATGAAAAAAGCTACCGGTGTTTCATAACTGATGGCATTGAACTACAAAATAATCAAGGCGGCGCGGAAGGTTCCGGACCGGACTGGTATGTGGTTCTAAAAATGTACTACTCTAGCTAAGAAGTATTTCTCCTCGACTGAGAAGTTGTTTGTCGTTAATTTCTTGAACACAGTTTACCATATTAACTAAATTTTGAGGAATATGTAACTATGATTGCAATAGGAAGGTAGTTTTACTTGCCGTAAATTCACTGTGTCCAGTGAACCAAGAAAATGCATGTAGGCTCACTGTGCAGTTAGCTGAAGAAGAAAAGAAATTTCAGTAGCAACACGTTTATTTTTGCGCAACAATGAAGAACCGCTCGTTGTAAAAAATTCGAAGCCAAGGCGCACGCTATTTACGCCCAAGATATCTCTACATGGGTTACATGAACAGCAAGACAGCTCTCATACAGTAAAGGTCTACCTACATATATATTGTTAAGAGGTACTGCGCATGCTACAAACGTCGTTATTCTAGCGCTACACACACAACGACGAAATAAATCGCATCTGCTGCAGGCGGGCACAATTGTCAGCGTATGTTTGCCGCAGCGACGTGCATGCCAACGCTTTTGCTTGCACACTTGCCGTTTGTAGCGGGGACTATTTTTGATGCCTCGTTTCTGACAAGAATGTGAATTCGCAGTTTGGCATAGACGCCTACAATATCTTTAATGATTTCATGGCATGCAGGGAAACAAGTCACGATGGAAATGCTTCTAGGGACTGCAGCCTGAAGTTCTACAGCAGTCACAGTGTTTTTTATGAGTGCCTCTCTGTTGCTTCTGAATAAGTTTTCCGTCACCTTGAGAATCTCCATGACAGCAGGCGAAAGGTTAACCAGCGCAAGGCCCGACTCTGAGAAGTTCTTCAGTGAGATTAATTTTGCTGGTGCCTTATCGCTGACGAGTGCGACGCGGCAGTTTTCACAGTGCAGCCGTTTCAGCAGTTTGGATACAACATACCCTGCCAAGTATTCTATCGACTGATCTGCTTCACTTGTTAGATAGAGTAGGTCATCTGGAAGTTGCACTTGCTCCTGACCCTCATTGTTCGGCTGGTCTTCAAGGGATAACAGCATAAACGCTCCATCATCCGAATAACTGGCGTTCTTGCTCGGCCTTAAGAACTGTGCTAACGTAGCACTCCTCAGACTGCACTTGAATTCATACAATCTCGGAATGGGGTTTTTCAAGCGCAGGGTTGAAAACAAGTTCTCAAGTGGGTCCTGGCTGAGTCGGCTCAATAAGAAATAGCTGAAGTTATACTTGTAAAGCATCGTAGATTGAAGATCTAATGCAGTCAATGTGGCGACAGGGATGCCGGTCTGTATTGGCTTCCAAGGTGCATTTGTCGGAGCCCCTATAGAAATCTTTGAGAATAAGTCAACAATTTCAGTAAGGAACTTAACAGCTTCACCATAAGCTGCTTGCACTGAATGGCTAAACGCCAGTTTACTAGTCCTTGATGTCATTACTCTAAACCACCGAAAAACGGTCGAAATGAACCAAGCCGTAGTCAGTGCGTCCTTGCTAATCTTACCATTTTCAACTAACATGTGCAAGCCAGCAGATGTATCGTTATGAAATAGACTGTATGCGAATTTCACTTTCATTTTGTCATAATGGTTTGGCTCAACACAAGACGAGTTAAGGTGAGGAGCAAGCTTGATCTCACTTTTTTCATCGTGTTCAATAAGTTTGAAGTTTAAGTTTGAAGTTTGAAGTTTGAAGTTTATTCATCATCATAGCCCAGACCACAATAATGCACAACACTCAGCATGTGTGTCTAGAGCATAAATACATAGATTCAATACAGTGAAATATACAAAGTGTAGACGTAGAGCGTGGAAAAGATAAGAAATATTTACACATCTATAAATGCACTCTTTACACATAAAAGCCCTTTAAAATCCTATAAAAACAAAAACGTAGTTGTGAACAGTTGTGAGGAAGTGAAAAATTTACAGTGCGTTTCAGCAAAGCTACACGAGTTGCACTTCATTAACACACAAAAAAGACATATCACGTTTGAAGCATGAGTAGATAAGCGTGTATCTTCTTTTTGAAAATTGCTGGGGATTGACTTTCATTCACTATGGTGGTGGCCATGGTATTTGAGTTTAAAAACGAAGGAATAAGGTGCGCTAGCTTTCGCCTACCGTAGTTGGTCCGAGTCCTCTCACTGTAATAGGTGGTTCTTCTAAAGTTATACATTGGTAGTTTCCGGGAGTAAGCATCATGAAATTTAACTGCGTTTGATTTGATTTGATCGTAAATGACTGTCGCTAGCTTTTTATGAAAGATATTTTCAAATGTTAGGATTCCATGCTTAAGGAAAAGAGGAGGAGAAGGCGTTTGACGCGGAACATTCTCGATTATACGTAGCATTCTTTTTTGCAGTCGGTGAATCCCAATTTTATTTGTTTTTGTTGTCGAGCCCCAGATTAACAGGCAGTATTGTATGCGGGAATAAACTAAAGCGTAGTAAAGTTGCTTTGTCGCCCAAAGGGGTAGAAAGCACCTAATTTTTCCAATCACACCAATGGACCGTGATACCTGGTTACGTAGTTTATCTATGTGACTAGACCAGTTCAACGTTTCGTGAAAAATGACGCCTAAGAACTTTTGAGTCTGAACTCGCTCAATCGAAACTCCTCTGAATGACAGCTGCGTATTACGGAGAATGGAATGGTTTCGAGGGTGAAAAATAATGTACTTTGTTTTCTTGATATTTAGTTCTAACTGATTTATTTTCAACCATAGAGACAAATTGTTAAGCCAAAGGTTAGCTTGTTTTTCTATACTAGAGATATCCTGACCGGAAAAAAATACATTAGTGTCGTCTGCGTATAATATAATATCTGCTGTTAGAGGTACGTTTACGATATCGTTTATATATAATAGAAATAGAAGTGGCCCAAGTATGGAGCCCTGTGGGACGCCATAATTTATCTTGCCCATTTCAGACTTTGAGTGTTTCATATCAGTATATTGGAACCGGTTACTAAGGTAACTTCTTATTAAATTAAGAGACGAGCCCCTTATTCCGTATTCGGTAATCTTTTGTAGAAGAATTTCATGCTTAATAGAATCAAACGCTTTCTTAAAGTCAAGAAATATTCCGATTGTGAGGCGTTTTTGTTCAAAATTATCGATTATTTTATCTTTAATAGATAGTAGGGCTTTTTCAGTAAACTTATTCTTCTGAAATCCATACTGATGTTCTGTAATTACTTTTCTTGAGCTACAGAAATTTGCAAATCGTACATATATCACACGTTCTATGATTTTGGAAAATATGGGCAAAACAGAAATGGGCCTGTAATTACCCATGTCATTTTCATCACCACCTTTGTGGATAACAGACACTTTAGCTACTTTTAGTTTGTCAGGGAACGTTCCAGTGTTCAAGATAAGATCGCAGATATGGGAAAAAGGTGCGCTAATATTCTCTGAAACTGCTTTCAAGGGTTCAGCCTTTAAACCGTCAAAGCCAGCAGCAGAATTGTTGTTTAAATTCTTTATCAGCAAGGCTACTTCCGATTCATCTGTGGGAGTTAGGAAAATGGATTCCGGGATGCATGCTGTAATATACGATTTATAAGGCTGGACGGCGCCAACTGAAGTATCGGAAGCTCCTGATCTCAAGAAATGGTCGTTGAACATATGGGCAAGTTGAGTACCGGAATAAGATCTGCCCTCTATTTGAACCTCAGAAATGGTCTTCGTATTCTTGTGTTGCAAAAGATCGTTGATAGTGTTCCAAATAGCTTTTTGATCATTGAGTATATTCGCAAACTTATTTTCGTAGTAGTTTATTCGGGCCTTTCTAATATCAGACGCTTATTTCTGACCTGCTTAAACTCCATCAAGTACTTTAGGCGTTTAGATTTTATGAATTCAGTGAATAACTTATCTCTTGCTTTCATCCTTTTTAGAAGTGCAGCATCAATCCATGGTTTTCTTGCCTTCTTGGGTGTTTTGTATGCCACGAAAGGAAAGGCTAGATCGTAAAGCTCTGTTATCTTTGTTATAAATATGTCGTAGGCGCTCACAGGGTCAGCGTTATTGTAAACATTATTCCAGCTCTCTCGTGCGATAACGTTTTGGAAAACCTTGATATTTTCTTGGTTAATTTTTCGATAATGCGTAGGATTTACTGGACTTCGTTGTTTTATTGCCCAGGTAAAAAATGCAAAAATTGGAAGGTGATCGCTGACTCCGGCTGTCAAAACCCCTGCGCATACCTCATTTTTACAGTTCGTGAAGCATAAATCTAATGCAGTTTCAGTTAATTGTGTAATCCTGGTGGCTACATAAATTGTATTTTCATAACCAAAAGAAAGCATTTGGTCAAGAAAGTTTTGCTTGTTGCAACTTGAGGACAGCATATCTATGTTAAAATCTCCGGTAATAATTGCCCGTGCGCCACTTTTTTCACAGTACTCAAGCATTTCATATATGAAATCTAGGAAATTAGTCATAGCGCCTGAAGGGGGCCTATATAGAGCAGCTACTAAAAGGCTTTGACATTTTACCATGACAGATTCAAAATGCGTCGATATTACAGTGTATTCTTCGACAATATTGTATTTCACGCTCTCGTGAACATAAATCGACACACCACCCCCGCGTTTATTTTCCCTACAGATTGATGCACAACTGTAGTTCGTAAACTGTATGTTATCACGGTTATCAATAGACCACGTTTCGGTGAAAGCTAAGAAGTCAAACCGGTGATTCAAGTTGTTCAGAAGGAGGTCAACAGATTCTTTTTATTTTGAAGGCTTTGTGCATTAAGATGAATCAGTGATAACTTTTTTTTGTTCAGTGAAGCAACTTTTTGGAAGGCCTCGGCGTCATAGTAGTTGGTTGCCATGTTTGCGAATAAAAAGCAGTCATCTCTTGTGGTCAGCTATCTTTCACTTCATCGTATTTTTTCAAGGTCTTGCGCAGTTGCGATTCTAATCAACCTTTCATTCGGGCTTCGGCGTACGAAAAGTTTGCCGTTCTTGTGCCATGCAAAATTGTAATTGTTTTCAAGTGCTTTAGTTTTCATTTGCCAGAAGAGGTTCTTGTTGTATGTCGTTAGGTTTTCACTGAAGAATATAGCTGACTTTGCTTTCTTCAGTTCCCCTTTCTTTTCAAGCCATTTTTCTTTCGTTTTGCGAGATGCAAATCGAACTATCACAGTATTGGGCTTGTTTCGAGTTCTTTCGTTTCTTGACGGTACTCTGTGGGCGGCTTCGATGTCAGACTCAGAAAGTTGTGGAAGCTTTAGATCAGTTGCCAGTTGGTTGAGCTTCGCCAATAGGTTTTCGTTTTCGTGATAAGTTAACCCATTCACTTCGAGGTTGAGACGCCTGCTGTACTGGTCTAACTCGTTCAACTCCTGCTGAAGTTTTTCCACATCTTTTTGTTTATCTTGTGCTTCAAGCCTCATAACCCGCTTTCTGAGATCTGACATTTCTGCCGATTGTTTTGCCATCTGTGCAAGAACTTCATCGTACTTACTGGACATAACTTCCATCGATTCTTCAATTTTATCGACAGTTATTTTTATTTCCAACAAGGCGTCGACCTTTACTTTGATGCCCAGTAGTTCAGTAAGCTTGTGATGAATTTCCGCCAGCTCTGAGGCAAACTTCTTTTCCACTGCTCCGTTCTGCACTTCCGCGGTCTGTGCAACACGCGTCGGCGCTTTGCATGCTACGCATGTCCAAGATTTTTTGGCAGCCGCAGATTTCTTTTTGTAGGCGTTGTCAGTAACCGCCGAACATGAGCCAATATGATAACTACATTTGCATTCTGAACACAGAAGCCATGACTCAGATTCATGAATCTTGCCTTCGCACGAAGGACATATGTCACTCATTATACCTAGCACACATACACTTCAAAGTTCGCTCACAAAGTGCACCCAGCAGCAGCAGGAAGTGGAACAGAACAGAAAAGGCCTTCAAGAGGCCATGAGAACAGACTAACCTGCAATGTTCGAAAAACGTGTTTAGCCGCTCAGTCGCCGATCTGACAGCTCCGCTGCTGCTGATGAGGGCGTGTGCGGCAGTCCAAAGGGGGCGATGTCTTTTTGTAGGCCGTCACGATGGGTGTACCACACGTGATGATCCACGTGGTCTCCGCTTGATCTAATCGCTCCCTTGTCCGTTCCAACGTTCGTCGTGGCAAGCGCTGGTTTAAGGCCACGGTTCCTGCAATGTTCGAAAAACGTGTTTAGCCGCTCAGTCGCCGATCTGACAGCTCCGCTGCTGCTGCTGAGTGCGTGTGCGGCAGTCCAAAGGGGGCGATGTCCTTTTGTAGGCCGTCACGATGGGTGTACCACACGTGATGATCCACGTGGTCTCCGCTTGATCTAATCGCTCCCTTGTCCGTTCCAACGTTCGTCGTGGCAAGCGCTGGTTTAAGGCCACGGTTCCTGCAATGTTCGAAAAACGTGTTTAGCCGCTCAGTCGCCGATCTGACAGCTCCGCTGCTGCTGCTGAGTGCGTGTGCGGCAGTCCAAAGGGGGCGATGTCCTTTTGTAGGCCGTCACGATGGGTGTACCACACGTGATGATCCACGTGGTCTCCGCTTGATCTAATCGCTCCCTTGTCCGTTCCAACGTTCGTCGTGGCAAGCGCTGGTTTAAGGCCACGGTTCCTGCAATGTTCGAAAAACGTGTTTAGCCGCTCAGTCGCCGATCTGACAGCTCCGCTGCTGCTGCTGAGTGCATGTGCCTCAGCAGCAGCAGCTGCTGCTGCTGAGGCACACGCACTTTCACATAACGAAGTTCTTTCACATAACGAAGATCAACACAGTTTGTAGGCAGTTGATGCATTTTCACGATGTCATCGGGAAGGTAAATAGCCTGGCCTCTTGTCAGGTGATTTCTAAGGCTCTTCAAAAGGTGAGGCACATCTGGCATAAACCACAGTCGCCTTGACTGATCACAAGGGTGAACACAGCTAGTCGATGGCCGGCTATACTTTCCTGCACGAATACCGAACAGTCGCCATAATGCCAGATTTCCGCCACCGAGATCGGATACTAGCACATGAATTTTTAATCCGAGCGACTCACAAGCCGTTATTATGTTAATCAATTCGCTTCTTAGGCTGTTCGCGTCAAACGAATTTCCAGTTAAATGATAACCAATTGTCTGCTTCCACCTAGATGAGAATCCCCCGAGCATAAAAAATTGCCCGCAGCTTCCCTCGGGGGAACACTGAGGAGGATGCGGAGCATATAATTGGTTAACGGGGTGTTAAAGTGCGACTTACTTGGGTCGATGGCTAAATTGGTTAACGTGGTTGTGAAATGGGGTGTTAAATTGCGACTTACTTGGGTCGATGGCTAAATTGGTTAACGTGGTTGTAGGAGGGGGTGTTAAATGAGTGAACACGTACACACGTATGCGAAAGGGCGGCGCTGGTCGAAGGGACGTCGATCATTGTGTTTGTGGATTCGTTAGAATTCATTTCACCGCGACCTTGGACGTCGACGCGCCGTACAAACCAACCGACGAGCGGCAACTGAGCGAGCGAGCGCCGACCTTGAGTATATATACAGTTCGACGGCGCATGCACTGTCAGCTGTTGAATGTTCTCGAAGCGCGACGCCACATGCGCGTCCACTGGAGAATCAGGAGAATTGTAGATGTCGAACGCGGTGTGTAGAGGAGGAAGGGTGCACAGATGGTGGAGGAGTGAAGCGCGCGCGGTGTGTAGAGGAGGAAGGGATGCACAGATGGTGGAAGAGTGGGCGACGGCGCGACGGCGCATGCGCGCGCGTCAGCTGTCGAATGTTCGAGAAGCGGTGCGGACGGCGTGGACGGCGCACTACAAGGCGCGAGTATAAGATGCTTCCGCATCTAAAACTAAGCCGTGGGTAGCAAGACACTCGTCTGGGAGCGATCCGTCGGCCAGTGGTAACGTAGGAGCTCCCATCACATTACAGCAGGAATGGTCATATACGAGCCCTGGTGTAATCTGCATCTCATCGATCATCAACGAAGCATGGCGTTCTTCAGGTTGCATAAGGTTGACCTGCACAATGGAATTAACAGACGAAGAAAAAACAAGTCATTTTACAGAAGTTTTAGTAGATTAGAAAGACATGTGTCAAGTTATAGCAATGGGCCAAAATCATTTTCCCCCGAGAAGTTCCAGACGTAACCACAGGTTCAAGTATCCAGTATTTGTGTTTGCTACTATTTGCTGACACAGAAAATTTGGTGATGCAAGCGTTTTACCCAAGCCATACCTTCGCCCTTAGAGGCTCCAGTATATCTCTCAGTAATCCAGGTCGAAACTTGACGTGCTGAATGTGGCGCTGAAGCGTACGGTCCGACGGGAGTGGATATCCGAACTCCCTCAGGAGTCCGTATCCTCGGGAACCGCACGCCAGGCGCAGCTGCAGCGATTTGACGAGTGTGCCTGCTTCCCATCGCGCTCCCTGCGCGGACAGTCGTTCCATCGACCTCATTTGGTCATCATTAAAAAGTCCTTTGAGCCTTTTCTTGACTTCTTCCTTTTCTTCTTCGCTTTTAAGATACCTCTTCCTAGCGAGCGCCAGTTTCCTCGCGGTAGCTTCCTGTAGACGTTCGAGCTCCGCAATTCATCCCTGGATTGCTTCTTGGCACGCTGAAAGCAATTCAGACGTAAGCCCTCAATATCACATGTTACAAATTAGGATAAGTCTAAGTGTTCAACAGCTCGTCTCTTACAAGTGTAAAGCACAGGTCGTGCAGTACTGGTTGCGTTCATCGCCGGTTGACATGTAGTTCCAGGGAAGCCTGTTTGGATGGTGAAATGTCAATGCTTAGACCCCAAAATCAAAAAAAGCAACGTTTGGTTTACCATTATCAACTGCTGCAATATCTTGAGTTGCGTTGCTGCTGACCTCAGGGCTAAATCTGTCATGGGCTGCACATGAAAAGGACAGGTGGAAATATTTTTGAGAAACAAAATTACGGTGGCATTCCACACAAATCATTCAGGCGACTCTTACAGGAGTTGTCGTGGACGATTTCAAAAGAAGATTCCACCTGCTGGTTAACTTCGTTTTCACAAACTTCGTTAACTTCGGGCTCTGCTACCTCTGCAGAAGAAGCGGAGCCAGCAGAGTCTGCCGATGCTGGGGAGCTACACTGAGTTTCAGCAAACGCTCGTTGTTTGCTTGTGGTATGCTCCAGTACGGATTCCTCACCTATTGTGATACAACCAGAATACGCCCACATGGATTACAAACCCGCTGAATCACGTAATTCAAAGAAAGGGCAAATCACAAGATGGACACTCGCAACAGAACTCGTGCTTTTTATGAAATACTTTCGGCGCTTCGGCGTCGAGCGGCCCTCCATAGTTTACGTGGCTTTCTGTAACAGGAATTCAAAACTACAATGACTTTTCTGCTACACTTTGACATAATTATAAAGGTTGGATTGAGATCGAATCATCGTGCTTAGGTATATGGCAAAAAACTACAATATTTTCCGCATTTCAGCGCCGTGTGTGTATTCTTTAATCACCATTCAGTGTGATGGTCTGATTTCGAACAACAGTATTTCTCCGTCACTTGTGTTCCATTATGTAGTTAAGATACGCATTAGAATGCTATATTTAATAAGGGAACGTCACTGAACAGTGCCTTACGTTTTTTTGAGCATTTCTTGCGAATTTCCAACCTCTTTGACGGGGGTTTTCGCTCTTTTGGCGGCGGCCGATGCGAGAACAAAGTAGAAATTGCGTTGGGCTTCAATTTTTTCAGTCCATGGGCTTCCAATACTTTCGGCTCAAACTGATCATTGGTGAAATGGAGCTGAAACATGACCGTGATATATGAGTATACGCATAGTAACAAACACATCTCAACACATCTCTCCCATTCGAATTCGTTTTCACTCTTGGAGTAAAAAACGGTGCAAGCATGCACATTTTTATTACACATGTAACAAAAACGAAACGTCATTTACCTACTTATATATTAGGGTCCAAGCCTTCGAAACATGAAGTGTACGTAAACAACAACAAAATACTATAACCGTATTGAAACTTTGTAAAGATACAGACAGCACGCAACAACAGTAAACGAGTTCCTGACTTCACAAGTATCCAGCCCAAGGTTCACGAACACACAAGCACGCAAGCACACACGAACGCACGAGCGCTCGCACACAGATACACACTCGCACGCACATACATACACACAAGCACAAACGCACGCACATGGAGGCGCACACGTACACGCACACACATACGTGCGCATACGTACATGCACACGCGCGAACGCAGACGCGCAACACGGAGCACATGCAGCACAACACACGCAGAACACAGCTCACGCAGGAGCACGCATACACACGCACACACATACACCGGCGCGAATACACAGACAAACGCACGCACACACGTCTGCATACGCACATACACACGCGCGAATACAGACGTACAGAAAAGCGCGAACACGCAGGCGCACACATGCACACACATACGTGCGCCCACACGTACACGCACACACATACGTGCGCATACGTACATACACGCGCCCGAATGCAGACATGCGCAACACGCAGCACAGCACACGCAGAACACAGCACACGCAGGCGCACGCTTACACACACACACACACACACACACACACACACACACACACACACACACACACGCACCGGCGCGAATACATAGACAAACGCACGCACACACGTCTGCACAAGCACCTACACACGCGCGAATACAGACGTACAGAATCGCGCGAACACACAGGCGCACACATACACACACACATAAGCGCGCATATGCAGTCGCATACATACACACACGCATACACGCAGGCGCACACATGCACACACATAAACGCACACCCGCACACCCGCACACAAACACACACACACACACACACACACACACACACACACACACACACACACATGCGTAGGAATTACATACGTTAATTTACAAATTACACACATTAAGAAAACTAACGCACGCGCTAAAACACAAGAAAACTATCTCAGGGCACAGAGAATTACAAAAAAAGCTCAGCGACTCATTCAGACCCAGCTATATCCATATTTATATGTGCTCGCTATTAAACTGAACGGAGAGTCCAGCGATGCAAAGAGCATTAAAATCTTCGTACGACTTTATCTAGAGATTTAACGAAATCGGTAACACTAACCTCGCGAAGAACGACGTGTTTAGAAGGGGCGAAGTCCTTTCTCCCGATGTTGTGGATCCACTGCTTTCTGCGCACGGCATTCCTATTCCTATCTCCTCGGGGGATATAAAATAATCTTACTCCTTTCTCTGACCTGCTGCTGCACTGATACGCGCAACAGCCAGGCATTGCCACGAAAAACGAAGCTCACGATTCTACGCAAAACAAAAAAAAAAAACACACACACACACGTCCAGAGCGGCAGGGCTGGCGTGGCGCCTGGAGGGTTCATGGCGTGCGTGATTGACGAAAAGCGCGCGAAGTTTGCTTGCGCGCGCTTTTCGTGACGTCAGGGTCATCTGACTGGGCGGTATCGCCCGCCGCAGCCATTCAGCGCTTGGGATGCGCGGGCTCCGCGAAAGAGGGGGTGGAAAAAGAGGAGGTTGCCGGCGCGCCGAGAGAGTGCCGGCGTGGATAAAGGAGCGTCGCTACTTTCCAACATCTAGGGGCTTTAATCTAGGATTTCAAGGCGACTGTAAAATAAAACCAGTGTGTGTTGGGTAATCGTGGAGTGCGGTTGTCGTTCTTCTCTTCCGCGCTTTGCGCCAACCCGCGTGTTCGGGCTGGTCGGCGTCCCCGCCGGCCGCGTACGTCTTCGTTCTCCGTGTTCTTCTGCTTCGTCGGGACCAGCCAGCCCCCAACACAGCAACGATGAAGTGACCACGCCGAAGGCACAGAACTCAGACAAGCCAAGTCCCCACAACAGACGAAGATGACGACCACTCATGATGATGAATATGTGTAAAGATAGTAGATGTGCTTAATGAATGCCTACAATATATATATATATTGTAGAGAAGCTTCCGAACACTGAAATTGGTCGAACTCTCAGGTGCCTTCTAGCGGGTCTAACCACAAAGGATGCCGCTCGCGCTGAGAGCCCGTGTTTGGCCGTTACTGTCACCATTGTGCATGCTCGCTGGGTGCCAGCTAACAAACGCCTTAACAATTTGGTGGAGAGGGCCGTGCCCTTGAAACACCTTCGGTTCGCATTCGATGCCCTTGGACCTTAGATCCCGTACCGTGCCTTCTACCATGCACCAAGATGCCACTCAGCAAACGCTTCCTCCTGCGCCAACGCCATGCTCCGGTGTCCCCCACATCCGCGACCCTCCTGTCTTCACCGGCGGGGATGGCACCGACGTCGAGGACTGGCTCGCCATGTACGAACGCGTCAGCGTCCCCAATCATTGGGACGAGGCAGGTAAACTCGGCAACCTGGTTTTCTACCTCGCGGGTGTGGCCGGCATGTGGTATAACAACCACGCATCCGATTTCGCAACCTGGTCCAATTTCAAGACCGCTATCACCAACGTTTTTGGCCACCCTGCCCTTCGTAAGCTGCAAGCCGAGCAGCGCTTACGTGAACGCGCTCAGCAGGCTGGTGAATCATTCACCAGTTACATTGAAGATGTCCTGGACCTGTGCAAGAAATCTAACAACAGCATGTCCGAATCCTACAAGATCCAGAACGTCATGAAGGGCATTCACGATGATGCCTTCACGATGCTGCTTGCCAAAAACCCAGGCACAGTAGCTGAGGTCATCACGCTGTACCAGAGCTACGAGGAGCTCCGCCGGCAGCGTTCGATGACCCGTCGCTCCACACCACAAGATGCAGAGCTTGCTGGCTTGGAGGCGAGCTGTGATCAGGTGGCACTGCTGGCAGACCTCAAGTCCTTCATATGTGAGGAAATCGCGCGGTAGTTCTCTCTCCTGCCTTTTGCCCACCCACTAGCTGCTCAACAATCAGCCACTACCATTCTTCCACCCATCCGCCGAGTGATTGAGCAGGAAATAGCGGAGGTCATGCCTGCGTACCACCCACAACAGCTTCCGGTCCCTGCGCCTCCAAGTTATGCCCAAGTGGTTGCCAGGCCGCCTCCAGTCATTCAAGCGCCCGCTTCACTGACTTACGCCGAAGCTGCCGCACGACCTCCGTTTTTTGCAGCGGGTATGCCGGCTACGTAGGTTGACGTGACCTCTCAGACTCAACTCCAGCCCCCCCTGCAGCCTTTCCAGCCACCGTTCCGTCCATCGGTTCTTGCGTCATAGACAAGCCTACCCCGGGGAACCTGTGGCGCACACCCGACAACTGGCCCATTTGCTTTGCCTGCCGTTACGCCGGCCACGTAGTACGTGGCCGGCGTCTGCACTCGGAGTCTGCACTCCGAGTGCAGACGCCTGCACTGCTGGAGTCTGCACTCGTGTACAGACGCCCCATATCTCATCGCCTGTTGCTGGCCAGATCAGGCGTACCTATCACGACGAAACGCCGTCTATGTGTCACACCTGTCCCGTTTATTAGGGAGGCGATCGCCGGGCTAATTCCAAGAGCCGAAGTATCGCCCCCCCCGAACCGCACCACGAAAGCGTGGACAATTTAGAAGTGGTCCTTATTGGTGCGCCAGCGGACGCCGGCTGTGGCCCAAAGAACAAGACAGAGCCGAGAGTTGATAGACAAACAAAATTATATTCTCATTAACGGCAGATCAAAAACAATACACACGTATGCACACTCCACAATAGTTACATACAATATGTCACCAAACAGACAATGTACTACACAGTACAATCAACCACACTTGAAACAACGGACACAGACAACAATACGCACTACAATGCAGTCACATGCATTGAACAACCAAGACACTTAAAGACTAAAGAGATATAAAACCTATTCAGTCCAAAGTCCTTGGAACAAAAGTCTGAATGATACTCTTCCGAGAATCACTCACTCAAAGTCCAGCGTTGTTGTCGTTCCGCAGCTCTCGAAGTCTCTTCCAGGAAACCTCCCGTCTTCAATTGGCCACTCTTCAAACTTCAACTTCTTCGCCGGAACACGTCGGCTTCACACTCGCAGCGGTTGCCACGGGTCTTCGCTCGATAGCGGTAAACACACACTCTTGCCTGTAGCTCGAGCCGTCCCTACGGACCACAAACTTCGCCGACTACACGGCGGAATCCCTACGCGCTCTGGCGTTAACTTCCGTCTCCTCCTGATTTCTCGTCTCGGCTGCTCGGTTAAATACCTTGCGCGCGACTTTCCAGATGTTTCTCGTCATTTCGTCGGCGCGATACGCAGCGAAGGCTGGGGAGAGGCACGAGACGGTTCGACTGCCCTCTCCCGAGGATGACTCACTCGGTCTGACCCCGCCTCCTTCGTTCTAGAAAAATCGCGGTCTTGCTGGGCCGCCGATGTGGGGTGAGGAGGATCGTCTGCGAAGCCGTGCTTCTGCGGGGAGAGCGCGCGCACGGGAGCCCTGGATGTTTGCTTTCTTTTTTTTTTCTTTTTACCTCGCGGCGTTTCTGCCGCCCGTTGTCGCAAGTATTTGGCGGCGCGCTCTTGTTTAGCGCTCGTTCTGTGACACTGCCCCCCACTTTAAGAATATTATCTCATAATATTCAAAAACCACACAGACGAGCGCGAACAGTCACCACACATTCTCACAGACTGTAACACAATCCGTCGCTCATGACACTTCACATTCACAATATATCACTCAATACAATCGTACATTGTAGTTCAATTCCACAACACATGAAATATAGCCACAGGTACATGCCTACAACACTTCATCAAACATTCTAAACAATACAAACGTACAAAGTTCTGTCTATCCAACAATTATACAACACTATACATCACACCATCGCACAGAACACTGACTCGCTCGACATACACTTGAGACACAGGATAACAAGAACAATAACACAACATATGGCACTCAGCACTGCCCAACACATTCTGATTCGACCTCAGCACTTATCCTGAATACTTCGAACAGCGCTTGCGCCCCTTTTTGCGGTGCTCGCTCGATCTCTTCTTGTGCTTCCACGTT
Organism: Rhipicephalus microplus; assembly: GCF_013339725.1. Classification (NCBI taxonomy): domain Eukaryota; kingdom Metazoa; phylum Arthropoda; class Arachnida; order Ixodida; family Ixodidae; genus Rhipicephalus; species Rhipicephalus microplus. The sequence goes on from NC_051168.1 coordinate 172,719,495, forward strand.
CTTTTTCGGCGAGCCTTTTCCAACGACGATATCTGAGGCGTCGTCTCAGCCATCGTTGTCTCTTCCGACACCGTTAATGCGTCATTACATTCGACGGGTCCTGTCTGTTTATTTATCCGCTTGATCATGCCTCTACATTTTGCCCGGCTGGCCAACTCCGTCTCCTTTACACTGTCGGTCGGTTGAGGCCGTGCCGACGTAAGTCCGGTTGCTCGGCCCGTGAACTTATTCGACACGATCGTCTTCTCCTTCGCTGTCTCTTGCGCCGCGGCTTCGCCTCGGGCTCTAGTGAGATCCGTCACGGGATGCTCCTCCACTGTATATCGCGGCCGCTGCGTTGGCGAGGGCTCTAACTTCGGGTCTTCTCCCAAACATTCTGGATCACTTGGCCCTCGCGCCCCGTCGATGTTTCCGATGACAAGGTCATACAGTGGGGTCGTCATGCATAAAGCAGTAACCTTCCCGCTGAAGTACGGGGTTTCAACTTCAATTTCTGCTTCGGGAAGCATCCGGACCGTACGGTCAATTAGGCAAACCGGTTTCGTTCTGCCTGTCAACTCTCTTTCCCGTACCAAATTTCTCCTCACGATAACCGTGGAGCTGCCGGTATCTCTTAACACCGTAACTTTTTTGCCCGCAACTTTTCCAGGCCGCGCTGGCATTCCTTTCGTAACACCGGTTGGCTGTTTTGACATTACAGCACCGACAATAGGAATTTTCTCCCCATTTTTCAATTCTACGAATCCATCAGTGACGGCATTATTATCAGATTTCGGTGCTGCTTGCACACAGGATACCTGGTGAGTTGGACTCACTCCGTTCCGACATGCATCTGCTTTGTGCCCAGTCTGACCACACTTAAAACATTTTACTGCCGTAGGGCTCGTAAAGATCGTTCGACAGTTTTTCGCGCGATGACCCACTCGGTTGCACAGAAAACATCGCGGAATGCTCTCTGGTGCACGCTTCTTTTCTTCGGGAGCCAATTTCTTCGAATCATCGGGACAATCCTTCTTGACCTTGGCCAAATTAGTGCCACCTTGCGCTTCCAAGAATTGATCAGCCAATTCAAGCATGTCTTCAAGTGAGTCAGCCTTCCTCTCTTTTAAGTACAATGACAGGCTTGGGTGGCAACTAGTAAGAAATTGTTCTCTAATTAGCAGCTCTCTAAGCTCATCGTACTCCTGCGCTGTCCCTGAAAGTTCAATCCATCTGTCGAAATAATGACAAAGTCGGGCGGCATACTGTGTAGCCGTCTCACCATCAGCTGGCTTTCCTGTCCGAAATCTGTCCCGGAATCCTTCTACGGTAAATCTAAATCGCTTCAGCAAAGCAGCTTTCACCTTTGCGTAGTTGGCTGCATCGGTCGGCGTCAGCCTACCGTACACACTGAGCGCTTCACCACTCAAGCAAGTACTCAAAGCCGTTGCCCATTGATGTTCCGGCCAATTCTGGCTCTTCGCAATCGTCTCAAATCGGTGAAGGTACGCGTCAAGGTCGTCCTTCCTTTCATCAAACGCTACAAGTAGCTTGCTTGGGTTCAAGCGGAAACCATGATCTTCCCGTTCGCTGCTTTCAACTCTAGCTTGGACGGGAGTTTCGCTTCGCTGTTGCAAACGGAGCCGCTCGAGTTCCATCTCGTGCTGACGCTGCCGTTCCCTTTCCTCTCTTTCTTCTTTCGCCCTCTCAGCTGCCAGTCTTTCTTTCTCCAGCTCCAGCTTCAATTGCAGCTCTCTTTCTTCTTTCAGCTGTCGCTCCCTTGCCTCTCTTTCTTCTCTCGCCCTTTCAGCTGCCAACTTTTCTCTCTCCAATTCCAACTTCAATTGTTGCTCTCTTTCTTCTTTCAGCTGTCGCTCCTTTGCCTCTCTTTCCTCTCTCTCTCTCGCAGCTGCCAACCTCTCTCTCTCCAACTCAGCTGCTTTTTCTTCCTTGGCCCTCTCAGCTGCCAACCTCTCTCGTTCCAACTCAGCCGCTTTTTCTTCCTTGGCTCTCTCTTTTTCTTCTTTTTCCTTCTGGGTGACCCACTTCCGCAGTTCGGCGCCAGAAAGACCCATCTTCTCACCAAGAGCGACTAACTTTTCGAGATCCATTGTGTCTCGCAACTCGCAAATAAAACCTTTCCGCGTGCAAAAAGTATCTGCCTAAATCAGTCTATCGGAACACTCCCCTGCACTCGTTAACGAGAACACTGAACAACACACAAAATCGTTCCGATAGCACTATCAACAACTCGAGGCTCTTTCTCACTACTTTGGACACACTGTGCACCAAAAGGTCCTGTCGCGGACGCCAGATTAATTGTCACACCTGTCCCGTTTATTAGGGAGGCGATCGCCGGGCTAATTCCAAGAGCCGAAGTATCGGCCCCCCCGAACCGCACCACGAAAGCGTGGACAATTTAGAAGTGGTCCTTATTGGTGCGCCAGCGGACGCCGGCTGTGGCCCAAAGAACAAGACAGAGCCGAGAGTTGATAGACAAACAAAATTATATTCTCATTAACGGCAGATCAAAAACAATACACACGTATGCACACTCCACAATAGTTACATACAATACGTCACCAAACAGACAATGTACTACACAGTACAATCAACCACACTTGAAACAACGGACACAGACAACAATACGCACTACAATGCAGTCACATGCATTGAACAACCAAGACACTTAAAGACTAAAGAGATATAAAACCTATTCAGTCCAAAGTCCTTGGAACAAAAGTCTGAATGATACTCTTCCGAGAATCACTCACTCAAAGTCCAGCGTTGTTGTCGTTCCGCAGCTCTCGAAGTCTCTTCCAGGAAACCTCCCGTCTTCAATTGGCCACTCTTCAAACTTCAACTTCTTCGCCGGAACACGTCGGCTTCACACTCGCAGCGGTTGCCACGGGTCTTCGCTCGATAGCGGTAAACACACACTCTTGCCTGTAGCTCGAGCCGTCCCTACGGACCACAAACTTCGCCGACTACACGGCGGAATCCCTACGCGCTCTGGCGTTAACTTCCGTCTCCTCCTGGTTTCTCGTCTCGGCCGCGGTCTTGCTGGGCCGCCGATGTGGGGTGAGGAGGATCGTCTGCGAAGCCGTGCTTCTGCGGGGAGAGCGCGCGCCCGGGAGCCCTGGATGTTTGCTTTCTTTTTTTTTCTTTTTACCTCGCGGCGTTTCTGCCGCCCGTTGTCGCAAGTATTTGGCGGCGCGCTCTTGTTTAGCGCTCGTTCTGTGACACTATGCCACCGCCAACTCGCCTAGCTTCATCTTCTCGTAGGTCACCGTCTCCACGACGTCGTTCCCCGTCCCCCATGCGGCCAAGTTAAGCTGCTCACGAGCGGGAAAACTAGTCGTCGCAGTCCCCGAGGCAAGGGCTGCGACGCTATCGCACTGCGAAAGCCCTCAGAGCCGCCCATCTAATGTCATTAACGTGCTTGTGGACGGTGTTCATGCATCTGCTCTTATTGACACTGGAGCTGCAGTATCCGTTATGGACGAAAACTTTTGCCGCTTGCTTCGAAAAGTGACGACGCCAATTTCTGGGTTGTCCCTTCGTACTGCCGGTTCGCATCGTATCCATCCCACAGCAGGGTTCACAACTCGCGTTGTCGTTAAGTATGTTCTGTATGTCGGCCAATTCATCATCATTCCTGCACGCTCTCATGACGTCATCCTGGGGTGAGATTTTCTCTCCCGCAACGACGCCGTCATCCATTGTGCCGCCGCCGAAATTGAACTCTCACCCTTCTAGCATTTGACGCCGGAAGACAGTCTTTCGAAACTGAGCAAGATTCTTGTGAAATACGATACCATAGTGCCTCCAAGCTCGACGATGGGTGTATCTGTCTTGTGCGCTGGACTCTCCGACACATTTGCACTCGTTTCGCCATCCGACCGTGCTTGCCGAAGGAAAGGTTTGCTAGTACCTTTCTCGACCGTGCAAATCACCCAGGGCAACGCCGCTATTTTTGTGACCTACCCATTTCCGTACACTGTTACCGTGGTTCGAGGGGAATGTCTCGGCAGAGTGGAACCAGTGGATAACGCACAAGTCCTGGACGTACCTGATGACTCGCGTTGTCCCAATTCGGGTACCATCAGTGCTGTTTCTACTTCTGATCCATCATCTCCTGATGTATTTGGCCCCTACATTGATGACAACCTTACGTCGGTACAGCGTTCCCAGCTTCTGGACCTGTTGCGAGAGTGTCGTTCTTTTTTCGATGTCGGGCGAAGTTCTCTCGGTCGCGCGTCCGCTGTTACGCATCGTGTCGACACTGGTGCCCATCCACCATTACGACAACGTCCCTACCGCGTGTCGCCTGCTGAACGTCAGGAAATTAACGAGCAGGTTCATTATATGCTCAGACGCGACGTTATTCGGCACTCGGACAGTCCATGGGCATCTCCTGTTGTTCTTGTTGCGAAGAAAGATGGTCCTGTGCGGTTCTGTGTGGACTACAGACGGCTCAATAAGATCACTCGCAAGGATGTTTACCCACTGCCGCGCATCGATGACGCAATTGACAGCCTTCGCGGAGCCGAATTTTTTTTTTCTCTCGATCTGCGCTCGGTGTACTGGCAAGTACCCATGGCTGATGACGCTCGACCGAAGACTGCGTTCATCACACCCGACGGCTTGTACGAATTCAACGTCATGCCGTTTGGTCTATGTAATGCGCCTGCGACCTTTGAGCGCATGATGGACACCGTTCTGCGCAACTTGAAATGGCACACATGCTTGTGTTACCTCGATGACGTTGTTGTGTTCGCTCCAGATTTCTCCACGCACCTCCAACGTCTGAAAGAAGTTTTCGCTCGTGTGAGCAATGCCGGCTTGCAACTAAATCTGAAGAAGTGCCGCTTTGCAGCACGGCAACTCACCATCCTAGGGTACGTCGTGTCCAAGGATGGCATTCTTCCTGACCCAGCCAAGCTTCGGGCCGTGGCCGAATTCCCCAAACCTGCGTCTGTCAAAGAACTGCATAGTTTTGTGGGCTTGTGCTCATACTTCCGACGCTTCATACGAAACTTTGCCACGATCATATCACTGCTGACGAAGCTCCTTGGAGGTAACGGGCCCCTCAATTCGTGGTCATCTGAGTGCGACGACGCGTTCGCGAAGCTCCGCCATTTGTTGACGTCTCCTCCCATTCTACGCCACTACGACCCGACAGCCCCGACGGATGTGCACACAGACGCCAGCGGTGTAGGCCTCGGCGCTGTCCTGGTGCAGCGCAAACTCGGATTCCCTGAATATGTCGTAGCGTATGCTAGCCGTACGCTCACGAGTGCCGAGACAAACTACACCGTCACGGAGAAAGAGTGCCTGGCGATCGTCTGGGCCCTTACAAAGTTTCGACCTTATTTGTATGGTTGCCCATTCGACGTCGTCACCGACCATCATGCACTGTGCTGGCTTTCATCATTGAAGGATCCCTCATGCCGTCTCGCCCATTGGGCTCTTCGCTTACAAGACTACGACATCCGCGTGCTGTACCGCAACGGACACCAGCATGTTGACGCCGACGCCCTCTCGCGTTCCCCTCTGCCTGAAGGTGATGTGTTCTGCTCAGTGTCCTCGGCTGCTGTTTCTGCCATTGATGTTGACATCATCGCTACCGAACAGCGAAAGGACAATTGGATCGGCCCGCTGATCGACTTGCTCTCTTCATCCGCAACGCCATCCACGCGTGTCTTGAGTCGTCGAGCTCACCATTTCGCCATCCGTGACGGCCTTCTACACTGACGCAATTACGACGCCGATGGCCCGCAGTGGTTACTCGTGATACCCCGCAGCCTGTGGTCAGAGATATGTGAATCCTTCCATTCTGATCTGCAATGCGCGCACTCTGTGGTATTCAAACCTACCATCGCATTCGACAGCGCTACTTCTGGCGCGGGATGTACCGCTACGTGCAGCAGTTCGTTCGCTCCTGCCTCACTTTCCAACGCCGCAAACCGTCAGCACACATGTCGCCAGCCAGTCTGCAACCGTTACCTTGCCCTGAGCGTCCATTTGGGCGCATAGGTATCGATTTGTACGGACCACTTCCTCTGACGTCGGCTGGTAACCGCTGGGCCATCGTCACCCTGGATCATTTAACGCGATACGCCGAAACCACCGCTATCCCTGCGGCTACTGTGCGTGATGTTGCGTCCTTCCTACTGCATCGATTTATACTGCTCCATGGTCCACCTCAGGAGCTTCTCAGCAATCGAGGCCGTGTCTTCTTGTCAGAAGTCATCGAAGCCATTCTCACGGAGTGCCATTCTGTCCACCACAAAACTACTGCTTACCACCCACAGACGAATGGTCTCACCGAGCGCTTTAACCGTACCCTCGGCGACATGATTTCGATGTACGTCGCCGCCAACCACACGAATTGGGATACTATACTGCCCTTCGTCCCATACGCCTACAACACCACCCCTCAGAGCACAGCCGGGTTTTCACCTTTCTTCTTGCTGTAGGAAAGGCACCCGTCACACACTATCGGCACGATACTCCCGTACACGCTGGATCCATCTGAGTGTGCACCGATTTCTGAGACAGCCAGGCTTGCTGAAGAGTGTCGAGAGCTTTCCAAGACTTTTACGACGCATGGGCAAGAGCGGCAGAAGAGTATTCATGATGGCTCCACCACTTCTGAGCCCACGTTCCTTCCTGGTTCTCTTGTATGGCTCTCAATCCCAGCCTCTGTAGCTGGCCTTCTTCCAAACTACTCCCGAAATACGAAGGCCCCTACCGTGTCATCGAGCGCACATCTCCGGTCAACTATCTGATCGAAACAATTGAACAAACTGCGGACATGCGCCGTCGCGGGCGCGACATAGTCAACGTGGAGCGCCTGAAGGCTTACTGTGGCCCGCTCATAGTGACAAGCTGTTAGGTCGCCAGGCGGCTCCCTCTTCGACCCCGCGGTAATTGTAGAGAAGCTTCTGAACTCTGAAATAGGTGCCTTCTAGTGGGTCTACCCAAAAAGAATGCCACTCGTGCTGAGAGCCCATGTTTGGCCGTTACTGTCGCCATTGTGCATGCTCGCTGGGTGCCAGCTAATAAACGCCTTAACAATATATATATATATATATATATATATATATATATATATATATATATATATATATATATATATATCGAACGCGTTATCGAACGCGTTATTCGAAGGTCTCAGGTTGGAATCCTGCCCACGGCAAGTTATCTTTTCACCCACTTGTCTTTCTTCTCATCTGCATTACAATTGGCCTAATAACTTTTCCTATACCTTCCTTGGCATTATTGTCTGTTAGATCTCAATAATATTGTGTAAAACATGAAAAACGAGCCCTTAAGTATACACTTGTTTTCCTTATACCCCTGTCACACGGGCGCCTAAAAGTCTTTTAAGTAAGCGGTCTTTTTCCGAAAAGGAGTTCCTGACAGCAGACACACGGCACAGAGCGAACTCCTTTTCAGAAGCGGTCTTTTTCGTAAATGGCGTTCGTCGATCTCTTTTACGGCTCCGAATGAGTAGCCTCGAAACCAGTGGGCGCCAGCAATTTTCGAGTGGTGGGAAAAAAGAGCGAATGCTTATTTTTCTGTCACCAAAACTCTTTGTAAAAACAAGTTTTATATCCTGCAGAAGGTGTAATGAACTCTTTTAATGGTTATTTCCTTTTCTACTCTCGTAAGCAGCTACAACGCGTCGGCAATATCACGTGGTGACGCTCAGTCTTGCGCTGCTTTATCCTCTCCTTGACGGCTTTTGCAGCGTCTGCCTCGCTTTCCAGAGCGAGAAGGCAGGCCGTGAGGCTTGCGATCCTCGCTTTTTCTCCCGTACGGTCGCCCATAACGTGTCGAGAGCAGTCGAGAGCAGCGAAAAAAAAAATACGGTAAATAAAAGCACAGTGGTGCCAGACGGACTTGTGCACGTCGCTAGTTATGGGAATGCTTTCTTATCTAGTGCAAAAAACATTCACATTGGTGTTTTTTCATCTCTTATACTTAAATATATTTGAAGAAACGAGCAGTGCAACAAGTCTTTAATTTGTACATCGTGATACATCGTTTAATTTTCATTGCTTCTCTTTTAACTGCTAGCGCCACGCTTTCGCTAGCGTCTTCGAACGAAAACACTAAAAGGAGATCGTTGCTGCCGTGTGTCTGCGCCGCAAACACCTCTTTGTTAAAAGTCTTTCAACTTCGTAAAAGACCGCTTACTTAAAAGACTTTTTGCGCGCCCGTGTGACACAGGCATTATTCATTAACGAGGGTCTCATACTGGCAGAATTGGTGCCTTTAGGTTGTATACGGGAGACTATTGGTCAGCTGACACTTAGTAATAAGTTCACGAGCTACGTGACGCCAAACAGGCTCATAAAGAGTGTGCCACACTTGCCGCCATGGCTACTAGTGGCGCTGACTTACACTCCCACGTTTAAATTGACATATATACACAATAAAGTGGCTGGGGGATAGCTGTCATGGTAGCTCAATTGGTAGAGCATCGAACGCGTTATTCGAAGGTCTCAGGTTCAAATCCTGCCCACGGCAAGTTATCTTTTCAGCCACTTTTCTTTATTCTCACCTGCATTACAATTGGCCTAATTACTTCTCCTATACCTTCCTTGGCATTATTGTTTGTTAGATCTCAATAATATTGTGTAAAACATGAAAAACGAGCCCTTAAGTATACACTTGTTGTCCTTATATATATATATATATATATATATATATATATATATATATATATATATATATATATTGCAACGAGCAAGGTTGCGTAAAAACACAGGTTATTATTCGAGAAACGTTAGTTGCAAAAAGCTGGTACAGGCAGGAACCCGGCAAGCACGAGCCACACACGGACGTCAACGTCTTCTTTCACGCTGGCACAGAGCTGGCGCCACTATGCTTCGGTACAATTACTCCCCGCGCAGAAAGGAGCCAACCTGGCGACCTAGGGAAAGGACACGACAAGGGGGTCATAGCCAAGGGGTCTATATATATATATATTTTAACGCACAATCCAAATGTTGTACGAATAACTGTTTATTGGGGCTAACTTGTGCCCGAAAAAAGTAAAAGAAAATGTAGCGGCGTTTCTGACAGGCGATCAGCAAAAGGGATCAATCTCCGAGAAGCCCTCGAGCGGTGCACTACTTCTTTTTCATCAAACTCCCGTGCTGAAGAGGCGCGCGCCGTCATGGCCTTTTCTTGTTTCATCATCGGGCCGCTGGTCTCTTGGGGGGCGCACGTACTAGCGCGCGTGGTTTGAATACTGCGTCTGCCTTGCGTCAATAAGTAGGGAAAATAAGTATACGCCTCTAAAAAACTATTTATTGGTGACGTTCCGATCGGAGACCAATCTTCATCAGACAAAATTTAGTAGGCTCCGACGCGCTTTTATGCCATCGTCTAGCAGAGGGAGAGAGCGGAAAAAAGAGAGAGAGAAAAAGAAAAATATACATATACCAGTGGCCCAATTACCCATCATGCACTGATAAGCAGCGAAACGGCCACGTGTGCGTACTACGCATAGCACGTGCATTAAAAAAAAACGCACCTGGGCCAGTGGCAATACCACCCATCATACACTGATAAGTAGTCAAACGACCACGTGTGCGTACTATACCAATGGCAGGTGCATTTTATAAAAAAAACGAGTGGTCAAACGACATACAATCACGGCAAGTTTCTTGGTCCAGGTGGCTAAATTAAGCAAATTCTAGTGATAAAAAGTTTGACTCCTCAGATTCACATCTCATCAGCTTTCTCTGTAGCTTGTAAAGAATACAAAAGTACATTCCTTGCGATCATTGTCGCTGTCGCATTCCACCTGTTCTCCCCCTCCATAGTCGCTTTTGAAGCCTGGTGAGGAGGGCTACGTCAGAACGATGTGATAAATTAAAAAAAAAAGAGAGAGAAGAACAACAAACAAGGGCTACGCGTGTCAAAGCTCCGCACGTGCAGGATAGGCACATGCCAGGCAGCTACGATATCCAGTCTGTGGCTCAAGAATATTAAATATATATTGGAGGTTGTTTTTCAAATTTTTACCTCGGGGGTTGAATCTATCTATCTATCTATCTATCTATCTATCTATCTATCTATCTATCTATCTATCTATCTATCTATCTATCTATCTATCTATCTATCTGTCTATCTAGCCGCCTACGACACATAGCTCTCCTTGCCGTTTCGATAATGGTATCGATACCAAACTTGGTGTGGTAAAACATGACTGTATGGAGAACATATTTGACTAGTCATAACGTAAAAATCATGACATGTCATCAATGCCATCATTTACATTTCATGGTCCTGCTGCTCTTGTGGTGGTTGCGTTCACGTGGCATGTTGCAAAACTGGTATGGTATGGCATGATTGCATGGCGAACACAAGCGACGGACCCTAACATGAAAATCATGACATGCATGTCATGTAACCAGATGACTACATGTCATGCTAATGATACCCTGGCGGCCGTTTCGCTAACTTCACTTATACCAACTTTGATATTACGTAACGTGAATGGATGATTAAGGTATGATACTGGTGCAAACATGATAAACATGAAATGTGTGTCATGTTACAACATGTCTACACGCTACGCTCATGATGCGCTCGCGGCCGTTTCGCTAGCTTTACATGTACCAAACTCGTTATTACGCGACGCGAACGGACGACATAGGTATATGACACATACAAACATGATAATCACGACATGCGTGTCATGTAACATGACTACATGCCACACTCATGATGCGCTCGCGGCCGTTTCGCTAGCTTCATACATTCCAAATTTGGTATTACGTGACGTCAATCAATGACGAAGGTATGTGACTGATGAAAACATGATAATCATAAGATTTCAAGGCTCCAATACATTTCGACGTGACGCGGTGCCGGTGTTGCGACGCCAGACGCCAGCCCTTCCATAAACTCGCAGGCGCGAGCCGCGCTGCTTTGCTTTGACGCATGCTCATTTCAGCGTGTCTGGTGTCCCTCCGTCCCAAAAAGAGGGAGATGCAATGTTGCCTGGGTAACGCATCGGCACGAAATGCAGCGTGTCGCATTTCGAGCCAGTTGCCGTCGGGCCGCGCTGACGGACGCTGGTAGCGCTGGTCGCGCCTGGCGTCAGACTATAGAGTGCTCACGCTTTGCTAACGTAGCATCGCTGCGCTCAGCGTGCGCGCGCGTCAACGCTACCTTGGAGTATACTGGGCTCTTCATAATGATCTCGTGGCCGCTTTGCGAGCTCCACATATACCAAACTTGGTGTCAAGTGGCGCCAATGGATGACGATAGTATATGACTGGGGCAAACATGATAGTCCTGACACGCGTGTCATGTAAGAACATGACAACATACCACGTTCATAGCGTGCTCACAGTGGTTTCGCTAGCTCCACATATACTAAATTTGGTATCGTGTGACGTGAATAGCTGGCCAAGGTAAAGACACATTCAACATGTGATAATCATGGCATGGAAGTCATGTACGGCATTACTTACCTCAACCTCGTAACGTTGTGCTGATTTTAAAATGACATATCAACCTTTCTCAATCTGCTTCGCATATCATCGATTCTCACTGTACGTGGGATCTGCCAATTTTTTTTCTTGCTCTGTCGCCAACACAGTCTCCAGCTCAGCGATTATGATCAGCAGTTCACTCTGGGCAACCATAAGTTTTCCCATTATTTCCTAGGCCCCACATTGCCTACACTTGGTATCAGTTTCCTCTGCATTCGCGTCCGCACTAGCCTCTATTTCGAAACCCATCCCGCATCCTGAAAATTGTGCCGTCTTTTTAACCGTGTCTTTTTGACACCAATTGTCCAGCTGTAATTGTGTCAGTCGATAATTACAAAACGTAGTGTACGACGAACCCTGCCTTAAGCAAAAAAAGTCTAAGCTCTATCTACAAAAATTTACGTGTTTGGTGTACGTGCAACCCACCACAGTATGGCAGGAGAAAAAAAACACACAAACAAGTAAATACTAGGTGACCTACCCCCCTCCCCCAATACCGTACAATGTAGTAAGTTATTTAAAGGTTTACGCTGCTGCCTTATTATTTATAAAACAAGCCTAAAGTATGCAAAACACTTATTGCAGAACAGTTCGGAAGCCCTCGCAAAACAAGTCCATCCACCGTGCCAGCTCGAAGCTATGTCCACCATGAATGCGCCCTCTCGCGGTGGCCAGGTGCGTGAGGTGATGCTTGTTCGTCTTGCTGGGGAGCGCGGTGATTGGGACGCCTAGAGAGAAACCCTAAAAATATCGCAAACGCTGCCTTTAGGTAGCATATATAGTAACTAAGAAACCCAGCACATGCACGCCTTCTCAAAAGCCATGTAGCGATGATTTCGTTTCGCAAGATTACTGCTAGGTGGCGCTCTTGTCTCACGCAGCGCCTCTAGGATCCTATTGACCGATCTTCTCATGCATAAAATCAAATAAACGTTTTTTTTATTCTCTCTCGAGACAATATACTATCTCGATTCGACGACATTGGCAGTTAAACACGCAGATACGCCGCCAATTATAAAATGAACTCATAGGTCTTGATGTTTTCTGTTTTCTTCGGGGAACACTCACACTTTATCATGCTTCTACTAAGATGGTGGCCGCGATCATCTTTTTTTCAGAAACATGGCCTCACTGTTGAGGCATCATTCGCACTTTCAATACACTCAAAGTGGCCAATCCAAGCTAATCGAGTAGTATCCTGGTTTGCTTGCTTTGGGAAAGTACGAGATCATTTTTCTGCTGAATTTTAACTTGATCCAGAAATGCTGTTGGAAATTCAGCAAGATATCATGATCCATTTCAGTGTCAGCTGTAAATCCGTTTCTGAAATGCATCAAAATGAAAGCGAGTGAACGATCTCATGTTCAATTTCTTTTCACTTCACAAAGAAGAAGGAACTTACAAAAACTCTTGGGAAGCTTGCGGCTCTTGAATGTGAAAAACCCCGAGTATATGCTGAAGAGTGGAGCAATATCGAATATAAACTTGAGGTATATGACAAGGAATGTTATCACGGAGTGCTAGTGAGAGCTAATCAAAACCAACGACTTTAGTTGAGCACCCAACAATACGGGCACTTGGACTCGAGGGAAACCGTGTCGGGCAGAACCATGTTAATATCATTGAAGTCAAGGAAGTAGACTTTACCTACAATGACAGCATAGGACGGGCGCGGTGTAAACCCTACAAGGGGCGTTTCACTACTGTTGATGAAGACATATTTAAACAACGTTTCTTAGTAAAATGATTCAGTGTTACTGGGTCCCGGACTAGCCGAGTGGCATGGGGTCTCACCTGCTTCTTCTCTGGACTCAAGTAAAGTTTTAATCAACCTCAATCTAAGCGTTTCACCTGGTTCACACATCTTCCGTAATCGGCCCACATGTGACCAGGCGACAATGCCAGTAGATGCCGTCATGTAACTGCAAGTTACGTGGCGTCATAATGGCCTCATATGTGAAGTCAAGATGACGTTACCACCATGATCTCAAGATATGACGCTATGGTCAAGTATTGCACAACTCAGAAGACACGGTGCAAAGAGCTTCTTATGATGGGCACATAATCGTACCGTAGCCCGCAGTTCCTTTCGATAAAACCAACACGTGTGATCTGACGCGAGTACAGTCCTTACATCGGATCATGCGATACATCTTGGGCGCGAACGCAGTTGACGTGTCCAATCAATTTACGATCAATACTCTAGCAGGAAATGTTGAAGTCGTCCGGGACGAGCGAGAAGGCAGGAGGCTGGATTACGTGGATACAGGTTTATTCCAGCACCACGTTCTAGCCTAGGAGCCCAGCGCACCTCAAGCACGCGCGGTCACCAGCTTCGCCTGGCTTGTCCTAGATGGCAGCATCTACATCATCTCCCAATGCAATCGAGCGACATTCGCTGCAGCAGGCGGCTTCATGCACCTGCCACTTTGGTATGCCCGTGGGAAGTGTCCTGGCAACGCGAGCGAGTGTCTATAGCACAGTCAGTGGTACTGGCACTATCTGCGTTGTTGTCACTACGGGAATATGAGACTAGCTCTATCTGGTTTCTACGCACAACACCAGTGTCGGTGTTGGCCCAATAAGATCGAGGGTCATCGGCTGGGGCTTGTACTGGCCCTTTGCTCTAGAGGTCTGTCACCCACATGGCATCTCCATAAAGAAGTTCCGGCAGGTCGCAGACTCTGTGAGGTCTGTCGAAGTCTTTCCTTTGACGTTGTTTGTATCTTTCCTCAACATTCTGAAGGCTGTCTTGATATGGAAATAAGAGTGTCAGCTTGGTGGAACACAGAGGAAGCCTGGATCTCAGCCGACGACAAATGAGCAGTTCGGCAAGGCTATATCTATTTTTCAAAGCAGTCGACCTGTAAGCTAGAATCAATCAATCAATCAATCAATCAATCGAAGTTTCTTTATTAGTGTAAAAATGTAAATTGTGAGTAAGTATGCAGGACGAGGTACCGAGGTAGTAAACCGCAGGCGGGACCTTCTATGTTAATGTAAAGAAAAAGCTAAAATACGAATAACGAAAGAGCAAGTCACAAGAACATTTCGAACTGTTTTTACAAACTAAGTAAGATATCGAAAATCAACAAAATGGAGCAGTAATACGTTTAATGGAGACTTTTTCAATTTTGTCTTAAAACATGAATACGCGTTAAGTCTCTCATATCACGTGATAAAGAATTTCATAATGAAACTGATGAAAAAGCAATGCTCATTTTTCCATAATTAGTGCGAACTCAAGGTAATAACAGGTTATGGGCGACCGCGAATCTGGTTTTATTGGAATTATTCAACAAGGCAATAGGAAATATGTCAATAGTGAGGGTGCGGAGGAAAATTTTGAAAAAAAAAACACACACACACACATTATAAACGTACATTTGGAATATGGGTAATACGTCAAGCTGGCAAAAATCGCATGTGATGGCGTTTGACGTGAAGCGAAAGTTATTTCGCATTACTTGTTTTTGCAATACCTTTAACGGCCAAATGTGCACTGAATATGAATTACCCCATGATGTGAAGCAACGATTGAGATGACTGTGTATAAATGCATAATACAATGCCTTCACAGTTTCGATGCTAAAACACATTCGTGACTTGACCAATGCCCTGATACCATACGAAATCATTTTACAAACAGAATTGATATGTTGCTGAAATTTCAGATGTGTGTCCATTATAACTCTTAAAAATGACGTATGATCCCTTAAAGGAATAACTACCGAGTTCACATAAAGATGAGCAATGAATTTTAGTTTTTTGCTTGGTGAATGAAGAAGCATAAAACAGGTTTTGGAAGGAATAATCTATATTTCATTATAGTTGTACCAGTCAACAAGATAATTAAGGTCAGCTCGATGACTTGACACGAGAGTCGCAAAATCCAAGTGATGAGAAAAGAGAGTCGTGTCATCAGCGTAAAGTAAACACGAAGAATAATTAAGGCAATGTGGTAAATCATTTATGAATATAAAAATAATAACGTACCCAAAATAACCTTGCGGAACACCTCTGGTAATGGGGTTGGGACTGGGTGTAAAATTTTCGACCGAGACCACCTGAAACCTATCAAGAAGAAAGCTCTGTATTAGTGTTAATGCGGGACCATAGTGTTAATGCGGGACCATAGTGTTAATGCGGGACCATAGTGCATAGTGATTCCATAGTGCTCAAGTTTACGAAATAGGTTGAAATGATCAGTACTATCAAATGCTTTATAAAAGCCGACGAAGAGAGATCCTACGATGTTACCATTATCAATGAATGATCTGATTTTGTCAGTGAAACAAGCAATTGCAGTATCAGTGGAAAGACTAGCCCTAAAACCAAACTGACAAGGAGAAAGTACTTTAAATTTGTTTAGATATTTAGACATTCTTATTTCAATTAGTTTTCCAAAAAATTTAATCCAGAAAGGGAAGGACAGATACGGGCCTGTAATTGCACACCTTTTTTAAACACTGGCACTACCTTCGCAACTTTTAATTTATCCGGGAAAACACCGCTTTTCAAACAGCGGTTAAAAGTGTGGCTTAATATAGGCGCTACAACAGATCTTACAAGTTCAATGTGCTTTGAGCGGATGTTGTCTAACCCAGCTCCGGTAGCTTTTAATCCTGAAATAATTGAGGAAATTTCGGAAGCACAAGCAGGAAAAAGAAACATCGACTGAGGACTCTGAGAAAACGGAGATACATAGTCTAAGGAGGAGGGGAGTGAGGGGCTAGTGGAAAAATGTACAACAAAGGCGTAGGCCACGTCACTGGCCGCAGTGAGGGTGACGTTGTCGACACGGATAGAGGTCACTTTTCTGCGCGACTGAGTGGAATTTAAAAGTTCTTTTAAAAGCTACCATTTTTTCTTCTGAGTTATGCCCCCAGTTCTGTAGTTCCCGTTCACAATAACTTCGTTTCAACTTTCTTAAAAGTGTAGACATTGTGCTGGCGTAAGGTTTATAGCGTGATTTCAAGCGCGAATTAAAAGGCTGACGTTTCGTCTTTTCATATAAGCTCTCTTTTCTGCAAAGAGATCGTATCAGCGATTACGATAACCAAGGGCACCGGGGGGCAAAGTAGCGTCTGTTAGATAATTGCAATGTAGTTGAACGCTCAACTGCTGAATAAACAGCGTCGTAGAACCTGGTCAAGGCCTCGTCAGGATCATTCGCGGCATATACACTGGACCAATCTTCATCGGCAATGAGCATGCACTACTTGTCTGAATCAAAGCGACACTTTTGACGTATTACGTTGCTACGACTGGTGACCTGTTCAAAATATAGGAATGCAGGAAAATGATCTGTGATGTCACTCTCAATAACACCAGCATGACTGACGTCATAAATGCTTGTGAGGATGTGATCGATTGATGACTGTGAGCCGTTATCAGAACAGCGTGTTGATACAGATATTAGCGATTTAAACCCAAAAGTATAAAAAAGTCGTATACTCAAGAGCAGAATGGTTAGAGGAATCTAGTAAATCAAAGTTCATACACCCATAATTATTATAGTCTTGCGCTCAGCAGTACGTTTATCAAGCAAGTGATGAAGCGTATTGCAAAAACCAGAGGGGTCACTGGAAGGGGATCGATAGACAGTAGCAAGAGTAGTTTTTCATTGATTCTGACAAATACCTGGCAGATCATTTTTCAGCCAAAGAGATTAACATTTCACCACATTTAAACTTAAATCATTGCACCTTTCATACAGAATGTTATTTGATATAAAAATGGTGGAGCCACCATGACGATCATCAGTTCGGTGAGAATATTTGCTTATATATTCGAGAAAGCCATACAAGTCACCGTGACCAGGTGATAGCCAAGTTTCGGAGCAACAGATAGCCGAGAACTGATGATTAAGGAAAACTAGTAGAGTGGTAATACGGTCATGATTCTTAGGAAGGCTACGAGCATTGAAATAGATCGAAGAAAAACTCCAGTTCTGCGACGAAATGTTATTACAGTCACCCCGAAGAAAATAAGCCATTATGTTTTCTTTTTTGCAAGCTTAACGTTATTTCACGCCTATGCATTGAACACGTGCAGATCAACATCACTGAGAATTCTGTGCACCACACTATCAAGAGTTTGTTTTGCCTTGACACAATTGTCAGTCCACATAAAAGCACACTTCATTTGTTTCTTGCGAGCAAGTGCTTTAGAAAACAGCCGCTTATTATCGGATGCCAGATGCTCATTAACGTATGTTGGCTTTTCCTGCACTGTCGAAAAACCGAGCAAGTCTGTTTTTGGGCCCGATTTCCGAGCGTTCTTTAGAAACTCGGTGCGCTTGTCGCGTGAGCAGAAGCGCACAATTATGTTTTCGTTATTTTTGTCGCGCGTTGATACTCTGTGTACAGTATCGATGTGCTCCGGTTTAATATGGCAACTGACCTTTTCGTCGAGAAGCTCAACAATGTTTCTGCAGTTTTGCCTTGCGTTGTTGGAACACCTCTCATTTCCAAATTATTGAGGCGGGAGTAATGTTCCAAATGTCTATTCTTTTGCAGTAGCATCTGATTATTTTCTTTCAGGTGCTTGTCAGATATAAGACCGCTGTTTTCCGACTTCGCAGCCTCAAACCTACTGCTCATGAAGTCCATGGCTTTCTTGATGTTGCAGTTTGTTCGCACTTTCAGGATGACACCCAGACACTCCAGATTTTACTGAATCTAACGTGTTTGAACGGTAGCTAATTTTCTTTCAATTGACACTTTAAAGTCTCCAAACTTTTTGGAAAGCGATGCAATGGTAGGAGCCATGTTGAAACGAGTGATCAGAGCACTGCAATCAGGGTAAAAATTAAACGTAAGAATGAAGCATTTGAATCACCTATGTTGGAAAAGCCGACGGATTCGAATATCGAAATACAGCAGTCCGCAGGCTCTGATCGCTCGCTCAAATGATGCTGCTGGATGGCCACGGAGCAGCTTAAGTATCCCGAATACAGGCACAACAGCGACACCAGTGGCAGAGACAGCAGATAGCAGTAGTTGATAGGATCCAGTTGCTTGCAAAGCACGTGTTGAAGTTTCCGGATTGTAGGTTCACCAGGAGGGCGATATGCAACCGACCCGTAGATACAGCAGCGAGGCCTGTGTAGGAAAGGCAGATGAATTAGAAGATCGAAATACAGCAGTCCGCAGGCTCTGATCACTCGCTCAAATGAAGTGTCAGGTAAGAGTCCTTGGTATTCGTCATGGACGTCTCAATGATTTTCACTGCAGCCTCTGCAAGTCTGTTACTCTGAGGATACTGAGGGCTAGATGTAATGTGCTTGAAACCATAGTCTTGGGCGATGAGTGAAAACTTAGTCGACGGGAACTGCGGGCCATTGCCGGAAACCACTTCCTCGGGAATTCCGTGGCGTCCAGAATGGACTTTAGGTGGTTGATTACGGATGCGGAAGTGAGCTTCTCAAGTCGAACTAGTTCAGGGTATTTTGAATATAGTCGGTAGCTATCAACCACCACTGGTTTTTGAAGTGAAACAAATCCATCGCAATGCGTTGCCAAGGCCTCTCAGGAAATTCGGCGCTTATTAGTGGCATTTTTCTGTTAACTCTTGTTTCGATGCATTGCTGGCATGGCTTTACCAGGGACGATACGTCAGATCCTATGGTGGGCCTCCGGACACAGTCTCTGGCTCGAGCCAATGTCTTTGTTTTGCCAAAGTGTGCTTCAAGCAAGAGTCATAGAATTTCTTTTCGACATGAGTCGGGGATTGACAACTCGCGATGCGTAGATGAGCAAGTCATTCTCGACAGTGAGATAGTGTCGGTGGTCGTAGAACTGTTTTAGGTCAAGTCCTAAGTCTCTCCTAGAGGGCCATTCTTTCTCGCACAGCAGACAAAGTTGTGTGCAAATAGGGTCAGCTTGTTGGGATGCCTTCAACTATTGTAAACAATGTTGCTTTATCGGAATATAGGTTGTCATAGAGCACAGGAAAACTTCAACGCTTTCTTCGAGCTCGCTGTCTCCCTTATCTCGCAGAGGCGCTCTCGGAAGTGCTTCTGCGGCTAGAAGTTCCTTGCCTTGTACGTATGCAACCTCATATCGATATCGCATCATTTTCATCTTTAGCCGCTGTAATGTTGGCGTCAAGGCGTGAAGACGTTTCCAAGCGAAGATTGGAACCAACGGCTTGTGATTCGACTCTAGCTTGAACAGCTTCCAACAAGGTAATTGCTGAATTTATCGCATGCGCAGAGCCTCTTTTTCAATTTGAGCGTAGCGCTTCTCGGTTCATGAGAGTAACCTCGAGGACGTAAGTGATGACAGAAAACTTGACATTGGTTTGTTTCTGCCGCATTAATGCTCCCAGTCCGAATGATGATGTATCAGTGCTAACTACTGCTTCTTTTGATGGGTCGTAGACTCCAAGGACCGGACTAGATGAGAGCGCTGACTACCACCTGTTGAATGCCGGCTCTTATGGAGAACCCCAAACAAATTCTTGCTTTTTTGACAACAGGTGTGTGAGTGGCTGCAGAATATCAGAGAGATTGGGAACGAATCTCGCGTGGTATGTTGCCATTTCGAGAGCTCTCTGCAGCTCGGTCCTGTTTTGGGGGCTCTCCATTTTCATTCCGGCTTCAACCTTCATTTCATCGGGTCTTATTCCGTCTTCATCGAGTCAATGTTCGAGGAATTTAAGGCGCTAATTATTAAACACGCACTTGCTATCGGTCAATGTCCCTCCAGCCTTTCAAGTGCCTGCAGCAGGTTTAGGGGTGTCTCATTGTGCTCTGGCAGTTGGAACCACAGATGAGGATGTCGTCCATGTGACAGACAACTCGACTGATGCCTTGTAATATGTAGGCCATCTGCTTCTGGAAGTTTTCAGTAGCTGACGCAATGCCAAATGGTAGTCGGTTGAAGTAGAAGCGCCCAAACGGTGAGATGAAGGTGGTGAGTTTTCTTGATTCTCCAGAAAGTGGAATTTGCCGAAATCCAGAGTTGGCATCGAGTTCGGAGAGTGCACCTTAGCTCCATGAAGAAGTCCGAGAGTGTGCTGCACGGAAGGAATAGGATGCCATTCTCTGAGAACGTGATGCTTCAATTCTGTGAAGTCGACGCATATTCTCATATCTCCGGGGGGCTTTGGGACGACTACCATTGGTGCACACCACTCGGTCAGCTCATCAACAGGTGATATGATACGAAGTTTCGGCATAAATGAACGTAAAGGTTCGACAGAAGTCTGAGTTTCGGCATCTTTTGAAGTTCCAACTTTAGTTTCTCGTACAATTAAATTGGGATGCGCCTCGTAGAGCTGAGTTCGAAAGGTTTCGCTCCTGGTTGAAGATGAATCCTGTGTTCTTTGAGCAGCTTGCCGAGTCCTTGGAACATCGCTGGAAATTCTTCTTTCGGGTTCACTTTGTCGGTAACAGCGTTTACGAAGAACAGCTTCTGTAGTTCTTTGATGGCTGGCTTGCCTAGCAACGGAGTGCAGATCTGATCTAGGACGTATATTTCCTGAATAGTCGCGTGGTTGCCGTAGATGAGCTGGAGATGAGCCACTCTTGCTGCTGGAAGAAGCTTTCCACCTGGGCCATACAGCTGACGAGTAGGAGCTGATAGGAGTGGTCTGTCCTTGAGCGTCTGGAATACGTGCGTTGGGAGGACGGTTTCGTTGGCACCAGTGTCAGTTTTGAAGTCTACTGGCTGGCCTTGAACCAAGACTGTTGGTTCCCACTTTCCAGTATCCGTCATCTTGACTGCTTCAATAAATCCTGCTTCTATAGTTCCGTGCTCGGTTTTGACACAATCGAGGCATCGCGACATGCATACGAAGGCATAGTGACCTTTTTTCCGGCCATTCTTGCAGACTTCCCAGCGTGCTGGGCAGAGAGCGCGAGATTGACGCTCTTGACTACACCAACGGCACTGTATCTGCTCCCTGTTTTTACCGGAGGGTGGACATGGCTTGCTGGCCCCATGTAGATAATTGCCGCTTTTGTCTTGCAGTGAAGCACGTCAACTAGGCTGCGCACCGGATGCAACTTTGTTCAAAGATGGCACTTCATGGTAGAGTTGCGCTTGTTGCTCACGGACATTTTCAATTTTCAATCTGGCGAACAGAACATAGAGCCTTTTGTAGTGTGAGCTCTGCGTCGAGCTGTAACCTGGTGGATAGTTGCTTGTCTTTTATCCCAACGACTCTCGAATAGCACCGAACTCGAATAGCACCGAACTCCTCTCGAATAGCACCGAACTCGAAATCTTTCGAAAGCGTGTGAAGCGCAGTGACGAAATCTTCGGCCGACTCACCATCTTGTTGCAGCCTGGTGTTGAATCTGGCTCGTTCGAAGATTACGTTGCGTCGCGGAATGAAATACTTGTCGAACTGCTCCAAGACTGCGTCGAATTTCTTGGAGTTCTCTTCTGATAAAGCGAAGGTGGCGTAGATTTCTTCGGCTTACTCACCCATGATGTAGAGTAGGGCATCTACTTTATGTTGCTTGGGTTTCAGGCACAAGCCTGAAAAGTTTCGGAAACGTTCAAAACGCCGTTTCCACTTCGGCCACTCGTTCGGCGACGAAAAGTTGAAGGCGCGAAGGTTGAATAATGAATGACGCCATGCCTGGTGCTATTTTGCTTGCGGCATCCTTCGCTAGGATGATGACTAGAAGCCGATGTCCACTGGTAGCACCCGTTCTTCTGACACCATGTTGAAGTCGTCAGGGACGAGCGAGAAGGCAGGAGGCTGGGTTACGTGGACACAGGTTTATTCCAGAACCGCATTCACGATGATGATGATGATGATGCTTGTTATTCTGGCGATCCTTGTTATTCTGGCGCACACCCACAAAGGGGGATTAGCCAAGAACCGGGTGGCAGGACCGCGTTCTAGCCTAGGAGCTCAGCCATGCACCACGCGCACCTCGAGCAAGCGTGGTCACCAGCGTCACCTGACTTGTCCTAGATGACAGCATATACAACAGGAGGGGGCAGAGTAAGCTCTGGGAGCCTATCCCCATGCTGTTGTTTCTTCAAAGATATACTTTCTTTGAAACAGGTGCGTTCCTCAAATAGTCACGGCCTTCAGCAAGTGTCTCCGAACCCACCGCTGAAAAATTCCTCGCAACGGGGCTGCCCGCGACACTCCCGTAACTGTACGCAAGATGCACAAAAAAGTCGGTCAAACTCGCAACGCTTAATTCAATTCGATTAAAAAAACACGGTAGAGGCCATTACTCGTCTAACTGCTTCGCATCACGTCGACTACCAGATTGAGTGGGATCTGTCGAATGAAGAACGAGTAGCCGCAGTGCTTATTAAAGGTGTTGGTTGACTTGTTAGGTTTTAGAAATTTAAAAAATTCCAGGACGTAAATACAACTTCATGTATTGGATTTAGTAAATTAATATTCACGTCCTCATGGATTACAGTCGGCTTGCCCCGGTATAATCGTAACAAATGATAAACTTAATGCGATAGCGTTAGAGAGCTCGTGTCGCAGAAATTTCGTCGTCGGCGCCAGCCCCGTTGGCTGTGAGCAAAAAATCGCCCGTGAATGAACGCGGTGGCCATGGAATGAAAAACTCATTACAGAGATCACTGCAGGAGGGCGCTACTTCTCCACGCGTGTGCATCGTGTGCTCACTGACGCAGTGCATCGAAATAGCAGAAAAGGAACACAGGCCCCTGTGGCTAGCATTCTTGGATATCAAGGGAGCGTACGATAGCGTGGTTCAAGAGGAATTGTGGGGAATACTGGACACACTAGGCATGAAACATGTAGTCACTAATCTTTTAAAGGGTATCTATAAAGGTAACAAAATAGTTATAAAGTGGGAAAAACAGGTATCCAAGCCTGCAGAGGTAAAACGGGGGCTTAGGCAGGGGCACCCCCTGTCACCCTTATTATTCATGATGTACCTACAAGGATTAGAGGCAAAATTAGAGGGAAGTGGGCTGGGCTTCAACCTCTCTTTAGTCAAACAAGGAAACCTTATTGATCAGGCACTACCAGCATTAATGTACGCAGATGTTATAGTGCTAATGGCTAATAACAAGGAAGATTTGCAGAGATTGATGGACATCTGCGGTAATGAGGGAGATAAGTTAGATTTTAGATTCAGTAAGGAAAAATCAGCAGTCATGATTTTCAATGACAACGAAGGTAGTGAGCTTAGGATACAGGAGGTCACGCTAGAGCTAACAGATAAATACAAATATCTGGGCGTATGGATAAGCAATGGGACCGAGTACCTGAGGGAACACGAAATATACGTGACGACGAAAGGTAACAGGAATGCAGCAGTGATGAAAAATAGGGCACTGTGAAATTACAAAAGGCATGATGTTGTGAGAGGAATATGGAAAGGGGTCATGGTTCCTGGGCTGACGTTCGGCAATGCGGTCTTGTGCATGAGATCAGAAGTTCAAGCAAGATTAGAAATTAAGCAACGTGTAATAGGTAGGCTTGCTTTAGGAGCTCACGGGAATACACCAAATCAGGGAATACAAGGTGATATGGGATGGACATCATTTGAGGGCAGGGAAGATAGCAGCAAGATAAAATTTGAGAAGCGATTGAGAGAAATGAAGGAGGAGCGTTGGGCTAGGAAGGTTTTCAGCTACTTGTACATGAAGAATGTCGATACAAAATGGAGGAAGCGAACCAGGAAGTTGACTGGTAAATACTTAGAAAACAGCAGGTGGCCAAACCAAAAAAGAACTATCGGTTAAGAAGAACGTGAAGGAAACGGAGAGTGACATGTGGAAAATGGGCATGATTAAGAAGTCCGCATTAGAGATCTATCGAACTTTTAAGCAGGAAATTGCCAAGGAAAGGATCTATGATAATACTCGGGGTAGTTCTCTACTGTTGGAGGCAAGGACGGGAGTACTGCGAACCAAGACATATCCGGCCAAATACGAAGGGGTAGACACAGTATGCAGTGCGCGTGGAGAGGAAGAATAAACTGCCGAACACTTGATAATGTTCTGTAAAGGGCTTCCACCCTATAGTTCAGGATGATGGCGCATAGTTTTTCAGAACACTGGGGTTTAGGGGCCGGGAGGGCAAAATAGACTTTAAGCAAGTAGACTTAACTAGAAGGAGGTTATCTGATTGGTGGCTAAAGTCAAGGCACGAGTGAAAATTAAACTCTTCACTGCAAAGGACGAATCCTCAAACTCACTTTTTAAGAAAAAAAATATAGTTTTGAGTTCATTAAGTATTACGGCTTGGTGGCGCTAGCCACCGCCCGATCTAAAGGATACAGCCATGATTCATCCATCTATCCATCCATGTGCGCGTGATCACATCTAACAAGCCGCACATTTGAAGAAAAAAAAGGGCTCAAGGTCATGAGGCACGGGTGATGTAGTTTCTTTGCCCTTGTCACCCTTTCCTGCTTAGCTTCCAGCGCTTTCGTCGGGACGAAGAAAGAGAGAACCCAATTGCAGCATGCGACAAATCTTTGTAACTCCAGTCGCACTGGACGGATTCTTAAAATTTTTGTGGCGTTGAATTCATGAGGCAATAGGCCATTCAAGTGAATTGATGCCATGGTTACTTGTAAAACTTTTTCAGAGCCCCTTTGACGCATTTTGTTCGACAGGTGTCACGACGAAAACACGCCCTTTCGGCGATTTTTAGGCGCATTTGGGAGGCCTCAAACTACGTCAACAAAGGCCAGGATAGTGCAGCCATCACTGCTAAAAACACACAGGAACTTTGAAACAGCTCTAAAAATGAATAACTATGTCCATCTCGCGGAAAACATATTGTGCCTTTCCAGAGGCGTTGATAGAGCAAACAGCAAATGCTACATAATGTGCTGCCATCTCTGAAGGATTGTCAGACTCTTTATGACCTCTGAGATGGCAAGCGCGCAGCGTGTATCTTGGAGGCCATTTGACTCTTGCTCTAGATCAAACACCTGTATGTACCATTCGCGCGCGCACTGGTATAATCTACTGTGTGTGTGTGTGTGTGTGTGTGTGTGTGTGTGTGTGTGTGTGTGTGTGTGTGTGTGTGTGTGTGTGTGTGTGTGTGTGTGTGTGTGTGTGTGTGTGTGTGTGTGTGTGTGTGTGTGTGTGTGTGTGTGTGTGTGCGCGTGCGTGTGTGCGTGCGTGCGTGCGTGTGTGTGTGTGTGTGTGTGTGTTCCTCGTTCCTCATTTCTCATTTCCTCTTTCAAAACCCCAGTTTCGTTGTAGCAATTAAGTCGCGCAAAAGCTTATGCATCGATAAAAATGAGGTAATCTGCTTCAAGTTTTTCTTAAGCTGCGTGTGTTTGCAATGAAAAAAATATATTGTTCAAAGCAAGGTTGATCATAATCCTTCCATGTGGGAAGCGATGTGTAGGCTGATGACCCAAGAGTTATCCGTCTTCCGGGTAAGCACTTTGCCAACGGATACCTACGAGAATTTCAGTTTTCTTTTTTGGTTTATTTGAATTTTACCTCTATAAAACGGAGGTGAAATCCTCCAGGACCCCAATAAAGTTTTTCATCCATGCATTCATATTTCCATCCATCGATCCTTTCATACATCCATCCATCCTTTCATACATCCATCCATCCATCCATTCATTCATCCATTTGGATGGCCTTGCCAAGTGAATACCTGTATTCAGGGCACAGATGTACATTCAGCTACAAATATCACGCTTTTTCTCGGCTAACATTGCTGCTGTCAGTTATTTTGTTCTTGCGGCTGGCATAGCCAAATGGCGCTTTTGTCGTGACCTGATCCTGCGATCCGCAGGATCAAGTTGGCGTCGGCTTCTCGCGGCCTACGGGACGAGGGAAGCAAAAATATTCACGTGATGACGTCAGAAGGACGCCAGAGATAGCCCAATCTTTGATGTCATTATGAGATTGCATTACGCCATGACGTCATCGCCAGACACCATAGCTTGAACCGAGCCAGTCGGATCACGCAGGCGGTGCATACCCAACGGTACAAAGGTGCTCTGTGCAACGCTGGTCCGAGGTCGCTGGCCAACCTGGCCGACGTTGGGCATTGGTTGGCTGCCGAGGTATGCCCACGTATGGGGATTGACATTGGCCTCACGCTGGCAGATGTTATGGCCATTTACATTGTAGGGCCTACCTTATTGGCCGACCTGGCCGAGTGCCAGCCTCCGCATGGCCACGTGGCCAGCTGGTGACCACTAGGGCGTAGCCTGGAAGGGGGTTTAACTTCCTTTTGATTTTTTTAAATTTGCACATGTACTGTATTGTATACATCTGCATGTACAACAACAAAAGCACGCACGAACGTAAACTATGATTGCACCCCACGCCCACCCCCCCAAATAAAATTGCAGCTCACGCCAGTATCAGCCGCTGTTGTTCATAGGTACTATGAACTATGTTACAGAGAGAGACTATATTGTTACCCTTCAAGTGGACGAAAGAGTGCGAGTCATCGTTTTCTCAGCTGAAGCTTCTACTCACTTTTGGGCCTATTCTTCGTCCATTTCGACGTATCAGCCACAACTGAGGTGCACATTGACGCCAGTGAAATTAGCATCAGCGCAGTATTAGTTCAGCGTCATGGCACCGCCGAACATGTCATTGCCTACGTGAGCCGATATTTAAGTAAACCTGAGCGCAATTGCACTGTTACAGAGAAAGATTGTCTGGAATCTGTTTTCGCCGTGCACAAGTTTCGCCCGTACATCTATGGCCACCGATTCTCTACCGTCACAGACCACCACTCACATTGTTGGCTCACTGGTCTACGAGATACAACCAGTCGTCATGCACGATAGGCGCCCCGCGTGCAAGAATATGACTGATGTTTGCTTCAAGAGTGGCCACCGTCACTGCGGAAACTGACCGCCTATCGTGATTTTCCCTTCCCACGACTGAATGCGACGCCAACAGTTTAGACGACTGCCTGGCTCCTCTTGACTCACGGTTTCCAGATTTGGAAACATTCCGTACAGAACAACGTCAAGACCGTAGTCTGGCTCCATTTTTCTCATCTGCCGTCGATAAGCCACATCAGAGCCCATTCGTCATGCAGGACGGCATTCTTTACAAGCGAAATGTTGCTGCACAAGGGGCCCGCCTTCTTTGGTTGTCCCCAAATCTCTGCGACCCAACGTGCTACAAGCTATGCACGACGATCCAACATCTGGGCATATGGGGTTTGCCGAGACCTATCACCGCACGCTGAAACGGTTCTAATGGCCCCGCATGCGTCAAGCTACAGCTAAATATGTGACCAGCTGTGAGCATTGTAAACGGTACAAGAGTTCGACAAGTGTGCCGCTAGGATTTCTCCATCCCATACCACCTGCATGTTTTAGCTTTGAGGTCTTGGGTATTGACTTGATGGGTCCTTTTCCAGAATATATCACTGGGAACCGCTGGAATATAGTCTGTGTAGACCACCTCATTCGGTATGCTGAAATCACAGCGATCTCTGCCGCAACAGCCGATCACGTTTGTGACTTTCTGCTTTGCTACATCATCCTCCGACATGGGCGCCCTCGTACTATTATCAGTGACCGTGGCCGGCAGTTTGTAGCCGATGTCGCGGAAGAGTTGATTCGCTGGTCTGATTTCCAGTTTAGTCCCTCCACTTCATACCATCCACAGACCAACGGTCTGACTGAGCGTGTCAACAGAACGCTAATTAACATGCTCGATATGTACGTTGATTCCAAGCATAAAAACTGGGACGATGTTTTGCCACTTATGACCTTCGCCTACAACACTGCGCTACAAGAGACCACCGGCTTTAGCCCGTTTTACCTTCTCTACATCCGTGAGCCACGTACTACCCTCGACACAGTTCTCCCGTTTTCAGAGCAAGAAAACTCATCCCTTGCAGAGACACTCTGTCACGCAGAGTATATAGGCACGGCGCATCGTGCGTCTCCGGACTTTCGCAGCCCAAGACCGTTAAAAGGCTCGCTACTGCAAGCGACATCGACATGCGTCGTACAGCCAAGGAGATATGGTGTGTCTGTGGACTCCATACCACAAGCGTGGCTTATATCAAATGTTTATCAAAAGTATCAAAAGGAAAACGTAGGAGAAACTATTTATTTTTTTAAAACAGTATCGTAACATTATGACCTACGCTGAAAGGAGCCAAACTGGTCGGAAAGATGAGCTCTTTCTGTCAGTGTGCTATACAAGTTATAAGCAACGGAACTCTCATTTCAGTAACACAGCCGAACATTGCTTTCAGCCTAAAAACGATCGAAGCAGCTTTATAGCTGCAAAAAGGCAAAGTGAATCACTCATTCAAATGTAGTGTCCCAAATTTAGCTTTGCATCCAGAGGTACAAGTTTCGCAAACCATGGCATGCTATTGCTATAGATCAAATAGTGTAGTGATGTACTCAGATACTGCGACACAAATACTGTGCTTTTTTAGAGCACCCCCACCACGAGGTTGGTGTCAGGGTGTCGGTAATCAAAGTGCAGTTCAATCAAAGGCAGTTCTGAATTCAGTTAGAGCGTTATACTGCCAAGCTTTCACCTCTCATTAACAGCAAAAAGAACGAAAGCATGGCCGGAATATTGTATCCTTTCTTGTTAACTAAGATTTTGCTACATTCCATTCTTTAGGCCTTACACCTCTAAGCCTCACACTGATTTCTGCAGGGGCAGGTGGGAGAGCTTCTTAGGGGGTCACGGATGTGTAACAACGTTCAAAGGACACACCATTGCGCCTTCTCTGTCTTAATGTTCATATAATTACGAATAACCGGGGCACGTATACTCACCGAACTCTGCACCCCTCTGTTCGCACGTTGTCTTCTGTCAAATCAGCCGTCCGAGTGGTTGCAGCCGCCACTATTCCAAAGATGCGTATCTTCATCTAGACCGTAGTAGCGTATAAAAATGCGTATAAAATGAAATTTATAGTTGTGAAACAATTATTTCACCTTTTCTTTTCACTTTCTTGAAATGTAGGTGTAAGAAATAATTTTAAGCTATAATATTGCACCTAAGACAGCCTTCATATGTCACAGACACTGCTGTTATGCCGAAATGAAAGTAATTTCACAGTACATATCTCAAAATAAAATGAAAATGCAGAATAGACGCGTGTTTCTGCTTACACGACGGGCAAACTGACGAGCGTGATCGCCCGCGTTTGCATTTGTCACCGATCTAAAAAAAAAAGAGGTCGGTCGAAAGTAAACCTGCGACGTCGGGCCAAGCACACTGACTGACCTACTGCAGACCTGGCCAAATGGCGTTGGCTGATGGTAAATCTACGATGCCGGGTAAAGCACGCTGGCAGACCTACTGCCGACCTAGTCAATGGCCACTCACGGGCCGACCACTTTTTTGGGTTGTCTCGCCGACTTAACTGGCCACCGACTGGTTGCCGGCCCTTAACCGACCATCGGCCACTGGCCATGTCCCCTTGGGTAACCACCTGAGGTGCCTCCCATCTTGGAGGCAGTACAACCCAACGTTAGGTGCAAATTGCGTTCGACGTGGTGGGATCACTACATATAATGAGAAGAAAAAGATGTGAGCTTTTGAAGGACGTTAGACGAGAATTGGTGATGGCTCTTCACACATTCACCGGACGGCAGCTTCGATAACTTTCGAAACACACGGATGATCACAAACTTTACTGCGCGAATTAGCATAACAAAAGAAGCAAGTGACCGAGAAGTAAACAACATTTATTTCAATTTCGGGACCTGTCAACTGTCTACGTCATCGAGGAATGTCGATGTCCTTCCACAAGTCCATGACGTCACTTCCCGCCGTCTTGACTCTGATGCGTTCCAGCATCCTCTGCACCTGCACCGGAGAGAAGTGTCCCTTCCAGTCACCCACAGCGCCCTTGCGGACAAACTCGCCAGTCATGGGCCTTCGGACAAGTTCTTCCAAGCTCGCTGCGGCTTGCCGTTCTTGTTCTTTGATGCTTGCCGCTTTTTGCTGAAATGTATTTTTGAAAACAGTGAAACATGTTCACAGTTTCACATACCGAAACGTTGATTGATGATTGATTGATATGTGGGGTTGAACGTCCCAAAACCACCATGTGATTATGAAAGACGCCGTAGTGGAGAGCTCCCGAAATTTTGACCACTTGGGGCATACCGAAACATTTCTGCTATGAATTATTATTATAAAAACGTTACTTTTTACATTACGTACCAAAACCTGAATAATATTACGTGACACACCGTTGTGCAGGGCTTCGTACATTTTCAGCGTCTGTTTTTTTTTAACGTGCCCCCAGGCCTACATCATTTCGCCTACACCAAACTTCGTACGCCGTGGAAGAGATCGAACCCACAACTTTGGGGTCCATTAGTCGAACATCAATAATTTCATAACCACTGTGTCACTGAAAGCTGCCATTGGGATTTATTGATTCACTCACTTTGGTGCGTTAACTTACGACACTCTCACAATTGAAATAGCGATATATTGATTACTTACGGAAACTGCCAATAATTGAGCTAGCTGGCACTGAGTCATTGGTGAAGAGACGAGCGCGAAGACCCGAATGCAAGAAAACTAAATAGCCCAAAAGTCACCTTGGTTTCGTTTCTTATCTTTTGTTCATGCTTACATGCATCATTTTCTTTTACGGTGATCGCTGTTGAAATCAGCTAGGAATCGTTACAAATGACTCTTAGAAACTTTTTCGTAAATATGCTTCTCATCAATAGAAAAATATAATAAAGTATTTATTCTCAGTGACGCATATCACAAATAAGCAATATGTTATCACCTCTGGTAAGATGTTGCCATGTTGAAATACAAGCTTATATGCTTGCTTGCACGTGCGAAAGCAGACTATGATTTTACGGCAGGACGAAGCGGTACACCCCGAATTAGCTCTAGCTATTTGTGGTTCTTCACTTAAAAGACACCTAAGTCTGCGTACACGGGTGTTTTTCCCCTCCTTCAACAGTAGTAGTCTCCTCAGCCGGGAGTCGATCCGGTGACGTCATTGTCAACCACACAGCAACATAGCCACTGTCAACCATGGTAGACACTAGTATGCATTATTGCCAAACACTGACTTTTCCAACAGACTTCTCACTTTCCATTTATTTATGTGATAGTCTTCTGCGGCAGCTCTATTTACTTCTAAGTTCATAAAGGCTTAAGTTGGTCAGGGAGTTCAAGCACAGACAGAAACAATGTATGTACTAGTCTGTTGCGTTGTTGCAAGAATTACAATTATTCGTCGGACAACACACTGCACAAATAGTACCTGTTCAACATCAAGGTATTACTCTTGCCTAATAGAAAACGGCATTATTGCTCGTCAGGTTCCATAATCATCGTCAAATTCTTTCCACCTAGTGCAAGCTGAAGCACCTCCCCCATCCTCGCCCCTCCATGTGTATTTTAATTTCAATGTATTTTGTGCGTGCTGATTTTCTTTCACTTTGCGAACCTTTTTTATTTCCTTACTCCGTCTAACTGGTGGCCTTTCTTTAGTGCAATGATGAATAAACTTGTTGCCTTCTTCGACTGCATTTGTCATCACTTCGAACCATTCTGTTGCTCTAACCAGTCGTCTGTCCTACGTAAGCATGAGCTTGCCGGTCAATTCTTTGTCATGATCTTCGGATACTTACCCTTGTTCACCAAAACGAAGATGGTGTTGCCGGGAAAACTCTGCACAAGCGTACTCCCGTTCCCTGAACGCCGACGTGTCTATAGAAGCGTTACCCGCACATTTGACGAGCGACACACACACACACACACACACACACACACACACACACACACACACACACACACACACAGACACACACACGCGCGCGCGCACACGCGCACACGCACACGCACACACACACACACACACACACGCGCGCACACGCACACGCACACGCACACGCACGCACACGCGCACGCACATGCGCGCACACGCACACGCACACGCGCGCACACACACTCGCACGCACACGCACTCGCACGCACGCACACACACACACACACACACTTTATACCTCTTCCCATTTCCTATATATTTATTTTCCTCTCTCCTCACTTGTATTTCTTGCCTTAGTTATGTCTAATTCTCTATCTCTTTCTTTCTATGCTTGCTTTGTTCTCGCTGCTCCTCATTGACCCCCTCCTTACCACCACATTTCTCTTAGTTACCCCCACCTACTTATCCTTGGTACACAATTGTCACGCAGCGGGAATGCTCTGGAGCGAGCTTAGTCCATTGGTGCACTCCATATCGCCACGCTATTCGATTCATTTCATAGTTACACTATATACTATACATTGTAAGGCTATGCTAAGCTCTGCTAGTGTGCCTGAATAACTTACTGGTAACAACGCGCGCGTAAGAATCGCGCATACGCTGATTTGAATCCAGCCTCGTCAAGAAGCTGTTTTTGCCAACTTTTTTATTTTTCTTTATTTTTCACCCTCTTTTCGCTCTGCGCTTCGGCATTTATCACCGTGTGCCTGCTCTTAATGAACACTCTGACAGAGCGAAAAACCAGTTCTGGCTAAGTTGTGCGGCAACGATTGATCTATAATATGTTGCCACGTAATCATGCTGTATCTGGAGATAGTTAAACTATTTCGCGTTCACACATTTGCATATGTTTGCTCAGGTAAACTGTTATGGAGACGGTACGTGCTAACCGTTCACACACCTCCTCTGTGACGGGGAAGTCGCACGAGTTGAAGACCTTCTTCATGTTGCCCAGCGCCGCGGCCTCCAAGATGCGGCCCACCAGCGCCGGTTCTCGGCACAGCCTCGAGGCGTACTCATTTCCGAGAAAGCCGGCGATCTTGACGACGGCGGCTGATGTGTCCTCCTTGATATCCTCGTACGTCAGGAATAGCACGTTGGGGTCCAACCGGTGCGCGTACCACGAGAGCAGGTGGTCGAAGTAGTCGCCGTACTCGAAGTCACCCGTGATGAACAGCTCGAAGAAGTCACCGAAGGTGCCCTGTCCGAAGCAGTAGCCCGGCAGGTGCTTGGTGTGGTAGTAGTAGGACACGCAGCAGTCGAACGGGTTGCGCGTGATGTACAGGTACCTGCGTCAAGTGACATGTGTCAATGGGTGTACAGACGGCGTCAAACGTTTGTGGTACATTTAAAGCAGGAAAACATTCAAAAAAAGTTTATCGTAGGGGGTACCATCGCGAAAGACGTGGAGGGACAAGGTAAAATTTCCACCACATACCACGATCATATCCTGGTTTGGGATGTTAAATCTCAGATGATAATATCTGGTTGCATCTAGTGCTACTTGTGGTTGTATGTGTGCCTTTTCGGCCTTTGTCTTTCACGCCGCTCCCCTACGATATGACAACTAGCAGACGACTTTACTGCAGCAAACTGAACTACTCAACCAATTGCCGACCCTTCTATAAAAGGTTATATTACTGTAGCACACTATAATCATATCCTGGTAGGGCATATGCCCGCGGATGCATCACCATTAAAGGGAAGCCAGAAAACTTTACTCAAGTGTGCCCGTCCTGCTCTCTTTGAAGTGCAGGGTTATGGACACGCAAGTATATAAAGGGGCCATCACGTGGTCACCCAGCACTTAGTGTCTTTCGGCGAAAAACGGAGGTAGATGGTCAAATATGCTTGTACACATGTGAGCACTGGGCTGTAAAAGATTATTTCAGTCCAAAATATGCCGTAGAAGTCGCCGGCTGTAAACTCTGCCCAACGGCGCGGCGACCGTCATTTCGCCATGACGTGAGTGACAAGCCGTAAGGAGCAGTGCCGTCGTCTGCTATCAAACAGAACCTTCCGCACGCAGTCACTGTGTGCGATGTGTTGCTAGTGTTGCTTGTTGCGTGGTCCGCCAGTGTCAGTGTGTTGCAAGTGTTGCGGCGTTCAGCATCGCCATGTCGTCGGGCCCATCATCACCTCGCTATTTGGGCAGTGGTTCATCGAACAGCAAAAGCGGTGAAGACGCCATACACGCTTGACTTCAACCCCATCGCCACCTGCTCAAGCGATGAAGAAAGCGTCGAAGATGGGGCGAACCCAAATGCCGACGACCTCGCTGTTGTGGCATACGTTGTAGACGGCCTTCCACAAGGATAAAGAGCTTTACTTTATGCGTGCCAGGTAGACAAGCGAACTTGGGATTCGGGGGTCTGTCGACGTTGCATTCGCGAGCAAGTGTTACTTTGTGCAATGAAATTGGTAAAGCGTGTAGATTTTTGTTTGCTAGCACAGGTGCATGCACGGCCTTCGGCGCATAGCCTAATAAATAGGTGGGCGTAACAACGCTGCGAGTTGGGACCATTGTTTTTTCATCGATTGTTGCTTGCAGCATATGTAAACATTAGCCGAAGTGAACCACATGTCAGTGCGGTTCAATTGCGCTAGAATTACTCACGATATACACTTCCGCCGAACTTTTGCTTGAACTCCGTCGACTGCACAAGGTTCCGCTTAACTAGAGCACTACCTTTGTTGCAACGCCAGCGGTTGCCGAAGTGGACACAGAGCAGCACTTGCACGCGTCTTCTCTCTCTCTCTCTCTTTGTTCCCTCTCCACCCCATGTCCCCTCTCTCATGATACAAGTTTCAAGCGGTCAATAAATGCTGTCTTCTGCCTGGTGACAACGACTAGTTCATGTCTCCGGCGGCGTCTCCGCCGCCAACGTAACAGACTTCAAGTACTTCGATTTCGAAACTTCGAAAACAATTCACGCGAGTCTTTACTTCAACTGACCAATCCTCTTTGAGCGTGCAGTCACAAAATCTTGTTCATGGGCTACACTACGTATTCCTGAGCTTGTCAATAGCTCCTTGGCACTGCGAAATGGCGCCTTAGCACTGCGGTAATGTAGTTTTGGCCACGCAGTCCACATTTTAATTTTCCTGTGCTACGCTTCACCATTCTGTCGAAGTGGAGACCACCACCATAACTGATTGATATGTTGAGTTTACAGAACCTCCATATGAATATGAAAGACACCGTAGTAGAGGGCTCTGGAAATTTTGACCACCTGGAGTTCTTTAACGTGCAGCTTGATCTGAGGACACGGGTCTCAAGCATTTCCGACTTTATCAAAAATGCGTTCGCCGTGGCTGGTATTCGATCGCGCAGCCTGCGGCTCAGAAGTCGAGTGCTTTGGCCACTACAGCGCCGTGGCGGGTGTCACTATCGGTCATAAGTGGCCCCGCATGCAGGACTATCAAACAACACAAGCATCTCGAGTTTTACCGAAAATTTATCTAAAACTTTTACCTGACGTTTTACCTAAAACTGCGAAAAACTTCCTGAAACGTTGGGATGAGGGCCGCGCCGCGAAGTAAACGGTCTCGGCAAGCACGCGATTACCAATGGAGTGACTGGGTTACCCGGGCAACGCACTCGTTCAGCTTTCCTAGCAGTAGAGCTGCATAGCAGGATTTACTTCTACGCTACGACCAACACAAGCGCGACACTATAGTGCTGGTTTTTTTTTTTTTGCGCGTGATTTAGACTTACAGCCTAGAAGGTTTAGAGAAAAAACATTTTAAATCTTCTTGCCTACATAATTACGTACATGAGAATTACATTAGCGCAAGGTTAAATACAGAGTTAGCGGTAGGATATAGTAGAAATAGCGCTAGAAATTGAACAATTATGAGAGCAGGGAATCTCCAACTATGCACTTCAAAAATTTACTTCCACGCCTTTGCCCTCGAAATGCACCGGCCGTTATCAGAAGTATGGCATAGCTTCAAGTTCATGTAACATGGCGAGTTGGACTTCTTGGCTCTTGTTCACTTTCAAGAAATACATCACACAATTTCCTTTTATTAAGATAGCAATCGCATGTACACTCTCGAATGATTTTTGCCTCCGGCTTTGGCGTCGACGTTGGCATTTGTCACCGTCGTCATTCACCTTAATGTGTACGTATCTGTATATATTGTCACGCTCCTTGCTCAAGTATTGTTACCACTCCATTACACGTGTGGGTGCTTCTCCTTGAGCAACCACACCGATTGACTAAAGAACCGTCGAAATAATTGTATAACGTCCTGATGCAATTACGCGCACAACCCGAACATTACAGATTGTTCTGTAACAAACGTGACCGCTAGCGATAACGCTGGAACATTCGACGACACATGTATAAATACCGACGTGCGTCGTCGTTTGCCTGTTGATCGACAGCCGACGCTCTGTTTGCCGCTATAAGTGCCAGTTTCTTGCTGTAATCTGACTCTCTTTTTACGTGCCTACAAGTTCGGCCTGAATATACAGTTCCATTGGCAACCTGCAGTCTACTCCCTTCGTTCATGTGACGACCTCGCCCCGCCGCGGTGGTCTAGTGGCTAAGGTACTCGGCTGCTGACCCGCAGGTCGCGGGATCAAATCCCGGCTGCGGCGGCTGCATTTCCGATGGAGGCGGAAATGTTGTAGGCCCGTGTGCTCAGATTTGGGCGCACGTTAAAGAACCCCAGGTGGTCGAAATTTTCGGAGCCCTCCACTACGGCGTCTCTCATAATCATATTGTCACGAGGTTGTGATACACGCAGCACTTGAGAGGAAGCACGCAGGAGTGAGGGCAGTGTCAGGCGAACTGTTTATTGGGTGAACTTGTGCCCAGCAAAACGGGGCCAAACACAACTCATAGCAACAGCGCCGTGAACAGTCGTCGGCCGACGGAAAAAAAGAAAAGACCCCCAGTGGCGCACTGCGCCGGCTTTTTATACACGCGTCGTAACGCGTTCCAGAGTGGCATACAAGATAAACGCGGCTTGCGTTGCGCTTAACAGAAAGTGATAGCGTCTACCTTCGTAAACCAAAAGAACCGCACGTGTCAGTCTTTTTATACACGCGTCGTAACGCGTTCCAGAGTGGCATACAAGATAAACGCGGCCTGCGTTGCGCTTAACAGAAAGTGATAGCGTCTTCCTTCGTAAACCAAAAGAACCGCACGTGTCACTACCCCCCTCTGAAAAAGCATCGTCCCGATGCTAAAGACAGAACATAAGAGAGAGTACATGCAATAAATTACATTAACAATGCGTCACAGCTAATCAGCGCGCGTAATAAGGTTTAAGTCGCACCACGTGTACGACTTCGGGTCGTGCACGGCGTCGTTGGGATGACGTTAAGCCATCGGGCACGACCTCATAGTCCAGTTCACCACGACGTCGGACTACTTTGTAGGGTCCAAAGTAGCGTCGCAGGAGCTTCTCAGACAATCCCCGTCGTCGTATCGGCGTCCAGACCCAGACAAGGTCACCTGGTTGGTATTCGGTGTGGTGTCGTCGAAGGTTGTAGTGGCGCCTGTCGACCGTCTGTTGGCTCTTGATACGCAGGCGGGCTAGCTGTCGAGCTTCTTCAGCGCGATCCAGGTAGCTGGCGACATCGAGGTCTTCTTCGTCGGTGCCGACCGGTAGCATGGCGTCAAGCGTCGTTGTTGGGCTCCGTCCGTAGACGAGCTTGTATGGAGCAAACTGCGTCGTTTCCTGCACGGCCGTGTTGTACGCGAAGGTTACATACGGGAGTATGGCGTCCCACGTCTTGTGCTCGACGTCCACGTACATGGCCAGCATGTCGGCGATGGTCTTATTTAGACGCTCGGTGAGGCCATTCGTCTGTGGGTGATACGCGGTGGTTCGGCGGTGGCTTGTCTGACTGTACCTCAAGATCGCTTGCGTTAGGTCAGCCGTAAAGGCCGTACCTCTGTCGGTGATGAGGACCTCGGGGGCTCCATGGCGGAGGACGATGTTCTCAATGAAGAACTTGGCGACCTCGGCGGCAGTGCCCTTGGGCAAGGCCCTTGTTTCGACATAGCGGGTGAGGTAGTCAGTCGCTACGACAATCCATTTGTTGCCAGAAGTTGACGTCGGGAACGGCCCCAGTAAGTCCATGCCGATTTGTTGGAATGGCCGTTGAGGTGGTTCGACGGGTTGCAGAAGTCCGGCTGGCCTAGTTGTCGGCGTCTTGCGTCGCTGACAGTCTCTGCATGTTTTTACGTAGTGGGCGACGTCGGCAGTGAGGCGAGGCCAATAGTACTTCTCTTGTATTCGTGACAGTGTGCGGGAAACACCAAGATGTCCGGCTGTCGGGTCGTCGTGTAATGCTTCCAAAACCTCTGGACGTAACGCTGAAGGTACCACGAGGAGGTGGTCGGCGCGGAGCGGCGAGAAGTTCTTCTTCAGGAGGACGTTGTTTCGCAGGAAAAACGAAGCCAGTCCTCGGCGGAATACTTTCGGCACGTCGGCGGTCTTGCCTTGCAGGTAGTCCATGAGGATCTTGAGCTCTGGGTCAGCTCGTTGGCGTTCCGCGAAGTCGTCGGTACTTATGGGTCCCAGGAAAGAGTCGTCGTCCTGGTCATCCTGGGGCGGCGGATCGACTGGGGCGCGAGACAAGCAGTCGGCGTCGGAGTGCTTTCGTCCGCTCTTGTAGACGACGGTGATGTCAAATTCTTGTAGTCTGAGACTCCACCGTGCGAGGCGCCCTGATGGATCCTTCAAGTTAGCTAGCCAACACAAGGCGTGGTGGTCACTCACGACTTTGAAAGGCCTGCCGTACAGGTAGGGGCGGAACTTTGATGTAGCCCAGATGATGGCAAGGCATTCCTTTTCTGTCGTGGAATAATTGGCTTCTGCCTTTGAAAGTGACCGGCTAGCGTAACTAATGACCCTTTCAAGTCCGTCGGTCCTCTGCACGATCACGGCGCCGAGCCCTGTGCTGCTTGCGTCCGTGTGAATTTCGGTGTCAGCTTCTTCGTCGAAGTGCGCCAGTATTGGCGGCGTTTGCAGGCGTCGCTTTAATTCTTGAAATGCCTCGACTTGCGGCGTTTCCCATTTGAAGTCGACGTCGACCTTCGTGAGGTACGTCAGTGGCTCGGCGATCCGCGAAAAGTTCTTCACGAAGCGCCTGTAATAAGCGCAGAGGCCAAGAAATCGGCGTACTGCTTTCTTGTCGGTGGGTGCAGGAAAGTCGGCGATCGCAGCTGTTTTCTGTGGATCAGGGAGCACTCCCGACTTGCTGATAACGTGGCCAAGGAACAATAGTTCCTCGTAGGCGAAGCGGCACTTTTCTGGCTTCAGGGTAAGTCCCGAGGCTTTGATTGCCCGAAGAACAGCTTCAAGGCGCCGGAGGTGCTCGTCGAAGTTGGAAGAAAATACGACTACGTCGTCCAAGTAGACGAGGCAAGTCTGCCACTTCAAGCCTGCGAGTACTGTGTCCATAACCCGTTGGAACGTCGCAGGCGCCGAGCAAAGACCAAAGGGCATGACCTTAAACTCGAATAGGCCGTCTGGTGTTATGAAGGCAGTCTTCTCTCGGTCTCTCTCGTCTACTTCGATTTGCCAGTAGCCGGTTTTGAGATCCATCGACGAAAAATACTTGGCGTTGTAGAGTCTGTCCAGAGCATCGTCTATCCGTGGGAGGGGATACACGTCTTTCTTCGTGATCTTGTTCAGGCGACGATAATCGACGCAAAAACGTAGGGTTCCGTCCTTCTTCTTCACCAACACCACGGGTGATGCCCACGGACTCGTAGACGGCTGAATGATGTCGTCACGCAGCATTTCGTCGACTTGTTGCTTGATGGCCTCGCGTTCCCGTGCAGAAACTCGGTAGGGGCTCTGACGGAGCGGACGGGCATATTCGTCGGTTATGACGCGATGTTTCGCGAGAGGGGTCTGACGAAGCCTCGATGACGACGAGAAGCAGTCCTTGTATTGGTGGAGTAAGGCTTTGAGCTCCCTTTGTTGCTGCCTGGAAAGGCTTTGATTGACGTCGAAGGCGGGCGCGGACACTGCTGTCGACGTTGCGGCTCCCTGAGAATCGGTGAGGGCGAAGGCATTGCTCGCTTCCACAAATTCGCTTAGATATGCTACCGTCGTGCCCCTACTCAAGTGCCTATATTCGTTGCTGAAGTTCGTCACCATTACCTTGGCTTCGCCGTTATGAAGCTTGGCTATGCCTCTTGCGACGCACATCTGACGGTTTAGGAGCAGGTGCTGGTCGCCTTCGATGACACCTTGTAAGTTGGTAGACGCTTTGGTGCCGACGGAAATGATGACGCTCGACAGTGGCGGGATGGTTACCTGCTCTTCTGTCACATTCAAGGCATTGTGAGCGACGTTGCAGTCTGACGCCGTTGCATTATCCGTGGACAGCGTGATTGACCTGGATCTTAGGTCGATGACTGCGCCTTGCAGGTCCAGGAAATCCATGCCTAAAATGACGCCTCGCGAGCATTGCTGCAGGACCACAAAATTCACAGAATACGTCTGGCTGTGAATCGTGACTCTTGCCGTGCAGGTTCCAGTCGGTGTTATAAGGTGGCCCCCTGCTGTTCGGATATCCGGTCCTTCCCATGCAGTCTTTACCTTCTTGAGCTTAGCGGCGAAGAGACCACTGATGATAGAGTAGCCGGCGCCGGTATCGACTAGGGCGGTGACGCTGTGGCCGTCGATGATCACGTCGAGGTCGGTGGTTCGTCGTCTGGCGTTCCGGTTAGGTCGGGGCGTCGGATCACGGCTGCGTCGGCTTGGTCCGGTGCTGCTATGTCGCGTCGGCGGCGAGGCTTTGTCGTAAAGACTCTGCTCAGGCGGCGTACTGCGACTACGTCGGGAAAGTTCGTGCGTCGTGGTCGTGGTCATCGGCAGCGGCGGCGGCGGCGGAGGAGGATCTTCGGCATTGCGTCGTGCAGCAACCGCACCTCCATCGGTTGCTGCCTTTAGTTTCCCGGGTAGGGGCTTGGGGATCGGCCCCGGTTAGGGCCGGTGTATTGGCGGCGATCCGGGGAGACGTAGCGGCCAGGCGAAGGTGAACGGGATGGTCGTCGTTGTTGCCACTGCGATCCGGCGATGTAGTCGGCGATGTCGCGAGGTCACTCACCTGGGCGCGGACGCGGCGCGTTCACGTCGAAGCCACGCAGTCCCATCTCACGGTACTGGCAGTAGCGGTAGGTGTGCCCGGCTTCGCCGCAGTGGTAGCATAGTGGGCGGTGGTTCGGGGTGCGCCAAACGTCAGTTTTCCTCGGCGAGCGCTGGATTACTGGCGAGCGGGAAGGCGTCGGGGGTGGCGGCGGTGGCTGGCGACGAAACTGCGGAGACGTTTGGTCCTGGTGTTGGCGAGGAGCGGCGACAGGTCGTCGTGCAGTAGCGGCGTAGGTCATCGCCTCCGGTTGGGGCTGTGGCCGTTCAGGAACGCTCAGTGAGCGCTGTAGTTCCTCGCGGACTACGTCTTCGAGAGAGGCGACTTGGGGCTGAGACGATGGCAACATGCGGCGCAGTTCTTCACGAACAATAGCACGTATGGTCTCGCGCAGGTCGTCGGGGCAGAGTCCTCGGACTTCTGCGACGTCTGGCGACATGCGCCGATCGTATTGGCTGGTCCGCATTCCAAGAGTCTTCTCGATGGTGGTAGCCTCGGAGAGGAACTCTTGTACCGTCTTTGGCGGGGTTCTGATGAGTCCGGCGAAGAGCTCCTGCTTCACTCCTCGCATAAGCAGGCGAACCTTCTTGTCCTCAGACATGTCGGCGTCGGCGTGGCGGAAAAGTCGCGTCATCTCCTCCGTAAAGATCGTTACGTTTTCGTTGGGGAGCTGCACCCGAGTTTCAAGCAGTGCTGCGGCTCTTTCCTTTCGCACGACGCTTGCAAAGGTACGCAGGAAAGCAACGCGGAAGTCGTCCCAGGTTCGAAGCGTTGACTCGCGGTTCTCGAACCAAGTCCTTGCGGCGTCTTCCAGGTAAAAATACACATGACGCAGCTTGTCGTCCGGGTCCCACTTATTGAGGGCTGCGACGCGGTCGTAAATGTCAAGCCAGCTTTCCGGGTCTTCGTAAGTCGATCCGCGGAAGGTAGGCGGCTCTTTGGGCTGGTTGACGACCACGGTTGCCGAAGACCTTGCTTCCGTCATCGTGGATGCCGGCTTCGTAGCAGCCTTTGCTTTCTTGTCCTTGTCGGGGAGCGGCAGGTATTCGGGCGGTAGTCCTTGTTGTCTTCGGCTCACTCGAACGACCGGGTCTGCGTCGTCCTCTTGCCGGCTTGGGCTTGGCTCACGGCTGGACGGGGGCGTACGGTACATGGACCGAGAA
The DNA here is from genome assembly GCF_013339725.1 of Rhipicephalus microplus. Lineage (NCBI taxonomy): Eukaryota > Metazoa > Arthropoda > Arachnida > Ixodida > Ixodidae > Rhipicephalus > Rhipicephalus microplus. The sequence continues at coordinate 172,761,986 of NC_051168.1, forward strand.
GCACCTCCACCAGATGTCACGAGGTTGTGATACACGCAGCACTTGAGAGGAAGCACGCAGGAGTCAGGGCGGTGTCAGGCGAACTGTTTATTGGGCGAACTTGTGCCCAGCAAAACGGGGCCAAACACAACTCATAGCAACAGCGGCGTGAACAGTCGTCGGCCGACGGAAAAAAAGAAAAGACCCCCAGTGGCGCACTGCGCCGGCTTTTTATACACGCGTCGTAACGCGTTCCAGAGTGGCATACAAGATAAACGCGGCTTGCGTTGCGCTTAACAGAAAGTGATAGCGTCTTCCTTCGTAAACCAAAAGAACCGCACGTGTCAATATGGTGATTTGGGGACATTAAACCCCCCACATCAATCAATCAATCAATAAATCATGTGACGACCTTGTTACAATATGAAAATCAAGAAAGAAAAAAGTATAGACCACCTTCCCCAAGCGAACCATAACGGGATGCGAAGCAGCAGCGGTGCGCACGGAGTTGACCCGCCTGAAACGGACGTCGACGTAGGGCTGGAAAAATGGTTTAAAACGAAACTCGGTGTAGCCTTTACTCGAGTTCACGTTTCTTTGAAGTGCAGACACGGGAGTGCGGTTGGGTTTTGTGTAAGTACATGGCCGATAAACGAGCCGAAAGAGTGTTGCCACTCGTTGTGCGCTCGAATGTTGCCAGCGGTAAAGAGGCTGGAGCGAGTAACATAACACGCAGCGAGCGGTGTTATGTTATAGGCTAGGGACGCAGTGACGTTAACGCGCGCGCCCTGCGAGGGAAGGAGTGGCCTACTTGACATCGCCCCAACACCTGCGGCCAGGAATACGCGGTACCGACGGAAAACAGCGTTACACAGGCTAGTCAAAAAGCTTCTTCGTATCTGAAAAAATCTAGAAGACCCCGTTGCGCGTAATCGAATGTCTGGTTTCGCGCTCCTGAGCGCATGCCATTAGCTACTGAGCCACGAAAGAGCACCTCCCTAAATGCTCAAAGGGCAAGCAATTTATATATACCACGCATCACTGGTGATGCAAATCTCTTGTGAAATAGTGTTTTCAGCATTACCATCGATATGGCGCAACGAGCGCGCTCGGCGCCCAGCTCGTCGCGAAGCGTAGTCGCCAGCGCATCCCCCACACGTACTTCACCCCTCAGAGGGAAGGAGGGGGGGGGGGTGCGCGTGTGCTTATCTTTCGGCTTTCACCAGTACGATCGCGTTGCAGTTTGCCGGGCCCACAAAGATCATTTGCTCGCTGCACGGGCCCCATTTGCGCAAAAAGGCGCGGTTTTCACACACAGCAAAGTAACACTTGTGACACTTGTTGCACTCAGCTATAGTACCTAAGATTACGTTTCATGTGCCGTTTTTGTTCAACTGATTGATTTGTGGGTTTAACGTCCGAAAGCCACCATATAAATATGAGAGATGCCGTAATGGAGGGCTCCAGAAATTTCAAACACCTGGGGTTCTTGAACGTACCCCAAATCTGAGTACACGGGCATACAACATTTCCGCTTCCATCGAAAATGCAGCCACCGCAGCCGGGATTCGATCCCGCGACCTGCGGGTCAGCAGCCGAGCATCTTAGCCACTTGACCACCATGGCAGGGCTGTCGTTTTTGTTTAAACAGTATGTTAAGTGTCGAGCTGTGAACGTTATTTCGCTCTCATCCTGCGTGTACTGTTTTCGTGCGTCATTTGTGTATAAGCAGCGTGCTGCGCGTTTAGATCTGCTTGCCGTTGTCAGCGTGACATTCCCAGTTGTTGCTATCACATTCGTTGCTTCGCCCTTGCGGCGAAACTGTGACTTCTTTTTTGTCTACATGTCAGGGCACAGCTGTTAGGCACCAGATCTTGCGGTGAGCGACGTCAGCGGCATCGAAACAGGTACAATGAACTAGGGCGAAAGAGGGCGAATGCGGAGCGCAGTGAAGGAGCGCGCTCAAGGAGGGAATGGCAGTGGCGAGAACCCAGGTTAGAAGCCAAGAGCCAGAAGTAGAACAAACACTCCATTTTTCTGCCTTGAATCTCAACTAGGTGTTCACCTTATAGATGTCGTCCACCACGTACGCGTATCTCACATCACATCCACGGTTTTATGCCATTAATCCCCCTGTATGTGCTGCCGACTGTTAAGGCGAACGTGGCTCAGCATGCCGGCGTGGCCGCGCATCGAAGCTTAGCGACGCATATGCACATGGCACACTGAAGATGCTGTTTCATCACTTAAGAGTGTCATTCCGTAGGATAGAATTAATATACTGACTAGAGAAAAAGCTGGGGCGCAGCAACTACAACCACCAAAGCGCTGATATCTTGGGAATTGTAATTGTTCCCATTGCAATACTCGAAAGAAGCGCAAAATATATACATTCAATCAACTCAAATTTTCGAAGCATAATCATAAACAGATATGCTCACGTATTAAAAGCAAGTACAAAATTGTGTGATGGTTATTCAACTACATTTGTGAAAGATACAATGGTCTTACTATATGTAATTTGCTTCACGGGGAAAAAGTGTGCAGTCCTGCTCACTAGATGGCGCCACCATCCTTGTACTGTATAAACATTTCGGAGCGGAGCCGCGCGGCAGATTCCGCCGGCTTTCGTGCATGTCAGCGACCGTGTTTTTGTTGCGATAGTAACTATATATGCACACTCTCAGCTGGATTTTGCCGCCGGCGTCGACGTTTGCGTCACCATCACTCACCTTATACATACGTGCATATATATATATATATATATATATTGTAATGACGAAAACCGAAACTGGAACTCTCTCTGGCACAGACTCGCATGCTAGGAGGAAGAGGACGAAGACGAAGCAGAATAAGAACAGCCGGCCTGCAGCAAAGGCGTTGTGTCTTATTTCTCGTCCTTACAATGGCGCAGTCGATGAAGAAGACGTCATCCAGGACGCCCGCCGACGTGCAGATGCGGTAAGCGTCGCTTGGGGACGGCGTCAAGGCCTCCTCAGCAGCTGTTCACCTGCCGCCACTGCCACCACCGTTCGGGGATGGCGCCAAGGCCTCCTCGGCGGCTTTAGTATACCCATCACCGGTATTTCTTCATGAAAAGGGACACCGTCTACGCGTCCTTCGCCACGGATTGTGCCGTGAGCACAGGTCGACAAGTGAACCCTGCGGCACAAGCCACCTGTCCGTACCCTCGTGGATCATCGGCAGCGTGGTTCTCTCATCGTAAAAACGCTGTTCACGCTTCCTCGATAATGGAGCCGACAGCCCTCCTGCAGCCGGGAGCACCTGTGCCGCCATTCGGGGACGGCGTCCAGGCCTTCTCGATGGCTCCTGGGCAGGCTTGCCCCGGCCCCACCACGACAGTACATGGCCTGTCGTTGACCGGGAATGCCGTTCACGCTTCCCACTGCGACAACGTCCTGCTCAGTGCTTCATCGGCACCTCAGCCGCTCAGGGGTGCTGTTCAAGCTCCCTCGGCCGAGGGTACCACAGCAGTGAGTACGCTGATCGGGGAACACGTCCCCACTGGCTCCGCATGTGGGCCGCCCGAGAGTGCCACCGAGCTTTCGCGCACCATTGCGCGACTCCGCCTCGAGGTCGGCGCCCTGACAGCGTCGAGTTCTGCGATATTCCCTGCTGCCTTGCCGGGACTTCACATTATCGATGAGGCGTTGGCCGCGGCCGCCTCGCAAGACCATTCAACAACTTCCCCCGAGAGCCGCAGCAAGCTCCAGTATACTCTCGCGGCTCTTTCACACCAACTTGGCTGTGTGGCGTCGCTATTTTCTGGAGCTTCGCCTGCCGTGACACCACCACCGGCTGCCTCCGAGCTACCCGAGTTTCGCGGCTTCCAGGACGATGCCGTCGATTGGGTGGCTACCATCAATGCTCTCGGAGCTCGCAAGGGATGGAGCGACAATCAGAAGTGGTGCGTGGCCTTAGACCGCCTTCAAAATCCTGCTGCTGCGTGGCACAGGTACGAAGGCGTGCGGCAGCAGTCCTGGGCGGACTGGAGCGCCAAGCTCATTGCTGCGTTTGGAAGAAATGAGTCTGACCTCACTGCTACCTCTCATTCTACCCTCGCCACTACCGAGCAAGGGGCTATTGAGAAGCACAACGACGAGGCAGCTGCACCCTCTGCCAACCTGCCCTACCTCGGAGATCAACCTCACGAGGCGCCGCGCCCCCCTACAGCTGTGCCGCGTGCCCCCTCCCCGGACAGCTTCCCAGAGTACCCTGCGGCAATCATCGAGACAAGCTGGACGGTGTACTCCTCCGGGCAAATCTCTGACTCCGCGTCGACACCTGACACACAATTACCCTTGACCCAACTTAGGACCGCCTATAAAGCACAGAAGCCAGTGAGCCAGCCTCCAAGCTGGTCAGCCCCAAATGGCCTGGATCCATTGACCTGCTGCGTGACGACGGCGGCTCTTTCACAACCAGCCGGAGACCAAGCACACGTCACAACGGCCAGTTTGACCCATAGTAAGGAGCCGCACCATCCCCTGCCACCTTTGCCGTCATTGGCCGAGTGCGTGGACGCTCGTAACTTGCCAAATGCCGTCTCCCCTAACGAGCCACAAGTGCCTACTCCACCTGAGGAGGATGCCATCGAAGTCATTCCGGTGCAGTTCACGGTTGCTCCGGATGGCGAGGCAACTGGCCATGTCGACATGAACGCACGTGACGGATTGGCAAAAACCTCCACTTCGACCAGCAGTGCATCAGCGAAGACGCTAGAGCACGACTTGCGTCGCAAGTCTACGCGCAAAGTCTACACAGCGATGTCGCTGATATCTATCGATATAGCCCATCGTACCTTCCCTCGCTCTGAACAACGCAGGCGTCCCCGCTCAGTGTGGGCCGCAGTACTGCATACTGGTGTCCCTGCAATGTCATCCAAGCAGCGAAGGGTAGTCATCGCGATGGTCCGCCACCAATGCGATCACTCCGCACCAGCCAGTATCACCTGCTGGGTTTACATTCTCCAGGTGACTACATTAACTTGCCGCGCGGACGCGACCTGCAACGACCACCTCGACACAGCCAGGGTCGTCCACCAGAGTACAGGACAGTTCCACCCACAGGACAGCTCGAGGCGTGCACATGACAGACTACCACGGCACTCCCAGTGCCGCCCTCCAGAGAAAATTGCCCTTTGCGCGCTAGCAGTCATGGCCGAGTGTAATGACGAAAACCGAAACTGGAACTCTCTCTGGCACAGACTCGCATGCTAGGAGGAAGAGGACGAAGACGAAGCAGAATAAGAACAGCCGGCCTGCAGCAAAGGCGTTGTGTCTTATTTCTCGTCCTTACAATATATATATATATATATATATATATTTATATATATATAAGGGAAACAAGAGTATACTTAAGGGCTCGTTTCGTGTTTTACATAATATTAATGAGATCTAACAGACAATAATGCCAAGGAAGGTATAGCAGAAGTTATTAGGGCAATTGTAATGTAAATGAGAAGAAACAAAAGTGGGTGAAAAGATAACTTGTTGGGTCGGATCCTGCACACGGCAAGTTATCTTTTCACGCACTTTTCTTTCTTCTCATTTACATTACAATTGCCTAATAACTTCTGCTATACCTTCCTTGGCATTATTGTCTGTTAGATCTCATTAATATTGCGGAAAACACGAAAAACGAGCCCTTAAGTATACTCTTGTTTTCCTTATTCATTAACGAGGGTCTCGTACTGGCAGACTTGGTGCCTCTCGGTTGTATTCGGGGGACTATTGGTCAGCTGCCAGTTAAGTAATAAGTTCACGTGCTACGTGACGTCAAACATGCTCATAAAGAGTGTACCACACTCGCCGCCATGGCTACTAGTGGCGCTGACTGACACTCCCACGTTAAAGTGGCTGGGGGGGATAGCTGCCATGGTAGCTCAGCGGTAGAGCAATGAACGCGTTATTCGAAGGTCGCAGGTTCGGATCCTGCCCACGGCAAGTTATCTTTTCACCCACTTTTCTTTCTTCTCATTTACATTACAATTGGCCTAATAACTACCCCTATAGTATAGCTTCCTTGACATTATTGTCTGTTAGATCTCATATATATACATACATATATATATATATACATACATATATATATATATATGTATGTATGTATGTATGTATGTATGTATGTGTGTATGTATGTGTGTGTATGTATGTGTGTGTATGTATGTGTATGTATGTATGTGTATGTATGTATGTGTATGTATGTATGTATGTGCGCGCGCGCGTGTGTGTGTGTGTGCGTGTGTGTGTGTGTGTGTGTGTGTGTGTGTGTGTGTGTGTGTGTGTGTGTGTGTGTGTGTGTGTGTGTGTGTGTGTGTGTGTGTGTGTGTGTGTGTGTGTGAAAGTGCAAGATAGAAAAATAGTCGGATCAAAGACGCGCGGAATCAAAGTGCGAAGTGTCAACCACTGAGCCACGGAGGAGCACGTCCTTCAACGTTCAAACGGCAAGCTATTTATACCTCACACTTACCGCTGGTGATGGGCATCTCGTGGGGCGGGGAGGGGCTATCGTGTTTTCATCATTGCCAGTAAGATGGTGAAATGAGCGCGCGTTCACCCCATCGTCAAGACGCGGCGGCGCGCGCTCTTGTATCCCACGCGTACTTCGCACTGCGGAGAGAAGGAGGTGGTCTCATGCACCCTTATCTCGTGGTGGGGAGAATCGTACGTCTTGGCTGGCCTTGGGCTTTCACCGAAACGATTCTGTTCTAGTCACCACGCGCACAAAGTCACTGGAATTGTTGCACAGTCTTCAATTGTGAAAACAGCGTGCTTTTAAGACACAATGAAGTAAGAACGGAAGCGCTACTTCGCATTTATTTGCACCTGTCAGTACGTTTCATGCGTCATTTGTGTGTGAGAAACGCGGGGCACGTTTCCATCTGCTTGCCATTCAGCGCGTGGCCTTCCAATTTGTTGCTATTGCGTTCATTGCTTCGCGTTTGCGGCAAAGCTGTGACTTTTGTTTTGCTGATATGAGCCAACAACCCGATTTCATGTGACAGTCTCTTGCTGCGATGCAACAGAGACCCCCAAAATATTTTTTTTAAATGTCAGTGATTATTGCAGCATGCAGTGGCGATTGCAAGCGTACATCACCCGACAGCTGAGTATTGTTACATCGTGGCGACACCCGAGTGGTTACAGATTTTCACGCAAGGGCGGCTTTTCCTCTAGAGTCTTTATATTGACTCTTTGTTCCGTAGTAGCCCAGCGCCGGTTTTCCTTCTCTGTAGTACAGCAAGAGCGACGCGCTCGCGTGCACATACGCCGCTTCGATTCGATACGTGGCCGCGCCGGTTGCACTGGCGCTCTTCGAGCGCTGCCACGCTAAGCCGGGTTTACCCTATTAGTGGGCACAACTGTACACCACGATACTGCAGCATGATTTACCCGCTGCAGTTATGTAGGTCATTGAGAGTACAGCATACTTGGCCTGCGGCGAGTATGGCTGCCTGTCGAAAGGCAGGTGCGTCTTGATGGCACCGGGCTTGCTCCTGAGGATGGAGCGCTCGGCTCCTCGCATCTCCAGGAAGGGAGTGTTGTCCCAGAACTGCTCACGGTTGCGAGGAGGAACTCCACCACTGTGAAAAAAGAACGAGTTGATCCTGTCGTTATTCACGGTCGAATTAAAGGCAGACATGAGGCGTATAAAATAGGCAATATTATTTAAGTCAATGAAAAGATAAAACATCCAAACATCCACTGTATATTCAGTTCATTCCACCCAACTGTACCAGTTATCCCGGTGACCACATCAAATGTCTATTTGCAAAAAAAAAAAAAAAAAGAAAAACATGCACGCTGATTAGAAAGCTGCTAGTGAATTCCGTGGAGCAAACATTTTTTGGCGACTTGGTAGCCTTACCATATTTTCGGAAAGTCTTCCTAGTCATGTTCATGGAAAAATTGATTCCGACAGTATACATTGTTTCTTCCCTGAAGGTGAAATGTCGTTTAAATTGCGCATCCCGATTTGCGCATCTGACACTTGTTTCTTTATTTTGTCTTTTTTTTTTCTTGTGTGTTATAAATGTTGTACCCACCCCCTCTGTAATGCCCTACGGGCCCTGAGGGTATTCTGATAAATAAATAAATAAATGGTTCCTCACACTTAGCCTAACCGCAACTGCACAGCGACGAAGATAAAAAAATGGCAGCATATCCACGGAGTGAATGATGGAGAGTGGGGCGAAGCATTCGTCCGTCTATGCGTCCGTCTGTGTGACCGTCCATGCGTCTGTTCGTGCGCCCGTCCCTGCGTCCGTTCATGCGTCCATCCATGCATCTGTCTGTGTGTCCGTTCGTCCATCTATTGAACACTCCAAGTCCCACCATCTCACATCTTTTTATCATATATTCCCCATATAGAAGCACCGCCATTCAGTGGACATTCCAAGGACTAAACGAGAGGTACACACGCACACTTTCTTACGGCTTGCACTTCGGGTCTACTTCCCACCTTCAACCACCTTGAGTTCATGGTATATACTAGTTCACTGTATTCATGGCACTGCGGCCCAACGCTCGCTAAACCTTTCTAAAACCAAGGAGGTTACGCCCAGCGAGTATAACGTAGCGAACGTTTTCCTGTCAGATAGTGCTCAATGTACATGCCAGTGGCTGCTAATGGGGATCGCAGCATGCGCGTTGACTAAAAGCCGAATGCTCCCATCTCTCATTCCCCATTAGCAGCCATTGGCATGTACATTGAGCACTATTTTTTATTGTTAAACAACGCACAGAAGAAATCTCTCACCGGCACCACCTTGGAGGTCAAATGTTATACCTATTTCGGGTATGTACCACTGGTGGTTACGTACTATGAGGGAACGCACAAGCCACGCCATAAGGAGCTTCGCCCCTAAAAGGCAGAGGCCGCGAAAGAGAGGGGGACAGAAAAGAAGAAAAAGCATGGCTACTGTGCAGCATCAATAAATTCTGAAAATATCCTTTTCCATGGGGCTTCTTCTCTAGGCCACAGCAACAGCAGCGTCTGCGTAGCAGTTTGTGAATTTCCCAGAGACACACGAAGATTTGCTTGTTCATTTTCCTTCTTTTTTAACTAATGAAATTCTAGTTCTTTGGAGTTAGCACCTTAGTTATTTACCTACTTTGCTTCGTAAGTCACTTTATAATTATCCCCTCTTATATTTTCTAAATGACTGAATGATTATTTTTTATTGAACAAAATTTAAAAACTCGTTTTTTTCATAACCGCTGGTTTAATGGCCAATCCCACACAGTGGGTACGAGCCAGATTAAGTCTGTCGTGTAGATACACGCTAAAAGTGGCAACCGGCTCGAACATGTACGGATGTAAAGCGAAGCCGGTCCGACTTTCATAGCTCGCCATACTCGCAGCAAATGCTTCATTTCAACACAAGCACGGCATTGACAGCCGGCGAGCGCAGTCGGCTGTCCTCACCTTCCTGACAGTGACGTCATGGAGCTTCGACCAATTACAGCGGCGGCGAGACTAGCGATGGCGGCCGCGCAGCCTATTGCTTGTTGTCGGCAAAATAAAATTATTTTCGCTCATTTAGGCAAATTTTCAACTTTATTTTTTAGAGTTCGCCAGCACAAAATTGCGTATCAGGACACCATAATCTCGCTTAAAAAAAGCGTTTCAGTGTCCCTTTAATGAGCCTGGTGGAGAGGTCAGCCTCGAAAGTGGGTTTCTAGCCTGTTACTTCTCGGGGGTAAGGGAAAACGTAAAGAAAGAGAAAGAGATGCACGACGACAGGTGACTATGGTACGGCGCAATATCTCTGCACGCCCTGTCCCCTGCGGGACAACACTTTGCGATAAGTAGCGAGTCACTGGGAGTGGCAAGGGAATACGTCTATTTACGACAGGTGGTGACCACGTAACCGAACTATGGTGAGGTTCAAGTATGTGAAAAAAAATGTTGCGGGGAAGCACATTTGGCAGGCATTTTGATATCATGAATAGTTTAGTCTGCCACTATCACACAAGAGAAATAGTGTACGTAACAGCTGCATCTTACCGGTACTTACCGATGGAGAAGAAACGTGGATGCTTAGAAATAGATTTCAACTTAAATTGAGGATGACACAGCGAGCAATGGGAACAAGAATGATAGAAGTAACTTGAAATGACAAGATGAGAACCAGAAGAAACGCGCATGCGCAGAGCACGTACGCGTAGGCAAGATAACTGCTGGCCTTTAAGAGCAACAGACTTGATTCCAAGAGAAGTAAACACGCGAGGGAGGGGCAGAAAGTTAGCTGGGTATAAGGGATGAAGAAGTTCACAGGTGGTCACAGCGATCGCATGGCTGGGTTGATGATGCTACCCAGTCACGCTGATGATGATACACAAAAGTTCTGTGTGTGCCAAATAAGAAATGGGCCGTCCTATAAGCCCTGTTTTCTGACCAATGATACAATGTCAGTAAGCCTATGCATATCAGTACAATGGAATAAAAAAATGGTTTTACGAAGAACATGAACGCACGATGTCTGCGCGTAGATAAGGCACACCGACACGAGGCATTGTAGTATTCAGTGATTTGCCTGTTTCTTCTATATATGTAGCCATTCGACATTCAGCATAGGGTGTGTGCAGATTCTCAAGTTATCATGCAATTCTCACGCCTCTCACTGTGTCCCTAGAGGCATTGAGAATCCTTCAATTAAGGGCACTGCTGTGCGCATAGACGTGTGATCACCATTTGCCGTCGACGAGCAACATGAACTTTTCTGTCATAAGAAATGTTTAGGGTAAGAAAGAAAAAGGTGAGCTAGTTGGTAGATATTCATGTTCAAAGACAGGGCTCGAAAACTCGAACACAAGATGAACGTCAAGACAAGCGCCAGCACACAGCAAGGACAACACACGGCATTCGCGCTGTCCTGCATGACTTCTCTCTCGTGTCCCTTTTTGCACGCCCCGTCACTTAGCATACTAATGTACCTCTCTATATTCTACACAGGTCGAACGAAGCGTCACCGCGCTAGTGGGATTAGTGAGTGTGTCTCACGTACCTGTATATGTTGTAGACGATGTACTGCAGCCAGGTGGTTCCACACTTGGGGTAGCTGACGACGAACACGTCACCCGGCAGCGGCTCGTAGGCGAGAGCCGATCGAACGCACTGCTCGGGAAAATAGTGGCTCCAGAGCATGCCCTCGATCACGCGAGTCAGTGGCCGCACCGACATCTACGCAGAAAAAGGAAGAAGTTGTAAGGCAAGAGCAGAAGAAGTCGCATTCTCGGTACATGTAAGACTAGTTGGGTGTATTACAGGAAAACCATCAGAATAACGTATGCTGACGGGCTGGTTGGTGCATAGTTGTAAAGGAAATGGTAGGCACAGAACGAAGACGATCGTATACGATAAAGACGTACGAGCGCGCATTCGTAGCTTACTTTAATTCAAGCAAAACTGCGATTCGGCCTAGTTGGAACATATCCATCTTAAAATTTTTGCGCAAGCACAGAGGGACACAGAAAGGAAGACAAACGGGCGCCTGTTTGTCTTCCTTTCTGTGTCCCTGTGTGCTTGCGCGAAAATTTCCAGATGCCTTTAATTCAACCAGTGTTCAGCTTCCGAAACTCCCACGCAATATACGCTCACAGGCTCTGCTGAAGAACTTCACAAATGTTTGAGCGTGCCACGCCAAGCTGAAATCTCTGGCTGTGTCGTGCAATTATCACGGGTTGAGTAAACTAGTGAAGTACACTAGTGAGCGCAAATGAGAAATTGTCCGCGTTTTTAATGTTGAAACTTACAAAGCGCAGACGCCATTTGGGACCATCGTGATAAAAAATAATGCAAGGAAGCCATTGGTTAGTCGATACCCAATGAAACAGTTTAACACTCTTGAGATGGATGACTACTTATTGCAAAGAATTCTGGTGACATAAGTTCGTTTCTTGATTACATCAACATTCATGACATCTTTCTGCATCAACGACGAAGTTTTTCAGTCTTTACCACACAGGGCGCTACTTATGAGAGTGCCGCCGTGCACAGAAAAGAATGGGTCTGTGTCCTTTATCAACAATGCTGGGGTTCCGGGGCATAGTTTTCTAGCTTTGCTGCAACTTTATCATGGGGCATTGGTAATTTCTTTTCAAGATGAGTTGTTTGTACAAAACGAAGTTATTTGTATAGATTCGCGTGTGGCACCTGTGTTGTGCAATATCTTCTTAGCAGACAATGACCTAGAGTTGGAAACCGGCTTGCCTAAGGACAAGGGTTGTATACGCACAGTTAGATCTGTCGACTTTTTTTTTGTTTAAAAACAGAAGCAAGATAAGGCCTACTCAGCACGTGTCACAATGTTTTTCAATGCTTTTCAAGTACTTGTACAAGGGCTCAAGTTTACCGACGAGCTTCTTGTTAATGACAAGCTGCAGTTTTTAGATAACTTTAAGCGCCCCGCCGCGGTGGTCTAGTGGCTAAGGTACTCGGCTGCTGACCCGCAGGTCGCGGGTTCGAATCCCGGCTGCGGCGGCTGCATTTCCGATGGAGGCGGAAATGTTGTAGGCCCGTGTGCTCAGATTTGGGCGCACGTTAAAGAACCCCAGGTGGTCAAAATTTCCGGAGCCCTCCACTACGGCGTCTCTCATAATCAAATGGTGGTTTTGGGACGTTAAACCCCACATATCAATCAATTAGATAACTTTAAGCTCTAGGAAACCACGTGTGTTGGATGTACTATCGGTGTCAAATAACACCCGAACAGCGGCAAGCATTAGCGATGGTACAGTGTGTGCCATCCGGTCATCACCGTGGACATGTCAAATCGGAGGGCTGCGCAGCGGTCCGGGGTGATGGCACGCGGCAATATGCGATTTGCAAGGCTTACCGCTGTTCGGGTTTCATTTCACGCCGACGTACAGTCGCCCTCAATATGACATGAAACACGGGAGCGCATGCATGACCTCACCAGTTCAAAGGTTGCGCGTGACTTTCAAACGTGCTTTTATAAGGGGCGAAGTTCCTCTTGTTCTAACCTTGTACTGCGTCAGGCGTAACCGGCAGTATCAGACAAACAGTCAAACAGGTGGATGGACGTACGGACAGAAGGACGCACACATGAACGGAGGGGATGGATGGACAGACAAACAGACTGACAGACAGACGCTTCGACCCACTCAACATCATTCACCCCGTGGTTATGCTGTACTTTTTTTATTTCATCAACTGAATAATATTTTATTTGGGATTATACCGAAATGAGAGCAACACATTTTGTTATGAAAATAAGGACTAGCGAAAACCATGCGCAATCTTTGAACTCAAAGTGGCCAAATATTGCAACATGGTGGCCAAACCCGCTCTGGTGAGGGAGTGCATTACCGGCTGTGGTCGCCAGTGAGGCTGCACCCTAAAGCTTTTTTCTTTCTTTTTATGCAAATTTCATCATGACACGTTTTTTTTTTTAATCCGCTAAGAAGTTATCCGACAGTGGGATCGGAACCACAGACCTTTTGCATGCGAGGCTCATGTTTTACCTCTAAGTAGGCATTGTGCCGTACTTTCTTACCACTCGTTCTACAATGACTACGGGTCAGCTCTAAGCTTGACCTTCGTCATAGCTCGGGTGGCCTTCTTGTAACCCTATGAAACTCAATATTTCTCTTCGGAAGGAACAGTCGACTTCACTGCGCTGTTTGAGACGCTTAGACGTAACTTTGAAAGCGGTTTTCAGGTCTTCTCCTACGTTGACCCTACCTCCTATGGAATATTACCCTGGTTTTGAATTCAGGCGAAGGAAAAATCACCTTCACCTAACTGGGGGTGCTTGCCCGCAATAATTGAAGTGCTACCGCGTTACTTACATAACGGGTATGTACTTCTGTGTGTCTCTACTCTGTGCGCGTTGGCGTGTTCAGGATCGATGCCTCAAGGGAGATTTCTTGGGTTGAACCACCCCTCATTGAACTGTGAATTTATGCATCATATGGACTTAAATATGCCAAAATTATGTTTTTTCGAGGCACATGGTCTTCAAACATAGGTTTACAGCGTTAGTTTACTTTGATACACAGGTCAATTTCCAGCAGATTAAAGGCGGTGATAATGGTTAGTACCATTTTTTTTCAGATGATTCTTCCTTTACCTTCAGACATGAAGCACGCCTAATGCGTGAAATGAAGCTTGACGTAAAGGGCGTAAGAAGCCTGAAAGCTGTGAAGGCAGAACTGTGCATAGACGAAAATCAGATGTTTGCATTGAGGGACAAGGAAGGCAAGGTGACAACCGATATGAATGGGATAGTTAAGGTTGCGGAGAAGTTTTATGGAGATATGTGCAGCAGCCGAGACCACCAGTTTGATATCGTAATCAGTAATGGCCGAGAGGAATCTGGCATCCTTCCAGTAACTACAGGGGAAATAAAGGAAGGCCCCAGAGGTCTTTCGAAGAGGCAAACCCGCTGGTGGGGATAATGTGATATCAGGCCTGTTGAAGAAGGTGGAGAGATTGTGTTAGAATATCTGGCCACCCTATATACGAGGTGTCTCTTGACGGGACGGTTACCACAATCTTGGAAGATAGCCAACATCATCATCCATAAGAAAGGGGATTGACTGGACTTGAAAAATTGCAGTCAGATCAGCTTACTGTCCGTTGTCAGCAAGCTATTAACAAAAATATTAGCCAGTGCAATTAATACGTCATTCGAGTTCGATTAACAAAACAACCCAGCAGTATTTCGTTCAGGCTACTCAAGAATAGACCATATTCAGACTATTATTCAGGTGACGGGGAAATGCTCAGAATACACCCAACCACTATACATACATAGCCTTGATAGAATACAAGAAGGCATTTGATTCGGTGGAGACTTCAGTAGTCATGCATCATCGAAGCCTTTGTAGTAATACTTGTAGTGAGAGGGAGACAGAAATTTGGGTGGGAAGATGAGATTAAGAAGTCTGCATGTATAAAGTGGCAGCACAGAACATGGGTCGGGTTTGATTGGGAAAACATGGGCGAGGCCTTTGCCCTGCAGTGGGTGTAGTCAAGCTGATGATGATAAAAATGAAGACATGTTACTGGAGCTGCAAGTTTATTCAGAAAAACTGATTAATATTTATTTCAGATTTCGGTAGTGCTCGTAATCACCAGCCTTCAGCGTCTGCTGGAGTGGTTCATAAAATTCTTTCAATGAAAAAAAATGTAAAAGCACTCAGTATGATGTGGTGTCTGAAAACATCACAATTCAGTTGAAATCGAAAGCCTGAAACTTTTGATTACTGTACAACGACTTCAGCTGTTATCGCTCTTCGTCTTGTTGAAGCCTCCATTAGTTTCTTTCGGCTCGATGACACATATGCTAAGATAGCGACTGTGTTATGCAGCTGAGGATTGGTGGCTTGTAGGGTTAGTAGTTGCATCATGAAAGGCTACAACGCACATATACAGGTATGAAGGACAAACACAAAGCAGCGCATCGACACACACGTATTCAGGTATCAGTTGTAGTTCAGTATGTCCTGTGCAGTAGCGTAAATCCAGTGAAATTGAAATGTGAGGACTCAATGATGTCATAGCTACCACATTTTTTTAAAATATGGGTTGTATTTTCACTTACGCGAGCATCAAATCCTGCTTTGAAATAAAACTGAAAAGCGGCCATAGGGTCTGTGCTCGAGTGATTACATTGTTCTATTTGTTTCTCTTAAGATTGGTCGAGTGGCTTTTGCGATTTCCATTGTCGCACGCAGCTGAGGGGCATTCAACACATTTAAAACACATGCTAAAACAACACGCAAACAAATATTCAGCCTTTCAGAAATCTTGAATGCGCTCTACTTGACTGTCAAGTAATTCAAATATATGTTGTTCTAAAGCTGAACCTCAGGGGAGCGATGGACACTTGCGACGCAAAGCGCCACTGCTCTTCCTTTTTTCACTTCGCGCAGAATATTGCCGATAGTCTTGCTAACAAGACCGAATTTCTCCCCAGTGGGTGACCCCTCTTCCCAGCCTGAACGCAAGGGGGGGGGGGGGGGGGCACGTACCCCTCACTGCTCTGTGATTTACGCCTATGGTCTTGTGTGTCGTTTTTTTCATCCAGGTTTATGTGCGCTGTAGCCTTTCGCGATACTTTGCTTAGACAAACTTTGTTCCCTGAAAAGTTCACACAGCCATGCCACCATTGATAACAAACTGCGCGACCCGCTTCCAGGGCCTTGGTTTTTATTGCTCAAACTGGTCAAGCTGCGCACTCCACATGCCTGTTGAGCTTATCTAGACGTGCAATCAACACTCAGGCCCTCGTGCGCTTTATGTGGACGACGCCACACGTTGGCTGACAGCGCCAAACTACGACGATGCGTTTCCGGAAATAAACACTTTCACTTTCCCGTGAATGCGTTAACAGCGGAGGGGAAACTTAGCAGAAGCAATAAATTAATGTCGCCGTGAAATTCGCACCAATCACAGCCTGTTCAACCAATGTAAGGTCCAGCACTGCCCGCTGATCATCGAAAGAGCACCTTCGGTTAATAGTCAACGTTCAAAGGAAGAAACAGGAAGGAAAGGAAAGGCAGGGATGTTATCCAGTCTAGAGCGACCGGTATGCTGCCCTACACTGGGGATAGGGATGAGGGAGTTTCAAAGATGGAGAAAAAAATGAGAGAAAGGAGAGCTCACACACGCGTTGGGTTCACAAATGCTGATGACTTGGAATATGTTGACGCACACTAACTGACGAATGTCCGAAAAGACGCGGTTTTAGTCCACTGGAGTTGCACTGAATGATGGATGCTTCCTTGACTTCTTAGAAATGATGGTGATCGTTAGCCATATTTCTACTCGAGCGATTTAAGTACTGGGCTTAAGGCGTCCAGTACTTTGAGAGCGCTTCTAGCAGACGTTGTCTTCATGTCCAACAAGGCCTCCCGGATAGCATCCATGAGAGAAACAAAGCATAGTTATGACTTTGCCATTTTTAATATGTGTGTCATCAGTGGTTGGTGAAGACCCTGAGAGGGCGTGGTCTGCTGACGTTCTATGGTTAGCGGATGATTTGGAAGAATAGGCCATTGCTCTGTAGAGATAGTCCTCTCCGAAGTCTTTGAATTTGTCGGTCCTGTTGTGGTTTGACTTAATGGTGCTTTAGTAGAGGTGGCTGTCGTTTCGAGCTTCCGCAGTCTTTGAGGTCAAACGAAGGCACCGACGCCGCTGCCGACGCCGGACTGTTTCGGCAACATCCCTGTGGGTCGAATTGTCTGTGACCATTTGCTTAAGCACCGTGCGTTACTTCTTAATTCGAGGGCAGCCTTTCGATGAGGCAGTGTGTGAGCCATTACAGTTACCGCATTTAAGAAATGCAGACTGACACGCATCTTCCGAATGGGGCTCTGCGCACCGGGGGCACCGTAGCGAGTTCGGGCATACGCCCTTGACGAGACCTAGCTTAAAGCACTGGTGGCATTAAAGTGGTCTTTGCACAAAAGGCTGAAAAGGATGTCAACAATGTCCCACTTTGACTTGGGATGGTGTGCAATCGCCTTTGAAGACCAGTTTCACACATCGTGACTTCCCAAGGTGGTGTACCTGAGTGACGACAGTACCCTCATTCGCCGGTTTGATGAGAGTAAGCAAGTCAGCGTGGGGAATCGCGATGTCTACATCGTATATCACACCAGCTATAGGTGAGTTGTCAATCGGTGTAAAGGGCCGCACTTTGATGCTATTTTCACAGGAAGACGCAATAACCAAGCAAGCTAAATATAACTTAACGTTGTATAGATATGACAGTACTTTTTTTTAGCTGCTTGAGGAGTGCACCTCCTCGTCACCAGCCAAAAATATCATACAGAGATGACACCCACTTCTTTGTGTTGTGATAACAATTGTATGCAATTCTAATTTGCCCTTTTTTGACGATGTCTTTTATCTTGACGCACGATTTTTTTTTCAACGAACAACGCTGCGGAATCTAAGTTTGCGTGGATACTGCGCAAAAGTATTACGTTGGCGGCGAGGGCGAGGGGTGTAAGGACAAGACAGTAAAAATAAAAATATCTGGAGTTTCATGTTCCAAAACCGCGATATGATTGTGAGGGACGATGCTGTGGAACAATCCGCAAATTTAGACTATCCGGTCTTCTCTAACGTGCACTCACATCGCACAGAACACAGACCTCTACTATTTCACCGCTAGTAAAATGCGACCGCCACGGCCGTGATCGAATCGTTGGGTGCAATGACATGACAGTGGGTGCATTCACGCAAGGAGATTGATTTGTTGATTTGTGGTGTTTAACGGCCCAAAAACCACCATATGATTATGAGAGACGCCGTAGTGGAGGGCTCCGGAAATTTCGACTACCTGGGGTTCTTTAACGATTCACGCAAGGAGCATCAATATTGCTTCTTTTTTTTTTAAATTACGGTGTTAGGCTTCGATATAAATGAAGCTTAACTAATGAAACAGTCGATCCGGCCAGATCCAGCGCCTAGCACTTTCAGCCCTTGAGTGTATTACTTCAAAATTACGTGTTTCACGAGGACATTACTCATTGCGTCTCTGTGTCGCGTACGGGGACCCGCTTCCTGTACTAACAGAGAAACTGGTAGTGACCCAACCAGCACAGGTGATCACTGATATGCCCTGTGATTTCATTTTTATTGGCAATGGAACTATACTGCATCCTATATAAATCTTGGAAACGTCATTGATTCCGTTTGGGCGTCCCGTTAACAAGCCATAGTAGGTAAGTAGCTCACTGCGCAGTTTTGCACAAAATTACAAAAATACGTTAATTAACATGTCATCGATTGAATTCAAATGACTAATACTTCACGCGGCCATTTAACAAGTAAACATTTAATAAGTAACCTTCTGTAATAGCTCTGTCAATCAATATTGATTGTGCGCTATAGCTGGTTGCAGTTCTAAATAATGGAGCATAGCTTTCCAGAGCATGCAAGATAACGACGCGACATGTCAAGGCTTTAAACTCCCGGAATCGCATCATGACACAAGAACTATCGTATGAGCTTCTCGATAAAGTGTACAAATCGAGTGCGTGTCGTCGACTAATAATAAGTAACAGTGTAACACAAGAAACAACAGACTTGTTTTCCTGTCGCTTTGTACCGTTTTCGTTCGACTCGTTTGACTGCGTCCTTGATCACGTAAATTCATTTTTTTACATTTTTATTAAGTTCATGTGTGCAATAAAAAACGCGGCAAGGCACACCGAAGTTAGCAACCTTTTCAATTCTATACAAGTCGCGTTTTTATTATAGTTCAATTTCTTGTGGAAGATATGAGGAAATCTTGTCTAATAATAACAGTATTTCGTATTAAGATAAACAAAAAATCTTTTGACTTTTTATACAACGCCTACAGTTCCTACTATCGCCTTTTAACAATGGTTTGGCGCACTGGGAATGTTTTCTTTGTTGTTTTTGCAAAAATTTTTTTTAGTTTTCTGCAGTTTGACTACCCTTGAATTACATACAAAACAACTCGAAAAAATTGGCAGATCCCACGTACCGTGGGAATGGATGATATGTGAAGCACGAATGAAAAATATTGATATGTCACTTTAGAATAACCACAACGTTATGAGGCGGATAAACGTAGTGCACACTAAAAGCAATTAGAAATGTTATGCGCACTCACGTATTTAGATTAGATGCAAGTAAGTTGTTTTTAGTCGCGTAAGGACGACACGACTAGCGTTTGTAATACCAGCACCAGCAGTGGTTGGCATGTACATGATGCCGTATACATGACTTCCATGCCGCGATTATTATGTCTCCGCCTGGCATTTGTGTCAGACACCCCACCACGCAGGAATCCCAGCTGCGGCGGCTGCATTTACGATGGAGGCGAAAATGCTGTAGGCCCGTGTGCTCAGATTTGGGTGCACGTTAGAGAGCCCCCACGTAGTCGAAATTTCTGGAACCCTCCACTACAGCAGTCTCTCATAATCATATGCTAGTTTTGGGACGTTAAACCTCATATATCATCACCTGACACTTGTGTTCCTCGTCCACTCACGTCAAGTAATACAAAACTTGGTATATGTGAAGGTAGTGAAACGGCTGCGAGTGCGCTATGAGCGTAGCACGGAGTCATGTTTTACATGACACGCATATCATGATCATAATGTTTGGACGTGTCATTTACCTTCATCATTCATATCACGTAATAACAAATTTGGTATATGTGAAGATAGCGAAACAGCTGCAAGCGCACCGCGAGCATGGCGTGTAGTCATGACTTACATGACATGCTCGTCATGATTTCCACGTTACGGCCTATCACTTATGTTTGCCGTGCAGTCATGTCATACCATACCCATTTTGGGATATATCATGTGGACGAAACCACCGCAAGACTATATAAGGACCATGATGTGCAAATCATGGCATTCATTACAAACATATCATCATGTCACGACTTGTCATTTATGCTCGTCTACAATCCCGTTATGCCATGGCAATTTTCGTATATATGCCATTGTCGAAACGACCTCTCAAATTGTGACGGAGAAAAACGATAAACGATGATACCACGAGAGAGCAAGGCGAGTATGAAAACTGGTATTTTAGATTTGATTCGACATTTTAAGTTTTGTGAACATATCGCTTAGTAGGCTGGAAATGAATTTCGTTTTTTTTTCTTTATTAACTGCACTATAGCGAGGAAAGAAATAGGGAACTTATTTCATTCGGAGGGACCAATATCACTCCCTGTCGTTTTCGAAAGTTCACGAAAATATGATTCCGCCGGTATTAGCCTTACAAAGGGGACGTTTCGAGCATAGAATGTGCTCAAAATGGTTAGTGAACTATAGCGCTGTTTGAAGCTTGTGGATAAAAGGAGGTGGTTTTCAAAAGATGTCCAAATATGAAACATCAATAAAATTGCTGTGTGAGAATTTTCGCCTCCTAAATTTATTCAGCTAGCGTTTCTAAACTTTGTGACCAATGGAATTATAACGTTTTTAATATATTATTCTAATATTTTTACTTTGCCGTGAGTAACTATATTCGTAAATGACCATAAACTTACAATTCAGGCGACAACTAACACTCTTGAGAAATGGTTGCTTAAAAAATTAGTCTTCAATTTTTTTCTTACAAGCCCACATACAGACCCTCGCAGACCATGCAAAAATAATATAAACAATCACATTGCATTATTTTGTTTGTTGCGAAAGTATTGTGGGTAGAAAGCAACTTTTTGAAGACGCAGTGTGGCATTAGGACTACGAGAAACCGGAATAAAATAAAGTGGGTATGGGCTTCTGACTCGTAATAACATAACCATATTTACAGAACAAAAGCCATTTCGATACCTTGTGAAATAGTTATTTATAAAGGCATATTTATGAAGCACATCATACGACTCATCGAGAAAGTCCAATACGCACCTACACTGTTGCATATTATCAGTACAATATTTGCAGACGAAGTGGTGCATCAAAATGATCGAACATCAGAGTATATGGGCTCGGAGAGAGAGAGAGAGAGAGAGAGAGAGATAAAGATGCAAGGAAAGGCAGGGAGGTTAACCAGACGCACATCCGGTTTGCTACCCTGCACTGGGGAAGGGATAAAGGGGAGAAAAGGGGTTGCAGAGAAGATTCAACACAGATACTTAGAGTGCCTTATCCCTCCTCCCTCTTGAGCTAGGGAACATGGAAAAAACAAGGATGTGATTAAACATCGCGCATCATTTCTATATGATTTATGACAGTGCTTGACCTTAACCGAATACGACCATGATCTGTATCGTCAGATGTGCCTATCTAAACGTGTCATGAATACATGGCAATGACTTTTACTGGTTTTTACCGTGTACACATCGTCTGAATATGTATAGTGCAGCTTGATGTTCTTCAACCTTAAGGCCATATTACGCACTGCCACTTCAGATGCTGACCTGACCACTGTAGAGCCTGCCACTATCAGGTTGCACTCGTGATTAGGCGCTCTACTAAAGAATTTTTTGTTGAAACGACAGGTACGTCTGAGAGTTTTCTACAGCATAAACACGATGAAACTGCAACACATGTTTCTTAGTTTTTGCTCTTGCTGAATTCGGTTTACGCCCACAAAACTGTCAGCGACGGTCAGCGTAAGCCGTGACTGAAGGTTCAAGAAGCTTCACCATTGTAGTAGATCGTTTTGTCAAGATTACGCAACCCAACGCGAACATCACAGAATTTTTTGGAATTTACGTGGTCGCTAGCGATAACGCTGGATTATTCTATGGCACGTGTATAAATACCGACGCGCATCACCGTTTTCCAGGTCAACGTCTCCTCTATTTCATTCAATGCCAAACGCGCGCTCTTCGACGGGTGCCGTCGGTCCCCTTTTAGTTCAGAGAGTGGTCGGGATGCGACTCCACAGGAGGGCTGCTTGCATCACACTTGTTTCTTAGTGCTTTTTCACGAAAACGCGATAGATGTGTATCCCTCTCTAATATCATACGCATGTAAGATTTGTTCTTTCATGCTCCTTCTTGGTGGCTGGAAGCAATACCGCCGCCAGCTCACAGCGCTGGTTATACAGTGGCGTCACCGTGACGCGTCCCCATTGGTTTGCGCGCATAGCGCCATGAACGGCGGCACTTTATCTCGCAACACCGTATCTTTTACAGAACCAGTGTGACCACCTACACAGCGATTACGAGGAATGCAAGACGCCGCCCCACAGATCTCGGCACAACTGAACAAAAAATTATATCACTCCCGTCGTGAGGCACTGCTCCCCCATTACCGCAAAGCACAGGCGAAGGCTAGGCGATGGGCAAGAGCAGGAAAGTGCTAGAGGAGATGGTGGTGAACAGCTGATTCGGGTGCATCTGGCTGGCATCGATTAATTAGAGGAGGCGCTAGCTGGCCAGTTGATCGACGGCTGACGTTTTGTTCGCCGCTATCAGCGCTAGTGTACGTCTTGCCGTAATCTCACTTTCCGTTCCCCGGGCACAAGCTCGGTCAAATAAACAATGTCATCTGATACATACTGTGTGCTCTCTCCATCCACGTCACGTTCTCGCCACGTCTGGCGGAGGTGCTTCCCGGCACATGTACTGAACGCTCCACTCCCCCGTCCTCTAGCCGTCACCGAAACCCACAGCATGAAGGGGACTTGGACGTCAACCTCGATCAGTGAGCTAGCCACAGGCAACGTCGTGAAACATTGCCTTTGAGATTGGGCACCCAGCGATCTGTTGAACTGAGGACCGACAGCAGCATACGCCAAAGCGTGTTCTGTTTCAGACAGCAGCAGTAGCACCAATAATTTTCAATATTCGTCATAATTTGGTTGTTCCCTATAAAGAAGTATCCCCTACCCCCCCGAGTATTCTGACCCAAACGTTAAAACAGATGGTTGTCACAGGAGCCTTAACAGAAGGCGTCAGTGAAGGAGGCGCCAATAAATCGGATGGCTCGACCTTAAACCCCGTGATTAGGCATTCCAGAAGGCCCCGCTTAAGACGGTCATTTTCATTTACTAAATCTGCTTTTGTTCTGTAAATGTGGTCACGTCTAAACGAGTCCAGAACTTGTGCCCACATTTTTATCTCGATTTCTCACATTCTTACTGCCTCAGAGCATCCTCAAAAAGCTATAATTTGCACCAGACCAGTAGCCGGCCATTTTTGTCTGGTAAAGGTCGGGAAAGACGGGGGGGGGGGGGGAGGGCATTTGTCAAAGGCTTAGAAAAACACCTATATTTATAATTGTCCTCGGTGAAAGTCCCAAAACATACAAATTTCGTGCGGGGAGGGAACCCAGGCTTTTAAACACCCTCCCCCTGACTAGCTACGGGCCTGATTTGTAACCATAATATTGTCGCTGCAAGACAAATAATGAAAAATTGCAACATTTTGGAAAACTTTCTCATTGCTTGCGACGGTCTATTTACGGGATGTTAAGAAAAAATTGAGCGTGGGGTTACTATAAATATAAAATTTTTAAGAGAGCTGACTGTCACCAAAATTGTAAGCTTGAGGTAATTCATAAAAATAATTACTCGTTGTACAGCAGCAACATAAAATATATATTATAAACACATTATAATATCATAGGTCACCAAGTTTAGAAACGATAGCTGCATTATGTTAGGAGGGGAAAGTTATCAAGTATACTACTGTTATAATTGTCGCACATTTAGATGTTTTTGAAAATGGTTTCCTTATGTCGACATGCATTAAACAGTTATACTTCAGCCTTCAGTATTCACACATTCTATGCAGAAAACACCTTTTAGCATTATTACCTCTATATTTATATCGTAGTGAACCTTCGAAAATGACAGGGAATAAAATTGGTATATCCATATGTTCGACGTCTTACTCTCTCCTAAACCATGCTGTTAAAAAAGAAACGCAGTTCACTATACAACTAATATCAGGGGCATCATACCACGCCTGTCTTTAAGGAAGATAAAATACTTACGATAGCCAATGTCATGAAACAAAAATTGACAATGATTCTTTATAAACAGGTACGAGCTGATCACTCAGGGTTTTATCAGAGGCACCGCCTGAGAGGTCACAGACAGAACCTATGGCATAGGGTGTATAAAATGAGAAACCACGTACGATTTGCGGGACACAAAAACTACTGTATGAAATTTTGCATTTACTGAACGAACAACCGATTGTAGCTTCTATAATTAAAATTACAGCCTCATATGACATTGTTAAAAAGATGATATAGGAACACTTACTATCTGCAGAAACAGAATCACATCCATCATATTTGTTTCACACTCCTTGGAGTATTCTCTTTGTGTGAATTACACTACGTTTCCTTATGTTATAACTGTGTTTATTTATTGTCACAATAATCACTTATGCATGCTCTTGCGTTCTCGTTTTTGAAACCTTGTGTATTTATTTTTAAGTTTCTTCAAGTATTTTACATGTCTTACATTAGCATTTCTTTATGTCCTCTACAGTTTTCTTTATTTGTAAGACTCATATATATATATATATATATATATATATATATATATATATATATATATATATATATATATATATATATTCGCTTATACACATGCTTTATGTGTAGAAACTAATTTATGCTTACTTTTTATTACTTTTTATTTTACGCTGAGCACTGTCATTTTGGTCAGTTTTGGGTTGGCAGGGGGCAGGCACCTTGTCAGGCTTTTATGCCTTTTCGCCAGCCCGCTACGTAAATTGCACCCTTCTTTCTTGCTTTTTGCCTGAAATAAACTCCTACAAATCTACTGTTTGTGGATACTGGATGGTATGTGCACGAAATACTCAATAAAATCTGGAATATTCATTGTCAGACTCGTGTCGATTTCTTGTGTAATCACCCTGAAGCGATGACTTCAATTCTGTCTTACACTACCTAAGAATGAAGGCCTGGGGTTCGCACGTGACAAATAGGTTAAAGAAAGGGCATGGATGGCGGTGAGCAGTTTATTTGTGGGGCGTGTGTAGGCGATCGTAAATGTGCACGCTCACGTCATAGAGAGAGAGAGAGAGAGAGAGATTATAAATTGAGCGAAAGGCAAGGAGGTCAATCATAATCGTGTTTGCTACCCGTGACTAGGGGGGCGTGGAAGGGGAAGAAAGATGAGAAGGAAATCGAAGAGAAATGTAGACGTGCAAAAAAAAAAAATATCAGGGGCGCTTAGCCTATTCAATATGCCACTACCACGCAATAAGCCCCGCCGTGGTGGTCTAGTGGCTAAGGTACTCCGCTGCTGACCCGCAGGTCGCGAGATCAAATCTCGGCTGTGTCGGCTGCATTTCCGATGGAGGCGGAAATGCTGTAGGCCCGTGTACTCAGATTTGGGTGCACGTTAAAGAACCCCAGGTGGTCGAAATTTCCGGAGCCCTCCACTACGGCGTCTCTCCTAATCACACGGTGGTTTTGGGACGTTAAACCCCACATATCAATCAATTACCACGCAAGAAGTTCGATAAGGCATTGACTCATTTTCTGTGCGAAGACATATTGTGTTGATTGTGAGATTGTGTTAAACACGCGACCCGCGGGTCAGCAGCCGAGTACTTTAGCCACTGGACCACCGCGGCGGGGCAAGACAGATTGTGTCGGCATTCGAGCACTGACTGCGAAGATGGGCTAACGGAGCAGCTGCGGCAGCCTGTGCGCGCTTTAGCGAGGGTAGTGGAAAAACAGAGCACACTCTAATCGTTTCATCGTGGTCGCAATGATCGCAAGCAGCACTGTCTTCCGTGCTGATTCAGAAGGAAAAAAAAAATGGCTTGGGGTCGCTCTGAGCAAGCTCTCATCAGCTGCTCAATTCACTGAGGACACCGAAAGATTGTGACATTTCACTGGCTTTAATTATTTGTTTTCAGCGCAACTAATCGTTCCGTATTTATATAGGTTTTGGTGAAAAGCTAGGCATTAATTAATTTGCGATACCACTAATGTGGCTTTCATCACTTCTTAATATGCGCATAAAGTGAAAACGGCTGCACCCTATAAAGGCAGCAAAAATAACAAGCGACCAAACAATCCCATGATACCCGAAAGTTAACATGATGCCCCTGTTTTCTTTCTCACCTTTACGTGCCAACTCAACCTTTAGGATAAACTGCGATTAATTGAATTATACCACTGCAATTCATTGACGAGGCTATAAGGCATGTTTGGGCAGTTGTTGATCGTTTTGACATACAGCCCATCAACTCACTTTCCTTAAAAAATTAATAGATTGCACTACATATTTAAGCTTCACCATCTCCGTGATAACCCCATAGCTTGCAATGACTGTAGGCCGCAATTTCGGTTTCATTTTTCGACGTGCGCACTTTGAGCGCATCTGGGCCCATACCTATGGAGCGTTGTTACTTCTTCGTACGAAGCTCTGGATTTTTCTTTTTCCGTGGGTCACTTGGGATTTGTGTATCATGGGGCATGCAATTGCCTTGTTTTAACGAAAGCGTAGGGAAAGCCTTGCAAGCCACAAACCTATAACTCATTTCGCCAAAGCAAAAAAGTTTTCTATAAAAGCGAGTGCGCCATAAAATAAATGTACTCACTACATCTACGTGAAGTTAGGTAACTACAGGCTACGGAGGATACTGTCAACAGCCATAACGATCCCACATTACCGGCGTGACATTAGTCTACACCAAACAGCCATTTAGTTTACCATACATCAGAGATCAGGTTCAACGGCCCTCGATTCGATACGAGTCTTTGAGAACATCGGCTGAATTCAGGACGATCGACGTAGAAGCCATATGAGCCCTGTCGATATAAGCTATCTGCTAGATCGCTAGTCAACGTAATCTGCCATGCTATAGCTGTGCAGCTATGAAGATCCTTCGCGCATGCTACGCCAGAACACGTGGACACACCCGAAGCTTTAGCGTTGTCATCCATCAAATTTACCTTGCCGTCGTTACGACGAGCCAGCCTCGTGCACCTGACTTTTACCGTGGGAACACACCCGACTTGCTGGAACTCTCCTCAACTGTTCTGCTACAGAATACAGTTTAGCAAGAGGCGGTAGCAATGGAATTTTTTATGGTGGAAGGGGCAGCACTGAATGAAGGTAGTGATTATTTTAGAAAAACACGTCTTTTTGTTATTTATTTCACTAAAACACATCCACCCCCCCCCCCCCACCCGCCCACACACACCCACGTAAATCACAATTTCCACATGCTGGGAGAGGGGGGGGGGGTCTTCCAGAGCATCTCTCTGGCTACTGGCATGGATGGAAACACTGACCAAAAGCGCGCGCCACTATATCACATATTCAAAATAATAAAAAAAGATTCAAGGAAGGCCGTTTCACTTGATCGACATTGCAGAATTTGGGACAAGCGCACGCGACTTATCTTCTAAGCAGTGCGTAGACCCTTCGCATTAAGAAATGAAGAGGACTGCAATTAAGGTATCGTCAACAAAAGCACACGTAAGGAACGTACGCGCGGTGACATACTCTTTCGACTCGTACAGCAAGCGGACGACGCAGAAAGAAGAGCCCACTTACGTCGCTTGTCGCAGTCGGTGTCCGTGCGCCTTTATCCGAAGCCGTTCGATCGACGAGCGAGAAAATCGGGCCACTGAACTGCGTCCTTCCTTCGCGGGCTTAACAACACCGCGATGTAGTTCGGTGCGGTGAAACGAGTGCACGGAAACGACGACGTCGCCGCGGAACGAGCGGAGAAGGAAGGCGGTGTCAACAAGCCTCCGCCGCCGCGCCCCTTTCATGTGTGCTCTCGAAAAAGCGTGCGTACTTTCTCCTTTCCGTTATACGATTACACACGTGACCGCGGGGAGAGGCAAGAAAAGGCGGCCGCGCACTGGAGAATACCGCCGGAGGCATGGAAGCCGCTTGGAACCGATCCAAATCGTGCCAGGCGAGACCGTGAATTCCGGGATCCCCAACGCCGACAAAGCCAATCTTTGAAGCCGCGATTCTGATCTGGGCGCACTGGAAGAAAGGCGCTGCGAACATCGACAGGCTAAAACCTGGCTATAGGGTGCACGCGCATCGATGCACCTTGCATGAACGGCTTAAGCATGAAAAATTAATTCGAGGGGTGCTCAGTGAAATTCTCTCGGTTCAAAGTTTGAGCTTTGCTGTCCAACCATCTGTACGGAGTGCTTGGGCGGTGATGTTTTGTGAAGCGTGGTTGGAACTTGCGTTCCCATGATCCGAAGTTGGGCCTCGTGACCACTTGGCTGTCCAGGCACACCTGCGCAGCCTATAGCATGGTCTTGTACAGTGTGGTATAGCAGGGGAGTCGGAAAGGGAAAAGAGGAGGAGGCATGAGAGGAGGAAGTAAGTAGCAAGAATGAGAAACGAGAAATAGAAAAACAGAAAAAGAGAGAAAGAATCAAAGAAAGAGAAAGCAAGCCAGGGAGAGAAAGAAGAGGACTGCAAGAAAATTAAGGGCATAGACAGACAGAAATAAACAAAGTGATAGAAATAAACAGACGAAACTCAGATAGTAAAACTGAGCGAAGAAAAAAAAAAGGAATGAGAGGAAAAAACTAAGCGGACCACCCCACTTCGCACTTCGTTCAGGCATTAGAGCACTAGTGCGAAGCTGCCTTAATTTTTTCATGAGTTATTATTTAATTGTTGCGATTACACTTCGATTACTACGGTTCATTATGTTATTTTAGACCTCGTACGTGCACCTTATACCAGGCCGACTGGTCGGGCCCCAAATACTGTGTTCACGCAATGGACGAAATCGTGATTCGTAATCAGGAGTCGCGTACTACGTCACCACACGTCACCCGTCCCCGCGTCCCTACTTCGGTCCGAGCGAAGCCATTCGTGAAACGACGGAAGCCAAAATCACAGTTCAGACTCTCGCGGATCATTGCGGAAATCTTTGTTGGTAGCACTTCGCTGTCGGGTGAATGGTGACTGCGGAGGGATCAGAATCATGACACATGTCACGTGACTTATTTGCCCACCATCGTGTTCGTTGTGTGTGTACAGTGAAAACTACAGCGCAATTTAAACAGCGAGAGCAGTTCTTAATTTGGAATTTATAGACATGGGGCTGGAACCAACCCCACTACCAAAAATTATGTGCCCCAGCTATCCCAGTTTGGGATAGAGGCGTGCTACAGCGAACCGCAGTGCTATGGTCCGCCTCGGCACGGAGCCTCGGCCTTTATGATCACCGAACAGCTCGACAAGAGGTACATGTGCGGACTCATCAGTCGGCGAACAACACCATTCGAAGAGCACCGGTATCTGGCACAAGTTTTAATTCAGTTTGGGGCGATTGCTATAGCGCCCATGAAATCTCACAATTTCTCTTACGGTATATTATTTAAAAACCTAATTAAGTCACAGGTCTATAAATTTAAACAATGGAATATTAGCATTGCAAGGAAGTTTCACAGAAGAATACGGAGGAAAAAAAGGCCGCCCACATCTTCCCACGGGGGGAACTTGAATGCGTCGCAGAGTGGTTGGGTATCTCGCGAATGTGACGTAATTGAGGATGGTTTGGCAATGATTTATTGTTATTAAATGCGAAGCATTTCTTGGCGAACTTCGGGGACTTTGGGCGTATCCATCTAGGCGCCTACGACTTTTAGGGGCGAAGCTCTTTGGAGCAGCGCCCATTTGTCCCCAGTAGCCGTTGTAGTAGTGTGTAACAACTATAACATTTTAACCTCCAAGGTGGTGCTGGTGAGAGTGTTCTTCTGTGCGTTGTTGAACAATAAAAGATAGTACTCAATGTACATGCCAATGGCTGCTAAGAGGGAATGAGAGATAGGAAAATTCGGCTTCTAGTTAACGCGCACGCTGCGAACTTTTTATTGTTCAACAACGCACAGAAGACAAGAAAGGGTTGCTCCGTTATATTCGTAGGGCGTAACCTCATAGGCTTTAGAAAGGTTTAGCGAGCGTAGGGCCGCAGTGCCACGAATACAGTGAACTAGTATATACAATGAACTCGAGGTGGTTAAAGGTGGGAAGTAGACACGAAGCGCAAGCCGTATGAAAGTGTGCGTGTGCCTCCTCTCGTTCAGTCCTTGAAATGTCCGCTGGGTTGCGGTGCAAACGATGCGAGATGGTGGTACTTGGAGCGTTGAATAGGTGGACAAACGGACACACAGACAAATGCATGGACGGACGCACCGATGGCTGCACGGACGGATGGACGCATGGAAGGACGCAGAGCGAATGCATGGACGAAAGCAGGAACGGATGCACAGATGAACGTGTGGACACACGAACAGACGCATGCACGGACGGGCGGATGGACGCATGGGCGGCCACACAGACGCACTGCATGGATGGACGGAAGCAAGAACGAATGGACGGACGGATGTTTCGCCCCACTATCCGTCATTCACTCCGTAGATATGCTGCCATTTTTTAGCTCTCCTGGCCGTTTCAATAATGGCATCAATACCAAACTTGGTAAGGCATAACATGGCTGTATGAAGAACATATTTGACTAGTCATAACATCAAAATCATGACAAGTATGTCATGAATGTCAAGATTTACATTTCATGGTCCTGCACTTCTTGCGGTGGTTTCGTTCACATGGCACGTTGCCAAAACTGGTATGGTATGACATGATTGCATGCCGAACACAAGCGACTGACCCTAACATAAAAAATAATGACATTCGTGTCATGTGACAACATGACTACATGCCACACTCACGATGCGCTCGTAGCCGTTTCGCTAGCGTCACATATATCAAATTTGGTATTAAAGTACGTGAATGGATTACGAAGGTATGTGACTGGTGCAAACTTGATAATCATGACATGCGTGTCATGTGAGAACATGACTACATACCACAGTCAAGGCGCCAATACATTTCGACGTGACGTGGTGCGCGTGCTCGTCGGACATTCATTTCGTCGCGTCACGTCGGCGTTGCCACGCCAGGCGTCGGTCTTGTCATATACTCGCAGGTGCGCGCCGCGCTGCGTTGCTTTGACGCAGGCGCATTTCAGCGCGTCCGGCATCCCTTCGTCACGTAAAGAGGGTAACGCATCAGCGCGAAATGCAGCATGTCGCATTTCGCGCCTGTTGCCGTCGGGCCGTGCTGACTGACGCTGGTCGCGCCAGTCGCGCCTGGCGTCAGACTATAAAGTGCTCGCGTTTTGCTAACGTATACTATAGCGTCGCTATGCCCAGCGTGCGCGCGCGTCAACGCTACATTGAAGTATATTGGGCCCTTCATGATGCGCTCGCGGCCGTTTTGCTAGCGTGACATATACCAAATTTGGTATTACAGTACGTTAACCCTTTATGGGACACAATGAGAAAAAACACGATCAATTCATTTTGTCTGTATAAAACTGATGGTTACTACATCACTATGTGACATATAAAATTTTAGTTTCGTCAGTGCAAAGGGGGACTCAAAAAAAATGGGACGCATATGTCCCACTGGTTGTTCAGACAACCAGAGAATGTGGGACAATATGGTCCCAGTAACCACATTCGACAGGGCTGTTGGCAATAAAAAAAATGTGGGTACTAAATTTATTCAAAATTGCACTCTTGCAAACAGCAACGTCTGGCTGTATGGGAACCTTCACTTTCCGTTATGAAAAGGCAGGAAACATGTAGCACACAACGACACGTTGCAGACTTTGCATACAAGTGCCGTCCTAATTTCCTTCGCCTTGGTAGAACACCACCTGCACCGTTTACGTCCGGTTGTCTTCACAGGGTGGTGGTCACCTTTGTGAAATCTGATTTCTCCAGGAACGCCCACCATCTTCTGTCCAGACTGACGTCCACGCTTCTTGTGCTGAAAAGCGGGAACGGCCGTCTTTTTCCTGAAGCTCTGACCGCTGATAAGCTCCCTTCCAAGGGCAAGACGAAACCACAAGTATTCGTTTGGTGTGAAGTGGCAATGCTGAATGAAAGCGTTGACTACAGCTGCATCTAAGAGGTAATAGAAGAGTCTGTACCAACCCTTTTTCGACCTACGGTCGCACATATATGCGTTACGCTTTTGGTCGAATCGGTCAACACCCCCCATGAACTTATTGTAGTCAGAGACTACTTTGGGGCATGTCACGCCCACCTTGGCTCCATTAGAAAGCGTCCGGTTCACTTCAACCACCTCAGATGGATCATGGAAGTTTGACAGCATCGTCACATTTCGGTTGTCACGCCACTGGTACGCCGTCAATTGGCCCTTTGATCGCCAAACATAGTCCCCTCTCTTCAATTTCTGGTCCACTTTGATTTCATGAGGTAAATCCTTCCTATTTGTTCTAACCGTGCCTGCTGCCATATTTTGTTTTTCTGAAAGCTCTTCCATGAGCTTGGTCGTGGTGAAGAAGTTATCAAAGTAGAGCGTACTGTCTTCGTCAACATTGTTGCAAAGAGAAAGAACGACATGTTCTCCAAGTGTACGGCCAGCCTCTCTTTCTGCAGACTTCCCTTCATATATTTGAAACTCGCAGAGGTAGCCAGTCACAGAGTCCGCTCTACACCATACCTTGTACCCGCGTTTGATTGGTTTCATGGGGGCATACTGTTTCAAAGCCGATCGTCCTTTGAAACGCACCATACTTTCGTCAATTGCCTGGTGGCCAGAAGGCTTGTACTCTTGAAGAAACTTTTTGTTCAAGGTGTCCACAAGAGGTCGTATTTTGGCCAGTCTATCAAAACCCTCTTCACCTTTACTTTTTATCTTCTCATTGTTGTAAAAGTGCAGTGAGTTCATAATGGCCTGAAACCTCTTGAATGTCATCACACTGGATATCTCCTTCACATTGAAAAAGCTGTCGCTACTCCAGTAGAGGTACAGATGGTGCGCAGGATTTACGCTCATCAAAATAAGAATGCCCAAATAGGCTTTCAGTTCACCTTTTGTTAGATCGTGCCACCCTCTTCGAGCCTCCTGCCTGGCATAGCGGTTTGTTTCAAGCACGATCATTTCAAGTACATCATCATTGAAGTACAGGCTGAATGACTCGGATGGTGTACAAGATGAGGACAACTTGCTTGAATACTGCGGTTCCAGGCTACTCACAGAGCGATTGTTGAGAACCGGAAGAGCTGTATACCACAAAGCGGTTCCTTCCGAGGCAACATCTCTGCTGTCAGAGTTATCCGATTGGACTGGCTCAGGACTTCTCGGGCGTCTTTTCTTTTTTTGGGGGGGCTTCTTCCTGATGTACGATGATCGCCTCCTTTTTCCTGTGCTTGTGGATGGCTGATCAAGCGCGTTGTCATCTGAGTCACTTTCCTCGACCGGAGCCAGCGCGGGCACAACTTCATTCTCACTGTCTGCAAGTTCACTCTCGATGTCGCTTTCTCGAGGATCATCTGGAAGCCTGAACAGAAGCTCAACCGCTTCTTCAACTGATAGCGACCTCCCTGGAATGAAAAGAGAATGCAATAGCGCGCTAAAATTCCGACGTAAGTCAGAAGAAAATTAGGCCTAGGAAATTTCGCCAGCTCTGAGTTGCGTCACTCATGTTGCACAACTTTCCGGGTAGCCAGTACGACAATAAAATCAGAAAACATAACACAGTGATTCTATATAGAAACCCACACGAGAAATAAAACTTTCACACTTACTTGTCATTGTGTATTTAGTGCACGTCGACTCAAAATACCCGCGAAACTGAGCGCGGTAAACGAATTCGGAACGCTTCGAATGAAACGTTAGGGTTCCTCGATGCGCGCTCTCCCCTCCGCCGCCTTGGAGGGTGGAGTCATTCTGTGAGGGGGTGAATGCCGCCTTCCGATCGGCGGCCGCCATTCGGCTCCCCCCCCGCCTCGCTAGAATGTGCTAGCCCCGTCGCGTCTGGTTTGTGTGAGACAGGTGCGCGGCGTTTTATAGCGTTTTCTCGGGCAAAATGCCCGGGTGTTGCGTGCCACAGTGCACAAACCACTCGCGAAATGGCTATAGGATGTTCAGATTTCCGAAAGATCCGAAAAGGCGACTCCTGTGGCTGGTAAAGATCAAGCGCGACAAGTGGCAACCCACGGACCGTTCGTGTTTGTGCAGCGCAAGTTATGCCATTTCAGCATTTTTGATCGCGATCGAGCCTGATGTGATTGACTCCCTTATACGCGAGCTGCAGAAGGACTGTAGTCGATGAGGGTTGCAACGTGGGCTTGTTGGTTACTCATGTGAAAGGCTTTTGGTGCAGAAGGACGCCAATGACTGTTCAGAAATCTGACCCCAATCGGGCTTAATCGCTATCACCAGTGCACCGGGTGCAATACTCGTTTATTTGCATGCTATGTACATGCGTATTGTTCATTTTGGATAGCACAAAATGCGTTGTTCTTGATCGCTTGTTGTACACAAGCTGCAATTGCGCAGAGATGTGCGCCTACGTTGTCGCTTGTTGCTACCGGCGCCTTCAACAATTTGTTTTTGTAACATCGCATTGAAAGCACGCATCCCGTCAGTTCATTATCAAAGAATATTTTCTCACTGTCCCTGTTTTTTTCAGAAAGAAATTGACAATTTTCCCTTCTTTATTATTAACTCCAACTACAACAGCCCCTAAAATTCCCTTATCACTCTTTACGCATGTCCCTGAAAGTGTTGGCCGTTGTGGTCTGCTTAGAAGGTTTTTGTGAAGATTTTTGAGACCTGATCATCGCGTGTTTCCGCGCTGCAGGGACATTTCGAAGAAACCGCATTTGAGCAGAACCGTGCGGACGGCTGGAAAAAATTGAAGCCGAATGCTCTGCCAACAATCTTTTCGTTCAGAGGTAGGAATCCACTTATTTTCGCGTTAACGGAAGTTTGCGAGTTTGCTTCCTAATTTTGTTCCTTGTTCCAATCTTAGTCAGTTCCACGTTTAGCACTGTTATTGCCGGCCTTCTTAAGAGTCACATGGAGGGTCTAACCAGGTGTTTCTTTAAAAACAGAAAAAAACGCACATTACAGAAAAACGCTCTTAATACCTTCGGTCAATGAAATCGCTCGTTTCCTCCATTTTTATCGAGAGGTGAATTAACCGCACCTGCCATCCAGAAGCAGGATAATGACAACTCCGCACTTTGTTTATTTTTATTTCTATGCGTAGCGACGCTCAGAGCATGTTCGTTCATAATGATAAAAGAATCTGCCAGCTGATATGCAACATATGTGTGTTTTTTTTTTAGCGATGCCTAAGCACAGGAAGCCACCAAAAGAAAGGTTTTTACCACAAGGGACGCCTGCGGCCACAGAAGAAAGTTGTTCTCTGCACAGTCAACCCCATGCTTCTGATACCTCAGCGACAGAAATTCAAGAACAACATGTCAACGACATAGCTGGTATGCAACAAACAGCAAATCAAGAATTGCAGCCACTACCGAGTGATGGCACGGAGATGTCTCGTGATCAGATGAGCAACTTACCTAGCCCAAGTGCCACGGCAGAAACTGAAGTTCCTACAACAGATGATTCTCAGCTAGTTGCATGCTCACTTTCCGCAACCCATGTTGAATTGTCGGAAGAGAAGTGCAGTAACAGGTCGTGTGCTGAAGTGAATAAACAGCTACAGGACATGAAGGCAAAGTACGCGAAACTCCGTGAAGATCATAGCAAAGCAAGTGCTAAAACTAATTCAATTAAAAAGAAGCTTAAGAAGTTGGAATATGCCAGTGGGATTTTAGGAAAAAAACTGAAGTTCCTAAATGAAGACCAAATGCGAGCCTTATCACGAAACAGCAACCGAGGTACTACCTGGTCATCAAAAACAATTAAACAAGCCCTTCAGATAAAATTCGCAAGTGGAACAACAGGCTATGAAACCCTTAGAAAACTTGGGTATCCACTGCCTTCCAACAGAACTCTTGTCCGTCGTCTTCAAGGGCTCAAGTTCCTGCCTGGGATTTTAACGGAAGTTACTGAGTTGCTCAGAGCAAAAGCAGAGGGCTTGGAAGACGTTGAAAGAGATTGTGTGCTTTATCTCGACGAAATGGAAATTGCCCGCGGGTATGAGCTCGACCGTGCTGAAGACGTCGTGTTTGGAGGAAAGACACTCCCAGCGGAACCAGATGAACCCGCCTGTCATTGCTTGGTGTTTATGGTCGGAGGATTGAACTCAACATGGAAACAGGTCATTGCGTATCATTTCACTAGAAGTTCGGTCGACGGCTGTCTGCTCAAGAATTTTGTGCTGGAAATCGTGCAGCTCTGCGCATATATTTCCCTGAGAGTGCTTGTGGTGACCTCTGACATGGGAGCCTCCAACAGAGCGATGTGGCGCGAGTTTGGTTTTTCTAGCCATAGGAACTCTGTGCGCAATCCCTCATCCTGTGCTTGAGGGAAAGGAACTCTTCTTCACTGCAGATGCCGCGCACGTGATAAAAAATATTCGAGGCCAGCTTTTGAACTCTGTTGATTTTACACTGAGTGACGCAACTGTCTGTCACCATGGCTTACCCTCAAACAAAGTCAAACTGGAGCATGTGCGTGCTGTCGTAGAGTATGACTCCGATAAAGAGCTGAAAATTGCACCCAAACTTTCAGAAGTACACATCAGCAAAGGCCATTACACGAAAATGAAAGTCGGCATAGCGGTGCAGTTTTTCAAGGAATCCCCAGCTGCCATTCGTTGCCTAATTAGAGAGAAAGTGCTCGAACCAGAAGCTGAAACTACAGCATGGTTCCTGGACCTGATCGCAAAATGGTACAAGCTGATGTCCTCGCGACATCCCGTCTGTCGCACTTAGTTGTCGAGACATGGCAAAGTACCACGAGGCCCTGGAAACGTTGCGCTTGACATTGGAGACAATACAACGCATGCAGATGGGAAGTACATCCCAGTGGAAGCCCTCACAGGCTGGTCTCATGGTTGCAACGACAGTGGTCCTTCGTTTGCAAAATATTTTACTGAAATCGGATGGCTACAAGTTCTTGCTCTCTGGGAGACTACTTCAGGACTGCCTGGAGAATCTTTTTTCTGTCGTGCGCCAAAGGAAACCCGTCCCTAACGCGTACAACATGAAATGCGCTTTAAAGCTTGTGTGCGTCAGCCAGTTTTTGCACACGCCAGCGAACTCTAGTTATGAGAATGACGACTCTGAGTACCTGGTTGACATGATTTCCCAAGGGAAAAGAGAGTGTCGAGGAGATGATGAAGAGGAAATTGATGATGGGGAAATTCTTTTCATTGAAGCGTTGACTTCAATAGAGTGCAGCATTTTACACCATATAGGTGGATTCCTTGTGAAAAGAATATTGAAGAAAACGGACTGCAAGCAGTGCAGGGCTGCAATGCAAGGCTCGGCGAGCCATGAACACGCATATTTAACCACACTAAAGGAGTATGTTCAGGATGGTGAGAACTTAGGTTATCCGAGCGGTGAGGTTATGAGCTCGCTCATATCTTGTGAAGAACACTTTAAAGGGATCACAT
Source organism: Rhipicephalus microplus (assembly GCF_013339725.1). NCBI lineage: Eukaryota > Metazoa > Arthropoda > Arachnida > Ixodida > Ixodidae > Rhipicephalus > Rhipicephalus microplus. The sequence goes on from NC_051168.1 coordinate 172,799,811, forward strand.
CCTGGACAGACAACCTGTTCACCCTGAAGTCCCCTCTCAAAGCTGTAACTGAATATTTAATCAAGAGGACCAAGTGCAGTGTGCAGGCATGCCAGCAACTTAAGGGTTCTCTGGAAAAAATGTTGATATCCAGTTATGCACGAGTAAGGCTTCGCATTCACCTGCGCCAGCTCGAAACAGCGAGAACCAGTGGTAGTGGAAGCAAGACATGCGCTGCGGTTAACTTGCAGTGAGTTGTAGCACTTGTTTTTGAAATATATTAAAGTTATCGATGAAATAAACAAGCTACGGCATCAGAAATTGCCGTATATTGAACGCAATTTGCTTTCTTATTGTTGAGAAGCCGTGTGGTCGCTTCATTTTAACGATATCGACGAACTCTTTATTACAGTTACTAATTTATAATATATTCCAGCGGAAAACACGCTAAACCTGGTTTGATAGTCAGTGTCTGCGTGCGAGTCATGATTTAATGCCATAAAAGCCGTATGTAGAGCCCCAAATAGTATATGTATTGAACAATTTTTTTCCCATCTGCTATTTACAGTAAGGTAAAAAAGATGAAAACAAAATTCAGAATACTGTGCGTTGCAGGGTGCGGTCCGTAAATGAAGTAGCTGATGAATAATTCGAAAACTAGATCTGAAAATATGGTGTGCAATCACAGTTTTTCTCTTTTCTCGTGACAGCACGTTGTTTTTTTAATTCTTTTTTTGACCGGCAGGCAAACTGTTTTTACACTTTTGTGAAAGGCACAAAACACACAGACACAATGAAAGGTTATGGGACTTGCGTGCGTGTGTTTCGCATCTTTAACCAGTATAAATAGTTACCGACTAGCCCAAGAAGATGCTAACTGAAGATGTTAACGTGGCGTGCGTGGACGGTAGTATTCTGCTGCGACCAACTCCAGCTGCAAATGTCGCTTTAAAAATAAAGATTAGAGAATAGAAATCTGAGACCTTGTCACCATCCTGTTCCAAGGAATGCAAGTTCCCAATTATGTATACTGCGGGGCGAGCATAGTTCGATGCACGCTTTTCCGCAGACACACGGAAGTTTGTTACAACTGCGGCAGCCTCGGCCATCGTGCAGACGTTTGCCCTAATCCTAACACAACGTGGTGCCGAAAGTGCGGACTCAAAACCCCACCCGAAAACCACCAATGTAAGCCCCACTGCACCCTTTGCGGTGGACCACACCCCACTGCCGATAAGGACTGTAAACGTAAATTTCAAGTTCCGTACATCGTACGCCAACGACGACGCCGACGCCGTCGACGCGGTCGTAGCCGCTCCCGAGGATCGAGTGGAGCCAGCTCCCGCGATTCCAGCGCCACCTCGAGCACCTATGCGACATCCAGGCGAAGCCGCTCCCTCACACCGACAGCGAGACGTCGCAGTGCCCAGCGCAGCCACTCCCGCTCCAGGAGACACTCCCCATCTCGCCAGGCTGAGCTGACATGGGCGGACCGAGTCCAAGGGAAGAAACCACCGCTACGGAGCACGCCGCCAGTCACAAAGGTAACGCGGCCCTCATTGCCAGAGCATGAAAGCGAGGTAGTTACAACTCTACGAGAAGAACTAGCAGGTCTTCGGGCAACCATACAACAGCTCACCACACAACTAAATGAGGCGAGGCACCAAATACAAACTCTCACAGCTCCTAAAGATCCCCCCTCATCCACTGTAGATGTTAGCAAACCTAAACGCAGAGCCCCACCACTCCGCGAAGCGGACACGAATGACAGCGACTCACCAGAAGACACTCTAAACGAAATCTTACGTCTCACGCGAGAAAACCACGATAACATCGACACGCTGTCACGCCGGGTGGAAGCACTAGAGCAAAAAGCCACCATAAAAGCTAAAACCAAAGCCAGAACAGTAGTTTCTGTGGATCCTACGGCAAATCTGCCTGGGCCACCAAATTCAATGTAATCATCATGGCTTCCACAACCCAAAACACGTTAGAAATTTGGCAGTGGAATTGCGCTAGCTTCGCGACCCGTAAAACCCCACTGCTGCAGTACATTAAAGCGCAACCCAAGAAGCCTCATGTAATATTACTGCAGGAGACCCTTTGTGATACTCTCACATTATCGGGTTACCACCCCATCTCACAACGAGGGGATACCAAGAGAGGTATAGCCACGCTGATTAGCAAGAAATTTGCTCACATAGTACATGAGGTATTACCCACCCGCAGCCGCCTGGAAGCGATACTCGTCGAACTCGTACCAAACCGTTTTTTAAAACAAAGCGTTTTTATCCTTAACGTTTACAGCTCCCCGTCAGACTACAGACAGTCCTTCCACGCGCTCTTAACTAAAGCCACAACGCTCGCGCGAAACTCTCCGCTTGTTATAGCAGGCGACTTCAATGCCCCCCACCCGTCATGGGGTTACCCCCAGGCAACGGCTAAAGGCACTAACCTCACGCGAGCAATTGACGACTTGTCCCTCACACTCATCACAGATCATCGATTCCCTACGAGACTTGGAACATCGGTACAACGCGACACTACGCCGGACTTGGTATTTACTCGTAACGTCACAGGCCACACCTGGACCAATACGCAGGAAAATCTGGGCAGCGATCACTTCATCATACGAACCGAACTACCCAACGCATCAGCCCCACCCCGTACATTCACGCTGACGGACTGGGATGCCTTCCGCACCCTCCGCAAAAACAACACAAAGGAATACAACACATTCATCGAACTACTCACCTCACTTCAGGAAGACATAGCCAAAACAACGAAAACAATACAAACAGAACTCGAGGTCCCGAGAATGGACCCACACCTCGCACATTTGCTCGAGGCAAAAGCGTCAATACTCGCGCGCTGGAAAACACAACGACTAAACAGACGCTTACGAAAACGTCTATCAATACTGAACCAAGACATTGCCAAATATTGCACGGAGCTCACACGACTCCAATGGCATGAACTCTGCTCGGCGGTCGACGGCCGCATGCGAACTGGGGGTAAATGGAACCTCCTAAAATACATGCTGGACGACTGCGAAACAAAAAACAACCAGAGTCATGCCATAGACCGGCTCCTACACTCGCACAAAAAGATGGGAGGAACAAACTCATCCTTTCTTGAAGAAATCTCCAAACGTCACCTCCCCTTAAACACAGCACAACCCACCGACTACCCAGAAATAGAATGCGAAACGATACCCGAACTCGACGAACCCTTCACGGAGTCAGAAATTCGGGAGGCATTACACAACCTCAACAGCAGATCAGCCCCCGGTCCTGACAAGGTAACCAACCGCCTGTTGCGAAATTTAGACGACCAAGCCATCACACTACTCACAAAAGACATTAATTACATGTGGGAAACTGGCCAGGTACCTGAACAATGGCGCACGGCCACGGTAATCCTTCTCTCAAAGCCAGGTAAACCACTCAACTTCGACAATCTACGCCCGATTTCCCTAACCTCATGCATAGGAAAAGCAGCTGAACATGTCATCCTAAATCGTGTATCGCGCTACATAGAGGATCACGAACTCTTTCCGTTCAACATGGTCGGGTTCCGTCCGCACCTTTCAACACAAGACGTCATGCTATTACTAAAGAAACAGATCTTCGACTCAAAAACGAGAGATGTTCGTGGCATTCTCGCCCTAGACCTCACTAAAGCATTCGACAGCGTCTCACACCGCTTTATACTGGAATCCATTGCTAGCCTTGGTCTCGGTAAAAGATTCCAGGCGTACATTCGTTCTTTTCTGCAAAATCGAACAGCTCAGCTGCATTTATCGCAACTTACATCCGATACTTACACATTAGGTTCCAACGGGACACCACAAGGGGCAGTCATTTCTCCACTCCTTTTTAACATAGTAATGAAGGGACTATCTGACAAACTCCGCGACATCCCAAACATAAACCATGCTATATACGCAGATGACATCACCATCTGGTGCCCAGGAGGCTCATTGGCGGAGTTGGAGCAAGCCCTTCAAACTGCTCTCGATACCACAGAAGCCTACTTAAAAAACACTGGACTTCGTTTGTCGCCCACAAAATCAGAGTTGCTACTGTACCGGCAATCTCGCCAAGGCGTTCGTAACTTAACACCCTTAGGTGATCTACCCATAGCGCTACACGCCAAAGATGGGCAGCGAATACCCCGAGTGGACTCCATACGCATTCTCGGCCTCCTCGTCGAGGCCACTGGCTGTCATGCAAGAACAATTAAACATATCACAGCAAAAACAGAGAACATGCTCCGACTCATTCAGCGAGTCTCGGGTCGTAGACGAGGCCTTGGAGAGGCCAACCTTCTGCGCATATACCACGCGTTCCTAATGAGTCACATCAATTACGTCGCCTCTGCCCACAACTGGACGAAGGTAGAAAAGACGAAACTAAACACACTCATGCGCAAAAGCATTAAACAAGTCCTTGGTTTGCCTCAAAACACGAGCACTTCCCGTCTCGACCAACTAGGCATGCACAACGGCATCGATGAAGTGATCGAGGCCCAGACCACGGCCCAAGTGATCCGCCTCTCCTCCTCCAAGGCAGGCCGCCGACTTCTAAGCGAGGCCGGCATGTCCCCACACCCCTGCCTTGAACGCGCAGTAACCCTCCCCAGAGTTGTCCGAGCTACTTACATGGTAACCCCATTTCCGCGAAATGTCCACCCACAACACAACGAAGGCAGACGGCTGGCCCGCGCTCGCGCGATCCTAAACCGTACCGCCGCGAATCGCAACTCTACCGCATTCGTCGACGCAGCGCAATACGGTAACTCCTCCTCTTTCGCACTCGCGGTAGTAGATGGCGACGGAGCCCTACGCTCAGCCGCCTCGGTTAGGCTATCAACAAGCGCCATAGCCGAACAAGTTGCTATAGCTTTAGCGATGACCGACCCCTCACTCACTAATGTCTTCACAGACTCTCGCGCCGCCATTCGGGCTTACGAAACCGGCAACATCGCTCCAGAAGCAGCCCGCATTTTACAAACACGGAAATATACGGGCTCGCACTACCTCTCTTGGTTCCCTGCCCACATGGGCAAAGACGTTCACCCACAACAACCCAACCTCAACGAAATGGCTCATGATCGAGCACGAGAACTGACCCGCCGTGACGATCAATCAGCCACCGAAGAGCTGGGCCCAGACGTGCAGTTTAATGACCCACTACTCACCTTCCATGAAATTACCTCCCACTACCGACACAACAGAAGCCGATACCCTTTACCCCATTCAAAACTAGAACGCGCGCAAGAAGTAGCCTTTAGAATGTTACAAACGAGATCGTACCCATCACGGGGCCGACTCAGCCATTATAACTCAGACATAAATTCACAGTGCCCAGATTGCACAGAAGTGTACTGTTCACTCGCGCACATGCTCTGGCAATGTCCCGCGTTACCTCAGGGACCTCTCACCAGTGAGTCCGACTGGGAGGAGGCACTCAGGAGCCCCAATCTCCGAAACCAACTTAAGGCAGTCCAGAGGGCCCAAGAACTGGCGGAACGCCACCACGTTCCCGCCCCGACTCGGGCGTCGCCTACGGTAGCGGCTGCTAGGATGTCCCACGTGGGCACCCTGGTGGCTTAAACTCCTCAGGACCATATATTAAAGTTCTTGACTTGACACTCCCGATGCGAAAACTTTGTATTTTTGTCATGTTGTTTGAGTACCACTCGTTTTGACACAACGAACTCTGCATGCAGCCGCGCGACGCCCGTTGGCTGCCTATCGTGGCTATAGTTGGCCTGCGGAGAGGGCATCCTAATGGCGAACGCTGTAGCAGACAACACTGTTGTCTCCACCCTGCAAGGGGGCGCGCGCATCGAGGAACCCTTTGAAACGTTATATTGTGCTGCCCCCTAGAGCTTCGTAGAAAATAATGTTTAAAAACGTTAGGTTAGACACTCACTAGATGGCGATAGCAGTCTCAACTAAACAGCGGCGGTGGTTTTGGTGTGGCGCGGCTTTTAAACTGCAGTCAAAAAGTGGGTTGTAAATGTCCCACTGTCCCATAAAGGGTTAATGGATGACGAAGGTACTGGTGCAAACATGATAATCATGAGATGCGTGTCATGTAACAACATGACTACAGGCCACGCTCACGATGCGCTGGCGGCCGTTTCGCTAGCTTCACTTCTACCAAATTTGGTATTATGGGAGGAGAATGGATGACGAAGGTATCATACTGGTGCAAACATGATAAACATGTGATGCGTGTCACGTAACAACACGTATACATGCTGCGCTCATGATGCGCTCGCGGCCGTTTCGCTAGCTGCTCATTTACCAAACTCAGTATTACGCGACGCAAACGGATGACATAGGTAAATGACACATCCGAACATAATCACGACATGCGTGTCATGTAATAACATGACTACATGCCACACTGATAATGCGCTCGTGCCTATTTCGCTAGTTTCACATATGTGAAATTCCGTATTACGTGACGCCAATGGATGACGAAAGTATGTGACTTGGGCAAACATGATAAATACGAGATGCGTGTCACGTGAGAACATGACTAATGGCCACAGTCAAGGCGCCAATACATTGCGACGTGACGTGGTGCGCGTGCTCGCTGGCGATCATTTCGTCGTGTCACGCCGGCGTCGCCCGTCACCTCCGGAAGCTTTTCAAAAGATTTTCCGGGGGTGACGCGTCGCCACGCCAGGCGCTGGTCCTGCCATATACTCGCAGCCGCGCGCCGCGCTGCGTTGCTTTTACGCATGCGCGTTTCAGCGCGTCCGGCGTTCCTCCGTCACGAAAAGAGGGAGACGCAGTGTTCTCTGGGTAACGCATCGGTGCGAAATGCAGCATGTCGTATTTCGCGCCGGTTGCCATCGGACCGTGCCGACGAACGCTGGTCGCGGCTGGCGTCAGACTATAGAGCGCTCGCGTTTTGCAACGTTGCGTCGCTGTGCCCAGCGTGCACGCGCGTCAACGCTACGTTAGACTATATTGGGCCCTTCATAATGCGCTCGCGGCCGTTTCGCTTGCTCCACATATATTAAATTTTGTTTTACGTGACGTCAATGGATGACGAAATATATGACTGATGTAAACACGATAATCCTGACACGCGTATTATGTAAGAACATGACAACATACCACGCTCATAGCGTGCTCGTGGCCATTTCGCTAGCTCCACAAATAATTTCGGTATCACGTGACCTGAATAGATGACGATGGTAAACGACACATCCAAACATGATAATCATAACACGGAAGTCATGTATGGCATCAATTACCTCCACCTCGTAATGTTTTCTGGTTTTAAAGTGACATATCAACATTTCTCATTCGTGCTTCGCATATCATCGATTCCCGTTGTACATGTGATCTGTCAATTTTTAGCTCTCCTGGCCGTTTCGATAAGGTTTCATGCAATACTAAACTTGGTATGGCATAATATGACTGTATTAAAAACATATCTGTCTAGTCATAACATGAAAATCATGACACGTATGTCAGGAATGTCAAGATTTACATTTTATGGTCCTGCACCACTTGTAGTGGTTTTGTTCCCATGACATGTTGCAAAATTGGTATGGTATGGCATGATTGCATGACAAACACAAGCGACAGACACTAACATGAAATTATGACATGCGTGTCGTGTAACAACATGACGACATGCCACGCTCATGATGCGCTCACGGCCGTTTCGCTAGCGTCACATATACCAAATTCGGTATTACAGTACGTTAATGAATGACGAAGGTACTGGTGCAAACATGATAATCATCAGATGCGTGTCATGAAACAACATAATTACAGGCCGAGCTCATGGTGTGCTGGCGTCCGTTTCGCTAGTTTCACTTATACCAAATTTGGTATTACGGGACGTGAATGAATGACGAAGATATGAAACTGGTGCAAACATGATAAACATGAGTCTTTGCGGGGTATATATCTACCAAGTGGGTTTTTGCAAACCATCTTCGGAACCTTGAGCTGTTTTTGTGCCATGTGCATGCATTTGATCAGCGAATAGTTTGTAGGGCTTCATGAAGTCGAGACAACCACAGTGAGCACTTTCGGCTCCGACTTCGGTTCGTGGTGCGCTGTTCGGCAAGAACGATTAACGTGTGTTTGTTCGTCGTTTTAATGCTCCCCTTGAACCACGGGTGTTACGCTCCCCGAAATTCGCGGACGAGGCTGTGTTCGGCTGTCGAAACCTGCGTATGTTTCTCACACGTGCGTGAGCTGTGAGAAATTTCGCTGATTTGTATCGGGAGGTATACGCGTGTCATTGACAGCAGCCTATTCTCAGCTGTTTGAAGACAATGCGCTTTCACACGGAAACGTTGCATGGGTATTTTAGCATGCCTACTCTAACATTTGCATTTCGTACGCGCGAACTGCCGCGAGCTGCACGCTAGGGCAGCGGCACTTTTCAGCATTTGGACAATTACTTATTTCGGAAATGAGAATTTATGCGCATTATTTCGCTATATAGAGTGCTTTTTACTCACTTTCAGTCTTTAACTGATCTTATTTATGGGGAGTGGCTACTCTTACCTTTATTCAGCATCACATCGCTGTTCAAGTGAATGCCGAAACGCGCGCCAAGGTCAAGTATGACGTACACAAATTTGCGACGGACAGGTCGGTCTCCCTCCAAATAAATAATGCCTCTGCACATCTCTTTCGCGAACGTCGACGTGCAGTTGAGGTCAAGAAATGGTACACAACGAACCTCAAAATATTTATTCTTACTGCTAGCAGTTCATCTTTAGAAAATGGGGATTTTTATAGCTGGTATACATTATCTCCACAGTGGTACACTGGTTGTCTTGGTCGTGGTTCACTGTTAGAAACCCATGCTGGAATATGAGAACTGTACCTAATATTCAAAGGAGTGTGCAAATGTCGGTGACATACGCTCTCCTGCTGACTTCGATTAATTAATTGATATGTGGGGTTTAACGTCCAAAAACCACCATATAATTTTTAGAGACGCATTAGTGGAGGTCTCCGGAAATTTCGACCACCTGGGGTTCTTTAACGTGCACCCATATCTGAGCACACGGGCTTACAACATTTCCGCCTTCATCGGAAATGCAGCCGCCGCAGCCGGGATTTAAACCCGCGACCTGCGGGTCAGCAGCCGAATACCTTAGTCACTAGACCACCACTGCGGGGCTCTCCTGCTGACTTCTGCACCTGACTTCTGACTTCTGTACTTGATTTTCATCATCAAATTACGGAACCACTAATTAAAGGTCGACCAATATTTCAATTTTTGTCTTTTTCTGTCTCGCGGCCTTCAGTTTGTTTCTTTTTTGCCATGCTTTCCTAAAATCATAAGTTCAGCTTGCTTCGTAGAACATGAGCATCAACATACATAGGCCAGTGTTTCAGTAAGCTGTCGTGCACGCGCTAGTACTCTTTTATTTAGTGCATGACACAGTATCTTACCTCGACAACTGAGGAATGGTAAGTTGTTTGTACTCTTTTATTGAAGTCAAAAGAGTAACTATGGGACTGCACATACCAGTGTATGCCCAAATGCAGAGAGATGTATGATATTTCGAATAAAGTGTGCCGTATAGTACTGGAAAATGTTCCCGTCTCAGACCACCTTGTAGAAAAACGACCGTCACAAGACAGCGGGACGAAACGGCGACGCACAAAGGCCACAGCATGCGGGAGACGGTGAACGTGACGCGGGCGCCGGACGCCCAGCTGGCGTGGCGACGGCAGGAGGGGTGGGGGGGGGGGGGGTTCTTTTTATTTCTTTTTGCGCTCACGCTTGGGGCCACGGTGTGGGAATGTTTAGGGGTTGACACTGCGCGCGGCGGCACGGACAGATCTTGTTCGGCAATCCATGCGCTTCGCTCGAACACCGGCAGACGGCGCCATGCCACGGGGGCCTTGAACAGGCACTTGAACCTTGAACCTTGAACAGGGGACCTTGAACAGACACAGGGACCTTGAACAGGCACTACCAGCATTGATGTACGCAGATAATATAGTGCTAATGGCCGACAACAGGGAAGATTTGCAGATTGGTGAACATCTGCGGTAATGAGGGAGATGGGTTAGATTTCAGATTCAGTAAGGAAAAATCAGCAGTCATGATTTTTAATGACAATGAAGATAGCGAGCTTAGAATACAGTAGGTCACGCTAGAGATAACAGATAAATACAAATATCTGGGCGTATGAATAAGCAATGGGGCCGAGTAACTAAGGGAACACGAAATATACGTGACGACTAAAGGTAACAGGAATGCAGCGGTAATGAAAAACAGGGCACTGTGGAGTTACAATAGGTATGATGTTGTGAGAGGAATATGGAAAGGGGTCATGGTTCCTGGTCTGACGTTCGGCGATGCGGTCTTGTGCATGAAATCAGAAGTTTAAGCAAGATTAGAAATTAAGCAACGTGGAATAGGTAGGCTTACCTTATGAGCTCACGGGAATTCACCAAATCAGGGAGTACAAAATGATATGGCTGAACGGTTCTGCGTAAGTTGATGCCGGCTCCTGGCGTCAGGCTGGCGCGACGGAGACGGCGGCTCTCCCACTTTTTCTTTTTTTTTCTTTTTGCGCCTGCTCTTACCAGCTGTATGCGTGGCTTCCGTGCCGCGCGGATGTCACGGGTATTTTTTATTGCTGGGCTTCCTATAGGCAGTATTTCAGTCAGTACGCAGGAGCGCGCCGCCTATGTGCCGTTCGTTATCCGGCACCTGACTTAGAGTGTACGACTGGCGTAACCAGTGAATCGTCAATCAGTACGCAGGAGCGCGCCGCCTATGTGCCGTTCATTATCCGGCACCTGACTTAGAGTGTACGACTGGCGTAACCAGTGAATCGTGAAATACTCCCAACTCATTACAAAGGGCTAGCCATAACAGTTCATCGTTGTCATCCAGCGCATTGACGAAGTGCACATCATCATCATCATCATCATCATTATCATCATCATCAACCTGACTACACCCAATGCAGCGCAAGTGCCTCTCCCATGTTCCGCCAATTGACCTGGTCCTGTGTTTTCTGCTGCCACTAGGTTCTACAGCTATGCGGACGCTGCCTGCCATTAGGATGGCTTCCAGGCTACGTGCGCATAGTTGGTGCGAATGGCCAACGCGCATTTAATATAGAGAAGGTGCATGTCGTTCGCTTCGACGAGCTTCAAGAGCACCTGCATGCACGGGAGGACACGTGCGAGGTGATTTTCACTACACCTACTGGAAGAGCCATGCAAAAATACGTGAGTTTGACGGTGACGGACACTACAAAGTAAATGTGCATGGACGCTCGTTTTAAAGGCGAAACATTTCTTAATGAACTTCGGCGAGTTTGAGCGTTTATCTATCTATCTATCTATCTATCTATCTATCTATCTATCTATCTATCTATCTATCTATCTATCTATCTATCTATCTATCTATCTATCTATCTATCTATCTATCTATCTATCTATCTATCTATCTATCTATCTATCTATCTATCTATCTATCTGTCTATCTATATAACCGCTTACTTTTAGGTGCTCTCGTGGTCACCCCCATGACTTGGCATGAGCTAAAAATTAGCATGGGAGGATAAGATGATTTGACGATAATGACGCGCTCGTCAATACATCAAGAATGTCACAATCCCGTCGCGTACGTCGGGAACCACCTTCCCGCAAGACAGTGGCACATACCCATGGGCGGCTATGTGCCACAGGTGATCTACCCAGGAACGACGAGAACACACATGGGCAATTTAGCGCGCGAGTGGGAAGAAATGCCCGACGTCGGTAGCGTCGACCCGACAAGTTCCAGCTGGAATCAAACCCAAGCATTCTGGGGGCCAATAAAGCATTTTACCACATAGCTACGCCAGGTCCCGGAACCACTTTTCAAATAGACGCTTCGTGAAACGTTAGTAGGGGTTGCAGCGCTGCCTACCCACTTTTTTAAACATTACATATGTAATATTTTGATACAGCCGTCTTGTCGGGTTAACGTCAGATGTGGTTAGTTGCCTTGCGCTGAAGTTCATTCATGTAGCAGTGTCCGGGGCCAGCATCTTCGCAAGCATCATCGCTTCACTGATATCAGCCTCTGGTGTTGCTAATGTGCATGTTCCAGTTGACATCGTCGTGTAAGTGCAAACAACTGGTTATATGAACATCTCTAACTCTTCAACATATGGCTGTGCGTGCAACATTTGTAAATATGTTTAGCGTCATTTCATGACGTGTCGCTCAATAAAAAAAATTGCAACATGGTCACGTTTCCTCCGAATGCTTCGCATCACTGTGGATTCCCAGGTACGTGGGATCTGCCGAATTTTTTCAGAGGCAAAGCTTCTTATAGCGGCACCCGTTTGTCCCTCGTAGTAGTGCGTAACATGTCTTACGCTTTGACCTGCAAGGTGGTGCCGGTGGGAGATTTCTCCTGTGCGTTGAACAATAAAAATTTTTCAGCGTGCGCGTTAACTAAAAGCCGAATTCTCCTGTCTCCTATTCCCCATTAGCAGCCATTGGCATGTAAATTGAGCACTATCTGACCAGAAAGGGTTGCTAGGTAATACTCGCTGGGCGTAACCTTCTTGGTTTCAGAAAGGTTTAGCGAGCGTTGGGCTGTAGTGCCATGAATACAGTGAACTAGTATATACCATGAACTCGAGGTGGTTAAAGGTGGGAAGTAGACACGACGCGCAAGCCGTAAGAAAGTGTGCGTGTGCCACCTCTCGTTTAGTCCTTAGAATGTCCGCTGGATGGCGGTGCTTCTATATGCGGAAATTTGATGAAAAGATGTGAGATGGTGGTATTTGGAGTGTTGACTAGGTGGATGAACGGAGACACAGACAGATATGCATGGATGGACGCACGGATGGCTGCACGGACGGATGGATGCATGGACGGACGCAGGGGCGGATGCATGGACGAACGCAAGGATGGACGCACGGATGGACGTGTAAACGCACTAACAGACGCACGCACGGATGGGCGAATGGACGCATGGACGGTCACACAGATGGACGCATGGACAGACGGAAGCGAGAACGAATGGACGGACGGATGCTTTGGCCCACTCTCCATCATTCACCTCGTGGATATGCTGCCATTTTTTTTTCCAATTTCGGATAAGGACGTGCATTTGCGGCGGCGTCGCTTTGGCATCTGTAGTGATATGGAATTTTTTATTGTGTGTTTTGAGATCAATATAATGGCGTCTAATACGGAAGTAAAGTGTAGGATTGGGCTAGTTGGTAATTCATCACGGCGCGGCTGCCGTATTTCAAGACGCGGTAGAGACGCTGACTCACCGAAAAAGGCACCGGCTCACGTCGTTTCACCGCTCCAGCACTGAATACCCTCCATCTTTCCTCTGAAAAAAAAAAAAGAAAACGAGAAAAAAAGCGGAAGCACTAGAGAAAGGCGCAGCCGCGATCCTTGCGGCGCATTCTGCCTCAGCCGCTGCGTTGCAAAGCTCCTCCGTTCGCACCACTAGGACCTTGGTTCTAGTTCACTATAGCCAGTCAACAGGCTCCGACTTTTTTTTTTTTTTTTTGACACCCCCCCAAACCAGTTCTCGCATTTTTCCTACGCTTGACCAACCTCCTTCCACACGCACTGATGGCGTCAACTTTGCCACGATGACTTATTTACTGTTTGTTCAGACCCGGCTTTGACCAAGGGACGAGCTGCGTGTTACTTTACTTTGATTTGTGTTCAACAGAAGTTGTGCAATAAAATTTTTCATCCAACTTTCAAGTCTTCGTATATATATGTACACACACACACACCTTAATGTACACATGATTGTGGCCCCGCCGCGGTGGTCTAGTGGCTAAGGTACTCGGCTGCTGACCCGCAGGTCACGGGTTCGATTCCCGGCTGCGGTGGCTGCATTTCCGATGGAGGCGGAAATGTTGTAGGCCCGTGTGCTTAGATTTGGGTGCACGTTAAAGAACCCCAGGTGGTCGAAATTTCCGGAGCCCTCCACTACGGCGTCTCTCATAATCATATGGTGGTTTTGGGACGTTAAACCCCACAAATCAATCAATCACATGATTGTGCCTTCTAGAAAATGTGTTCAACATATGTCTAGGTAACATATTTTTCACTCATTTCTTCTAATTATGAACATCCACATAGTGTGTCGAATGTACAGCGTTAACGTATCTGCAACATTGTTTTTAGCGTAGACTCGCGGGTCGTTTGACAGAACAATCAACGTTGATTTCACATATTCAGGACCTAAGTGACACCTCTATGAGAGGTGTTAAATGTCTAAATGAAACGTACCATACACATCTATGCAATGTTCGGGGTTCACAGGGAATAAAATTGCACCTTGTACTCCCTGATTTTGTGTATTCCCGTGAGCTCCTAAAGCAAGCATACCTATGTCACGTTGCCTAATTTCTAATCTTGATTGAACCTTTGATCTCATGCACAAGACCGCATTGCCGATTATAAGACCAGGAACCATGACCCCTTTCCAAATTCCTCTCACAACATCATAACTATCGTAATTCCATAGTGCCCTGTTTTTCATCACCGCGGCATTCCTGTTAATCCCCGCCGCGGTAGTCTAGTGGCTAAGGTACTTGGCTGCATTTTCGATGGAGGTAGAAATGTTGTAGGCCCGTGTGCTCAGATTCGGGTGCATGTAAAAGAACACCAGGTAGTCGAAATTTCTGGAGCCCTCCACTACGGCGTCTTTCATAATCATATGGTGATTTTGGGACGTTAAACCTCACATATCAATCAAATCAATCATTCCTGTTACCTTTAGTCATTACGTATATTTCCTGTTACCTTAGGTACTCCGTCCCTGTTATTTATCCGTACACCCAGATATTTGTATTTATGCGTTATCTCTAGCGTGACCTCCTGCATCCTAAGCTCACTACCCTCATTATCATTAAAAATCATGACGGCTTATTTTTTCTTACTGAATCTCAAATCTAACCTATCTCCCGCATCACCCCAGATGTCTATCAATCTGTGCAAATCTTCCTTGTTGTCGGCTATTAGCACTATATCATCTGCGTAAATCAATGCTGGTAGTGCCTGTTCAATTAGTTTTCCTTGTTTGACGCAAGAGAGGCTAAAGCCAGCTCCACTCCCCTCTCATTTGGTCACTAATCCTTGTAGGTACATCATGAATAACAAGGGTGACAGAGGACACCCCTGCCTAAGCCCCCGTTTTATCTCTGTGGGCTTAGATACCTGTTTTTCCCATTTTATAACTACCTTGTCACTTTTATAGATATCGTTTAAAAGATTAGTGACGCCATCTTCCACACATAGTGTGTCCTAGTATTCCCTACAAGTCCCCTTGAATGACGATATCGTAAGCTCCCTTGATATCTAGAAATGCCAGCCACAGGGGCCTGTGTTCTTTTTCTGCTATTTCAATACACTACATCAATGGTGACAGATTGTCCTCAAACCTCCTTAGTTTACGGAACCTATTTTGTAGTTCTCCCAGCACACCCCATTCTCCACCCATGTCTGTAGTCTTTCTTTTACTATCTGCATCGCCAGCCTGTAAACTACTGATGTTACTGTTATAGGACGGTAGTTGTTTAAATTGGCGTTGTCCCCCTTTCCTTTATAGATCGTGCTCATCATGCTTAGCTTTCCCCCCATTGGGAGCTTCACCATCCATTATTGCTTTGCTCGCTGCGTCTCTTAATGTTTGTTTAGAGTTTGGTCCTAGTTTCTTTATTAGCATGATTGGGATGCCGTCAGGGCCTTTTGATGTGCTTTTTCCGCCCTTTCCCACTCTCGTTGTCTCAGAGGAGCCACTGAGCTAATTGGTCCATCATCATCTGGTACGGATGCATGCATCGTTTTCTTGGTGTTTAAATTTTTCTGTCATCATTGTTTTTATACATTCCATTGCCTCATCCCCTTCTTGTCTGACCCCTTGAACTGTAGTTATAAACCTCTCTTCTATGCCTGTCTTATTACTCAGAGAATTTAGATGGTTCAAAAACTTTGCAGCTTCATTTCTATCCTTTTTGTTTACTTCCGCCATCCATTGGGCCCCATTTCTTTTAATCTTATCGCTGATAAGATCGGACGCTTCCCTTCTGCAGTTGGAGAAGTTGTCCCATTTTCTTTTGACCATCTTCCAGTACACTCCTCTTTTTTGCATACCTGTGTTCCCTGGAGGCTTCCTGACGTCTTACTATGGCTGTCTTAACTTCCTCATCCCACCAGATTTCGGGTGTGTCTCCTTTTCCCGGCTGACTTGACTCGTACCTTAGCAAGTTCTAACTCAAACAATCGAGCATGGATTTGTGTACGTCTACTTTTGTTTTAGTGTCCTCGGCGATTTTTTTATCAATCTCTTTTGTTGCTATTTCTACTTGCCTTTCTCAATAAATATTACCGTGTGGTTCCCCTAAATGCCTCATTTCCATTTTCATTTTTCTTCCAAAACTCAGCTTGATACGTTTTTGATCACTGCCGAAGCTTCTGGACCCGTATTCATCTATGTTCATCACCCTTAGCCGATCATACGACGATAGACTACATCATTGCGTAGTCTATCGTCGGTTGTAGCCTTCCCACCTCCCACGTTATCTGCCCTTCGCAATTCTCGGTACTGTTGCAAATCATTAAATCATTCTTATCACACATATACATTAGCATTCTGCCTGTTGAGTCAGTATATCTATCCATATCTTCTATGTGCACATTCATATCTCCTAATATAATTACCTCGCACTCTTCGTCCAATGTCATTTTCTATGCACTGCACAATTTCTTGGTTTTCCTCTTTGGCCTTTGCCCCTGTCCTCAAGTATACAAAACCCAGAAATTATGCACGTAATATGTTTTTGAACTTGCTAACACCCACTACGTAGTCTTAAAGGAATATGCACAGGAACATGTGTGTTTTCTGTAACGGCTTGCCAGCTTTAAACCATCAAGTCATTATGATAGTGTCACGTTAATGCCACCAGCTGTCCGAATCTGCGAGTTATGCCACGGCGTGATTACTTTCTTCAGCTGCGTTGTCAGTTTCCCGCTCAGTATGGAATAGTCTGCGCCGGTGTCCACTAACGCATTAACTACACAACCATCAATTGTTACTGCTATGTCGAGTGAAAGCCGGCTATCCTTTGCAGCAGCAGGTGATGTCGGACCAGTTTCTGTACGGTTCTGCGTCAATAGGAGGTCTTCAGCGCTTCGACGTTCAGCGCCCCCGCCCCCAGAGGTCGCTTCGGCTAGTTTTCCCGGCGGGGGCTGGGAGATCGTGCGGTAGAATACCGCTGGGGCGTTGATGAAAATCGCCTCGGTGATGGCGAGCGCGACTGGCGCCCGGCAGACGGTGGTGCATGCTGCTGGGAGAGGTAGTTTTGGATGTCGCGTGGTCTCTGACCGTAACGGGGTGGCGGCGCGTACGCAGAGAAGCCGCTAAGCCCAAGACGGCGATAAGGGCACTGGCGGTACAAGTGATCAGCTTCTCCGCAGTGAAAGCATAGAGGCCGATGATCAGGTGTGCGCCAGACATCAGACTTCCGAGGAGACGAGTGGCGATCGTCGATGTACTGGACCGGTTGCACCGAACGATGGGCGACAGAAGCACCACGGACAAAGGGCAGGGGCCGTGGCGTGTACGTGCCTTCGTAGTATGGTATGTGCTGCGCTGACTCGAGTGAAACTGCAGGGACAGGATGAACGAACAATGGCGGCGATGCAGCAGGGCGCTCCAAGGCTTCCGCGTAGGTTGTCCCACGGTGGTATTCAGCAGGAGCTGACGCAGCTGTATCAGGAGGCAAAGTGTCCCGGAGGGCCTGGTGCAGCTCATCCTTGATCACAGTTGCAACAGAGCTAACCGTAGGATGAGGTGTTACACCAGCCTTTTGCAACTCTTCACGTACGATATTACGGATGAGTTCACGTAAGGAGTCATTGCTGGTCCCAGCGGCGGCGAAAATGTCAGCAGTGGACATGCCACTGACTTGCCTGTCGTATTGGTTTGATCGCTGCTGTAGCATTTTTTCCATTGTCACGGCTTCAGACAAGAACTCCGCGACCGTCTTTGGCGGGCTTCGCACGAGGCCGGCGAAAAGCTGGTCCTTGACACCACGCATCAAGTGACGCAACTTCTTGTCCTCCCTCATTCTTGAATCTGCCCGTCGGAAGAGACGCGTCATGTCTTCGACGTACGCGGTCACAGTTTCGTTTGGCGACTGGACGAGGGCAATAATAGCTCGTTCAGCTCTTTCTTGGCGGTCGGCGCTGGCATATGTCTGCAGAAGTCTACGACAGAATTCGGGCCACGTCGTCAGCTGCTCCTCTCGATTTTGATACCACGTGCGAGCCCCGTCTTCGAGATAGAAGTAGACACGACCCAGTTTCGCCGCGTCGTCCCACTGATTCAAGTTGGCTACGCGCTCGAAGTCCGCCAACCAGTCCTCAACGTCTTCGTTCTCCGTACCATGGAACGTCGTCGGTGCCCGTGGGCTTTCCAACGTATATCGGTTCGACGACGTGCTTCCCTTGCCGGTTGGCAAGGTTTGTACCGAAGTGCTGGTCATGTTTGTTGACGTGGTGGAAGCAGTATCGTTGACTTCCGGAGGCAATCCCCTGATTCGGCGGCTGGTCCGATGCACGGGAGTATTGACTGGCACTGGACTCGTATTACGGCTTCCTGGGGGGGTCTGCAGCATCCGTGAGACTACCCAGCACCTTCCACCAGTTTGTCACGATGAGTCACAAGTACTGGGGGATCATGTTCCGACACCCCATGGCAATGAATGCTTGTCTCACACAATATTATTGCGTGAAGCCTGCATATAGGACAGGTGTGTTTGTAAAACATCCAAGTCATTTTCCCTGCATTTCCAAGCAGAGGAAGTTCTTTTCTCTGTATATTCAAGGAGACGTGTGGCCAAGTGGTAGAAAACCTGCCTGCCGCACACCATCACCGACCATGACGATCGCCTCCGTGCAAGAATTTAACCTTTTCAGACAAGAATTTAACCCTTTCAAGAAATGTCTGTAAATGTGTCAAATCACTATGTTACTTCAAAGTACTCAATATTCTATTGCAACAAAAATAACGAGATGATTGTTGAATCTATTTTTGTCATAGTAGCTAGTAATAATTAAGTTGCAATTAAATATCTCTTTATCCTGAAGTCATTGATTCTTACTTTTGGCATAAATAGAATCTAGTCTCAGGGTAGAAATATAGTGTAAATTTATTTTTGGTTATGTCAATTGTGAGTAAGGAAAATTTCTCCTTTTCACATTGCTTGCAGGAAGCGGCACATCGCACAACTCGTCAAACGCGGTTAGTGCCTTCAGAAAAGTGATCATATATATCAGTACACTGCAAAATGAGGTTAAATCAAGACAAATTAATCATGCAGGTGGTTCAATTAATCTAATGTACAATATATCTTGCTCTTTCTTAGCCTCTATTTTATGCAAATAACGAAAACGAGTGGTGTGGACAAGTGTGTACATAGCGTCGGAACGGGTTAATGCAGAGATTCCTTCTCTCATTGCAGCTATACATTGCCAGTATTACGTCAGCTTGTTTAGCACTTTAGCGGTTATTTTAGGCTTTACAAGCAATGAAGTTTATGACTGGGTTAAATGGTACACGGATAATTTTTCCACACCTTATTCAAAGGCTTTACTCGGGTAAGGTACCCAAGCAAAGCTTTGAATATCCATGTTTAGCAATGCTGAAATGCTTAGAAATAAAGGTTCCCTTTATATCAACAAATGATGGATTAAGTGTAGCACATTTTAATCACTAACTCCCTCCCCCACCATCCTGCTCCCACAGCTAAAGGATTGAGTCACCATACAAGCAGAAAGCTGTATGCACATATTCAGTGGTGGCACAACAGCTCAGTCACAGAGCATACTGTTTGCTCATTGCAGCACAGTTCACAGTAAATGCAGCAATGAGTGATCTTTTCGAACGCATCTTTGGCTACTTTTATTATTGCTTTTCAACAAAAAAAAAAAAGGAAATCTGCAGGAACGGGGAAATACGGGAGGCATTTTCGTCTTAACATTCTTAATGCGCAAACAGCAGCAGCAAATAAAAGAAAAGGACACTCTCAAACACACAAATGCAGACAACCTACAATGTCAGATGAAGGTGGCGCTATAAAAATGAACACTCATAAAAATTCGTAGTGAATAAAAGAGCTTGAGGTACTGTACAAGAAGTATATAACTGAAAAGATGTGGTTAAATGAGGATTTGAAGTAAAACAACAAAATGTTTACACTTGCAGAGGTGACGCTTCTGTCTTGAGGTCAAGAAAAAAAAAAGGAATGGTTCAAACACACACGTTAGGCTGCTGCATCAAGCAAATGCACTACTCCTATTGTCTTGCTAACAATGCAGCAATTGCACATGTCAAAAAAGACGGCTGCTTCACGAAAGCTTCACAACGTTGTGCGCAGCCAACATAAGAAACAACTGTCTCGGCACCGTGCACGGGAAGACACTGGCTGATACAGCGAGAGCACTGGGTGCGAGTTATCTGGAGTTGCGTGGCTACGAGTTGCACAGAGAGCTGCCATGTGACACTCGTGACATACCTGCATCTCACACGAAAACATACAGGAGGGCAAAATATCAGGCTGAGCAAAAAGACTCTTTTGGAAAGCGGAATGACACTCTTTGACATCGTTAGAGGAGGTCAACAAGGCATGAAACACTTGTGTTCCAAACAAATGTGCAGCACTTCAGCAACATAGAACTTAGTTTCGATGAAACCCCAAGGAAACCTCACAGAGAGATGTCGCGCACCGAGTCCTGTCTAAATATGCCAGCTGCCCCATTACGCAGCACCACTGACCATCTTATGCGCCAGCAAGTAATTCGATTGAACACTCATTAAATAACTTAACAGTGGCCAACCAAGAAACTAGCAAGCCATACACACAACACCTATCAAGCATTCGTTAAACAGATTGTCATTTCTGACCAACCACTTCCATCCTGTAAAAAGTACTCGGCATCATTAGCTCGATTCGACAGGTGATGCTTAAATTAAAACCACACGGTTTTCATGATGTTACAGGATTCATAATGTTAATCCCTCTGTGAAACATAGATGCGTAAGAACACACCTATTTCCTGAATGAGCGGTAAATGAATCCGACAATTGCAGTGAAAACGTCAGCAACAGACCTGCGATAGTCACACGGCCCATGTCCTCTGTTCAGAGTTAGAGTGAAAGATTCAAGGACAAGTCAATGCTGCCGAGATCAAAGAACAAGCAGGAGAAAACCTGAGTACATTGAGCACGATGTGCTGGCTTCATTTCTGTCCTGGTTGCAGGATCCACATTAAAGAGGACACAGCAAAATGGCAGCATTGTTTTCGAGTCGCACAATGGCAAAAAAAATTCAGAACATAAATAGAGACATAAAAGAGGAGAAACAACGAAAACCTTGAGCACGTGATTCTCCTTGTGTCTTGAAGTGGTTAATGTGCATGACATCCAAGGTTTGAAGACACTTTTGATGAGCGTGTTCGCGTGAGGCAATGAACGATTCACATGAAAGTGACAGCAAACAACCCTGCGCATGCATGCAAAGTTATACCATTGCTGCAAACTACATACGGCTTGATAAACAAGCACGAGCGAACGGCCTTGTGGGGAGCTATTATGAGCACAAGAAGAAAAGAACGACTCTTCCAAGGGAACGACCACAATGCAAATATCCTTGGCACAAAAACGCGGACACACTATGCAGAGTGCTAGAACTGCGAAATTCATTAAAATGCACTTTCACAGGCTGGGTGACATTTTCAAAGTAGGAGAATCACAATGCCCCAAATGCCCTTCGACATTTTTGAGAAACTTACTGCGTTTTCACTCTGGGTAAAAGAAAGGAAAGGCTACAGTTCATATAGATCACAGTTTTTTCATGAAATCACTCAGGGAAGAAGAATGCACCGTCAGTGATACTGAAGGAAGAAGGTGCTCATTCGGTATCAGAACAAGAAGCACACCCTTTTTATAGATCGTAGGAATGAGTGACAAGGTTGAGAAGCATCATGCTAGGCCCCTAAATACCGACTTCTTGCTACAGCTTCATGCATGGGGAACTCTAAATAGTCAAAGTGAACTCCAAACAAAAGAACAAGTTAGCAAAGTTCAGTAGAGACAAACAATTACAACTGTACAACATCAAGAACATGCTTCGAGGTACTGTTAGCTAAGTGAAAATGGGGACCACGCCAAACTCTAAGCAGCAGGAGTGCTCACCATGCTTGCAGAGAAAAACACTAGAAGCAGAATTCAGGCATAAAAATCTCACGAGGGTAATTTCACCTATTAATACATCTGCACGAATATAACAATTATTTTTCATGTATGTCACAGCCAAAGAAATTAGGAAGCACACTGCATTGCATTCAATACAGCACTTTGACCCTACTGACAGATTCTCCTAATCTCCAACTCTTGTCCAAGTTTGCACATCAGACTGGGACAATCTCTTGCCCTGAAAGAGAACTTTGCTGCCACCTTAAGTAACAGTGCAACGCCATTTAGCTGACCTTTACAAGCCAGATGTCATGCCTTGGTTTCTAAATATTATAGCAAGTACACTTCATCACTGGCACATGCAATCAGAAAGCTGTGTTTCCAGTGTTTCATCATGCAAACGATAAAATATCATGTTTGGTTTAATTCTACTTCACTGATCGTCGCTGGAGCAGTTATTTTTATTGAAGAAAGACAAGCGATGGTTATCAGGAATGAAAATATCAACTAAGCGCAACAGATGACTGAGTTCAGTGGTGCATTTAATACCATGATACAGAGCAACAGCAGGGACAATGTGCAGAAGAATTGTTTAAAATAAGGTCTTCTGAGTTGTAAAAGCATCTCATTCAAGACAGTCATTAGACATACTAGCTAAAGTTGACACACGGTGAGCAAAGAGCAATGGTGAAGAGCATTATGGACAGTCTCAGTTGTTGAACATGCAAGGCTGCGGCACTTTCATTGGCACAGTTGATAATACAATGGAATGTTGATGGGGAAAAAAGACATTCTGAATAACATTTTAAGCTTGAAATTTCAGAGAGCCCTGGAGCTTAAACGAATAGATATACCAATCCAATAACTTGATATACCAATAACTTGATTCTACAAAATATACCAAATTGCACACTTCCGAAAAGCCAGCTAAACTACACTGAAACCTCAATATAAGGAACCTGGATATAATGAATTGTTGGTTATAACAAAGAACAAAAAAAACGGTTTTGTCATACAATATTTAGAATACACATTTATAATGAGCTTTTGGATATAACAAAGGTACTTTTGTGGCATATTTGACTGTTATAATGAGCTTTGAGTGTACTCGTGCTTAATTTTGCCAAACACTTGCACACAATCTTCAGGAAGAAGAAATGTTGAAAATTTCTATCTGATTAGTCCTTTAAAGATCCATGCAAGACTTTTTTTGATTGGTTTTTCATTGCCAGTGCCTAATAGTGTATATATAAAAAATATGGGACAGTTTTCATTACAACAGCAATAAAAACACGACTCTTATTTAATGCTCATTTTGCGTTATAACCGGCAATGCTTAACCGAATGGGACAAATGGTTTTAAATGACAATTCGGCTGCAAATGCTTGAACATCATCTGCTGTCATCAGCCTCGATCTTTGAATGCCATTCCAAGCAGTCCGAAATGTGGCTAAATGACAGGCTTTGGCTAATTTGAGAACGTAAGGCAATCGCACCCACTTCGAAAACTACATGACAAATTCCTTGACAAGTAACCAGCTTGCATAAACCTCAACACCACCTGCGGGTGCCAGACTTGTAGCGACACGGTGAAACAAACTACATTCAGCGTTTTTATGCAGGATGCGACATATGGTATACGTAGATGAAATAAAGATCGACACGTAACATTCCTCTCTTAAGAAATGCAGCACATTCGGCTGCAATTGATGGTGGGCTGAGTACGTACAACAACGGCTTACCCGGTTTCCTGTCAGCAGGCAAGATTTACAAGCTACACACATACACACACAGAACATCAACTATGAGAACACGCGACAACAGTTACATTGCGAGTAGCAGTTTTGATGTATAAGGTACGGTTGAGTTTTGAGTCGATTCAGCACAGCTCTAGCCACTGGTCACGTGTTGGCAGCGAAAAAAACGCATTGGTAGGGCGCACCACTCGAGTTCCCTCGTTGAACTGCATTTTTCAATGTCACTCCAATCTTTTCAAAGTTCCTCCCCTTGCCAACACAAGAGTTAGAAGAAGATGTCGACTTCAGACGAAAAGACTGCACTTCACTCATTGGGGTTGCAGATGCTTCCTTGAAGAGGCAAGCCTGCTGTGTACAAGCCAGCACTCGTTCGAGCCAGAAGCAGTGAAAAGCAATGATACAGATGAGCCTCAGAGTTACACAACCACGATGGTTCATTCATCCAACCTTTAGTATTTTCTAGTCAGATATTGGCAAAATAGTGCCATCCAATGCCCTATGCTTCAGATGTAGAAACACTGCAGCAAACATTTCCCTATGCTTTACTGTGCCAAAAGTCAAGCCCCACTTGTAATAAGTTCTGGCCTGTCACCACGAAGGACGGTGAAGCAGACTTTGGACAGCCTTTTTTTTTGTGACACATATGCTGAGAACAGCGGCTTGAAAGAAGTCTTGAAGCTGCCCGGAAGTTGTTTGAGAAGGACACAACGCCTTGTGCGCTAGGGAAGCAGAGGAAATAGCGTATCACCCCAGCCTCACGGACAATTTTTCACAGATGAGTGATCACATATCAGGTGACGAGCTTTGTCACGAACTTGCATCTTGTCTTGGAGGAGCACAAGAATGAAGGAATGTGGCAGACAAAACAACTTGCTGAACCACTGACCCTTGCATTCGGGTTTCCAAATAACTCGAGTTTCGGTACCATGGGAAAACTGCTCCATGGTCGGCAGAGGTAATCCATCTCGGACAAAGAGCCAGAAACGAGACAGTTTCATGCGGGTGCCTGGCTACGTGTCGGAGGGTCCGAAAAACCAGTCTGCGAAACGGCGCAGTTGGGCGCTTGCAGTCTCGGACTGTTCGTGCAGACGGTGGTTCTCTTGCTGCAGCTGCCGGACTTGGTGCTCGAGGCTGGCCTTCCTGTGCTGCTCCTGCGGGCATGCACAAACAAAGAAGTCAGAGTTCTGAAACGGTGGACATGGTGATTATTTGCATGCCTGTTTCACAGTGAATTTCTTTGCCCCTTTTTTAATATTGTACCTGCGATATTCTAAACAGGAGTGCCAATATCACCATGTGGATAGGTTTCATGGCATTCGATTACTGAACAGACTGCAATATTCCACATACAGTGCAAGCCTGAAAGGAACAAACACAAGGTGCAACAGTGATACTGCAAAGGACAAAAACAGATATTTCATATGTGCAAGACATGACTCAGAATCAGGTCACTTTAGGCCATGTAAATGACACTTAAGCACATAAGCATCAAGAACACTTCAGTCTCTGGTACATTAATATTACTGCTAGAAGCAAGTGCCCAATGTGGAACTAAACAATCGCAGTTCTTTATCGTACTGGGCCTTAAATACAACATCACTGCAGTCACTTCTACAGGTAAACTGCCTTTATGTCACAGATCTGGTTAAATGAATAATGGTGCTAGAACCAAAGGTGCAAACAGCTTTGCCACCTCAGCATGCTGCTGCCCCTATCATGACATGCTAAAGACGAAATCAGTGTAAACTGTCTATGCACTATATCTACCATGATGAAAGTTAATTATGGCTCTTAAAAATAGCCAATAACAGAGCCTGAATGCTACCTCATGCAAGTTGGTAGCACTAGAGCAGGTGCCTTTCCAATTCCTAAAAAGTGTGATTGCAGAACACTTTTCAGTTCAGGCTTACGTTTCAGGTGTCAGTGGTCCACAACGTGAATGGGGGACCAATAACACAAGTCTGCCACATTACAATGCACCATACATGTTCTCACTATTCCGCCTACCTCACTACTACCAGAGAGTGTTCATGACAGGCGTGCTAGTACCTGCCCCTTATACTTAGTTAAAGCAGAACTAGGGCCCGTTTAGAAGGTGAAAAAAATTGGCACAGCTACGCACTACAGGGATGTGAAGACCGTGAAAACCGCAAGGCTGGTGGCGTTTCCATCCTCTTCACCTTAACTTACCTCCCACCTTGCTGTACATAATTACGCTATGCTTTACTATCTTCCATCTTTCATACCCTCACTTCATTTCCCACCCCTTGCTATACTAAACAAGGCTATGATATTTAAATTTTAACATTTTGATAGAGTTGCTTGTCTGGTTTGATAGTTAGGACTTTTAAAAAGCTCCACCAAAAAATGGGTTTATTTCCCAACGTCCCTCTGCCCTTCTCTATTCGCTCCTTCCTCACCCCCACTTCCCATTCCCACCCCTTTCTATACTTACACTAAACAAGGCTATGCTATGCTGTACCCTCTGCCCTTCTTCATTCGCTCTTTCCTCACCTCTACTTTCCTTGACCACCCCTTGCTATACTACACTAAACAAGGCTATGCTATGCTGTACCCTCTCCTTTTTATTCTTTCTACCCTTACCCACACTTCCCTCTCCCACTCTTGCTATACTGTACACTGCTATGCTATATTCTATGCTTCACTTTTCCCTCATCACCCTCACTTCCCTTCTTTAGCTCTGCTGTATTACACTATACAAGACTATGATATTTAAAGTTTAACATTTTGATAGAGTTGCTTGTTTGGTTCAGTAATTAAGACTTTCACAAAGCTCCAACGAAAATGGGTTTACTACCCAACGTTTTGAAACCAACTCGGTTCCATATTCAGGGGGAGTGACACGTAGGTGTTGAGGTGCAACTCCTAACTTCTTTGAGGGCCCCACTGGGGAGAAGTAGGCCCGTCTTTTTTTAAGGCGAGAATGTTGAGGAGGTCGTAGTTGCTGCGGTTGCGTGGGGTTGATGGGCTGGAGGCTGCCTGGGACCGTGGAGTTCTCAGTTCCGCTTGCCCTTCTTGCTGTTAGTCCGCGAACGTAAACAGACGTAAGTCTCCGTCCTTGGCCATCCCCCAGCCCGTCAACCCCATGCAACCTACAGCAACTACAACCCCGTTAACTGATATCCCCATCAAAAAAGACACTCATTCTTTACTTCTTCCCAGGTGAAGTTGAAAGGTACACCTCAACATCTTCGCTGTCACTCCCCCTGAATAAGGAACGAAGTTGGTTTTGAAAGCGGGGAAATAAACCCATTTATTGGTTGGAGCTTTCTGAAAGTCTTAAGGCCATGATATATATGCTTCACTTTCCCTTATTTTCCTTCTCATCAGTCTCATGGTCTTATCCAACCCCCTCGCTATACTATGCAAGGAAATGCTGCACTTTACTCTCTCCCCAACTCTTCTACATCCTTCTCAACAGTTTACCTTGTCCACTTCCTTGCTATGCTGTACTGCACAAGGCTACACTACCGTATTTACTTGATTCTACCGCGCCCTCGATTGTAACGCGCACCCGATTTCCACGACGAAAAAAAATAAGTCACCAATTGCAATGCGCACCCATTTTTTTCGCTGGCCCGCACGATCACACCACTCGAAAAAACAACTCCTT
The DNA here is from genome assembly GCF_013339725.1 of Rhipicephalus microplus. NCBI lineage: Eukaryota > Metazoa > Arthropoda > Arachnida > Ixodida > Ixodidae > Rhipicephalus > Rhipicephalus microplus. Next base: position 172,827,437 of record NC_051168.1, read on the forward strand.
TCGGGAGCGTCTTCCATTTAAATATGAGGTACAGGGGAAGCTTGTGCCCATCAGATGTGTAACACAGCATTGCCGTCACAGTAGTTTTACCGTGGACCGATGTCAGCACGCGAACTTCCTTCGCCCCCTTCTTCTCGACGGGTGTGGTGCCAGGCATGTCGAAGTAATTGAAGTTTTTGCGCACACACACAAGGACACAGAAGAAGGGACCACAAGGACCAGCGCTTCTTCTGTGTCCTTGTGTGTGTGCGCAAAAACTTCAATTATGCAGCAGTACCAACTAGCCCGTCTTTCCGTATTAATGTCGAAGTAAAGAAGCATCTGATCGGCATTCTTGATTTGCCCAAACAGGTAGCCGTTGTTGTGCCGCAAGTTTAGGACGAATCTCTGAAAACTGTGAAACTTTTCATCGTACTCCTCCGCAAAACTTTTCGCATATGCCCGTTCACCTTCGGAGGGAAAAGCCTTTCCTCTTCATAAAGTTAGTTAGCCAGCACCTGCTCGCTTTAAAGGGGGACGCGGGTCTTAGAATGGTGAAAAATGGCCAAAAAGTCAATTTTGAGAAAATGCGATATTTGAAATTTTTAGACCTATAAGCACGTGTCCTAAAACTGTGAACGCTGAATTCGATCAGTAAATGGATTAAAATTGATTATGAAGTCACCACGGGAGCCGCAAAACAACCCATGGCAGGTCAAATTCGTTCAAACTTCCCGCGCGCGCCGCCGGCGAGGCAGTTGGCCAATCGCTGCCATCTTGGGCTTGTTTTGAAGCTGATTCCTTTGTGCGCATTTTGCCACCCTTCAAAATCGCGTCGCTTAAATAGAACTGCTGCCCTCGACCCTTTTCCAGAGCCCCCTTCCGGGCCGCTGATTGGCCGGAGCGCGCGCGCACCAGGCGAGCCCCCTGTTCCTCGCTTCCCATTGGCTGATGTGGCCAAAGTTGCCTGCGCTTTTTTTTTGTATATTGTTCGTCGGCTGCCGGTTCCCGTTCGCGCACATTGTTCGTCTGCTTCCCGCACGTGCCTACTTGTGCTACGCGACCGACGAACTGACTTTCCGTCTTTTGCCGGCATGATTGGAGACGCTTGTTTAAAGAAGAAGACGCGGCAAGCATACGGCAAGAAACGGAGGCGCCTGTGGAACGCCCGCCAGGAGAAAGCAGCCGACAACGTGCAGCCGATTTCGCCCGATGCCGCCGAAGCGGCGCATTCCGACGACGGCGCGCAGCCGCGGCCGCTTGTGTCTGAAGCGATGCACTCTCCTGTGCCTTGCAGCAGCACCTTATCGGATTGTGTCGTCGTCGGATCGTCATATTGCACTTCCAGCAGCATCCTAGACTGCATTGGCACGGGGTTTTATTCGGCGGATGAGTTTGCTGAGTGCGCGAGAAATGCAGCGGGCACGAAGGCATCACTCGCATCGCAGTGCGCGACGGAACATAAGTTCGAGTTACTAGATATTGATTTGGAGGATGGTGGCAAAGAAAACGGGACAGAATCTGTTATTGTTGATCTGACGGCGATACGCTCGTTATTTGGACTTGTCACGTGCCTAGAATGCGGTGAAAGAAGCGTCACTATTTCAAAGGCCAAGAAAGAGTACGGGCTGTGTTCGAAGCTCATAGTCACGTGCGGCAGTTGTGACTTTCGCGAAGAGCGTTTTTCGTCCCCACGTATAGCCGACGAGACCGACGCCAAAATAAGGCCGTTTGATGTTAATATGCGTGCCATGAAGGCCATCAACAGTATCGGCAAGGGGGCAACGTCTCTGTCGGACTGCTTCACCGGGATGAATATTTCGCATCGAGGGCTTCACCACAAGAGTTACCAAAGCCACATCAATATAATGAAAGAAGCCTGCTGTGCGACTGCTGCCGAATGCGAAGCGGCGAGCGTTGCTCGCGTCAAGGAGCTCTATGCGGAGTTCGGCAACGCGCCCGGGAACGTTGACTTTATTTATGACGGCATCTGGCTTACGCGTAGACATAGCTCGCATATACATGTATTGGCTGCATTGTTGAGATGTATAGTGGCCTCGTGATAGACCATATCGTGCTATCGAACTTTTGCCTGGCTGGCACCACAGGACCCAAGGAAGGAGAAGCAGGACATTCTGCCTGGCTTATTTAGCATGCCCCTCTGTGCCAGAAGAATGTTGATTGTAATGCGGCCAGATGGAAGTGGAGGCAGCACTTCGCTTCTTTGAGCATTCACTTGAAAAGCACAAGCTTAATTATACGACAATGCTGTCGGACGGTGACAGCAGGGCATTCCATGCACTCACAGAAAAAGAGGTGTACGGCTTCATAAAGGTGGCCAAAAAGGACTGCATAAATCATGTACACAAGCGTATGGGAGCTGCCTTACGTACCCTTGTAGAGAAAAAAAAAAAGCTTAAGGTGGCTCACTTGGTGGAAAGGGCAGACTTACGCAACAAAAGATAAAGAAGATCACTTCATACTATGACTACGCCTTGAGAAGCCACAGGAACGATGTTCCAGATATGCAGAAGGCTGTTCTAGCAACTTTGAACCACATGTCTTCAACTGACGAAGCACCAAAGCATGACCTTTGCCCTGAAGGCCCTGAATCCTGGTGCAAATTTTAGAGAGCTCTTGCGAAAAATGAGAAGCCGCCACCACACAAGGACAGCCTGCCTGATTTCGTAACTGAGGCATTGGAGCGTGTGTTTAGGCGGCCAAGTGACAATGCCCTCTTGGAAAGGTGCAGCGATGGGATCACCCAGAACCCAAGTGAGAGCCTGCACGCTATGATCTGGCAGCAAGGCCCCCAAAACTCAGCATGCATCCTTGCGGAGCATTGAAAGGGCAGTTGCCGAAGCCATCAGCCTCTTCAGCCAAGGCACAACTAAGAGCAACGTGGAAATTGCCGAGAAGCTGGGCTACAGTGCTGGCAATAACTTGGTGCGTCGCTAGCCTTGAGAAGAACAAGGGCAGGCTGCAAAAATCACGAAGAGAGCATCTCGACAGCAGTTCAATAAAGGAAAGACTTTCAAAGCGTCACAAGCCAGCAGGGGACTCTGCTTACAGCCCTGGTCTCCTGTAAACAGTCATAATGGCAAATAGTGAGAATTTTTCGCAAAAATAAATATTCTTGGTTTTAGACCTAAACATTGCGTAAATCTATTTTCTATCCAAGGACGACAATATTACATGATATTTTTGTGTTCCTTTCACTTGCAAGGCACTTAAACGACCACAAAGTAAAAAAATAATTCTCATGCTGAGTCAATGACTATCTTATAGTTCTATAAAAGCTGTGAGCAGTATTCTAGGTGGGTACAGTGAAATTTAGCATGGCCATTTATCCTATAATATAGAGCTACAGAATGATGTCATTATATCAATGTAGCTTCACTTTAGCAAAAGTTAAAGTTGCTAGAAACTTCAAACGCGTTTTTCTCAGTTCGATGTTTTTGAACATTGCACTCGGCCTTACGGGGGCTTTTCCTATGTTAAACTTGAGTGAATGCGACAAAGTTGGTATCATTTTATTTGCCTTGACATGATCTAGGGGGTGATGCTATTTCTATTTCTCTAGCATCACTTCAAAAATTACCACTGAAGATTTTAGTGAGAGAAATTATTGTATTAAAGTGACCATAAGTGTTCGTCCGTTTTCCTTGCTTATAAAATGCCTTCAAATGGATAAAAATAGCATCACCTCTTACAGCAAGCCTCCAGCATTGGGATTATGCATTCACTTTTTGGATTTAGCAAGAATAAGTTGCGAAGAAGTCCCGTAAGAAGTACGCAATTAATAAAGATTCAGACCTTCATAATTTCTAAACCACTTGAAATATTAAACAAATTAGAGATTTGAAATCAGCATGAAAAACTAGCTTAGGTAGTGAAGTTTGGTTAAGATTGAGCAAAAAATAAAAACAAAATTTTAGTACCCACGTCCCCCCTTAAACTGGCTCCGCGTTAGACCTTTTTCTAAGGCTAATTGCATAGCCCGCACTTAGAGCAGTTCTGTCGTCACGGGCCGCTGTGCCGCTCGCTGCTCAAGTACACACTCGCCGAGCAGTTCTTCAATTTGCGGAAACCGACCCTGCTGTGGTCCACTGAAGCCTTTGCGTGAAGCTTTGCTATCGACAATCTTCTGCTTTTGTTTCCGCCAGTCCCGCACGCACGTTTTGGGAACTCCGAACGACCGCAATTGCGGCCCGATTTCCGTCCGTTTCGGCACACGCGATGACTTTTTTTTTACAAGTGGCATCGTGGTGCACTCGAGTTTTTGGAGTCGGCCCTTTCATGCCGTCGATGCTAATGCACACCAAGATGACAAACTCCTCAGCACACGTACGAAGTGCCCCACATGGGAAACACATAGGCAGAAACGGCCGACGCGCCATGCCGACGCACGTAGGGGGCGGCCATTTTGGAAATGCCGATGGCAATAGAATGACCGTATTTTTTTTTTCGTACTCGATTCTAACGCGCATGCGATTTATGAACTCGCTTAACCGGAAAAAAGGTGCACGTTAGATTCGAGTAATTACGGTATGCCCTGCCTAGATAGCCGAGTGTATATGACGCTTGCCTTCAGATCGTGGGTATGCAGATTAGAACCCTGCCACACAAAAAAAAAAAAACTTTTTTTTGTCCCAAACTTCTCTTCCTTTTCTCTCCCATCAGAAATATTGCATCTCACGCCGGACAAATCGGCGCTTGTGTTCTGGGAGCGAAGCATATGATGAAGCAGACAAAGAGAATACACGCCAAATCATGATGATGATAATTTCTGTTGAAGGACTAATGGGGATGTCCAAGCTTGAACAGCTGCACTTTTAATGGAGTCAATATTTCAATGTTGCCATAACACATCCCAAGAAATATTTTACCAAAGCGAATCTGAGCCCTCACAATCGCATGCTCTACTACGTTTTGTACAAACTTGGATAAAAATTTATTGAAGCATTTATAAAAATTTATAGAAGCATTTATTGCAAGCGAGAACGCTGCATACAGAAAATGGCTGTAAGCGATGACCAGCCGAGACACTCGGAAGTTTCTTTACTTGACTATTTAGACGACAGAATGGTACCTGGCGGATTGTGCGATCCTGCTAAAGTATGGCTACATGACGCCACTTCCATGACATCTACTGAAGATAAACTTTCTTTGTGAGGCTTTATAAACATCACATAAAACAAAATTTAGCTGGTGCAGCTCGCCACTGTCACTGCAATAGTGCTCTCATGGGACACCAAGACACAGTCCACCCAATCAATATAGGAGTTGCACTTACAATTAAATCCATCCAAGATTCAACTTTGTGAGCAGTTGAAAAATAAAAAAGGGTTAACGGTTAGACATTTACATGGGGAAGCACTAGTTACCCTTCATTATGTACGTAAAAGAATTGTAATTAACTGCATAATTAGCACGTTCACCTATTGAATGCGCTCAATAGCCCAACTGAAGCACCATAAGGCTTCGTGTGCAGCTTGGTACATCATTGCTCTGCTTACTGAGCCAGACTGATATGCAAAGGTCAACAAAAGTTTCACACGTCCGTGTCTTTTCTACTCTTTTGCATAACAATACACTTCAATCCACAAAATGAAATTCAAGCTCTGTCAATCTCAGATGAAAGATTCCCGCCAACAGCCCTTTCTTGTTGAAGCTGTAATGTGGCTCCATCGAATAAAGCAAGCAGAATGACTCTGAGCTCATGTTTAACTAAATTTCAAGTATTTAAATAAGCTAGAAATGCAACTTCCTTGAGCCAAGTTTACCTCTTCACAAGTTTCATTTTCAACATGACAAAATGCAGCACTAGCTGTTCTCATTGTTTCAATATACATTTCATTAATTTCTATGAGCTTTCTTTTTTCAAAATCTTAGTGCAGTGTAGACTTCGTTGTTTGCAGGGATTAAAAGTCGGCTGAGAATTTTATACCAAATAGTGCAATTAACATCACTAACTTTGCATAACTTTCACAGAAAAATGTTGTGTTCATTAAACAAACAAACACAAATTTGTACAATGAAGTACTCACACGAATCAACACAAGGTACTGTGAAATATTTCATCTAGCAGTAACATGAGATTGCCCTTATGTTAAAACCTGAATATGAATAAGTTGAAGAAATTTACAACTTCTTGTAAGACAAAAATTTTGTGGTCAGTGAAATTTGACCTTTTATATAAGCAAAGTACAGCTGCCTATGAATTCTTCTCTACACAGAAGGCGCTAAAATAATGATACAGTAACAGAGCAGTTAACGAAAATCCAACTTAAATACAGTAGACTCGCAATAATTCAAACTCTGATAATTCATACTTTCGGTTAATTCAAACAAAAATTAAATTTTTCGGTTGGCTATCTATTATTTCAATGTATTCTATTCTTTTAACGCCTCTTAATTCAAATTTCATCACTCGATTACTTCATACCTTTTGAGGTTTCGCACCAGAAATTATCTGCTGCTTTCCCTCTAATGTTTCAAAATATATGTACCTTCATAATCCTAATAGTCTAAAAATGAAAAATAAGTGTCTCAAGCCTTCAAGAAAAAAAGCTTTGCTAGTAAACAAATGTTTCAAACGAAGCACACACATAGTAAACCAAGATGCTTCACAACTGGTATACATGGGTTTGTACTGAAGGCACATATAGCAAAGAAGCAGTTGGCAATTCACAATTTCTCAGATGGCCAATAAACTTGTGGACCATACACCATTGCTTTTTGTTCATTGTGTGCAGTTAGGGTTTAAAATGCTAAAAAAGTTTTAAATGTGATAAAATCAATGCCTAATCATAATGTGTGGTCTCACTTCAACCATCTGAGAACTTCTGATAATTCAAACAGAATTCAGAGATCCCTTTGAGTTTGAATTAACGAGAGTTGACTGTAGTCTAAAAAAAGTCATAGCTTTGCCGGAAAGGCAAAGCAATGAATGCGATAGCAATGAATTGAAGGCTCACACACAGAATTAAAAGCAAATCAAAACATGCCCTGCATTCCTCATGCACAAATGACGCACAAAACGTACACACAGGTATGGATGCACGCGAATAAGCATCTCATTTGTTACTTTGCTGTGTCTGAAAAGCGGGCGCTTTTCGCAAACGGAGACTGCATTGATTGGAGTGATCTTTGTGCACCCGGTAACTTCAACAGAATTGTTCCAGGTAAAGCCAGAGGCCAGCTAAAGCGTACGACCTTCCCCTCCTCCCTGCCGCGAGATCGCCTTTATCTCGCCTCTCGCCCAACAAAATATGCGTAGATTAGAGCGGGCGCGCAATGTGGCGACGCTGCGCTCTTTGCGCCATCTTGCTGGTAATGCTCAGAACACAAGCCCCCCCCCCCCCCCGAGATACTCGTGAGCAGCGGTAAGTGGTAGGTTTAAGTAGCTTGCTGTTTGAGTGGTGAAGAATGTGCTCCGGTGTGGCTCAGTGGTTAACGCCTCGCTTTCACGACGCAGAGCTCCCACGTTCGATTCCGCGCGCCGGAATGTTTTCTTTCTGGATTTTTTTTTCTTGCGTTTTCTTATATATAGATATGTATACGGTGCATGACATTGACGCCGACGCCCACGCCGACGGTACAAAGCACCGGAGAGTGTCCATATCAGTTCTATCGCAATAAAAATGCCCTCTTTCCTCTGGGCCTTTCTGTATCTGTGTATGCAGATCAAACCACAACTGCCACACCACAACTAAATTTTGGCCTGGGCGTTTTATATAGGTCCTGAACAAAATTTCTGCCGCCATAATTTTCAGCCACACTGATAGACTGGGTGTTGAAATTGATAGAGACAACCTTCCTTTCAGGCAGAAACTAAAGGAATATCATGAATTTAATAATTTTTTAACAAAAGTCCGCTTCCAGCGGCCGCGCCGTGATCTAGAGAAGGTGATGTTACACTTGCCGAAAACGGACATGTCACTAATGGCAGCTGTCACCCAAGTCTCAACCCGCTCACCTCCCCACACGGTTTCGGAACTACTATGAACAGCCCCTACAGCGAACAATGCTCCTGGCAGGGATAAAAAATCAGCTCTTATGTGGAAGGGGGAGAGTGGAATGAAAGGAGGTGGAGAAAGGGAAGAGGAGCACGTGCTCCCTGCATATGATTGGGAGAATCTGATGTCACGACTCGCACTCGCTAGCAGCTGCTGCGTGCTGACAATCCGCCCAATACACAGCCAACTGTACAAAAAATGTGAAACAAACTTTCTTCTTCAGAACACTGGCAACTTTGGAGCAGAATCTCTCAGTTTTTTGTTTTTTTTGTATTTTTGTTCACTATACTCTTAATAACGTAAAAAAAAGTCAGTTTTCTTACGTCTGAGACGTTGCAACTGTAACATGTTGCTGCACAAGCAAGTCTCTCATTACAATGGCTGTGTGTCACACATAAAGCTGAAAGAGATGCAGGGCCAATGTAATGTGCAAAAAAAGCTAGGATGACCTAAAAACGTTGTGACATTTGCTCCATCCCCACAGCTTCACATCAAAACCTTACACAACGTTGTCCAGAGTGGTGCGCCGCGAATTCTACGTTAATGGTACTGAACTTGCTTTCCACTCTATCCATTGAACACGCAGTATCGGAAACTATGACACGTTGCCAAACAAAAGTGCTCGCCAATGAGACCAGCTTATCTTGACGTTGGCACTGTGGAGCTTTGCCACATCATGAAATAAGTGGTACAGTGCAAGCAGTGACTTTGTTTTCTCCCTAATTGAGATCCCTTGCAAGATTAATTTTGTAGCCTTCTTGATAACACACATTTCTTGAACATTCACATCCACTTTCAATGTGAGAGGTCATTGCAGCCATTCCTAACACCCCTACGGCCAGCCACGCTTGTCATTTGACCAACAGAGACAACGCAAAAAGCAAACTAGGTGCTGCCACGAGGCAGTGCGCAAAAAAAGAGCCGTATTTTTTTTTTTTTTTGCACAATCGGAATAACATTTTAGGAACACACAATCTACGCAAGTGAACGTCGCTACTAATTTTAAGCCCACCCTGCCGTAACCCCCAAATGACTGTCCCAGGACCACTTGCCTGGGCTAGGGTTTCCTGGAGCTTCACCACTTTGTCCTCGAGGTCTTGCAGTCTCTGCTCTGGCTGCTTGAGGTTGCTGCTGCTTCCAGAGCTGGATGGAAAGCATGCAGGAAACAGAAAGAAAGTGGATTCAAAAAGCGGGAAACTGCTGGAAAGATTTGCGTTTATTTTTTATTCCCAGATGCTCCGTGAAAGCATGCATTTGCAGCCTTGCACATATACATCTTACTTCCAATGAGGCGAATGAATATTATGCTACTTGATACTCACTTCAGATCAATTATCTGAAGTTTCCAAACTATTCAAAAAAAAAAAACACATTATTCTGCATGTTACCAAGGCAGGTCTTAATTTTATTAAGTTACAACTTACAACCTATTGAACTCAGTGAATCAATTGTGAAAACATTCTGCTGCATAAATCAACACGGTCACATCTTCAACATCAGCTCTGTTTCCTTCCTCTAGTGGCGGTGCAACAATTTGCTCTAGTCCTGATTTGTGTGCAGCGTCAGCCATGATGCCAAGCCACAACGCTCAATTTCCACAAAAGTCACACACCAATTTTTCTGCTACAAAACATTTATGCGGATTATACAAATAAACTATGAAGACTTTATTACACCTGACTATAATAAGTACTTCCAAGTATAATGGAACACAATATCACCATAAAAAAATGGTGCAAGTTAAACAGCCAAGATCAGTGCTGCAGTGGATGGCTGGCTATCACGCAGCCTTCATAATTGATCTAGAGACTGTACTCTTAGGGTAGACCGCAAAACAGAATGGGCTACTGCATAATTGTGGGTAGACAGAAAGACTGCAGCAATGCATAAAGTACTGTCGTGTCAGGGCAGGGGTATTGATTCACAAAAATGCCACTATACATTAACGAAACGCTCCTACAGCCTCGGTCACCAGAAAGTTCGATGCATTCGTGGCGACTGGGGTGTTGTGAATGCTAGTGAGTAGGACTCTGTAAACTAATTTACCTTTTTGCAAGACTTGCGTGACGTGCTAGACTTGCACTCTCAATAAACAATTGTAGCGGGCCAGTTGGTATGAATCCATCTTTGCAGGAAGCGCAGCAACAATTACACAGCGCTTGTGTTGTGTGTTCTGTATAATAGTCGCTGTGCTTCGTACGAAGATAAGATGCACTCTTACATAAAATGCTTGGATAAGGCAGGTTTGAACAATAATGTGACTTTACGGTGAATCTGTGTACCTGTGTTCCCTGTCGCCAAGAAAAGATTTTAACAATTTACTTTTGCTTACTTTACCTGCTGCTTTGCATGCTCTCTGTGTGTATACTATTGTGCCTTTCTTGAAAACTGTTATTTGGTTCACACCTAATGTAGCTTCTTAAAGATTATGGCATCTATAATAAAATAATAAAACAACTAGACCCCAGCGTTTTTTGAATTAGTCAATATTTGGCATTCCTGTCAATGTTTTATAGAAATCTCGCGTGTATTTGAACTGTTTGCTTCTAAATTACTCTGCAATAATTAGCACAAGCCCCGTTCACTTTGCAACTGCTGCTTTTATATGAGCAACAAAAATCGCGAATGTCACACCTAGCACTATCAGCCACATTGTTTGCACTTGCTTCCGATGCTCCGGCAGTTGGCGAGAGATCACAGCAGGCGATCACTTGTGCTGGCTGGGCAGTGGTGAGAATCACGTCTTCCGCAGCTGAGTGGCAACGCAGCGCCAGTCCCTGTCGTCTTCCAGCACGCTCCAGCGATGAGGACGGTGTCTCAGGGCCCGAGCGGGGACGCTCCGACGGCCCAAGCGGGCACCAAGTGGGTTCCTGGGTCGATCAATTCGTCACCCACACTCACTTCACTTTATGTTAAAAGCATCGTTATGTGCATATTACCATACTTTCTGGTGCATAGGCCATCCTTTCTATAGGGTGCACCTAGTGCATTTTATGACTTTGCCAGAAAATATTCGCAGATCAAGCCGAAACTGTGTATAAGACGAACTCAACTTTGACTTAACCAGTGCAATAGCATAGTTGCTCACACTTGCGCAGCCATATAAAAATGTCGCGATCATGCATTTTCTAGAAACATATTTCTTGCGAGCTACAAAATTCAGCACTGTAAAACTTGGACACTCTCACAGGCTATGGACGCCTTGTGCGTGCTCACAAGTAGTATGGAAGCGTTCAATCAATAGAAACTAGCCCAGGCAAATGTATTAAAAAAATCTATGGTCCTTGCCTCCGAATCACTGTCGAGGTAGTCTGGTCCGATGAGTCTGAGCAGGTCTTCCTGGAAGGTGGAGCCTCCGCCCGCACTGCCCGCACTGCTGCCAGCACTGCTTCCACCCCCCTTGGCAGACGAGGGCGACCATGATGGACCAGTCGACGACAGCGGGTGAGTTGCGCTGGCCGACCGTGGCGTGCTGGGAACAGCGTGGCGGAGACTGGCCAGTGGACTGCGCATCACCTCCTCACCTGTGGTCGCAGTGCTGCCACTGCTCACAACACGACAACTGCGTACAACAAAGAAAGAGAACTGAAAAAAGTTGCACAGGCTCCCTAAGCATATTCGTACAATATGAAAGCATAAAAGCATTTTTTAGGCTCGGTTGTCATTACAGAGGGGTGCTGCAATGTCTGCTGCAGCAATGCCAGCTGTGTGTGAACTTTCTCCATTCTAATATGTGAACTCAAACAACATTTATGACGAGACACCAGAGTAGTAGCAGGACAAGACGAACACAGACGGAACGACTGTGTTCACTTTGTTTACTTAGACTGTGGTGTTTTGTCCCAAGCGCAGTTTTGGTTCACATAATGTTTTACTAACCAGCCTCCGACACAAGCTTTCCTACAAACCTGGCCAGGAAATGTAGCCCTGCCTACAAACCATTGCTGTGGCAGTTATGTATGCTGGCACTGGTTCAGGTAAGAGAGGTCACATGGTTCCCGAACACTGTTTTTGTGGACGTCAGCTGCTTGTGAACTTTCGCCAGCCTAGTGAATAAACATTAGCACTTTAAAAGCCATTTCAGTCCCAGTCTACTTTGCTGCAATGGGGTAAACTTCTGAGCAAAATGATTTAGCACCATAGGTCAGCAAACTCACTTTCACTCTGACACACTCAGACTTGGACCGAGCTGCGAGTCTGAGTGAGTAATGTTTTAGCGATTTTGAGTCCTAGTGAGTTCAACTAAGCCAAATATTGGCGAGCCTGAGTCTGAGTGAGCCATAAACGCAAAGTACATTTCTTGAGCAAGTCTGTGTGAGCTCTAACTTATATTGCCGACCTATCGTCCTACATGTTCATCTTCAGCATTAATATCAGCCTTATATCAGCTCACATTTCTTCCCAAATCTATTCACTCATATCTCCATGTACTAGTGTTCACGTACCACAGTCAATATTTATTACAGGCGTGAGATAGGGGGAGGGTGCCATGACCTCCCCTCGTAAACACTTTCACAGAAAATCATTAAAAAAAATAATGAATATCTTGTGCGAGTTCAGTATTCCATAAAAATGAATTGAAAACAAGTGTATGAAGGTACAAGATCAGAAGGCGTATTGTAGAGCACGGAATACGTCATATACTTGCGTTGTAGAGCATTTGGTATTTTTGCGACAACTGGACTCGTGAGTCGTCTCACTCACACTCAGGCCAAGCTGCGAGTCTGAGCGAGTTTGGCTGAGTAATGTGCAGGTGAGTTTGAGTCCGTTCGAGCCAGATTGAGAAAAAGTTTAGTGAATCTGGGTCCAAGTGAGTCCGCATGAGTGAATTTTGCCGAGCCTGAGTGAAACCTCAGAGCAAAATATATTTCTTCAGCGAGGCCGAGAGAGCTTCATTTCTTTCTTTTATTTTTTTCAGCTGACCCACGTGTAGCCCTGTTGCCATCAAATTGTTCAGAGAACCAAGATACAGCTTTCATCGAGCAACATGTGCAACCTCACGTCCTTGTTTTTCATTGCACTGATGTGTAAAACATAGGGAAGGCCTTGTGGCTAAATAATATGCAAATGCACTTCATTTACGTGGTCATGTCAACGATATCCAGGAATCAACAGTGTGCTAACACGCACCTTTAAACTACTTCAGCAACTTTGATTAACTTAATATTACTGCGATAGCTGTGGGCCTTTTTCAAGAAGTCATGTGACCCCCTACTGACAACTAAAGAGCCTGGAAGAAATTGCACCACCACCTTGGCTATCATCTGCTACCACACCAAGCACTATTTGAATGGCTGCCATGACAGATGCGGGCATCACGATGCGCTTTCTTGTTTTCTAGATTTCGGTTAGCAATTAGTTCGAAAGCTTCCTGCGTTTTACAATGAGTGAGAAAGTTTTTTAAAAAATGAAATAGGTTGACAAATGGGCCCTTTTTGCTTTAAGTAGATTCTGTGCTTACTGCAGCTTCGTTCATAATCAAAAATCACGCAAATGTCCCATTTTATAGTGCTAAGTTACAGCAATTCACCTGGCTTGTAAAAAAAAAGCAAATATGTTCTTGTTGGCACCTCACGAACCCCCCTAAGCAGACCCTGGAGTCCAATCTTGAAAGCAACACTTTATCTCAATGCAATGCAGAGACATGTGAGGAAAAATACATCTGAATTCACGTCGAACTTTCATAATTTTATGGTTCTAATTTTTCATAGTAACACTCAATAATAACTAACGTTTCACATTGCAAAACAACAATAAAATCACAAGAAATGCTGTAGAAGAAAGCTCTTGAAATTTCAACCATTTGGTGTTTTTTAATGTGCACTGACGGGCCTCTACCATTTTGGCTCCATGGAAATGCGACTAGGATCCAATCCACAACTTTCAGGTCAGCATGCACATTATAACACTCAATAAATCAAATCCACTTATAGGATACCATTTTCAATTACATATCGGTTATAACAACGAGAAGCTGATGCTCCATCAAGTTTCGTATGTCTTTTATGGTGAATTAAACCACTTAAATCAATGCCTGCATGCTGCCTTATCGGTAATAATGAATTCTGGCTGTTGGGTGTCCGTGCCCAGAGGTAAAGAATGAGAAATTTTTAGAGAGAAAGAAGAAAATGAGAAATTCAAGCTGCTGAACCCTATCACACAACTCCAATGTCCCTCAAAGCCCCTTCAGAGTCCCAGTATGCTTTACTGCAGTGCACTCTGGCAATGTGGCAAAGCCGACTTTTGCAAATACACTCCATGCATTTTGAGTAAAAATATACATGGCTGATCTCTTTGTCTAGGAGTTACTATAACATAAAAGTGAAACCTGACCTTACAGATGTAGTTGAGCGTTCATTGTGTCCTGTTTCCCCACAAGGACGAAGAAATGAACACTACAGCAACACACTGCAATGTCATGTGAAGATTGGCTAGCCACTTAAAACTTGCAGCGGGCACATCAAGTAGAAAGCACCCATGAATGAGCATACACAGGACAAGCGTGAACGAACAGCTGTCACACCTCGGCACTTGAAGTGCGCTGACCAAACAGAAAGAAAGACACATGAAACAAACGCACAAGTATACACAGGCCTAAGCACCAACAACTGTCACAATTCTTACTTCTTCTGTGTGAGCTCTACTTAAATGTATATTAATCTGCATGTAACTTCTGTAGAAGTGGCTGCACTGCAACAAAAGTGTGCTAGGCCGTGAAAACACCCTTTCAGGAGAAACCCACACTGTCACGAAGTCTTACTTAAAGGTCATTTTCATATTGATTCTCCATCTTTGACGTTTAAAAGCTTGTCAAACCAGCTTATATGCTCCTAGTATATTAAATATTAACACATAACATATTTTTTACAGGTTATCACTTGCATTCTATCAAAAATCAAGTTCGTCCTACTTTTATTCAAAGTTGTTTCTACTTCCTACGAACAAAAAAAAAAAGGCATTTGCACAGGCCTTGTTTCAATATATGTTGTGCAGGTTAATTAGGTCGTGACAAATATGCCCATTTTCCTTTCAAACATGTGATATATACTACTCAAATCCTATTTGAAATTATTCAACCAAATCACCAGTATTTGCTTTGGGTCTAAATTTCCCTACGTATTCGCACTTGCCAAGTTTTTTTTTTTCTTTGCAAACTGTCAGTATATATTTACAATGTCATACTTGTGATGAAAATATATGCCATGATGAACCCCGCCATAAAACACTTCTGTGTTAAAAGTCGAAACTTTGAGAAGTTTCTGCAGCTGAAACTCCAGATGTTGCCATACGCTGGCTCTATGGGGTTTGTGGCAGCCCCATGAAAGCATCCGAATTTTCAAAAATGTCCTAAAGTCGGCAGATTTGTCATCCTTATCACTGACGTCTGTTGGCATATTCCACCTGATAATAAGTAATCCCTCGTTGACTCAAACTCACATATCTCAAAAAATTGGCTATGCTGAAATTTTTCGTGGCACCAAACATTTTCCTATACGTCTCATGTATATTCTTGCCTTTATCTCGAAGTGTTTTTGGGTCGCATTGCGGATAACTGAAAATCTTGACAGAGTAGAACGAAAATACTGCTGCCGGACCATTTTGCAAGATTCGCACAATGATGCCACGCCTGAAGTCCACTGATTTTTTTTCCTATTTATCTGCGCTTGCCACTACATCGATGCTTTCCACGAATGCAAAGGGTGCAAAGTCTCAGCCTATCCACACAACTTTGTCAAGCAACGTTGTGGCACGTCATGTGACACATGCGCTGAGCAGGGAGGTCCTCTGCACATGCTTAGCGTAGTTTGTCTCGTTCGCTTTGTGCATTGCATACGATTTTTCCTTATCTGTGATTTTCGTTCATCTGGGCAACCGAGCAGTATGAATTTTTTGCCGACTGCTAAAAGCAGCAACTTAGCGTGAAGTGCGGCAAGCATGGCGCTAAAGCTGTACACGTCACTAACGCTAGAAAAGAAGGTTGCCCTAATTAAGAAATTTGAGAAAGAAGGCCGTATAAAATCGAGCATTGTGCAGAAATTCAGCATCTATGCTTTCGACGTGCTGAAAAACAGGTAGAAGGTGCTGAATGAATTTCAGCAGAGCTTCTTCAGCCAGCGAAAGCGGGTTCGAGGGTCGAAGTTCCCTGACGTTGAAGCAAAGCCGATGGCTTCGAAATAAGGTTGGGTGCAGCGGCGGGAAGATCAACTGATATGCGATGCATCAAGCAGCTGGAGGATGCCTTCCTAGGCCTGAGTACGACCACAAAGCAAACAGGTATTAGGTAGCTTTTGTATGCTAAATAAATTATTTGGCTCTAACGATGAAATTTTTACGGCATGTGAGTATTGTTATAAGTGGGTTCAATTGTATACTTAGTTATTTCACTTGTAAAGGAAAAATGGCTAATTATATTACCGTATTTACTCGATTTTACCGCGCCCTCGATTGTAACGCGCACCCGATTTCCACCACGAAAAAAAAAAAAAAAAAACGTAAGACATCGATTGCAACGCGCGCCTCATTTTTCTCGCTGGCCCGCACGATCACACCACTCGAAAAAACGACTCCTTTCGGGAGCGTCTTCCATTTAAATATGAGGTACGGGCGAAACTTGTGCCCATCTGACGTGTAACAGAGCATTGCCGTCACTGTAGTTTTACCGTGGACCAATGTCAGCACGCGAACTTGCTTCGCCCCCTTCTTCTCGACGGTTGTGGTGCCAGGCATGTCGAAGTAAAGAGGCGTCTGATCGGCATTCCCGATTTGCCCAAGCAGGTAGCCGTTGTTGCGCCGCAAGTTTACGACGAACCTCTGAAAACTGTGAAGCTTTTCATCGTACTCCTCCGCAAAACTTTTCGCATATGCATGTTCCCCTTCGGAGGGAAAAGCCTTTCCTCTTCATGAAGTTAGTTAGCCAGCACCTGCTCGCTTTAAACTGGCTCCACATTAGACCTTTTTCTAAGACTAATTGCATAGCCCGCACTTGGAGCAGTTCTGTCGTCACGGGCCGCTCTAGCGCTCAAGCACATACTCTCCGAGCAGCTCTTTAATTTGCGGAAACCGACCCTGCTGTGGTCTACTGAAGCCTTTGCGTGAAGCTTTGCTGTCGACAATCTTCTGCGTTTGTTTCCGCCGATCCCGCACGCACGTTTCGGGACCTCCGAACGACCGCGATGCGGCCCGATTTCCGTCCGTTTCCGCACACGCGATGGCTTTTCTTTTAAAAGCGGCATCGTGGTGCACTAGTTTTTGGAGTCGGCCCTTCCACGCCATCGATGCTAATGCACTACTAGATGACGAACTCCTCAGCTCACGTACGAAGTGCCGCACATGGGAAACACATAGGCAGAAATGGCTGACGCGCCATGCCGACGCACGTAGGGGGCGGCCATTTTGGATTCGCCGATGGCAATAGATTGAACGTATTTTTTTTTCGTACTCGATTCTAACGCGCATGCGATTTATGAACTCGCTTAACCGGAAAAAAGGTGCGCGTTAGATTCGAGTAATTACGGTAGTCTACAAACCTCATTCTGAGTCATCAACAAGAAGTGAGGGTTATGCCTATTTTGGGCCCTTTCATGGCACTAAAGCATAGCATTTGAAAGGACAGCAAGTTTGCGAGGCATCTTATTTCTACTGCTGCCATAATCCTAGGACTGTAAAATCCTCACAGGATGGTTGCTAAAGGTTCAACAGCACATGCACAAGTGGGATACCAACCAATCAATGCAAAGGCTAGGCCCCGATTTCAGAAAAGAATAAGATTCTACACGCTGTTCTGACAGACATTTCTATGGATGAAAACTCTCCTACTGTGCACCCTCTTGCCAAACTCCACCACCAGCTCCATGTTTCTAAAGAAAGGTTCACTACGTCGTCGCTTACAGCGCATTTCTCAATCGTATCGTTCTGTTGTCACAGCACTGGTAGCATGCGACATTTGCCCGCATGGTGGGTTAAAACTTGCAGGGTCCCTTATGCCTTCAGTGAAGACGACCCAAAGACGAAAGCGAACTCATTTTGTCCTCTCAGCCGATGTGTTGAGACTGCCCAGCCAACCTTTGAAAGATTTCTTCACCTAGCATGATTTGGCACTGACCCCAAGATTTAAGGTACGTCATCTGGTTTTGCATTCCCTTCACGATCGGAGCACCTTCGACCAATCTATGATGCGATGTGATGTAACGACGTCCCATAGGTAGACATTACGTGTTGTGGCGTCACTGTGACATCATCATGACATCGTATAATGTGGTCATCTCGTGACAATTTTTTCGCATCACTTGTTCCCAACGCAGCCGGATGGAAGACAACCACCACTGCGGAACGCCAACCGTCTAATTCAATGTGCATTCATGAAAAAGCCTCACCCTAGTCGGATCTTGGGACTGTGGTTTGGGGCTCGCTCTTGAAGACCACGGCGAGGCAGTGGGCTTCCGAGATGACTGCTGCCGCACGTCGACAGCTCATCTATAGGAAAAGGACATTGGCACAAAACACAACTTGAAAACATTTAGGCAAAACGCTAAATCTGAGTGGACTCTGCAGAACTGCTGAAATTCAGCTGTACATCTTACATTCATTTCAGTGACATTACTAGAGGTCGATGGAGCGTGCCTGGCACTCCACTGCACAGAATTTGAGCCCCCAACATGTTACATACCACTGCATACAAACTTCAAAAAGACGAAGCAGTTATAGAGTTAAAAGCAAACGTCACAAAAAATATAATTTGATGATGCTCTCAAAATACAGTAGTACCCTGCTGTTTCATTTCTCACAGCTGCGTTTCCCCGACTATTATGTCGCCTTCCCGATGGTCACAGCATAGCACCCATAGAGTCCATTTTATTGGCCATCCCGCTGTTACACTGTAACTACAGGATCATTCTAGTCGTAAAGTGCCCTCGAAGCCAGGTGAGCAACCAAGAAGAGCGGCCATGTTGACTTTTTATGCCTCGCTTTACTCTAAGATTAGCTGCGCGAGTGCTGCATTAGGCACACATGATGTGCTTTCAGTTGCCGCAAACAAAGGAACAGCCTTAACGATGCGTACTGCAAGATGATGTCATTAGTTTTATACGTTTGTTTTAGGGCTCGCAAAAGGAGCATCTTTGAGATTGGCATTTGTTTTTACCATCGCATCGGCGTGGACTTGAAAACAGCCATGTAGCTTTCGAATCAACCCATAGTCTAATCACAGAACGAACACAACAACACACCCTACATGAACTAGCACTGTCACACAGCAATGCGCACTTGCCACTCTGGCTTGGCTTAGATTGAATTGAGACTCTATGCGTATACGGTATGCGTGATGCTAAAAAGATGGCACTAGGCTGCCATGTGCTATCATCATCAGTGGCTGGAAGAAGCAGACGACATTATTACGGCAATTTTCGGGGGTGCGATAATTACTCAAGCAAAAAAAAAAAAAAAAAAATATTTTTTTTTTTGTTGGGCAATGTTGGGGGTGAGAGAATTGTGTGAGTGTGAGGATTACCTGAGTAAATACGATGCATTGGTTAAATTTCTGCTCATGATACTGTTTTCAGCTCTGCAGCTGTATCTATTGTTTAGATAGCGGCTGAGTCAATGAATCAACCAGCAATGAACTTTACGAACTGGAGGAGCACGGGTCATTTTTTTCAACGATTGCTTTTGGGAGTACTTCAGCTTCGGATTGTCTGCAGAACAGAAGGAAGCCAGTGGCAAAAGCAGGTCAGTGAAATTGCCAATGGCGGCCCCCTTGTTTAGTAGTAAACAGCAGTGGTTTCTAGTGGTGCCAAAGCACGTTTTAGACTTTGTAGACATATTTTCGTGTACTGAAAAATACATCAAAATGTGCAACATTGATGTTTAAGGGGGGACGCGGCCTTTGAAAACCGAAAAATCGCGAAAAAGTCGATTTTTGGCAAACCACATATTCGGGCAGTATGTGTCATAAACTACCTTTTCTGTAAATATCAACGTCTAATTCGTCGCGAAACCATTTGAAATAAAGTTTAGAACATGCCGCAGCGGCCCTCGAGCGGCGCGCGAGCGCTCAAAATACCCCAACTTGGCGTGATCGCAGTTTCTCGACCGCTCGACGGAGCGCCGCCATTTTGGTGTTGTTTTGTTTGTGAATTCTTGCTCTTTCTTTCCCCGCCACCTGCGTCGCCGGCGGCAGCGCAGGAGAGGAGCAAGCCGCTCATGATTGGAGGGCTCGCGAGAGCTTTCAAGTTTCCCGCGGCTGAGGCGCACAGCTGGGATTGGGCGAAGCGCGCGCTCCCCAAGGACGCGGGGGAGCCCGCGACTGCCATTGGCTGCTGCGCGCGATGACGTAGCGCTCTTGCGCATAATGCGGCCGATGCGGCCGCTCGTCTGCTGCTCCTCCGTCCGGCGTCTTTGTGTTCCGCTCGCTTCCATGTATCGTTGCAGCCGTTCGCATACTCTCCACGTTTCAACTGTCTTCCAAACGATTTTCAACCGTCTTTACGAGACGATTTTCAACCGTCTATACGAGACCGTTGTTGTGTTCGCTCACGATGTGCCCAACGAAAAAGAAGACGCTACAATCGTTCGGTGCAAGGAAGCGAGCTATGAAGCTTGTCCGCGCGGCGAGGCTCTCCGCTCACACGTGCGCCGACGGTGATCGCGCCGACGGTACCTGTGGGGCAGCTTCTGCTTCATCTACGCAAGAGAGTGGTCGCATCGACGCACCTAGCAACGGGACTCCTGCACCGCCGGTGCAAGATTTTGTCGTTACAAGTGCGCCTGGTGTCTCGTGCTCATCGACAGTGGCTTCCGCATCTTCTCTTTCATCGGCCTCGAGTGCGATCACGTCGTCAACTGTGCATTTGCGAACAAGTTTCCTGACGTGCGAGGAGAAAGAAGCGGCAGATCAACAACGCGCTGCTGTGCAAAGAGAACTTGGCGCTATGCCAGCGACGGAGCGGAAATTTCAGGCAATAGAGCGCGATCATGAAGCTGCCACCGCTACAAGTGAAGGCAAAAAATTTTTCCTTGTGCAAATGAATGCCCTAGACGACCTGCTATCTCGGACCCCGTGCCACCGGTGCACCGCGATTGGGATGAAGGTACGAGGAGGCACCCAACTTGGACTTGCTGCAAAGCTTGAGCTAGTATGCTTGCATTGTGGAGTAGTTTCAAGCTCATGGAGTTCATCTCGTCAGGATGACACAAAGGCCTTTGATGCGAATGTAAGAGCCATTATGGCAACAAAACAAATAGGCAAGGGACAAACAGCTCTCAACGACTTTTGGGCAGCGATGAACGTGTCCTATCGTGGCCTCCATCACAAGACATTTCAGAAGCACCTGAAGAAATTCAGGGAACCGCAGACACAATGCATAGAAAATTTCTATGCAGAATCTGCTTCTGCTGTAAAAGCCACTTACAAAGAAATGGATCAATATTTCACCAGGGATATAACAGTTTGTTATGATGGAACATGGCACAAGCGTGGGCACACATCCCATATTGGAGTCGGGGCAATTATCGAATACCATACAGGCCTTATCTTGGACGCCGTTGTTCTGTCTAATCAGTGCCTTGGTTGCCAAGTAGGGCCAAAGCCTGGAGACGCAGACTATGCATGCTGGCTGGAGAATCATGTGTGCCAGAAAAACACCGACTCTAAATCAGGGAGAATGAAGGTTGAGGCAGCTATCATCCTCTTTTCACGCTCACTGTCGAAGCACAACCTCCATTACACAACGCTCGTGTCTGATGGAGATAGTGCCACCTTCTCTGCCCTTGTACAAGAAAATGTTTATAGACTGGTCCCCATTTCAAAAGAGGAATGCCTGAACCACGTTCAGAAGAGGATGGGGACTGCACTTCGCAACCTTGTGCAGAAAAGTGACAAGGCTTTGGGAGGGAAGGGCAGGCTGACAAAGGCCCTCATCGACAAGTTGACAGATTATTATGGCTGGGCCCTACGGAACAATTCCGATGATGTGGCTGCAATGCGGCGGGCAGTGATGGCATCGTACCACCATGTGACGTCGACGGATGAGGAGCCGCACCACGACTTGTGCCCAGAGGGTGCAGACTCCTGGTGTCGTCACAATGCCAGCAAGATTACCGGTGTTCCACCTCCGAAGCATTCGTACAAGCTGCCACGCTATGTTGCAGATGCACTTCTACCCATTTATGAGAGGCTCTCACAGGCTTCTCTTCTGCAATGCTGCCTGGGAGTAAAGACGCAGAATGCATCAGAGTCCTTTCACTCTGTGCTGTGGTCCCTCATGCCCAAAGAGCAGCATGCGTCACTGATTGCTGTAGAGACAGCACTGCATGATGCAGTGCTAAGATACAATGCTGGCTGCTACAGGGCCACCCAAGAGCTAGCTTCATCAGTGGGGCTAACACCTGGCCACCTGGCCATTCAACGGGCAGCCGAGAAAGATTCTCTGCGCTTGAAAAAGGCTAAGAAGCGATCCCTAGAGAAGATGGAAAGGTGGCAAAGAAAGAGAGTGCCAAAGGACACTTCCAGTTACGCTGCAGGTTCATTTTAGAACTGCCTATGTGCTCAAAACTTTCAAACGTCGTTTTCTCAAAATGACTTTTTTGGCTAGTGAGGCTGCTTATTCCAGCCATATCTCTGGAACCACTCATTGGATTTCCATAAGTCTTTTTTTATTATGTACATGAATAAATTTCTGAGGGGGTGACAAGCCCATTTTTTCAATATATTGTGTGTGTTATTTATTATATTTAATCAAAATTTGATTGATAATATCCTAATCACGAACACAAAGTTTGATGGTCTGCTAAAACTTTTCAGCAAGGAAATTCAAAAAAAGGGCTCTGTTACCCCCTGGAGTATCAATTTGGGAACCATCATAGTTAATTTCACAGTTCCAGCACCTTTTCAAAGTTCTCCAGGCCTAGAATAAGAGAACCATGTGCACTACCCTGATATTCTGCTGTAACTTGAAAACCAGTGAACATAACTTGATGAAATTTTGTAGTTCTTCTAATGCTTTTGCTATAAGTCTATCCTGAAAATTTCATTAAGATATGTCAATAAACAAAAAGTTGGTATCCTGTGGTAGCCTCCCCCCTTCATGTGCAGCATTAAGTATGTGAGCCTGTAATTGCATCATCAAATTTCCTCGAAAGAGAACAGCAGAAGAAAAAGTGTTTGTTCTGGTGAGAATATTTATGAATTTACTTCTATGAACTGCTGACACAGAAACAAGAGTTTTTCGTTGTAGCGGAAAATTTCGCTGAAGCGGCGTTCACTGGCACGGGGTTCGACTGTAGCATTAAACTGATGCTCAGCAGCCCCAATAACACATCTCAAAATATTGAGATGTGTTATTGTCTAGTCTGACAAACTAACCTGCGCTGCTTCCAGCTCCCAGCTGCCACTCGCTGGAGCTGTCAGACTGGTAGTCCGAGCCCATGTGCTGTGCCACCGGCTGCACCGACGGCCCACACCGGTCGAGACCGCTGAACGTCGATGATCCTAGACTGCTGAGGTCACCCTGGCTCCTGTGGTGGTGCTGCAGAGGCGAAAAAGCAGAAAAACCCGGTGAAAACTTTTGCAAAAATTTAGCACGCTGCGATGGTGAAGAATGCAGCAACACCGAGCTTCAGTTCAAGAAGTAGTGACACAAAATTCTCAGTTATTTATTGAACACTGAAGCTGTTTATCAAACCGTAAAAACAGTTGTCGTCCGGCAAAAAAAAAAAAAAAAAAAAACCTTGCTGTGATGGCAACGGCACAGCTGCGCACTATCTGAATTCGCCCTGCCTTGCTACCATGACGTCACACCGGGCTGTACATGCACCAAATCTACACCCCTACCAAGCGGATAGAAGAGCTGCCGCTTGGTAGGGGTGTAGATTTGTCAGGCGCAGCAGCTCCTCCATGGGGTGGAGAGCCGAAGCCACGCATGCACCGCACAGCCGTTGTGTGAAGGATGAGCCAAGTTTGAAAGTGCTGTCGCCTAACAACCATTTTTATAAGCAGGTATTTGATGATTTAAATCATCAAATACCTGCCTATAGCGAATCTCCATACCATGAGTTTCTCGACATTTTAAAGTTTTTCTATTCCCTGTCGGTACTCTACGGATCTCGCCCTGAATGTGCCATTTCGGCACGAGCAAGAGCCACACACATCTTCTATGGCTATGCAGCCAATTACAGACTACAGCGCGTAAAGCGGGGGCACCTGCAAAAGAAGCGAGAGCGCCTGTTTGTGCGTTCGAAAGTCAGGTGTGCTTGCACCTCATAAGCCGGCGTTTCTGCCACCGTGGATGCATGCGTGGGTGCGCGCTTTTTGTGACGGTCCCGCAAGAAGTGGTAGTTTACTGCATTTTCCTTTTTTTATGCAACTTGTTTATAACACTAATAAATTATTATGATGAAATCTTTATGGCACTTGAGTATTGTTATAAGCGGGTTCAAATGTATTATGTTGCCACAATGAAGAATGCGGCAATACAGTGTAAATTAAAATAATACAAACACAATAACTTTAAAGCTTTTTAATGTTAATAAAAAAGGTACGACTTCGAAAGCCTAGAAAGGCGCTTTTCCCGCACGTATCCCTGCTTAGTCATGGAGTATTTAGTTTTTTTATGTGCTGTTTAAGTGCGAACAATTTACTGTATGTGCACCATACACGTGAATATGCGGCATCTTTCCTTGTGAGATAAAAACTGGCATCCTAAGCTGGGATCTGCATAAAACTGCGACTCCAATTCTCACCTGGGTGTCCCTGCCAGCTGCCGAGGAAGGGTCGAGGGGGCTGTGTTGCCGTGACTGTCGCGAAGACGACGAAGCGAGGCCACCGCCTCCCGTTCCGCCGCCCACGCGCAGTTGACGCTGCTCGTGCGAGGACAGCTGGGCCAGGCTGAGTTCGCTCCGTGACACCACCAGGGGACCGGGGAGGGGCTCCAGCAGCATCAGGGATGCCAGAGACGGACTGCTGCCGCCACTCCCGCTGCGTGGTGTCACTGCAAGGTGGAGCATGCCAGCTCATTATGACTTAGTGCCATAAATAAAAAAAGAATGCATGCAGGCTTACCCAAGAAATACATTTTGCCCTTTGGGCTCACTCAAGACTCACCAAAAGTTGCTTAATCGGACTCCCTCAGATTCAAAGTGACCAAAGTACAGTCATCTCTCTATATACCAAACCTCAGATTAATGACTTTTTCATATTAACAACTTTTTCGAAAATCTCCCTCCAAATGACTATTGGTTCAATGTAAAACTATTTCAGTACTATGAATTTCAGAATACTGATTGTTTCAGGATAACGTACCAAAATTCACCCACCTTATATCTCCTCAACACTTCAAAATACTAATGAATAGAGATTTTAAAAAGTTACTCTCGACTGTGAAAAGAATGCCCAGCTCCGTACCTGCCACTGTCACCATCATCATCATCATCATCATCAGAACATCCGCATATTTCTCTATCTGCCCGCCCTATTCAAATGTGTGACAGCCCTATCACCATGATCATTGCCTAGCACTTGTTTTTCACGTCAGGCTTCGTCCTGCTGCTACCACTGCCTTTGTTTTCGTCGGGCAGCTTTACCTGCGCGCTTGTTACGCGGTTCTGTTCTAGCCTTTTGGTTGGTGCTTGAACGTTCAGGATGAGCTCCAGAAGCAGCGCGAAAGGAATACTACGAAGTGAAAAATGCAATGCGAGTGGCCTACAAGATGAAGTCACTAATGACTACCCGTGCTGATTCACTAACGCTCGAACACTATGCACAGTGCGATAACAAAGCGTGCACGTGATCTAAGCTGATGACTGGTAAGATCCATACCATTTGTCATGATAAGAAAACAGCGACGAGAGTGAAGACGATGTTGAAACAGCACTTGTAAACCAATGTGAAGAATCTGCATTTAACGCCGATGCTTTGCAGTGTGCAAGAAGCATGCACACGCTCAAGAGGTCATTCAGCAGTTGCGCTGCCCACATTAGGATAGATCCCGCTCTTCGTAAAATACACGTGCACCGGTTCTGTAATATTTCGTGTTTGTTTTTTCGCCCTTATTAGAGCATACTACGGTCGTGAATGTATGCACAGCACAGGTAGGCAAACTTATGTGCTTGTTTATGATTTTTGCATATTTTTATTACTTTCACAACGACGTTTAAAAATAACGAATAATTTTAGTGGTGCCCTGAAGTTCGTTGTATTGAGATTTCACTGTATTACTCACCTAGATTCATTAAGACTCTCAGCTCGAGCTGAATCTCAGCGAGTCTCAGGGGCGAGTTTGCTTACCTCTGCTCAGCACGCACGAATCCAAGACACTAATCTTGCACTTAAGTCTCTTGCAATCTTTCACAGGCAGATGCATTCACCGTGCATGCAGTGTGAGATATCAGTTTGCCTCTTGCCTTTTTTGCTTTAGCAAGTGCAACATTTACTCTTGGGAAACTACCACACACGAGAGAAATACATACAAGAATATGGCCGATTGATGGTAAGCAGGGACAGATAATGGAGGGTTCAAAGAGTTCAAATGAACCGGGCCCTGAGGTTTCGGGGCCCCCCCCCAAGGACCAGAAAAAATGGCAGACTTTGTCGTTTTGTTCGAAAAAGTTTGATCCTCCAGCTGAATTCCTTAGACAGAAACAGATTATCTATTTCAATAATCAATATACATGCTAAGAGGTTCATTGCGTACCGTGCATAATATTGAAGTCAGCTCACAGTTCTGCAGTCTGTGGTAAAAACCTTTTACTCGCCCAAAACCATGCATCGTGTAGAGGGAAGAAATATTTTGTAAAAATATAAAGATATTCCGCAGTTTAACTGCAGGAAAGATGCAGGAAAGATGAGTGCAATGAATGTGTTTCATTTTTCTATAGCCCTATGAAAGTGGATGTTGCCTGCAAAAATGTAACTCTATAAAAAGTTTAAAAGCGAACGATTTCTGCATAAATGAAAATATGCATGGTCATTTTTAATTGTTAAAAATCTAAATGAATCTTATTTTTTATAGGTGCCACCTTTTCCAAAAATTTGACCCACCCTCTTCCTATATTGAAAATATTTTAGTTCTAGACCATCTGTACTACTTGTACTGGTCAGTAGGCATATACAATAGACATATTAGCACTACAGTGGAGCCCACATATAACGGCTCCACTTAAAACGAACTTTCGCTTAAAACGAACAATATCCACGTGACCGTGAAAATATACATTAGTTCAATGGCACAAAATCGCACTTACACCGAACGTCTCCGAGCGCCGCTGATCGGTTACAGCGAACGGAGTCGGCGGTCTGCCGACTTCAATTTCGACCACCGATCAAGCATCGGTGAGGTGCCCATACATTCTTATTGTTAAACGCCGATTCTGCCTCCGCGCCCCTCTAGTTGCTGCTCTCCCCGACCGCTTTTTGTTACGCACCCCTCCGTCCTTTGTACCCCCCGCTACTCTGAGCACCCCGCATTGCCAGACGAGGCCCTGTGTTTTCACACTGCCACCGATCTTTCAAAGACCGGTTGGCCATCTACCCTGTTTTTGATCGCTGGTCCTGTCGTTGGCGACACCGGGCTGGAGTGACCAGACCATTTTCCAACATCATCGGTCACCGACTGTATCCGATAATCTGTGTCTAGTGCACGTGCGTACTGCACAACGCTATAAGTTAAGGCAAGTGGAAGAAACATGCATGGTGCTTGGACTGCACTTCTAAGTGTCGTATGTGTTACTTCTTTCCGTCTTAACTACTCCCACAGTTTGGTCTTCTTTCAGTATGATTCAATGAACCAGACAAATTTAAATGCTGTCCTTGTGTCTTAGACTCCCGACGTATTTATTTATTTATTATGATCTCTCCACATGCTCTGAAAGAAAGAAAACGTCTAGGTGACATTAAACACACCAGGGAGGTTTAGAATAAATATGAATAGTGTTCTTTGCAGCTAAATAAAAAAAGTGCCTAGTTTCAAGCATGACCAGATGACAAAGTGGGAAGAAAAGGAGGCGGTGTGAAGGGGGAGGGGCCGCCCTTACTATATTTTTTTTAGCCAGGCTTTCCGTACTGTTAATCCAGTCCCGACTGTAAGGTTCTGTGAACTCTCAATCATTCAAAATATGTCATTTCAAATTGACAAAATTCAGGCTGTAGCAATGCTCCCAAACATTTTTGTATTTGAATGGCAAAAAACTCACATTCTCAACCTCTAAGAAGCACTGGAAAATAGTCTCAAATACCTGTTCTGCCTGTAGACATCTGCCTTTCGGAAAAATGCTGCATTGCATTGCCTCTTGCTTCAAAGTGCCGATTGATGAAAGAGAGACAATATGAGAGCTGAAAGACTGCCAGCCATACCGACTCGCCCAAGTTGTGCATCGCTGTAGATGCCCGTTAAGATAAGTGCCTGCTGTTTACTGACCAAGACACTCTGACATGCCACTGTGTGTGGCTGGGCTACTCACTTCCCTTAATCTTGAATGATAGTTCAAACAGAAATGTCACGTGTTTATTGTTTCATTTTTGATGTATAGGGGTTTCACCAGCAAGACCTGTTAGCACCCCTCAACGCAGGCCCCAATGTTTAGGAAGCTTTGCTGTTGCTTGAGATTATTCTTTTAGTGATTACGTGCAGAATACGAAAGGTCAAGTTGCTGCCAGAGCTCATGCAAGCCCTGTTATAAAGCTGGAAAGTTCAATGTGTGAAGTATAAAAGACGGTGTGTTTCAGCAATGATCAGATTATCAACAGGCAATGCTCTGTTCGCCACTATATTTGCCATTGCTGTAGTTTTACCTTTTGTTTTCTGGTCACAAGTACAGACAAATAAGAAGTTTTGTTTTGGACATGCTAACTGCTGCTTTTGTCAACGTTATGACCCTGTGAAAAATGTGCAGGCTCTCGTAACTAAACACCGAAGCACGTGAAAAGAAATCTCACATGCCATGCCACGTGTGGGGCAACAGGCTGAACTCACCTGATTGGCCCGAGGCTGCTGAGGAAAGTGGCGGTGCCACGACTAAGGGCGGCAGTGAGTTGCACGCTGCTCTTCGGGCCAGCCGCTCGTTTGGCGAGCTGCCGCCCCTTCCCGGTGGACTGCGCGCCATTCGTGCTGGAACTGGTGGGGGTACAGGGGATGGCCGATCCTGCGATCAAGCGTAATGGACGTGAAGTGATATAGTGTATTGTGCCTGTATGCGTGATGCAAATCTACATGCAGCTCCATAATGCAGCTCTATCATGCAGCTCTATCATGCAGCTCTACGTGGATTAAAGTGTATGTAGCTGTGCTCACATAATTAAGAAACACATGCCTGATAAAGGAAGGTAGCTGCACAAACACAAATACCGTATCTAATTGCATACTGAATGTGCTTTTTTTCCGAAGAAAAAAAAATCAGAGCAATGTTGGGGGTGTGTTTATTATGCCGTGCAAATTTTATGAAACTTTTCCGGGACGAGCAAAATATGCGGTAATGAAAAAAAGGTTAGGTCGTTTAGCCTTTCGTGACTGACATATGCGTACACTGTTTGGAAACAGATTCTTTGTTGCACTTCACTCATCTTCAGTGGTTAAAGGCGCTATCTTCTACAAGCTGTCCCTGGGCCACCCGCGCACTCCATCAAAGCGATTTGTGGCTCTCTTTTTTCGCAATCGTTTGACTGCAATAGTGGCATCTGCTGTGATCTCGAGGGGCGCCCATAAACATGCACTACGATGCACTTTGCCAACTTCATGGCAACCTTGCACGACGACTGCGATGACGCTGTTGACATTGTAGCAAGCTACCACCGAAGCATCAGAACAAACTGTCAAATAACAAGATTGACTCGATGTCCACATAAGAAGTTACTGCAGAAAAGGTAGCCTATATGTTGCGTTCCTTGAAGTACGTACGGATAACAAGCTTGAAGAACAAATTGTAACGGAAACGAGAATTGCGGGTGCTAACATGTTGCGGAAATCTTCACGCTCCTTTCTGGGCAACAAGTGATTTTTTTTTTTGTTTTTGTCACGATTTAATTAGGGAGCGCTAGCAAGAAACTTGATTGAGAGATGGGAGACGGGAGTGTCAAAACAAATGCAATTCATACAAAGGACGAACAGAACTAGTACACTGACTTCGCATTAAGCACTCAAAAATTAACTTAATAACACAACCTATACAGTCAACAGCCGATTTTTCGGACACTCGAATTTTCGGACATGCCCGATAATTCGGACATCTTCGCGGCACCGCCACGAGCCCCATAGAATCAATGTACAAGGAAGTCTGAAATTTCGGACGCTCGAATCCTTCGGAGTCCAATTTTCCGGTCTTTTCGACACAACGGAAGGTCGGAAACCACCACTGACCTCCAGTGGAAACAACCACAACTGCGTCACACGCCGGTCTACTGTGGCGGCATCTGTTGCTTGGACTCATTGATCGTTAGCAGAGAAATACACACGGCCTCCGAGATTTCTAACACTGGCCGTGTTTATCGTGCAAAGGTGCTTTGCTGACAATTGAAACTATCCACCCGGAAATTTTTTGGTGCCAATAAAGCTCCTTTCGCTTCAGCGCTTGTGCTCGTGCGTGCCACTCTGGCTTCCCGCGCAGCGCTTTCGCGAAGCGTTTCACCACTTCGAACTAGAACTAACCGTCACACACCGATTTGGTCTGGCCACGCTGGCTATCTTGAATGTTTACCAGCGCCACCTCAGAAGTGCTCGAAGCACCGTCACCTGCCGTCGCGCCGTTTTTTTTTTACGCAGCCCACATGGTGTTTGGCTAGCCTAGTGCGTGGTTGTGTGATCGTGTGAAGTGTGCTCTGCAACGCTAAGCTAACGGTAAGAGGCTTCGACGCTCGTCAGCAAACTCCTTTGTTCACATTATGAGGATTTCGTCCTCGCCGATGGCATTGAAGCGCGGAAAACAGTACCGTCGGTTAGCGATGGAGAAGAAAGCTGCCATTATTAAGTTAGTGAAGAGTGGCCGATCGCAGGCTGACGTGAGCAAGGAGTTTGGAATTTCCAAGCAAACAGTTTCCGATTTCCTAAGGAACAAAGACAAGATCACGGAAGCGGCCGAAAAACCGTCTGGTGCCCAAAAGATGAATGCAAGCCAAGGTGTTCATCCAAAGCTTGAGGACGCTCTCGTCGTGTGGCTTAATTCAATGATTGCCAAGCGGCTGCCAGTCTCGGGCTGCATCTTGAAACAAAAAGTGGAAACTCTCGTGCTTTCAATGAACATCACGGATTTTAAGTTCAGTGATGGATGGCTGAGAAACTTTAAGCATCGGAATGACTTCGGGCTCAAGAAGATGTGTGGCGAAAGCGGCGCCATCGACTGTGCAGTTATTGCACAGTACCACAGTAGAAAACTCCAGTCTTTGTTGCAGCAGTTCTCTGCTGACAACATTTTCAACTGCGACGAAACAGGCTTGTTTTACAAGCTGCTGCCGGAAAAAACACTTGCTTTTGCTAGTGACGCATGCCATGGTGGCAAGCATAACAAAGAACGGCTGACCGTTCTTGTCGGCAGCAACTTGTCTGGCAGCGAGAAACTTCCTTTGTTAGTAATCGGGAAGTCCAAGAGCCCGAGGTGTTTTAAAGGGGCAACGCTGCCAATGTTATATGAAGCCAACAAAAGGCATGAGTAACGCAGGAGTTGTTCGAGAGTTACGTCCGCAGGTTGGACAGGAAGTTTGAACAACAGAACAGACGTGTTCTGCTCTTCGTTGATAACTGCAGCTGCTTATGATTACATCAATAACTTGAAGGCTATCCAGCTGGAATTCATGCCGCCCAACGTGACTGCGATCCTCCAACCGATGGACCAAGGCGTTATCCGTGATCTGAAACTTTTGTACCGTTCATGTATACTCAACCGCATGGTGCTGTGCTCGAAAAACAGGAAAGGCTACAGCGTTGACTTTCGGTCTGCTGTCGGAATGCTTGCGGACGCATGGAAAGAAGTAGCGCAAGACACGCTTCGCAACTGCTTTCGCCACGCGGGCTTTGCCCTCTCATGGACGAGATTATCAACGACCTCCACTCTGCTGGTGCTTCCATGCCCACGGAAATAACTTTTGAGCGGCTCGTCGACGCTGACAACGAGCTCGACTTCTGCGCAGAGCTAACCATTGATGAAATAGTCAGTAAGGTTATGGCGGATTCAGACGACTCTGATGTCGAAAAAGAGGAACCAACGCCTGCGCCACCTACAACCGCCGAATTGATGCGAACATTGATGACGCTGTCATCGGTGTACAGTGATGACATGATTCTTGCTCAGATCGAGGCGAATGTGATCACATGCAAGCGGAACGCCGTTCAAACAAGGATCAACAAGTTTTTCAAGCCACTGCAGCTCTAACACCGGCTGCCCTGACGGCACCTCCCACTGTCGGCTGCATGCATTTCTTTAACGGCTCTTTTCAGAGCCACCCCACTGATGCTTTGGTAGAGTTCCGGAAGTCTGGTACTTAGACCTTGACCCTCTTGATCCAAGAAATATCAATGAAATGATGCGTTTTTTGCTTGCATTGAGAAATATTAGCAAAATGGTGCGTTTTTTTTTGCTTGCATTGAAAATTATCAGTAAATAATGCGTTTTTTTTGCTTGCATTCATTTTTTCGGACTGCCCGAATTTTCGGACGGTTTTTCGCTCCCTAGAGGGTTCGAAAAATCGGCAGTTGACTGTATATACACCAGTCTGCTACAGATTGAAACCAAAGCTAACTAGAATATGCGTAGCACCAACTCTAACCCTATCCAACAACTATCTGAAATGGCACCTCTGTAAGAACACGTTCTTACAGTTCGTCGTGTTGCCACATCGACTACGTGCCCATGCCGGGTTGATGGTTAATTGATTTTGTTGTCGACCTCTTCGCCAAGTTCCTACAGTCACCGTCTTCTTTGGCCGAACGAGCCGGCTCGACCTTATTGCCAGTTGGTTCTGGTCTTCGTCATCTTCTTTGGGTCAGTTAAGCTCTGCCTAACTAGTCAACGGCGTCTTCTTGATCATGGTGCGAGCCGCATACATTCTGGCTCAAAGTGGAGAACTGCGGTGAAAGGAACTGCGGTGAAAGGTTGCGGCAAGACCGGGCAGCCTCACTCAGGACCTTTGAGGTCGACGGCCACTTCCCGAGCCTCTCACACCGACATCCTCCAGAACAGGGCAGCTACTGCTTTCGTCGCTGAAGCGATGCTGACCTTGATGACCTTTGTAGTTCAAAACTCCACACCACAGTGACAGCTCATCCCTCAAGATTTTCCATTATGGCATAGGTTGCGTGCCCAGAGCCTTTTTGTCCAATCTTGTACGTGAACGTAGCGCTCAAGCGCGTCATCGGGGCTCTCGCGCACAGACGCCGCATTCCAGCGCCTGGCACCTGCCTCTTGCCCTCTTACTCATGACAGTTGGCCGTATACCTGCGATGCGATGGTGACGAATGGTCATGGTAACAGCAAATCCTGTCGTTGCTAAAAAATCATGGGCATGTGGTTGGGTGTTAAATTTTCATATTTGCAGGAAGCGACCGTTGGGTGGTGCGGGCAATTTTGTGACCTTTGCTAGCTGTGTGCTTATCAACTGCGATGTCGCTACACTCGCGTCATTCATAAACCTTGCTGTAGCGTACAGATAATAAAAAAAGACTAGGGTCATGCTGTACGCATATAGAATGAACAATATGGTGCGCATCAGCGGGCGAATGGGGGGAGGGAGTGAGCTGAGGTGCCCTAGGGGGGTTGGCATAATAATAAAAAAACAAAAGAGATCCAATGCACAAGAATCCTTCAGGTGTGGGTTAGCGAGACAGCAGCGAACGAATTTAGGGGATGTGTTTATAACACAAGAGGAAAAATCGAGATTTTGATGACTGAAGTTGGGAATGCATTTATTATACGAGTGCGTTCATTACGTGAGTAAATACGGTATTAGAGAGAGATCAAAACAACACAAGTGCTAATAACTGAAAAGCAGTACAGAGATGGGATAGAAACTAGATGCGAAAACTCCTCTGCACAGGCTACGGTACGGACCTGTCAATCGAGCACCTGGGGCTACTGCGTGAGAAATGAACTAGTGAGGCATTTCAAGTTATTTACAGGCAAGTTAATGGACGGTTGGCTCATGCGTGTTAAGCCACAAGGAAAGGTCTTCACTGACAAGGCAAACCACGAGGAAAAGTCTTCACTGGCAAAAGGAACATTCGCCACTAAAAGATAAAAACAATTAAGGTTAAC
Source organism: Rhipicephalus microplus (assembly GCF_013339725.1). Lineage (NCBI taxonomy): Eukaryota > Metazoa > Arthropoda > Arachnida > Ixodida > Ixodidae > Rhipicephalus > Rhipicephalus microplus. Next base: position 172,861,660 of record NC_051168.1, read on the forward strand.
CAGCTTGATGCAAAGTGAAGCAGCTCATGACAGTTCATGATGCGACCATAGTTAAGCGGCTCGTGACAGCTCATAACAGAAGATAATGAAGTACCATTGCCTTATGAATGTTTACGTTTTTAAACATTTAGAAATTACTGCGCACATGAAATAGGGGGTATAGAAGAAGTTGACTGGTTTAAAGCAGAATGCTTTAGAGCTCAAACTAAACAACTTTTCCTTCCATAAAAATGCACATTTAATTATTATTGTTATTGTTGTTCAGGTTTAATGCCCAAAAACCATTTCAACACACTCAAAAAAAGTAAAAAGTTGGAGTGAGGTTGTACTACAGTCAACTGTGTTATATCTATTTCTAGGTCACAAATCAGATTGTTACGCATGATCAGCCTTATTTATAGTTTATTGGAAGTAACAAAAACACTTACATCAGCTGGCGGAGCCTCGCAGGGTCTCTGCGGTTGGCTGGTACACCTGAACTGCATATCACTCCTGAAAAGAGGCGGTACCCAACGACACTGTTAAGCAGAGCCACAGCAGACTGTGAAAGACCACACCATTTTCATCCTCAATGCCTTATGAAAACTAAGGGGCACGCACAGTATGAATTCAAATCTTGACATAGCAATGAGGGTGGTGTTCGTTGTCTGCGCTACCATCCATCATCATTGACATAGCAAACTATTAGCAAGAGAAAATTACTTCAGACAATCAATCAATCAATCGATAAGTTAGTGGCCTGGTTATATCAGATCATAAAGTAATAGAATGAAAGACAGTATTGACTACATATGCATTTTGATACTACAATCAATAAATTAACCAATGAATGAATCAATCTTCTAGCCACCTTGCTAGATCTGATGGTACAGTGACTGTGAAATACAGATACCATGTGAAAGAAAAGAGTAGGTATATATGCACTGTTTCACATCTTCACATAGTGGAGAATTAGCAAGAGATGTAAACCAGCTACAGTCAATCTATCAGCTACACTTCTGGTTAGCTCGTATGCTTCTGGATTATTCAATCCAAGACTAGGAAAATTACTTTGATCAACTCCAATACTACCTTCTACAGCAACCCATACAGTTTCTTCTGGAGTTCTGTTCTGCACTCGGATAAATTTTTTTTCTCTTCTAGCTTAAACCTGATTTCAGTGTGCTTTGTCCTTGCCATTCTTGATGTGCATGCTGTTGGAGGTTAAGGCAATTGTAAAAGCCTCTTAATGAATCTTTCTGTGCTCAGTTTCATTACTAAATATTATAAAATGAAAACAGCAGATTTTCAGTTAAGCAAAATTAATAAGGTTACATAAATTACATATTGAAACTGGACTATGATTATGTTTGTGATATTCATATCTGCCAAAAGAGTGAAATATACAGCATAACAAAAAACAAGGACAGCGTGCACTAGTGGTGCAAGGCAAGACAAACAGTGGCACTTGTAACTGACCTAGATGATTAACAAGGTCTCAATTAAAAATCTTGATTGGTAATCTTAATTAGTACTCATATTATATATAGATCTTAATTATTGTGGTGTTAACAACATCCTATCTCTCTCTCTACCAGCTCCTGCATTTGTCTATTTCTTTTTCCCTTCTTTGTCTTTTCTCCATCCGCTCTTTGCTTTAGTTTATCCAGATGGCACATGTGTTGAAGACGCCTACATTGTACATCCGTCGCGCCAACTTCAATAGGTGGGCTAGCCACAGGCCTTATTATCTGCCACATTACCAGACAATAAAAAACAATCTTTCTCATTAATGCACCTACCGTTATGTTAATGATGACGATAAAGCTGACTGAACAAGCAAAGCTGTGTCCAATAGACAGTTTTAGCAAAAAGAAAATCGAATACAGCCTCTGAAACTGGAAGAGCATGTGGGCTTCCGATATTGAATGCAACACAACTAGCCATTGCAAGCCAAACGTGACCAAGTTGCTGAAAAATCCATCATGGCAGCTTTCAAAATCGAGCAGAATGGCTCAAAACGAGTCATGTAATCTGGAAAATCGAACTTTCGGCCATATATTTGCCCGAAAGATTGGTTGCAGTAAGGCATTCGTGCTATGGGAATCATGACAGTGCATTTCCAACAAGTCCAAATTTTCGGAGTCCTGAAAAATCTGTCTGCCTCTGTATAGGGTGTTTTTCACAAGCCTTTTCAACCAATACTGTATCTTTTTGGTTGAACACTTGACTGCCACAATGAATAACCTGGTTTGATTTTGACTGAAACGTCCAACTTCTATTTGCTACATCCATTGCAATTTTTTGTACATGGACAGTGCTACCGACACCGGAATTTCTGTGACACCAGCTCTTTAATGCTATGAATGCCGAGAGTGCTCAGTGTGATGACTTTCGTTGCTTTTTCAAGCATCCTCCATTTACTTACTTGCATGCTTCAGTTGGGCTGTGATTATCGGAGCCCGATAGCGCGTGGCCGTGCATAGCTTACCTTGCTCGAGCCTTGGCGTACGACGGCACCTGCTGGCCCACAGCCGGTGCGGGCCCTCCCCTTTGGAGCAAGCTACCAGTGCTGCCCCCAGGCGATCCTAGGTCTGATCCCGCGCTGCTGTCGTAGTCGGGGCCAAAGTAGCTGCAGTTCTGCAGGGGGCAACCTCTGTGCAGCGATGAAAAAAAAAAAAAAAGTACAGTAAACTCTCAGTAAATGGAAATCGGGTTAACATAATTGCTGCTTAAATGAAAGAACCGACTTCAGCACGACTGGTTTCATACATGGATTCTCCACTCTTGTTCATCTCTCAGTAAATGAACTCCTGTTAAATGAAACATATTTTCCTGGTCCCTTCAGGTTCTGACGAGAACCTACTGTAGAGACAATTACAAGTTGAGGCCTTAAACTCAACAGAGGTCCCGAGAAAAAAGGTCCCAATTTCACGGCACTCAAGTTGACGTGATGGAAACATTTGTCTCATGGCTGCTACCGAGCACACATTCCATTCTCGCCTACCTCCGTGGGCTGCCGTCCTTGTGCGGAGGCACGACTGTGACGCTGACCATGACGGACGTCTTGAGCAGGTCCACCATCTGGTCATAGCTGAGGGTTGCCACAGCCACCTTGCAGATCTGCAGTAGGAGACACCAACCACTGTGTTTAGTTTACTAATTTGTCCTACATTAAAAAAAAAAAAAACTACTGGATATTTCACTTGATATGTTAGAAGAGCTGCAACACGATTGTACAGCACTGTGGAACACCATTATGCACTATTCCTACAGACATCGAAGCACCGTGGTGCTGAGGTCTTAATCTTGTCATCATAGTTTAATTCTCTAAGCATGCTGTCTCAATTCATAGAAGCAGCGTCAACTGATAGGCACAATGTTCAATCCATTCCTTCCAATGTTATGCTTTCCTTCCTTGTTCCGTGCTTTTACGTTCACGTTGTTCTTAACATGTAACAGCTGCAGTTTACTGGTATCCACTTACAAAGCACAAACCCGGAAGCTTACAAAGAGGGTTCAAATTAAATTGAGGACGCCGCAGCGAATGATGGAAAGGAAAATTATACGTGTAATTTTAAGAGATGGGAAGAGAGCAGAGTGGATCAGAAAACAAACTGGTGGTTAAGGATATAGTTGAAATCAAAAGAAATGGACATGGGCCGCACAAGCAGCGTGTAGGCAGATCAACTGCTAGTGATTTAAGGGTAACTGACTGAATTCCAAGAGAAGACAGACACGTCAGAGGGGACAAAAAATAAGATGGGCAGATGAGATTAAAAGTTTGTGGGTATAACCTGGCAGCAGAAAGCACAGGACTGGGTTGATTAGCGGAACATGGCAGAGGTCTTTGCCCTGAAGCTGATTGAAATCTAATGTTGTCCTAAGTTTGTTAGCAATTACCTTCGTAAACAGCTGGTGTAGAATGCAGTGCTAGTTGATAGGCCGGTATTTCGTCAAGGCCTCGTCGTCCCCTTTCTTATGGATTAAAATGATGATAGTAGCATTCTTTGATAATTATGATACCCTTCCCTTCAGGAGAAATTCCGTAAACAGGGTGGCCAGCTTTTTTAACCCAATCTGTCCCCCGTCTTTCAGGAGATGTGATGTTACCTGATACTCGCCAGCAGCTTTGCCTCTTTGCATTCCCTCCAAGACTTTCCTGACTTCTGTCATTACTGGATGGGACGTCATCTGGGTTACTGTAAGTCCGTACATTGTGATCGTGGTTGCCCTAGCTACTGTAAAGATCTCTATAAAACTCCTCTGCTACTTTTTAACTACCCTATCCATATTAGTAGGTACTTTGCCTTCCTTGTCCTTTAGGGCATACAGCTGGTTTCTGTCTTTCGCAAGTTTTCTCCTTACCGCTTTGATGCTTCCTTCGTTATTTAGAGCATCTTCAATTCTCTCCATGCTATATTTTCTTACAACGGATACTTTCTGCTTAATAACCAATTTTGAAAGCTCTGCCAGTTCTATTTTGTCTGTTGTGTTCCCAGCTTTCAGACTTTGACGTTTCTTAATGAGGTTCGTCTCCTAGGACAGCTTGCTAGTATCCTGTCTAACTAATGTACTTCCAACTTCCACTGCGTACTGCGTAATGATACTCATCAGATTATCGTTCATTGCATCAAAGTTAAGGCTGGTTTCCTCGATAAGAGCTGAGTGCCTGTTCTGAAGCGAGATTCTGAATTCCTGTACTTTCCTCTCAAAGCTAGCTCATACAGTGGTTTCTTACATACCAGTTTATGTCGTTCCTTCTTTAAGCCTAGATAATTAAGGGGAGACACTGGTCTGAAAATTTTTTTTTAATTTTCAGTATGTCCAGCTGAAATTTTAATACAATATGTATTTTTCACAGCTGAAAACAAATATGCAATTAGTTTTTTGCTATCACTTTTAGATTTTTAAATATTCACTGTTACATAAACTTGCATTCTGCCCATTCCTTTTGACATCTTCCTCATAAAATATTGCTACAAACTTGATATGACAGCATTCCATGAAGGCCAGGGAGTGCAACAAAACCATAATTTTATTTTTAGCTTCATTGGTACCAGAGCTATGGCCTTGACAAGTATACTCATTAGAAATCTGAAACTGTTGCTTAAGTTTGTTGCTAATTAAATCACTATTGTACATAAAAATATTACATTTCTTTGGTTTTCTTGCACTAATGAATGTATAGGCTTTCAAATGCTACAAGAATTATCAAAATCCGACTGCTACATCAAAAGATACTGCTGGGCAATGGCTTAGGGTGTGATGAAAAATGTGCTTTGATAAAACGAGAAAACAAGCTTAGGAACATGCTGAGCACTTATATTTAACAAGAAAAGGTGTGAATCGGTGTATTAACCATGTTAGAAGCCACCAGGAATGTAGTCATCATCATTCTCCTTGGTGCGCTTTCTTTTCATGGCATGCTTGAAGCTTTCAGCATGCTCATGCTTCTTCTCCGATGCCACTAGTCAGCGACTGTCCTTTTCTGAGCATCTTTCAGCGGCCACAACACTCTGCTGCAAGTGCAGCTCCTTCAATATGGCGGCATCTGCTCTCCCTTTGCCAGCGTTGAACCTTGCGACAGCTTCGGCCACAGCAGCTTCAACGGTGAAAAGCGACTCGTGTTTGTTTTTGGACACGAGCGACCAGATGACGGAGTGCAGGCTCTCGTTTGGGTTCTGTGTTTTGCCTCGCTGACAACGCTCCAGCAATTTCTTGTCAGAGAGGCGCGTGTAAATAGGCCGCAAGGCATCAACCACATACTCCGGCAGGTTGTAGCGATGATTCAAAGGAGTCTCCTGCTTGGCAACAGCCTTGTTGTACTTGCACCATGACTCTCCACCAGTTGGGCAGTGAGAGTGCCGAGGGCTTGCATCAGTAGATGCTACGTGATAAAAGGTTGCCCAGACAGCATTATTCATGGCCTCAATGCTTCCTTGGTTGCTTTGTAAAGCCCATCCATAATATGACGTGAGCTTTGTGACCAGCTAGCCTGTCAGTTTGCCCTTGCCGCCAAGGCTTCGCTTTCCTTCGGCTCTTTGTTTTTGCAGGAGGTTTCGAAGTGCTGTGCCCACGCACTTATGCACATGGTTGACACAGTTCTCTTTTTCTGTTGGCACGAAGCCATATACCTGTGCCTCCTGCAGACTGCTGAAGGCCGGGCTGTCTCCATCACACAACATGGTTGTGTAGCGGAGCCCATGTCTCTCCAATGAGCGGCCAAATAAAATTTGTGCTATTTCCACCTCCATTTGTCCTGGCTTACTGGAGGTATTCTTTTGGCAAGTGTGACCAGCTAGCTACTTGGCATACCTTGGGTTGTCCTCCTTCGGCCCTAGCTGGCAGCCCAAACAAAAGTTCGATAGGACGACGAAGTCGAGCACGTAACCCGTGAATAGTTCAATCACGGTCCCTACACAAATATGGGATTTGTGGCCCCTGGTCAGCCAAGTCCCATCAAAGGAAACGGCGATATTTCCAGGATTTCCATAGTTGAGTTCGGAATACACCGTTTTCACGGTGCTTGCGCAGTCGTCAATAACGCGCGCGGCAGCCTTATGCGTGGCAGGGTTCATTTTCAATTTCACATAATCCTGGTATGTCTTGGTGTGCAGGCCTCTCCGTGAAATATTTAGGGCTGAAAAAATATCGTTGAGCGCAGTTTGCCCGTTTCCTGTGCTCATTGCCGCGCGCACCGCGAGCACGTTAATTTCGAAGGGGCCGTGCGCTGCGTCCCCCCCTGCTCTCGACGAGCTCCATAAGGTCCTTAGTTTACTGCACTCGTCACATGTGAGAACAAGTTTCGCGGCTATGCCATATTCGCGGTCTTCCTTGGAGATTCTGCCAGGCCCGCCACACACACCCCACTTCATACACTGAAGAAGTTCGTTGACCAACTCTAAGCTAACGACGGTGAACGGCGTACCAGGCGTTGCGGCTCCATCCGAGTCTCGAAAAAAAAAAAGACCATTTGCATTTTGTGGCAGACTTCGATGAAAGATCTTGCAGAACATCGCTCGCACGACACTCGATGGCCACTTTTTCAGCGTCGGAAACCAGGGGAGTGTCGACGCGCACAGCTCTCGTGTGATTTTGGGACGCGGCTATCGCGTCCGCGATCGCGGGTGCCGCGGTGGTGATAGTGCTGGCACAGCCTGCTTTTTCCGAGTTCTCGGCGGCAGGAGGTCTCGCTGGTGATAAGGTGCGGGCTCTCGGACGCCGTTTTCGCCTTTTTCCGAACGCATGAGCACTCCGGAACTTCCGATGACCGCCTGCCATTGCACCGAATGCACAGCCGTTGTTAGGCCTCTACGCAAAATGGCGGCTTGCACGCCGCTGTCTAGCAGACGAATCCCTTCACGTCCAATAGGAAACCGGGAACTGCCCCACGTGACAAAAACGCACCAATGATGAGCGAGTATTCAGTTTTTCTTTATGCATAATAGCTGCGTTGTTGCTAGACAAAAAACGTTCTTCTGCTAGGAATAGAGAATAAAAAAAAATGCGTCTTTCAAATGAGACCAGAATGGTCTCGCTACTTGGTGCGGTTCCCGCGCACTGCGGCGTTGAATACGACCGTTTTTGAGGTGGTTTCGGAAGCGAAAATGGTCATCAAACTGACTTTGCGACCCAATAACTCGACAAATACGCATTACAGGGCTATAATATTTTAGGAACAGCTTCTTTAGACCTTTAATGATTATGAAAAAAAATACTTCAAAAAATCGGTTTTTCGGAAAATTTTCGGCCTCCCATACCCGTGTCTCCCCTTAACATTATTTCTTGCCACGCTTTATATTGAGTGACATTGTGAAAGGGACCATGCAATACATTTTTAAGTACCCTTCGTAGACCTCAATATCGGAGTTTATTGCATCCCGAATTGACTGCTGCAAAACATTTTTCCAAGTGTGTCAAGTATGAGCCGAATTACAGAAGTTTAATGTACAGCTTAAGGGCGGACGTGCCTTTCAAAACGAATAGAAACTAAAAATGGCCTCACAGTGCTTCCATGAAAATTTCGAGGTGATCACCCAAAAACTTAATGAGATACAAGTTATTTCTTCATTGAACTTCGTGGAGGGGCTGGTGGACTTATAAAATGCAAAAATAGTAATTACTGAATGCCCAGCCACATGTATGCTGAAGGGGGCAGCACTTTCAAGATTGTTTTTTTGCAACACTAAATTTTATAGCTAACATTTTCTCCAGCGACACTGCAATGAGCACACTTGCACTACAAAGAAGAAACCCTATGAAAAATTCTATAGGGAGTAAAGTGAAAAACTAGATCGCAGCCCCTTGAAGTGCAGTTCAAGGAGCGTTACAAAACAAACAGAACAAAAATCTGTGCAGAGGTTGTCGAGATATCTGCTCCATGAGCTGAGCATATTGCCCCCCCCCCCCCCCCAAAAAAAAAAACTAGTATAGAGAAAACTGCGTTTCAAGTTTCACCTTCTCTTCACGTCTTCAAAAGACCTAGAAATTGTAATCTTAGGTATGTGTTGTGATATTTCCCTTCTCAGGCAACTGGCCTCTGCCCAGTGTGCCTTTGTTGTCTGTATTTCTTTAACCCCCCTTTTTTTTTTATCTACAAAGAACAAGTATAGATTTCCAAACAAGTTCTCTGTATAAAGGAGAGGTGTGATATTAGGCATGACAGAATAGATTGTAATTGAATAAGGCCATATACTGAAATCTATACATTTCTTTTTTGTTCAAGCTGTCATTAGCGTAATTGAGTACTTCTTGATTACAAATAATCACTGAACATCTTTTATAGAAAGAGGTTCATTGCACAAAAAAAATGGTTCACATCATGACAGCCTTTGCCTTCTTTCCAAATGAATAACAGTTATGGGCAGAAAACCGATGGCGCAGAAATTTTTTAGCAGTTGATTTAATGACACGAATCGGGCATATAAAAACTCGTGCCCCTGCTTCACGTATGTTCTTTTGCCACTCTAGCCGTGAAATGCATCATGATACAGCCTGTCGCCGAAACTCTAATCTATGAGGCTTTCATTGTCTCAGAACATTCATAGACGCCCATGGAGATACAAAGCAAGGCTTATAGCATGTCTAAATTGCATCACAAAAGCTTATTGACAGCCTTCCATATGACCGTGAAGTGCAAGGCCGCACCGACAGCGCAGCTGGCGCGTGACGCACTTGCCGGTGGTGTTCGGTGACAATGTGTGAAATGTGTACCTACAATGACAAAACCCTTGCGCGCACTGCGCTTGTTATCGCATTTGCGAAACTGCTAGCCACGCTGTTCCGAGCAATCTTGGCAGTGAGGGGGGGGGGGGGGGGGGGTGAGGTTGACGAGCTTGACAGTGGGGTCTGCTGCCGATGCGTAAAATGCCCGTCTGCGGTTCCGAGGAGCTAGCAAGAGATGTGCTTCATTGCTTGCGAAGAGGCATGTTGCCACGAGTGCGCTAGCGAGTACGTTCTTGCCTGCAGTATTGCCGTCAGAGGAGTTAGGGCTAAAGACTACTTGATAACGCGCCGCGCTCATACACTGTGCGCCTGCTCGTAGTAATCTGATCGTGAATCCACTTACAGCTCCTCTAAGTGATCGTCGAGCCGTGAACCCGTCACGAGGTAGCGATTTTCGAGAGCCATGTCCTTGCATCGCACAAAGAGCAGACGATGATTTCCCGGAGCGAGCATCGGGCCAACGGCGAGGCGAGCTGAGGCGACATGGTGGTCACAGCCAATCAAAAGCCTCAAAACGACCTTCAAAAATTTGCTCTTTGTGCGCTTGTTTTCGAAGGGAGGAGCCTGCTCAGGCAGAAAATTTAAACACCGAGAAATGCTCTTTCCGATGAGCTCAAGAAGCCGGCTCCAGCCATGCCATTGCGAAGCTATAATTTTTTGATAACCGCAGTTTTCTTACGATTTCAAGAAAAAGTTGCACTACCTAGGAAGGTGAAACCGATTTTCCAAAGCCCTTCTGCACAGTTTTCAGTGTAGATACTTGGGAATCAGATAAAAAAAGGGTTGCAGAAATCGAAAACTAGACTTTCAAAAAATCATTTTTTTAGCCATTTTTCGTGATTCCAAAGCTGCGTCTCCCCTTCAGTGCTTTCTCTCTTAGCCAAGCAATCATAGTGAAAGCTACACAGGAATGGGGGGGGGGGGGGGGGAGTGGCACGAAGGCATGAAGCTATGTCCGTTTGTCAGCACATGTTATGATGTTGAGCACGTTTTGTCAGAAAAGCCACAGCTCATTTTCAATGCGATCATGGGGTGGTATATTAATATAATGTAGCAATAATATGTTATAATAATATGGCTTCTATGTTCTGGAATCAAGATATGATTATGAAAGACACTGTAGTGGCGGGCTTTAGAAATTTCGACCTTCTAGTGTTCTTTGACGTGCGCTGACATCGCCCAGTACACGGGCATCTAGCATTTATCCCCTATCGAAATGCGGCCATTACGGCCGGGATCGAAAACGCGACCTTCGGGTCAGCAGCCAAGCACCCTAGCTGCTGTTCTGCCGAGGTGAACAATATAATAATGTAATTATAGCTTTGTAGACAGAGCGTAGCACGGGTTTGTCGTCACATGCCGTAGTGGCCAAGATGATTATGAAGCTCGCAATGCTCAAATCAGCCGATAGCCATTTCCATGGGCTTATTGGGATATGACGCAGTTGACCTTCGGCTGTATATGGCATCCCTAGTCAAGAGAAGCAAAAGTGATTTCTAGCTGACTTTGAAATTGCAAACTGCAAACTCCAAGCTGAATGCTATGCTGCATTGTGCACGTTGGCTCACATGTTCACAGGAGCCTTGACTACCGTTTGACAGCATTTTCTGACCATGTTAAAACTTGGAGGACACTTGAGCTACGCCTTCAAAAGTACCGTATTAACTCTGGATTTTCCGGATCTTTTCGCGGTATACGGACGAAATTTTGTAACCGCCCATACCACGACGAGACATTCCTTTCTCAGTCGTGGAGTAACCTCAGCACGTGTTAACATTCTGCTTGCGTAAGCGATTACCCTTTCTGTGCCCTCTTGCTGCTGCACAAGCACAGCTACAAGATCAACATTGCTAGCATCAGTGTGAAGCATCGTAGGGGATCTCTCGTTGAAGTGGGCAAGGACTGAAGGTGTTTGTAGACGCTGGTGAAGATGGTTAAAAGCATCTTCCTCTTCGTTATTCCACTCAAAGGTGACGTCTTCTCTCGTGAGGCGAGTTAGCGATGATGCTATGCGTGCGAAGTCCGCGATAAATCGTCAATAATATGCACAGAGGTCAAGAAAGCGTTTAGCAGCCTTTTTATTGGTTGGCACAGGGAACTGTGCAACGGCTGCGATTTTTCAAGATCAGGACGAAGATCTGTATGACTGACGACGTGACCACGAAATTGCAGCTCTTCGTAGAAAAAGTGGCACTTCTCAGGCTTCAACGTCAAGCCTGCGGACTGTATGGCTCGTAAGACCACTTGAAGCCTTTCAATGTGCTCGTCAAACGTTGCGGAGAACACTATGACATCGTCGAGATATACTAAGCAGGTTTTCCACTTCAACCCGGAAAGCACGGTATACATGAGTCTTTGAAAGGTAGCAAGCGCTGAACACAAACCGAATGGCAAGACCTTAAATTCATATAACCCATCTGGTGTTAAAAAGCGGTCTTCTCGCGGTCTCTCGGGTCCACCTTGATTTCCCAATATCCACTCCGCAAGTCCATTGAAGAGAAGTACCAAGCATTTCGAAGTCTGTCAAGAGAGTCGCGTATACGCGGTAGTGGATATATGTCTTTCCTGGTCACCTGATTTAGGTTCCGGTAATCCACACAGAAGCGCAGGCTGCCGTCCTGTTTCTTAACGAGGACTACAGGCGACGCCCAGGGGCTCTGTGAAGGCTGAATGACGTCATCTTCAAGCATTCTGTCTACCTTCTGTTGTATCGCTTCAGGTTCTTTTGAAGCCACGTGATAAGGGTTCTGGTGAATAGGTCTTGCTGTTTCCTCGGTAATTATTCAATGCCTGGTTAGAGGCGTGCAGCCAACTCTTGATGTTGTTGAAAAGCAGTCTTGAAATTTGGCCAGTAGCTCAAGGAGTCTGTGTCGGTCGTCTTTCGGCAAAGTAATGCTAACGTGCAGAACAGGCACTGAATCAAGATTTAGCGACTTGTTGACTACCGCCAAGCCGCCTTCGGCATCTACGACATCGTCGAAGTAAGCAAGCAGCCGTGCCTCTTGGAAGGTGCCGGCGCTCAGCACCAAAATTGGTCAGCAGCAACTCCGTGCGTCCAACAGCCGTGCCTCTTGGAAGCTGCCGGCGCTCAGCACCAAAATTGGTCAGCAGCAAGTCCGTGCGTCCAGCAGCAACTCTGACGATACCTTGTGCGACGGAAATACCATGGGTGAAGAGCAGCGAGCTTATTTGGTCGGCAACTCCTTCGGCGTAAAACTGAGCAGCGGTGGCCACAGAAACAAGCGTGCATGACCTAGAGGCAGAACCACGTCGTCATCAGTAAGATGCAGTTGGTTTGGTCGCGCCTCTGGAGAATTGGGTAAGCCGGTAACTGTTGCAAAACGTAATCAAGCTTTCTGGTATGTTGATGACGGCGCCATATTCCCGTAAAAAATCCATGCCAAGAATTACATCTTTGCAACATGCGGCGATAACGATGAACAAGGCAGTGAAAGGAGAACCTCTGATGTCAATTCTTGTGGTACATTTTCCAGAGGGCATCAATAACTGGCCCCCTGCCGTTCTTATATGAGGGCCCGTCCACGGCGTCTTCCCTTTTCTGAGGCTGTCAACGAGGTCCTGACTGATAATAGAGAAGTCGGCACCAGTGTCGACTGAAGCTGTCACTTTCTGGCCGTCAAGAAGAACACTAAGGTCGGCAGTCACAATTTCATCGTTTTCACTGCTTATCCGCTGTACCGACGTCATGCATTAAGGTCCGCGTAGGTGCGGCGATGCAACAAAGGTGAACGCGCGGGAGACGGAGAGCGGATTGACGTCTCAGACCAGAAGGGTGAGTAGGCATTGCCTTTTCTGCAGTGGTAGAGCCATCCTCAAAGTAAGAACGGGCTTCATAAAAAGACGTGTCGTCAAGGCGTGGAGTGTATTCATCGTTGGCACATCGACCGTCAAACCAAGGTCGACTGAGGATGGAATGAATCACCTCGATGCCAGCATTAACAGGCAATATGGCCTGCACCTCCGCAGTGAAAGCATAGCGGACGTCTGCCCATTGTGCGCCATGCATCTGTTTTTCGAGTCAGTGGACGTCTGAGCATCTCCCCTGGCGTCGATGCCTATAGGGTGGCTGTGGACGGCTAAGTTGTATGGCTGAAGCTTGGGTGGTTGATGCAGTGTCTGCTCTTGCAGCGGAGACCAGGGGGCCATCGGCACCTGGTGGTACAGCGTCGGCATAGCGGGTGGTGGACGTGGAAAGCAGCAGTGTAGCTCATAGGACGCTGCTGAGCATCAGGACCAGTCGTAGACAACGTTTGGTGGATTTTGTCGTGTACGACTTCAGCGACCGACACGATGGGATTTTCAGCAACCGAAATCCGTATCCTCTGCAGTTCTTTGCGAACTATCTCCCTAATCAAGTCTCTCAAGGAGCTCTGACTTTCAAAAGTCATGGCAATAGCATTGATTGGTACATTGCTGGATATGCGGTCATATTGCATGCAGCGTTGATGAAGGGCCCGCTCGATAACCGTAGCCTCTTTAATGAAGTCAACCACGGTACTTGGAGGGTTGCGCAGCAGCCAGGTGAAAAGCTGTTCCTCGAAACCGCGCATGAGGTAACTCAACTTTTTATCTTCCGTCATGTGCTGGGTTAGCTCGATGAAAGAAACGAGTTATGTCCTTGCCAAACATTGCAACGGATTTTGTTGGGTTTCTGAGCCCGTAGCTCCTATAACTGCCGTGCACAGTCTCTTCGATCGACATTGGCGAAGGTATCGACGAACTTCTGTCGAAATTTGCACCAAGCTGACAGATTGCCTTCTCTATTCTCATACCAAGTACGAGCACCGTCATCAAGGTAGAAATAGACGCGAGAAAGCTTTTCCTGTTCCGACCACTGATTGACCTTGGCAACACGCTTGCAGTGGTCAAGCCAGTCATCAACGTCTTCATGGGCACTGCCACTAAAGCGATCGGAACGAGGGGTTGAAACATGGTCACCTGAGATGGGTGCGTCAGAAAGCTGCCTTGGGGCACTCGTTGCGGGCTTGCGTTGGCCATTGGTTGAAGTGTGCGGTGCCTAAAAAGATCCGGCGAGTGAGTGAGCTCTGGTGCGAAGGCTTCGCAACCGTCGACTGGAGCGATGCACCGGAGTTTCTACAGGTGACAATATGTCTGGACTCGATGAACGGCCCCCAGCGGGCGTGTGGAGCATCAGACAGGATTGCTACCCAGCACTTCCACTAGTGTCGCGGTACAACGCGAACTAAACACAGGTACACCTTGAGACAATGAAAGCAGCGTGTTCTCAACAGCTGAGCCACAAGATCGTCTTCTTCGGTCTAGAGTTCAGCTAGAGGCCCACTACCTCATGTCCACTAAATCCGCCATCATTGTTTTCGTCCACATGTAGACACGCGTCAATATTATACGAAAGAGTGTTAAAATTAAAAAAAAACCAACAAAGAAATACAATCTTGTCATGTTCTTGGGCACATGACGTGGTGAGTGACTGCCAATGAAAGACTACAATTTATCAGGCAGAAACACAAGCACTTCCACATGACCAGCTTAAGGATACCTCACCTAATGTTGCACTGTTTTTGGCAGTTGAAAACATGTACTCACTAGGTGCCTCAGTGGCAGAGGATGGGACTGGTATCACAAAGCAATTTTGGCGATACCTGGATAAAATGCAGCTCTTTGCTCTTTCTAGAACTTCAAAGGATCATCCTTTTTTTGGGGTCAGGAGCCACGCAAGTATTTTTGAACCACTTGACTCTAAGTTCGAGCTCAGTGCTGGTTATTTTTTTATGTTAGCAGTTTAACAACAGTCTCCTGGACTGTTTTCTGTCTTTTTCTGCTTGAGCCATGATGTGCGGCAATCTTATGTGCTCACTTCTGAGCCACTGCACTAGTGAAGTTTCAACAGAAAGCCTTCTGTAATGACGTTAAGAGTTAGTATTAGATACTGCATCCTAGCCAAGTTTCACCATTGGCCTTTGTCGTGCTTTAAATATTCGTGATTAAGTATTATTTGAAATAAATTTGAAATTCAATATTCCTAGAATATTCCTTTACAGTCCATTTTTGATACATGTACACATAAAATAAATCCCCTACGTCTATTTTTAGCTGAACACTGGAATTGGGTGGGGTGATTATGTCATGGCCCCTTTAAAAAGTGTTGCAGGGCCCCCGTCAAAATTGACACGTTCCAAAGGAAGAAGGCACAGTTTGGGGAATGTGTTGCACTTGCCTCAAGTAGGCGGCATCCTCGTCGAAGCCCGGCTTCCCAGGCGAGGCCGTGCGGCTCGACCTCAGTGACCAGCCCCTCAGACTGGACGTGAAAGCCCAGCTGACCGACGGTGTTGCGGCACAACATCAGCTCCTGGGTCTGGACAGGACACAATTCGCATAAGAAAAACAGAGCTACTTTCTCGTATCTTAATGAGAACTGACACAAAATGATGTGAAGGAAAGTATGGGGGATGTTATTAGAGTAGAATCTCAATGATACGAATTCATAGGAAGCACAGAAAATGTTTGTATAATCTCAAATTAGCACGAACCAAAACAAGTTAAGTTGATCATGAGGATAACCAAGGACTTTATTGAGGTCAATCGCTCCTTGCTGAAAAGTTCATAATGAACTTTTGAACTTATATGCCTTCAATGTCTCTCAAGAAAGCTGCAGGAAAGGAATAAAGCCGTGCCGCAGTTTCCTCTCTCATGCTGCTCAAAGGGAGCGAAAGTGGCAAACCTTAGTGAAAATTCACTCGCTTCACCTCTTAAGTGGCTGGAAAACTGTGGTGCAAAGTTGACATGAAAAAAAAAATTTGGTCCATGAGCGTTCTCATTTGAGAAGCGAAGTGAAAATAAAAACGGCAGAGTGGCCGAGACACCACGTCCGCAATGAAAAAAATTTAACATTTATTCTGCACCTTGTACATCCCACCACTGTCGCATTCGCCACTTTGAAAATTCATTCCATTTAGCCAGTTTCTTCAGCATTTAAATTTATATCGACATCTAGTTATGCACGCAAAGCACTGAAAAAAAAAAAAAACAGTTTGCACTTTTTCGAACATTGTTTTGAGAAATATGCTAGCAGAAATGACACGAGCGGACGCATCAGCTGCAGCAGCCAGTTGTGAAAAAGCGAGACCAATGGGGGCATGCCGTTTCGCTGCTGTTGCTGCACCTTCTATAGTAGCAGTGTTTTCAGCAATTGTAATCTAAACCAAGCTCTTGATGAAAGTGCGCTCCTGTCGAGCCTGTGAGCTTCGTTGTGCTGCGCAGATATAATCGGGGACAACTTTCTGTGGCAATGAAGGGAAAGCTATGGGGGCGGAGCTAACTGCTCGGTGTTACTGCGCCAGTGTAGTCCCCTGTAAACTTGTCTCGGATCCACTTTCGGCGTGACAGATGCATATTTTCTGCAGTCCATTTCTTTGCATGTGCTCCTTCGTAGGTTGCGTTGAACCACGATTACCGAGCGTGCAGGCATATTGGCGTTTCGTTCCTAACTCTTTCATTTGTCTGTCATTATGAGTCATCCAGAAATGACGTGAATACTTTCAACGCTGCAGTTTTTAGAGCATGCACTGAAATGTACTTATCTAGAGCTGAAAACTGATGTGTGTAGAGTGCTTACATAGCACAGGCACGGCGTTTCGAAGAGCAGCTTGCACATCCTTACAGTAGACTTAGCGCAAATACCAAGACGAGAGGCGCTAAATTTACCATAAGAATGAACCAACTCAGCCAACAAGTCACTCTACTGTATTGTAAATCCTGTGGCGCGAGGTGAAATTCAGTTTGGATCGCGTTGAGTTAGGCTGCCACCAAAAGGCATCAGTGGCCCGCTCCTCACAAGCTTTTGCGGCTCAGGAACTGTATAGCAACGACCTCGCCCCACTGCCGAACTCACGAATCCTGTGCTCAATCTCAACTGCTGCCCATTTTCGTCTCCGTCATGAAAATTGTAGGGGCATGCGGTCGTCACTTACGATACTGCATGGTGCCAGTTATGCACACCTCAGTATAGCAATTTTATGTTGCATTCGTTAGAATACTTACTTAGAACAGGAAGGCATGTGAACCCCGGCACTGATAAAACAATTTGAACAGCAACCAAAGTAAGGTACGTGAAAATACGCAAGAACCCGACGTTTTGAAACCAACTCGGTTCCTACCTCAGAGGGCAACTGTGGCGATGTCGCAGCGGCATCTTGAAGGCCCTCGCGGGGCGGTTAGTGATCCCCCATTTTGTCAAGAAGCATAGTCCATGTGGATACACAGGGGGAAGGGTTGGGAGGGCACAGTTGATGTTTTGGGCCGTTCACTGTATATGCCATGACTTGAGTAGTAGCCTTCTCTTCCAGTTAGTCTCGACCAGGATGGTCGTTTCGTTGAAATTTATCTGTTGGCCAACCGCCTCACGTATCTTAATTTGGTTGGAGTTAAAATCGCTTTCCCAGTTTACCTAACCAACTTGACAGACATTTGTCGAATGTTTACATTTAAACCCCGGCAGGTCTGTAAAATTTCATGCTTTCTGAACATCTACACAGTTAGCGCTGGTTCTAAAGTTCAAAAATAAATAATCCGCATTGAGCCATGCAACAGTACGCTTGCTTACGCAGGTAAGTTGGCTGACCGGACGGTACACGGAAGCGACGGAGAGTCCCGGTTGCGTCAGTCTCATTTAGGCATAGACGTTGTCGACAAATTGCTTGGTTTGTTTCGGCAGCTTTTGTTACTAAAGCTTCTTAGACATACTGTATGGTGTGAGCGAATTGGCGAGCGATCAGAGGAAGAAGGGAGAAGGTTTGGGCGCGCTGGTTATTCATTGATCTTGGTAACACATACTTGTCCAAATCTCTTTCTGTCACATGTTCTTATCTGCACTTCTGTTTTATGAAAAAAGAGGAGGAAGGAGGCGCTAGTGATGTGGAGGCCATTTTTTTTTTTTTTGGAAGAAAGATGAAGGAAGAGAGCCAATGAGACAGCAGGGGGGCATGCGGCAACTGAAAAAAAAAACCCAAAATATCTAAAACATATCGCTATTTCACACAATATCACTAACAATTTCCTGGCATTATCAATTAGCAGAATAGAAATTGTGCACTTTTAAAAAATTTGATTACACACACAAAAATTTTTTTTGTTCAACTGCAGTTGACGTCCGATTTCCCAGACCCTCAAGGGACCGCGAAAACATCCGGAAAATCTGGCAGTCCGGAAAAAGGAATGCTTGTAAAAACGCACCTTATTTTGTGGGTATTTTTTGCTGGCAGAGAAGGTAACGACTGGAGTACAAGATTACCATTACAATTGAGTCAATGCATCACTTAGGTGGCTCTGAAAAGAGCCGTTTATATATATATAAAAGAAAAAATCCGACTAACCGGCACTACCTCATAGGTCAGCACTTGGGCTCAAAGAAGTCGCCTATTTTTTTTTTGCACGGTGTTCCACTTGCCTGCGATCATGTCAGCCTCAATTTCAGTCAACGTCAAGTTGCCGCTGCTCATCGATGACAGTGTCACCAGTGCTCCTGTCTACTCCGAGCTCGCTGACTGTGTAGGAGATGACTCTTCGTTCTTGGTGTCGGAGTCGTCGAAATCCTCTGTAACTTGACGAATGATTTTGTCATCGGTCAAGTCTGCACATAGCTCGACGTCTTTGTCAGCGCCGTCGAAGCCCTCAAAAGTTATTCCAACTAGAATCGACATGCCGGCAGTGCGCAGACGGTCGAAGGCAATATCCGCGGATAGCAGTTCGTCACACACGCTGTCCACTTGAGGCAAGACAGCCGTCTCGATGTCGAGTGTGAAGCCTGCCTGGCAAAAACAGTTGCGTAGAGAGAGTCTCTTGCGTAACCGCCTTCCATGATTCCGCTAGCATGCCGACGGCAGACCTGAGGTCAACAGCGTAGCTTTTCGCGAGAACCACGCGACTAAGCATGCATGATTTGGAATGATGCTTCAAGTTCCGAATCACGCCTTGGTCGTCTGCTGCAGGATTGCTGTGGTGTTCGGCGGCGGAAATTCAATCTGTATAGCCTTTAGGTCCTTGATGTGGCCATGCACAGTGCAGTTGTCCACAAACAGCAGAACTCTTCGATTTTGCTGCTCAAACCTTCTGTCCAGCTTGCGCACGTAAGCTTCGAACAACTGCTGCGTTGCCCACGCCTTCTTGTTGGCT
Organism: Rhipicephalus microplus; assembly: GCF_013339725.1. Taxonomy (NCBI): domain Eukaryota; kingdom Metazoa; phylum Arthropoda; class Arachnida; order Ixodida; family Ixodidae; genus Rhipicephalus; species Rhipicephalus microplus. The sequence goes on from NC_051168.1 coordinate 172,881,037, forward strand.
TCATAAAGAACAGGCACAGTCACTGCCCCTTTGAAACATCTTGGCTGCTTCGACTTGCCTATTACAGTTCGAGCCCACATAACACGGCTCCACTTAAAACGAACTTTCCCTTAAAACAAACAATATCCGCCAGACTGTGAAAATATACATTGGTTCAATGGCACGAAATCGCACTTACAACAAATGTCTCTGAGCGCCGCTGGTCGGTTACAGGGAACGGAGTGGGCGGTCTGCCAACTTCCCGAAAAACCAATTTCGACCACCGATCACGCATCGGCGAGGTGCCCATACATTCCTATTGTTAAACGCCGACCCTGCCTCCGCGACCCTCTAGTGCCGTTCTCCTCAACCCACAGAGGAAGGAAAGCTGTTTCCTTTCTTCATGCCCCGACTGCTTTTTGTTACGCACCCCTCCGTCATTTGTCCTCCCGCTACTCTCAGCACCTCTTATTGCCAGACGAGACCCGTGTTTTCACACTGCCACTGATCTTTCGAAGACCGGTCGGCCATCTACCCTGTTTTTGATCGCTGGTACTGTCGTTGGTGTCCCCGACCTGGAGTGACCAGAACATTTGCCAACATCGTCGGCCACCGACTGTATGCGATAGTCTGCATCTAGTGCATGCGCGTACGCTACCCCACTGACTCTGATAATTTGCAATTCGTTTCGTGTTTAGAACTTGTTCTCGCTCACTTCACACTCGGCTCAGCATGTCTTCCGCAAGCGTGTGGAAACGCGAAAACGGCTGTCAATTTGCGCAGAACGAATTGCGAAATATCGAAGTTCGTGAGGCCACGCAAAGCCACCGGCGCAACAAAACCATTTTTTGACTACGGCCGCCGATTCTTCGAACACCGCCGCGCGCACAGATCTAGGTGCTAATGCTTTGACTTCTGCGCGCGTAGGCATTATTTCCAAGTTTTTCTATGCGCGAGTTTCACGAACCTTTCAAGCAAGCCACCTAACCTGCCTACTTACCATGTGTTTTGATTTTCAAGGTCGCCCTCCCGCCGCATCCTCCCCTCTCTTTATCGCAACTCCTTGCCCTTCTTTCGCAAGTCTGCTCTCCTCTCTTGATACAACCCCTTTGCCCGTCTCCACCGCTCCGAGACGCCCGCCACGATGGCTCGGAATTAGTTTCGTTTTCTGACTACAAACGGGCCCAGAGCTGTTCCACGCATTCTGGCATGTGTGTCGCATGAGCACGTCTTGCTCGCTCTTGGTGTGCTTGTGTGGTCATGATGGCTAACGGGAGGACTAGCACGCTTTTTCCTGCCGCTCAACAAAATGTCGAAAGTGTGACCGCATGGCTTGAGCGTAATCCGCGCGTTAGGTGCCGCGTTGCGGAGCGCTTGCTCATAGCTATTGACCACCTGGCAGCCAACTTGCCGTTTCGGGCGTTCCGGTATTCAGCTGTTGAGATGGTGAATATTTCCTGGGTGGTGGTGGCGGCTATATGCGCGTGAAAACTGTTTTTGCGAGGCCGACTTCGTCGACGTCGAGCCCGATGTTGAGCCTGAAGCTTCCGAACAGGACCACTGCGGCGGCGATTTGTGGCAGCGCGTCATCGACTCCGACCTGGGAGAGCGGGTGGGACATCTGTTGCGATGGTTTAATTACGGCCGATGATGGTGCCGACACTGCGGAATCCATGCACGGATTGGGGCATTGTGAATGAAGTACATGGGGAGAGCGATTTGGAGGAATTGGATTGCGAGAACGACGAAACTTTGGAGCCAGTGCCTCATGTAGCTTATGCCAAGGGCCTCGGCGAACGAGCACTCTGCCGTTTTAAATGAACTCGAAACCGCCCTCAACGCTTCTGCTTTTCGAAACACGTGCATCACGGACTTTCGGGGCAATAAAAGTTTGTGCTTTCACTCGCAACTTTTTTTAAAAGCTGTGTTTCATTTACTACGAACTTCGGGATACAGCGAAAGGATGCCGCGTCACTCTCAGGTTCGTTATGAGCGGGCTCGACTATATTAGTAATAGAAGCTTCTCGCTGCCTGACATGTTGCTGCCAACGAAGACAGTGAGCCGCTCTTTGCTGTGCTTGCCGCCGTGGCAGGGGTCACCAGCAAATGCAAGGGTTTTCTCTGGCAGCAGCTTGTAGAACAGTCCAGTTCCGTCGCAGCACGAGCTAATCTCTGTCCCTGGCGCTGCTCATCTAACCAGCTGTAAATACATCGGTGACTACCCCTCTGAGTCAGTCTCCTCGTAACATATTTGGTGAGTTGTGCGATCCCCATCCTTGCCACGGACTCCGAAGCGGACGCTCCCTCGCGGCTTACAACATGACCACTCAAGACTCGGCCACATCCTCTCCGGTAGCCCGCCCTTCTGCCCAGCCTGTCAACCCAGCGCCCGCAACAACTTTAGTGAAGCTTCCCGCGCTCAAAGACCCCGGCGTGTTCTCGGGCAGCGAGGGTTCCGACATCGACCAGTGGCTACGCCTTTACGAACGCGTCAGTGCCACTTACAGGTGGGATCCCACTCTTATGCTCGCAAACGTCATCTTTTATCTCGACGGAACCCCTCGTGTTTGGTTTGATAACCACGAGCATGACATAACAAGCTGGGTCAGCTTCAAGGCAAAGATCCTGTGAGCTTTTTGGCAACATCTCTGGTCGTCGTGAAGCTGCGAAAAATGAGTTGTCGACTCGCGCACAATCTTCCACGGAGCTCTACACCGGTTACATTCAGGCTGTCTTTTCACTAGGCCGCCAAGTTGACGAAAATATGTCCGAACCTGAAAAAGTTGTTAATATCTTATAGGGTATCGCCGATGATGCGTTCAACTTGTTGGTATTTAACAATGTGTCATCTGTTGATGCGATCATTCAAGAAAGCCGCCGGTTCCAACAAGCTAAAAACAGGCGCATCTCTCATCAGTTCCAGCGCCTCCCGAACACCACTGCGACAGTCATCGTGTCTCGACACATATCATCCACCAGACACCTGTGACAACTTGACGCGAATCGTCAGGCGGGAGCTTGAAGCGGCTGCTCCAGCTAAGGTGGGGCCAACGTCCCCTGACCCCTCTCCGCCAATTACGTTGTCTCTCATTCAAGCAGTCGTCCGGCAGGAAATCGCCAGCTTGGGAATTCACTCTATCTCACCGCCTCCCCGCACCGACTACCAGCCCCGATACACGCCTGCACGTCCCTTCACGACTGGCTCTCCCTCAACGTTCCGTAATCCGTCCGCATGGCGAACACACGATGACAAGCCGATCTGCTTCTCGTGTCACAGAATCGGCCACATTTCTCGCCATTGCAGAAGTCGCTGGGGTCCTCCTGCACAACCGTCCTCTCGTCCCTTCTATGCACGTCCTGCCTATCGCCATGAGACCAGCCGTGACCATTTTGCCCAGGAACCTACTTCTGAACACCGCTACTCCCGCTATCCATCCCCCCAAGCGTCGCCAGTCTCGTTCTCCACAGTCCCGCCGACCATCTTCCCCCACCTTCCCACGAGGTTCTCCGACAGAAAACTAAGCGTTGCAGCCCCTGGAGGTGGCGCTGCATCGCTCGGACTGACCGAAAATCCTCTTTTGATGATACCGACAAAACGGAACCTCATAGACGAACAAGTAGATGGCGTACATGTCACTGCTCTTGTCGACACCGGCGCCCAACTTTCCGTGATGACGAGTGATTTTCGCCACAAGCTCAAGAAGGTCCTAACCCCTGCGACCACTCAGCTCGTCCGTGTTGCGGATGGTGGAATAGCATCTACCGTTGGAATGTGCTCCACTCGTGTAAGCATTGCGGATCGACACACAGTTGTTCTCTTCACTGTCCTTGATAATTGCCCCCACGACGTAATCTTAGGCCTCCACTTCCTGTCCGCGCATTCTGCCATCATAGACTGTTCGACCAGTATGCTCCATCTACACTTGCCCGCAACAGAACCTCTTGCACAATGGCCGAGTCGCCTCTGCACAACGGGACACGCGCGTCTCCCTCCACAGACACTGACCTACATAGAGCGTGTCTCAATACCACCAGTTCCCGACGGTGACTATGTTCTGACCCCTATCACCGATGTTCTCATAAGCCGTGGCATTACATTACCGCACACCATTCTGTCCGTCGCAAGAAATTCTACGTGCCTCCCAGTTGTCAACTTTAGCTTGACACCTCAAGTTCTGTCACAAGGGATCTCTTTGGCGTTGCTCTGCACCTTAGAAGACAATGCGGTAGATGTTTTCCCGATGGCCGCTCCTTCTGACCCCCCACGCTCAACATCAATCTGCCACTCGCTCCGACAGCGCTATTACTTCTATGATCGCTTCCAACTTAACGCCGCAGCAGACTGAAGAGCTCCACCGGGTTCTGCTGTCCTACATCGACGTTTTTGACATCAGCAGCCGTCCGTTGGGGAAAGCTACTGGTATGAGCCACAGCATAAACACTGGTAATGAGCATCCTATTCATAGGTGTCCATATCGGGTGTCGGCGGCCGAGCGTCACATCATTCAAAGTGAGGTCGACAAAATGCTCGCCAAGGACATCATTGAGCCATCCTGCAGTCCTTGGGCTTATCCTGTAGTGCTAGTCCGCAAGAAAGATGGTGCATGGCGTTTCTGTGTGGATTATCGACACCTAAACAAAATTACCAAAAAAGACGTCTACCCTCTGCCACGAATAGATGATGCGCTTGATTGCCTCTATCGGTCCTACTATTTTTCCTCCATAGACCTTCGTTCCGGCTACTGGCAGATAGAGGTAGATGAAATGGACCGGGAGAAGACGGCATTCATCACCCCCGATGGCCTATATCAGTTCAAGGTCATGCCCTTCGGCCTTTGTAACGCTCCAGCCACCTTCGAACGAATGATGGACTCCCTGCTCAGAGGATTCAAATGGTCCACCTGTTTGTGCTACTTGGACGACGTCATCGTCTTTTCACCAACATTTGAAACTCATATAGAGCGCCTCTCAGCTATCCTGGGAATCTTCCGTCGCGCTGGTCCTGCAGCTCAACTCGTCCAAATGTCACTTTGGATGTCATCAAATCACAGTGCTTGGCCATTTAGTAGACGCCAACCAGACCCGGCAAAAATCAGCGCTAGCCACACAGATTAGCTCGCGCCAGTCTATCTGCTTTATTTTCTTCAACTGCATGCACTGGCACGTAGCAATATCATTAGGCGGAAACTGCTGAAGCAAGGACTGCAGCTTTCCAATCCCGATATTCGGCGGAGATGGAATCGCCAACGGCGCCGCTTTCCCCGCACATCTTCTTGCATTTCAAGCCATTGCGGCTCTTGAAATTGCGAAGCCATGCATCGCTCAGCTTGAAGTACTTCATGCCCATCTGAAGCGCGAAAAAACTCCGCCTTCTGCTTCAGGATGTCGTTGACACTGGGATTTTCTTAGCGATCATGGCACTGAGCCACAGGACGAGCACTTCCTTGAGCTTCGGGTAAACACCCTGGCTCACATTCTTCTTTCCAGGCCCGTTTGATTTGGCAGCCACTTCCCAAGATCTTCGCCTTGTTTTTGATGAAATCCAGAACAGTTTGCTTCAAAATTCTGAGCTTCCTCTCCAACTCTGCCTGCGACCGACAGCGTTAGACCTGTTCAATGATGGCAGCTTTCTTCTCAATCGTGAGCCTACGAGGGGGCTTCGTGAGCTTTGAAGGCCCGAAGGAAGACAAGGAGCAGCCGGTGTCATTGCTGTAAACGGCAATTCACTCGACAAAAAGCGCAGCATGAAACAGCTAGGAACTTGGTGGATGCTGAAGGTTGGCAAACGTGATCACTGAAGATAGCGCGCAGCAGCAAACGATCAACCGCAGACACGACCGCAAAGCTGACAAAACAACATGTGAACGAAACACCGTGAGGTTTGGCTTGGCTGAGTCGCTAAGCTAAAGCTGGCAACGGACTGACACGTGCGGTTTTGAAGTTCTATGGGGAACTTGACGGTGCCACAGATGAGTCCGGGAAATCAGACATCGATTATACTTCCAGCTGCGCAATGACACTCCGTGAAACGGCATGGTTCGGCTCTGTAGCCTCGATTGCACTGCCACAAAAAGCTGTTCTTGAGTATAGTTTGGAATTGGGCCGATGCGAGCCACTACGAGCGCCTTTGCCGCCACTTTGAATTTGAGGTTAAGTGTGGGATTGCGCTATTTGGTATTCCATTATTTGACTGCTCAGCACAAAAATTTAGACAACAAACACAAGTGACAAGGACCAGCACGTTGTCTCGGATCCTTTTTATCGTGCAAGCCTCGTGACGTGGTTCTCCGGCCACTATGGTGGCAATGCGAGGCAAATTTCGAGCAGTTTGACACATTCACTTCCTTCACTTCCTTCCAAGCCAAGTGTGTACAGGCCTTCCTCCCACAAACAAGTCGCGTTGTGCCACTCACGTGCAGCAGTCACTCGCACATTCATATCATTCGCATTGGCTGGGGACTGCGTTTGTATAACACTGAATCATGGAGCATTTTAAATAATGCAGTGCATCCAAAGTAACCTTAATTTTTTGTATCATCGTGGAATTCGGTTCAACCGCAATAGCATTATCGAGATTCCATTTATAGATAGCACAAAATCAGCCACGTGAACTCATAGCAGCATAAACTTTATACCCCGAGTGCATAGTATATGGAGGTTGATTGACTGATTTGTGGGGTTTAACGTCCGAAAACCACCATGTGACTATGAGAGATGTTGTAGTGTAGAGCTTCAGAAATTTAAACCACCTGGGGTTCTATAACGCGCACCCGAATCTGAGTACACGGGCCTACAGCATTTGGTATATGGAGGGTCAGAAGGAGCAAGCTGAAGGGCAAGAGAATTGACATGGCAGTGTACATTCACCAGAGTATTTGGCTGACACATAATAATTAGACTGAATTATTTATCTGCAGTGAAAAGGAAGCCATTACATGTGGCGAAATTGCATACGGGGGGGGACACAGGTCTTAGAAGGCCAAAAATCGCAAAAAAAAATCGACTTTTTGAAGCTGACATTTTCAGAATCTGTGCCTATTTTTGCACCTATTTGAGAAGTTTCTAGCTTCTCGCGTCATTATTTCTGGCACAAAATCAATTTATAACAACCCTGTGAGATGAATGTGAGTGCAAACTGATGCTAAAATTACGCCTTTATCCGCGCCGAACTGTTGCTGTTACACACGAGCTATCGTGTTCATCTTGGTCTCGTTTAGAAGGGTCGTTCTTCATCTTCCATTTCCCGCCACCGCTGGCTCGCCTTGCTCCTTGTTTTTTTAGCAAAAACGCGTCATTGAGAAGCACTAGCGTGCCATTCAATTGGCTGCTTGGGGCACGTGACAAAACCTAGGCATCAGATTGGCCAAGGGGCGCTTTCGGCGTCTGCTTCACCATCGTGACGCGCACGGACATGCGCCATATCGTCATGGTGCTACTGACTGCCTGCGGCAGTAAAGAAGTTCCGTGCTACAGTAATTTCTGAAGCGGGTGTGATGGTCGTTCGTTCGCTGTGAACTTCAGAAAAAGCCCCGCAATGGCTCAAGACAACGAAGATAACGAACTCGACGAGGTCAACGGCGGTCGCCAAGTCACCGATGTAGGCCTAACTCAAGTACGAGCCCGTTGGTTGCCGACAACGTTACTGAGAACGGCTTTGTTTTGCAGCCTCATCAGTTAGAGGACAGCAAGTAAAAAGCAGAAGTGAAGCTACAAGAGATATCAATCTTTGTAGTGACGGAGCGGAAGCGCAGTCTTATCGCTAAGCACGCCGATGCCGCGGTTCCCCCCACCCGACGAAAAGACCTTGAACTGCGCGACGGGTCGTCAGAGTGGAGTACGCTGCCAACGACGAACAACAGAAAGTCAATCCGTTCGCGGTGAAAATGCTCGCCACCATCGCAATAGAGGCTACTGGCAACAGGTAGACTGCTTTTAACGACGTGTTCGCAACGTTGTCGCGATCTCCGCTCGAAAGCAGTCTTACGTGAAAAGGAAACTAGCACCTCGGCACTCGCGTAGCCTCGAAATTGATGAGCGAGGGAGCAACTTTGGTTCGCGACATTTACGGGTAACTCATTTTGGACAAGCCGGAAAACATCACCGTGTTTAACTACACATAAATGGAACAGCCATCTCTGGCACCACTCTTGCAAATCAGTTTATTATGCATTTTTCGAGATCAGGTGCTTTTCTTGGCCCCAAGGTAGCATCATCTTCGAAATCTGCTATTTCCTACATTCCTACAGCCTACAAGGATTCTATGTTTCTAACACCTACCTCAGATGTAGAGATAGCATCTGCGGTGTTCGCACTGAAAGACACGTGCTCGCCCGGTTATGATGAAATCAGCGTTTCCCCGATTAAAGCTGCTATCTGTGACATTTCTGCCCCACTAACTTATATCTGCAACAGAATGTTGGAGACAGGCATTTTCCCTGAGAAAATGAAGGTTGCGCGTGTTACTGTCATTCATAAAGGTGGCAGTAAAATAACCTGAATAATTATCGACCAATATCGGTACTGCCTCTTTTTTCGAAAATCGCAGAGCGTATTATTTATAAACGATTGTATGATTTCATTCAAGTTAAAATATTATCTTGAAACACCAGTACGGCTTTCAATGTGGAAAATCAGTGGAATCTGCTCTACTGCAGGTAAAAGAAAAGATACTTAGTAATTTCGAACAGTGATATTTTGCAGTTGGAATTTTTCTTGACTTTCGAAAAGCGTTTGATTCGATCAAACACCAAATCTTGTTTCATAAGCTAACGACATATGGTATCCGTGGACTGGCCCTTACATTATTAAAAGTTACCTCGAAGGCAGAATGCAATATACACAGTTTCAAGAATTAAAGTCAGACTAAGGTAAGATAAACTTTGGGGTCCCACAGGGATCTATTTTAGGTCCTTTGCTCTTTCTTTTATATATTAATGATATTGCTAATATTTCTTTTACTCCCGCCATTGCTATGTACGCTAATGACACTAACGTTTTCTTTTCTGGTCCAGATCTAAATTTATTAGAGCACCGTGCTAATATCTGGCTAAACGAACTTCATACCTGGCTTAATGTGAACGAAGTAAACTTAAACGTAAAGAAAACACAGTACGTAATATTTCGCCCAAAAAATAGACTTCTTCATAACGTAGAATTGAGTATCAATAACAATATAATAATGCCCGTCAACTCTTGCCGCTTCTTGGGAGTCGTTTTTAGGTTTGACCTCAGCTGGTCTGAGCACATAAATTATGTTCGTGCTAAACTATCTAGATCTCTTGCTATGTTATACAGGCTAAAATATTTATTGCCGCTGCGTGTTAGAAAACAATTGTACTTCGCTTTTATTCATTCCCACTTAACATATTGTCACCTAGTCTGGGGTACGTGCAACAAGATGAATGCTGAACGTGTTTCCTCTATACAAAAAAGGAGCCTAAAAATGATTTCCCATTCTCCCCCATCAACTGACCCTCTGTATAAAAGTCTGAACGTACCACCATTCTCAGAATTATATCAGATTTCTTTGGCAGCAATGATTTTCCGCGAATTCAAACGTGATCGCACCATGTTCTCAAGCAAATATTTAAATGGACAAGTGGCATATGTCTTTTGCACTATTTCATTGATGGGATCAAGACCAAGAACTAATTATGGTACTAAAGCTATAGATTATCAGATTATTTCATTGCTGAATGCATACCCATCCCTAATCGAATTGGCTAATCAGAACTCAAGTATGTCTCATTTTAAAAAACAAGTAAACCTACTTTTCCTGCCTCCTTGAAATGAAGATTATTTTGCTTTGAACATGAAAATATGTAATTTTGTATATTTATGTAACTTTAAAAAACTGTTAAACCTGAACAATGTGAACTTTGTATAATTTTTTCCTAATGTGTTTTTTACTGTTCGTTTTTTGTTCATATAAGTTGTGCAATGAGCATTGTACTTATTTTCTCCGATTTTGCTCCTGGCTGTCCGACGTGTAAGTCCGGGGTGAAGACCTCGTCAGGAGACATACGAGTCTCCTTTTGCCTTGCCTCGTGGACATATTTCATGTCATGTAATTATGTTCAAAATAAACTGAAACTGTGTTATTCGAATATCGCGGTTTGTCGCACCCCGCCGTCAGTACAGTTACCGAACTGATAAGCGGCCTCGTGGCAGACAAGCACACGACGACAACTTGCTACAAGGAGTAGAAGAAACAACACGCTCGTGCAAACAATCAGTCCTATTACATTCCCGGTGCATATTGACTGACTAAAAGTATGTGTGCCATGATATTTTTTTCTTCGGGGCGAAATAAAGTTTTAACAGCATTATTCTTGAAGCACAGATTTTGACCACTTTCTTTAACTTGTTCGGTAAAAGTAGACCTAGGACAGCTAGAGCTGTAACTGTTTTTGCACAATGTAGCTAAATGTGCACAAAAAACAATGCTGGAAGCCTATTTTTAATGGGCAGCTTCAATTTTTTTTTATTTTAATATAAAAATTTCTGTATTTGGTTACATGCAATGAACTGTGCCGTAATGAAATGCAATGAACTGTGCTGTAATTTGAGAAGTACTTGTTCAATTTTCGATCAGCTTGAAGTGTTGCACTCCTTAGGCTTTCTAGCATTCATTTATACGTCAATGGCCATGTAATTTTAAGTACATACATCTTTACAGTTAAAAATGTTAGAATTCTATGTTTTCTTCATTTTCTCAAAATGGCAATTCAGCACACCCTGCATGAAAATTACTGCAATATATGGGCAACTATTACAGATAGCAGAATACTTTTTTTGCAGCATGAAGCTATATGTTTGGGGCACACATCATAGGAAGCAGATTTTGATTTATCTTGATGCAAGTTTTTTAAACTAGTCTTTTGTGTGACCACACAATGGCCACATTCAGAGCTGTGAAGTTTAGTGTACTGTAAAGTAAGAAATAATGACCCAATCAAAAATGTGCTTCCTATGTTGTATGTCTTATACTTTCTACTGTCAATCCCTATGTCATTTATAAATTTTTGACAGGTGGTTATTTTTCCATTGTGGTAAGAACAATAGAAATTGTTATCTTGATTATTTAATTAACTAATGAAGCTACAGAAAAAATCACTGCATTTTTAGAATCAGCAGAACAAACTAAGTAAGCATGCCAACTTTTGTCACATTTGGTTCATAAAATTAATGAGAGAGCCCTAAGACCCATGTCCCCCCTTAAATTTACAATGCATTTTGCAATTTCAAAGTAAAGATATCAAGGACTAAGTTTGTTCATTGTAAAATAAATTTGTTAATGAACATATTTCAGCAATTTTACTGCAGCAACAATTTACAGTACGCTCTCATTAAACGGAACCTGAAAAGACCGGGAAAATGTGTTTCATTTAACAGGAGTTCCATTTATTGAGAGGTGAAGTGGGTTGCAGCATTCAAGTATAAAACCAATCATAACAGAGAAAGTTGTTCCATTTAAGCAGCCGCTCCGCTTAACGGAATTTCCGTTTACAGAGAGTCTACTGCTATTTTTTTTTGCCAAAAGATTGCTCATAAGTTAAACGAAACTAGTATTGCCAATAGTTGAAGTCGCAAATGTGGCGATCTCACAAGCCAACCACAGCATAATTATTAACGACACTATCGATAGGTAATAGCAGTAATAGTACCACCCATGGCACTGCCAATGGGCCAATCAATAGTTTCCTTACACTATTAGCAGCTAACTAAATGACAGTTCTACATCATTAGCACACCTACTATGCACCTAGAATGCAGAAAGCATTGTGGCACGAGTTATCAACTCGTTGCGTAAAAAACTGGTCACTTGCCTCGCATCCGTCGGTGACACAGGCCAACCTGGTCACAATCTCCTGCGCCTCGTCAGCGTCAGAGTCACGTGCCCGAAGGACTACGCACTCTCCCTGGTGGTAGAAAAGCTTCAGACTGGGAACGAGAGACATCACGTGACCAATCAGTCAAACTAACAGACACAAAAACAACCTGCCGCAAGACACAGAAAAACAAGCAAACTGATGTTTAAGCTTTAAAATAATGAGCTGCTTGTAATGTACAGTATGATGAAATCGAACAAAAAAAGCAAAATGAACGCCATATTTTCTCGCATGTAACTGAAACGAGATGTAGTACTCAGTTTGAAAGCTCCATGTTTCACCCACCTCTTTCTGCCCCGCTGCGCCCCCGATGGTAGCAGTGGAAAAGTGTAAATGTAGAAAAACTAGGAGCCCTTCCCATATTTAGAAAAGGGCGAGGGGGTGAATAAGTGAAGCTTGGCAAGTGTATGCCTAACCTGCTACATTTTAAAGACGATAGTCTTATTTGGGGACCTTTGATGCAAAGCTTTTGGTCTGTCTGTCTGTACATTTGTCTGTTTATCCCCCCTTAACGGCACCACAGGCATGAAACGATACTCCAAACGGCGGACCCCATCCGCAGCGCCCACCAATATTGCTCAAGTTTTAGCGTTCATACTTGTGCGATTGTCAATTAAAAAGCGATTATTGCACATATCCGAAACACCATAACAACACGGCAATATTCTGCATGTGTGCCTTTATACTTGAAAAGGCACACATAAGCAATTCCATGGATCAAAGCATTTCTCACGCTGCGCTGATAATACAACGCTTGCATGAAGAGGCAAGTATTTCCAACGCTTTGCTAAGACGACATGGTGGAGGCACCTACCCGTCGCCTTGCGTTCTACACCTTATCGCCTCTAAGACGCGTGTGCACGCCGCGTGCTTCGTTTTCCAAGATAACTGCCAGATAGCGCTCATGTCTCATGTGTAATGCGACTCGGTGCGCTCGTTCGCCTCCGCTGCACGCTCGAGGCACTCTGATGCAGCGCCTCCAGAATCCCATTCACCGATTTCCTTGCCCAGAACATCAAATAAACGTTTTGTTCACTCTCTCCAGATGCAAGGCTTTCGTCTTTCGACGAAATTTGCAGTGTAACATGCAGATACGAGTCCAATTTTTTTTCCTTCTTTTTTATCACATTGCACAACACTTCGTCCCAACTTTTTTCTTCTTCTATGCACGAGAGCACCTTCACCCCTGTGCTATTATCAGTGCAACATTTTGGTTGCTACAAGCAAAAATGACACTCATGCATGAAACAATCAAATAATCAAAGTAAAATGACTAGTGACCTTGATAAAACATCAGATAGCCATATGAACCACGGCTGATTGGCAACAAGCCCACCATTAACACAGCGTCAATTAGAGTATAGCAAAACAGAGCATACAGTAAAAGCTCGTTAATTCGAATTGCAAGGAGAAGCCACCTTAGTTTGAATTAATGAAAATTCAAACTAACGAAAGTGAAGAACAATAGTACACTGTGAGTAGGGCATAACAATTTATTTTTTGAAAAAATCTGTGATCGCGGTCTGCCTTCTTTCCTTGAAGGCGACAGCCAGCACTTTCTGCTCTAACGAGCGAATTTGGCGGAAGGTCTCTTCTCCGCCTTCTTCAAAACTTAAGAAAAGACAGGCGGCATTCAATCCGGCCATAACTTCCGCAGCAGAGGGCCGCGCTGGTGCTTCGTCCTCCTCCTCATCATCGTCACTGGCAGCGACAGATTCTGCACTTCTCACCTGACATATTATGTTGCCATCCGTGAGTGCACAACACACGACTGCACTTGAGTGCACTTGCGAACGCATTTCGTTTATCCAAATGAGAAGCGCTTTCTCGAGGTCAGGATACTTTGCAGGCCGCAACCTCCTCCTTTTGGTCGCAACTTCTGCCTCTAAGGCGTCTTCAATAGTCCTCCTATTTTTTATATGAGTAGATAGCATCGTTTTCGGTATCCCATGCTTTTTTGCGATATCTTGCTTAGGCAAGAGTCCGGCGTCCACTTCCCGCAGGATATCGGCTTTTTCCTGAAGTGTTTTGACACAGTATTTGCTGCGGGCACATGCCATCAAGTCGGAGCAGCAAAATCGCGACAGACGGGAAGCTACTACTGGCGCTACCGCAACAAACGTTAGCCGAGGCCTAACACCAACACAAAGAATCGCGACAGTCGGAAGCTACTCCCAGCACCAACAACCTAGGTGTACGAGGCACGCCTGAGACACTGCAGAGAAGGCTGGGCGAAGCTACGACGCATACGATTTGCTGTGTGCTGGTCATGCCCTCTGTCGTCTAACAGCGACAACTATGCAGGACTTTCAAAGGCTCCGAGATTGGCACTTAAAAAAAAAAAAAACAAATCTTGGAGGTTACGTAGGACGGACGGCAGGCAGCCGCCGAGAGAGAGATTGTGGGTGGTGAAGAGTAAGTGGCGCTATTTGCTGCACTCTGGCCTCCGTGCCAGTTTCTCTGTTTTTCTCTCCTCTCCGCTCCCTGTCCATGCTGCCTCGTAACTCGGCAGCAGTCCTATCGAATGACTAGCCAAGCCGCCGGTGGCGCGTAGTTGGAATTATCCGCGGCGGAACCTATTCGCAACCGAATTAACGGGCTTTTTTATTCATAGGCTTGTATGGAGCTTGGCCGGACCATAACTTACAGTTCCGAGTTATCCATAAATTCGAATCATTGAAGTTCGAATTAACGAGCTTTCACTGTACAAATATGCAATGTACTGTCATACCATCTAGGGCCTTATTTATGTAAATCCACATTTCTGTACACTCACTGCTTGAGTTTTTTACAGGCCGGCGAAATCCATCTGCCGGCGAAATCCATCTCTTATAACTTTGCATAAAAATCTAGCATGGTAACTAGCGCACCAGCACTGCAAGCTCGATGCTTACTATAGGCACAAACTTGTAAATGTTGTTAATAGGCCGTTTCTGGTCATAATCTGCCAATTGATTCTCACTGAAAGAAAACAAAAATTCCAGTACCGTCGGGAAAGTCAATGCTTTTTATTTACACTGAGATGAATGCATTTACCAGAAGGTGCACATGAACTGTGAACAAGCAGTCAGCACACGGCATTGTGCAACACTGTACCATGACAATCATAAAGCACCAAGGAGGCCAACCATTGGTTTTCTCGTCATTGAGTGCCGTATAAACTGAAATATAAGTTGAGATACAATACTCGCAATAAAACAGCGAGTTAAAGTCACCCGTAGTCTTATATAGCGGTGTCTAGCTGACAGTGCGCCGCTGTCTGGCAACACGTAGCTTGCATGTGCGTGAAAAGCCACACACGGCTATATCCACATCTAAATCTAACAACAGGCATATTTTTCGTGTGTGCCTGTATTTTTTGTGTTTGTAAAGTGATTATGATTTGTTCTGAGCTTTCGCTCCATTTGACATTGCATTTGATTTGTATCACATTTTTTTTCATTCACATAATACGAGTAGCGGCACGAGGAGGCAGTTCTCAGTGGCGTCTAAACTGAATGTTGCTAAGTTCGCAAAAGCAAACGACAACATGGCTGCTCAGCGCCGCTTGGGTGTTTCAGAAAAAAGCGTGCGTTGTTGGAGAGTGCAGAAAAGAAAGCTGCAGATGTGCGATCCTCGGAAAATGTTTTTTCGTGGGCTAAGAGTGGTTCATCCCCAGCTAAGGATACGCTACCAGACTTTGCAAGGGAAGTTCATGCGAGCTCGCTGCCAGTGAACTTAAATACCATTCACAACAAGGCTGTGCAGCTCGCTCAAGAAGCTGGGCTCACGAGAGAAGAGTTCCGTGCACTAAATTCGTAAGTGCGTCGATTCATGAAATTCAAGGATTTTTTCTTTGCTGGCACACATCCATCTGTCAAATGTTGCCGAAAGAGTTCGAGGACAAGCTTGTGAACCTTCAGCGCTTTGTAAACCAGCTTCAAGAACTGCACAACTAGGTCATGGGCAGATTGGCAATGCCGATGAGACTACCGTGTGGTTCGACACGTGTTTGTCGACCACGATCACGCAGCGTGGCGCCAAGGATGTGAAGCTGTTGTCCAATGGCAATGAGCACTCGCTCTTCACCGTCATGCCGGCTTGCAGTGAAAGACAGTAAAAAGCTTTTGCCCTTCATCATTTTCAAACAAAAAAACAATGCCAAAGAAACATTCCCACCAGGTGTTATTGTTGGCATCAACCAAAAAGGATGCATGAATGAGGCCATGATGCTTGAATGGATACGAGTACCGTATTTACTTGCGTAATCCTCGCACTCGCATAATTCTCGCACCCCCCTCATCGCCCAACAAAAATAAGATTTCTTTTTTTTCCTCGAGTAATTATCGTATCCCCGAAATGTCGTATGCTCGTTCCAGCCACTGATGATGATAGCCCGCACCATCTCCTAAGCATAGAGTACTATTATTGCACCGAGATTCAATCCAATTCAAGCCAAGCCAAAGTGGGAAGTGGATGTTGCGGCGTATTTTGTACGTTGTGCCCAAAATGTTACGACGTTATGAGAAGATACGAAAACTACACCGCTGCTTTTAAGCTGAGAGTGATTGATCTTGCACTAAACAAAGGCAACAAGGCCGCCGGTAGGTCCTTCGGAGTCGATGAGTGTTGTGTTCGCTTAATGAAAGCCACCAAGACGCGTTGGGCCTTCCGTGTGCCCAAGACTGAGATTGATGGTAAACTTTATTTCGTCAGAAGGCAACTGCGGACAATTCTGTTAAATGGCCATCATTCCAATACTGAAGTCCTACGCTTACCTTTTGCGGGCTCCTGTTGAGCCACGAATGCTGCCGCTAGGCCCACGAGCTTTGCGTACGGTATTCTAACTCTCGGCTATTCGCTTGTGCCTTCTGTGTCTAAAATAAATCTTGTCTTGTGTTGAAGCTGTGCTTTTATTGTTGAGGTAAGTTTTAATTAGTACTTCTTGAAGCTTGCTGTTAGTTGCTGGTGTGAGAATCCCAATTTGCGGCCACTTAGTTTTCTTTTTCGAACTGTATGTTTTCGTGGATAGTTTTCTCATGTAATTCTCGCACCCCCCAACTTTGCATCGGTTTTCCGCCAAAAAAAAAAAAGGTGCGAGGATTGTGCGAGTAAATACGGTAACCTGGAACCTTGGGCCAAGTGCACTGCTGCTTCCTCGCAGCATGCTTGTGTTGAAAGCGTTTTGTTGTCATTTGACTGATGCTGTGAAGTGCGCACTCGGCGATGGAAAAATAGACCTCATCGTGATACCAGGTGGTATGACGTCTACTCTCCAGCCGCTGCAACGTAGTGCTAAAAAAGCCGTTCAAGGACCGAGTGTGGATGGAGTATCACGAGTAAATGTCCGGCGACAACCCAAAGATGCCGACTGGCCGCCTCCGCTAGCGACTGTTTAGGGCAGGGTGCTTTTCGCCTGGCGTTTCTTGCCAGATTGCATGGTGGAAAATGCTTTTTAGAAATGTTGCATCAGCAACTTGCTGGATGGCATGGAACATGATGCACTGTGGCAGGCAGGCAGCAACAAACTCTCGTCTTCAGAAAAGAGTGGCGCTTCGTCTGATGAAAAAGAGCAGTTGCGATGGTGGTTAAGGGGAGCTCCGCCGATCAGAGTACAGCGCACCCGATTTGCAAATAAGTGTGCTTCAGCAATTTTAGGTTTTCCCTTTGTTTTTCTTTTTCGGTCACCTATACTTGGGGGGTCGACCTACACTCCCACTCGACCTATAGTCCGATTCATACGGTATATGCACAGGTTCACTTTAACTTTAAAGCTATGTGCTACAATTGTGCACAGTTTTTCACAGCCAAGAGTGGTGCGGGGACAAAGAAAGATAACATATTAATTGCCCTTGCCTTAGTCCGCTTAACAGCTGAAGCTATGACACGGAGGAAGCACATGATTAAAAAAATCTGGATGCTCTCATGCCCACGGACATCACCACTGAGCTTAGAATGCTGGTGGCAATGGTGAACCTACAATTTTGCTTTGAAGCACATGACTTATTTATGCATGGTCATGTATCGTATATTACCAATTATAAGTCCACATTTTTTTCATAAAATGGCCTCCCAAAGTTCGGGGGTCAACCAATACGCGGAATCGTAAAGATGATTTGGAATCATAAAGTCGGCTTTTCTGAGGGGTCCAACGAATGGTCGTCATGCTTGTCCTCAGATTCACTGCTATTCGACGCACTGATAACTTCAGTCATAGAGGCAACGGAGTCGCACTAACTGCTATCTCTCAATGCCCGCCCGCCACATTCGGAGCCGGACATTTTTACGATCTGCTAGGACGATCGCGAAACTACGGTCTAGCTATGGTGGCTAGAGGAGGCGGTGTCAGCAACGGTGCGTCAGAGATACAGCATTTTTTCATGACCCATGGCCAACGGCATCACGGTCTCAATGGTAGCACCACGGCATCGGCACGTCTGTCAGGCAAGATCGACAACAACACCTGCACTCACCGCATATTGGTATGACAGCGCATGAGCGCGAGATGCATTTATCGCTCACTGACAATGCAACACACGCTTATATGTCAGAAAAAACTCCGAGATGCATCTCTGCCTCCCAAAAAACATGAGGTTTACCGCCTGCGAAAAATGTGACATGCGTTTCTCGCTCTAGTGGCCAGCGGGCCCTAACAGTGCTTGCTAACTAGGTATAATTCAAAAATTCAGATTTCCCTGAAGCACCATGGGTGTTTCATGAAAAATCTGGAAGCGCCGTGTGGGATGGCAGCACTTTGCAAGGAACTAGACCACATGACCAGTCAAATATAACCTGCGCTAACCCATGAGCGTCATCACATATTGTTGCACTCACGATGCGCTCAGCCTGTTCGCTATTTCTGCATTTCACCTCGGTTGCAAGCAGTGAGTGTGCATTATCTGAAAAGCTGCTGAAGGGACGCCAAGATGCCACCACTACAGCGGCAACAGTACAGCGCTGCTTTGAAGTGGCAAGCCATCCTCTATGCAGAATCGGAAAGAAACGCTGAAGTAGGGCAAAATTTCGAAGTGTCCGTAAAGTGCTGGAGGGAATGGAGAAAATAAAAGGAACAAGATCTTTGCGCTGCATTGTGAAACGCCGTTCCTTTCGCGAACGAAAGTCTGCATGGTGCCCTGCTGTTGAGCAGGCAGTTCGAGATAGGGTTCATGACTAGATGAGCAAAAGCTTGAGTGTTTTCTATGATGATATTGAAGCAAAAGCACATTGTGAAAGATATGTGACTCTTGCTAACCGAGTTCAAACCGAGCTCTTTGAGTGAATAGGCACAATGGGTTAATTATGTCTAGTATGGACTGCCAACGGACATGGTCCGCCCAGCATTTTCCACGTGTGGCATCCCAGTAGCACCAGCAGCTCTTCCACGTGAGCAGCAGCAGTGGCTTGCGCGATGGCAACGAATCGTGATTTCTGCATCCTTCTGTCAAGCGGCGACGGGTGTTCAGCAATATCTCATGGCCAAATAAATGTTTCTTTGCACCACTTTTTCTTTTGAAGACTTACTGGTGTGCTATGGCAGCAGTATGAAGCTGTGTTTAGAGTTAACTTTTTTTTTTTGCCTAAAAAGGGTTTCAGAATTGGTAGGGTCGACTTAAAATTGGCAATATACGGTAATTTGCTCGTGTGAAGACATGCTCATTGTGTACAATACATCCGTCTATATGATATGTGTTCAAGGTCATGTGAATGAGCGTGTGCAGTTCGGGCCAACCAATGAAGGTGAAAGATTGCCTGGATGTTATACGACTGCCTGAAAGCATGGCGTAATTTCTGATGGAATGCACAAGTTCTGCTCCGAGTATGCATCTGCTAGCATAGTGGCAGCCACTGCTAGAGGTCATCAAGTGAAACGCCAGTGGGCTAGACAAGACAGATGCTTGGGCCAGTTGGTGATTGGGAATTGACATATTGCGCTGTGCAAATATGTTGGGCTAGACAGGCTGCCCCATGTCCCCATGAAGTCATTAGTAAGCTGTCTTTTACTGCTATTTACAATGTTTACACAGCCTTTGACTTATTCAACAGTAAAATCGCTTGGTATTTCTGTCGCTTTTCCGCTCAACTGCATTTTATTATTCTTTCCCTTTTATATCATGCTTCTTTCAAACAGGAAATTGCACTACACTTTTAATAAATGAAAATATCACAAACAAAACTGCTGCTCAAGTAGAACAACTGACTTTGATATCAATGCGTCTCTTACATGAATTATGCATCTCTTTTAATCTCTCAAAAACAAGACTTTTGAATGGAACATATTTCCCACACTTCTTAAGGTTACGTTCAGTTGTCATGTTTCTACGCGAATCCAATGACCTCAGTTCTAATATAAGAGACATTCTTGTCTGGACACGTTGATCCTAAGCATGACTTAATAATTGACTGAAGGTCTTACAGCAGTCAACAGGTTTGATATGATCTATCTTGCCAAGTATGTCACGATTGTGAACTGGCTGATGCATAATGCAGAATGGCGACCATTGACAGCCTCACCTGCTGCTGTGTGACGACCATCCAAGCACTGCTGCGGTCGCACAGCCAAAGACCGGCTCTCCTGTGGTCATCGTCTAGCAGCACCAGTGAGCTGGCCGAGATGCCCAGGATGCAGTCGCACACACAGCCTTGGCCCTGGTCTTCCACCTGAAGGTCACGTCGCATGTGAAGATTTTGCACTTTCGAATGGTCATGCAGGTACCACTGATCATTAATATAAAAAAGCAGCTGCACTCATACAAATTGGACCTAGAGGGGGGACAATGCTTTCAAAACATATTTCCTTATTTCAGAGCAAAGTCATTAAAACCGAGCTCATTTGGGACCAGAAAGGTTCGTAGGTACATGCCACAGATATTGAGCCAGCTCCACTACTTGCCTCCAGACTGGACACAGCAATATTCGCAGTATAGCCCAGCCAGGAGAAGTCAAGGGCATTGAGAGAGGGAAAGCAATGCATAGGCTCAGTGTAGGAGCCTGGCTGTAGCAAGGGCAAGAAGGTGGCAGAAGGTAAAGCATGGCTAATCATAAAAGTGCCCAGTGCAAGATGAGCTCACGTGCAGGATTAGCTCACAAATGTGCTAGGAAATGGAAAGCCAAGAAATAGCCAAGCAACTGCAATAGCAAAACATCAGGATAGCGAGAGTTCGGATGGTGCATGGCAATGCATAACTCCTTTAAACATTGCTAAACCTTGATCTACTTTGCCTAACTTTGCATTACTTTGAACTGCCATCGCTGATGGTTCACCTAAGCTCCACTGTCCCTTGATTTTTACGACGTCAAACTATTGAATTAAGTTTGTTGCACAACAAGGTTGCGAGAAGACCAGGCGAAAAAGCTGCACTGAGCAGCTTGAGGAAAAACTGGCCACCTCACACACTGAGCGATTACAGCAGTTCAAGGCATGCCCTATACCAAATGCATGAACAGAACAGCAGAAACAGTAAGCAAACACGGTAAGAAATAATGAACAAGGGCATAAGAAATAATGAACAATAACAGCATAAACACTTGAAAAACCAACATTGAGTCAGTTAAAACTATGCTTAATTTTTAGAGTTTTTTAATAAAAATTTCACAGCTTATAGGCATATACCATATATACTCCCATAATGACCTCGCTTTTTGTCTCGAATGCCTGGCAAACACACAATAACCAGTCGATCTGCTTTGCATGTGGCGGTCCCTGACCATATTGCCCGATACTGCGGTCGTGGCGGGCCTGGCTACACAGACGCCCGATCACTAGAGCAACTACATGGACCGACCCCCTTCTGGTTACGAAAGTTCGGATCCTCAGCCTAGCACGCCTTCAGGTGACTATCCAGCAACTTCGTCTTGTCGCTCACCTTCACCCAATCATCGCTCCTTGTCACCCATGCGTCCACGACGGGTCCCTCAAAATGAGAGAAACAAGCCATTGCAATGCAGGAGGCAAGAACTGCACTATTAGGAACGCTCAAGTCCTCGAACTTTGCCGTCAATTATTATCGAAGTTTTTGTATACGGCGCCCATGCATACGCTTTTGTAGGTACCAGTGTCGCCCTGTTCGTTATGGACGCTAAACTTAGCTGCCAGCTGTAAAAAGTGACCATGCCGCTTGATAAGATGTGTTTACGTTCAGCGAATGGAGAACCTGTTCGACCTACAGCCTTCTGCACTGCCCGACTCACCATCGCAGACGACCACTACATTGTTTAATTTATTGCCTTTCCTCCTGCTCTCATGATACCATACTTGGCTGGGATTTCCTATAGCGTGATCACGCCGTTATAGATTGTGCCTGTTCCGAACTTGAACTGCTGCCAGTGGTTTGACCAGCCCTGCAACCACACGCATCAAACCGTACACAAGCTAGTTGTCAGAGAAGACACCGACATTCCACCGAGAGCAGCTGTTTTACTACCTGTGTTCTCTGACGGCATGTGTGATGAAGTAGCACTCTTTGAGCCATCAATCCTCTTTCCAAGCCGGAAACCACTTTTTATCCTTTATTCCATCCTCTCAATTTCTAATGGAGCCAGTGCTCTCTGCCTCACTAATCCCTTTCCGTACACCATCAAACTGTTTGAAGGCGAATCTCTTGGATGCATGCAGCCCATTGATAAGGGACAACACCATGCAGCAAGAATCATTTTGAAGTTACCTCGCCGCCGTCAGTAGCCTTGACCGACTCTCGAAAGTATTTGATTCGATGATCACAGACGGACTTTCGCCATCTGAACGATCTGATCTCCTCCAACTGCTGTACCAGTTCCGCGAATCTTTCGATGTTGTTGAACCCGCACTTGGCCACACTTCTACCACTCTTCATTACATCGATACAGTAAAAACTCGTTATAATAAAGTGAGATATAAAAAACTCATGTATAAACCGAAGGAATCGTAATTCCCCTTGAAATTCCTATAGACGCCTATATATTTAAAATCTCGTTTTAACGAAGCGAAAAATTTCCTCACAATGAATATAACGAAGCATACTATGTCCACAACAAGCATTTACTGATCATTTTGAAATACATCAAATCGATATATTATAGCGTGCGACAGTTTACGTCTCATCACGACTACGGTAATTCAAAACTCGCGTCTTGCGCTCCCTGGGAGCCACCTTCCAACAGGCATGTGGAGCAAGTCTTCCGGCCTCCCCTTTCCTCAGAAACTAATGCGCTTGCCCGCGCAGCAACTCGCACGAGCGTGCGCGTCAGCCGGCCTTCCCTCTCCTGTAGAGCTGGTTGACCCGCCCGCGCATCTGATCTCCTTCTCCCCTTCAGCTCTGCGCCAGAATGGCGGAGATTGTGGCTTTGTTCTTTGTTGTTCGCTGTGGAAGAGCAACACCACCTGTATCAGTTTCCTCCGCTAGACACGAGATGTACAACGGCAGCGGCAAACGTAGGCACAAAAATATAACAATCAAGCAGAAGTCATCAATGTTGAAACCTGTTGAGTGCAGCGTCAAGAAACAAAACAATAACCGAACATTTCGGCGATGTCGCCAGTGGGTGCTGCGGGCAACCAGGCCCCTACGTTGTGGGATGCTCTCCATGACGCCTGCGTTGCGCCTAACTGCGACACTTTCTGCACATACGTTGGTGCCAACTACTGACGTGGTGACAACCGAAAAGTTGTCAGATGCAGGGATTGTGCCCGCGGTGACGGGGATGCATGACGACAGTGATGAATGTGTCAATACCCCAGAGCCTAATCTTGGCGAAACCAACATACCGACGCCTGAGCAAGCGCTGGATGCGACAGACAGACCTGTTGCGCTGCTTCTTTGATGCTTGTGATGACGGCGAAGACAAACTCAAAATAGCTGCTGCAGCTGAAAAAGCAGTCATCCTTGTGAGGAATACCGCATTTACTCAATTCTACCGCGCCCTCAATTATAACGCGCACTCGGTTTTCACGACGAAAAAAAAAAAAAAAAGTAAGACATCGATTGCAATGCGCACCCATTTTTCTCGTTGGCCCGCACGATCACACTACTCGGGAAAACGACTCCTTTCGGGAGCGCTTCCGTTTAAATATGAGGTACGGGGGAAGCTTGTGCTTATCTGACATGCAACGGAGCATTGCGTCACTCTTGTTTTACCGTGGCCCGATGTCAGCATGCGAACTTGCTTCGCCTCTTCTTCTCGACGGTTGTGGTGCCAGGCATGTCGAAGTAAAGAGGCGTCTGATCGGCATTCCCGATTTGCCCAAGCAGGTAGCCGTTGTTGTGCCGCAAGTTTCGAACAAACTTCTGAAAACTGTGAAGCCTTTCTTCGTACTCCTCCAACAAGTTTTGGCGCATGCCCGTTCGTTTTCGGAGGGAAAAGCCTTTCCTCTTCGTAAAGTTAGTTAGCTAGCACCTGCTCGCTTTGAACTGGCTCCGCGTTAGCCCTTTTTGTAAAGCTGACTGCATAGCCCGCACTTAGAGCAGTTCTGTCGTCACGGGCTGCTGTGCTGCTCGCTGCTCAAGCATATACTCGGCGAGCAGCTCTTCAATTTGCGGAAACCGACCCTGCTGTGGTCGACTGAAGCCTTTGCATGAATCTTTGACAATCTTCTGCTTTTGTTTCCGCCAGTCCCACACGCACGTTTCGGGAACTCCGAACGACCGCAATGCGGTCCGATTTCCGTCTGTTTCGGCACATGCGATGACTTTTCTTTTAAAAGCGGCATCGTGGTGCACTCGTCAAGTTTCTGGAGTCGGCCCTTCCATGCCGTCGATGCTAATGAACTACAAGATGACGAACTCCTCAGCACACGTACGAAGTGCCGCACATGGGAAGCACATAGGAAGAAATGGCCGACGCGCCATGCCGAACAACACAGGGGGCGGCCCTTTTGGAAGTGCTGATGGCAATAGAATGACCGTATTCATTTTTTTTTCGCACTCGATTTTAACGCACATGCGATTTATGAACTCGCTTAACCAGAAAAAAGGTGCGCGTTAGATTCGAGTAATTACAGGTAGTTGGCAAAAGTCTATTAAGGACTATTTTTTTTCAAAGTGATCTGCCAGCTAGTGTGCTGAATTCGGCGAAAATGAAGTGCATTGTTCATTAACTTGCCGTTTTTTTTTTTTTTTTTGCCTTACGACGGCCGTTTTTCTCTGCGCGGCATGCTGCTGTGATATTTGGTGGTAAGTACATTTTCTCTTGCTGGCTAATTGTCGGTAAAAATGAATATTGGCTATAACAAAGTAATGGTTAAAACAAGGTAATTAAGACTTCCCCTTCAACTTTGTTATAACGAGGTTTGACTGTACCAGCTCTCATGTGCCTCTTTGGCAATGACCATACCGTGTTTTCGCGCGAGAACGCCAGGTTATTACCGAGCAGGTGGAAGATATGCTCCAAAATAGCGTCATTCAACCTTCACGAAGTCCATGGGCCTCACTTGTAGTGCTCATTAAAAAAAAGATGGTTCCATTCGCTTCTGCATGAATTACCAGCGCTTAAATAAGATCACTCGAAAAGACGTGTACCCTTTACCGATGATTCACGATGCCCTTGATACTTTACAAGGTGCCGAGTTTTCCTCATCGTTAGATTTGCATTCAGGGTACTGGCAGGTGCGCCTTGCAGATTCTGATCAACCAAAAATAGCCTTCGTGACACCCGACGGCCTATATGAATTTAATGTCATACCCTACAGTGTCTGCAATGCACCTGCCACCTTCGAACGCATGATAGGCTCGGTTTTTCGGGGATTGAAGTGGCAAATATGTCTCTGCTATCTCGACGATATTGTCGTTCTTGTGCCAGCTTTGCAACATATCTCGAGCGCCTGAAACACGCCCTATGTGCCTGAAGAATGCTCAGCTCCAACTCAACCTCAAGAAGTGCCAATTTGCTGCTTGACGACTTTCTCAGTTACGTTGTATCAAAGGGTGGCATACTTCCAGACCCGGCTAAATTACATGCTGTTGCCGACTTCCCCAAACAAACGACTGTAAAGTAGTTACAAAACTTCGTAGGGTTATGCTCATACTTTCGCCGGCTCGTGCTCAACTTCGCCTCTATTATTGGTCCTTTGACCGAACTTCTAGGCTGCGCCACCGATATTTCGTCATGGTCTTCGGAGTGTGACCAAGCCTTCTCCACCCTTTGTCGTCTCCTCACTTCATCACCAATATTGTGTCCCTACGATCCTACGGCGGCAACTGAGGTCCACACCGACGCCAGCTAGTGTCAGCCTCGGTGTGGTTCTCATGCAACACAAGCCTGAATTCGTCGAGTATGTCATCGCATACGCCAGCAGAACTCACACCAAGGCTGAATCAAACTACGGTGTCACCAAGAAGGAATGCTTGATGAACGTTTGGACACTTGTCAAGTTCCGCCCATACCTTTATGGTCGTACTTTTGATGTAGTAATGAACCACCACGCACTATGCAAATTATCTTCGTGCAAAGATCCATCGGATCATCTTGCCCGTTGGGTGCTCCGGCTTCTAGACATCCGCATTGTATACCGTTCCGGCCGCAAGCATACCAATGCTGATACACTGTTGCGATCCCCACTATCCCCTGACATTGCATCGATTTCCTCAGACCAGACATTGTCAGCTCTTGATGTGGACACCATCTCTCCTGCAAAACACAATGATCCATGGACCGCTTCATTTCTTGATGCGTTATCCAAGGCACAAACACATCGGACCACTCGAACCCTGCACCGCCAGGCTCCACACTTTAGTATTCAAGATGGCCTTTTGTACCGGCGCAACTATTCAGCAGATGGCAGAAAATGGCTACTAGTCATTCCCCAAACCCTGCTCTCTACAATCTGCACGTCATTTCATTCCGACCCGTAATGTGCTCACACCGGTGTCTTCAAGAACTACGAGTGCTATGGAAAAGGTATTACGGGCGTGGAATCTTTACCTTCGTCCGCCAGCTCATTCGTGGCTGCCACGAATGTCTGTGGCGGAAAAACCCGCCACATCCTGCAACAGGTTGATTGCAGCCACTTCTATGCCCAGACCGCCCATTCAACTGCATTGGAATTGACTTCTACAAACCACTGCCATTAATAACGACAGGCAACCGATGGGCTACCGTGGCTGTTGACCATCTTACACGGTACGCTGAAATGACTTCTACGAACTACTGCCATTAATAACGACAGGCAACCGATAGGCTATCGTGGCTGTTGACCATCTTACATAGTACGCTGAAACTGCTGCTCTTCCCACAGCACAAGACGTCGCATCTTTCATCCTCAATCATTTTGTGCTTCGTCATTGTCCTCCTCACGAACTCCTCAGCGACCGTGGGTGTGTACTCCTTTCCAATGTAAACCAAGCACTTCTTCAACAGTGCCATACTGTACAACGAAAGCGTACAGCCTACCATACACAGACGAACGGTTTTACTGAACGGTTTAATCGTACTCCGGGTGACATGCTCGCAACACGTGTCGCTCCCGATCAAACAAACTGGGACCTCTTTCTTCCATTTGTGACATACGTGTATAACACCGCTATGCAAGTCAATACTGCGTTTTCCCCATTTTTAGGAGCGAAGCTCCTTGAAGCGTGGGCTGAGCGTCCCGTCGTAGTCGTATGCAGCCAACTCTTGTTAGTTCTTGAATCGGCCTATGAGGGCGGTACTTGTACATATAACGAAATGCACATACGCTGAAAATGCAAATGGTACGATACTAGGGGACGTTACTTGTTGTATGATAAGTAATGAATATCACAGCATATTCGTGACGTGAATGATGATGAGTGTGGCGAAGCGTCCGCCATTTTGTCCATCCGTGCATTCGTCCTTTCATCCGTCCGTGCGTCCGCCCTTGTGTCCATCAGTTCATCCGTGCGTCCGTCCGTCCATTCGTGCATTTGTCCATGCGCTCGCAAAATCCCGGAATAATTTGCGCACCCCCTTCTAGGGCCCCCAAAATCGACAAAAAAGCACGCAAATTATGCGAGTAAATAAGCTGCAGTCGCCAACCGATTTTTCGTACTCCAAAAGTTCGGACTTGTTTGATATTTTGGACTTAAAAAGTGCATCGCCAGGGTTCCCATATGGCTAATGCATTTTTCCGACCAAATTTTCGGACGAATTTGACACTGAAAGTTGGATATTTTGGACTAAATCGCTTGTTTTGAGCTGCGCCACGAAATATTATGGACGCCGCCATGTTGAATTTTTCACCGGCTTGACTAAGCTTTGTGGCTTAATTTTAAAATGCCTTTTCTGCCTCCGAGATTGGAAAGCGAACGTCATATTTCAAGTTTCTGAGGCCGTGTCTGCTTTAAAAAACGCGGAACGAGACCATTGTTTCGTCATTGGTCAGCCATAGTGGTCAGCACTATCGTCATCGCGCCGTACAGAAAGGAGGCAGAGCTGCGCAGTGGTGAAGTGAATGTATAGTTGTAGTATGGTCACTAGAATAGTGAATGTGCCTGCCACGATGACATTTTCACTCACGCGTACGATGACAATTTCGTGCGCACAGCCCACAGACGAAGAAATTCTTCGCCAGGTTATGCCGCAGCCGGCGAGCGGTTCAGATGATCATGACGATGATCGCCCGCAGCAGTCGCCGGCGGAGATCTCCACCGCGGTGGCGCTTTTGTCGAGCGTTTACGGTGACGATGTCCCCTTGGCGCAAATACAGGCGAATGAAATTGCTTCCAAGTGTCGTATGAGGCAATGCAGAGACTCGCTCTCTGGATTTCGTGCTGACCGGTTGTGCCCCCGCGATCTCCAACGTCAGCGCAGCTCTGGCCGACTGGCTCGCCCAGCACCATTTCCTGCTGTCGACAAGAGCTCTCGATGAGTGGTGCCTTGTCCTCGGACTCCTGCGACCGTGTCCATCTTTCCTATCTCCTCTTTACTTCTGTCGTTTTCTGTCGTTCGCTATCCTTGCATCTCGCTCTTTCCTTCCCCCTCTCTATCTCTATATCTTTAATCCTATCCCTTTAATCCCACCCCCTCATCCCTCGTGAGTTACTGTTGAGGTGTTGCTTTCTGATGCAGACAGTTACGGGGCTCACTTTTCTCTTCTTTTCTCTTTAAGAATCACATAGGAAAGGCAAAGCAGAATCATGGACTTTTTTTTAAACCTGCCTGATGCAAAGAAGTTCATATTTCTGACAAAAACGACTTTTTTGGACTGTTCGATTTTTTGGACTTCTTTTCGGTCCCCGCCAAGTCCGAAAAATCGGTGGGCAACTGTATATACAACTCAAATTGAATTGAAAATTATTCTAACCAAATCACTATTCCCATTGAACCTCAAATTAACTATTTGTACAAGCCTAGTGAACACACTTGAAAACAAAATGTGTCATCATAAAGTCTCTTCGTCCTATTACACAGAGATGTGGTGCCACAGAACTGTCTACGGCATATTCATCCTAGCTAAGTTATTCATCCTAGCTTCAGCTAGCAAAAGCTGGACTGAGGTATGTCAAGCGTATGTCATTAGTGTCATGTCTGCTGCTCCCACATTCAAACACACCGATGCTGACCAATGCTGCAGTAACTGTTAATATAAAGGCATCCTTACTCACCTGCACCGACCAAGAGATGGCACCCCGCACGAAGCCGTCTGGCACAAACCTAGGCCTCGGCCTCTCCTTCTTGCGTGACCCAAAGCTCAAAAGAGCTGCAAATATATGACGAAGAATTGTACGTCAACAAAATAGCCTACGTGTTGGCACACAAAATACAACATATGGACACAGTCACAAGCAACGACGTAGTATAGAGCCGAAAGGTAAGCCCATATGTATTTTTCACAAAGAATGATTTAAGTCAATGAGACCTAAACTTTCTTTATCAAATTCACGTGCATTTCCTTTGCGACTTTTACAGCGAAACCTACTTAAAGATAGCAACAGCTGAGTTAGGCGACGTTGTCGTCTGTCACCACGACTAGTGTCTGGAACTACTATCATGCGAAAGAAGAAAAAAAAATGCAGGATTTTGAATCCGAGCCCACTGCATGGCAATCTAGTGTTCTACCACAGAGCCACGCCTGTGCTTGAAACTCCTACACAAAAGCTACTTATGCAGGCACCGTGTCAAGCGAGGAATCACGTTACCCTATGTAATCAAGCATGGTAGAAGAGTACCATGAGAGCCAGGCATCACATGAAGAGAATTGCACAACGAGTAGGTTATTGAATTTCAACTCATTACAAAGGGCTCAGCAATAGTTCTTAATTGTAATCGACACCGGCATCAATAAAGTGCGAGTGCACTCTGTTGATTCCGCAGTTGCTTTACAGATATGCAACGGATGCCTTAGATTCTCTGAAGAATAACAAATAATGGCATAATAGGTACTTCCCTACATAAGTAAAATTATGATGGCTTGTGCCATAGTGCGTGTACTTGTAGCGGCTGCCCCAAGAAAGTTTACAAAAGGCTCCAGAAAGGCCGTTATTCCAGCTTCTACTGTTACTGCGCTGCACGTTCCACGCATGCCTGGCGTTTCTGCTACAAATGAATCATTGCAATTTTTTCTTTTTGCGATGATGTTTATTCAAACAGAGGAGTCGCAGCGAGGTCGCGACGGAAAACAGGCGTACGGCAAGTCTGGCGAAGGCGGCACAGGTTCTCGCGCAATCAGAGCACGGGGTTTTCCGTTCTGCTTGAAAGGCGCATACGCGTTAGTGCGTATGCTCCACTAAAATACCCCCTCCCCTGAGTGAAGAGTAGCCATCCTGGCGACTCAGGGAGTAGGCACAATGAGGGGGTTGTAGTAGGGCTTGCGACGGTCGACGTGCACGGTCTCGCGTCCTCGACGGCGCAAATCTGGCGATTGTGTTAGGGGCTCGATGATGTAATTCACCGGCGAGGTTGCGTCAATGACATGGTGTGGACCATGGTACCGGGCGAGAAGCTTAGAAGACAGGCCAGGAACAAAGCCACACAAGGGAGCCAGTACGAAACATGGGCACTATGTGATGAACGTCGTCATGCCGGGTTTTTTGTAGACCTTGAGCCTTACTTGTCATAGACCGAGCCAACTGACGGCAGTCTTCAGCGTATCTGGCGACTTCCGAAAGCGGGGAGCACTCTGATGCATCAGGGCGGTACGGGAGTATAGTGTCGAGTGGGTGAGAAGGTTCGCGGCGGTACAACGGAAAGAACGGGGAAAAACCGGTAGTCCCTTGCGTCGCGGTGTTATAAGCGAAGGTAACAAAAGGCAATACAGTGTCCCAGTTAGTGTGGTTGGAGGAGGTGTACATCCTCAGCATGTCGCCGAGTGTGCGGTTGAACCGTTCAGTGAGACCATTTATCTGTGGATGGTATGCGGTAGATTTCCAGTGGATAATATTGCATTCAGCGAGAATAGCTTGGATGACCTCCGACAGGAACACTCGACCCCTATCACTGAGCAATTCCCGTGGAGCCCCATGGCGGAGAATGAAGCTGCGCAAAATGAAGAGTGCAACTTCGTGGGCGGTCGCTGTCGGTAGAGCTGCAGTCTCAGCGTAGCGTGTCAGATGATCGACGCCGACAATAATCCACCGGTTTCCAGAGCGACCATATGGGAGGGGGCCATAGAGGTCGATACCCACGCAGTTGAATGGGCGAGCCGGGCATGGGAGCGGCTGTAACATGCCAGTAAGGTGCCGCGGAGGTGTCTTGTTCTGTTGGCAAGTGGTGCAAGACTGAACGTATTTCTGCACAAAGCGATACATTCCTCGCCAGTAATATTGTTGGCGCAGCCTTTCGTAGGTTTTCAGGACAACTGCGTGAGCACTTTGGGGATCTGCATGGAAATTCATGCAGATGTCAGAGCGCATATGAGTTGGGACAGCAAGGAGCCACTTCCGACCACCAGGCATATAGTTGCGGCGGTACAAAATGTTGTCTCGCACGGAAAGGTGGGCTTCTTGTCGGCGTAGCGCTCTCGTGGAAGGGACAGCAGACGGATCGGTAAGGTAGTCGAGTAACAATGCAAGATATGGGTTTTTACGCTGCTCTGAAAGCATGTCAGTGGTGTCGATTGGTGACAAGGTGGTAAAAAGGGGTGACAGAGAAGCCAAATCTGGTGTTAATGGCGATCGCGAAAGTGCATCGGCATCTGTATGCTTGCGACCAGAATGATATACGACACGGATGTCGTATTCTTGCAATCGAAGTGCCCAACGGCCCAGGCGTCCGGACGGGTCTTTGAAGGTGGACACCCAACATAGAGCGTGATGGTCTGTGACCACGTCGAAAGGACGGCCGTAAAGATACGGGCAAAACTTCGTCAATGCCCAGATTATGGCCAAACACTCCTTCTCTGTCACGGAGTAATTCAATTCAGCCTTCTTAAGAGCGCGACTTGCATAGGCGACTACGTATTCGGCTTGGGTGCCTTTCCGTTGTGCCAAAACTGCACCAAGACCGATGCCACTTGCATCGGTGTGAATTTCTGTGGCAGCAGCAGGGTCGTAGTGACGAAGAATAGGTGGTGAGGTCAGCAGGTGGCGCAGCTGGCGAAATGTGTCGTCACATGCAGGTGACCATGAAGATATACCTTTGCTGTTGGAAAGCAGACTCGTGAGAGGTGCGATGATGGACGCGAAGTTGCCCACGAAGCGATGAAAGTAGGAGCAGAGACCGACGAAACTTCGTAGGGCTTTCAGTGATGTGGGTAACGGAAAGTCAGCGACAGCTCGAAGCTTATCGGGATTTGGAAGAACACCGTCTCTTGTGATGACATGTCCCAAGATGGTTAGTTTTCGTGCTGCGAAGTGGCACTTCTTGGAGTTAAGTTGTAGGCCTGCAGAAGTTAGACACGTCAGAATCTCGTGGAGGCGAACAAGATGTGTCGGGAAATCAGATGAAAGGACTACGATGTCGTCCAGGTAACACAAGCAAGTTTTCCACTTATGGGCACGCAAGATGGTATCGATCATGCGCTCAAATGTGGCAGGTGCGTTGCAGAGCCCAAATGGCATGACTTTGAACTCATATAGGCCATCCGGCGTTACAAAGGCTATTTTAGGGCGACCACATTCAGCCATTGGTACCTGCCAATACCCAGAACGCAAATCCAAGGATGTAAAGTACTCGGCGCCTTGTAAACAGTCAAGAGCATCGTCTATTCGTGGTAGCGGGTAGACATCTTTCTTTGTAATCTTGTTTAAGCAGCGATAGTCCACGCAAAATCGAACGGTGCCATCTTTTTTCTTTACCAGAACCACAGGTGATGACCAAGCGCTTTGAGAAGGCTGTATGACTCCACGTTTAAGCATGTCATCTACTTGCTCCGTAATGACGCGGCGCTCTTCGGCGGAAACGCGGTAAGGACCTGTCGCAGAGGCGAATGTGACCCGGTGTCAATAGTATGAGTGACAGTCGTGGTACGGCCCAAAGCAGGTTCTTGAAAGTCGAAAGAAGAGCGAAACTTGTTAAGGAGAGCAACAAGTTGGCGGCGATGCGAGAGGGGAAGGTCTGCGTCAATAGCGTTGTCGAAGGCTGACGAGCTTGATTGCTCAGACGCACGAGTGATTGCGGCAATGTGACATGGCGTTTCGTCGGGAAGAATAATATTATCGATATGGTCGACAGGTTGCACCTATCCTAATGTTTCGCCACGAAGTAAGCCAATGGGGTAGTTGGAGTGGTTGGTAACCAGCATTACGGTTAAACCAGACGCAATTGTAAGAACGGCAAATGGAAGAACGATGCCCTTGCGTTCAGTAAAAACCGGAATTGGCGTAAACACCACCGTGGCGTCAGGTTGCGCCACACATGAAAGGCTTATAGGGACCGAAGCTTCAGGGGGCAAGGTGATGTCGTCGTCAGCGATGAGTTTGCAGAGCAGAGAAGAACAGTCGGGAGGTGGAAATTCACATGTTGGCACAAGGGACACTTCGGCATGGGAACAATCGATGATAGCTTCATGACGTGATAAGAAATCCCAACCGAGGATAAGTTCATGAGAGAAAGATGGTAGAACAAAAACTGTACGACGTAGAAAACATCTTGGATGACGACGCGCGCCGTACACACAGCCGAGGGATGAATGCGTTGCGCGCTAGCCGTGGACAGTACCATGCCACGGAGAGATGTGGTCACTTTCTTCAGTTTCCAATAAAAGTTTGCGTTCATCACATAAACTGCGGCCCCGGTATCAATTAACGCTAATGTGGCGACTCCCTCAACATCGACGTCAACAACATTTCGCAGCGAAAACGGAGGCCTTGGGAATTGCGCACGAGTTGCAGTTCTTGCCTCCGGAACTGCACTGATTAGTTTCCCTCCTCAGGAGGTGGTCGACGACGCATAGGCGATGGCGATCGGCGACGAGGGGATGGGAAACGAGCAGTCGATGGGCGGCGATCCGAATCTGAGTGCCTCTGTTCATATGCAGACGTGGTGGCCTGCTGCGGCGCGTAGGTAGGAGCTCCGAAGTATGCGTGAGCACGTGTGGGACGGCGGCGGCAGAAGCGTACAACGTGGCCAGCGATGCCACACGCGAAGCATATAGGACGATTGTCTTGGGTGCGCCACTCATTAGATGGACGGAAAAAGCGAGGTGGGGGCCTGTAAACTAGAGGCGAGGCCAGATGAGGTGGAGCCGATAAGGCGACTGGATGCGGTGGGGGCCCCACGACCACAGCTGCGTACTGAGAGGTGAAGATGGCACAGGTGGTGCGTAGCCGGCAGTTGATAGATCAGATGGTACCGAAGTGCATGGGTAAGGGGCCGGAAACGTAGGTATGGGTAAGGGGCCGGAACTGTAAATTTCAGTGCGTATAGTCTGCTGCAGTGTCGAAGGGAGGCTTGTGGTGGGCGCGTCGCTATGCGGCAGCAGGGAGAGCTGTCGGGCGACTTCCTCCCTGATGAAGTCTTTAATCTGGTTCGACAGAGTTCCTTGGCATACGTTGCCGTTTGCGAGTGCGATGGCCGAGATTGAATCTGGTGATGGGACACTCTGTCGGGCGGTGGAACGCTGACGACGCAATTCATCGAAGCTCTGGCACGGGCTTACGAGGACTGCCACCGTGGTCGGGCTATTCGCCAGCAACATCTGGAATGCGCCATCTTCAATGCCTTTGAGAATCTGTTGAATTTTCTCTTCTTCAGGCATAGATGGGTTCACACGCCTGCAGAGGTCGAGCACATCCTCAATATAACTAGTAAAAGTCTCGCCAGGCTGCTGGGCTCAGTGGCGTAGACGCTGCTCAGCGCGGAGTTTGCGGACCTCTGGTCGGCCGAACGCTTCAATCACGAGGGTCTTTAAGGTGGACCAGTTGGCGATGGCGGTTTCGCGGTTGGTAAACCATAGCTTAGCGACGTCAGCCAAGTAAAAGATAACAGAGGCGAGCTTAGAGTCGTTGTCCCACTTGTTGCTGGCACTTACGCGTTCATACAAGGAGAGCCAGTCTTCGACGTCTTGCTCACCACTGCCGCTAAAGATTGGTGGGTCCCGCTGACGGGTAGCGCCGGGGCAAGTCGATGGTGCTGGCTGTGTTGGGATGGGCTGGTTGGCGACTGCGTCAGTCATGTTGTACGGTGGTCTTTCGGCCAACTTGCGAGAGCGGAGCTCCAGGTCTGCTTAGGGATCTCAGCAGCCAAATGCGATGATGTTTATTCAAACAGAGGAGTCGCAGCGACGTCGCGACGGAAAACTGGCGTACAGCAAGTCTGGCGAAGGCGGCACAGGTTCTCACGCAATCAGAGCACGGGGTTTTCTGTTCTGTTTGAAAGGCGCATACGCGTTAGTGTGTATGCTCCACAACACTTCCATTAACCTAACAGTTTTTGGAAATTTCCACAAAACTAATTTGCCATCTGAAATAGTGTAGCAAAAACCTTTTAATGTTTTCTGTTTGTTACAACTTGTTTAGGGTGATCACTGAGTGCCATCTTCATAGCCCAAAGCAGAAAACAAATGTTCTTCGCTCCGTCAAGAAAAAAAATTTTCAGCAAGAGTGATCTTAAGCGACAGGCACTTTTATCTCCAATAGATTATTCTGGTAAATGTATAGCAACATCGTTTTTAGCTAGCCAATTATTTTTAGCTGCTCACAGTTACCAAGCTCACGGTTACGAAATACATAAAATCACATGGGTGTGGTATAACGAACAGGTGACATGTATAGCATGTATACTGTATTTACTCACATAATAGTCCCACATTTTTTCAAAAAAATCTGGCACCAAGTTTTGGGTGTGCCTATTACGTGAGGTAAAATTCCTGAAAATTTTATTTCAGAATATAGCATAAACCACTCATAATATAAGTCACCGAAGTCGTGAATATCCACACTACAGCTGAAACAACTTTTTTCATAGGCAACGCGTGCACAAATGAGTTCAGCCAAGAATCGAGGCATGTGTTGCGGTATGCTTACAAGCGTCCAAATTTCCAAAAATTAACATTGAAATACCCTAGTGTTGCTAAAAAATGAATGTGAGAAAAAAAAACTATGAAAAGATAGCGCCATTGCTGAAATTCACCGATTACGTCTCAGGCTGCATAGATAATACGCATTAACACAACCAAATATTTGTGTGCTGAACGTTACTGGACGTTCATTTCACGGGCTTGCACCCCATATTTAAAGACGTTAAATCTGAATAGCGAACGAACCATCTTTGGAGTGTTAAAAATGCCACCCATGCACCTTTTATTTTTTTTTTTCAAGTAGAGCAACCACAAAGAGTTATGTCGATTCCACACAAAACAGCAATTTTAATCACCCGCAACCACCACCGTAAAGTAACCAACACTTATTAGGCCTAGCCTACAGTTCAGCATGTCGTCGCAGGAAGTTTGCACAAGACAACATGAAGATTGGGCATCGAAAAGATCGCACTGAAGCACTGATTCAAGGGCAGTGTGTGTCATAAGATGTTTAGGTTTGTGGCTGGGAAATCAACGGCGACAGAAGTCCATTGTGCTTTTGCAAGTCCACATAGTGGCAACAAAGGGGGAAGCTCGCATCAGAAAGCCGAAAATCTTTAAAACTTGCCGACTAAGTAGCAATTGCGATAACAACAATGCTTTTCCCAACTGTAAAGTCACAGAGCACTTGATAAGGACATGATTGCATGTTCCATGCGCGGCGCATGTTCCATGCGGCAACGTCGACAATGATGCAAAGGTTACTCAGACGGCCAGGCAACCACCCTTTTTCTTCACTCAGCGAGCCCGCGCAGCACTGCCTTGGTCTTTTTTTTTATTTTATATTTTCCTCACTCCAGAGAAGTAAAGGGCATCGAATTGACACCAAAGAAATATGGTACAGAGCCACTGATCCTGGCCAAGTTTGGGGTGCACATATTATTCGCAGAAATAAAAAAGATCCAATTTATAAAGACCAAACTGGGTAAGGGCCAGTTAATTGTACAATGGGTAAACTTTTTGCACGCTACAGGGAAACAGAATCGATGAAGAAGAATACGGGACATCACACACACAGAAAAGATTGTCAGCTTGCACTTGCGCTGTCTAGTATTGGTCCTCGTCCATTTTGTTGCCTTGTCGCGGCCACAAAGTTTACATTCATGTCAAAGGATAGTTGTTCTAAATGTAGACAATCAAGACAAGACACCATTCAACGAAGAGCCATCAGAGATCACTGCGGGCATCTGTAGCCACCACTGAGAGTACTGCGAAGAATCAGATGACCACTCACAAAATTTGGGTCCTGAGTCGAGCGTGGTGTTGGTCGAGTAGTTGGCTGCAAGGTCCTTGAGGTACTCCTGCCGCGTCCGCTGTGCCATCGTGGCGAACTTCTCAGACCGGTGGGCAGCATTTTCTGCGTTGATCACTGAAAGGCAATGATGGCAGTACGAAAGCCAGTGAGCTCCGACCTTCTTGGAGACATCTGGCATGGGCTGTATCGAAATAATTAGGTGCTCAAAGAAAACCTGTTAATATACGCCCACTTCAAACATACTAATGATTCAAATGCACTTTTGAAAGATCCTGGACCAAGTATTGTAGAGCTTAATGTATTTGCTGACCGCTTGAAAGCCACCGTGACTCATCCTGCATACAACAGGTGTGCGCAA
The DNA here is from genome assembly GCF_013339725.1 of Rhipicephalus microplus. NCBI lineage: Eukaryota > Metazoa > Arthropoda > Arachnida > Ixodida > Ixodidae > Rhipicephalus > Rhipicephalus microplus. The sequence continues at coordinate 172,918,884 of NC_051168.1, forward strand.
TAAGCGCGTGCAACAAGGGTTTTTGCCTGTAAAAACTAACTGCACCCTTCAACTTTCCAGCACAACTCTGTCCTCAGAAGAGGACTTCCAGCTTTTAGCAGTGAAGCTTCTTAAGGCGTGGGTCGGTCATCACCTGTATGTATGCATGTATGGAGTAACAACCTCACAGCATATCCACGGAGTGAATGATAATGAGTGGGGCGAAGCTTCGGAGAGTTTTATCGGCAAATTGTGAATCATCCGCTGGCCGCGTCCGTCCATCGTCTGTCTGTCTGTTTGAAGCACGGACAGATGAACGCATGGGCAAACACAGGGACAAATGCAGGGACAGATGCACAGACAGACGGATGGACAGAAGCAAGAACGAACGGACATCCAGAAGTGCAGATGTACTGACGGACGCTTCGCCCCACTCATCATCATTCACTCCGTGGATATGCTGCGATTTTTTGGTAAGTGCAGAGACCTGCTGATCAATGATTCATACTTCTATATGATTGCAGTGATTGTCTTTGTAGATGGGCATCAGGAAAGAATGAAGGATAAGTAGTGGCCTTCAATAAAATGTTCTAGCATGACTTATTGCCGACAACTAGGGGTGTGCGAATATTAGAAAATTTCGAATATTTTTCGATAGTGTTTGCCATTTTATCTGATTCACAGTAAAATTTTACTGTTCAATCTGTTTGAAGACAAATACAGTCGAGGTCCAATTGACAATGGCCCCTTCAAATTTTCAATGTTTTATGTCATCACACTTCAATGATGGGGCAAAGTTGTCTTTCAGGCGCCGCTTCGGTTGCAAACGTATTCACCCAGTACAATGCTACTTCCAACACGGAGAAGCTAGATCTGGAAGAGGTGGGGGCTCAATGCTGTTTTGAACCTGAAATCGAGGCATGAAGTCCAAGAAATTGGATGCCAAATACTTTTAGCATAGAGAATTTTATATGTTTTATACGGATGTCTACGAGGCTTACAGTCGCTGACAGATTTTTGGGACCTGGCGGGGACCGAACAAAAGTCCAAAAACTGAACAGTCCGAAAAATTCGTTCTGGCCAGAAATATGAACTTCATTGCATCAGGTAGGCTTAAAAAAGTCCATGATTCTGCCTTGCCTCATACTACGCTTGGAAGCAATTTGGTTCGCCCATATTTGCGCCAAGGTGACATCGTCACCGTAAATGCTCGATAAAAGCTTCACCGTGGTGGCGATCTCCGCTGTCAACAGCTGCGGGCGATCGTCGTCATCATCTGAACCACTCTCCGGCTGCGGCACGACCTGGCGAAGAATTTCTTCTTCTGAGGGCTCCGCACACCAAATTGTCATCGTCCGCACGAGCGAATTCTTTAAATAGGGAGTCTTAGTACAGTGTTCTAGAAGCCCCCTTCTAGAACACTGTAGTTTTAGAATAACGTTTGCAGGCGCTGTGCACGTTGTGGGTATAGCGGACGCATTACGAGTTCTAGAATAGCATTTGCTTCCCCTAGGGAAAGGTCTAGGGACATTCACCCTCAAATGCACGGAAGCTACACACAACACTTCACGGGCCTCGCAGGCCTCGGATCACCGCACGCTATTTCGGATTTTCTGTGGGCAGGCCGCGAACGGCGACTCGTGTTACGACGCATGCGCAGTGGCAGCGACTGCATTGCAAGGGCTCGCGTTGCGCTATTCTAAAACTCCCTCATGTCATTGTGGCAAGCACATTCACTCAACTACTGCGCGGCTCTGCCTCCTCCCTGTACGGTGCAACGACGACAGTGCTGACCACTACGGCTGACCGAAGACGAGAAAAGGACCCGTGCCGCGTTTTCTAAAGCAGACATTGGCCTTCCGAAACTTGAAGTATGATGCTTGCTTTTCAATCTTGGAGGCAGGAAAGCCATTTTAAAATTAAGCCACAAAGCTTAGTCAAGCCAGCAGAAAATTCAAGATGGCGGCGTCCATACAGGGTTGTGGCGCGGTTCAAAACAAGTGATTTAGTCCGAAAAATTCAACTTTACGGGGAAATTCGTCTGAAAAATCGGCCGAAAAAATGCATTAGCTCTATAGGAACCCTGACAGTGAACTTTTGAAGTCCGAAATATCCAACAAGTCTGAATTTTCAGAATCCGAAAAATCGGTCGGTGACTGTATTTGTAACATGAAGGGAGCGCACCCTTGTCTGCCACACCGGTTGGGTTTCCACAGAAGTTGAAAGAAGAGGATAGACTCGGGAAATAGCATCTTCGCCTTTCACGTGTAAAGTGCTGTTGGCGACACTTTGGCTGTGCCAAATCAAGTGCATAATTAAAATTTGGCCTCTCCACTGCCTCACTTTTGATTAGACAGCTTTGAAACACCTACCCACCAGCTTGCTTCGCACTGAAAATTTTGTTATTTCCGTAGATCTACTGACAAAGCTAGCTGTTCAAAGGCATATGTGGTGTAGTGTTGTTCAAAGCATAATAGCCACTTTTATTCGGTGACAACACATGCACGTGCTGCATGGCCGTGAACCAGTCAAGGTCACTGCATGAGTCTATTACTTAAGCAGCCTTCAGTTACAGCTATGGCAAAACCTAATCTGTGACTGAAAGTTACATATTTGCATGCTCAGGAATGGATCAGACCCAAAGAAATGCTACTGCAACTGCATTTCCACGGCAATACGTGCTTAAAGTACAGCAAGTGCCCTGGTGGTGACAGCCAGAGCTTGTCAAATAGCTACAGGGCTCCATGCAACAGCCGGCACTGCATTCCAAAGAAATCGCACAAGTTCTCGCGATGGTGGCCGATCACTTTCCAAACACACACCTATGCATTCACAAAAGCCAGACCATTCTCTTACACAACACCAATGTGTCCTATGATGATTAAAAATTCTCTTTGGTATACTCACTGTGTGCTAGTGCACTGTCTTGTAGCACTGTATGCTTAGTGTATAATAATTACACCGTGTATGCACGACAGCTGCTATTTAACAGGCTTTCAAGGGCACAGCATTTTTGTAGCATGATCTGACATTACGTTAGGGTGTTCACCATTACGGATTTATTGTGTAGATTTACTGGCACCTACCACTACATGCTGCCACTTTCATTTAGCAAATTTCTCAATTATAATTGGAGGGTTTGTGGTTAAAATCAACTAAAAGTGACATGATAATTTGCATATTACGATTTCAGGGTGGAACAGGGTACAGTAAAACCTTGTTAATTCAAAGTCTCTGGGACATCGAGAAATCTTCGAATTAGGTGGATTTTGGAATTAACATATGAAAAGTGGGATGCAAAGAACTTGCAATTATTCAAAGTAATCAGGGCTGATCATTTACTGTGCCGGCTAGTTTGTGGCCCCAAAGGTTATGTTTTTCCTGCAATACATGGTCTTAATTTTGCCGCAAACACAGAGGAATAATAGGCCTTGCTGCTGCCACAAAAAAAATACAAAAAAAAAACGCAGGCTTGATCAACTAAAATGCGAGCCTGCAGAAAATAAAATGTGCTTCACTGCTATACAGTAGCGACCAAGCGGGCAGCATTTTGCCTGCTCCTCGCTGCGTCAGCACGTCATGATGCGACCATTCGCCAATCCTTTCTGGTAAAAAAAAGAATTTAATAATGGCCAGAGTGACAAAATTCACGAGATGTTTTGACTGAAAAGCATGACCATTAATGCTTTCGAGCTTAGTTTTCTAAGTAGGCGTAGCTAGGATGAACTCCGACAGCAGTCCAAGAGCACAAATTGCTGGAGCAACCGGCATTTTGAGGTTCGCATACATCGTGAATTCCGCCAAACTGCTCTGTATGAAATTTCTTTACAATCCCAGAAAGAATGGATAAATCATAACGCGCTGACGTAGCGAGAAACATGCAATATGCAACCTGCACGTCACTGCTGTGTTGCAGTGCAGCATGTTTTGTTTCCCACAGGCGCACGTTTCAATTAATCACGAAACCATTTTTTTTTTCGCTGGAGCTAGCGAGGCCGAAGTGCTTCAGCTGCCACTAAGTGGTATCGCTATGTTGCATTGCCTTATGGCTCTTAAGAGCAGTTATTTCCGCCTAATTGCGGCGAAAATTGCGGCAAATTGCGGGATCGGGCATTGGCACATGGCACCCAAAGTTTTTGAATGAGCCGAACTGGTGCTGACCGCAGCTCCAAATTATGCGCTCAGACTTGCATTGCAAAATACAGGACCGCGGAAATACTTAGAATTAAGCAGAATTTTAAGATCACAGAGTTTGAATTAATTAGGTTTTACTGTACATCGGTTAAGGAGCAGTCCTGAGAGCAGGCAAAAGTGCCTTTTGCAGCAGGCTTGCAGCCGCCAGAATGGCATATTCGAGCAAGTCTATAGAGTATTAAGAACATTTAGAGCAGGTGTAAACCAATTCAAAGCACTTGTGAAGCAACATTTGTGCAATGCTGCATAAGCCGAGTTGTGCAATAGCCTTCTTATAACGATAGAAATTATATAAAACTCTCGATGGGTTTTTTCCTTGCCATCGTGCCTGTTGAGATTCCAAATCGATAACATACCCCCGCGCATTGTATGTTCTATCCCCGGATAAAAGCACACGAGAGGGGGCGAAGAATGCGCTGAAGCAGAGATCAGGAACACTTGCGATAGGGTCCCCACTCCGCAACCATCGAGGAAGCCTGTAGTTGAATCAGAAAGGATGCGCTCTACCCGTCTTGAAAGAGCATGAAAAGAAGCGAGGACAGGGTGGGGGGTGTTACCCGAGCAACAACTATGAACTTTGCTTTTAAGGCCGTGGTCATGATTTCTAAGGGCATGGTCACGATCACTGGCATGCATGCTAACTCCGCAGCAATCAGCGCACGGCTCGCCTATGCTTCTACATGCTCTTATTGCGAAGAGACTGTGCGAAAAATATAGCTCTCCCTCAAGTGACCGTATTCTTGTAAGCCAGCATTATGTACAGTTATGTGAGGTGGAATCCAAAAGAGTTAGCTGCCAGCCTCCCTTCGTATAACACTACAATCTGCTGCTATCACATTCATTGCTTTGCTCTTGTATTGTAACTGTAGCATTTTTAGTTACGTACAGCCGCCCATTTATTTGAACTGAAAACGTGAGCGCCAACTACAGAGTCGGTGAGCTCGAAGCACGGCAGCCAAATGTAGGAGAACACATTCATGCGCTCAATGAGCAGTCTTGTGCACCTGCATACCACTCAAGTTCAAGCATTCTGAATGCAGGAGATTACCGCAATGGGGGGAACATCCGGTAACTCTACTAAATGTTGGTGTAAGAGAATACAGACGTGCCGGGGATAAATGCTCATCTCGCAGTCTCTTTGAGTTGAGAGCACAGCGTGTAGAGGGGTTCGCGAGCGATTCACTGCCTGCCGTGGTTGTGCGCACTTAGCAACCACGACCGCGCCCACTGAAGTCAAAGTTCATGATTGCTGCTGGAGCGATCACATCCTTTGCGAAACCGAAACTATAACTGTTCCTGATGAAACAAAAAGGAATGTGTTTCAGGCTCTCAGCCCCGTTTCTGGGCACTGCACTAGATGGCTTTCGTACCTTGCAGCTAAATTATGATGCTGTAGCGCAGCACGGTGCTAATAAATGAGTTTGGTGCAGCAGGGATGGGATCAGTGCAGGATGGCCCAAGTAAACAAGTTTGGCACACAATGGCCCAAATGGCGCAGCTGTTCTACCCCTGTGATTTCAGTTACAAAGTACTGACAATGTGTTCGTAATATTTTTTAGCAATTCATGCAAGCTTTTTTCAAAGCCCTAGAATAAAAAAAGGCACAAATTAAATCATTAAATATGGTAAGTAACAGCCATAGTTTCAGCTGGCCAGCTAGTGCAAATGAATGCATTACGAAACTTCAACCTCACTAGCTTGAATGACCATTTATTCAACAACACAATGCTTCATTACACTAGCACATTCAGCTTTTGGAACACTAAGAAAGGGAACTTGTCAAAGGGCTGCAACAAAGTCAGGCACAGAATAATACCTTTTGCAAGAATGAAGTCAGTGAACTTCTTGGACTTTGGAAATGTGGCACCTTCAGGGATTGGCGGACCAAACACGGGGACCTCTTTGGATCGACTTACGGCAACACTGCATGAAAAAATAGTTCTCAAACCACCGATTAAACTCCGAGCAGGCAATTTGTAGCACATATGAGGGTGTTACATATATATATATATATATATATATATATATACATTGCATTATAAATTGAAACTTCATTGGTTTTTGCTGAACTGTATTGCACCTCGCAGGGGTCACCACTGTAATATGTGAAAATGGAGACCTCCAGTGCACACTCTCTGTGGCCGACATAATATGGAAGTCGGTCATTAAAAGGAAGCAGATTAAAAATTGCATTTTCACGGCATAGTTCGCACATTGGTGAACTATTATCCACCTACTTAAAAAGGTTTTATTAGCATATATTACACTACTTGTGAAGCCTCACAAGAGCTAGTAACCATGAGATTGGCACTAGGCATGCGAGAATATTTGAGCACTTCAAGTACAGTAGTTGAACAAATGTTACAGTATTGAAAGTTGCTCCAACAAAAATTAAAATTATTATAAATGAATGAATACACATATTTTAACTGCATGTAACATCTTGTAAATGTGGGTTTGCTGCACTGGAGTGGTGTTCTACAGCGAATAAACCTATCTGAAAAAAAAAAAAAAAATTACACTGACACAAAACCCAACTTCAAGGTTAAATGATATTAACCTCACATCGATTTATCATTCAAGTTTAAAAGCCTGTTATATCAGCTTACATGCTCCAAGCATAGCAAATTTTAAAATTTAACATAATTTACAGGTTATCATTTGCATTCTAGTAAAAAGTCAAACCGTGCTTATATTCAAATTTGCTTCCACTTTTTTAAAAACAAAAAGATAACATTTCCACATGTCTTGACTCGATTTCAAAAAATATTGTGCTTATTAGTTGGGTCATGACAGATATGCTCATTCTCCTTTGTATTATCTAATATATACTATTTAAAATCCACAGGTTTTAAAACAGTCTCAATGAATAGCATATGCCTTGTAGGCATTCTTCAACAAAATCTCCCTTAATACTCTGCCAGTAATAAAGGCATTCATATTGGTCATGCATGCAGTAACGCAGCTAAAATCTTATCAAAAAGAAAGCTCCTTTATTGATGATGATATATGGTGTTTTTTGGCGCAAAGGCCATTTGTTGGCCAAAGAGCGCCATTTCATCTTACTAAAAATATGGACAATGATTGTGATAAGCGGCTGTATAAGGGCCATAAAATTCCTCGCGATAAGGCAGGTAAGAACATACAAGTAATAAAATGATGACCATGCCGTGAAAGATGTGTGTGGTGTGAATGATGACAAAAGTTGGTGATAAAAAGACGATGGTGGATATGTATGGCATTAGCACAAGTGCCTCACTCGTTCATACCCTTGCGTCCAAGGGTCGTGAGGCAAGTGCTTTCTTGTGTAACCTCCGCAGCAAAAACCTCTCTAGAGAGGTCGTGCTACGAAATGCCCGGGTATATGATATGAAAATTATGAATTTCTTTTAAAAACGCTAACAATGATTTATGACTAAAAAGCGGTTCCCTACCGACGAACATTGCAGGGTGTAAAGGTATATGCTCTCGGTAGGGTAATGGGAAAATGTCGTTTTCTTAGAGTTTCTAAGTGTTTGCACTGGATTAACATGTGAAGGACTGTCAATGCTTCACCACATCTGTCACACAATGGTGGATCGCCATCAGACAAAAGATATGTGTGCGTCGTGTATGTGTGTCCTATCCTGAGTCTCGTTAGTATTACCTCTGTATGATGCGATTTCGATACGGGCAGCCAATGACCAAGGTGTGGCTTAATAACGTGTAGTTTGTTTTGTGTGTGTGTATCCCAATTGCTCTGCCAGTATACCCTGAGGTTTCGTTTGAGAGACGGCTTAAGATCAAGGGCCGGGATTGATATGGGTGTAGGAGCAGTGCTTTTGTGGACGGATGCAGTGAGCTGATCCGCCCTCACGTTGCCTTGAATCTCACGGTGCCCTGGCACCCAGCACACTACAACATGTTGGTTGAGTGTGTAGAGTGTGCATAAAATGAAGTAAAGTGAAATGAGGACAGGGTTTTTTGTTTTTTAAGACTGTGCAGAGCCGTTACCACACTGAGGGAGTCTGTAAAAATTACTGCTTTTTGTATTTGTAATTTTTTGATGTGTTTAGCTGCCACAAGTATTGCGCAAGCTTCCGCTGTGAAGATACTTGTGCCTGGATGTAGAGGGCCAGCATCCGAAAAGGAAGGGCCAACAGCAGCATAGGACACAGAGGAGTTAGACTTAGAAGCATCTGTAAAGAACTCAGGACGTGTGTATTTGTGTTGAAGTTCCAGGAAGTATGTTCCAATATGGGCAATAGGCGCATGTTTAGTAATTTCTAGAAAAGACACATCGCAAACTATAGTCTGCCACTGCCACGGTGGAAGGTATGCTACAGGAGCCATTAAATTGTGTTCGAGTAACACTCCAGTGTCCTCAGCTAGACCCTTCAGGCGAACTGAGAAGGGCTGTCTCATTGAAGGCCTGTTTTGAAACAGAATGAAGCTCGACAAATCATTAATAGTAGAGTATGAGGGGTGCCTCTTGTCTGCTTTCACCTTAAGAAAATATACAAAGGACATATAAGTTCTTTGCAGATGAAGCGACCACTCATTTGACTCAACGTAAAGGCTTTTTACGGGGCTGGTGCGAAAAGCACCCGTAGAAAGGCGGATGCCTAAATGGTGCACGGGATCCAGCATCTTCAAAGCGCTTTGAGTCGCAGACTGATAAACAATGGCCCCATAATCTAAGCGGGTGCGAATGAGGCTTCTATACAGATTCATGAGGCATTTCCTGTCACTACCCCACGTAGTACGTGACAACACTTTTATAACATTCATGGCTTTTAAACATTTTGTTTTTAAATACTTTATGTGTGGTACGAAGGTCAACTTGTTGTCCAAGATTAAGCCTAAGAATTTATGCTCCGCATTCACAGACAGACATTGGCCGTTCAGTTCAATGTCAGGCTCCGAGTGCATGCCTCTCTTTCGGGAGAACAAGACACAGGTGCTTTTTTCTGGGTTCAGCCGGAATCCGTTTTCCTCTGCCCATTTGGAGACCTTGTGTAAACCTAACTGAACCTGCCGCTCACACATTGCTAGGTTGCATGACTTAAAGCCAAGCTGGACGTCATCGACATATGTGGAATAGAACACGTTGCGGGGGATGGACAGGTGCAAGGAATTCATTTTAATAATAAAAAGTGTACAACTAAGTACACCACCTTGCGGTACTCCCGTTTCTTGCACAAATGTTTGCGAGAGAGTACTGCCCACACGGACACAGAAATTCTGATTGGACAAGTAACTCTCGATTATGGAAAGCATTCTACCGCGCACACCCAGGTGAGACAAGTCTCTTAATATGCCAAAACGCCATGTTGTGTCGTAGGCTTTCTCGATATCGAGAAACACTGAGAGAAAGTATTGTTTGTGGACGAAAGCGTCTCGGATCTGTGCCTCGATACGCACCAGATGGTCGGTGGTGGATCTACCCTCCCGAAACCCACACTGAAATTGGTCGAGCAAATTGTGTGTTTCAAGGAAATGTAAAAGTCGGCGGTTTATCATTTTTTCAAAAAGTTTACAAAGGCAGCTGGTTAGTGCAATGGGCCTGTAACTTGAAACTAAGGAAAGGTCCTTGCCCTGTTTCAAAATTGGGATAACAATAGCCTCTTTCCAGGAAGCAGGGATGGTGCCTGAAAGCCAGATAGCATTGTATAGAGAGAGTAAAGTTTTTCGCGTTTCGAGCGGCAGGTTTTTCAACATTTCATATGCGACACGGTCGTAGCCTGGAGCAGAATTATTGCAAGAGTTTAGTGATTTTTGTAGCTCAGCTAAGTTGAAAGGTTGGTTGTATTCCTCGTAATTTGTGCACTTGGATTCTAGTTTCTGCTTTTCTATCTTTGCTTTATGTCTTTGGAAAGCTTCAGTGTAGTGTGGCGAGCTAGACACCTGCTCGTAGTGTGCACCGAGGAAGTTCCCTTGATCTTCCAGGCTATCACCCTGTGTGTTTACGAGTGGGAGTGAGTGTACTTGTCTTCCTGCTACCCTACGAACCATGTTCCAGACTTCAGCCTCTTGTGTATATGAATTTATCCCTGATAAAAACTTGTGCCAGCTTTCTTTTCTGGCCTGCCGACGCGTTCTCCTGCCTCGAGATTTTATTTTCTTAAAGCTCTCCAGGTTTTCCGCTGTCGGCGAGTTCCGCAGCAACCTCCATGCCCTGTTCTGTTCCTTTCGCGCATTCTGACACTCAGCGTTCCACCACGTAACGTGTCGGTTGCCGGGCAGTCCAGATGTTTGTGGAATGCACTTGGTTGCTGCGTCAGTAAGAAAAGCCGTGAAGTACTGCACAGCTTCATCTATGCCTAACCCGCATATGTCAGTCCAATTTAGGTGAGTAAGCTTTTGAAATTGTTCCCAGTTGGCTTTGTTTACCAGCCATTTGGGAACATGTGGAGGACATTCATTTATTATTGGTGTACTCAAAACTAAAGAGAAATGGTCACTTCCGTATGGATTATTTATGACTTTCCACTGAAGTAATGGTACAAGTGAAGGAGATGCGATACTGAGGTCTATGGAAGAGTAAGTTTTGTTGGCAAGGTTATAGTATGTTGCCTCTTTCCTATTCAACAGACAAGCACCCAATGAAATGAGGAATTGTTCAATGAGACGACCTCGGGCATCACAGCGAGAGTCACCCCACAGACCATTATGTGCGTTCAGGTCCCCAAGGACCAGATAAGGTTCAGGTAGTTCGTCTATTAAAGACTGGAATTGAAGTTTTTCGAGACGGTGGTGCGGAGGTATGTACAAAGAGCAGACAGTGACAAGTTTGTTTAGAATAACTGCTCGGACAGCCACCGCCTCGAGGGAAGTTTGAAGGGGTAATTGTGTGCATGCTATACCTTGACTTACTATAACCGCTACACCACCGGATGGTAGCATGGCATCATCTCTATCCTTTCGGAAGATTATGTAGTTACGTAAAAAGTTTGTGTTAGTTCGTTTTAAGTGTGTCTCTTGTACACACAGCACTCTTGGATTGTGTTCATGGAGCAGTTCTTGTAAGTCATTGAGGTTTCGAAGAAGGCCTCGGATGTTCCACTGTAATATTTCTGTCTGCATATTTAAACAAGAGAGATGTTGCTGTGTGTACAAAGAGCATCCGGTGTTGGAGTGAGCTCGTTAATTCAGGTGGCAGGACGGTCGTCCGGCCCCGTTATTGGTTTTTTAGTTTTCTTGGCGCGCTCCAAGGAGGTGCGCCGCTCTTTTGGTACCAAGGGTACCGTTGTATCCATTGCCTCCTCAGAGGCACTGGGTGCCTGCACATGCGAGCTGGTGGTTCGGGTTTTAGGCCTCGCCTGGTGAGGGGATGCCTTGAGACCAGAAGACCCTGGAGTCTCCGGCCTCAATTCGCTAGGAGGCGGAGTAGACTGAACTACTGCCGCCTTGGGGGCAGGTGCCACAGCCGTCGGCTCGCTCTGCGCTGGCCGAAGGAGTGACGAGGGCTGGTGCGGCGTTGCCCCCTGACGCGCCGCATCAGCATATGTAGCGCCATAAAATGGCGACACTCTTCGTCTTGCTTCTTTGAATGTGATATTTTCTTTAATTTTCAATGTGATGATTTCCTTTTCTTTTTTCCAAAATGAACAAGACCGTGAGTATGCGGCATGATTTCCGCCACAGTTCACACAGTGTGATGGTTCTTCGCAATTGTCAGAATTGTGGCCTGACACACCACACTGTGCACAAGTTTGGTGACCACGACAGCTTTGTGAGCCGTGGCCATACTTCTGGCATTTAAAACAACGACGTGGGTTAGGTATGTATGGTCTGATCGACGTCTTAGTGTACCCTGTTTGAATACTTTCTGGCAGATTACTGGAAGCGAACGTGAGTATTTGGTGTTTTGTTGGTGTTACCTTGTTGTCTCTTCTAATGGTGATCCTTTGTACATTGGCCACATTCTGACTCTTCCACCCCTCCAGAAGTTCCTCTTCAGTCAAGCCGAGCAAATCAGCATCAGATACTACTCCACGGGTTGTGTTCATGGATCTGTGTGGTGTTACAGTTATGGGAGTGTCACCAAAAGTTGAAAGATTCTGTAGCTTTTCATACTGTTTTTTTTTCTCGAACTTCAAGGAGGAGGTCTTCGCTGGCCATTTTGGTAACATTGTACCCGGCTCCTAGAGTTTCTGTGAGACATCTGGCTACTACAAAGGGGGATACAGTTCTGGCTTGCTTGCTGCTTATCTCACTATGTATAACATGAAAATGGGGGAAGTTTTCAGTTGATCGGTTGAAAAATCCTAAGTCTTCGGTGCGTACGCGCTTTAAGGCGGTACGATCACTTAATAATGAAAATGCTCTATGCATGCCAGTTTAATTTTCTTCGGAAGCGTTGGCGGCCACCCACCACGGAGCCCAACGAGGGGACCTACAAGTTTGCGGGTGTTAAACCTGCAGACGCCAGCCGTACAACACTACTATAACCCAATGCGCCTAGACCAAGGTAGGCTATTTGCACAGGGTTAACCCTAGCCGCCAGGAAGTTTGGAAGTAAACAGAAGAGAGGAGAAGACAGGACAGATAAAAAGTGAGAGATAAAGACGAAGATGTAGGGAGAGAGAGATAGGAAAAGGCGACTGCCGATTTCCCCTGGGTGGGTCAGCCCAGGGGTGCCGTCTACGTGAAGCCGGGGCTAAAGGGGTGTGTTGCCTCTGCCAGGGGGCCTTAAAGGTCCAATCACCCAGCATCGGCTCAACCCCCAGGATCCCCTTTTCCCCGGACACGGCAAAGCCACGCACGGCTAGGCGTGGGAGGGAGTAAAAACTCCCCCGTTAGCTCGGGTCCGTGGTGTCGCTACACACCAAACGCCTACTTGCGCAGGCGCCCCTGCGGGGAAAGCTCCTTTATTACCAGCAACTACATACACCATCCTGATAACCCTATTCATTGCCATGATCATAACAGCCTTTAAATGCTAGGCTGCCACTATGCTTTTACATAACTACAGTAATTTTGAAGGCTAATGCTGTACGAATGTATGAAGTAAAGACATCGAGAAATACCACCATGACAAGGCATATTCCTGCAACAGCTCAATCCTTAAAAACACTAACAATGATTTATGACTAAAAAGCGGTTCCCTACCGACGAACATTGCAGGGTGTAAAGGTATATGCTCTCGGTAGGGTAATGGGAAAATGTCGTTTTCTTAGAGTTTCTAAGTGTTTGCACTGGATTAACATGTGAAGGACGGTCTAGGCAATGACTAGGCATTGTCCCTAGTGGCCATACATTTATTCTGGGGCTTTCGCACAAGAACACATGCACGAAAGCACACTTCATCATCATCATCATCATTTATTTATATTTCTCTTAAAGGCCCCTGTTGGATTATTACTTAAGGGGCGGGGGGGGGTAACATAGAAAGTTAGACATGAGACTTGACAGGTCACAAGTTTGAAACACACATCTAAGTGAAATAGATTACCTGTTTAGATGCAAAATAGAAACATTGCAATTTAACGAGACATGGAGAACATTGTAAGATCGTAACGAATATTACAGCGTGAGGTGATCAGTAAGCAACTGCTTAAACACAATGAGGTTATGCTCGGTGACAACACTATCCGATATTCCACTCTGCATTGGCGATCGGCAAAAAAGATTGATTGAAAGAAGACGTTGAACCATGGAACCGCTGGATGCTGCAAGAGCTAAAAAGGCGACGAGATGCACGGTGCGGGTAGTTTAGGAATTTACCATGAAGTTGAGGGAAGTTGTAATAGAGCCGATGGAACAAGCACAGCCTTACAATCTTATGTCGGAATGACAACGACTCGTGTTCCAAGAGATGACTTTATGGCACTGATGCTTTCATCATGGCTGTACCTGGAAGAGATGAATCTGGCCGCACGGTTCTGTATGGATTCTAAAACGCTAATGAGGTATGCTTGGTGAGAGCTCCAAATGGGTTAGGCATATTCTCATGTAATACCTCTTACTGAGGGGCCTTTGAGGCAACAAATAAATGAATAAAAGCCGCAACACAGCCGAGTCACTGACCTGTACCGAGTCTTGGAGGTGCAGGGTTCGATGGCGCGCACGATGATGAAGACATGCTGGAAGTGCGACCGGATGTTTTTGGGCGTGAAGGGCAGAGCTCGGGGCTCTTGGAACACGAGGGTGACGATGTCGTTGCCGATGTGACGCTTGCGCAGCAGCTGCACACAAAATGCTCCTCGTGAATCAAACTTTGACAGGTTGCGCTGGCAGTGAACGCCCCCAATATGTAAGCTCGTATATAAATGTGGAAGAAGCCTATACAATAGCTAATAGCTATTGTAGCGAAACGTGCTCCAGCAAGCATACCACTAGATTCATTTTGACAGAACAGCACCACTGATTAAGATGAGAGCGTAGAAGACACATGAACAGTGTTGCCACCTTAGCGCTATTTCCTCGAAATAAATCCACACAAACTTGCTTAATATTCAGTTCTGTTTAATATAAAAAGTTGTGAACATGCAGGCCTGAAAAGTGTGGCACACTATATCTGAGGCTGCTAGGATTTTGGGCCAACAGTTAAATGTCCTCATAACTTCAATCAGACAAAGACGACTATACAGTCAAACCCCTTTATAAGAGACACTGATGTAAAAGAAATGGGTATGTGACACCAGTGTGCCTACAGTGAAATACTTATTGATAAGAAAATGCATACGTGGAGCATTGCTTATAAGACAACTCATATAATAGACAAGAACTCTCGCCCTGAGCATATCTCTCGTAAAGGGGTTTAACAGTATTACAATGTAGTTTCCTATGTCAGTAGAACACAAAACTTCAACCTCAGAACAATAAAACATGTAGTAATTCCTTTGTAGTAGCAAACTTCCGTTTCCCCAGCACAGCAGAACGAATGTAACAAATTGACACTTATGCAGCTGCAGAACCAAGCAATTTGTGTAAACACATTCTTGTGTTATGTGTAGCACAGGAGACCACGGGCCTCAATAAACATGCAGGCCTTGAAAATTGACCCTCTGTAAATGTTGGAACCCTATCTGGACCACGACAGTGCAGCAAGGTAATGGGGCAGAATACCAGTGGTGGCACGCAGTTTCGGTTGCCTGCAGACATGTTTCCGCAACTGCAATTGCATGCAGCATAGTCTTTAAAGAGATACTAGAAGAAAACAATGACTTGGTTTAAATCGACATACTGCGCTCTGAGAACTCTAATGCCATGTTTCACTATCACAAGTTCCTTATCAGTGGAGAAAATCAAGGTTGCAGTTTCATTTTTTAATTTCACGCCTACATTTCCCTGCAACGTAAAACATTTCAAATGTATTTTCGTGACATTGTCTCTATGAAATTTTTTGTAACTTCGTATGCTAGGTCTATGGCACAGACAGATGACAATGACTTTAATTTATATCGAGTAGAAGCTATTTAGGACCCAGTAGACACCTTCAAAATTTCTTATTCACAGTGCTTAGTGCGGGAATCCCAAGGTGGTGTCGGTACTCATATTTTTTTTCCACGCGTTTTCTGGTTTACCAAGTGCCATCTTGCAGTAGAAGTGGTGTTTTCGAGAGAGTGAAATCATAACTTACTAATGCACAAAAAATCGTTTTGCTCTTTAGTGCCCCTTTAACAGTGCCAGAATACGAGCATAGTAACAGGCATGGCCACTGACCTGCTGCTTGTTGCTGGGTGTGTATGGAAGCATGGTGGAAACATGAAACATGATCTCACAGTCCTCATAGGTTGAGTACACCGAGTACAGGCCGGTGGTGTCCGCTACAAAAGGATAAAAGAAAAACAGACCAACATTCCTCGTATCAGTGTCAGATCAAATGACAGAAAAAAGCGAAATGTTGCATTACAACCGTTCACTCGACCCTGACACCCTGTGAAGAATCACTATCTTCTTTGCTACAGTTGCAGCATAAGAGCAGCTTAAATAAATGAATAATAATAAAAGAGAAGAAAGCTTGATTAAGACTTGAGTTGAAGTATAAAAAAAAACCCAAAACCATAAAGAAAGAAAAAAGGACATCTGCACAATAAACAATGCTGCTTAAGACAATTGGTTTATTATGGTCAGAATTTAGGTAAGGTTTCTACCCAACTGAAGGCATGGTCCTAAAGTTACGTTAAAGCTCCCAGTGAAGATCCTATTGGTACTATTTTTGCTGTCATTGCACTCATTCATTGACCTGTCACGCTGACACTCCTACAGAAAACACCCATCTTAGGAAATGCACCCTCTCAGTCACGCGATTTCTCAATACTAACAAACTAGGTCCAAGCAACACTACTGTTGTCCCTGTGGCCCTGCTAAAGTACGGCCACAGTTCTGACGTCTCGCAAGCGCTCACTCTTGTTGTCGAGGCCCGCCCGATAGTTCTGGAAGCCCTTGAGCCGAACTTTGTGACCCAGCATCTCGAGGAACTCTTCAAAGGCCGGACCCGCAGTTTCTGCAACAAACAACAGATATATACATGTAGTTCAACTTGTAAGGACTGTCTGGCAGAGTCAGAAACCTCAAGGCTGAGACGCGGATGGTGTGGTGGAGCCAGCATCATCATCAGACACACGGGGCAGAAACAGACAGAAGTGTTCACTGAAATGTGGTGTGTGCACTTCTCCTTGACAACCGCGGTGCAATTTTATCCGCATTCGAAAATCCGGATGGAGGCGTTCTATTCGTTACGCCAGAAAGTGGGTGGTCCGCATCGGTCGCGAGGATGAGAGAAAGCGAACAGCCAGTGTGGGAAATGGAGGCCTGCATCACAATTTTGACGTCGGCTTGGCACGTTTCAAGTGAGCGCAATTGAAATTTGACGCGGCCAGTGTCCCTGTGGGATGTGCCTTGTGTGAAAAGACGCGACCAGCGTGTTTATTGGAAGCGCCTCGTGTCTTCGACCTGCGAAGGACGGGCCCAGTGTCTGTGACGGACACACTCAGTGACTTCCGCAAGAGACGCAGCACTGCTCGTAACACCACGGAGTGAATGATGATGAGTGGGGCGGAGCTTGAAAGTGTTTCATCAATAAACCCTGAATCCTCCAATCCGTCCTGCATCTGTCTGTCCATCCGTTTGTCTGTTCGCTTGTCTGTCCATCTGTCTGCTCCTCCCTCTGTCTGTCTACCACAACGGACACGGACAGACAGACGATTGGCTATGGCAACGAAGGGGGGATTGAGTCACAGCGTAAGTGCATGAGGCCTGCTCCGACACTATGTTCTAAATGTACCCGGATACTGAAAGGCGCGAAGCACTTACATTTCAATCCAATCCATGCTGCCTCGCAGCCATTTCGATCCATCCGTCTCATTTTGGACAGTCTCTCCAAGCGTTCTTTCACCTCCGTCGCAGTAACGGACAAAAATAGACACACGGCACCTTGACTCACGTGACGCAGAATGTCGCGGCATTCATCATGGCTCAAATGAGCCAATCATGTGAGACTCAATGGAGCGGAACGCCTCCGTCCGAATTTGGCTCACATGACATAAAACGTCACGGCATTCCCCCCGGCTCAAATGTGCCAATCATGATCAACTCGATGGAATGGAAAGTCTCTGTCCGGATTCAGAACACGTATAAAATTGCACCAATGATTTGCATTATGCCATATGTTTGAAACTGTGTTTCAGCAGCACGTTCCCCATCTCCACAGACACCTTGGTAATACAGTCTTAAATGTATCGTGAACAAGATGCATTACAATGCCGATCTCTTCATTGTACTCATTGAGAATCACTATATAATACAATGCCGAGTTAATGTCCATAGTCTAGCGCCAACACAGTGCCTCCCCCCCTCCCCAAATAAAAAGATTGAATCATTTCTATGCCTTGAGAGCCGCCTGACAGCGAAGCTGTAATGATGATAACGATGACTTTCGGTACAAAGAACCCTCATAATATTAATAATACAGCCGAAATCCGTTTCCCAGACCCACAAGGGACAGGGGAAACGTCTAGAAAATCGGGCAGTCCGGAAAGAAATGCAAGCAAAAAAAAAAATGGCAGCATATCCACGGAGTGAATGATAGAGAGTGGGGCGAAGCATTCGTCCGTCCATGCGTCCGTCTGTGTGACCGTCCATGCGTCTGTTTGTGCGCCCGTCCCTGCGTTCCTTCATGCATCCGCCCCTGCGTCCGTTCATCTATTCAACACTCCAAGTCCCACCATCTCGCATCTTTTTATCATATATTCCCCATATAGAAGCACCGCCATCCAGCGGACATTCCAAGGACTAAACGAGAGGTGGCACACGCACACTTTCTTACGGCCTGCGCTTTGGGTCCACTTCCCACCTTTAACCACCTCGAGTTCATGTTATATTCTAGTTCACTGTATTCATGGCACTGCGACCAAACGCTCGCTAAACCTTTCGAAAACCAAGGAGGTTACGCCCATCGAGTATAACGTAGCAACCTTTCCCTGTCAGATAGGGCTCAATGTACATGCCAATGGCTGCTAATGAGAAATGAGAGACAGGAGAATTCGGCTTTTACTTTCTTACGGCTTGCGCTTCGTATCTACTTCTCATTTTTAACCACCTTGAGTTCATTCATGGTATATACAAGTTCATTGTATTCATGGCACTGCGGCTCAACGCTCGCTAAACCTTTCTAAAGCTAAGGAGGTTACACCCAGCGAGTATAATGTAGCATCCCTTTCTTGTCCAATAGTGCTCAATGTACATGCCAATGGCTGCTAATGGGGATCGCAGCGTCCGCGTTGACTAAAAGCCGAATGCTCATGTCTCTCATTCCCCATTAGCAGCCATTGGCATGTACATTGAGCACTATTTTTTATTGTTAAACAACGCACAGAAGAAATCTCTCACTGGCACCACCTTGGAGGTCAAGTGTTACACCTATTTCGGGTATGTGCCACTGGTGGTTACATACGAGGGACGCCCAAGCCACGCCATAAGGAGCTTCGCCCCTAAAACACACACTTTCTAACAGGTTATTTTCGCTGACAGAGAGAGAGTCCCGACAAAAGTACAGGGTTCTTATTGCAATTCAGCAAATGCAAGGTTTATGTGGCTATGAAACGGGCAAAAAAAAAAAAAGATAAAGGAAATACGATGTGGCCGGCGCACTTGTAAACACTTAGGCGCAAAATGTCATTTATTTTCGTTTGCTTGGCGTTCTACTTACTCACGATGATGTCTGTCTCAATTTCAGTTAACGTCATTTCAGCGTCAGTGCTTGTGTCAACTTCGAGCTCACTGGCTGTGTAGCGCTGCCTCTTTGATCTCACTGTCGGAGTCGTCGAAATCTTCCGTAACTTTGCGAATGATTTCATCATTAGTCAATTCAAACACAGCTCGAGGTTTGTTTCAGAATTGGTGAAGCCCTCATGGGTTATCCCGGCTGTAATCGAAATACCGGTAACGTGCAGATAGTCGAAGGCAACGTCCACGGGTGGAAGTTCATCACACACGTGTCCACTCCGAGCGAGACGGCCGTCTTGCGTAGCGAAAACGCTTTCTACGAGTCTGCAAGCATGCCGACGGCACATCAAAGGTCAA
The DNA here is from genome assembly GCF_013339725.1 of Rhipicephalus microplus. Taxonomy (NCBI): domain Eukaryota; kingdom Metazoa; phylum Arthropoda; class Arachnida; order Ixodida; family Ixodidae; genus Rhipicephalus; species Rhipicephalus microplus. The sequence goes on from NC_051168.1 coordinate 172,938,567, forward strand.
AAGCATAGTTTTTGCCACTGCACAGCACCATGCGGCCTAAGGCTGTGGCCTAAGCTACAGCCAGAGGCTACGGCTGGCAACAGACTGGCGTGAGCTGACCGTGGCATTTTGGGTTTCAAGAGTGCGGCAGCCGCAGCGCGGTGGGTTGAACAGTCCAAAAGCAACCAAAATGGCAGCGTCAATAGTGACTTCGAGTCTGCGGTTATCGGTAAAAAGTCTGGAAAATCGGATGGCAAAAGCTATAAATGTCCGGAATTTTGAACTTTTTAATACATTTATTCTATAGTGAAGTTGACAGTGCCACAGATGAGTATGGGAAATCAGGCTTGTCTGGAATTTCAGGCGTCCGAAAAATCGGACATCGACTGGATCTGCAGGGGTGCAACAATAAGAATAAAATTTGGAGTAAGTTTCGGAGCTGCAAAATGTTACTTTTGGAGCACTAAATTACAAATTTGAAGCAGGTTACAAGAAAAAAAAAAGAATGCATTTTTTATCACGAAAGACCCAATTTGGAGAAGCATAAAAAGAAGGCTTACATTTAGAAAAAAATATGTATAAACTATTCAAGATCACTTAAATTGCACAGTGTGAACATGAGCACTGCTGTTTCAAGAAAAGTAGTATTTTGAACCGCCCCACTAAGCAAACAATGATAAAGTCCACATGAGCATTTGCTACACCTGTCAAATCCTTTGACAGATTCTGCGAATTAAAGTGTAGATCTGCCAAGCTCGTGACCTTGAAATTTGGGAGATTCGTAAAACAAAGGAGTAGGGATGGTGAAAAAAGAAAAACCGGCACAAAATCTTGTTTCTTTTTTGTTTTAGAGATGCAGAAATGTCATACACTGCTCCAAATGATTGCCAGTAATTGTTTTAGACATCAGTGCTCATAATGCTACTCAGAATTATGCGGCGTATACATGCATGAGTAATTAAACAAAATGTGCTGCGTCCCATGACTAGCGCTAACATCCCCTTCCAAAACCTTCATACACTTTTCTGCATGACACCGGCGTACAGAGGGAAATGCGGCTTGTGCAACGTTCTGCACGAATTAGAACAAGGCCTGGAAATTTTCGAACGGCCACATGCACCCTCCCCTTTTTTTTCTTTTTTTTTTTCTTTCATGGTGGGGTTAGGTGCCTTTTCGGATTGCTTGAAAGTAACAACGGCGTGCACCTATTGGCCCAGCGACGGCAACGGCTGTCTATTGCCAAAACCGTGACCGACACGACGGAACTTCAAGACAGCATTGTTTTATGTGCCACTGCTACGACAGCCAACCTGGTTGCTATCAACACCAGTGTTCGCAGCACGTCGAGCTTGTTCGCACGCAGAAAAGCGGCATATGCCTTTAGCTTTAGTTCCTCACATGCTATAACCGCGTTTGCAGACTAGAAAATTTATAGTTCCAGCGAAGCCTTGGTGGCTACAGCAACGCACTTTGTCTTAAAGTCCCATTATCCCACCATCCGTTATCCCGTTATCCGCGGCAGTCAGAGGACCAATGGGTGCGCGGCATTGTTACTTGATCTGGTCAATTGCATGTCGCGAGTAAGCTCACCTAACAAGTATTATCTCACATGTGGTTTAGGGTTAGAGTTTGCGGGCTTTATTTCATTGATGACGCAAACTGCAGTTGGCCAAAGTGTCGTTGCTCCTTTTCCTCACCTGGCTGATCAGGCATTTTGGCACAGCGTGGCGTGATTTCAACAAATTTTAACATTTTGGCGCAGCTCAGCGCTACAATTGAGGATTGTATCAAATTGGCTCAATTGGCACAGTTGTTGCACCCCTGTATTTGGGCTTTAACGTTTCAGAGCCCAAATATGATCATGAGAGACACCGTTGCAGAAGGCTCCAGAAATATCTACTACCTGGGGTTCTCTAATGTTCACCTAAATGTAAATACATGGACCTTGAACTACCTGGGGTTCTCTAATGTTCACCTAAATATAAATACATAGACCGTGAACATTTTAGTCTCCGACGAAAATGCAGTCCCCGCGGCTGGGATTTGATTCCATGACCTTTGGGTCAGCAGTTGAGAGCTATAACGACTAGATAACTGTGGAGCAAAAAGAGTCCTTATAATGGTTGTGATTTTGAGCATCACAGTTTGGTTTTAGTTATTTGAAGAAAAGCATCATCACCATCATTTTGTTCCTACTTCTTTATCGACTCCTTTTTTGACCATGTGGCTTACATGATGACACCTGCTACTAGGCTTGTGCAAATATTCAAATGCTTCAAATATTCGGACAAATATTACAGTATTCCAATTCACTTTGACTCGAATTGAAATTGTCAATGATTTCAAAGTATTTCAAATGAATGAATGGGTATACATTGATCTGCACGTAACTTACTGTAATAATGGTTTCACTGCAGTGAAGGTGTGCAAAGCTGTGAAAGCATCTTTGCAGACAAAATCTGCACTGCCACGAAGCCTTACATGAAGGTTAAATGACCAGCACACCATCACATTGATTGATCATTTTTAGAGTTTGAAAGCTTGTTATAATGGCTTATATGTTCTAAGTGTAGTAAATTTTAAAATGAACATAATTTGCAGGTTACTGTTTGCATTCCACAGGAAATCCATTGCTGCTACTATTCAAAGTTGTTTGAACCAAAAAATGGGAGTTGCACAGGCCTTGTCTCAATCTTTAAAAAAGTACTGTGCAGGTTTGTTAGGTTATAAAAAATATGCCCATTTTCTTTGTAATATTTTATAGATACTATTTAAATTCGATTCAAAATTATTCAACCAAAGTCACGATTCCCTTCGTACCTAAATGTCACTATTCACACAAGCCTACCTACTACAACAAGTGCTATGATCTAAACAGAAGGTACGCAAAGGCAGCTTTAGAAACTAGCTGTACTATTTACTGTGGGTGAGCACAGAGACACCACTTAAAGGGGGGCAGGAAAGCATTCCCTCCATACTCCTCTCATGCTGGTCTGCCCAGGAACTGGCGAACTAGCCAATGGACAGAGAGATAGGGGTAGGGAATATGTAGGAATCCTGAAGTCAGGCTACTGAAGAAAAACATGTCTCCAGTTGGCCTCAGATAGTAAACTGGTGCCAGAACAACCTTCATGGCCAAGATGCTGGTGTAATGAAGTTCATTGGCTCATGAAAATACAGCACACAGGGGCCAATGAGCACACAGTGGCATTCATAGCCCGTGTGCTTTACTTACCTTAATTTCATATCACCCGTAACACTTGATGCTGTATTTGTAGAATCTTAAAATGAGCTAATGCATAAAAACAGCAAGACAATTTCAAGATTAGATGAATATGTGATGCTGCTTATTGCTCTAGTTAGTCATGATCGTTACGTACCGTTGTTGTACATCTCTTCTTCCGTGGCCTGTCCCGCCCTACAGTACATGACCCCCACCTTGTACGATTTCATCAGCTGCAACAGAAGTTGCGCACAAGATTAGCGAAAACTCACAAAAATACCGTGAGACACATAACACTATAGAAAGCACTCAGCAATTTGGTAAAGTTTCCTCGATAAAGTACTTGCTAATGGTAATCCGTGCATTGTATAACAATAATTTGCCCTGTTTATTTACAATAAACAACCTAGTGCAAATTTGATTACACATTTCACTTGGGGTAAATTAACCATGGTTATGAAGCATAAAAACTGTACGAAAGGTTGGTGAGTGAGAAATGCAAAGAAATGATAAAACTACAGTTACCGATTAAATATTTTAATATAAGTCACGGACATCGCACAGTACACGGGCCCCTACAAATACACCTCTATCGAAATGTGACCGCCGTGGTCGAGGTGGAACTCGTGAGCATCAGGTTAGCAGCCACTGATCCGAGGCAGACACCGTCGAACCTTAATGTGTATACTGTGGTGAAACAACCTGCTTATCACAATGCCCGCATGTCGCGTTTTCGCTTATAGCAATGGCTTCTGCTTGTGAGTTGTCCGTGCCGAAAGGTAATGCAACGAGAAATCCTCGAAAAGACACAAGGGAATGATAAAACTTCAGTTGTTAGTCTGCGCTTGACTGTGCTCTCTTTCTTCATGTGTGTTTTTTAGAGCAAATTCCTATCTACAGAAAAATTCTAGTTGCTGTATCCTAGCCTGCAACTAACCTGCCTCAGCGCCCCCTTGGACTTACGGTATGCTTTGCCGCATAGCATTGGGGAACTGCGGCAAAGATACCCTTAAATACGCTAAGGCAGGGTAGTGGCAGAGGCTTCCATTAAAACGGGCAATCAGGTTACGAATTTGAAACTTTGAAAAGTTTCAGCGTCCGAAACTTTCAAACATTGTTGTAAATTGGCTCTATGAAGCTTGAGGCGGTCCTTTGAAAGCGTCCAATTTTCAAACGTGTCTGTGAAATCAGCTGCTTTGTCATTGTGCTCACTGATGTCTGTTCGCGTATCCCTCTCAATAAGACATCACAACAGGCTGCCATCCTTTCATTTAGCTTTTTCCCATGTAACTCGTTCATAGCAATTATCAGTTATAACAATCAGCGGCGCCTGAATACTCTTGTAAGTGGGTTCAACTGTATTAGTAGCCTGCATATCTGTCCAGAATGCTTCAACTGAACCCAATTTCATTACAGCTGTCTTTTCGGATGTTGCCCACTGACCCCTTGTTCATCGAGCTTGAGCAGTTGTTGCTCAGTCGCCGGTCCAGGCACGGCCAGTCGCAGGCAGGTTGTCTGCAGCTCGGGTGCGGCCAACTCCAGCAGCTCGCGGACGGGCAGGGAGTTGGCTCCACTGCCGCTGCCACTCAATCGGCCGTTGCTCACCGAGCCGCCCAGAGACTCTTCCGCCAAGCTGCAACGCAGCACAGCCAGCTGGAAGAAGGGAGCACAATTAATGAGGACACACTAATTAAACAAAGCAGCGAATGAGTCTCACTTTAATAAAGCATACTTTGAACATTACATATAGCTAGATTCAAAAATAAAAGACTGACTAACAGATCAAGAAATCAAATACCAAGACACCTACTTGCCAAGTGCAAGCGAGAGCCTCAGCATTAGTCCCAGACGAAATCACATATATCAACTCCCATAAAAGGAAAGTGCTAACACTGGAATATTAGTTAGTTATACAGTCGAACCCCTTTAAGAGAGGCACTGATGTAATAGACAAATGTATATAAGAGACACTAGTGTACCTACATTATTTATGGATATGTGGGGTTTAACCATCCCAAAACCAATATATGATTTTAAGAGACGCCGTAGTGGAGGACTTTGGAAATTTCGACCGCCTGGGGTCCTTTAACGTGCACCCAAATCAGTGTGCCTACATTAAAATGGAGGTTATTAAGAAAGTGCATACGTGGTATCCTGCTTATGAGATACACCTCATATAAGAGACAATAACTGCTCCGCGGTGCACGTCTCTTATAAAGGGGCTCAACTGTATTGTAACATAGTACAGCAATCATGCAATGTCACCAAGCTGGGAAACTATTCAAAAAGTAAAGCAGCAGTAAAAAAAGATTGACAACTGATGACAGATTGATTTACAAAGTAATTTAATCAGTGAAGACTGTGAGAAAGTGATTGAAGTCCCGCAAAAATCGGAATGTATGGAGACATCTATAGCCTACTCAGTTGCCACCATAATTGATTGATTGATTGATACGTGGAGTTTATCGTCCCAAAACAACCATACGATTGTGAGAGACGCTGCAGTGGCGGGCTCCGGAAATTTTGACCACTTGGGGTTCTTTAACGTGCACCCAAATTTGAGCACACGAGCCTACAGCATTTTCGCCTCCATCGAAAAGGCAGCAACTGCAGCCAGGATTTGATCTCGCAACCTGAGGGTCAGCAGCTAACTGAGCCACAAGGCCACCGCAGTGGTGCGCAGTTGCCACCATGGCCTGGTGCAAAAGTTCATAGCCTTTGCCTTTTTGACCCAAATCCCTTCTGATGTCAGCCTTACAAAGAAAAAAGTGAAAAAAAAAAAAATAGTGATAAAGGCACGTTTAATGAAAATTGCAGTGCATAAGGGGTGGAAGAGGGTACATGGGTTAGGAAGCAGTCCTGGGAGCAGGCAAATGTGGCTTTTGTAGCAGGCTTGGATCATCCAGAAAGACATTTTGGAGCAGGCTTGTAGCAGCCAGACGGACCTTATTGAGGAAGTTTGGAGCAGTCAGAGAACATTCAGAGCAGATGTAGCACATTACACAGTAGTCTTGAACCTCAGTAGAACAAATTTGCATCTTACACAATACGTTCGTTGAATCCGAAAATTCACTATAAAGGTTTATTCTTAACACTAAATCTTTCGCGAGACTATTTTTTCTTTACTTCGTTATAACCAATATTTTGTTATATCCAGATTCGTTATATTGAGGTTTGAGTGTACTTGTAAAGCAACATTGGTTCAATGTAGCATTTTGTGAATGCTATGAAAAATTGTGCAGCAACAGCCTTATTATTAACGATAGCAATCACTCTCAATGGCTTTTTGCCGTCACCGTTGCCATCATGTTCCGCACAAAATCCCAGTTGGTAAACAACATACCTCCGTGGTTGTACATTCTACCAGCGAGTAACAGTGTGAGTATGGGGTCGACGGACACTGCTGAAACAAAGTTTCAATGAGCCCGCCCTTCTATGCCACTCAAAAGGCGTATGCGATAACATCACCCCACTTGGGAGGCGTGCCATAGAAGAGGAGGAACACCTCGCCTGGTTGAACGAGCATGAAAAGATGTGAGGAGGGGGAGTGTGTCGCTTGAGCAACAACTGTTGCTTCCAAGGACGCAGCTAACCCTACTGGAGCGACGATCACTGGTGCACGCACTAGCTTAGAAGCCGTCAGCAATCAGAGGGCAGCGTGCATGCACTTCTACGTGCTGCGCTCTCATTGCAACGAGACTGTGCGAAAAGTGTTGCTCACCCTGGCGAGGCCGTATCCTTACACCAGCGTTTTGTAGAGTTATGTGAGGTTGGAAATTTGCTTTGCCCTTGAAATCAAACTGACCTTTCTTTTTAGCTAATTACAGCCACCCATTTGTTAAATTTAAACACATAAGTGTCAATTGCCGAGCCGAGAAGCGCCGCGTAGCCAAGCACAGCGACGAAATTCACCAGAACACGTGCGTGTGCTCGATATACAGTTCTGTGCACCTGTCTTTGCTATAGGTTGTTCCCGGAACCGGACACCACTCCCGCTTTTGTTTGAGCACTGTTACCGTCATCTTTTCTTTTTTTGAATGCTGCCATCAAGCTACAAAAACAAACTACAGTTTCTTTCACTGCAACGACCAAGCAATGAATGCAATAGCAACAAATTGTCATGTTATTACGAAGTAAGGCTGGAAATTAACTTTTTTTTCGGATCCGATACTACGTAACTACACAAAACGCTGGTATAAGAAAATACGGCTGCACCAGAGAGAGATGCTCTTTTCACAGTCTCTTCGCTTTGAGGACTCACAAGCCAATTCGCGGTGATGCCTGCTGAGTAGCACGCTCGCTGCAGCGATCGTGACCACGTCGTCAAATTTGAAGCTCACAGCTGGTGCTTGCACAATCACAGCCCTGATGAAACCGAAACTATAACAGTTTCAAAGAAATCGAAAACACAATGTTTCAGCCATGTTTTCGGGCATGGGGCTTGATGGCTGTCGCATCTTACAGCTAAATTCGGGCGCTGATAAACGAGTATGGCGCTGATACAGCTAGAATGACGCTGATAAACAAGTATGACGCATACAGTGGTAGTTCGACGCAGGAAAGGCGCAGGTGAACAAGTTTGGCGCCTGATTGCGTAAATGGCGCAGCCGTTTTAACCTTGGTGCATGTGTAACTCTGATATTTCATTGCTGCGAAAACTTGCAGCACCAATGCTACGGGCAAATCGCTCCCCTACATAACTACATGTCTATACACTGCAACAAAGCGATGCTCATTTTGACCAGTTCGAAACGGAGATAGCATAGCAGCATATGGAGAACCAAGCTACAACCTTTATCTGACCCTATGATGTGACAGAACAAGTGCCTGTCACAAGCCTCACACAAGAAAGCTATGATTCCGGACATTTTTTGGGCCAAAAGAATACTGTAATAAATAAAGACACAAATAAAAACACCTGCAACGCGATTTTGAGTGCCCGGCACAGGTTTTTTTTTTTTTAAGAGTGCTTTCAAGAGCTTCAACGCGAGTGAAATATCAAACAATGACATACAGCTAGAAGCACAATGCTCTTTGGATGAATGTCAATCAAAAGAGCTTCGCAAACAAGAACATTAGAATAAGCATGCTTCCATTAGACCACGAGCCTGTATATTAAGTATAGCTGACTGCATGCAGGTTGTGTGTTCATTGAGTGCAGTTTAACCCTTTTAAAGGAAGATTGATGTGAGAGACAACTGGTTATAAGAGACACCACTGGGCCTAACAATAAAACAGGCATTGATTAGAAAATGAGGATGTGTTATCCTGCTTATAAGGACACCTCATATCAGGAACAAGAACTACTCCCAGGTGCATGTCTCTTATGAAGGGGTTCACCCGCACCACAATTCACCTGCTTCAAATGATGCCCATAGACATAAATGCTATCTTCCATTGCCAGTAGAAGACTGTGTAGGCACCATTACAATTTCTTTTCTAGATGCTTCTCCAGCACTCTTCTTATCTGCCTTCATACTTAACGCCTTTAAAGCTTTTTTGCGAGTTATGTTGTCTACACCTTTATGAAACATTCATAATCCAAAAATATGCACAAAATATGCATGAAGTATTTGAAGAGCTTATATTCATGGTACATTCAACTGATCACTTTTAAGGGCCAAGTTTGGCCGGTCGAAAGTGAGCACTTTGAGTACATTTGGCTGGCTGTTTTACACGCCTACACGAGGCGCTCTCACTATGACCTTGTAACGCGTTGAAAATGTGTTCTAGTTATGCAGCACTTTGTCTATTTACAGCACAATATATGACATACGGGACGAGCAGCTGAAAGAGGCGTTGTCTAGCTGAAATTGAGAGCAGGCTTACCGATGTTACAATGCGATACAAGTGCTGTGGCACCCAGCAAAATGTACCATTGAAATTGTATGCACAATACTTGCCTCACTCGTTCGGACGATGATCCTATACAGTGTCTGAGGTGCTCCACCGGGGGACGGTCTCGCAGAGTTTGGCACATCAAGACGGTCCTTGCGGAGACTAACTGCGACTGGTCCTAGTCGTTCGTCAATGCCAAACCAGTTCTGATGACCTGCACATCAACAATTGGCCACAAGAGAGAACCAATGAACTTGTACAAAATATTGCTTCTGGAGCACTTATAAAAAGACTTAGTATCCAACTAGCTACTAATTTATCCTGCAAAAACAAAGTGCAACAATTACTGCTTGCACTGGGTATGATTGGTATCGAATATGTTTTGTACAGATTTCATAAAAAATATCACTCTATAATGCACTTCTTTTATTCAAATTGCCTCCAAACAGCCTCCATTTACAATTATGCGGGAATAAAAACACTAAACAAAAAAATGATTCACCTTTACGAGGACTAGTACAGAGGTTCTGTATAAGACCTTCCCTTCATTACTCTTTGTGACATATATGTTACATGTACATCATATCTATTAAAGTTTACCCTTCCTAGCAATGAACACAGATACGGGGAATCATAAGTTATAGCAAGCTAAATACAAACATTGATTTCGTGTAAACTTATAATAGGTGGTAGTGAAACGTGAACATCCATGCCGGCAGTCTTCTCGCAAAAAAACAATAGTACTGCTAATTTGGAAATTAAAGTGATGCTGAAATGTGGTGCCTAAAAATTTTGACCTTTAAAACAGGACAAAGACCTTGAGATTAGCATGAGGCAGCCGTGAAACAATTCAGAGAAGAAAGGTAAACTTGTGTACATTTCCAGGCTGATATGTCACACTTTCACTATCCGTGCTACTGAAATACAGTAAACCTAGCTAATTTGAACTCAGATAATTTGAAATTTCGGTTAATTCAAAGAACTTCTGCGGTCCCGTGTTTTCCTATGTAAATTTTACCGGATTATTTTAACAGCCCGCGGGTTTTATATGGATAATTCGTAATTCTCACCGGCAGCAACGAACGTGAAACAGCCTTCCGGTGAAGCTTATCTCGGAGGTCATAATAGTTGGAGTACCGGAAACGGGTTAAAATGCATTTTCCGTTTCGTGCTTTCGACGTTCGCGATTTTCTACGTTTTACCGTTTTTCGTGCATTCCGTTTCAGCATTTTTCACGTAGCTCACATGCTTCCGACCATTAGTCTTGTTTACTTTGTCTCCTATGCCTGCTTGTGTCACCTGCAAAGTCCTAACCTCTTTTTGGACTCACCATGCCAAAGCACAAGACGCTGACGCTGCAGAAGGTGTCCCTGACTGAGGCGGTTGAGAAGTCGACATGCACGAAGACCCAACTCGCCGAAAAGCACAAGATGCCCCTGTCGACGCTCTCGACCATTTTGAAGAACAAAGTAAAGTTGCTTGAGAGATATGGAAAAACGCATTCGTCAAAGCGATCAAGGATTCGCTACCCAACCCACCCGGACGTTGAGGTCGCTTTGATGAAGTGGCTGCAGCACGCAAACGTAGCTAGTCTTCCCGTGAACGGCACCATCCTTAGGGAGAAGGCCGATGACCTGGCACTGCGCCTTGGCCATGAAGGTTTCAAGTGCAGTAATGGTCGGTTCGTCCGATTTAAAGAGCGAAACAACCTTACATACTTGACCGTGTGCGGGGAAAGCGGCAGCGCCGACATGAACTTCGTTGACGACTTGCAGATGCGTATGCTAACAATGCTCCTTGAGAAGTTTGGCGAGGACGATGTCTACAACTTGGATGAGGCAGCCTTGTTCTACAAGATGTTTCCCACAAAAACATTTGCTGCCAAGGACACCACTGTCTCGGGGAGAAAGCAGCCCAAGGAGAGAATATGTATCTATTTTCTTTGGTGCGAACATGTCTGGAAGAGACAAGCTTCCACTGCTCGTAATCGGCCGATCGGGTAAGCCTAGGCGCTTTGAGAACGGGTGCCTTCCTCTGAGGGATGTTGTCACGTACAGACATAACAAGAAAGCCTGAATGATGGTGGCGATATTTGAGGAATACATGTGGTTCCTCGACTGGGATTTCGCCGCGAAAGGCTGGAAAGTGCTCTTTGTTATAGATAATTGCCCGGCCAACGGGGACATCAGAAACCTGGAAGCCATCAAGATGGTCTTCCTCCTGGCAAATACTACGGCCGTATCACAGCCGATGGACCAAGGGGTGATCCTGCAAACGAGAAAGATTTACTGTCACCACCTATTGAAGCGGGTTCTGCTTCGCTACGACATTGGGAAGCAATACCACATCGATCTGCTTGGTGCGATTTGTTTAATTGCCTTTGCCTGGAAGGAGTTGAAGCCAAAGATGATCAAGAGCTGTTTTGAACATGCCGGGTTCTACAAACAAGGTGGCGAAAATCTTGATGAAGACTGCAGCTCGTCCAGCCTAGATGACGAGGGAGACTCGATGTGCACCCAGATCACTGACTCCGGGGACGGACTAAGCTTCGTGGAGTATTCCAGTGTTGAGACAGGTGTACAAACATCATACGCTTATGTGCATGAGGACGTCACCGACAGTGAGCAAGTCGGCGATGATGGCGACGATAACGAGCCCGCCCGTGCGCGCGCTTTGGCCAATGCCGTGAACACCTTCCGCAGCTTTGTAGAGTGCAGCGGTGGTGACAGTGAAATGCTGAGCATTGTGAGCAAATTTGAGAACATGGCACTTGGGGCGGCGAACTACCGCAATAAGCAATCCATTATAACCGATGATTTACAATAACCTTTTTCTTGCAAAAAAAAAAAAAATTATGTGATTTCATCTTGTAGTGCTTGTTTGCTTTTTTTTTTCTTCATTTCGGTTAATTTTGAAATTCACTTAATTTAAAGAATTTTCACAGTCCGGCCGGCTTCGAATTATCGAGGTTTTACTGTATATAAAACGAAGTTGCTCTGGGGGTTACCTATTCTTTCTGTGAAAAAACATTTGTGTGCAGATGCACTGGAATCGCTAGCAGTGCATGATGTCCACGAAGTTCCAGCATGTAACATCAATGTAAAGTTGAGAACTGTATTGACAGACTACAATAACTAAAAAAAAACACTGCGCAGTTGTAAAACGAGATAGACAAACAAAACAGCAAAAGTAGCGTTCCTTTTATTCTCTAAATTACTGTAGTTGTCCAGGTGCACTTTAAACCTGAAAAATTCTAATTTGAAATGGCCAATAGCCCGCTATCTAAATTCTAATTTGAAATGGCCAATAGTCCTGTATCGATGCCGATAGGCACGAACAAGAAGGTGTTCATCACCCCGGCCTTCTGTAGAGCTCCAAGTAACAAAAGGGTGCCATATGAGCTGTTCAATTTGCCTTAACAGTACATAAATTGTTAAAAGCAGCATTACTCATGTTGATTACGATAATAAATTTGCTCAAGTGGTGCAATTGCAACAAAAATAGAAAAGTACAGTAAAATCTCGGTACAACAAACTTCAGGGGACCAGGGCAATTTGTTCCTTATTTCAAAAGGTGGTTATAATGGAAGCCCGAAAATTAACCATATATACTTATTTTCAACTGACCAATTTGACTTACATTTACAACAATGGGTCCTTGAACTTGTTTTTTCCGATAAAAAACAAATGCGCAAGTGAACACCAAGAAATGCCTGTTTCTTTAAAAAAATTTGATTTTTAAATTTTTTATGATGCGTGCAGCATAATTTTGCAGCTCGAAGGCCTCCAGCTCATCCACTATCGCCACTAGCACCGCAGCGCGAACACCGACTTGCTTTGTGGACACGATAAGTACGGTATTTACTCGATTCTACCGCGCCCTCGATTGTAACACGCACTCGGTTTTCACAACTAAAAAAAAAAAAAAGTAAGACATCGATTGCAACGCGCACCCATTTTTCTCGGCCCGCACAATCACGCTACTCGGGAAAATGACTCCTTTTGGGAGCGTCTTCCGTTTAAATGAGGTACGGGGGAAGCTTCTGCCTATCTGATATGCAACGGAGCATGCCGTCACTCTTGTTTTACCGTGGCCCGATGTCAGCATGCCAATTTGCTTCGCCCCCTTCTCGACGGTTGTGGTGCCAGGCATGTCGAAGTAAAGAGGCGTCTGATCGGCATTCCCGATTTGCCCAAGCAGGTAGCCGTTATTGTGTCGCAAGTTTAGGACGAACCTCTGAAAACTGTGAAGCTTTTCTTCGTACTCCTCCGGCAAGTTTTGGCGCATGCCCGTTCGCTTTCGGAGGGAAAAGCCTGTCCTCTTCATAAAGTTAGTTAGCCAGCACCTGCTCGCTTTGAACTGGCTCCGCGTTAGCCCTTTTTCTAAAGCTAACTGCATAGCTTGCACTTAGAGCAGTTCTGTCGTCACGGGCTGCTGTGCCGCTCGCTGCTCAAGCACATACTCGGCAAGCAGCTCTTCAATTTGCGGAAACCGACCCTGCTGTGGTCCGCTGAAGCCTTTGCGTGAATCTTTGACAATCTTCTGCTTTTGTTTCCGCCAGTCCCACACGCACGTTTTGGGAACTCCGAACGACCGCGATGCGGCCCAATTTTCGTCTGTTTTGGCACACGCCATGACTTTTCTTTTAAAAGCGCATCGTGGTGCACTTGTCGAGTTTTTGGAGCCGGCCCTTCCATGCCGTCGATGCTAATGAACTACAAGATGACGAACTCCTCAGCACACGTACGAAGTGCCGCACTTGGGAAATCCATAGGCAGAAATGGCCAACGTGCCATGCCAAAGCACGTAGGGGGCGGCCATTTTGGAAATGCCGATGGCAATAGAATGACCGTATTCATTTGTTCTCGCGCTCGATTTTAACGTGCATGCGATTTATGAACTCGCTTAACCGAAAAAAAGGTGCACGTTAGATTCGAGCAATTACGGTAATCACAGAAAAGATGAACACGACTGACAAGGCCTCCTCATAGAACACCTATACCCCTTTGGCCTCCGAGATCACATGTAGAAGTGACAAAGATAAGAAAAACCCAAAGTGTCGTAGCTGTCATCGCCTCTTCCTTAGAAAACAAAGAGCTAAAAACAGTTTCTCGCGCTTGCTTTTCTGCTTCCTCGCTGTATCAGGTTTTCCTTGCCCATGCTTTCTGCTTCCGCAACTCCCACTCTGCCCTCTGCCTCGCAGACCCTGCCCTCCCGTGCTGACCTTGCCCCTCCCCTCTGCCCTTGTAACCCTGCAGCGTCAGCACTTCAATAAAAAGGAAAAAAAGTTGTCACTTCTTTTTTTTTTCTCTCCACACTGTCGCGCATTTCCCAAGAATCAAGGCTTATGTTCGCTGTGTTGTCTGCTTGGGTACAGCTCCGTTGGTCGCGACAGATTTCAGAACATGAGTTCATAGTACTGAGGCATTGTTAATTGAGTCGAGCCTGCTTATAACGAACCTGAGCGTGACGCAGCATCCGTTCGCTGTATGCCGAAGTTCGTAGTAAATAAAACACAGCTTTAAAAAAAAAAGTTGCGAGTGAAAACACAAACTTTTTTGCCTCAAAAAGTCCGTGATGCACGTGTTTCAAAGAGCAGACGCGAGTTCATTTAAAACGGCAGAGTGCTGGTTCGCCGAGGCCCGTGGCATAAGCTGCATAGGGCACTGACTACAAAGTGTCGTCGTTCTTGCAATCCGATTCCTCCAAATCGCTCTCGCCACGTACTTCATTCACAATGCCCAAATTCGTGCACGGTTCCGCAGTGTTGGCTTCATCATCGGCCGTAATTAAACAATCGTAACAGATGTCCCACCCGCTCTCCCAGGTCGGAGTCGACACGCTGCCACTGCAGTTCTGAAGCTTCAGGCTTGGCAGCGGGTTCGACGTCGACGAAGTGGGCCTCGCGAAAACAGTTTCGCACGCATGTAGTTGTCACCGCCGCCCACGAAATATCCACAATCTCCACAGCTGAATACCGGGACGCCCGAAGCGGCAAGTTGTCTGCCAGGTGGTCAACAGCTATGAGCAAGCGCTTCGCAACGCGGAACCTAACGCGTGGATTACGCTCAAGCCAAGCGATCACACTTTCGACGTTTTGTTGAGCAGCAGGAAAAAGCGTGCTAGTCCTCCCGTCGGCCATCATGACCACACACGCACACCACGCGACACACATGCCAGAACGCGTGGAACAGATCTGGGCCAGTTTCCAGTCAGCAAAATGAAACTAATTCAAGCCAGCGTAGCAGGCGTCGTGAAGCGGTGGAGACAGGCGAAAGGGTTGTGAACAAGAGAGGAGAGCAGACTTGCGAAAGAAGGGCAAGGAGTTGCAGTAAAGAGAGGGAAGGATGCAGTGGGAGAGCGACTTCGAAAACCAAAACATACGGGAAGGAGGCAGGTTGGGTAGCTTGCTTGAAAGTTAAAAGTGTGGCAGCTTGGGCTAGTTGGTATGGCATGACGATAGTTATAGCGCGAGAACAAAATGACGACACAGAGACAAGACGTGTCCTTCGTGTCCTTTTTGTCTCTGTGTCGTCGTTTTGTTCTCGCGCTATAACTATCGTCTTGCTTAAAAGGTCCGCGAAACTCGCACGTCGAAAAACTTGGAAAGAGTGCCTGCGCGCGCAGAAGTCAAAGCATAGCCGCCTGCATCAGTGCGTGCGGCGGTGTTCGAAGAATCGGCGGCCGTAGTAAAAAAATTGTTCTGTTGCGCCGGCAGGTTTGCGTGGCCTCACGAACTTCAATATTTCGCGATTCCTTCCGCGCAAATTAACAGCCGTTTTCGCGCTTCCGCACGTGCACGGAAGACGTGCTGAGCTGAGTGCGAAGTGAGTGGGAGCAAGTCCTTAACACGGAACGAATCGCAAATTATCAGAGTCGGCGGGGTAGCATACGTGCAGGCACTAGACGTCGACTATCGGATACAGTCAGTGGCCGACCATATTGGCAAATTGTCTGGTCACTCTAGGCCGGCGACGCCAACGACAGTACCAGCAATCAAAAACAGGGTAGATGGCCGACCGGTCTTCGAAAGATCTGTGGCAGTGTGAAAACACGGGCCTTGTCTGGTGATGCCGGGTGCTCAGAGTAGCGGGGGGACACAAGACGGAGGGGTGCGTAACAAAAGAGAGTCGGAGCATGGAGGAAGGAAACAACTTTCCTTCCTCCATGGGTTGGGGAAAGTGGCAACTAGAGGGTCGCAGAGGCAGGGTCGGCATTTAATAATAAGAATGTAGGGGCACCTCGCCGATGTCTGATCGGTGGTCGAAATTGGTTTCCCGGGAAGTCGGCAGATCGCTGACTCCGTTCGCTGTAACCGATCAGCGGTGCTCGGAGACGTTCGTTGTAAGTGCGACTTTGTGCCATTGAACAAATGTATATTTTCACGGTCAAGTGGACATTGTTCAATTTAAGCAAAAGTTCGTTTTAAGTGGGGCCATTATATGTGGACTCGACTGTATAATGCGGAGCTAAATTAGCGCTAGTTATTCTGGAACGTTCGATATTCTGAAGTACGTAGTAGTAAAATATTTTTATTGAAACTATTAGCAATCGGCGTGGTATTTGTTAAAAGTTCGTTAGTTTGAAAAGTTCACTAAAGTAATATTCATTCTACCGAGATTTTACTGTACTGTGTTTCACTTGATGTAACTGTCTTCTGCTTCAAAGACTGGGGAAAAAATTCTACTACTGCAGTTTTAACGGCTGTGAAGAATGTCTGTGCAAGGAGTCTAAAACTACACTTTGAAGTGAAGCCACCAAAAGTTTTGATCCCACCTTTGCCGTGGAAGTGTGTCCTGTAGTAGAGGGCACCCCTGTCCACTCCATCGAGCAGGGTGGCCGGCCGCTGGTAGGGACACGCTCCATCGTCTAGGCCAGG
Source organism: Rhipicephalus microplus (assembly GCF_013339725.1). Classification (NCBI taxonomy): domain Eukaryota; kingdom Metazoa; phylum Arthropoda; class Arachnida; order Ixodida; family Ixodidae; genus Rhipicephalus; species Rhipicephalus microplus. The sequence continues at coordinate 172,955,486 of NC_051168.1, forward strand.
CCTCTCCAGAATGGCAAGCCCGCTCAGACAAGTGGGCCGATGCCAGGGACCATTGGTGCCATTGTTGCGGGGAGAACCTCCTCGACCCGACCGGAGGCCCCTGCAGCGCCCATGTACAAAAGATCTTTCTTAACTGAGCATGCAGCATTCAAAGCCTCAAAAAGTATAACAAATAAATGTCACTCAGAGCTGATGGGAGGCATGGGCCATAAGAAAAAAGGAAGAATAGAGCAGTGGCTCCACAAATGCTTTTACAAAATTACTAGGACTCCAAGCTTCTTGCGGCTGCTTAGGGGCCTAAAAAACTTTTGAAAAGGCTAGTCTATGTTAAAAAGCTTTCAGTAGTCATTCCTACTGCCATAAGGCGTAGGCATGCTATAGCAATGAAGAAATATGGTTGTTGTTTCTTTTTGCACAGCATGCATCAGTTGAGGAGTCATACACTAAACATAAGCTATACAAAGAGCAAATGACCGTTTATATCTATAAATGCAGTAATTTGTGTGAACTTTTTTGTTTCACATTAAGAACTGAGAGAGTGAGTTCCTGCTTATTCCTGCTTATCTACGGGTGAATCTGTTTGCCATCGCACAATAAATATTAAGGAAGATTCGCACTATTGGTGCAAAGCCTGAAGCATAAGAGTTTCCTAAAATTAACTAGAGGGGATTTTGGAGCTGCGATTGTTCAGGGACCATGGGAATAATGGGTAGTACAGAGATTTGCCTACTCCTCATGCTTTGGCTCAAATGCACTTGTTGCTTTGATACTTGCCATGTTTTCGTTTTGTTCCGAATAAAAGAGCGAACTGTTATGAACTTCGTGACCCGGTTTGAAATGATGAGCTTAAAAGGTTGATATAGTGAAGTACAACTGCTGAACATTTGCAGATTTTTGTTTCGTGACAAGGCAGCTCCAAGCCACACAAAGCCAAATGGGGCCAGGAGTATGCAGATTAGACAAATCCAGGTACTACCCACCATTACCATGCTTGCTGAAGCGTCGTGCATCGCAGCTCCCATAGACACTAGCGCCGGAGTTTCCTTTAGGGTATTTATAGAAAAATCTCTGGCCTGAAGAAAGTGCAAAGCTAGGCAGTTCGCTTCGTTTCTCTTTCCTTCTCTCTTGTTCTCTTAATCTAATTAAAATTTTTCTGTTTTACCTTTTTGTAATTCCATTTTTCTCCCTATATTTTCCTAATTTCTCTCTCTTTCTATTTCTCGCTTGCTTGTTCGTTCAAATTTTCATACGTGGTTTGTGTTGTCGCGTTTCCTTAGCCACAGCAGTAATGTATGTACTTTATATCATCATCATCAAGACACTCGAAGAAGAAGAAAAAGAAGACTCAGCTTGGCGCGAGCGCGCACCTGATATCCTACAGCTGGCTATGGGTCTTGCCTACATAACACCAAGCGACGATGACAGCATACGATCACAGCACAAAACAGCACATGACAGCTCAGACCCCTAAAGTGCTTACTTAAAATCGGTAAAACGATTTGCGAAAACGTCATGCAAATGGCCCATAGCACAATGAAGGTCTAACATGCATTTAAAATTTACAAAATTAGCAGTGGTGTTATGAATGCCCCTTTTATTTGACGTGTCCCTGAGTGGCTGTTTTTCATCAGAATGTACCCATAGAGCCACTAACTACTGTGTTCAACTGACCTAATCACTTTCATTACGCTGAGGTATTTCAATAGAAACTGTGGGGACAGACTCTACTACTACTGCATGGCACAACAAATAAAAAATACATTACTGTGGGGACAGACTCTACTACTACTGCATGGCACAACAAATAAAAAATACATTACTCAACAGGACAGTCGCTTTAATGCAGACAGGAATCACTGAGCACATTTTTCCAGGTGAACATGCACAAAAAAAGAAAGTCTAAAAACAAGAGGACACATACCAACTCATCCCCTATGAAAGTTCTCATAATATAGTGCACACCATTCATGGTTAAGATAGTAATATTCGACGTTTCATGTCCCAAAACATGTTATGGTGATCCTTTAAACTTTCCAGAACCCTCCTAGTAGAAGGCTCTGAAAACTTGATCCCCTGGGTGCTCTAAAGTAAACCTAAATTGAAGTATACACAGACCTCTGGCCTTTCGCCTTCATGAAAATGCAACTACCACACCAGAAAATGAACCCAAAACTTTTGTTTTAACGGGCTAGGACCATAACACTTGTACCGCCACGATTGCTACAGTTTGAGGCTCGGTTTGTACAATTTACGTGCAGCTATTCTATGAAGGTTCATGCTTGTGTACTATATTGGGTTGCAATCTGATTTTACGCTCTTTCTAGTTCACATTAGTACAGTTAAACATTGTGAGTGCGTACCCGCTTTAAGCGTACAGGCAGTTAAAACATAAATTTTACTGCGCCGCTGAATTTGCAGGCACCACAATGTGCCGTGAACGGTTTTCGGTCATGTTGATAAGTGCGGAGATCAGCCGATAAGCTATTCCAACTTCCGCGCGATTGCAGCGATGACATTGCGTGTAATCATCGGCGAAAACCACCAACAAATGCGCTTGTACAACTTGTATGCGCAAAGCCTTATCACAGAGAGCATCCCCGGCTACCTGCTCGGGTACGCGTATGGTTTAGCATAACTTTTGGCCTACTGCACGCTTTTAGTAGGCGACAACCTGAATACACTGGGGTGCGGATCGATGCTGCTTCATTTTGCAGGAGAGCATCAGCCAATGGAGAGCATCGGCCATTACCAAAACAAGGACGTCGACCCAATTTCGACGGCTTGGCCCTATTTCGATGGGCCCCGACCGAAAATTGCTCCGCCAGCTGCGATCAGAGCGAAAATTTCCAACATGTTGGTAGCTAACCGCAGACCACTGCGGCAGGAGCGAACTGCCCTTTTTTCCACTGCAAGCGATTCCACAGCCTGAAAATCGCTACTTTTTGTGTCATGTGAAATGGCCTTGAGCGAAGTGCTGCATGCAACTAGCTATGCAGTAAATGACTTGGCTCTCTGCGACTGTACCGCGTTTGCATCAGTTTTTGCTAAAAAACTGATGAACTTTTGCTAAAAAAGATTGCATCAGTTTTTGCTAAAAAGCAGACTGTGGGAAAACTATTACCAACAGCTGATTGGGTCCGTTCTGTCGCTGTTTCAGACTGCGTATCGCGGATCCCACTGTAGTTTCGAAATGCTCATCAGCGCCGCCCCCGCGTGCAATCAGGCGGTTGTGCGAGATCAGAAACTTTTCTGTACTTTGGCAAAAAAAAAAAAATGGCTCTTGCGGTGGACACTTTGGGCATTATTTCCTGTGCAATTGAGTTTCTTTCTTAGTTGGCGGCCATGGCGCATGTCAGGAGATGCAAATTTGCAGCTGGTGGTTAATGCATAGTACGTTACGTGTGTAGTTTTGCCGCCGTCCCCGGCAGGTAAGTTTCAGCGGGGTTTCACAGTATTAGTTATCTAGCCTTATGTGTAATGATGCCCAAACATTGCCCTGCAAAGGACTTACACCACACCAAACCTTTGTGTCTGGTTGGGCACAGTGTAAGCAGAAACCAATCGGCAAAAATGCTAGTTGAGCAATGTACTAATGGTTCATGCTTGTCAATGACACAGCATAAACACAAGACAAGTACACCGACGAATTGAGTGCTACTCGTGTCAGTTTCATTCTTTATGCCTTGTGTAAGTTCTGGGGAAGGTGGAAGGCTCAAGAAATAAAAAATTCATGAACATGGGGTGTGGCTGGAGCATACACACCGTGTTCACAAATTTTTCATCTCGCGTTAGCTGTCTTATTCACAAGGGCAAGTAAAAAATCATCTACGTTTTTGCACAATACTTTTCTTACATTGTGCACTTTCTCTTTGGTCCTCCCATATTATTGTTATACTGTTGGGTGATGCAGTGAAAGTTTGATTTTAATTGCTCCATTTTTCTTCTTTAGTTTGCAGATATATACCATGGCAGCTCCGTAAAAAGTCTGCGTCAAAGAGGAACAACAAGCAGTGATCAGATTCTTCATGTCGGGAAGTGTCAGAGTCAAAGTGAGAAGGGCAAAATGCGGTGTGAAAAGTGAGTTCACGACCAACCCAAAAACCGTTTATTTAGGAAATGCGTAACCTCACTGACCTCTGGGCTAAGTGCATTAATAAGTACGAAAATTACATAGAAACATTATGGGCATAGTACCACTTTAGCTTCATGTATATAAACTGTTGAATGAAAAGTGTAGATAAATTTTCATTTGCCATTGTACTATGAGCCACTTAAATGGCACTGCTACATCTATTATCAAATTGTATACACTGCAAGTTGGCAGACCTACCTAGACGTCGCCCTGGTAAGTCCAAGCTGCCTCTGCTGCTCTCCTCCGACCTCGTTCCGAAAGAAAGGACAGCTCAGTAGCAGCGCACTCTGCCGGCCATCCCCCGAATCCGGAACGCCTTCCACTCCATCTTCGCCAAGCCCGCCTCCAGCTCCCGCTCGTTGGAGCATGGATGCGGCAGATGCGCCCGTTGTCGTGTTCCTCCGCCTCCCAAGTATGGACGCCAGACGGCCCGACGCACGACTCAAGTTGGTTCCCAGGCTCTGGCAGTCGTAGTGGGCCAGTGCTCTCCTTCGTAACCGTTCCTCGGCCGGATCAGGCAGCGAGGGCTCGAGGCTTCGAGCGTCGGCGGACTCGCTCCGACCACCTGGTTTCCATTTGCGAAAGAGCGAGCTCTCCTGGTTTCCTCCGCCACTCGAGCTGCCGGTAGTAGCACTCACGCTGCCCGTCGTTACGCTGGCACTGGGCAGTCTACTCCAGTTCTTGCCGCGATCCCGGAGCTCCAGAAGACGCTGGAACTTTGTCTTAAGGCGCGGACTTGACCCTTCCTCAAGCGCTCCGTGCGCCAACGTGTTTGAGGCATTCTGGACCGCCGGGGCAGGGTCGAGGCGGCCTCGAAGAAACTCCTGGATGTTGGCTGGTCCGGGGCTGCACGTAAAGCACCAAAATGTCCTTAAGCTGATCTATTCTTGTTAGAAGAGACGAAAAAAGAGAGGTCTACTGAAATTATCGAAATGGTGCATAATTAGTGACAACAGATAGCACTTATCCCAGTAATTACAGATAACGGATAAGAGCCTTCTACTGTATCACTTTTAATAGGCTGGCAATAACAATGGTGTAGATAAGTTCTCTGCTATCCACGAAACAAAAACAAACTGCTGCATTGCAACTACACATGAGTAACCCTAGTATGAAGCACTGAAAAGCTGATGACTGAATCAGGGCAGCTGTGACTGGTATTTCTGTTCAGCAAACTTCCTGTCAACGTGACACTATACAAGCACACTGCATGAAATGTGGCCGATGCTGCAGCTCATCAACCTTAAGATAAGAAAAATGTTAGGACGTATTTGTTTATGGCCATGGGCCGCTTGTGAGAAGTTGTGAACATTTTTTTTTCATTATCACTGATCCAGCATACCCAAGCAAAAAGGACATAATGCGGGCATACTGACGAATCGCACACACCTTGTGTTGTCATAGTTGCTGGTGTTACAAAAGCCACACTGAGTCACACAGAAATAAAGGCTTGTGGGTTCCTGACCTCTTTTTGCTAAATTATTTCAAATATATTCTTAGTTGCGAGATGGCTCACGTACTACACTGTGCTTCCTTTGCAGTCTCTCGATTCTCATGAAGAGCTGCGTGTAACGAAACCTGGCTTCAGGAGCCATGAAGAATGCTACAAAGACTGTTTCTGTGACCCTTTGAGGACCACATTTATCAAAAAGAAAACTTTACTATTAAAATACACATTTTCCCCAATAGCCACACAGAACTCAGGACCATCACCTTTCAAAGGTCACCTCATATCGCAGTCTGATGCAGGGCGCAGAGCAACCACTCCGAAAAGATACAAATCCCAGGATGGATTCCTGGATCAGGACTCAACATTTTATTATCTCAGCACTAAATGCCTCATTCTAAGTGAAAGGCATTGTACATGTGTGAGTTGTCTGCCACCACTACACAAAAGAAGTATAGAAGGCGACGTATAGTGAACATACAAAAGACTCTCGTTAAATGGAACCTGAAGGGACCAGCAAAATGTGTTCAGGAGCTCCACTTGCTAAGAGATGAACAAAGGTGAGATGAACAAATGTACGAAACCAATTGTGCTGGAGGCAAATCCTCCATTGAAGCAGCAGTTTTGTTACAGATTTCAGTTTACCAAGAGTCTACTCTAGATTGCATTTTAATGTATATGATCAGATGTCGTAGGTGGCTGTAGCACTTACATAATCACCAGGATTGATCTGTAGTGGTTGCTCTGCGGCCCTCATGCCTTTTGGTTTGCTCGTATTGCAGGTGACTAGCCAGGTGCTGCATTGTGCGAGTGCATTGGGTGGCAATTTAATATTGCGGTTGACGAATGGTGCTTTAGCAAAAATGCAGAGGCACTCCAAAGCTGTTTCACCAAGAAAAAAAAAACTCTCAATGTCATTTTTGTCTTTGAACTGCTGAGTTCTGAATTAAGAAGCCTACATAAATTGCCCCAGCCCGATGCACTAAACTATTCAGGTGTATGAGGGTGCTCAATGGTATACATAGCAAATCAAACAGTACAAATAAAGTTGTGAAACTAATCCCCATAGCTGGCGGTGGCTCCACTGCTTTCACAACAAAGCCAGAATGAAAGCATGTGATATAGCATGGGTCTTTTGAATGATACAAGCCCGGACAGAAATGCTACACACCAAGCATCAAGGAGACTTGATGCTGTGTACGATTTTATGATTGTGCAAGACATATAGATATCTGCAACACATGAGGCACTACAATGTGGTGAAAGATGCAAGCAGTTACACAAGCCTCCGCAGTTTTTGTAACACTGCCTCTTGAGGGGAGTTGAAAAACGCCAACGTTTTTCCAAAAATACACACCTTTTATTTGTTTTCCCAAGTTTAGTGTCTCTACTTTCACAACAAAGAAAACTAAAGATTGTAATTAAACTCCAGGTAGGTTAAAATTACCTTCAAAGAGCACAACGAGGCTACTAAGAACTCAAAGAGTTCATTGTCTCGTGTTCCCTGGAAATTATCACCTGGCTGCTTGCTATTTCATTTTTCATGAGGAGTTCACTAAATCCACCCATTCGAAATAATAATTGCCAAGCTCTCACAGTGGGAAAAATCATTTTAAAAACTTATCTTTGCCACACAGATCAGCTTTCATTCATACCTTTGAAATGCGTGTTTCTCAAGATCAATCTTTAGGGAACTTTTTGAGCTCAGAAATCATGTTTTTTGGTATTTCTGATAGCAAAATCAATATGAATTTTTCCCCAGATATTCTTTAACATGTGAAGGATGCAAGTATCTCCTTTATAACATTATATCACCAGTATAGTTATTACAAACCCACAGAAAACAATTAGTAGGGGCTGAAGATTCTAGGAATTCTCATATTATAACATTCTTGTTTACTGTAAAAATGCTTTATGTGCACTTTCTTGATAGTTATTCTCATTCTACAGACAATCTAGAGTAAGATGAGCCATTATTGGCTCAGAACCTCAAAAGCTTAGTGGCACAAAAAGTTTGTCCAGAACGAACAGTACTTCACACATTGCAATGGCACAAAATGAAAACTGTGTGACTTACTGTAAAACTAATCACATAATTGAATCAGCATAAGAGCCTATATGTAAAGCGAAAAATTTCATTGCTCTAGGCTATAGATTAGTGCAACTTTTTTAATTGCATCTACTTTTAAGAATGAAATTGAGTGTATAAATGATAGCAAAAAGTGTAAGATGGAACCCCTATTCTTGTTGCTCTAGAGTACTGTTTGTTTACTAATTTAAAGACAACCTGGAAGATCAGTGGCTGTCCTACCACACTAAGCTCAGTAAACTAGTTTCTACAAACACTTTGTGCATTGTTACTTTAGGTTTGCTTAATATTGAAGCTTCAGGCAGCAAATACTTCATAAACCTCAACAAATGTGCCTTATACAGGCTTCTTGATAATGGATATTCAGACGTTATAACAATGTTAACAGGTTCAGCATTAGCGAAACATTTTATGAGAAAAAGAACTGAATGATTGGGTATAATCACCACCTACATTGCAAGGTGCAATGTTGGTAGTGGATAGATTGTGTTGGTTTAAAAATACCACACCGGAACTACAACACGGCTTGTTATGATTCATATATGCTTCTTTTACACATCAGTAAACATTCATGCATTCCATCCTTGGAACAAAGAGCCATCTCCATAGGTTTTTACTACCACCACCACGACAACTGTGAGCAATAAAGGTGAAAAAATTACAGTGAAACACTGTCAAAAGCACAGTTCGCAATCGACCGCACACTGTCGATAGAACTGTGCATAAATAATGACCTGAACAACAGTAAAAACATACCTTCGCTGGTCCTCCCTGCGTTGATTAGCTCGATACTCCCGCAGCAGTGCAAAGAAACTGATGTCCCCTCCGGACGAAGCAGCCAGAAGGTCCAATGACGACGCCGAGCCATAGTCCCTCCGCGATGGGCCTCCGCGAAGTGCTCCCGGCTCACTGACTGCATTGCCGCTTGCGTTGTGGTCGAGGTCCAGAGAGCTGTTGCTCCGGTACAGGCTCATTCGGGACGTGCGCTGGGAACGCTCACTGTGCGTCCGCTGAGGTCGTGCAGGCCCCACCGACGTGGCGTTGCTCATGCCGGCCGTTGTCTGGTGGGGGACTGCCGATGCAGAACTCTCATGCAACTGGTGGGAGGACGGCGACGACTGCGGCTGCGCGTGATGCCCATTGAGCTGGTTTGCGCTGCCGCTACGATGGAGGGCATCGCCAGAAGGCAGGCAGGCATTGTAGTACTGGGCCGAGCAGGCCCGCAGGACGCTCGAGCTCATGGAGCTTTCCTGGTCATCGTGACTGCCGTTCGCCGCCCTGTTTGCGCCCCTTCGGCTTGTGCTGCTGCCGGCATTCCTGGCGACCTGTGCCACGGCCAGGCCTCGTTTGCTCGGCCATGCCCAGGGGTCCACCTGCATGTAACACTATTGCTTAGGACAGGGGTCCAATGAAATTGAACACTTTGCACAAGTTAAAGGAGCAAGAACATGAAGTTCTCAAGCACTAGTAATGAAATTTTCGTAAAATCATATATGCCCTGTGGCAAATTGACACCATCTGAGCACATTTCGTCCAGTAGGGATTCTCGATAAATCTTTCCATATTGCAGTTTAAGAGAAATGTTCTGGCAAATGACAGGTAATGAAATGAAGTGTGTTCTATACAGCCAATGCATATTTCTTTTTTGTATTTGCACTTAAGTGCTAAGCATGAGATAAGTTTCTGCAAGCCTTTTTTTTTTTCTGGATTCACTCTGGTGTTGCGCAAGTTAAACAATTGCAAGTGTGATGTAATTCTAATGAAGGAATAATGACAACAAAAGGTAACAAGCATCATCGTAGAGTAATGCACCACGAGATCGGCGCTCGAGCTCCACCATCTTCCTCATCCTGTCGCTATCTCGAATCTTCCACCTGCCCGTTAGGTTCGCTCAATAAACCTTTTTACATAATTAACAAGGCTACCTTTTTGCGGTATAGGGCGTTGCAGTGCATCGAGCAAGGAGGTTTGATGCGCACCCGTGAGCGAAAGTACATATATATGGTTCAAGGGAGTGCGTGGCGAAAATGAAATGTGCGCCATCTAGTGGTGCTTCGTGTAATGTCGAGAGCACTGCTCTGGCGATTTTTTGACCAGAATAATGCTCTCGAAATTCACCACTAGATGGTGCACATAACAATTGATTTTGACCACACATCCCCATGGCCCTAATACCTTTGCTCACAGGCGTACATTAAAGGAGCAGTGACAACATGCTGCACAATGCATTTTTTGCATCATAGCATGGTTATCAGTATCCTAGTAACAATTTGGTACTAATAATGCAACATAGAAATGAATTAATATATGAAATATAAATTACTACGGCCAGCATCGAACCCAATCAAAAGCAGGTGCAAAGTCCGCGAAATTTCAGCGCTGCCAAGCGGTCAGCCCCTGTGGTCCTACCCCATGTAATCTTGTGACCACTCAAAATCATGACGCCCCTGCGGTCCTACCCCATGTAATCTTGTGGCCACTCAAAATCATGACGCAAGTTTCAGTTGACATTTCGTCTGCTCCACGTACACGTGTATAGGCATGTCTTTGCCCCCCCCCCCCCCCCCCCGTTGTGCTTGCCATCATCAGCGTCCATAAGCAACGATTAAAACACTGACCATTATGGAATTGTGGTGATTCAAGGCGTGACAAATCATTTTTGGCCCGATCCCATTCTGAGCAGTGATTCTGACATCGACGCTCAACCAAGCAGCAACGAGGCAGCTGGAGACATACGCTTGAGCCATGCTGGCTGGTATTACATATGAACACTGCGTGCGTGTTGCTTGTTTGCCATGACCGTAGCTTTGAATAATTACATTCATGCTCATGACTCCCCAACAAATCACCCGTAGCGGCACAATGAAAACGCAGGATTCACATGAACGCGCAGGACAAAACAAGCAAAACGAAGAAAGTGAAGCCATTGCCAGGCAGCCAGGTGTCGCCGCCAGACGATACCACATAGAGTCGCTGTATATACTCTCTACGGGAGCAAAGTAGTGCATAGATCGGCCATCTTGCTTGGTTAGCAACCATAGTTATGCGGTGAAGCCGCACTCTATTTTGGCAGGTGACTTGCTTGAGCCTGTCACAGATCGACAAAGTGTATCGCTGAAAGCCAGTAGACGTGCCTGGCATCTCAACAACCGGGGAAGAAGAAATGCCTGCTTTTGGGACTGTGCCACGCGGCTTCAAAAGCATGTTTTGCTCTGTTCGGTAATGCCAAGTCCAAGGACATAGCGTAGTGCCGAATAACATGAACTGCTGCTGCCGCATGGTGAAGTGGCACTAGCTATGGAAGATAAGCAACAACTCACAAACACAAAATATAAGTCCTCCTAGATTCAAGGAGCGCCCCACTAAGCCTACAGCATTGATTATTTCAAAATGTTTTCAGAAAATGGTACCGAATCCATGCAAATACTTGGCTGTCGAAGCTTGAAGACATGAATATAAATCACATAAAAGCACCAATTTGTAGCTAACGAGCTACAGAGCACACGACGTTTACTTGAAAGATTTTACGTGGGTGCCGTTCGCTTTCAGCGGTGCGGCCTGTACACCAGCTTCTCTGCAGTGGATAGTTGCTGGCGGCGCTGGAAAACAAATTTGCTACTCTGCTACCTAAAGGTAGCATATACAGTGGCTCTAGTACCACATGTAGACACTGTGATCTGATGACAGCACTAAAATTATCATCACTGCTTGCTCATCCCGGTGCCTGAGGCGTGGCCTAGGAGCTCGCTGAACGCGCCAAAATACTGTCGATGTGTAATTGCCGGGAACGCACCATTTAATCTTTGGCCGCTCTTTGCACTCCAAAATAGGACAACTTCTACGTAATGAACGCCATTCTTACTTCACTAAAAAGCTCATGAATGAATATGAAGCAATCGAATGAACGCCACTCTCGTGTTTGGAATTTGGTGTCGTTGCTCCTTCAAGTTTCAAATTAGCCTAAAAGCATAATGCATGGGTGCTGAACATTGAACATGAGCATTGGCAGGCTCGGGACTCTTCAGTGTTACGCTTTGAATACTTCAAGCCAGAAAGCTACGTATCCAGTCCAAGCGAGTTTTGTTACTGCTGTAGTTTGAGTTGCTACAGCATGCCATGACGGTGAGTGACACTCACTGTCCTGCCTACGAGCAGTGCCGGCTCTTGCAGTCCTCTGTTTACATGCCCATAAATACACAATAAAGTGCACGGGGCGACGACCAGTGCCAAAGCTCAATAAGTAAGAGCATTGGTTGCATAATCCGCAGGTTGCAGGTTCTATCCCTACCACAGGCAAGATGTCTTTTTGCCCGCTTTACTTTCTTCAGATTTGTATCGCAATTAAAACAATACACATACAACAGTTCAATGAACATTTCCCGTACCTTCCTTGGTTTCATACCTCGCTGGGGTTTTTTTTTTTCTTATCTCAACTTCATTAGTTGAAGAAAAGTTTCTGAAACTTGCTAAGCTAAGCTCCCCTTATAACACACAATATCTCTCAAGGTAAACATCTTCAACAGACCACTGTCTGGCTGATTAAAAAACACCAGGCCTGCACGAAAGGCACAGCACAGTCATAGCAAAAGCATGAAGAGCAGCCTTTCAGAGCCTGTTCTAAACACCATACACTATTAGTGTAAATGCTAGAAGCACACATGCAAGGTACCCACTATGCCATAAATATCCACAATTTCTGCACAGTAGACCGGCATTCACTATGCTATCCTCCGTCATTCTTCAGAGAAATCGCTTAATACTTGAAAAAAATATTCTGTTGCATTCAGTGGCTGACGACGAAGAATCATGCCTGAAGTGGATATGTGCCACAGTTATTAGCTGATGAAGAACAAGCTTTTGTAATGTGTTGGAGCATTGGACAACCCACTCACTACGCGATTCGCATTGTGTTATGCCTGGTTGGTAGTTTGCTGTTCCGAAACGCTTTATGAATCATATTAACGACATTCCTTTCCCAATATCAAGCCAGCCCAAGGCAAGTTTGCCAGATGCCCTGCGCTGATTTCCATGTCACTTTCATTTGTCAGACGAAGAACCTGCTAAAAAAGAGCCACCAGCACAAAAACAATGTATGCAGATTCTACGCAGAGTGCCACACCCTCAAAGAACACAGCAAGAAGCAAGACTATCATATTAATGTTGCTTGGCTCATTCCACCGAAGCTTTACAAACAAACAAAAACTATACCTCGAATCTCGGCATATATAGAAGATGTCGTGAAACATCAAAAGATCAATGGGGCACTACAGAGCATGTTTACGCGACTTTAAAGATCAGTGGCGAAGGCAACATCACAGACTGCAAGGGTGAAGAAGATAGCATACAACGGCTTAAAAGTGCTATTCCCTGCACTTTTCTCGGACCCAGGGTAGGGTCCGAGACACTTAAGTGTATCATAGCCACTATGGTGGCAGATCAGTTTGATATAAGCTCACGAATAAGTTCAAGAAGCATGTCAAGGAGAACCAGCGAAAGCAGACGATGGAGCTGCTGATGGCACGAAAAGGTGGCAAAAAGAAAAAGATGGAGAGGGAAAGAAAAGGCCTCATGCAGGGCAGAGACGGATTTAAACACTGGTACAATGGGTCGCAGGGCTACCGAACCTGCATCTGCAAGCGAGATTTGCTCAAACAGGAGCCTGTCTCCAGTACAATGAGCGCCTCAAGTTCCTTGCCTTGCAAGACCTAATACGTGACCTACTGCTGTCATGGAAGCCACATCTATACACAAGGTTCGTTTTAACAGCCCACTTTTAGGACTGCGAGCACCTCAAGATCCTAGCCTGGCACTGATGAGAGCTTGGCCATGGCTGCTATTGCCAACTAAATGGTGGGTTACTCATGCATTCCTTGTTCCATACTGCTTCTGTCACATTGTTATGCTGCTGAGCTATTTTAGAGTGATTACAACATCATCAGGCCTCTACCAGCCCACAACAAAATTCAGTCACACAACCAGAAGACGATCTTCTTGTTATATCTCCCCTGCTTGCTGATGTAGTTTGTCTATGTGCCATACAATATAATTGTGTTTTTTAAAAGCACCCCCTCTCCTCTGTCTTCAACGTGTCACACGCTCTGCAACCTAACAATCTAAGCAACACAACATCACAGTGCATTGAGAGACATCGCATGCACAGTTCATACTCTGAAACATTACAATGAGCCTTATAGTCTACTTGTATGCAACATAAGAAATTTTCTTTCTATTTCTTTAAAAGAAAAAGGAGTGCATCAAAACAAATGAGTCCAAGATTGCTACAACAAAAGATCTTGTTGATGATGCCCCTTCCAAATTTTCCTGTTAATGCTTACGCCTAAGCTACAACATATCACAACAAAGTGGATGCTCTGTTAAACTCGCATATGCGGACAAAAATATCAGGCATGTTTTGACCTACTAAGAAGTATGTTAATTTTTATAACCCACATAATCAGGACCACATTAGTGCAAACAATTTTTCTCACATGCAGCCATGCCACCCGGTCATCCAGCCGCATAGAGCTCATTCTCGGCTTATCAAAATGATGCACAACTGAAATTCTCAACTTCCTTCCTTAAATTGATGACTTTTTCTCCCATGCAGCCATGCCACCCGGTCATCCAGCCGCATAGAGCTCATTCTCGGCTTATCAAAATGACGCACAACTGAAATTCTCAACTTCCTTCCTTAAATTGATTACTCAGTACAATATACTGATAGCCGCCTTCTAATTACCATGCGAGTAGGATGAGAAGAGAGAGAGAAAAAAAAAGAAAAGCCTGCGAGTCACAACACCATTTCAAGGGCACTTATGGGCTTGAGCAATACGTACAGCATAAATGGAAACACAGGAGATTGAATGCCCCTTTCTAGTTAACATTACCATATCTTCAGCAAACAGCAAACCATCAGTGTTTCGCATCACTCTTTCGTGTATATTTCTTGCAATACCCAGGATCTCAGTTCCGCCGCAGTGGCATAGCACTTACGATGCCATGCTGAAGAGCAGATAATGACGGGTCCAATACTGCCCGCGGAGGTCGCGTTTTGATGGAGGCGAAATGCTAGAAGCCCATGTGCTGGACCATGCTGGTGCATGTTAAAGAACACGCGATGGTCAAAATTTCTGGAGCCCTCAAGTAGGGCGTCCCTCGCAATCGTAATGTGGCTTCTCAATGTAAAGTGCAAGATATTATAAATATTGTTACGAAATAGCTTAATTCCTGAGTGTCAAAAGCAAGCTGGGTTGTACATACAGAAGTAATGATGAGCAATCAATGAACTGACATTTCTTAAGCCCAAAAGAATGAAATGCACACACTGATTTTATGATACCCTTGTCATGTCAATTTGATTGTGAGTTACTGAAATAGAGCCCTTTCAATATTTAGTGACATTACTGTAGTTTTTAAAGACAGAGCACCATTAACTAGCATCATACAGCAACAGTAAACATGACTATATTATTGAAAAAAGACAGTTAGTGGCACTGCAATTGTATATGAACAAAAAGTTCACAGGAATAAAATGAGCAAGTTTATCGTGAAGTCATAACACCTCTAGCACATGCACACAGAATAAGATTGGTTAATAAGAAGAAGCAAGGCATACATAAATCAGTGCTCCCCGTTTAATGCCACTGTTTTATTTCCTGGCATATTTTGAGCCTTGAAACGAAGAAAGGTAACAAAGATATTTGGGAAATGTAATGAGGACTATTATTGTGGAAAAATCCCTCTGCAGCCTTCAATAGCACTCAGTGTGATACTGTGCTAATCGTGGCATATACAGAACAGTCCAAAACCAATCCATATTTCCTTCCACTGCTCTTCGTCTACTTGTCTATGTCACGCACAATATCCACAAACTACTGCTTTTAAGTACAATGTAATAAACATCTCAAAGAAATCCTTTGCTTATCGAAACATCTTCCATCTCGCATTCTAATGTCCTCTAGGCACTTTTCATTTTTGGCACGCTGAAACGAAGTGTGTCAAAATCTTTAATATGATGAGTGCTGCCACCAAAAAGCTAGACAACAGATAGTAACTTAAAGGGCCACTAGAGCGCAACTAACAGTTTAAACTGATGAACTGTACTCTGAAAATACTAACACTAGTGTCAATAATTTCACCCTTATATGCATATTATTATAGGAGAAAATAAAGCTGAAAATGTCATTTCTATATTTTTTGCGGAAATTTGTGTGTGACTTTACAGAGTTGAAAGTGAATTTCGGTGACGTTGGTTCAACAAAGTTATGTTAAATCTCGGGCCCCCTCACAGAACAATGCACCTTTATTTTTATAACAAATTCAAAGCTACGTAAACTCTACTAGATGATAAAAGATCTCAGACTAGTGCTAAAATTTCAAGGTCGTATAGCTACCCGCATTTCATTTTCTAGCATTACATCGCTTAAAGCATCTTTTAGTGGTGAGAATAGTAATTTTAATAAGAGAAAAAGCGTTTTTCTCTATAGTGTCTCTTTAACTACTGACGCATTGTGCCATTGGTTTAATAGTTTGATGAAACAGCTATGCACCATCACATGCAAATGCTGTTCAAAGACACCGTTGCCCTGACAGGGCTTGCGTGACAAAAATCTACCAGTGCCAATTATTTGAGAAGCATTAGGGCTAGCCTTCAGTTGAAAAAGAGTAGGTGGGGTGAACCCTCATTTAAGGTTTAGACATAATTAAAGGATGGGACTTCAATTCTCAAACTGTTTAGAATCCACTTGCATAAATCTCAGAATTAAAAGAATGTGTTGCTGGGCTAGTTGGTTCACAATATCAAAACTTGGAAGGGCAAAATTAACTAGGAAATGAGGGAACACACATCGATAGGACATGGTGCCAACTTGCAACTTAGCTTTATTTAGAAGTGTCCATATATATATAAACAACCGAGTGGCGCACGCAGGCACAATGCACATCACATTCTACAACACTAATCAGATTAGCAGAGCAACAAATAGTCATACCACAGCCAAATTTCTAAGAACAGTTTTTTCTTAGTGCGCTGCACAGCAGAAGTGTCACTAATACAATCACCTTCTTTCTTTTCAATGTGATAAGTCCCCATTAGTTCCCTTACTATAGCATTTCTACTTCTGCCCAGAATTCAAATGCTAGACAACACTGGTTCACATGCACATGTCTTAGAATGCGTAAGCAGATGGATGGATGGATAGATAGATAGATGGATGCGAGACTTTATTTGAAGTCCTGAGGTGCATGACGCCATAGAGTTTCCTAAGTATACATTAGAGGGAACTCTGGCGCTAGTGTCTATGGGAGCTGCAATGCATGGCGCTTCAGTGAGCATAGAAATTATGGGTAGTACACGAATTTGTCCAATTTTCGTAGTTCTGGCTCCTTATATGTTCTTGTGGCTTGGAGCTGTTTTCTCATGAAACAAATATCAGCAAATGTTTAGCGGCTGTGCTTCAACACCTTGTTTTTTTAGGCTTACCTTTTCAAATCGGATCACAAAGATCAAATGTGTTTGTTCTTTCTTTGAAAACAAAACCGAAACACAGCAATAAACGCAGCCACAGGTGCGATTCGAGCGCGGCAAATACGAAGACTAAGCGAATCCGTGTCCTACCCATCATTCCCATGGTCGCTGAACGATTCCAGAGCCCCTCTAGTTAGCTTTAGGAAACTCTATGGCATGATGCAACGGGCAGTGGGCTACTCCCACATTGGGAAATTATATTTCTGTGCTCCTTTCTGTTCTCGTCAATTTTGTGCTTCCAAGTTATAAGATCTCAGGGTTAGTTTCAACTGCAGTGAATTAGCATGAACCAAGATTTAACTAGGGGGCCTTTGGAAATCTTTACACGGTAAATTGTGACTGCTACAGTCGATTGATTGATTGATATGTGGTGGTTAACGTCCCAAAACCACCATATGATTATGAAAGACGGCGTAGTGGAGGTCTCTGGAAATATCGACCGCCTGGGGTTCTTCACTGCTACAGTGTGATTCTTGACTGCTACAGTCAAGAATCACACCCATGCTATTCTAAAAGCGCCTAACACAGTGAAAAGAAGTGAAACAGGCCATGAGTTAAAGGGGCTGTGACACGAAAATGAAGCTGCCCAGTTGTAATTTTCCCTGCTTTAAGCATGAATTTCCATGCTTCTAATTTTTGCCACCAGAGCGCCGCTAGCTCACATTAGAAGATGGCCGCCTCCAGCACCGCACGAGACGGTATTCCAGCTCGAACGTTCTACACTAGAAGAGGTAATTATGACGTATGTTTTCCTAAACCTTCTGTGAATTGTTTAGCCTGATGCATTATCTGATCACTAGGTATAATTTTTTGCGATGTGTGGTAGCTTCGGACCCTACAATTGCGTGGTAATTTCGCCCGTATCATATCTGATACAGCGGGCGTTACTTGAACACGCATCTTTCTTGCTCTAAGTTGGAAATGAAAGCATAAGATGAAATTTTCTGCTCGCCGTAAAACACAAGCAACTGTTCGGTGCTTCTTGCTTCACTATTTGGTTATAGATCGTGCTGTCTTTTTTTGTTTTAGGTGCGACGGTGAGGGATATCCTCGAGCGTGTTGCTGTTGGTGACGACGTAAGTGACTTCAGTGATCTTTCGGACAGCGATGAAGAAGAACGGACCGTTGCTAACAACGCTGTGCCAGGTGACGCTAGTGATGACGATGAGCCGGTTTGATCGAAGAGCAGTCACCCTAGTTTCAAACTTTGCTTCTGTGGAGCCCATAGAGACGGTCAAACGCTACGACCGCAAAGTCAAAAAGCACAGTGACGTACCACGCCCATGTGTTGTGGGCGCGTACAACCGCTTCATGGGGGGGATTGATCAACACAACTACCAAGTTTCCCTGTTTAAATACACCATCAGATCGAGGCGGTGGTACATGTATTTACTGTACCACAGCATTTTCATCTGTGCAGTAAATGCATGGAATCAGCACAGGCGCCAATCTGCCCAACTGCGCTCCAACCCAATGAAGCTGCGTGTGTTTATCACTGCGCTGTCAGAGCGCCTAATGCTGTCTGGAAAGACAAAAAGGGACGCCTATCTAGCTTGCCATCACCTGCTCTGAAAAAAAAAAAGATGAGTTCCACTAAGAGAGCCCAATGTTGACGTCAGGAAAGATGGTGTTTGGCATTTCCCACTGGTTACGAACCAGCGGCTGCGCTGCAGGAACTGTGTGGCAAGTGAGAACAAGTTCAGTTCCATCATTTGTTCCAAATGTGACACCACACTTTGCCTCAACAAGGAAAGAAATTGTTTTTTTTTTTTTTGATTATCATAGGTGCTGAAGCATGACACTGGCGTGCCTTTCGGAAAAGCCCACTGTATCAAATATGATACGAATTCTATTTTTGATATGTAACATCTTTAGCACTTCAACTTGTTCTGAATATGTTCACTTGTATCCCAAGAGCAATTAAACGAGATATCTGATTTTTTCTATGGCTATTTCTCTAGGCGGGCTTTGTGGGGTAAAAAGTAGGCATTTTGGAACAATATCCAGACTACAATATTCAGAGTATATTACATGACTTGCGTTTCAAATTACACTTTTCTCGGGCTCTAAAATGACCATGAGGCCCTACCGGCCACAATAGGCACTAACATGTGTCTTCAGTGAAACGTCATGATAAGTGAAGTTATAAACAGAGCGTTAGATTTTTTTGCACCAAAATAATGGATTTACATGAACCTAGGAATGCAAAAAAGCATTCCAAGCCTTAGAAGTACAGTGAGTGATCTGCTTGATTCTGCTAGGGTCTCTAGTTTGACATTCAAATACGTTCGGACTCTGTCGTGTTGCTTCCACTCGCTTGGTGCAGTTCACCTGGGGTTTCTCTTACTGGTTGCATTAGATTGTGTTTTAGAGCATATTTTGGTGGCTTAGCACTCACTATGCCTAATATATGCATCATTAGACAATGCTACACAACTTATTAAAGTGTAAATGATGGCTTTACAGCACAGCAATTGAAATGATATGATGCTGTGAATGCTATGAATATCAGTCAACTATGGCTCAGCAAACATGGCTGTGTTGCCATGTTTTTTCGACGACAGAGAATTGGCTCCCTTAAAGTGACGTCCATGTACAGTTGAGAGGAACGCGAAAGAGGATCAATACTGTGCTTTTATAGCTACTGTAAGTGAACCCAAACGATGGAACAAGTTGAGGTACAGTATTGAATTAACAGCCAGGATTCTGAATACACAAGTAGTTGAAAACTTTCTGAGAATGTTTCACAACCTCTTTATTATGCAATAAAAAGATGTGATACAAGCCTGTGCAGACTAAAAGTGAACCGTAAAATTTCACTTGAGTGTCTGCCTTGCCCATAGCTCACAGAGAGACCAGAATAATTAGTGTAATTCCGAACTAAGTATTAGTTTTGTCACAGCATGAGTAGTTTAATTATGATCACAAAACCACCATCTCACACAAAAAGAAGCTAGAACGTAAGGGCTCATTTTTCTGAGTGAGAACTAATAGACAATAATGCAATCAGAGGTACAAGAGATATTAGTGATAGTAATTGTAGTGTAAATAAATGTAAAAAAGAAAAGTGGGCGTAAAGATTACTTTGTTGCTGGCAGGGACCAAACCTGCGACTTTCGAATAATGAGTCCGACGCTCTACTGACTGAGCTACAATGGCAGTCACGCCTCCCCCATCCACTTTATGAGGCATATATGTGCATTTCAACCTGGGAGCATTAGTCAGTGCTGCCAGTACCCATGACGGCGAGAATGATGGCTACTACATTATTATTACTTTAAACAAAGGTCTTCATTGATTCCTCTCCCGAACATAGCTCGGCTCGAGTGACACTGACACTTTTGCCAAGCCTTGTGAATACACACTTGCAAGCATTATTCTGCAAACCATGCAAACTAGTCTGTTACGCTTAGCCCACTTGTTTTTCAACAGTGCCACAATTGTAAAGAATGACTTTTCTTTTTCATTCTTACACTTAGGAACTCTGCGAACGAACAGTCTAGTCAGCAGTGAGCGATCCAACAAACATACTTTGCCCTCTACTTATCTTGACAAAAAGGCGTAAATAAAGCCCTTTCCATAAGCAATGTTCTATCACCGATAAAAGCAGAGCGGACTTGCACTACCCAGGTCACTGCAGCTTGGCACTGCAGCTTGGCACTGAACACTTCTAGTTTATCGTCGAAAAGCGAGACCCCCACAAAAACAAAGCAAAAAAAACAGGACAGGTCTGCACGGAAAGCACAGCAAAGCCACAGCGAAAGCTGGAAGAGTGGCCTTCCCTGATGCAAGTTCTCTTAGGGCTACTAGTACAAATATGCTTGTAAGGTACCCACTACTACATTAATTGATTCGGCAGTCGATGACAAACAATTATGGCTCAGCCCTTTGAGATAGGTTGAAAGCATTCAACGACCCTTTCGTAACAATTTATTGTGTGACGCCTAGCTTCATAATTCGTATTCTGTGCCGCCTGCATGCGATTTTACTCTTAGTCGCCATTGTGCTTAAACATTATAATTTATTGTAGCGTGAGCACACTTACAAGTTATTTATGCCTTCGCTTGTTCTTTCTAGCAACCTACATTTTTTTTACTTTCTTTTGCTGCTGTATTTTTACACATGTCAATGTTAATTACCTCTCGCCCTTGGATGCTTTATTATGTATCAATATTGCTTTTATGTGCACCTCAGTGTTAATGGCTCATTGACATTCTATATTTTTCTACATTATAGGGTTTTTGTGTGCGGGAGATCCAAGCACTGGTGTGGCTCGGTGGTAGAATATTGGGCTGCCATGGTAAGGACATAGGTTTAGTCCCGAATCTATCCTCAATATTTTTTTTCTTAGTTTGCTTTTTATTCTTATTTGGTGCAACAGCGGTTACAAACACTGGTGCCAGTGGCGGACGACACGGCACCCTTGTTGTGATGTCATAACGGCTTTCGCCGTAAAAGAAAGCGTATGCTAGGCATGCTTGCAGTGTTATCATTGCACACTCAGAGTGCATCATATATCTGCACAAAGATAGGGAAGTCAGCTTTTCGCCATAAAAGGTAAAGCATACAAACACATACACAAGAGAACACGACTTTTGGGTTCCACCCTTTGCTTCTCTAATCTCCCGTGTTTTCACACCTTGCCTTCCTTTCATAATAAAGTCTTAGCAACTAGCCCAAGCTTTTCGTCGTTCTAAGCTTCGCACATTTCCTTCTGGCCGCAGTAGCAAATGAGAAGGAGAAAGCAAGTTCGTTGCAGACACAAGATCGAGGCTGATTTAAACACGCTATATGGTCAACACACACACAAGCTTCATGCCATAACCTCACTGCTGTGATACTGAAAAACAATCAGTAAATGTCTGTACTCTCAAAACCTGTATCCAGTGTGAATAAAGTAGCTGAACATCTATGCTGCTGTGTTGCTCAGCTTCTCGTCTTGGGTTCTATTTCTGTCATAGCAGCTGCGTCTTGATGAGTGCAAAATGCAGACGCACTTATGAACCCCAAAAAAGTGTTTAGCTGTGTTTAAAGAGGTACTGACACCATTTTTCAAAGGTGTGCCTACCCTGTGCTCTTCATGTCCACTCTTTCTCTTCTGTCCTTGTATTTCTGGCACTTGAATGTTGTTTGCTGCTGTACAAGTCTCCTGTACACGAAGACGGTTCTGAGCAAGGATGAAGCTGAGCAAATGTTGATAAGATGTTTTAATTTGATGCGACAATGTTAAAGAGCTAATTTCGCAGTAATTCCAGCGTCGGCAACTGTCTCGTTGGTTGCATTCTGCGTCTGAGAGAGATTCGAACCAAAGTAATTTGCATGGCAAGCAAGTGTTCTACCACAGAGTCGCACTTCTGCTTGTCAATACAGTGAAAATAACTCGCTCTGCTTCGAAATGCAGTGAAAGTAACTTGCATGCTTTACAATTGCACTGCTCTGTATATATGCTTAACAATGCAACATATAATGTTGCAGTCATAACATGTGGTACAAGTGTACATTTCAATCAGGCATCAGAGCATGCCGTTATCAAAAATTCATGGTTTAAAGCCGAGCCACCCACTACAAAAGGCACTCGTTAGTGTGCCTTTTCCGTTCGAAAAGATTTCACGCACACAATTGCCCGGGGTTTAAAGCATGGTACCCATTACACAGACTGCAGGCGTATGCAAAAGCTTCACTGGCACAAGCCAGTTTGAACTCTGTAGGCACTAGGGACAGGATATAGCTACTGTGTTCAACTTAACAGTCCCCCAATTTCGATGTTAAAGTCAATTTTCCTATGGGGGTGTACCTGCTGACATCCACATTAGCTTGACGTCAGTCTACAGTTCTGGCAACTTCCCGCAGAAGCCTGGCTAGTTCTGATGACATCCGGAATCAAAACTTCCAAAATGGCCGCTTGTGCATCATCAAAATTTTCTAAATAGCAACTTGTAAGACACCAAAAAAGCCACGGTTGGAGCTATTGCGGAAATGTTACGATACCTTCATTCACATGACGCGAGGCTCGTACCTCGTTATGACATCAGGGTACAGTAAGAACTAAGACTAGCTCTTAAAAACATACTGCAATTATTTTTTCAGGTTGCACCCATGATTATCAGAACATATTCTCAACGCTCTTAAGGGCTTGGCCTTGCACTTGAAGCAAGAAAACTACAAGTGGAAGTTTTCGAGGCAATATCCCTTCACGAAACTTCAGGCATTCAACAGTTAACCTAGAGCCTCAGACAATTATGCCTCTTGTGATAAAACTCTGGATAATGGGACATCAGAGGATTGCATGTTGACTTTGTGTGCAAGTTGCCTACTTTCACTATTCTAAAGCAGCTAAGGTTAACAAGTAAAATTTCGTAAGTAAAATCACAAAGTGCAGCATATCTTAATATAAACAAATACTTACACCTACACTTGTGTTCTGACATCCAAGATAGTCTGTCAGTAATGATGTTTTGCAATAAAGCATTGTGGTGAAGTTCCACTCACGAAGCATCGCGATAAAAAGCAGATGAACAATGTCAACCATAAAAAAATAGGCAAAACATGTTTCAGCCCTCTTGATGGGTGCAGTGTTCCTAATAAATTTCATTGAACTGTAAACGATAAGAAATTTTTGCGGCAGTTTACTTGCAAAGTTACAAGCACTTCTAATGAAGCCATATGCCGATTACTTGGAATAGCGTTGCTGGGCCCCCTTTTAGCACATTAATGACTACTATTTTGTGGACATAGTTCTCAAAGCAGATTTTACTGATTCATTTTAAGAGAGCTGTCACTTTCAAGTGGCTCAAGCTGCGAGTCTACTTACAGTAAGTGAACCTTCAGCATATTTCACATGTTTGAATTCGTACGATATGATTTGTTATTTAAGGTTAACACATCAACATCTGTTAAATCCTCAACATTTGTTAATTAAAACTAACACCTCAACAACAAGTTGAAAATGTTTTTCAAGTTCCGTCTCGGAAGGTGAAAAGAGATAAAATTGATGATAAGTAGCACAATATAGGTTTTCCCAGGCATTATAATGTGGTTAAGTTTGTGATGTAAAAGCACCATACAAACACGCATCGGTGCAGACAGACAACAGTGGCAATTATAATACCAAGCAGCGGTCAGTTCATTTTTCTCTGTTGCTACAAAAAAAAAGAGGGGGGGGGGGGCAGGTTGTGCCTTCGTAAGTATTTGGACCTCTCTTGTCTGCAAGATATGCAAAAGCAAAAGCGAACTTTTCTACAAGGGTATGCTTATCTCAAAATGACATCACATTTACTGCTCGCCTGTGTAATACAAGTGAAACAGCATTCATCTTAATAATAATTCCCAAGGCACTTAATTAGTCCCATATATTGTTGACGAGAGATAGAGCCAGAGAACAATGTCTTCCTGTGTTTAGCGATAAAAGAACTGCAGCCTTACCCAAAACCTTGCGCAATGAGATATGGGCAAGCAAACCTGCCGAAAAACCGGAACAAGCTAGGAAACATTTAGTTACAGTGTACCTTTGTCTGTGATATCTCAGCAGGTTGAAGGTCGCACTGGAAAGTTGAGGAACTTCTTTTGTGCTGTGTGTGTACAAGTGGAAAAGAATTTAGCGGGAATAAGTTTCACAAATGCACTAAACGGGCAACAGAAAGATGATAGCGCGAATAACAAAACTAATATGAGTAGTGAATAGGCTGGGATGGCGCAATGAAGAAATCATGTACACAGTATTCAGTGTAATAGAGCGCATTACGAGAGACGAAAGTTGCATTATGCCGTAATGGACTTTTTAACATCTGGAGCTTTACACACCAACACCAAATATTACTACGAGGGACTCTGTAGTAGAATGCTCCGGAAGTTTCAACCATCTAGCATTTTTTAATGTCCACTGACATCACACCGTGTACGGGCCTCTACTATTTCAGCTCCACTAAAATATACCCGCTAACAACTGTGATCGAACCCGTGAGACGTAAGAGGCTGTCAAGTAATGGATTTCATGCACTTAGTCCCCTATTGTGATTCTCTTCCTCTGGTTCCCTACTAATGTTGGCCTAAGAAAGACTACTGGTTATAATTTTCTACAGAAGGAAATGGGTCCTCAATATAAAAAAAAAAATTTTCTTCGTTGATTTATATGAAGCTCACCGAGTTAATGCATATTTCTGTGCAAATTTCAAATATGTGATAATTTTTAACACTTTAAAATATCAGATATTTTACACGCTTTTTTGGAGCAACATTTTTTTGGATAGAAGAGCTGCAAAGCAAATAAGCATATTAGAACATATCCAATGAAAACTGTAAGCAATAAAACAAGAATGGACGTGCTGTGCCTGTTAGAAGAAAAGTTATACATTGAACATTTAACAGCGAGTCTATGAGAAGCTCGGATTTGCGTCACGAATGCTCAATATACCATAACTTTTGTTCAACCAAGCTTAGAACATATATTGTTGTATTACTTTGTACAGTTTTCATTCTACATATCTTAATATGCTTATCTACTTTTCAACTCGCTTGGTCTAAGCAAACTGCAACTACTGAAGTGGCACATAGAATGGATGATATTTCAAAAACTACATTGTAATAGTAAACTAATAGCATATTATACATCAGCACCCGAATATACGCTGAGCATAGCGAGTTATAGTAAATCCATGAATAAAAAAAAAAAAAGGAAAGCTTTCAGAGACACTGTGCCCCCCTTAACACATTGTATGACCCCCTTAAACATGACTTGAAATTCAGCCACACTGGTTGCCTTCTTGAATGCAGATTTGTCGATACCTGTTTGCAATACATAGGACGGGAATAGAACATTGGGGTTGTATGCCTCACAATCCACAAATGACACAGCACATCTGCAATTAACGCTCAGACGCCAGGTAGGGTGTCTGCATTCCAGAGCTTTTTCAAAAGAGAAACTTTTCAACACACGGAGACGTGTTGATCATGCCCAAGGTGGATTTAAATCTGTGTTCACCTGTGCTGAAACAATCAAACTGAAGACAAGCCGGAAGTGACATTACATTTCTTTACAAACCTTAGCGAGCCGTAAGCCCAAGCACTGATGAGGCTACCCTAACTGAGCACAACCAGTCCACCCAAGCAAAGCACAACCTGATCCACTTCAACTGCCATCCTAGTGGCAGCACAAGCTAGAGGGCTCACAACATCTCTTCTTTCAAGCGGTAGCAAAGATGTCAGAGCTTCATCACAATGGCCTCTAGTAAGAATAGCAACCATTCCTGGATTTTCAGTGATAACACAATAATAGGATCACAGTACGGTTTCTGTCAAATGATGTGCCCATCATGACTACGATGACTGAGGTTGTCAGATAATTCACAGCTCACTAAATTTGTTCCTACATGCACTCAATAATACAATAGTGCCCTGAGAAAAAGGGACACACGCTTGACCTGGACACGATGGGACCTGGTATTTAGTGAGTGGGTTCCTACTGCTTTATATGCTTGCTAGTATTTGCTACTGGTATAGCTTAGGATACTTAAGTGTGTTTTTGTACCATCCTGTGTCCCCTTTCTTGCGGTCTTTCCATTTGCCTCCAACAAACCGAGCCAGGCCACATCATCCGTGACTATTTGTCCATGTGTCCATGAAAGTCTATGGACACATGGTGAAAGTCACAGCCAAATTAGACAGCCGAGCCTTGAATCTACTAGAAGATGGCCTCTGCCAAAACAATTGAACCCCTTTACAAAGGATATGCACCGGGCAGCAGCTCTTCTTCTTTATACAAGGTGTCTCTTAAAAGCAGGGTACTCTTGATACGCGCAAGTGACACAGAGACAAAGCGTGTTCCTGAGAGTCACAATACCAACTAACTTTATTGCTCTTTCAACCCTGAGATCGGTTCCCCTTTCCTCTCCCTCTCTGCGTCCTTTGTTGGCGGTGCAGAGGGAGGCGAAGGATCGTCAGTCTGTGACACACTGGCAGCGCAACCTGCTGCACTGTGCCGCCCTCATCCTCAGCACATTGCAGCGATGGATATGTGGGTTCAGGAGCAGGCAAAAGTGCCTTTCGTAGCAGGCAGCAGAAAGACGATTTGGAGCAGGCTTGAATAAGCCAGAAAGATCCTTTCGAGCAAGCTTGGAGCGGTCAGAAAGACCACATAGTGCTGACGTTGCACCGCTTCACAGCACTTGTAAAGCAGCATTTGTCCAATGCTGCACTTAGCAAACCCTTAGCTAAATTTAGCTATGCACACATTTCGTGTTGTCCTTTTTGTTCTGTCTACAGTGCAATGCGGTATGATGCCAAGCATTGTACAGCTAGCATACCCACATTTCCTGGGAGTTTTCCTGAAAGTTAAAGGGCCACTGCATTTAAAGGTAACATGGTTTATTCCTTGTCTTCACAACCTCTCCTACAAGTGCTATCTCCCCTTCACCACTTAATTATTTCTTCATAAAACACATGTAATGTCAGCACTACACGTTGAGCCAGTCAGCATTTCATGCTTTTCATTTAGACACAGCTATCTCTGCATGTGTAGCTGCAAATGCAAAAAACGAAGTAACATCACCTTTTTGCACGCAATATCCATGTAAGAAAAGGCAGAACAGGCATGTGACTGCATGACAAAATGGGGTAGGAGACAATTCAAATAGACATCTCCTACATCGACCGATCGAGGGCTTAATCTTGACATCACGTCACCGAAGTTAGTTGGCATCTCAAATTGTGCTGCAAAGACAGGAAATGCCAGAAAAAAACACTGTGCTCACCAATTCTTTGTACTCTCAGATAGTTGTTAAGGGGCCCTTAAACACTCTCCAAAACAAAATAATTTTGTCATCATCAGCATCGTAGCCACACCGCTACGATGAGCATTGCTGACTAAAACTGCCAATAATAATTTTCTGGGTTTCAAGTGCCAAAACCAAGCTACGAATGTGAGAAAAATTGTAGTGGTGGGCTCCAGAAATTTGGACCATCTGGTGCTTTTTAAGGTGTCCGAATTCGCCCGTACATGGGCCTCTAGCATTCTGGCTCCTTCAAAATGCAACTTCCGTGGCTAGAATCGAACCGATGACCAAACACTCTCAGGTTTGCGTGCACAAAAACACCCGACAAAGTTGGCAGGGGTCAGGCCATCACCACAGCTCGGAAGTATCCGATGCATAATTCGAAGGTTGCAGGTCTGATCTCTGCTAGCGGCAAGTATGTCTTTTCGCCCACTTTACCTTCCTCACATATATACCCCAATTAGAACACTACACTTATAACAGTACAACGAACATACTGTATAAGGTTTGCTGGCTTCATTATCTGCAAGTTTATACTAAGGCCGACTCAAAACAAACAAACTAGCGCTGGATATTCCGTTCTTTCATTCGCAGTAAAATATGTAACTTGAGATAACTAATGACAAGTTAATTTTTCTGTGAAAATCAATTGCACAATTTGTGCAACAGAGCTGCTTTCACGGGAGGTGCCAGAACTTAAAGGGAAATTCTAAAAAAAGGAGCTGTGCCACTCTGTGTAAAGTTGTGCCTGTTTTATCCTAGAATCACAATACCTTTGACGAGAGAGTTCGCACAGAAAAAGCATGTGATTGTAAGCATAATATTATGTATTGATAATGTCATCATAACTACCCCTTGCCACCATGCACATTTCCCTTTGTGTCACAAACCCACGAATACATCAATGATGCCAGTTGTAGTCTGTTGGAGGCTAACTTCAGTATTAGAATAAAAGTATTGTCCGAGTGTTTTCTAACCTTTAGACTTGCTGCTGCATACATGTCATTGTTTACGATTCGTAACAAGAACAGTGTAAAGTTTTTTCTGGTTTGCAGTAATCACACAGGTTAGAGTTTTCAAAAAAAAATGGCAAGGCACTGTACAGATCAAAGTGCTTTGTACAGAGACACATGCAACTGACACAGAAGCCTCAGCACAGACATCAGTAATGATAGCGATTATCTGGAGAGAAAATGGCAAATGGCTGCAGCTCCCCATCTGCTCGCTTTTAAGACGTGTTCTGTTTTCAGGTTGGCATCTGCTTTTGCAATGTTTCTTTCAACTTGCCCAGTCAGTCATCTGCACGCTCCGAACTTGCCGCACAGAAGTTCTTTTTTTATTTTGTTTACGTCATCTTGGTAGGTATTTCTGGGCTGACAGATGGGTGCCTACAGAGATAGGCGTTCCAACAGATGCTGCATAGCGAAAGGTCCTACGTACAACGTGGCCACAACAGCTTTTTGAAAAGTGCACTTCGCGCTTCGTACAATCTTGAGCTAGAGCCCAGGTGCAAGTGGGTGGCTATGCTTTGTGAAGTGTCAGCAAGTTTGCGAGGTGTCAGCAGCCACAGTTGACTATCGTAGCAAAGGAAGCTCTGCAGGTGCAGCAATGCCTAGATACCAGTAACACACGCCTCTGCAAATATAACTTGGTGTGCAGGCTTCTTAGAACACTGATGTGCGCTCGTTGCAAAAGAACCTTGTTTCATGCTAAGAGTGACCAACATAATATGTGGACATTCTCTCGTTCTGCCAGCACCAATATATACCACAAGAGTGAAAAAACAACTCAGAACTTGTCAGAAATCGTGACGGTATTTGAACTGAAAGAGTACTTTAAACAGCATAAAAGAGTGCGCAATTATAAACACGCCAATATTACAGAGTTTAAATTATGCAACGAATAATTCTGAGAATTTTTTTCCCTCAAAAAACATCCAACAGGAAGCCCCGTCACCCACCAGTGTAACTGAGTGTTCCGCAATATTTTTCTTCACTAGCAATCAGCCACTGAGTGCCACAAGTGCCACAACATTTCGTACATGTAATCATCATCTGTTTCGTTAGTTACTTTTCATTTTGCTGACATGTGGTTGACAAACATGTGCATTCACTATTTACTTTGTAGTTGTTTTGTAACTGCTATGAACCTTGTCACATGACACATAGTGTGTTCGTTTTTTTTTCTTACAAATTTTTTTCTTTCCTTTGTGATTGCTCGCACATGTGTGTTTGCCATTCTTTGCTTTGCACATGCTGAGCATGGTAATGAGTTCTTGCATTGGGCTCCTGTATCCACTACTGTCTATGGTTTTCAACATGTGCCGGCAGCGTACATTGAATGAATTGAATGCGCTTATGCAAAAAACACAACACTTGATTATTAACAGAAAAGTTGATACCCTTTGTGTCGTGTACTTTTAAAAAGTCACAATCTCCTGCATCAATTGTACCTTGACAAAGTGATGAATATGATTTCTGTCAGCTCATCATAAAGGGACATGCTGCTCGAAACTACTGTTCACAATAACAAGCTAGCCTATGACCTACACCTCTGTTACAGGACAATAATCATTGCTCATCTTTCGCGCCTTTTCTTGCTTTTAACACCAGTACTAGTTTGTTAAAAGGACATTAAAGAGAAACAGTGATTTGGTGCAGACTGACCAAATGCATTCTGAGAACTTTAATGCGATGAGTTTTACTATTATAAGAGCAGTATTAGTGGAGAAAATAAAAATTATTAAGGTTTGAATTTAGTGCCGACATCTCTGCATGTTTCGTCGAACATTTCAAAACATATTTTTCGTACCTTCACGAGATTGGCTCACCGAAGTTTTCTGGAATTTCGAAACTTCACATGCTAGGTCTCTGGCACCCACCACATGACAATGTACATTTTTATAAATTAGAAGTTGCGTGGCTCAAGCAGATGCCTTCAAAATCGATGACATCACAGTGGTGAGGGAATCTCAAGATGGTGTCTTGACCTGCATTTTATTTTTGCGTTTTCTCGCTTAGCAAGAGTTGTCTCCCGGCAAGAGTGGTATTTTCAGGATAGTGAAATTGCACTTTACTTACTAATATGCAAAAAAAAAATGTGCTTTTCTCTTTAGAGTCCCTTTCATGGTGCGTGTGCGCTGTTGCGAAATAGCTGGTTGTCGAGACATAAATCAAGGACATCCGTTTATTGCCAATATACTAGAGGTGAACTGCTGCCTCACCCACGTATGCCTGCCTTTGATTCCGCTTCAGTTTCCTCTTTTTCGATGGAGTCTGGCACGCTTCAAGTTCGTTTGTTCCGCAATATTTTGCAACATGCACTATCAGCACAGCACGGAATACTTGACAGGAAAGTAGTAAGTGCAAAATTTTCAAGAAAGGAAACACAAGCCAAGCTAGATGATGCTAATCATAGAGAAAAAAAAACTCCATAAAATGTATGAATGCTTCCAGGGCATGCCTGCACAGGCGACCTCTCTGACATGCACCAGACGCTATAAATCTGAATAAACCTTGGCATCTTTTCCCCAGTTACTTGGCTCAAGAACAAAAATCAAAGGAAGAAAGTGAAGGCTGCAAATTTGTTTCGATCAGATTAGCAAGAAAGCGACATAGTCAACATAATACAATAGAACTTTAGTGTCCTAAATTACCTAAAATTTTCAATATGTAAATGACCTATGCAACGAAAGGCCATATGAATGAAACTGTATTGCCTTCTTCCTATCACAGTTTTATGCTGTTTCACGGACAGCTAGAAAGTGGCACCTTCAAGTGTTTGTGTATACGCAATGTTCTGTGGGCATTCTGGATAATTGCAAATATGAAGCCAGCACACCCACCTTATTGTGTTTCAGCACTGCAATTTTTTTATCCTTGGAAATTAGCATTTTCGTAACCATTACAAAAAAGTAACAACAAATGAAATGCATTAGTAGTCACTATACACCTTGAGATTTCCTATGTCCTCCTTCATGCATATTTGCCATGAGTGAAATAATGCCCTCCACTTTTAAGCGTGTCCAGGCCACCACAGATGGCTCAGACAGATTGACATGTGACAATATATTACTGCCATTATATGTGTACATTTATTATATTCACTAGTGCATACAGATCATCAACGTTCATCGACCATGCTTGTGGCCTTTGCCACGTCTCATGTGCTCAACTAAAGGTCAGCCGAGCTGCTATGTCAAGCGTAGCGAATGTAGTTCCTCAGTCACTAATCTCTATGCCACTGAAAAAAGAAAAGGTTACAAAGAAACTGATTAACAAATTATTGAAGATGAAGTTACAACTGACATTTCTCGCCACCTTTTCTTTCTCAAAAAACAACTTAGCTTTCAGGGCAGCACATAAGTTTAGTTTTATAGTACTCGAGGAGGCTGACTAATTGTTCGCATGAGATGTCTAGCTTGTCTTGAAAGGGTTGTGTGGCTGTTTGCATGAGAGTCCCTTCGTGTCATGCAGCATTTGAAAAGTCATAATAAGACCTGAGACAGTAACAGTAAGAAAACCTGGGCTGGCTAATGCAAGTATTTAGACATAAGCAGTGCTAAATAACCAATGCAATCTTAGGAGTTCAGTGCAGTGCTGGTTGGCAAAACAGCAGCTAATGGTGTGTAATGTATGAATTATCCTGTACAGAGCTCTAAAGCCCAACTATTTCATAGGTTCATCTTGATTATAAGCTACAAGTGTACATGAAAGCTGTGGCAATAGTCTTGTATCATAAGTACTGTTCCCATGACATTACGCAGCAAAGGCAGTTAGTCAAAGTATGGCAATTTGGCATGTGTGTTTCATGGTACCATACACAATTGTGGCTCATTCGCTTTCATTCAATTTTTTTCATAAGAACAAAAACCTTTAATCTCGATGAGGCCCAATGAATAGATTGCAGGCATAATAAAAACCACGACATGGCGGTGAGGTTACAGTCTCGACGCTCTAACACTTTGAGTTGTAGCAATGCTTCGCCTGAATGCCCCAGTATACAGCAAACAAAATCCAAAAACCGTGTGAAGAGCTTACAGGGGAAATATGCCTGAAAGCAGGCTGAATCTATGAAAGTAAGTGAAAGAAGTAGCAGAGCAGCAGGGAGAAAACGTAATCCCACATCATATAGTAAGGTATGACCAATTTGCTGCATGCTGCCGCGGCGCTCCAGTAATGCGCCCAATAAGCGACCTCGCACGGCTTACCCCGACCGTCACGACGCCGAGACTACACGGGCGCGTTCTTTCTGCGCTCAGCTTATCCTGTGCGGCATTCATTAATGCACGCGCTCATAGCGCAGCTTCAGCCGAGTGGAAGGAAAGGCCCAGCGCCGTAACATTTACCGCATACCTCGGGCGAGCGCGCTACGCTAGCTCAATGAAATATTCGCGGCGCAGCTAGCAGGAAGATGAAACACCCGCGCCAACTTCGCGGCGGCTCAAGAAGACGGAAAGGAAGGCGTCCGAATGACATAGTGACCTTAGGTCGCATACGAATGGGCCTGCATTAACAATATCGGGGGGGGGGGGGGGGACCTGCAAAGGCCACGTGATCATGCATATGTACCTGCCTCGTCCGGGCTCGAAGTATTAGAATAGCGCACTGCGAGCACTTGCGGTGCGGTCGCTGCTACTGCGCAGGGAGTTTTAGAATAGCCCACTGCGAGCCCTTGCGGTGAAGTCCCTGCCACTGCGCATGCGTCGTAACGCGAGTCGGCGTTCGCGGACCGCACGCAAAAAATCTGAAATTGCGTGCGGCGATCGCGGCCCGCATTGGGCTCCGCGTGCATACCGCCGCCATACATGTGGTCTTAGTAGAGTACAATGCGCATGTTCACGTCTACCGCTACCAATCGCAAAGCGGAGTCTGCGTTTAATGCCGCAAGTAGTCAAATAAAAAAAAAGTCGTTCTTTCATATCGCCGGGCTCCCGCGCGTTTGAAATTAGCTGGCCGTGGGGTTGAAACACCTGTTTTATGTACCGTTCAACGGGAGTGGTGGTGGTATAGTGGTTAGAAGAGGAAAAAGGCACCAAATTTTTGCAGCCCGGTCGGGAGCACGGCGCCGTGCCTGGGGAGTACAAAGGCTGAAGTCACAGCCTCGGCAGCGCATTTTCAGGGACAGCTCAGATGATATTATGGCGGCACCCTGAGGGCCTTCTGTGAAAACGTGTTGACAGCATTCCTTAGGAGTACAGTGTACTAGAATGGCAGCAGGAGCGTCTTTGGCCGAATATCCTTTGGGCAGTGGCGGATCCAGAAGGGTGGAGGGGGGGGGGGGTAGTAGGGGCGATTAACCTGACGCATAGTCTGTGTCAGCACGCCGCCCCTACCATTAGTTAAATGCTTGTAGTCCACCTGCTACTGAGTATTAGGACAAATGAGTGAAACCGCTGTGAGCACAAATTAACAGTATTTGTGTCATAAGGGGTTTTGCTCGTATAATAAAAACAAGTCATGACCACGCCCCCCTTTCCAGTGTCAAAGCGACCGGCACCTACCCCTAAAATGAGTGGCTGGATCCGCCCCTGTTGAGCAGTGGCTAATAATTCCCACAAAATGCAGGCAGTGAGTGAGGTCAGTCTTTTCGGTCCCGTGCCACAGTCCAGTAATGCGTGTGTATCTTCACTTCTGTGACGAAGTATATATATATTTCATGCGAGTGGATACCGTGCAAGTAAGGGATAAGTTGTGCCGATTTCTCTCAGCGAAACAGTGATATGGGAGTCCGAAAATGCAAACATGGGACATCTCTGAACTAGCGTTGTGCAGCGGGCGCCCGCACTGCCTATGATCTTTATGGTCGAGCGTGGTGGTTTCGGATGTGCGTGGCCAGATAGGTGGCACACCCAACGACGTCCAAAAATGGAAACACACAGACACAAAAGAAGTTGAAGAGAAAGAAAGGAACCAAATGAGGCGATCTCAAGAGCGACCCCACACAGAGCGTGCTGTCAGTGGCACGCGTGCACGATTAGATAGCGCCGCGCTTCAATTGTGGCGCGTGCGGTTGCGTACCACCCGCGTAACAACCAAAGTAGCGCAGCCGTCAAAACAAAACAAAAAAAAAAAACGCGCCTGGCCGTTGGTTGCGGCAGGCAACGGCTAGGCGCAGAGATCATGACCAACTTAAAGCTACGCACGCGCGCTTGAAAGAAAGAAAAACGTGTCTTTCGAAACTCGCCGCCGTTAGTGCATGGGTGCGAGCAGAAGCGTGCGAACTGTCTGGGCGGTGGTGTTTGTTGCAGGCATAAGAAAAACGTGAGCGTCGCAGGTATACGGGGGACTGTGCGCGAATGCAGATTCGCAGGCCTGCAAAGCGCTCGCGTGGGTTCGCCACCCATTCGCGCAAGCTACGCCGGTAAGAAGGACAACCGAGAGGCGTTCTTCTCGGCGCTGCAGCAGTGTTTGACCCCGCTTCTTTCCGTTTGCGAAAGGCGTCGTGCATCACCAGCGGCCCGCCGGGTTCGACATTCCGCACCGGCCCACACGTTCGTAGTCGAAAAAAGAAAGCACACGCCTATGCTGACGTCTTTTCGCCTTCGCGAACACAATCTGTCGGGACGAATTTGCGGGGCGCTGAAGCACGTGTCGCATGCAGGACCTCGCTGCTACGGCAAAGAATGAACCACTACGTCGTCTCGATCATCAAAGAGAGGAACGCGGCCTTGGTATCCGCAAAATGAAACGCGCGGTTTCGAAGAGCTCCTCCCAACGCGACATAATGGACCAACGGGGAGCTGATGGCGGGGGGAGGTCAGCGGGCTCTTTTGTCGCCGTCGTCGACAGCGCGTTGTTGAGCTAGCGTTTTTCGTTTCTTTACGTTTACCCCTTTCTCCTTTTGTGTCCTAGACAGACACAAAAAAGCACATCCCTCCCACCACTCTGGAGTACGGTAAGTAGTGGGAAAAACGGCGGAGGGAGGACCGCAGCGCAATGTAAGAAGAGAAATAAAACAGGCAAAAAGGAACCAGCGGGACCGGAAATACCAGGCAGGCTCGTGAAGCGTACAGCTAGCCCGAGTCGCGGATACCCTGGTGCAGATCGGTACATATCACACACGCTGCAGGGAAACGCGATGGCGTACGCACACACAATTCCGATAAGCCACACACGCAGTTCTAGCGACGAATAAACAAATGAAAGTAGCGAAGCCCGAAAGGTGAGGGGCAACCTAGCGAGCGGGCGCGGCGAGTAAGTTGAAGTGACTCACGTTCGCCAGCGGTGCGGCGCTTTCGCCGCGGGGCAAGAAAGAACAGCACGCGCGTTGAGAGCTGTGAAAGCTTGTCCTGACATGCGCTCTATCACTTCATCGCAAGCCATCGCGCGGGGATGCGAAAGAAACAACTCACCGTGTCGATTCCTCCCGGGCAGTCGCCGCCAGTTGATCGAGAAAAGGATACTGCAAAAATTGAGACGATGCTGAGCGCACCACGGCACCGCTAAGCACAACGAGGATCACGGAGCCTTTGTTGACGCGTCGTCGTCGCGGCTCGAGCACCGGGAGAACACATGCGCGCTCACGACGCTTCACTTTCCGAGGGAAGAAAATTGGCGAGAACCAACGCGAGATCACCACAAACTTCTCGAGTCAACGCGGTCGAACACTTAGAACTGAAGCTAGCACAACCGCACTCGGTAGACACCGACGA
The DNA here is from genome assembly GCF_013339725.1 of Rhipicephalus microplus. Classification (NCBI taxonomy): domain Eukaryota; kingdom Metazoa; phylum Arthropoda; class Arachnida; order Ixodida; family Ixodidae; genus Rhipicephalus; species Rhipicephalus microplus. The sequence goes on from NC_051168.1 coordinate 172,992,099, forward strand.
TACCCAAGGCTGAGACGTCGTCGTCCGCGGCCGTTCATCGCACGAACGAGGCAGAATCCACGTTTCCGCCGACGATGCGGTGACACTGGCGGGTCCATCTGTGGGTCGCCATCGCGGACGAGCGCGCTGGCGTGTGTTGCTGTTATGTCGCTATTTTGATTGTTCACTCTCTCGCCCTTCCTTCGCCTGCTTTCATTTTAGAATGTTTTCATTGCGCCGGCTCTCTCCACAACTCGGCTGCTGGCTTTAATGCACTTGCTTCAATGAGTTGCGACCGCAGCGGCACTTACCGGCGGTCACATGAAACTGTCTCTCTCTCTCGCTCGTTTTTCCGGGGTCGGCCCGGTTTGTTTTGCGCCAGTGCCTGCGATCAGCGAAGTGCATCAATACTAACTTGTGCTGAAATCAATTCGTGTACTACCGGCCTTAGTTAACACGTCACTGAGTGCAAACACGTTCTCACCACGCAACGAGCACCGCCTGCAGTGATAGTGCTTTTCGCTTGTACGAATGACGAAGGGATCTTTTCAGCTACAGCATGCGTTTTTAACGGTGGTGGCGCCATCGTGGAGTATTGGACACATACACTCGCTTGTCGAAAGCTGGCGTCTTAATCGCGGGAAGCTCAAAAGTAGCGTGCGCCAGTCATTCATTCGAGATAGAGCGAGAGGCATCACGGCTGTGCTTAGGCCTTCCAAATATGTAGCAAATGCAGTATTATACCTGAAAGCGAGAACACTACCCCTGTTAAGCCGATTCAACCTAATTACGGTGCAGACTTTTTCACGGTTGTACGAAGACGGAAACAAAAACTTAAAACATTATTTCGTATAATCCAAGGGATATTCAAAATACCTAAAGACGAGTACATACGCCTTCCTGGAAAACGTAGCACTAGATTGAATAATGATGCCCCCATTGAACCTTTTATCACTCGCAGTGACATCTTTCGGTGGTCATTTTTCCCGGACGCTATAGAACAATGGAATTCTTTACCCCAACATGTTATTAATAGTACCGATGTGCATACTCAAATAATCTTCATCTCCAATCCCGATTTTATTTTTTTTTCGATCACTGGCCTAGATTCCGCAAGCCACAAATCATAGTTATAAAAACATTACTCGACGACCTAAATGTACAAAATCGCCCCGCCGCGGTGGTCTAGTGGCTAAGGTACTCGGCTGCTGACCCGCAGGTCGTGGGATCGAATCCCGGCTGCGGCGGCAGCCTTTCCGGTGGAGGCGGAAATGTTGTAGGCCCGTGTGCTAAGATTTGGGTGCACGATAAAAAACCCCAGGTAGTTAAAATTTCCGAAGCCCTCATCTATGGCATCTCTAATAATGATATGGTGGTTTTGGGACATTAAACCCCACATATCAATCAATTAAATGCATAAATTCGTGATGTGCGTCCTGTGACTACGCAACCTAAATTCACAGACATTGTCTACCACGATATTTTTTTTCTAATCAGGCGAAATTATTACCTCACGGAATTATAAATGGTCTGTTGCAAGGGCATCTAAATAATCTGCCAACGAATGTGGTTATTCCAACAGATACATCACAAACTGAGTAAAAAGCTGCCACAATAATATTCTGCCCTCAATTTGAGTGGTCTTTTTCTTTACGACTGGCAGATTTTATCCCAGTTTTTATAGCTGAATTTATGGCCATAATATAAGCTTTCGGAAAGTTACACAGTTTAAATGCAGTAGTAGTGATTATCACGGAATCATTATCTGCGTGTTCGTCTCTCTTCGCATCTGGTGAAGCGGCTTCACTAAAGCTTTTCATAATACTAGTTCCCACGCACCTTCAATCTCTCCACTTAATTCGAGTACCAAAACACAAGGATTTAGTTTTAAACGAAAGCGCTGATTTTTTAGCAAAGGCCACGCTTTTGGTGCCAATCATTCCGTTTTCTCTACTGACAGCATACATTACAATTGCACGATTCCGCACGCTAACTGTCAGAAAATGCTTATCAGACCCTGTATTTACAGCTTCTCCAGAATATAAGCACCTATAATTTCCCTGGAGTAGTCGGTTATCGCGGTCGAGTATAATGAAAGTGGCTATAACAAAACTTCGCTGCCGGGTTACCTCCCTCAACTTTTCCTGCCTAGAGCAGGTCAAGCGCTGTCTCCTCAGTGTCTCTTCTGTAAGAAGGACGAAACAATTAGCCATTACTTTCTATTCTGTTGTCGGTACAAGTCATTGAAGTCATTGAGGAGAAGATTCATAGCACCACCTCTTCGAAACTTGGGTCTGGAAGTATCCCAATCAGTCGTTCTATCGTTTGGCGCCTCTACTCTGGGATACAGTCACATGGATGTTTACTACGCCATAGATGAATTTATCAGTCAGACTAAAATATTATTGAGTTAAATTCTTCATCCTTTTAAACATTTAAATACTAATATTCAGTAATTAAACTAAATTTGCTGTATTAACTATCTCTAGCTTATACGAGAAATATTGCGAGCGAACACTTGTAAAATTCACCTAACACTCGGCCTATCCCCTGCATCTGGTAAAAGCCACGAGAAGAGAAGAAGAAAAAGACGCTTTTATGGCGGCGAAACTCATATTGCGGCGTACGAAATGATTTACCTAGATACAACTCCGGTGTCATCGTTCAAGACATATGCCGTTATTAATTTATGTCGAGGATATCCGAAGTGAAGGCTGCATGATCGAATGATGCCAATAAACAAAAAATATTGACTGGTGGTGACGAGCCTGAAGCGAAAGCAAAGCTGGCTGGCCAGTTTGTTTGTCTTTACCCTTTTTCTATCTGCCTTGCGCTTTGCCACTGTTTCATGTATATTTCCTGTATCTGGCCTTTATTTTTGCTCTCTTTCTTTCACATGCTATTTCTTTTTTTGTTGCTCTTTATATCTTTCTTTTCATTTCTTCTATTTTTTCTATATTGTTTTTCTTTCTTAAGTTTTTTAGAAGTTTGTGTCTCTTCTTCTGTCTTACTCTGTTCTTTTAATCAGTTCTTTATGTATATTTCTTTTGATATTTCTTTTTCCACGTCTTTTTCTGTCTTTATTTTTTATGTGTTCATCACCTTCATTTCTATTTTTCTTTATTTCTGCTGCCTTCTTTCTTCTTTCCTGCCCCCCCCCCCCCTTTTTTAAAAAAATGTATCTCCTTCTTTTTCACGTGTTTCACGTGCTCCACTTCACCGAGCACAGTTTTGTTTATGCTTTTGCCCTAATTAGATGTGCAGCTCGGCAAATTCCTGATGTGCATACCCACATGTGGAGGTCTGCACGACGCACCATTGTTTCCTATGTTGCACTACTCACAAAGTTTATAATTGCATTATGGTAGTAAAAAATGGATATATATATATATATATATATATATATATATATATATATATATATATATAAAAATAAGGGAAGAAGTGTATACCTAAGGGCTCGTTTTCCGTGTTTTTAACACAATAATAATGAGATATAACAGACAGTAATGTCAAGGAATGTACAGGGGAAGTTATTAACATTAATGGAATGTAAATAAGAAGAAAGAAAAGTGGATGAAAAAATTACCAACTGTAAGCAGGATACAATATATATATATATTATATATATATATATATATTTATAGATATCTTAAAATCGAGGTGTTGTACGTCGATGAAGGTTCAGAAGCAGCTTGGCAAAATGTTCTTTATCCGGCAGGTCTGGCTAATGGCGAGCGGCGTGCGCGAGCTACTACTATAGCCACCGATCATCATCGTCTTCTTCATTACCAGCAGAGCGTCCGTTATTCAGATTCATTACATTTACTGCCCGCGAAATAAGGAGCCGTCCTGGCGACCTATGGACAAGTAAACACGGGAGGGTCGTAGCAGGGCTTAAGTCTCGAGACGTGGACAATTTCCTGGCCACGACGACGTTATTCAGAAGATTGTTCCAGTGGCTCAATGAGGTAATTCACTGGTGACGTTTTTTGTAGCACACGATATGGGCCGTAATACTTGGGGACCAACTTGGTAGAAAGGCCAGGTGTAGCAGAAGGGACATCCAGCCAGACGAGTGAACCTGGATCGTAGGAAGTAATGTTATTTGATGCGTCATGGTGGTGCTTTTGGCGTCATTGGTCATGGGTTGTGAATTATCTTGCCAGTTGGCGGCATTCTTCAGCATATGTAGCGGCTTGAGACAGAGTCGTGGACCCTGTGGAGTCAGGTTTGTACGAAATAATGGTGTCCATAGTGCAAGAAGGTTCACGCTCGTAAAGGAGGAAAAAAAAAGAGATAACCCAGTAGTGCTGTGAATGGCGGTATTATAGGTGAACGTGATAAACGGGAGCACTCGGTCCCAATTGGAGTGGTCTGACAAGATGTACATAGACAGCTTGTCACCAAGGGTGCGGTTGAAGCGCTCTGTCATTCCATTGGTCTGGATATGACAGGCGCTTGTAGGGCGGTAAACGACGTGGCACACACGCAGCAATGCCATGATGACGTCTGACAAGAATACGCGACCACGATCACTCAGTAACGCTGGAAGTGCTTCATGTCGTAATATAATGTTGTGATCGAAGAACGAAAGTCGCAACGTCTTTTGCTGTAGACGAGAGAAGGGATGAAGTTTCGGCATACCGCGTGAGATGGTCGACGGCAACTATGATCCAGTGGTTACTGTCTGTAGTGTTCGCAAGGGAACCATAGATATCGATGCTGACGCGGTCGAATGGTCGGGATGGCATGGTAAAGGTAATAAGATACCGCTGGCGTGATAAGGGGGAGTTTTTCGTCTCTGGCACGTCGAGCAGGCCCGAGCGTACTGTCGTATAAAACGGTACATGTCACGCCAGTAATATTGGAGCCGTATGCGAGAATAAGTCTTCAGGAAACCTGCGTGGCCACATTGGGGGTCGTCATGAAACTTGGGACAAATTTCGGGTCGCAGATGACGTGGAATCACGAGTAGCCACTGACGTCCACCGGGTGTGTAGTTGCGTCGATACAGCACGTCGTCGCGAGTGGAGAAGTGCTCGACTTGCCGACGCAACGTGCGAGAAGGGGGGGCAAACCGTCCGCCCAGCCAGGATGTCTAGAATCGAAGCAACCCAAGGGTCCTTGCGTTGCTCAGAAGGCCATGCGTATATTGGGAAAAACCTAACCGTCAAGCGCGCCTCTCTTCTGCGCGAAAGTCATCGCTTCAGCATATGACCCGAGACGTTGCTCAACCACCTGATGCTCTTCACTCTTCGTCTCGCATACGTGGTACACCAGCTGGGTTTTCGTCACGCGGTTCTTCAAGCGCTCCTAGCGCTCACCACTTGCCTTGTAAGGACGCCGTATTCATGGTAGATAACCTGGCGCATCGGAAAAATACCCTGTCAAGCCATTCTTCTTCCGTACAGTTTCATGCATCACCGTCCGGTGCACACACTGTCAAGAGTCCTAACAAAACAGAAGGCTCAGACGCATCGAACGTCACACACTACCAGGCGCAAGAACTACTCGCAGCGAACAGCGAAAAAGAAGCCCCTGAAGAGCTTCGTGTCATTTCTACGGCACCGCAGCCTTGCCAAAATCTGCAGTTCAAACCTAGTAATGCCATGTCACCTGCGGCGCCCACATGCAGAGCTCACCAATTCATGAATCGAACAAATTCAGAAGTGCATGATACATCAAACCTCGTACACAGTTGTCTTTCGGAAGCGCCCTTAATGAACCCCGTCACCGAAGCCTCTGAAGAGCATGCTAGCAATGATGACACATTGCAAACTATGCCCGACATGCAAGACATTAGTTCACTATTCATCAGCTGTCTACAGGACGCGTCAAACACCGAAGGAAATGAATGCCCCATTCCGGAACGGATGCCACTACAGCCATTTCCTGAGCAGCCTCAGCAAAGCAAGCAAAGCCCAGCTCACAAACTCATGCTACAACAAGAGATACTGCAACGAGGGCATCGAGGAACGCGAAATTCCACGGAAGTGCACTCTCTAATTGAAGAACATCGGAAAATAAGATCTCTAATTCAAGACGTCAGGCACTTTTGCACAAAGAAAAGTCACCAGAGACACTCTCTGCACTTGCTATTACACCGACTGCACCACCACAGAAAACACCAAAAAAGACGCGGAAGCCCTGCTTGCACACCGCTATCACTCAGGCACTTCGTCACAGTCTGTCAAAAAGCACGAAAGCAAGAAGCACTGGGATGGCACCATTAACGACGAAAAAGACAACCCCGACGGCATCCGAACTTCAAATGCTGCACGCACTCCCAACCTTGTCCGTTCCTCACAAAAACTCAACCGATGTCATCACCAGTTCAGATTTCCAGGGTGTGGTTATGCCATCCAGGACGCAACAGTCAAGCTCGTCCACCAGAGTCGTCATAGAAATCACCGGACTGCTCCCTCAGCCTTGAAGATTCAGTGAGATAGTAAAACTCCGTCGGGATGTGAAACTGTGAACTTGGCCATTGTTTTGTTTATTCTCTTCTTCAATTTGTTGTAGTTTGTAACCGGTGCCATCTTTCGGGGGGAGGGGGAATACTGTGACGTAAGAAGGAAGGGATGGTTGGGAGAAGTAGAGAAGGAAGAAGTCAGAACGGAATAAACATGGAGTATGAGCCGGGCCACGTCACCCGGTCATCATAGCGTCAAATATATATATATATATATATATATATATATATATATATATATGACGCTTCACAGGTGAATGTGGGGAAGGAACATGAGGAAGACGAAGGGTCAGAATAAACTGGTGTTCTGACTGACACCATGTCTCATCCGTCACACAAGTCGACAGGATCTACCGCAGCAACATCATGTGCCCACCAAAGAAGATGATCAGCCTGCCGAAATACACCGGAGCTGAAGACGACGTCCTTGTTGACAAGTGGTTGCACCTCTTCGAAACGAAAGCGAGCAACGCCAGCTTGTCCGAACGAGACCGCATCGATTGCATGAGTGAGTACCTGGAAGGTGAGGCATACCGCTGGTACCTCACCGAGATTTTCGACGCAGAAGATACGTGGGAAGGCATCAAAACAAGCATGATATCACGATTTTCTGCACCTGTTAGCGACCCTTTCCGCCAATTCATACACTGCAGGCTCAAAAGAGAACAGCGCATCAGGCACTACTACGAAGAGAAGACACACCTTGGTCACCTCGCAAACTTAAAAGATGTTCACATAGTATCAGGATTGACCGATGGTGTACCTGAAGAGATCGAAAGACGCCTCGCTGGATTGACGCTCACCACCCCGGCCAAATGGCTTGCTGCTGCGCTTCAAGCGGAAGACTCTGTCCACAGAGATGCTTCCCAACACTCGTCAAAACGGCAGCTCATGCGTCGAGAGCCTCATTCTACGAGACCATGGCTCCCTGCAGAATCGATGCGCACCCCTCACAGTGAGTGCCGACATTGTGCATCCGCTGGTTTGCCGAATCAGTTTCACTGGCACAATGAGTGCCCTCGTCGTGAAATGGTGTCTGCTCTGACAACCAGGGAAACGAAGAGGGTGGCCCAAAGGCTCATTAATACATTTTGGTGCACTTGTGAACGGACACATGGTGAACGCAATTCTGGATACAGGAGCGATTATTACCTGTATCAATGAAGTTGTGTTCAAAAAACTGAAGCTGCAGTTGCTCAAGGATTCATGCATTAGTGTCCTACAAGTCACCTCAACCACAAAAACTTTGGGCCGCGTACACATACAGTTGGAAATAGGGAAGTTAAAGCGGGCAGTCCAAGCACACGTTCTACCATGCAGACATGAAGACAGAATTCTTGCTAGGCCTGGACAACGCCTCCTTTTTCAACCTGTCACTGGATTTAAACACGATCACTTTGCTTCAAGACAACAAAGCTTTGCGAATTCCTTTCAAACACAAAAGTGTGTATTCAGCGCCGATACAAACCCTCTCCAAGCCGTTGATGTCACGCACCTTCCGAGGGAAGAAAATTGGCGGAGAACCAACGCGAGATCACCACACACTTCTCGAGGTCAACGCGGTCGAACACTAGAACTGAAGCTAGCACAACCGCACTCGGTAGACACCGACGATACCCAAGGCTGAGACGTCGTCGTCCGCGGCGTTTATCGCACGAACGATGGCAGAATCCACGTTTCCGCCGACGATGCGGTGACACTGGGCGGGTCCATCTGTGGGGTCGCATCGCGGGACGAGCGCGCTGGCGTGTGTTGCTGTTATGTCGCTATTTTTGATTGTTCACTCTCTCGCCCTTCCTTCGCCTGCTTTCATTTTAGAATGTTTCCATTGCGCCGGCTCTCTCCACAACTCGGCTGCTGGCTTCAATGCACTTGCTTCAATGAGTTGCGACCGCAGCGGCACTTACCGGCGGTCACATGAAACTGTCTCTCTCTCTCACTCGTTTTTCCGGGGTCGGCCCGGTTTGTTTTGCGCCAGTGCCTGCGATCAGCGAAGTGCATCAATACTAACTTGTGCTGAAATCAATTCGTGTACTACCGGCCTTAGTTAACACGTCACTGAGTGAAAACACGTTCTCACCACGCAACGAGCACCGCCTGCAGTGATAGTGCTTTTCGCTTGTACGATTGACGAAAGGATCTTTTCAGCTACAGCATGCGTTTTTAACGGTGGTGGCGCCATCGTGGAGTATTGGACACATACACTCGCTTGTCGAAAGCTGGCGTCTTAATCGCGGGAAGCTCAAAAGTAGCGTGCGCCAGTCATTCATTCGAGATAGAGCGAGAGGCATCACGGCTGTGCTTAGGCCTTCCAAATATGTAGCAAATGCAGTATTATACCTGAAAGCGAGAACACTACCCCTGTTAAGCCGATTTCAACCTAATTACGGTGCAGACTTTTTCACGGTTGTACGAAGACGGAAACAAAACTTAAAACATTATTTCGTATAATCCAAGGGATATTCAAAATACCTAAAGACGAGTACATACGCCTTCATGGAAAACGTTAGCACTAGATTGAATAATGATGCCCCCATTGAACCTTTTATCACTCGCAGTGACATCTTTCGGTGGTCATTTTTCCCGGACGCTATAGAACAATGGAATTCTTTACCCCAACATGTTATTAATAGTACCGATGTGCAAAATTTTGACAGAAAAATTGATGCTTATTTTGGTAATGGTTGTAGTAATGCCCATTCTGTTTCCTGTGTTTATTGCTTAGTGGTGTTCTGTTTGTACTCATATTGTACTCCCTCCCTGTTATGACCCTCAAGCGAGGGTTGACAGTATTATTAAATAAAAAATAAATAAAAAACACTGTCTATTAATACTCAAATAATCTTCATCTCCAATCCCGATTTTATTTTTTTTCGATCACTGGCCTAGATTCCGCAATCCACAAATCATAGTTACAAAAACATTACTCGACGCCCTAAATGTACAAAATCGCCCCGCCGCGGTGGTCTAGTGGCTGAGGTACTCGGCTGCTGACCCGCAGGTTGTGGGATCGAATCCCGGCTGCGGTGGCAGCATTTCCGGTGGAGGCGGAAATGTTGTAGGCCCGTGTGCTAAGATTTGGGTGCACAATAAAAAACCCCAGGTAGTTAAAATTACCGAAGCCCTCATCTATGGCATCTCTAATAATGATATGGTGGTTTTGGGACGTTAAACCCCACATATCAATCAATTAAATGCACAAATTCGTGATGTGTGTCCTGTGACCATGCAACCTAAATTCACAGACATTGTCTACCACGATACTTTTTTCTAAGCAGGTGGAATTATAAATGGTCTGTTACAAGGGCATCTAAATAATCTGCCAACGAATGTGGTTATTCCAACAGATACATCACAAACTGAGTGAGAAGCTGGCATAATAATATTCTGCCCTCAATTTGAGTGGTCTTTTTCGTCACGACTGGCAGATTTTATCCCAGTTTTTATAGCTGAATTTATGGCCATACTATAAGCTTTCCGAAAGTTACGCAGTTTAAATGCAGTAGTAGTGATTATCACGGAATCATTATCTGTGTGTTCGTCTCTCTTCGCATCTGGTGAAGCGGCTTCACTAAAGCTTTTCATAATACTAGTTCTCGCGCAGCTTCAATGTCTACACTTAATTTGAGTACCAAAACACAAGGATTTGGTTTTAAACGAAAGCGCTGATTCTTTAGCAAAGGCGGCGCTTTTGGTGCCAATCATTCCGTTTTCCTCACTGACAGCATACATTACAATTGCACGATTCCGCACGCTAACTGTCAGAAAATGCTTATCAGACCCTGTATTCACAGCTTCTCCAGAATATAAGCACCTATAATTTCCCTGGAGCAGTCGGTTATCGCGGTCGAGTATAATGAAAGTGGCTATAACAAAACTTCGCTGCCGGGTTACCTCCCTCAACTTTTCCTGCATAGAGCAAGTCAAGCGCTGTCTCCTCTGTGTCTCTTCTGTAAGAAGGATGAAACAATTAGCCATTACTTTCTATTCTGTCGTCGGTACAAGTCATTGAGGAGAAGATTCATAGTACCACCTCTTGGAAACTTGGGTCTGGAAGTATCCCAATCAGTCGTTCTATCGTTTGGCGCCTCTACTCTGGGATACAGTCACATGGATGTTTACTACGCCATAGATGAATTTATCAGTCAGACTAAAATATTATTGAGTTAAATTCTTCATCCTTTTAAACATTTAAATACTAATATTCAGTAATTAAATTAAATCGCTGTATTACCTATCCCTAGCTTATGCGAGAAATATTGCGAGCAAACACTTGTAAAATTCACCTAACACTCGGCCTATCCCCTGCATCTGGTAAAAGCCACGAGAAGAGAAGAAGAAAAAGACGCTTTTATGGCGGCGAAACTCATATTGCGGCGTACGCAATGATTTACCTAGATACAACTCCGGTGTCATCGTTCAAGACATATGCCGTTATTAATTTATGTCGAGGATATCTGAAGTGAAGGCTGCATGATCGAATGATGCCAATAAACAAAAAATATTGACTGGTGGTGACGAGCCTGAAGCGAAAGCGAAGCTGGCTGGCCAGCTTGTTTGTCTTTACCCTTTTTCTATCTGCCTTGCGCTTTGCCACTGTTTCATGTATATTTCCTTTATCTGGTCTTTATTTTTGTTCTTTTTCTTTCACACTCTATTTCTTTCTGTCTTGCTCTTTATATCTTTCCTTTCATTTCTTCCATTTTTTCTATATTGTTTTTCTTTCTTAAGTTTTTTTAGGAGTTTGTGTCTCTTCTTTTGTCTTACTCTGTTCTTTATATCTGTTCATGTATATTTCTTTTGATATTTCTTTTTCTACGTCTTTTTCTGTTTTTATTTTTTATGTGTTCATCACCTTCATTTCTATTTTTCTTTATTTCTGCCGCCTTCTTTCTTCTTTCCTGCCACACCCCCCCCCCTTTTCTTTTAAATTTTATCTCCTTCTTTTTCACGTGTTTCACGTGCTCCACTTCACCGAGCAGAGTTTTCGTTTATGCTTTTGCCCTAATGAGATGTGCAGCTCGGCGAATCCCTGATGTGCATACCCACATGTGGAGGTCTGCACGACGCACCATTGTTTCCTATGTTGCACTACTCACAAAGTTTATAATTTGCATTATGGTAGTAAGAAATGATATATATACTATATATATATATATATATATATATATATATATATATATATATAAAAATAAGGGAAAGAAGTGTATACCTAAGGGCTCGTTTTTCCGTGTTTTTAACACAATAATAATGAGATATAACAGACAGTAATGTCAAGGAATGTACAGGGGAAGTTATTAACATTAATGGAATGTAAATAAGAAGAAAGAAAAGTGGATGAAAAAATTACCAACTGTAAGCAGGATACAATATATATATATATATATATATATATATATTTATAGATATCTTAAAATCGAGGTGTTGTACGTCGATGAAGGTTCAGAAGCAGCTTGGCAAAATGTTCTTTATCCGGCAGGTCTGGCTAATGGCGAGCGGCGTGCGCGAGCTACTACTATAGCCACCGATCATCATCGTCTTCTTCATTACCAGCAGAGCGTCCGTTATTCAGATTCATTACATTTACTGCCCGCGAAATAAGGAGCCGTCCTGGCGACCTATGGACAAGTAAACACGGGAGGGTCGTAGCAGGGCTTAAGTCTCGAGACGTGGACAATTTCCTGGCCACGACGACGTTATTCAGAAGATTGTTCCAGTGGCTCAATGAGGTAATTCACTGGTGACGTTTTTTGTAGCACACGATATGGGCCGTAATACTTGGGGACCAACTTGGTAGAAAGGCCAGGTGTAGCAGAAGGGACATCCAGCCAGACGAGTGAACCTGGATCGTAGGAAGTAATGTTATTTGATGCGTCATGGTGGTGCTTTTGGCGTCATTGGTCATGGGTTGTGAATTATCTTGCCAGTTGGCGGCATTCTTCAGCATATGTAGCGGCTTGAGACAGAGTCGTGGACCCTGTGGAGTCAGGTTTGTACGAAATAATGGTGTCCATAGTGCAAGAAGGTTCACGCTCGTAAAGGAGGAAAAAAAAAGAGATAACCCAGTAGTGCTGTGAATGGCGGTATTATAGGTGAACGTGATAAACGGGAGCACTCGGTCCCAATTGGAGTGGTCTGACAAGATGTACATAGACAGCTTGTCACCAAGGGTGCGGTTGAAGCGCTCTGTCATTCCATTGGTCTGAATATGATAGGCGCTTGTAGGGCGGTGAACAACGTGGCACACACGCAGCAATGCCATGATGACGTCTGACAAAAATACGCGACCACGATCACTCAGTAACGCTGGAAGTGCTTCATGTCGTAATATAATGTTGTGATCGAAGAACGAAAGTCGCAACGTCTTTTGCTGTAGACGAGAGAAGGGATGAAGTTCGGCATACCGCGTGAGATGGTCGACGGCAACTATGATCCAGTGGTTACTGTCTGTAGTGTTCGCAAGGGAACCATAGATATCGATGCCGATGCGGTCGAATGGTCGGAATGGCATGGTAAAGGTAATAAGATACCGCTGGCGTGATAAGGGGGAGTTTTTCGTCTCTGGCACGTCGAGCAGGCCCGAGCGTACTGTCGTATAAAACGGTACATGTCACGCCAGTAATATTGGAGCCGTATGCGAGAATAAGTCTTCAGGAAACCTGCGTGGCCACATTGGGGGTCGTCATGAAACTTGGGACAAATTTCGGGTCGCAGATGACGTGGAATCACGAGTAGCCACTGACGTCCACCGGGTGTGTAGTTGCGTCGATACAGCACGTCGTCGCGAGTGGAGAAGTGCTCGACTTGCCGACGCAACGTGCGAGAAGGGGGGGCAAACCGTCCGCCCAGCCAGGATGTCTAGAATCGAAGCAACCCAAGGGTCCTTGCGTTGCTCAGATGGCATGTCGGCGATGGTGACGGATGTGGCATCACAGCTTAGACTTTCGCAGCAGGCCGGGTCAGGGGGCAGGGGCGAACGGGAGAGGGTGTCTGCGTTCAAATGTTTCCGGCCGGAGCGATAGACCACGTGAATATTATATTCTTGGATGCGTGACGCCCATCGGGTGAGGCGACCGCTTGGATCCTTCAGCGACGACAACCAGCAGAGGGCGTGAAGGTCAGTCACGACGTAAAAAGGGCGCCCGAACACGGGAGGTCGAAATTTCTCTATCGCCCAAATAATGGCGAGGCATTCCTTTTCAGTGACGGAATAGTTGATTTCGGCTTTGCTAAGAGTTCGGCTTGCGTAGGCAACCACGTACTCTTGGAAGCCGTCTTTCTGCTGTGCAAGAGTAGCACCTAGCCCGACACTACTAGCGTCGGTGTGGATCTCTATGGGTGTCGATGGGTCGTAGTGTCACAGAATAGGCGGCGACGTGAGGAGGCGGCGCAGTTCATTGAAAAAATCGTCACAGGTGCCAGACCAGGCTGAAAGGTCTCTAGAGCCGGCGAGGAGCTTGGTCAAAGGAGCGATGATCGTCGTGAAATTGCGGACGAAGCGCCGGAAGTAAGAGCAAAGGCCTATGAAGCTTCGGAGCTCTTTCATGATGACCGGTTTGGGAAACGCTGAAACGGCTGTAAGTTTGGCAGGGTCAGGAAGAATGCCGTCTTTTGAAACAACGTGGCAAAGGATCGTAAGCTTTTGAGCGGCGAAATGGCACTTCTTCAGATTCAGTTGCAGCCCAAGGCAGAAATACAAGCGAGGACTTTTTTGAGGTGGCTTAAATGGGTTGCAAAATCAGTTGGAAAGACGACAATTTCATCAAATAACAAAGGCGTTCCATTTGAGGCCTCGAAGGATAGAGTCTATCATTCGCTCGAAAGTAGCTGGCGCGTTGCAGAGGCCCAAGGGCATGACTGTGAATTCGTAAAGCCCGTCGGGCATGATGAAAGCTGTTTTTTCGCGATCGGCCTCTGCCATGGGTACCTGCCAGTATACAGAGCACAGATATAAAGAAGAGAAAAATTCGGCTCCCTGTAGGCAGTCCAAGGCATCGCCAATGCGTGGCAGCGGATAGACATCCTTGTGCGTGATTCGGTTGAGACGTCGGTAGTCCACGCAAAACCTGATGGATCCGTCCTTCTTCCTCACCAACACAACTGGAGAGGCCCAGGAACTGCTTGACGGTTCGATTATGCCACGTGTCAGTACATCGACAACTTGTTCATTGATGGCACGGCGTTCGGTAGTTGACACACGATATGGACACTGTCGTAGGGGCGTCTCTTGACCGGTATCTATATGGTGAACAACAGATGACGCTCGACCTAAGGAAGGCTGATTGTGGTCAAACGAGGCTCGAAAACGCTGGAGGAGCTTGATCAGCTGTTCCTGCTGCCCAGGCGTGAGGTGGCAATCAGTGGACTTGCGGAATACATCCATAGGGTCATTGGTGTCAGTTGCGGGTGTAATGGCACATGTCGGTAGAAATGACTTGTCTGGATACATAGAGTCTTCGAAAATACAATTTAAGGTCTCGAAGCTTCCCAGACACTCGCCGCGTAGCAGGATGTACGGAAAAACAGAAACGTTGCACGCATAAAGTACCGCCGAACCATTGGAAAAGTTGATGACGGCAAACGGGAGGACGATGGTTCGGTGTTGCACACCAGCTATAGTTGGTTGGAACAGGAGCGTCGAGTTAGTGGCAGCAGGGGAAAACACAGGCACTAGGATGGCGGACAACGGCGCGATGCGGACGTCAGCTGCGACAAATACTTTCGAGGAACTGTGGTGGTCGATATCAAGGCACGGATTCGTCAACGAGAGTTCAGCACGAGCGCAGTCGACAAAGGCCTGATGGGCAGAAAGGAAGTCCTATCCTATTGCGTCCGATTGCGAAGTTCCAGGTTGATGGGAACCCCGGCTCCTCTACCATTTGAAATAGAGGTGTTGTACGTCGAGAAAGGTTCAGACGCAGCTTGGCGAAATGCGCTTTATCAGGCAGGTCTGGCTAATGGCGAGCGGCGTGCGCGAACTACCACGACAGCTACTGATCATCATCGTCTTCTTCATTACCAGCATCATCATCATCATCATCAGCCTGACTACGTCCACTGCAGGACAAAGGCCTCTCCCATGTTCCGCCAGTTAACCCGGTCCTGTGCTTGCTGCTGCCAATTTATACCCGCAAACTTCTTAATCTTGTCTGCCCACCTAACCTTCTGTCTCCCCCTAACCCGCTTCCCTTCTCTGCGAATCCAGTTAGTTACCCTTAACGACCAGCGGTTATCCTGTCTACGCGCTACATGCCCGGCCCATGTCTATTTCCTCTTCTTTATTTCAACTATGATATTCTTAACCTTCGTTTGTCCCCTAATCCACTCTGCTCTCTTCTTGTCTCTTAAGGTTACACCTACCATTTTTCTTTCCATTGCTCGCTGCGTCGTCTTCAATTTAAGCTGAACCCTCTTTGTAAGTCTCCAGGTTTCTGCTCCGTAGCTAAGTACCGGCAAGATACAGCTGTTATATACCTTCCTCTTGAGGGATAGTGGCAATCTACCTGTCATAATTCGAGAGTGCTTGCCAAATGTGCTCCACCCCATTCTCATTCTTCTAGTTACTTCAATCTCGTGGTTAGGCTCTGCGGTTGTTACCTGCCCTAAGTAGACATTGTCTTTTACAACTTCAAGTGCGCTATTACCTATCTAGAAGCGCTGCTCCTTTCCGAGGTTGTTGTACAATACTTTCGTTTTCTGCAGATTAATTTTAAGACCCACCTTTCTGCTCTCCTTGTCTAACTCCGTAATCATGTGTTGCAATTCGTCCCCTGAGTTACTCAGCAATGCAATGTCATCAGCGAAGCGCAGGTTACTAAGGTATTCTCCATTAACTCTTATACCTAACTGTTCCCATTCTAGGCTTCTGAAAACCTCCTGTAAGCACGCGGTAAATAGCATTGGGGAGATTGTGTCCCCCTGCCTTACACCCTTCTTGATTGGTATTCTGTTGCTTTCGTTATGAAGCACTATGGTAGCAGTTGATCCCCTGTAGATTTCTTCCAGAATGTTTATATATACTTCATCTACGCCCTGATTCCGCAGTGTCTGCATGACGGCTGATATTTCTACTGAATCAAACGCCTTCTCGTAATCTATGAAGGCTATGTATAGTGGTTGGTTATACTCTGAGCAGGGCGTCCGTTATTTAGATTCATTACAATATATATATATATATATATATATATATATATATATTATATATATATATATATATATATATATATATATATATATATATATATATATATATATATATATAGGCAAGAAAGAGACGACGAAGCTTTCGTGGAAGCGTTAGTAAAGACGCTTCCACGAAAGCTTCGTCGTCTCTTTCTTGCCTACAATACGTCGGGTCCTGCGTGAATGACGTTCAAAGAATCTGATATATATATATATATATATATATATATATATATATATATATATATATATATATATATAGATATATATATATATATATATATATATATATATATATATATATATATATATTGTACGTGGACGTGAGGCAGGGTTGGAGGGAGACGAGGAGGAAGAAGAGGTTAGAAATAAAGATGATGGCTGACACCCCAGCCTAGTACTGTGTAATATTACAAATTGGCGCAGCCGCGTATACTTTCTGTGCGAATATTCAAGATGTGGGTGGACTCCACCATTGGAGCAAATCAACGCGGTGGCATCCGGATCTTGACCGCAACGCCTCAAGATGAAGAGGAACTAGCTCTTCCGGAAGCAGTGAGCACTGACGCATTTGTTTGCTATATAGGCACTAAAATGAAGCTAGCTCCAGACCATTTACTAGCTAAAAGAACGGTGAGGATCAACATGAAACTTCAGGATTATGAGAATTTCGTGCTGACTCCAGTAAGAAACGACGTGAAGCCTGCTACCGTTGCTTCGCCTAACATTTTCGTCGAGCTTATCAATAAGTTTATTGAACTGCACCAAGAACAGAATAGGCCGCAAAATGATTTAATGCGCTTGCTTGTAAACGCGACGGAAAGATTAAGCAGACCGAGTCGCGAACACGTGAAGCCAGACATGTTTGACGGAGAGTCTAGTAGTCCCGAGTCCTGGCTCACGTTTTACGAGTATGCATGTAATGAAAACTACTGGCACAGCGACGAAGATAAAGTGAAAAACATGCGACTATTCCTATCGGGCATAGCAAAGGGTTGGTACGAATGGCGTCTCAACGCTCACAGCAACAAACCATGGATAGAGTGGAAAGCAAGCTTTCTGAGCTCCTTCAGCGAGAACAAGGTGTTGCTATGGGACAAAGCAATCACGTTCAAATACAGGTCTGG
Organism: Rhipicephalus microplus; assembly: GCF_013339725.1. NCBI lineage: Eukaryota > Metazoa > Arthropoda > Arachnida > Ixodida > Ixodidae > Rhipicephalus > Rhipicephalus microplus. The sequence continues at coordinate 173,009,862 of NC_051168.1, forward strand.
ATCTGCACTCAGCTACTTTTATGAGAAAAGGCGCTTGCTACAACTGGCAGACTCATCTTTGCCTGAGACGTCTGTGGTTCCGCTTATCATTCATGGTTTAAATCCGGACCTCCAGAAGCAATTACAAATGCGCGAACCCAAGACGGTCGAAGAACTTCTGCAGGGAATGCGAGACCTTTACCTCCCAGACCTAGAAACCCAGCGTCAACCCATGACACCTGCTGCAAGGAATACCGGGGCCACACGAGCTGAGGAACGACGCCCGCTTGCAAGCTGGAGACCTACTGCAACACCCGTATCCTTTTTGACCGCCCAGGGAGGCCCAGACCTTGGCGAAGAGCTAGATGACGTAACAAAAACCTAAATAGAGAGGGTCTCGGCTTCCACCCGACGACATCAAGAGAAGCTGTTTATTTGTCTCATACAATTCTATTGTACATATCTGTTTTTGTGGATGGAAAGGAACGGAGTGCGTTAGTTGACAGCGGAGCAAGCGTCATGGTTATTAACGCAAATATTGTTGAGAGGGCGAAAGTAAAAGAGGGCAGACCAGTAGATGTACACGGATACGATGGAAGACGAGATGTCCACGATAAATGGACTTGTATAACCATATCGTGTATCGGCAACACTGTCACTGCGCAAGCACTGGTACTCGACGGAGTTCCGCATGAACTACTGCTTTCACGTCCAGTCGTCAGTGCACTTCGCCTTAATATCTACTGGACAGGCGAAATTACCACAGAAGAAAAGCGCCGCGCTGTCAACGCTGCAGTTTCGCCTTCAAGGACTGCGCGGGAACTATCGTCAGGTGAAGATGTTAGGACGCTTTACCCGGAATTGCTGTGCCTAAAAGGATATCCTACAGCAACTACGAAGTTTGAGGTTTCATTCTAGCTCAGTGATACGACGGTGGTGAGAAAAAAGCCTTATAATATGTCACGAGAGAAGAATGTGTGGCTTCAGAACGAGATTCAAAAGATGTTGGATGCGCAGATTATCCGTCCATCCACGTCTACGTTCGCTTCACCCATCACCATTGCACCAAAGGAAGATGGAAGTCTTCGACTCTGCATAGACTACAGACAAATTAATAAGCAGACTGAGCTTTTTCCGTTTCCTATGCCACGTATAGACTCTATCATAGACGACACGGGTGGCTGCAGAGTTTTCTCGCGCATTGACCTATGTAAAGGATTTTGGCATGTTCCGATTTCTGAAAAGTGCAAGAAATATTCTGCCTTCATCCTGCCATTTGACATCTATGAGTATAGTCGACTTCCATTTGGATGGAAGAACTCACCCGCTTGGTTCCAGAAAATGATGAACGACGTCTTTCGACCGTTCATCGGGAAGTTTTGTAACGTCTACATAGACGCAACGAGGAAGAGCACTCAAACCATCTGGCTAGTGTACTTCAAGCACTTTGTGCCGCCGAGCTAAAAATTAATGACAAGAAGAGTGAGTTTTTCCAAAGTAAAGTGGTGTTTCTTGGAAGAGTATTTGACGGCCAAACGAAGACAACAAAACAGGAATCAGTCGAACGAATCTCAAAAATGCAGAAGCCATATGACTTGCTCTCTTTGCGGGTATTTCTGGGCCTTGCAGGGCATTTCCGGCCATTCATTAGAGATTATGCGACCAAAACCAAATGCCTTACAGAAATGACAAAGAAGAATGTGCCATTTCATTGGAAAGCAGAGTGTGAATCTGTTTATCACAGCCCTGTGACTATTATTTCATCGGATCCAGTCCTGACTCTTCCAGACTTCAAGTTGCCCTTTGAACTGAACACCGATGCTTCTTATTATGGCACAGGCGCAGTTCTTTACCAGAGGGGTACCGACTCTCCACGGAGCCGTCAATAGAGGGTCGTCGGGAACTATTCGTACACATTTTCGAAAACTAAACTGAACTACACGACTACAGAGAAGGAAGCCTTGGCAGTCCTAATGGCCGCACGCTATTTTAGACCTTACCTGGATGGCAGGAGCTTCAAGCTCTTTACGGATCACCAAGCCTTAACGTATATACTTAACCTCACCGAGCCTCGAGAAAAAATTGCTAGGTCGGTGAGTGAACTCCAGCAGCTTACTTTCATGGTCCACCACAGGCCTGGAGAACACCTCAAGGACGCAGATGCGCTTTCAAGACTAGCGGTAATTCCTGATCATAAAAATGTCAACGCAACATTGTTGTGGGAGGAAACTGAAGAACTTAAGTTCCATAACGGAAAGTTCACAGTCCCAGAAACAATGGTGCCTCGAATTTTGGAGCTCTATCACGACTCCCCGCACTCAGGTGGACATGATGGCTTTTGGAGGACATATCACAAGATTCGTCAGCGTTTCCAGTGGAAACACATAAAAGAGGACGTTCAAAGGTAAGCTCAGTCTTGTCATCAATGTCAAGTTCACAAAGCCAAGTACCTTCAGAGAACAGACAAGATGGTTTTGCCTCAACATTCCGACGTACCATTTGAAGTCATTCTGGATTTCGCAGAGCTCAAGAAGAAGGCTGCAGGAGTAAGAAGAATGCAGTCTTTCCTATTGGCAATAGACCAGTGCACAAGAATAGTGGCTGCACGGCCGGGAAGGGAAGACGAAAATAGTGTGATCGCTCTTTTGAGTCGATAGATGTTCAAGAATACGAAAATAGTAATATCAGACAATGGGCCAGCGTTTCTCAGTCAGCGTTTGCAAGATTGGGCGAAGGAACGAGGAGTTGTATTGCAACGCTGTGCTCCGTACCATCCTGCAGGAAATGGCATGCTGAAAGAATCATTTGGGATTTGAAGCAGTTCATTTCAATGTATCCAGGTTTTCAGGGTGGATGGAAGTGCTGCTTGGAGGCAGCTGTCGCTCATCACTATCGGTCGCACACTGCGAGCATTGGCTGTAGTCTATATTTTGCCGCTTTCGGAAAGGTACCAGTGCTTCTTGCTGATCAAGAACTTTGCATTGCAGACCACCTGCAATTGTGCGAAAAACGAAAACCTTCGGAAGCTTACCAGCGATACCGGGAAAGTATGAAGAGGAACTTTGGCCGTCGCCACAACACACGGATACCTCTGATACAACTGAACGATCTGGTGCGTGTCAAAAAAAGGCCTTCCCGGCACAAAGCAGGTGTACATGGGACCTTATCGCGTGGTGCAGATCGCAGTGCAACATGGCGTTCTCAAAAGGGTCGGTTACACCAACGATGATGGTGTGCCGGATCATTTTGTGTGTTTGCGACCATAGGAAACGTTTTCAAGTATCACCCCAGGAGGGATGAGCCTTCAAAGAAGGGGAGTGTACGTGGACGTGAGGCAGGGTTGGAGGCAGACGAGGAGGAAGAAGAGGTTACAAATAAAGAAGATGGCCGACACCCCAGCCTAGTACTGTGTATTATTACACACACACACACACACACACACACACACACACACACACACACACACACACACACACACACACACACATATATATATATATATATATATATAAATAAATAAATAAATAAATAAATGAATATATATATATATATATGTATGTATATATATAAATATATATATATATATATATATGTATATATATATATATATATATATATATATATATATATATATATATATATATATATATATATATATATATATATATATATATATATATATATATGTGTGTGTGTGTGTGTGTGTGTGTGTGTGTATAAGTAGATGCGCTTCACATAACAACTGTTTGTTGTGCCGAACGTCGACAGGAGCCCCGTCTTTTTCAAGGCATAATACTATTTACACATGTTCCGTGTCTTCTTATAGCCTGTCGAGACAGGAAGGAAGGGGTCAAAAGAAAAGTAAAAAAAGGGAAAAAAAGAAAGAAAACAGAGAAAGAGAGAAAAAGAAAGAAGAAGAAACAGCGAAACGGGAGGACAAACATTAAATAAAATATAGAAAATCTAGGAGAAGAAGCAAGACCGACATGGCGTAATTAGAAAGGGGCAGCATCTCAACAGAGTAGGGCAGAGGTAGATGAGCAATGTCATCATTGTCAACAATACCTCCCCCGCACCCACTCCTCCCCAAGTGGGCAGTGAGCCACCGTTCTTTTATTTCACCTTTCCGTGTAGCCCGCTGGCGGCTCGTTCCTCTTTGAAGTTTAGGACAAGTTAATAGGGAGGGCTTAAGTGCTTCGAGTGCGTGCTGGTGGCGTTGGGAGGGATGAAAAAGCCGGTGATTGAGGCACCGCCATCGATATTCATTATATGCAATGGCTCCTTGTCAGTGAAGGAACAGAATGTGCCTTAAAAATTAGAGAAGGAAAAAAAAAGAAGCACAGGGGGGGGGGAGACTGTACGACATCCGGGACAGTCACCACACAGTTGCGGCTCACTGGGAAGACATGCGCGCATGTATGAAAAAGTTAACGAAACCACCTAGCTGTCAGCTCCTTGACAAGGAAGGAACAGAATGTGCGTTAAAACTTAAAGAAGAAGAAAAACAAAAAAGAAAGAAAAGAAAAAGGGAGGGGAGAAACCGTACGACATCCGGGACCACTTATCTGTGCGTTCCGGCTGTGCTTGATGAGGCAAATCATTTCTATGTTGTCAGATGCATAGGCTAAAAGCTTTAATAGCGGGTAATATTATCGTCGTAATGAAACCGGACTGATTAGAGAGAAGCGTTTGCGTCTTTTAGCGGTCGTAACGCTGACAGAGTGCCTGGGTGTTCATTTATTCCGTATTTTATCGTGCTAAATTTGTAGATAAAATAAGATTCCCGTTGTTCCTGTTCTCTTATTGTTCGAAAGTTGTTTTCTAGTAGTGTAACCCTGATGTCATCAAAGCTGTGGTCTTTTAATGTGCAGTGTTTTGAAAGTGGAAGGCCTGGCAGAGATCGTACATGTGCCCGATGGTTGCTGAATCTAATTCGAAATGGAGTGTCTGTCTGGCCCACGTATTGCTTGTTACATACCCCACATTCCAGGAGGTATATGACGTTGTCTGAGTCACAGTCTAGTGCACCTCTTATCCTGTGCTTAAAATCCGAGTGGGTGCTTTTCGCCACTGTCGTTGTCTGCGTGTGTTTGCATACCTTGCATCTGCTTTTTCCGCAAGGGTGACACCCAATTTGAGGTTTCACACCTATCTTTGAATTTATTAAATGATCCTTTATATTTTTTCGGCCGTCTGTATACAACACAAGGAGGAGAAGTGAAAATTTTGGATAGTCGCACGCTCTGTTCCAATATGTCAAAGTGTTTCCTTAGGACCTTGTTGATGTTCGGTGGGTTGCTCGTGAAAGTTAATAGCAAGTTTTTGTTGCGGTGTTGGTCGGCGTTTTTCTGGTGGTTGAGAAGAATCTGGCGGTCCAGATTTTCAGCTCTTTTGATGGCGTCATCGATAATAGCTGGCGGGTATTCTTGGTTAAGGAGTACTTCGCGCATATGTGTGCTGTTTTGTGGAAGTCCTCGGTGCGGGAGCAGATTCGTCGGAATCTGTGTGCTTGGGAATAGGGAATGCTAGTCTTGCAATTTCGTGGGTGGCAGCTTTTGAAGTGCAGGTATTGTTGCCTGTCCGTAGGTTTTCTGTATACGTTAGTTACCAACGCACCATCGTCAACTCGAATGAGTACATCAAGAACGTTCATTTCAGTGTTAGAGTAGGAGTGTGTAAAATAAATGCTGGGGTTACCTGGTTGAATGCCTGTATGAATTTTAGGAGCTCGCTTTCCTAATGTGTCCAAATTATGAATATATCATCTAGGTACCGTTTATAGAGTAATGGTTTGATATTACAAGATGAAAGAAAATTGGACACTATGTGGTGCATGAATATGTTAGCGTAGTTTGGGGCCATTCTTGTACCCATTGCCGTGCCGCTGATTTGAAGATAGTACTGGTTGTTAAATTCAAAGATGTTCAAATCAAGTACAAGTCCTGTGAAGATTTCAATTACTTTTTTGCTTGGATAAGCGACAAGGTTGTGTGTACCATACGATTCAACAAGTGCCCTTACACCATCGTCATGTGGGATATTTGTGTAGAGTGAGCTAACATCCCATGTTACGAGAAATGCACCGTCTGGAATTTTCACGTCTGCTATTTCCCGAAGGAATTGGTTTGTGTCACGCAAGAAGGACTGATGTGTGGGTGGTATGTCATTGATTAAAGAATCAATATAACTGTAAATGGGTTCCGTTAACGTTCCCGTGTCTGATATAATGGGTCTGCCAGGGTTATTCTCTTTATGAATCTTCGGCAGCATGAAAAATTGACCAGACGCCGAATGTACCGTAATAAGTGCCTTTTCAAGCTTTGAATCAATGGCGCCTTCACGTGTGAGATCCTCTAGGGCTGTTACAATGATCTTTTTGTGCTCCGTGGTAGGGTCAAATTCGAGGTGTTTGTAGAATTGTTTGTTATTTAGTTGTCGCTTGCCTTCCTCAATGTAGTCTTCTTATAGCCTGTCGAGACAGGAGGGAAGGGGTCAAAAGAAAAGTAAAAAAAAGGAAAAAAAAGAAAGAAAAGAGAGAGAGAAAAAGAAAAGAAGAACAAACAGTGAAACGGGAGGACAGCGATACGGGAGGACAGGCTATAAGAAGACGCGGAACATGTGTAAATAGTATTATGCTTTGAAAAAGACGGGGTTCCCGTCGAAACGTCGGCACAATAAACAGTTGTTATGTGAAAGCGTATCTACTTTCATATTTATAACCTTGCGGCAACCGAAGTTTTTCTTCTGCATATAAGCCTTACCACAAATGGCTGCTGCCCACGCTTTTTGCAAACAACTTACATGGAGGTTTCCGATCCACGGAGCCTCGACTGCAATAGTCGGTGACTCACAACTAAAGTACCTGCATCAACACTTCGATCCGGCCAGCCCCCATCACCTGCCTTCATCTGCCAGCCTGGCGCATGCATTGGCGACATCGGAGAGCTATTGGACTTCGTCCCTAAAGGTACCTCGAACCTTATTCTGCACATTGGAACTAACGACCTGGCCAATACGGATGCCCCTACAGCATTCAACCGTTACGTCGCCCTCCTTGACCGCATCCGGCATGAGAGACCAGATATTCCTATGGTGTTTGCCACACTAGTGCTCCCACGAGCCCCCAACCAACGACTCCGCCGACACAACTGGCGTGCGGTGAGGCGGTTCAACTTCGAGGCTCGGGAGTTTAACTTGCGACTGCTGAGTTTGTGCCATGAGAGAGAGGGCGTCTTCTATGTGAACCATCACATCGACACGCTCCCGCCGTGGACCGTACTCGCGGCCGATGGTCTGCACCCGAGCTTCGCTGGAGTGTCTCTCCTGGCCTGGAACATCCACAACCTGCTCCTCGACCTACGGCGGCCATACGTTAACAACTGGCTGGAACACGCGCCACAACCGGAGGCGGGGGCGTACGAGCTTCGGGAGACGCCATCCTACTCCCAAGCACTGCGGCGTGACTTTTCCGATGCCACCTGTCGAGGTGGCAAAGAGAAGAAAATGAACCAAGCAGCCCCAGAAACAGGCGCTGCCCCTTCTACAGGCCAGCATACCCCGTCGGGACCCCCCTCACTGAGTGCACAACCGCCATCACGCTTGCCACGGCTGTCATCGACGCCTACAAGACACACCCCGGAAACGGCGACGAAGGGTAATCCGGGCCAACAACGACGGCCAGTTGTACCACAATCAACAGCAGCGAGTGGCCAGAATCAACCACCCACAAGAAAAAATCAGCAGCCGACATCATCAAAGAGCAAGCAGCAACCACCAGCAGCCAACAGCAGGCGTCTACAGGCCAGCTCGTCACGGGAGGCACAACGGGATGGAGCTCCAACCCAAACCAGGTACGACCTCCGGGCACCTTGCGGCTCTATTCGCCGCGTCTGTGCAGAGTGACATACTGGCTGTGCGAGTGGGCAAACACCGTCCGTTTGAGATGAACTAGGCCATAAAACGGGTCCAAATTTTCTTAAACTTAGAGAAGTTGTTGACAAAAGAATACGGCACAAACTTCACGTGCAAAGCCTCGAACAATATGTACTGGCGGGTACGGTTCCGAAGGGGCTGTGCTTGTCGCTAACACCATCGATGCATAACTTTGCCGAAGGGGAAATGAAACGGTGGAACGAAATTCTCGATCACGCCACACGGGAGCTAACTAAGGTCACCATCGAACACTGCAGAAAGACTCTAAACGCACTGACAGACGAGTAGCGGTATTTAAAAAATAACTTTTCTCTTTCGGAGCGGGAAGCTAAAGAACTCGACGTATTTGAGCACAAAAAAAAAACGGAGGAAATTGAAAAACTTAAGAGGAACAAATTTGCGCGGGACAATGTGTCACAAGCTATACCCACTGCTGCTTACAGAAAAAATACCAAACCATCTCACGTTCAAAAAAGTTTGCCACCAAACCCCAAAGAGCCAAACGTTATTAACCTTTCCGACAAAGAACATAGCAAAGAAGAATTGAGTATACTATCACAGGGACTGACATTCTGCCCTGGCAACGGAAGGTATGATGAATTCACGCTCCTAAAAGACCTAGACAACTTCGCACGAAATTTACGATTGGAGGAATATTTGTTTGATAAACCCGAAAAAGATAACGCACTTTCTCGTGGGGTAATCGGACGGCAATGGACCCCAGACGCCAACAGAGATCAGCATCTGGATCTCTATATAGACGCGGTTCAAAAAGATGTTATACATGCGTACAAGGTGCACAAACCAAGTATGAATAACATATCAAAAAGAGAAAAAGAGGCACTACTCACGTTGAGCAACTGCGAAGATCTCGTCATTAAACCAGCAGACAAAGGAGGCGCGATTGTTGTTCTGAATAGATCGGACTACATTGAGGAAGGCAAGCGACAACTAAATAACAAACAATTCTACAAACACCTCGAATTTGACCCTACCACGGAGCACAAAAAGATCATTGTAACAACCCTAGAGGATCTCACAAGTGAAGGCGCCATTGATTCAAAGCTTGAAAAGGCACTTATTACGGTACATTCGGCGCCTGGTCGTTTTTTCATGATGCCGAAGATTCATAAAGAAAATAACCTTGGCAGACCCATTATATCAGGCACGGGAACGTTAACGGAACCCATTTACAGTTATATTGATTCTTTAATCAATGACATACCACCCACACATCAGTCCTTCTTGCGTGACACAAACCAATTCCTTCGGGAAATAGCAGAAGTAAAAATTCCAAACGGAGCATTTCTCGTAACATTGGATGTTAGCTCACTCTACACAAATATCCCACATGACGATGGTGTAAGGGCGCTTGTTGAATCGTATGGCACACACAACCCTGTCGCTTATCCAAGCAAAAAAGTAATTGAAATCTTCACAAGACTTGTATTCGATTTGAAGAGCTTTGAATTTAACAACCAGTACTATCTTCAAATCAGCGGCACGGCAATGGGTACAAGAATGGCCCCAAAGTACGCTAACATATTCATGCACCACATAGAGTCCAATTTTCTTTCATCTTGTAATATCAAACCATTACTCTATAAACGGTACCTAGATGATATATTCATAATTTGAACACATTCTGAAAACGAGCTCCTAAAATTCATACAGGCATTCAACCAGGTACACCCAAGCATTTATTTTACACACTCCTACTCTAACACTGAAATGAACGTTCTTGATGTACTCATTCGAGTTGACAATGGTGCGTTGGTAACTAACGTACACAGAAAACCTACAAACAGGTAACAATACCTGCACTTCAAAAGCTGCCACCCACGAAATTGCAAGACCAGCATTCCCTATTTCCAAGCACACAGATTACGACGAATCTGCTCCCGCACCGAGGACTTCCACAAAAACAGCACACATATGCGCGAAGTACTCCTTAATCAAGAATACCCGCCAGCTATCGTCGATGATGCCATCAAAAAAGCTGAAAATCTGGACCGCTAGATTCTTCTCAACCACCAGAAAAACGCCGACCAACACCGCAACAAAAACTTGCTATTAACTTTCACGAGCAACCCACCGAACATAAACAAGGTCCTAAGAAAACACTTTGACATATTGGAACAGAGCGTGCGACTATCCAAAATTTTCACTTCTCCTCCTTGTGTTGTATACAGACGGCCGAAAAATATAAAGGATCATTTAATAAATTCAAAGATAAGTGTGAAACTTCAAATTGGGTGTCACCCTTGCGGAAAAAGCAGATGCAAGGTATGCAAACACATGCAGACAACGACAGTGGCGAAAAGCACCCACTCGGATTTTAAGCACAGGATAAGAGGTGCACTAGACTGTGACTCAGACAACGTCATATACCTCCTGGAATGTGGGGTATGTAACAAGCAATACGTGGGCCAGACAGACACTCCGTTTCGAATTAGATTCAGCAACCATCGGGCACATGTACGATCTCTGCCAGGCCTTCCACTTTCAAAACACTGCACATTAAAAGACCACAGCTTTGATGACATCAGGGTTACACTACTAGAAAACAACTTTCGAACAATAAGAGAACAGGAACAACGGGAATCTTATTTTATCTACAAATTTAGCACGATAAAATACGGAATAAATGAACACCCAGGCACTCTGTCAGCGTTACGACCGCTAAAAGACGCAAATGCTTCTCTCTAATCAGTCTGGTTTCATTACGACAATAATATTACCCGCTAACAAAGCTTTTGGCCTATGCATCTGACAACATAGAAATGATTTGCCTCATCAAGCACAGCCGGAACGCACAGATAAGTGGTCCCGGATGTCGTACGGTTTCTCCCCTCCCTTTTTCTTTTCTTTCTTTTTTGTTTTTCTTCTTCTTTAAGTTTTAACGCACATTCTGTTCCTTCCTTGTCAAGGAGCTGACAGCTAGGTGGTTTCGTTAACTTTTTCATACATGCGCGCATGTCTTCCCAGTGAGCCGCAACTGTGTGGTGACTGTCCCGGATGTCGTACAGTCTCCCCCCCCCCCCCCTGTGCTTCTTTTTTTTTCCTTCTCTAATTTTTAAGGCACATTCTGTTCCTTCACTGACAAGGAGCCATTGCATATAATGAATATCGATGGCGGTGCCTCAATCACCGGCTTTTTCATTCCTCCCGACGCCACCAGCATGCACTCGAAGCACTTAAGCCCTCCCTATTAACTTGTCCTAAACTTCAGAGAGGAACGAGCCGTCAGCGGACTACACGGAAAGCTGAAATACAAGAACGGCGGCTCACTGCCCACTTGGGGAAGAGTGGGTGCGTGGGAGGTATTGTTGACAATGATGACATTGCTCATCTACCTCTGCCCTACTCTGTTGAGATGCTGCCCCTTTCTAATTACGCCGTGTCGGTTTTGGTTCTTTTCCTAGATTTTCTATATTTTATTTAATGTTGGTCCTCCTGTTTCGCTGTTTCTTCTTCTTTTCTTTTTTTCTCTCTCTCTCTTCTTTCTTTTTTTTTCTTTCTTTTCTTTTTTTTTTTTGACCCCTTCCCTCTTGTCTCGACAGGCTATAAGAAGACGATAGTTATAGCGCGAGAACAAAACGACGACACAGACAAGAAGGACACGAAAGACACGAGCGCTAACTTCCAACTGAGTTTATTGCGCAGAGCACGAAAATATATAGAGGAGACAGTAACCATGTGATAAAAATCATATGGCACAAAGAGCAGAACATGAGTAAGAAAAACAAAAACAAACAACACAAAAACAAAGGCATTGAAAAACAGCAAAGAAAAATCTAGAAGGAAACGAAACAGAAAGTTAAAGATAATATAACTACCTGCCCGCACCGAAACCTTCGAGGAACCTGCGTTCCTTCTCGGCCAAAGCCACGGAGGGCTTGCTAATACAAGGCACCTGTTCGCGTGCCATCTGCGCGGCCTCGACAATGACTCGGGTGCTTTCATCTCTGTGCTTGTACAGCGTCGCTGTGTCCTTGAAGGGGGGAACACAATTGCACTCAGTGCAGTGTTGAGCAAGAAAACCATCTTTCCCGTTTCTAACATTGTTCGCGTGTTCTCTCAGCCGATCGTTCAGACACCTTCCGGTCGTTTCGACATAACAAGCACCACCTGAAAGGGGGGTCCTATAGACAACTTCCCGGGAGCAGGCCGCATACCTGTTTTGATGTTGAACTCTGCATTCCGTCGATGATTGCGTTTTCAGGGGGTTTGTAGATTTGGTGAGGCTGATTAATTTGAACGGTGCCGAGAACAGGACACGAACTTCAACACGTTTTCCGATTTTTTTTAGCCTGTGTGGTATCTGGTGTATGTATGGAATCACGGCTATCCTTTCACGTTCTGTATTCGTGTTGCTCAGATTCTGTCGCTTCCTCTGCTCTGCCTTATTAGTCCGCAGGATCGTCTCAGCAACAGACGCGTTAAACGCCTCGGGGAAACCTGAAGCCTTAGGCCGGGAAACTTGAGCTTTGAAGCTCGCAGAGATATTGTGGGCACACGACCTATTTAAAGCATTCTCAAGGCAGATTCGTGCTATGTTCATGAATTGTGTTCCCCTCTTCAAGGACACAGCGACGCTGTACAAACACAGAGATGAAAGCACCCGAGTCATTGTCGAGGCCGCGCAGATGGCACGCGAACAGGTGCCTTGTATTAGCAAGCCCTCCGTGGCTTTGGCCGAGAAGGAACGCAGGTTCCTCGAAGGTTTCGGTGCGGGCAGGTAGTTATATTATCTTCACCTTTCTGTTTCGTTTTCTTCTAGATTTTTCTTTGCTGTTTTTCAGTGCCTTTGTTTTTGTGTTGTTTGTTTTTGTTTTTCTTACTCATGTTCTGCTCTTTGTGCCATACGGTTTTTATCACATGGTTACTGTCTTCTCTATATATTTTCGTGCTCTGCGCAATAAACTCAGTTGGAAGTTAGCCCTCGTGTCTTTCGTGTCCTTCTTGTCTCTGTGTCGTCGTTTTGTTCTCGCGCTATAACTATCCTCATGCCATAACAACTAGCCCAAGCTGCCACACTTCTAAGCTATAAGAAGACACGGAACATGTGTAAATAGTATTATGCCTTGAAAAAGACGGGGTTCCCGTCTAAACATCGGCACAATAAACAGTTGTTATGTGAAAGCGCATCTACTTTCATATGTATAACCTTGCGGCAACCGAAGTTATTCTTCTCCATATAAGCCTTTTATTATATATATATATATATATATATATATATATATATATATATATATATATATATATATATATAGAACTTGAAGGGAAGGCACGACAGGTCCGGGTATTTTCTATATTGAAATAACTTGAAGATAGCCCATAAGAAAAGGATCGTATTACTAACGTTTCGGCCGTGGCACGGCCTTCGACTTACTCTGACGAAGGCCGTGCCCACGGCGCGAAACGTTAGTAAATACGATCATTTCTTATGTGCTATCTTCAAGTTATTTCCATATATATATATATATATCTATATATATATATATATATATATATATATATATATATATATATATATATATATATATATATATATATATATATATATATATATCATAATAAGGGAAAGAAGTGTGTACGTAAGGGCTCGTTTTTCCGTGTTTTGACACAATATTAATGAGATCTAACAGACAGTAATGCCAAGGAATGTACAGAGGAAGTTATTAGAATCAATGAAATGTAAATAAGAAGAAAGGTGGGCGAAAAAATTACCAGCCGTGAGCAGGAACCGAGCCGTGAGCAAGAATCTTGCTCAGGGCTGGTTATTTTTTCACCAACCTTTCTTATTATTTACACTCCATTGGTTCTAATAACTTCTCCTGTACATTCCTTGCATGGCATTATTGCCTGTTAGATCCCATATATATATATATATATATATATATATATATATATATATATATATATATATATATATATAAGGGAAAGAAGTGTATACCTAAGGGCTCGTTTTTCCGTGTTTTAACACAATATTAAATGAGATATAACAGACAGTAATGCCAAGGAATGTACACGGGAAGTTATTAAACCAATGAAATGTAAATAAGAAGAAAGAAAAGTGATGAAAAAATTACCAACTGTGAGCAGGAATCGAACCTACGACCTTCGAAATACGCGTTCGATGCTCTAACCACTGAGCTATCACAGCGGCCCTCCCCCATCCACTTTTTTGGGTTTATCTGTGAATTTAGAAGTAGGAGTGACAGTCAGCGCCATCTATAAGCCAAACAACGAGTGTGAAAACACTCTTATGCGCATGTTTGGCGTCACGTAGCACGTGAACTTATTATGAGCGGGCAGCTGATTAATTGTCCCTCTTATACAACCTAAACACACCAAGTCTGCCAGTACGAGACCCTCGTTCAATGAAAATAAGGGAAAGAAGTGTATACCTAAGGGCTCGTTTTTCCGTGTTTTAACACAATATTAAATGAGATATAACAGACAGTAATGCCAAGGAATGTACAGGGGAAGTTATTAAAACCAATGAAATGTAAATAAGAAGAAAGAAAAGTGGATGAAAAAATTACCAACTGTGAGCAGGAATCGAACCTACGACCTTCGAACGTGGTGGACGTGGTTTGGCTTATAGAGTTGCAGTGGACGTGGTTTGGCTTATAGATGGCGCTGACTGTCACTCCTACTTCTAAATTCACAGATAAACCCAAAAAAGTGGATGGGGGGAGGGCCGCTGTGATAGCTCAGTGGTTAGAGCATCGAACGCGTATTTCGAAGGTCGTAGGTTCGATTCCTGCTCACAGTTGGTAATTTTTTCTTCCACTTTTCTTTCTTCTTATTTACATTTCATTGGTTTTAATAACTTCCCCTGTACATTCCTTGGCATTACTGTCTGTTATATCTCATATATATATATATATATATATATATATATAAGAGCAAAAATGTGAATTGCCTTCATTTTGAATATTTTAATGTGACTTTTCATATACTGAGATAGAGTTCGGTAGCAGTGTTCAGCAACATTACAGAAAGGAACATATTTGCAAGGTGTTTCAGCGCGCGAACAAAGGAAAAAAGGACAGGGTAGACAGACAGGGTGTCTACCCTGACCTTTTTTCCTTTGTTCGCGCGCTGAAACACCTTGCAAATATGAATACGCACCAACTAGCCCAAGCTTCCACTCTTGTGAGAAAGGAACAGTTTTACGAGGTATACGCTGGGACAACCATACATATACGTGTTATGCGCGTAATATTATTGCAATAATGAATTTTTTATACATTTATATATTACAATTATGTAGATGGCAGCTTTTCACTAGTATATGTTTGTAACTTTCAATGAGCTTTCATTAACGTTTAAAAGCTGCTCGTTAATTATATTATTTTTTTTAGTGTTTGTAGCAGTGACTGCACCGTTTGTTTTACGTTATTTATTAATGCACTTTCTTGCAGTTATTCGTGTTTGTGTGTCGTAACTGGTCCTAGTCAAAGCGTGTTTTAGCACATTGTATCATTATTACAATTATATTACCACTATTAACTTGTCAACCCGAAGTTACTTTAAGAAATTATTTTCGTATATCGGGGCATAGCACATTCTTTATATTCATGATGTTTGTATTTTGCGACTTCACTTGGAGCGCACTGACGCTCGAAAACTGCGGTATCACTTCGAGGGACGCCATAGTGAAGAGCTCCAGATATTTGGACCGCCTGGTGTCCTCTCGAACTTCGCCTCGATCTAAATGCGACTGGCACGGCCGGTATCAATCCCGCGACCTTCAGGACATAAGCAGAAATTTTCTTTAAATAAATGTGGGTGATTATGTAGTTAAGCTACGCCGCATTGTTTCCGTCTGCATTGTGAAATGACGCATTGGTCGTTAGCTGTTCATGATTGTCCGTGATTGTCTCGGTAATGCACAGAGCACGTGCTCATACCGTGGTGAAACAATAACTCGAAAATGATCCATTGCGTAATGATCACTCATTCACGACTAGGTGAAAAATTACACAAAACACAGTTTTTCCTACGGCTTATTTTGGTCATTTGTTATTCGCCATTAATCGAAAATCATTTAAATCACGTGCTTGCGAAGTCACACGTGGCTGAGATATCTCGTGGTAATGCACAACACACAGCGCATAAATACAACGAACGTTAATTGGACGTCACTTCTGTATCATATGAGTATGTAATTTTTTTGTGAAACTATCCAGTACTACAACTAGAACTAACATTGAACTGACAGAACTGAATGCAGCCACTGCAGCACTGGATAACAACTATCAAGATGTCTCTCCTGCGTTGAGGAATTGCAGGAACAGAATGGAACTGCCCGGCCATTCTCGGAGTGGAAATGGGCTAAGTTTTTTTCATTGATTGATATGTGGGGTTTAATGTCCCAAAACGACCATATGATTATGAGAGATGCCGTAGTGGAGGGCTCCGGAAATTTCGACCACCTGGGGTTCTTTAATGTGCACCCAAATCTGAGCATACAGGCCTACAACATTTCCGCCTGCATCGGAAATGCAGCCACCGCAGCAGGGGTTAGATCCCGTGACCTGCAGGTCAGCAGCCGAGTACCTTAGCCACCAGACCAATGTGGCGGGGCGTATAATACCAACTCGCCGAACAGTCCGTTTTGCTGACGACTGTAAAAAAATTATACCCGCAATTTATAAATTGGCAGCAGCAAGCACAGAACCGAGTTGACTTGGCGGAACATGGGAGAGGCCTGTGTCCTGCAGTGGACGATGGTCAGGCTGATGATGATGATGATGATGATGATGATGCAAAATATTAACACGATGATAATGCTTGCAACACCGACACACGTAGTACGCATGTGCGTGATACTCAGCGAAACATTCAAAGAGACACTAAATAGAACCCCCCCCCCCCCCCCTCCCCGTAGGAAATTATTGTGAGGAAATGAGAATGCATCTCTTGCGCCAAGAGAGGGTACCATTGCCGTGAGACATTTGCCTTCACCGACTTTTGCCGTCGCCTTGACAGGCGCCTAGCCAGCTCGGCGTTGCGTTTCACAGCGGCGTCTCGAGCACACATTTCCGGATCTTCTTGAGAGGCGCCCAGCCAGCGAACAGTCGAGAGTTAGGTGCAAGCGGATGGGGCAGTGGTAGCAGTGGGGCGCAGGGAGGAGAGAGAGTGAATGGTGGAAGAAGGAGTGGCGAAGCACTGCACGTACCCTTTCCTACACTCTCTCGCACCACGTGCTCTTGTTTCCAGGGGCGAGGGTAAGCGCGCGCGTCCGCAGCTGTTGCTATGGGAGAGAGATTGAGAGTACAGAGATAACACCTGCTGGCGTGCGGACACCGCAGCGGGCAGTCGCCTGATGCCTGACAAAGCCCGACTTAAGCAATGCATGCTTAGAAAAAAAAGTGTTTAACGATTTAGAGTACTTCGCACTCTACTATGGGAGAGCATAAAGCCGTTCCATACCAAGACGCTCTGGTCCGTTTTACATTCTTGCAGGCAAGCTTGTGTGTTTAGAAAATGTGGGTAACAATTTAAAGTACCTGGTACTCAACTATGGGAGAAAATAAAGCCTTCCCATGGGCCTCACACTTGATTAGGCCGCATAGACAAAAATTACGTCGTGAACGAGTTCATGGGGAGCCCATAGAGAAACATACTTACATGGGAAGCCAATGAATATGTTCACCGGGCACGTTGATGCGGAATAAATGAGTCTGATTTGTGTGTTTAGAAAAAGTGGTTAACCATTTTGAGTACTTGTACTCAACTATGGGAGAGCATAGAGCCGTCCCGTGGGCCTCGCAGGGATAGAAACGGCGAAAATTTGTTTAGAAAAAATTTATTGCCACAAACGTCAATAGCACTCAACATAATATTTCCTTCTTAGACATACTCTAACAATGATGGCGAAACAGACGCCATTTACATGAACATATGGATATGAGATGAAGTTGAAAGAACATGTGTGTTTAGAAAAAATTTATTGCCACAAACGTCAATAACACTCAACAGAACATTTCCGTCTTAGACATACTCTAACGATGATGACAAGACAGACGTCATTTACATGAACATGGATATGAGATGACGTTGAAAGAACATGTACAACAATGAAAGTTGTTAAGGGTTTATATTACTGAATGCACATGAGGTCGTGTAGTATATACCCCCATGAAAAGCCTCCATGCTCGGTCTGGCTATACGCCAAAGTTGGGCTGCCTATCCAAGTAGCTTTACTTGTATTCTGCACACTAAAAAGCACCAGAGATAACAAACAATGCTTCCTATATATTCTTTAAGCAAAATACTATTCTGCTCAAACTTTTTTGCGCTCTACACTGAAAGAGAATTCATGAAGAAAACAAGAAATGAGACACAACCGCGAACTGAGAGCTGTTCATTTCACGGTCTGTATAGACGGTGTAAACTCTGAAAGGGTCTATATAGACGCGCCGAGCCAAATATGCTGATTGGTCGAGCGTCAGCCGACGACTTCAGTTCAGTCTACAAGCAGCTGCCTGCGCTGCTTTGGGAGAGATCTCATTCTCCGTGTTTTCACTGTGACGATGGAATACAGCGAGTAAGACCGAAAAAAAGACAAAATATTGTAATTGACACATTTATGCAAGACCACCTGGTGCGCAAAACAAGATCATGACATGCTAGCTGACCCCATTCTGACCAAGTTTGTCGTGTTGATTCATTGAAAGATTTAGCGTTGTACTTGAAAATCAAGGAATGAAGAGAAATTGAGCCAGGACTGAAATGAAGGCAACGAGTCGACAAGTCGACTATATAAGAACGCGTGGTGAAGAGCTCACTGTAAGAAACAAATTCTGAAACTTGTTCAATGTTGTTGGTATTTGTGGCATGTTCTCTACATTGAACAGGACGACTTCGCAGATATCCCATGTGAAAATATTCTAACTGGAGACTACTGGGATCAGTTCACAGTTAAAGAGGTTTATGGTCAAATTCTCAGTGGGGACCAGTTGCAAGTGGGTTCAACTGGGACCCTCTGGCAACTGGTCCCCACTGGAAATTCGACCATAAACTACTTGAACAGGACCCCAGTTGAGACCCACTGGCAGCAGGTATCCACTGGGAATTCGACCATAAACCACATGAACTGGTCCCAATTGTTTCCAGTTGCCAGTGGACCCCTGTGGTGCATTAGACGAGGAAGCTTGGCGTTGAAACTTGACTTGGTTTATTAGAAACTTTGCAGATTGAGTGTGCAGGGGCTGTGAAGCATCTTGATTGCTTGTTTGGAAAGGCGGCAGGCGCTTGCAATTTCTTAGATCTCGTGCGTACGGAACCATCTGAAAGAAATATTTACACTGTTAGTGAAGCTGCAATTACTACACATGCACTACAAGAAATTGAATTTCATCAACATCGAACTAGTACTGAATTATTAAAAATTGTGCAGTGTGCCTCATAGTAAAGTAGATATTGCTCTGAACCAAAACACACGTCGCAATTTCGGACAGCTCCTGTAAGCAGGAACAGTGGCTCCTAATTAACATCTCTTAATACGTGACTTGATAGATGACTATACCATACTTTACGAAGCAATCATAATTAACGTTCTGTGACTAAATACGCATACCTTTAATAGTACATATCAGTAAATGTTACAGACATATTACATCGCAGTATATTTTACAATCTTGCACTGCAATTATTAACACAATTTGTGCCACCTACTATTCTAAATTTTGATTTTCTCGAGAATTCTCATAAATGTCACAGTACATTACTGAACACTATATTTGAAAAAAACATCATATTTTGTTCCGATTTTCAAACCGTCGAGCATATCTACATGGCAAAAAAAAACTATGGACAGTAAAGGCGAAGCTCACACACAGACAACAGGTTTGGGGATATTTATTTACGAGTAAATACGAGATAAAACTACAAGACTGCACGAGTATACTTCGTAGTTATTTAGCATGTTGTTGAACACGAGTATTGCACGATTGACACTCATATTTTACGACGCTTCCAAACAAATGGCAGCGAATCTTCAGTGTCTAAAGCATTATTTACAAGGCAACAATCGGTAATATCCACTCTCAAAATACTGTATAGCATTATATTACATCTAAATCTTCACTTATTCGAAGAAGAGATTGATCACCTTCAAACGGCAGCATTGCGGACAGGGCAGCCGGTGCGGCATTGCGAACACGATGGATCTACATATCCGTCTTGTCATAGGCAAAAACACTCGCTCGATGATCGCCTGAAGTTGTAAAGCCTTCCAGAGATGAAACAGCCGAGCACTAATCAAAATACCTAAATTATGCGTGCCATGACTCCACGTTTCTCACCATGGATGGATGGATTGATGTGGCTGTACCCTTTAGATCGGGCGGTGGCTCACGCCACCAAGCCCTAATACTCAGTGAGCCAAAATATAGATTTATATTTTTCCCTTTAAATAGGAGTCGTACTTTGCAGCGAAGGGTTTAATTTTCACTCGTGTCTTGGCTTTAGCCACCAATCAGATAACCACCTTCTAGTTAATGCTACCCGCTTAAAGTCTATTTCGCCCTCCCTGTCCCTAAACCCAACTGCTTTGAAAAACTTTGCGCCATCATCCTGAACTGTAGGGCGAAGCCCTTTACAGAACATTATCAAGTGTTCTGCAGTTTCTTCTTCCTCTCCACACGCACTGCATACCGTGTCTACGCCTTCATACTTGGCCCGATATGTCTTGGTTCGCAATACTCCCGTCCTGGCCTCAAACAGTAGAGAACTACCCCGAGTATTATCATAGATCCTTTCTTTGCTAATTTACTACTTAAAAGTTCGGTAGATCTCTATTGCGGGCTTCTTAATCATGCCAATTCTCCAGATATCGGTCTCAGCTTCCTTCATATTATTCTTAACCGATAAATCTTTTTGGTTTGGCCTCCTGCTGTTTTCTAAGTATTTACCAGTCAATTTTCTGGTTCGCTTCCTCCATTTTGTATCGACGTTCTTCATGTAAAAGTAGCTGAATACCTTCTTAGCCCAACGCTCCCCCCCCCATTTCTCTCCGTCGCTTCTCAAATTTTATCTTGCTGCTAGCTTCCCTGCCCTCAAATGATGTCTATCCCATATCACTTTGTACTCCCTGATTTGGTGTATTACCGTGAGCTCCTAAGGCAAGCCTGCCTATTCCCCGTTGCTTAATTTCTAATCTTGCTTGAACTTCTGATCTCATGCACACGACCGCATTGCCGAACGTCAGACCAGGAACCATGACCCCTTTCCATATTCCTCTGACAACATCATACCTATTGTAATTCCACAGCGACCTGTTTTTCATTACCGCTGCATTCCTGTTACCTTTAGTCGTCACGTATATTGCGTGTTCCCTTAGGTACTCGGTCTCATTGCTTATTCATACGCCCAGATATTTGTATTTATCTGTTATACCTAGCGTGACCTCCTGTATTCTAAGCTCACTACCTTCAACATCATTAAAAATCATGGCTGCTGATCTTTCCTTACTGAATCTGAAATCTAACCTATCTCCCTCATTACCGCAGATGTCCATCAATCTCTGCAAATCTTCCTTGTTGTCGGCCATTAGCACTATATCATCTGCGTACATCAATGCTGGTAGTGCCTGTTCAATGAGTTTTCCTTGTTTGACGAAAGAGAGGTTGAAGCCCAGTCCACTTTCCTCTAATTTGGCCTCTAATTCTTGTAGGTACATCATGAATAATAAGGGTGACAGGGGACACCCCTGCCTAAGCCCCTGTTTGACCTCTGCAGGCTTGGATACCTGTTTTTTCCACTTTATAACTACCTTGTTACCTTTATAGATATCTTTAAAAAATTAGTGACTTCATGTACCACGACTAGTGTGTTCAGCAATCCCCATAATTCCTCTTAAACCATGCTATCGTACGCTCCCTTGATATCCAAAAATGCTAGCCACAGGGCCCTGGGTTCCTTTTCTGATATTTTGATGCACTGCGTCAGTGAGAACAGATTGTCTTCCAACCTCCTCTGTTTCTGAAACCCATTCTGCAGTTCCCCCAGCACCCCCTCATTCTCTATCCATGCCTGCAGTCTTTCTTTTATAATCTGCATCGCCAGCCTGTAGACCACTGATGTCACTGTTATAGGACGGTAGTTGTTTATGTCAGCTTTGTCCCCCTTTCCTTTATATATCATGCTCATCCTACTAAGTTTCCATACATCGGGAACTTCACCATCGATTATTAGTTTGCTCACTGCCTCTCTCAAAGCCTGCTTAGACTTCGGACCAAATGTCTTTATCAGCATAATTGGAATGCCATCTGGGCCTGTTTATGTACTACTAGGAACCCTTTTTTCAGCCCTTTCCCCCTCTCGTTGTGAAAATGGAGCCATTGCGCCACTTGATTCATCCTTGTCTATTGTGGTGCATAAACACTTCTTTGTTGAAATTTTTCTGTCACCCTTGTTGTTATATATTCAATAGCTTCGTTCCCTTCTAGCCTAGCACCATGGGCTGTAGTTATAAACTCTGCTCTAGGCTTGTCTCATTTCTTAGAGAGTTTAGATGGTTCCGAACTTTCGCAGCTGCCTTTCTATCTTTCTTATGTACTTCTGCCAGCCACTGAGCTCCCTTTCTTCTGATCTTTTCATTGATCATAAGGGATGCATCCCTTTTACAGCTTAGAAAGGTTTCTCATTTTCTTTCAACATCATCTGTCGGTTCACCCCGCTGCTTAGCATGTCTGTGTTCCCTAGAGGCTTCCTGACATTTTGCTATGGCTCTCTTAACTTCCTCATGCCACCAACTTTTGGATTTGTGTCTTCTTTTCTGGGGTGACTTGTCACGCATCTTAGCAAGCTCTAGCTCGAACAGTCTAATTAGATTCGTGTATGTCTACAGTGTTCTATTATCCTCCGTGATTACTTTCTCAATTTGTTTAGTGGCTATTTCAATTTGCCTTTCTGGATAAAAATTTTCCTGTAGTTGCTCATCTTGTCTCCTTCCCACTTTCACTGCTCTTCCAAAACTTAGCTTGATACGTTTGTGATCACTACCTAGACTTCTGGAGCCACGTTCATCTATGTGCATTCCCCTGAGCTTATCATACAGCTTATGTGAGATCAGTGCATAATCTATCGTCGACTGCAGCCTTTCTACTTCCCATGTTATTTGCCCTTCACATTTCTGGGTACTGTTGCAAATGATCAAATCAAGCCTTTCACACATATCCATGATAATTTTGCCTGTCGGGTCGGTATAGCCATCTATATCTTCTATGTGCGCATTCATATCTCCTAGTATAATTATCTCGCACTTTCTTTCTAACTCCTGAATGTGCCTTGATATACACTCTATCATTGCCTGGTTTTCTTCTCTGGCCTTTTCTCCCGCCCACAAGTACACGAAACCAAGGAGTGTCATTTGACCTGCCACTTTCTCCTTTAGCCATTAATGTTCCTTGCACTCCTGCTTGACCCTTTTCTAGTCTGTACTTTTATGAATGAATGCCCCAATACCACCCCCCCCCCCCTTTCTGCTGCCTTCTGTTCTATTACAATATACCCACGCGTAGTCCGGATTGTTCGGAGGTTGTTCCATGTCCATGAGATGTGTTTCTACAAAACCCTATACCATTGGCCTCTCTTCCCTTAGGTGTTCTTCTATCTCTTCCCCCTTCAGCCTGTTCCTACCACCCTGTATGTTAATATGCACTATGTCTGAATTGACTCGGCGCTCGTGGCTACGTCTATTTCTGCCCCGGACTCTACCTATCTTAGATACTGGTGCCACTTTGGAATCGTATCTGTCCACACCACCTGTCAAAGAGTCTCCCTGGTTGTTTTCCTTCGTTACTAGCTATCTTGCACCCCGAAGGGCCCGCTTGCCCCCCAAAAAAGCCACTGCGCGTCCTGCAAGTCGCCAACCCACCTCATGACCTAGCCGCCCATCAAAGTGAATTCTGTCTCGTTGAAAACCACCCCACTTATGCACCTCTCTGTTTATTTCCACCACCTCAAAGCCTTTCTCCCGACTCATCCGCCATATCTCTTGGTTTGCGTTGACAACCGCTCTTTGCAGGTTGCTATCACGCACCGGTACCTCCGGTATCGTGCATATCACTACCTGTACCAGAGGAGAAGTGGCGCGCATGTCATCGACGCGATTCGCCAGTGTGGTTGCTAGTCCTGCTGTACCTTCATTTTAAGACATCGTTTAAACCGCCTGAAATTATCATCGCCTGAGTGGGCGGAGGAGCAACACCACCTACCGGCAGCTGCTGCGGGTGAGGGAGAGAGGGACTTTGACGCACAGCTGCGACTTGATCTATTTGGCAGGGTTTCAACAACTGCAGTGGAGGGAACGCGGTACGACGCGTTGGCACGGAGACACGTATGGACAGCGTTACACAGGGAAGTCAAAGAGCTGCTTCGCATCTAATAAAGGTACCGCAGCCACCTCTGCGGTACCCCGGAAAGTACACCCAAAAAGCATCACACAGAATAATTAACACGCACCACATGCATTCGACCTGTTAGATGAGCTTCATTTCAAAACATCATCAAGTTAAAAACTACTGCCCGACAACGGGAAACGAAACGCACGTCGCGTCTTTCCTTTGATGGTTGTAGTGAAAAAATTGGCAGATCCCATGTGCCTGGGAATTGACGTTAAGCGAAGCATGCGGAGGGAAGCTGACGATGTGTCGATTTTCAGGGGCGAAGCTCCTTATGGCGTGGCTTGTGCGTCCCTCGTAGTACGTAACCACCAGTAACACATACCTGAAATAGGTATAACATTTGACCTGGTGGTGCCGGTGAGAGATTTCTTCTGTGCGTTGTTTAACAATAAACAATAGTGCTCAATGTACATGCCAATGGCTGCTAATGGGGAATGAGAGACAGGAGCGTTCGGCTTTTAGTCAACGCGCACGCTGCGATCCCCATTAGCAGCCATTGGCATGTACATTGAGCACTATCGGACAAGAGAGGGTTGCTACATTATACTCGCTGGGTGTAACATCCTAAGTTTTAGAAAGGTTCAGTGAGCGTTGAGCCGCAGGGCCATGAATACAATGAACTAGTATATACCATGAATGAATTCGAGGGGGTTAAAGGGGGGAAGCAGATACGAAGCGCAAGCCATAAGAAACTAAAAGCTGAATCCTCCTGTCTCTCATTTCACATTAGCAGCCACTGGCATGTACATTGAGCACTATCTGACAGGAAAAGGTTGCTACGTTATACTCGCTGGGCGTAACCTCCTTGGTTTTAGAAAGGTTTAGCGAGCATTGGGCCGCAGTTCCATGAATACAGTGAACTAGTATATACCATGAACTCAAGGTGGTTGAAGGTGGGAAGTAGACCCGAAGCGCAAGCCGAAAGAAAGTGTGCGTGTGCCACCTCTCATTTAGCCCTTGCAATGTCCACTGAATGCCGGTGCTTCTATATGGGGTATATATGATAAAAAGATGCGAGATGGTGGGACATGGAGTGTTGAATAGATGGACGAACGGAGACACAGACAGATGCATGGATGGACGCATGAACGGACGCAGGGGCGGATGCATGAACGAACGCAGGGACGGGCGCACGAACAGACGCATGGACGGTCACACAGACGGACGAATGCTTCGCCCCACTCTCCATCATTCACTCCGTGGATATGCTGCCATTTTTTTCATTCAGTGACACGTCATGAAATGACACTAAATATATGTACAAATGTTCCACGCACAGACCTATGTTGAAGAGTTGCAGATGTTCATTGCACTTGTGCAACGATACCAACTGGAACATGCATGCTACCAACACCACAAGCAGATATGAAGCACTGATGCTCGCGAGGATGCTGGCCCTGGACACTGCTACATAAACAACTTCAGCGCATGACAACTAACCACAATTGACGTTAGTCCCACGTGAAGGCTGTATAAAAGGGCTACATGTGTTATGTTTATAAAATTCGGTAGGCAGCACTGCAACCACTATTGATGTTTCACGAAGATTAGCATCTATTTGAAGAGTACTTTTGAGACCTGGCGCAGCCTCTGTGGTAAATGCTCCATTGCCACGCAAAATGCTTGGGTTTACTCTGGCTGGGACCTCTGACATTTCTTTTTTTTGCATTCGTCGGGTCGACGCTACCGATGTCAGGCATTTCTTAACGCTCGCGCGTTAAAATTGACCTATGTGTGTTCCTCATAGTTGCTGGGTAGATACTAAGTGTCAATCACCTGTGGCGCATACCCGGATACCAGTGGCACATACCTGCCCGTGGGTATGTGCCACTGTCAGACGGGATGTGTTTGGTGACGTACGCGATGAGATGTGACACTATTCATGTATTGACTAGCGCGTCCTATTCGTCAAGCCATCTTACCCCCCTATGCTATTTTTGGTTCACGCCGAGTTAAGGGGGTGACCACGAGAGCACCCAAACGTAAGCAGCGAGATAGATCGATAGATAGATAGATACGCTTAATGTCGCCGTAGTTCGGTAAGAAATGCTTCGCACTTAAAACTATCTTCGTGTGAAGGCCCGCGATGGGTCGCTGGGCGAGCGTACGTGGGGAACGAAGACGCTTGACGCCAGGGTTAAGGTCACTACCGGGGGGAGTGGGAAGACACCAGCTAAATTGTAGTTCTCCTGTTGGAAACGCACCCAATCGGACAGACGCATAGAAAACGACGCGTTGAAGAAACTAATGGCGGATACCACGGTCATGATGCGTTAGTTCACTTTACCACGAATGCTGTGAGAGGACAGTGGTATATAAAAGGCGCGAAGCACGCGAAGGTTTTGAGCAAGGCGTACTTAATAGAGTACCGAGCATCCTGATATCGTGGACCCAAGGGTCAGGGGTTTGATTCTATTGGCGGTACCTTTTTCTTTGTGTTCTATACATGCGTACCTTACGACCTCACTTGCGTGACGAAAATGCGTCACTGAAATCTTGGTGGACCCCGGCATAAAATACATTCGTGTTAAAGAAAAAGCTAGAGAGTTTGTGGACCATAGCATGACCCCACTACATAGTAGTCGTCTTCAGTCGACGACACCTTATGACGAGGCCCCTACTCCCACCCAGTCCCACTTGTGTCCGTTGAGACCCCAGTGAGGAGCAGTATAGGATTGCAGTGTGCCATGTCTCTGAAGGAGTGGTTAAAGAAGGCGGCAGGTGAGTATTTTTTGCACATGCCTCACCACGTGAAAGATGTCACAGGTCTCGCCACAGCGTAGGTACCACCCATTCGTGTTGAGATCGGAGTTTTTGATAATTCCAGGACAAGCATAGCATCTGTCTGCAGGTGCCTTAAAGTTCGCTCATGCGCTTTACTCATCGCCATTGCAGCAGCTAGGAAAAGGCGATAATACGATAGCGGATTATCACCTTGTGTAGCGATAATACAAAATATTCCTTTGAACAGCAGCAGTGGTGTATTGGCCGCCGAGTCATGAAAGCCGCGGTGTGGAGCCGGGTGAGTAAGCGCTTGGGCGTCCGCGTCATCGGCCTAATTACCTCGTAAACTCTTAAGGCTAGAAGGCCAAGCTACGCGTTTCGCTGTTGGATCAGCGGCAGCCCATCTTCGAATAAGACTAGATATGGGGAATATCTCCTCTTCTAGGTAGTGAGCACACGCTTTTAGGGGCGAAGCTCCTCTTAGTCTAACCTTGCCATGAGTCACGCGTAACCGAAAGAATAGACGAGAAAGAAAAGAAGGCAGTATTTCCCGAACAGTACAATAGATGCCGATGTCTCATAGAAGAACATACAAACTGCAGCTGAGTGAGAATATTCTAGATGGCGCTGTACCGCTACTCTCCGATTGGCTGCTGCGCGGGCTGTGCCTGGGTGCGTGGAGAACGAGTGCTTTTTTTTGGTCTCCTGGATAGTCACCGCTCGTGGCGGGTCGTTGGTGGGGCATGGGTGAAGCAGAGTGGCAGGGGCGTTGAAGACGTTTGCGCTCGGCTACCTTGGCTCGCGTCTCGTCGGTTTTACCCGCACGCCATGTGCGTTCTCGAACTCTATCAGACGCATGAACGCATGCACGAACAGATGGGCGCACGTGCGGACAGACGCTTCGCGCCACTCATCCTCATTGACTCCATGGATATGCGGTGATTATTTTGGAATCTGTTATTATCGTCTTTGGCTTGTGATCCGCTGCTGCAAGTGCTATCGCTGCTTCCTGAGCCCACTCCGAAATGTGTGCTCCGAAGGAGAGCTTTATGACACATCGCGGGAAAACCACCACGTTGCCGTAATTTATTTCACGTCACAGCGCAACATGTCGGATCTTTCGGGCGGTGTGGTGAAAAAAAATAGTAAGCAACCGCACTTAAGTTTTCTGGAGATACTAAATAATAACTCAGATTAAAGACAGAAGCCGCGTACGGTTGTCATCTATGGCGATTGAGAAAATCCAGTGAACGTATAATATTGGCACCATTTGTGAACGAGCCGCTGTGGCTCATACCCGTTCTCCTGGCTGCAGGTCAGGTCTTGTTTTTGCTCGCGACATAACTGGTGGAGACGCTGAGTACGTATACTTCAACTGTGTCGGCCATCGTGGAGACAGCTACATCTCCCAGAGCAAGAAGCAGCCGCCGCCTGCGTGGGTTACCCCCTGAATTTGGTTCCTTGACATCGAAACCCAGAAAGATGGCAACTCCGATGACAAGCCAGGCGGTCCAAACCAGTGATGCCCATGGTTCTCTTCACGCCCATGTTTTTCAGGCGCCACAGACACCAAAGCCGTTCCATGGAGATATCTTCGAGGATGTTGATGACTGGCTCGACCACTTTGATCGGGTTGCCTGTATCAACGAATGGGACGATGTTCGCAAGCTGCGCCGAGTTTAATTTTACTTGGAGGATTCTGCGAAGACGTGGTACGAGAACCACGAGGGCTCCTTTGAAACCTGGCAAGAGTTCAGCCGTCAGCTCCGTGACGCCTTTCGGAACACCGAGCAGAAGGAGAGGGCTGAACAAGCCATATCCTGCAGAAACCAGCGGCCAAACGAACGAGTATCCATGTTTGTCGAGGACATGCTTCGGCTCTTCAAGCGCGCGGACCCTGCCATGCCCGAGAAAAAGAAGGTGAGGCATTTGATGCGCGGAGTAAAAGAACAGCTTTTCGCTGGGCTCGTGCGCAATCGACCAACGACAGTCGCCCAGTTCATCAGTGAGGTGACCACTATGGAACGTACGCTGCAGCAGCGGTCATCACAATACGAACGCCTGATCCCGGCCACTGCATGCTCTATCGGCTCTTACAGCGAGAGACAGGCCCTCGCAGACTTCATTCGAAGTATTGTTCGGGACGAACTGCGACAGCTTCAGGTGGTGGGATCCCATCAACCTGTGTCTGCCCTCGCGGATGTAATCAGACAAGAAGTCCGGCAGGCCGTCACACCCTTGACCCCAATCACACCACCGATTCCCGAGGCGCCAGTCCTGACATACGCAGCGGCATTGCGATCCCCTGCGCCACTGGCTACAGATCCTGCTATGCGGCCCAGGTACCAGGCTATGCAGTCATTCCACGCCACTGCTTCGAGCCCGCCTCACGGCTCAAGGTTCCCGAGCACACCCACCTATCTGCAGTCTACCTCAAGACAAAGTGGTAGTAAGGCAAGCACGTGGCGCACCTCGGATAACCGTCCGCTCTGCTATCACTGCGTCGAAGCGGGTCACGTATACAGGAACTGTCAATACCGGCAACTAGGTCTCTGCGGCTTCCATCCTGATGCTCGAAGCACGCGCTACGGTGTGCGCCCTCGCGAAATCGAAGCCTATCTTACGGGCCAGCGAACACCTTCGACTGCTCAGCACCACCAGTCGAGATCACCGTCGCCTCGCCGGTCTACGGCACCCAGTTTGCCCTCATCGTCTTCCGCTCCTTTCAGGAGCCGGTCACCAAGTCCCCGCAGGGGAAACTAGGAACGGCGACTTCTGGGGGTGAAGTCGCGGCCCGGCGAACTGTAAAAGACCCTCCTTCGACGCAACGACCAGACGAGGACCATTCCGGCTTTGCAGTGTTCTCTGACAGCAGAAAGATTGTTTCTGCCGAAATCGCCGTCTTCGTCGACAATCATGCTGTCAACGCCCTCGTCGACACCGGCGCCGACTATTGCGTAATGAGCGCAGCACTGGCATCTGAACTGAGGAAGGTTACCACACCATGGCAAGGACCCCAGTTGCGCACGGCAGGGGGCCATCTGGTGATGCCTACCGGTATGTGCACGGCACGCATTCGTATACGTACGTCGACATTTGCAGGCTCTTTCCTCGTATTGCGCGTGTGCTCTCGGCCAGTCATTCTAGGAATAGACTTCCTTCGTGAATACGGCGCCGTCATCGACCTCGGTGAATTACTTGTGTCGTTCGAGGATCCTTTTTGCGCTGCAACTGACAGTACACAATTCCGGAAAAGAGCACTTCGTGTTACTGACGATTCTCTGACTCTTCCACCTCGAAGCAGCCTCTTTGTCGAAGTAGAGTTGGGACAGGAGATGTCTGACGCGGCAATTGCAGAGGCCAATTTGTCTCTCCTTATTTCACGACAAATTTGTGTTGCCTGAGGAATCATTCAGCCTAGCAATAGGAGTGTTCACCTGCTGGTCACGAACTTCAGTGACGAATATCACCACCTAACGAGACACACTGCCATTGCATATTGTTAAGAACTTGCCGATGCCGATGGTTCGCCCACGTTAGCTTTATTTCCATCGAATGGCCACCATGATGAGGCGTTCGCGAGCACTCTCGACGTAAACGAGAGACTACCTTCACCTCAACAAGAAAGCCTTTTGCGTTTACTCGGCTCATTTCAAGACTGCTGTGCCACTACGTCAAAGGTTAAACAGACACCACTTGCTCAGCACCGTATCATCACGGAACCCACCGAGAGACCCATCCGACAACAAGCCTATCGGGTGTCGCAAAAAGAGCAAGACGCTATACGTGACCAAGTCCAGCAGATGCTTCAGGACGACGTCATCCAGCCATCAACCAGTCCCTGGGCTTCGCCAGTTGTGCTAGTAAAGAAGAAGGACGGTACGTTGCGTTTTTGCGTTGATTACCGTAAACTGAACAAGGTCGTCAAAAGGAACGTTCATCCTCTACCCCGGATAGACGACTCGTTGGACGATATACGCAACGCTAAATATTTTTCTTCCATGGATTTATGTAGCGGCTACTGGCAAATCACAGTGGATGAGTGCGACCGCGAAAAGACGGCGCTTATTACTCCCGACGGCCTATACGAGTTTAAAGTGTTGCCTTTCGGTCTATGCTCCGCGCCAGCTACTTTCCAAAAAATGATGGATACGGTTCTCACAGGGCTCATATGGCAATCATGTCTTGTTTACCTTGATGACGTCGTGGTATTTGCAGACACGTTTGAACAAAACATCCAACGCCTTCATGCAGTACTTCAGGCAATCAGAACAGCGGGGCTTTCTCTCAAATCCGAGAAATGTCATTTTGTATATGATGAATTGAAGTTCCTTAGTCACGTTGTGAGCCATGCCGGCATCCGCCCAGATCCGGAAAAAACCCATGCTGTTGCCGCCTTTCCCGTGCCCACAAATAAGCGCGACCTACGCCGATTTCTGGGGCTCTGTGCGTGTTACAGGCGCTTTGTCAAAAACTTTTCGAAGATTGCTGAACCCCTCAACAAGCCTACAAAAGACGGTGTCTCGTTTGTTTGGGGTCCCGATCAGTGTCATGCGTTCGACACCCTCCGAAACCTCCTCTAGGCTCCGCCTGTATTGGGTCATTTTGACGAAAGCGCTGACACGGAATTACACACTGACGCCAGCAACGTAGGATTAGGGTGGTATTAGTTCAGTGGCATAATGGCGTAGAGCGCGTGATCGCTTATGCGAGCAGAACGTTATCCCCAGCGGAGAAAAACTATTCTGGAACCGAGAAGGAATGCCTCGCTGTTGTCTGGGCCATAACAAAGTTCCGCCCATACTTGTACGGCCGCCCATTCAGGGTAGTTAGCGACCACCATTCTCTTTGTTGGCTCGCAAATCGCAAAGATCCCTCAGGTCGTCTAGCACGATGGAGCCTTCGGCTACAAGATTTCGATGTCACCATCGTCCACAAATCTGGGCGGAAACACACCGACGCTGACTGTCTCTCACGTGCACCGGTCGAAAATGCCAACACTCACCTTGAAGACGACGACACTTTTCTTTCTGCCGTATATGCAACCCGCTTGGCTGAGCAACAGCGTCACGACTCGGAGCTCATTCCGCTCGTCGACTATCTGGAAGGACGCAATTCCCGCCCTCCTCGAAGCTTTGCATGCTCGCTATCCTCCTTTTGTTTCCGCGATGGAGTGCTTTACAAAAGGAACTTTCATCCTACACAAGCTATGTATCTGCTTGTTGCGCCAACTACGCTTCGTGGTGACATTTTACGTGCGTGTCATGATGAGCCATCGTCCAGACACCTCGGCTATACGCGCACGCTGCAACGGATTCAACGCTCCTACTACTGGCCACGTCTCGCAAAGACTGTGAAGCATTACATTCGCACATGTCGCGACTGTCAGCGACGTAAGGTTCCACCTTTACGACCAGCGGGACTACTGCAACCAATAGGCCCACCAAAGGCGCCCTTTCATCAGATTGGCATGGACTTACTGGGGTCATTCCCCACGTCTTCGTCTGGAAACCGGTGGATTGTGGTCGCTACCGACTACTTAACACGCTACTGTGAAACGAAGGCACTTCCAAAAGCAACCGCAGCAGATGTCGCCCAGTTTTTCGTGAACAGCATCGTCTTACGTCACGGTGCTCCAGCTGTCGTCATGACTGATCGTGGGACAGCTTTCACCGCAGAGATGCTGCAGGAAGCCTTGCGATTAAGTGACACGGAACGTTGTAAAACAAGGCTTACCACCCGCAAGCAAACGGGCTGACTGAATGACTCAATAAGACAATTGCAGACATGCTGTCAATGTATGTGGACATCAATCACAAGAACTGGGACGCCATATACTTCCCTACGTAACTTTTGCGTATAATACTGCTGTTAAAGAAAGTACCGGTTTCACACCTTTTCGCTCAGTCCACGGTCGCGAGGTCACGACGATGCTCGACGCCATGCTCCTGCCCGACAACTTAGGAATATACCGCACCGATGCCGCCAAATTCGCGCAGTGTGCAGAAGAAGCCCGTCAAATTGCTCGTCACCGTATTCAACATGACCAAACCGCAGATGCACGCCGCTACAATCTTCGTGACCGTGAAGTTATTTTCAAGCCCGGTGATGAAGTCTGGGTGGGGACCCCTATCCGACAACGTGGCCGTTCAGAAAAGCTTCTTCGCCGCTACTTCGGCCCTTACAAGGTCGTACGACGTCTCAGCGACGTCACATACGAGGTTCTCCCAGAAGGCACTTCGAGACGTTCCCGTTTCACCCCGCGAACTGAAGTCGTTCACGTTTCACGGCTGAAACCATACTTTTCGCGCTGTGAATCGCCAGTGAGTGACTAACTTTATTCGTGTCTTCCTTACATTCTTTCCTATTTTTCTTATTTCTCATTTAACTCTTGGCTACACAACCAACTATGTTATTCCGCCTTACGCCATTAATTTTGCTTGCATGGTAATTTTCATCTTATTTTCTTTTTTTTGCCTTCATGTACAGCATCGAGACGATGCTTCTTGGGAGAGGGGGTAATGCCACCATTGATGAGCGAGCCGCTGTGGCTCATACCCGTTTTGGGCTTCGAAGAAGAAGAGAACGTTGTCGTTACTCTGGTTCGGGTGAACTCCTGGCTGCAGGTCTTGTTTTTGCTCGCGACAATATCACATTTATCTGACACGACCATTCACGCATATTCTTGCAGGGCAACATAGGGTCTTGTCGGACTTGGCAAACCTCGAGACTACGTGAATGAAGCAGATCTACCCACACTCATCGATGAGGATTTTTCGGAATATATTAGTGTTGTCGCTGAGTGCGTCTTGAGCTTCACAGGACGGTTTTACTCTCTCGCATTGTAGAGTACCTAGTACTATAAATTGTTACCCACTTTATCTTAACACACATCTCGTAGAGAGCTCCACGCACTCCCACAGTGCATTACATAATGCTCTAAATTGTCAATAATTTTTTTCTAGATCTAATGAAGGAGAAGTTGCTGAATATCGATGGCATTATTTTCTGAAACCGTAAAAATCGACTTTATCAATACATCAATCAAGGATATGACAGTATAACACACCATTAACTGCGTGTGTCGTCCATACGTGCATATTGCCACGTTCCATTTCCCAAGTTTTTTGTTATCGTCCCAAAACACCACACGATTTTTAGCGCAAACCGCGCCTGCAGTTTTCGAGAAAGTTCCGGACTGTAGTAGATCATTTCGATAAGATCATACCCACTGTGCGAACGGTACAGATTGTTCTGGAACCTACGCCACCGCCAGCGATAACGCTAGAACATTTGACAGCAAGAGTATAAATGCCGGCGCGCTTCGCCGCTTGTGAGTTGTTGATCGAAGGCCGACGCTCCGTTCGCCGCTATCAGTCCGAGACAGCTATCTGTGCAAGACTACGGCTGTAATTGGACTTTCCGTTTACCGGGCACAGGTTCGCCCAAATAAACAGTTAAATCCCAACACGAAGTCTCCTGTCTTCGGCCACGTCACGACCCCGTGACATCTGGTGGAGGTGCTGCTTCGTTCATGTACCGGACGCCCCCGTCAAGCCGTGAACCCAGCCCACGTCGCGGAGAAGACACCGACGCCAACCAAGAGCAGCGAACAAGCCGCCGACAGCAAGGTCTCCCACCGGAGTACGGGCTTCTACAAGACAAGGCACGGAAGGCCAAGGGCCTGACCTCTACTGCAGCGACAATGACAACCGGAGCGTCCCAGCCCGCGAACGTCATTCATCAACCCAGGCAACCACCAACGTTTCATGGGTCATCGTTTGAAGACCCGGAAACCTGGCTAGAAACATACGACCGTGTGGCCGCCCTCAACCACTGGGACAACGAAGAAAAGCTCCGTCGTGTGTACTTCTACCTGGAAGACACCGCAAGGACCTGGCTAGAGAATCGTGAGTCCACTCTCCGAACTTGGGATGTCTTCTGCGGCGCATTTCTGCAAATGTTCGCGAGCGTCGCTCGCAAACAGAGGGCCGCTGCTCTACTAGAGACACGGGTTCAGCTACCAAATTAGAAGGTTGGAATTTTCACAGAGGAGATGACCCGCCTATTTCGTCACGCTGACCCAGACATGCCTGAGGAGAAGAAAGTTCATTTCCTCATGCGAGGGGTCAAAGAGGAGCTCTTCGCGGAACTAATGAGAAATCCACCGAACACCGTCCAAGAGTTTGTATCCGAGGCGACCACCATCGAAAAAAACCTTGAAATGCGCACCAGACAGTATAATCGTCGCCTGACTCCAGAATGCGCTGCTTCTCAAACCAGTGACTCCGAAAACCTGTGTGAAACGATCCGAGCGATCGTGCGGGAAGAGCTGCGCAAACTGTTGCCTTCGGTGCACCCTCAAGTGGATTCGATCGCCGACATTGTGAGAGAAGAAGTTCGGCAATCACTTCGAATTCCCCAAACACCGCTGCCCGAGCCAGAAACTATGAGCTACGCCACTGCAGTGCGCCACAACGCTCCTCCCCGTCCACGCCAAAACGCCACCCCGTCGCACTTCCGTCGCCAGACACCACCGCCGCCACAACCCCACCGACGACCTACCGTTCACCAGCGGGCCAGCACAGTGCGCCGAGGAAAACCGACGTTTGGTGCACCCCTGACCACCGCCCACTGTGCTACCACTGCGGCGAGGCCGGGCACACTTACCGCCGTTGCCAGTACCGACAGATGGGACTGCGTGGCTTCGCCGTCGATGCACCGCGTCCGCAGCCAGGGGAACGGCCACGTGACATCGCCGACTACCTGACAGGAACTCAATGGACACCCCGAAGTCCTTCCCGTTCGCCGTCGCCCAGGCGCCGCATGTCACCGCACCCCCGGCAATACTCCGGCCCAACGTGGGGCCGGTCTCCTAGCCCGTATCCGGGAAACTAAGGGCAGCAACCGGTGGAGGTGCGGTTGCTGTGCGACGAACTACCGAAGATCCTCCTCCGACGACGACGCCGCGACGGAACTTTCCGAACACAATGCCAACCAGGCAAAGCCCTGGCGGTGAAAGCTCACTTACCGGAGGTGGCCTGACGATGCAACATGGAAGCAGCGGAACAAGCCGACGCAGCCGTGACCTGACGCCACGCCTTAACTGTAATGCGAGACGGCAAACTAGCGACATCGATGTTCT
The DNA here is from genome assembly GCF_013339725.1 of Rhipicephalus microplus. Classification (NCBI taxonomy): domain Eukaryota; kingdom Metazoa; phylum Arthropoda; class Arachnida; order Ixodida; family Ixodidae; genus Rhipicephalus; species Rhipicephalus microplus. The sequence continues at coordinate 173,046,072 of NC_051168.1, forward strand.
TATCGACGGCCACAGTGTGACCGCTCTCGTCGATACTGGAGCGGACTATTCTGTCATCAGTGGGTCGTTCGCCGCGAAGTTAAAGAAAGTTAGGACAGCTTGGAAAGGCCCTGAAATCCGCACAGCCGGAGGTCATCTCGTAACGCCTGCAGGAATCTGCACAGCGAGAGTGACCATTAACGGCCGTATTTATCCTACAGACTTCGTAGTCCTACAGCGTTGCTCGAGAGATGACATCCTTGGCATGGACTTCTTATGCCTCCATGGTGCTGTCATCAACCTAAAAACAATCTCGATAACGTTATCCACAGAAGAAGCACTACCACCGCGCACGCCGTCAGGACACCATGCCTTGAATGTGCTGGAAGAACAAGTAACCATTCCGCCTCGCTCAAGCGTCATTATTTCAGTCGGCGCTCCTAAATCACCTCACTTGGAAGGCGTCGTTGAAGGCAGTCAGCATCTGTTGGTCACCCGAAATATTTGCGTCGCAAGAGGAATTGCAGAGCTGCGGGGAGGCAAAGCAACGGTTATGCTCACGAATTTCAGCAATGAGTACAAACATGTGAACAAAAGAACAACAGTCGCATACATCGAAGAAATTGTCGAAGCCACCAGTGCTTTCGCCCTCGCCGATTCTGCGGAACCTGCTCAGAGGAACCAAGCCCCTGCCATAGCTTTCGACTTCTATCCCAGACTTCCGAACGATAAGCAAGAACAGCTCAAGGCCCTGCTCCTGCAATACGAAGATTGCTTTTCGTCGTCATTGAAAATTCGGCAGACCCCAATCACGAAACATCGCATCATAACCGAAGAAAATGCCAGACCACTCCGTCAGAGTCCGTACAGCGTTTCGACGCGAGAACGTGAGGCCATGAAGAGACAAGTTGATGAAATGCTGCGGGATGACATTATCCAGCCGCCCAAGAGTCCATGGGCATCCCCCGTGGTGTTAGTGAAGAAAAAGAATGAGACCCTACGTTTCTTCGTCGATTATCGCCGCCTGAACAAAATCACAAGAAAGGACGTGAATCCTCTCCCACGAATAGACGACGCACTTAATCGGCTCCATAACGCCAACTACTTTTCGTCAATGGACCTCAAGACTGGCTATTGGCAAATCGAAGTCGGCGAAAGAGACCGAGAGAAGACGGCGTTTATAACACCGGACGGCCTCTTCGAGTTTAAGGTGATGCCCTTCGGCCTTTGCTCAGCGCCTGCAACTTTTCAACGCGTTATAGATACAGTACTGGCAGGATTGAAGTGGCAGACTTGCCTTGTGTACTTGGACGACGTTGTCGTGTTTTCCTCGAGTTTCTACGAGCATCTTCGGCGCCTTGAAGCTGTACTTCAAGCCATCAAGACGTCCAGACTCACACTGAAGCCAGAAAAGTGCAGATTTGCGTATGAGGAGCTCTTGTTTCTGGGACACGTTATCAGCAAGTCTGGAGTTCGTCTCGATCCACGGAAAACAGCCGCCATTGCCGACTTCCTGCCGTCCACTGACAAGAAGGCCGTGCGCGGATTTCTGGGCCTGTGTGCCTATTATAGGCGGCTCGTGAAAAACTTCGCCCGCATCGCCGATCCTCTCACTAACCTTACCAAGGCCGACGTGGAGTTCATGTGGGAAACGCCACAGGAACACGCTTTCCAGGAGATTAAACATCGCCTCCAGACGCCTCCGTTACTTGCCCATTTTGACGAATTCGCCGAGACAGAAATATATACTGACGCAAGCAGCGTAGGTTTTGGCGCCGTTCTTGTGCAGAGGGCTGACGGACTTGAAAGGGTTATTAGTTACGCCAGCCGATCGCTATCCAAAGCAAAAGCAAATTATTCCACAACAGAAAAGGAGTGCCTCGCCATCATCTGGGCTACGTCAAAATTTCGCCCCTACCTATACGGCAGGCCCTTCAAAGCTGTGAGCGACCACCACGCCTTGTGTTGGCTAGCCACCTTGAAGGACCCTTCAGGTCGCCTCGCACGATGGAGCCTGAGACTTCAAGAGTATGTCATTACTGTCATTTACAAGTCCGGCAAAAAAACACTCCGACGCCGACTGTCTCTCTCGTGCGCCTGTCGACCAACCGCTACCCGACGACCCGGATGACGAGTACTTCTTGGGAACGATAACTACCGACGACTTTGCTGAACGACAGCGGGCCGACCCGGAACTTAAGGCCCTAATAGAATACCTCGAAGGCAGGACCGCCGAAGTCCCGAAGGTATTCAAGCGCGCACTTGCGTCGTTCTTTCTACGAAACGGTCTTCTACAAAAGAAAAACTTTTCACCGCTTCGAGCTAAGTACCTCCTTGTGGTGCATTCAGCACTGCGATCAGAACTCCTGAAGGCCCTGCACGACGATCCTACGGCAGGGTACCTCGGTGTTTCTCGCACGCTCGCGAGGATACGAGAAAGGTACCACTGGCCACGTCTTACCACTAACGTCACTCGTTATGTGAGGACATGCCGGGACTGTCAGCGACGCAAGACACCGCCGACAAGGCCAGCGGGACTTCTGCAGCCAATTGATCCACCTCCGACCTTTCCAGGAGATTGGTATGGACCTACTGGGGCCGTTCCCGACGTCGGCTTTCGGAATTAAGTGGATCGCGGTAGCTAGCGACTACCTCACCCGCTACGCCGAGACAAAAGCCCTGCCAAAAGGCAGTGCATCCGAGGTAGCTAAGTTCTTCGTCGAAAATATCGTCCTACGTCACGGCGCCCCAGAGGTCCTTATCACCGACAGAGGAACGGCATTCACTGCCGACTTAACTCAAGCGATCTTGGCATACAGCCAAACAAACCACCGCCGGACGACAGCGTACCACCCACAGACCAACGGTCTCACCGAGCGGCTTAACAAGACAATCGCCGACATGTTGTCAATGTACGTCGATATCAAACACAAGACGTGGGACGCCATTCTTTCGTATGTGACCTTCACATACAACACGGCGGTGCAAGAGACGACGCAGATATCTCCATACAAATTGGTCTACGGAAGGAGCCCGGCACCGACGCTCGATGCCATGTTACCCAACGTCACCGACGAAGAAAACCTCGATGTGAGCGAGTACCTTCAACGCGCCGAAGAAGCCCGACAACTTGCGCGTCTCCGTATCAAGAATCAACAGACGACCGACAGCCACCGTTACAACCTTCGATGACGCTTCGTGGAATACCAGCCCGGTGATCGTGTTTGGGTGTGGACGCCGATACGCCGACGTGGACTAAGTGAAAAGCTTCTGCGACGGTACTTCGGACCGTACAGGGTGGTTCGACGTCTCAGCCCACTTGATTACGAGGTTGTCCCCGACGGCTTCACGAACTCTCAACGACGCCGATCGCGACCTGAAGTCGTACATGTCGCGCGCCTCAAGCCGTTTCATGCGCGTTAACAAACTGAAACAGTGTTTTTTGTATCGTAATTTATTCATTGTACTTTCTTGCATTATTGTACCTTCATCTTTAGTGAAAGCATCGGGACGATGCCTTTTTTCAGAGGGGGGCAATGCCACGTTCCATTTCCCAAGTTTTTGTTATCGTCCCAAAACACCACACGATTCTCAGCGCAAACCGCGCCTGCAGTTTTCGAGAAGGTTCCGAACTGTAGTAGATCATTTCGATAAGATCACGCCCACTGTGCGAACGGTACAGATTGTTCTGGAACCTACGCCACCGCCATCGATAACGCTAGAACATTCGACAGCAAGAGTATAAATCCTGGCGCGCTTCGCCGCTTGTGAGTTGTTGATCGAAGGCCGACGCTCCGTTCACCGCTATCAGTCCGAGACTGCTATCTGTGCAAGACTACTGCTGTAATGGACTTTCCGTTTACCGGGCACAGGTTGATTGATTTGTGGGGTTTAACGTCCCAAAACCACCATATGATTATGAGAGACGCCGTAGTGGAGGGCTCCGGAAATTTCGACCACCTGGGGTTCTTTAACGTATTACCGGGCACAGGTTCGCCCAAATAAACAGTTAAATTCCAACACGAAGTCTCCTGTCTTCGGCCACGTCACGACCCCGTGACAATATCTCCGTTCGTTTGTCTGTCCAGGTAATCAACTTTATTGATTCACAAAGGAAGCATTTGAGGGGGGTGTGGTTGGGGAAGTGGAATCAGGATGACGACGAGCCCTCGGGCCGCTCTAGGTGGCCGGGCACTGCTGTGCTTCGGCGACCCTTCTGGCCCAGCTCACTGTCCGGAGCTGTAAACCCGGTTGCGAGCTGCGCAGAGCAGCCTCTTATCGCTCCTGGTGTTCTGACCCTTGCCACGGAGGCTTGGGTTTGTTTGGACAATTTAGAAATATGTGCTGGAAGTCGGCTCTGGTGCTAGGACATAAGTTGCAATGAGGCGAGGTTTCGCCATGTGTAAAAAGGGAGAGAAGAAAAGGAGTCGTTACTGTGGCCGTTTGAAGTCCGCGCCACAAAGCCTGGTCACTTCTGGAGAGAGATTTATGTGGCGGGGGATACGTTAGGCGGGAATTTCGGTAAAATAGCGTGATATCGTGATAGCTGAGGAGTCGATCCCTGGCACTTCGAACCGAAGGCAGGTCGCTGTGAGCCCGGTTGGCGAGTGCTCGGGCTTGGGTGTGAGCGGCCGTGTTGCCTGGGTGTCCACAGTGCGCAGGGACCCAGAGGAGGGTGATGAGGCGATCAGGCGGAAGAGATGATTCAAGAATTTTAGCAGCCGAAGAATGAATTCGGAAAGTGGCGAAATTACGAATTGCAGTTTTCGAATCAGAAAAAATATACTCAGCGGAGGAGTGAACAATGGCTAAAGCAATTGCCGCCTCCTCTGCTTCCAGGGATTCTGTCGAATTTCGAAGGGACGCACTAGCGACCAGTTTTTGAAATCCATCTACGACGGCTACAGAAAAAGCTCGATGATCTACATATTCGGCCGCGTCTACATAGACTGCGGGAGAATTAGGAGGGAAGCGCTTCTGAAGGGACTTGGCTCTGGCTTCCCGTCGCGCCCGATTATGTTCTGGGTGAGTATTTTTGGGGAGTGGCGGAATTAATAGGTTGCTGCTAACAGTGACGGGAACTGCGTGCATGGCCGTGGTGTGACCAGGAACGTTGATTCCAAGTCGGCGCAGGAGTACCTGTCCTGTTTCTGAGAGTGATAGTCTTTGATATTGGCTGAAAAGATGCGCCTCTACAAGCTCTCCCAGAGTGTTGTGCACCCCAAGTTGAAGTAGTTTATCCGTGTCTGTTGATTTAGGGAGATGGAGCGCAGTTTTATAGGCATTACGAATGAGTCTGTCAAGTTGCTCGGTCTCCGTAAGTGAGAGATAGAGGTAGGGGATAGAATAAGTAATTCTGCATAGGCAAAAGGCCTGTATGAGGCGGCGTGTGTCTGCTTCCCTCATGCCGCGATGACGATTGGATATGCGCTTAATGAGGGAAGCTGTATTTTGAACTGAGGTGCGGATTAACTTTATGGTGTCAGCGTTCGAGCCATCGTCGGAAATATTAAGGCCTAAAATATTCATTTTATTGACCCTGCGAATAGGGGTGTCATCAAGCATGACTTGAATGCGGCATGTATCTTGCTTTCTAAAGTCAATTACTAGGAGTTCCGATTTAGCCGCCGAGCAGGTGAGCCCAATATTGTTGGCGTGTTTAACAACAATGTCAGCGGCCAACTGAAGCATCGATTCGATTTCGCCATGGTTGCCAGTATTGACCCAGATGGTGATGTCATCCGCGTACAAGGAGTGATTGATAGAAGAAAGTTTGGCAAGTTCCCGCGCTAGCGGTATGAGAGTAACGTTAAAAAGGAACGGGGACAAAACAGATCCCTGAGGCGTTCCCTTGCTACCTAGCATGAAGGGATCGGCTTTGAAAGTGCCCAACTGTAGGCAGACGGACCTATTGCTGAGAAAGGCAGAGACACCTGTGCGTGCGAGAGCCTACGTTTAGTTCACTAAGAGATTGTAAAATCGAGGAGTGAGAAACATTATCAAAAGCCTTAGTCAGGTACAATGCAAGGATGGCTCTGGTGATGTGTGGAAAAGTAGGATTCAGCACGTCCTCCTTAAGCTGCAGCATGACATCCTGAGTGGAGAGTCCCGCTCGGAAGCCGTACATGGTGGAGGGAAACAGTTTTTCTTGTTCCATGTAGCGATTAAGACGATTGAGAATTACATGCTCCATCAGTTTTCCAGTACAAGAGGTAAGAGAGATTGGTCTCAAATTATTAAGGTCTAACGGCTTATTATGTTTGGGTATGAAAGTCACCTTAGCTGACTTCCATTCCTGGGGCAGCGTGCCCTGCTCCCATTGTTGATTCATGTAATCGGTAAGAGCTGCTACTGACTTGGAGTCTAAATTTCGGAGTGTTTTGTTAGTAATTCCATCTAGTCCTGGAGCAGATGTGGTGCGAAGTTTGCTTAGGGCAGCCCAAACTTCCGCCTCTGCAATTGGTGCATCCAAGTCTGCATTGGGAGCTCCATTGTAGGTAGGTAAGGATTCTCGCCTTGGGCCAGGGAAATACGTTATTTTAAGAGCAGTTCCAACGTCTTGCCCTTGTTTTTCTACTTCAAACAAGAGTTTCGTGATTCGCTTATTACTTTCATATCTCGAGGAGCATGGATCTAACATATGGCGAAGCAGGGACCAAGAGTTCTTCATATTGTTGCGTGAAGGCACAAGGGAAACTAGGCGTTTTAAAATATATTTACACAGCGCCAACGCGCAAGCCAAGATGGCGAACAAGAGAGAGCGCGCGCACACACAAGTCACCTCGTCTTCCTCAGCGCCTATCTCACTGTTTAAGTGGGGCATTGTCTCGTAACATAACCCCCGGGTGCTGAAGCACCGTCTCGGTGCTTTCTATTGTGTTGCCGAGTGGTAAAGCTTAAGGCGGGATACGTGGACAATGTCTGTAGACAGCGAAGCGGAGGCGGAGGAAGACTCGAGCGGGGCTATCTCGTATGTCACATCTGTCACCTGGCGCAATACGCGGTAGGGTCCCGAGTACCGGGAAAGCAGTTTTTCAGAAAGTCCGACGCGTCTAGTCGGAGTCCACAATAGCACAAGAGAACCTGGTGTAAAGGAAATTTGGCGGTGATGTGAGTCGTAACGATGCCGCTGGTGATCTTGCGATGCTAAAAGGCGCTGACGAGCAACTTCTCGTGCTTTGCGAGCCCTGGTGATAGCATCACGGGTGTATTCAGTCGTAAAGTCGACGGCTGTCGGAAAGATGGTGTCGAAAGGTAAAGTTGGATGACGGCCAAACACCAGGTAGAAAGGTGAAAAACCAGCTGCATCATGGCGTGAAGAATTATAGGCAAACGTAACGAAGGGCAATGCAACGTCCCAGTCCTGGTGGTCGGACGATACGTACATAGCGAGCATATCAGTTAAAGTCCGGTTGAATCGTTCAGTGAGTCCGTTAGTTTGCGGGTGGTAAGCTGTCGTAAATTTATGTTTCGTCTCGCAGGAGCGAAGCAGGTCGTCGATAACTCGGGAAAGGAAATAGCGCCCACGATCTGTTAGGAGTTGGCGTGGGGCGCCATGGTGAAGTATGACGTCGTGCAGGAGAAAATCGGCAACGTCTGTGGCGCAGCTGGTTGGCAAAGCCCGCGTGATAGCGTACCGGGTTGTATGATCCGTCGCGACAGCTATCCACTTGTTCCCCAAAGTGGATGCAGGGAAAGGGCCTAGGAGGTCAAGACCAAGTCGGAAGAAGGGATCAAAGGGAACGTCAAGTGGTTGGAGGAACCCGGCAGGACTCATAGAAGGTTTTTTGCGGCGTTGACACTGATCGCATGAGGCGACGTAGCTGCGGACCGAGCGATAAAGACTGGGCCAGTAAAATCGACGCTGTACGCGGTCATACGTCCGAGACAGTCCGAGGTGACCGGCAGTGGGAGCGTCATGAAGCTGGCCGATCACGCTCGCACGTAGGTGGGAAGGTACCACAAGGAGCAGTTCGTGTCCATCAGGGCGGACGTTGCAACGGTACAATGTGTCATCCTTAAGCACGAACAATCGAGTAGAAGGATCGGGTGCCGCAGAATGAAGCTTCTCGATGATGTTACGCAAGGCAGGATCTCGGCGCTGTTCCTCACGGATGTTGCTTAAAGCGGAGAGAGACAGCACACATGGCGATTCATCGAACGCTTCAGGTGGGTCCACTGGATTCCGAGATAAGCAGTCAGCGTCATGGTGTAAACGGCCAGATTTGTAGGACACCGAGTAGTTATACTCTTGAAGCCGTAGTGCCCATCGACCAAGGCGCCCAGTGGGGTCCTTCAAGGACGAGAGCCAGCAAAGTGCGTGGTGATCGGTTATGACAGTGAAATGTCGACCATGTAAATAAGGCCGAAATTTTGCTACTGCCCAAACGAGAGCAAGGCATTCCCTTTCGGTGATGGAGTAGTTCCTTTCCGCCTGCGAGAGGAGACGGCTGGCATAGGCGATAACGCGGGCGCAGCCGCTTTGATGCTGAACCAAAACAGCACCGATTCCGTAACCGCTGGCATCTGTGTGTACTTCGGTAGGGGCAGAAACGTCGAAATGGGCCAGAACAGGTGGTTTTGTTAGCGATTCAATAAGTGTAGAGAACGCCGTAGCCTGCGCAGCGCCCCATGTGAATGAGACATCTTTTCTCAATAAGTCTGTGAGAGGACGGGCGACTTCCGCAAAGTTGTTCACAAAACGTCGAAAGTACGAGCACAGACCGAGAAAGCTGCGTACTTCTTTAGTGCAGGTCGGAACAGGGAAGTTACGCACGGCTCGCACTTTATCGGGATCAGGACGTACACCAGAGGAGTCGACAAGGTGGCCCAACATTGTTAGTTGCTGGCGTCCGAAGTGACACTTTGACGAGTTCAGTTGGAGACCGGCATTGCGAAATACGGCCAGTATTGAGGAAACGCGGTCGAGGTGGGTTTCAAAGGTCGGGGAAAAGACGATAACGTCGTCAAGGTAGCATAGACAAATTGACCATTTGAACCCACGCAAAAGAGAGTCCATCATCCGCTCGAAGGTGGCTGGAGCGTTGCATAATCCGAAGGGCATGACCTTAAATTGGTAAAGACCATCGGGGGTGACAAAAGCGGTCTTCTCGCGGTCCATGTCATCGACAGCAATTTGCCAGTAACCTGCTCTTAGATCAATAGAAGAAAAATACTTAGCGCCGTGAAGACAATCTAGGGCGTCGTCTATGCGCGGTAGCGGGTAGACGTCTTTTTTAGTGATCTTGTTCAGATGTCGGTAGTCAACACAGAATCGCCAAGTGTTGTCCTTCTTTTTGACAAGAACAACAGGGGAAGCCCATGGACTACATGATGGTTCAATTATGTCTTTGGCGAGCATGTTGTCGACTTCTGCTTGAATTATGTGACGCTCGGTCGAAGATACGCGGTGTGGCCGTCGATGGACAGGGGAGGCATCGCCGGTGTCAATGCGGTGCTTTACCGCACTGGTTTGACCTAGTGGACGATCACAAAAGTCAAATACGTCCCAGTATGACTCAAGAACGCGAAGGAGTTCGTCAGCTTGATGCGGCAAAAGGTCTGACGCGATCATTTTTTTAACATCAGGAGACGGGCTTCCTTGCGAAGATCGAGCATGTGTGAAGCTGGAGTGTCGAGCCTCGTTCGAAGACAGAGCTGATATGACGCATTCTTCAGAAGGAGTCAGCATGGCGAGGGCGATTCCGCGCGGAAGCACTTGCGGACACAGAGCAAAGTTGAGCACAGGAATGCAGGCGTGGTTTGCACGTAACTGAATAACAGTGTGTGGTAAGGTAACACTGTGGGTCAAGAGAAGGGATGTGATGGGCGCGAGCACATAGTCACCATCGGATACAGGTGGCGAGGGCGTAACGGTGATGCAGGTCACGGTTTGCGGTAACAAACGGACATGTTCAGCAGAGCACATACGGGCTTGCGGTCGACTGGGCGGATCAATCGGACACGGTAGGTCAAGTTGCACAGTACCGGCTGAACAGTCGATGAGAGCGGAATGAGTGGACAAAAAGTCAAGACCGAGGATCACATCATTGGTGCAGTGAGAAAGAACAGTGAAGAGAACTGAAGTTTGACGGCCGGCAATAGTAACGCGTGCAGTACAGACGCCAATAACAGCAGCCGTACTACCATCAGCAACGCGAACGCTGCGTGAAGGGGCTGGAGTAAGTACTTTCTTTAAGCGGTCTCGAATGTGCAGGCTCATCACAGAAATATGGGCGCCAGTGTCTACTAAGGCTTTAACAGATAAACCGTCCACTTCAACGTCGATCAAGTTCTGATTGGTCGGGAGCGTCAACAGAGGAATTGGAGAGCAAGTCGTATCAGCAGCGTCACCTCCAGGAGCTGCAGCCGTTAGTTTTCCGAAGAAAACCGCCGGGCAGAGGACGGGGACGGGGAACGAGGTGGTGGTGGAGATCGGGAAAATCTACGTCGAGGTGAAGGTGAGCGACTGTACTGGGCAGTGGTCGTAGTGGTCGGGTCGTAATTAGCTGAGCCCTCACGCCGTGGTGGTTCCTGGTCATAGAGGTGGGCCGGTGAATGGGGGTTGGAGAAGTTTGGGTTTGCCCGATACGGTGAGGTCCACGTGCTTCGGCAATGACGGGAAATGTGTCCCACTCGTTCACATCGGAAGCAAATCGGCCTGTCATCAGGCGTTCTCCACGCATTTGGGTCACGATTACGTGGAGCAGGGCGGCGATACTGCTGTGGGTGGCTCGGGGTAGACGAACTGACAGCGCCGGGACGGTGCACAGAACAGACTGTGTGAACACCCGCGTTGGCTAGTTCCTGGCGAACAACGGTCTGTATTAGCGATATGGTCGGCTGAGGATCACTCGGTGCCAGTGCTCTCAAGGGGGCGGGTGAGATGGCTTCGATTTCACGGCGTACAATTCTCGTGATGTCACTGGAGTGTGAATTGGGCAGGGTCGGTACATGGAGATCCGCACATGTTGACGTCGCAGCAGTGTTGGGAAGGCGCGTAAAGTGGTAAGCAATGCGACGGCTTTTAGCCTCTTGAAACTGTTGGCACTCCAAGATAACATCTTGCACGGTGGAACAGCCTTTGCACACAATGAGGTTAAATGCATCGTCTGCGATGCCCTTGAGCACGTGCGCTACCTTGTCGGCTTCAGCCATGGTTCGGTCAACTTTACGGCAAAGGGTCAGCACATCTTGAATATACGCCAGGTAGGACTCCGTGGACGTCTGAACACGTGTGCCAAGTTCTTTCCTAGCGGCCTGCTTGCAGCCGGCAGATTGACCAAACAACTCGCGTAATTTGGTCTTGCATACGTCCCAGCTTGTGATACCGTCCACATTGTTATTAAACCACGCCTTGGCCGTTCCTTGTAAATAAAAGATGATGTTTGCCAGCATTAAGGTTGGGTCCCACCTGTGATTTGTGCTGAAGAGTTCGTAGAGTTTAAGCCACTCATCCACGTCCTCGCCGTCCGTTCCCGAAAAGTTGCCGGGATCGCGGGGTGGAGCGGCCACGAGATAAACAGGAGAGGTCGGCGCCATTGATGCAGTGGGCGTAGCAGTTGAGGAAGCGTCGCTGCCGGTGGACATGTTGGGAGCAGAGACTAGGCGTCCGCTGCGTAACTCCGTCGTGCGTTGTAACCCAGCACCTTCCACCAAAATGTTGCGTGAAGGCACAAGGGAAACTAGGCGTTTTAAAATATATTTACACAGCGCCAACGCGCAAGCCAAGATGGCGAACAAGAGAGAGCGCGCGCACACACAAGTCACCTCGTCTTCCTCAGCGCCTATCTCACTGTTTAAGTGGGGCATTGTCTCGTAACAATATGTAGAGTACCGTCGAGCCGGTTACATATCTGGTTCCATTGCTGCGATGAAAGTTCGGCCGCGTGTTCAGTTACAAGCTGGAGTGTTTGTGACATTTTGCGTTTTAGTTTACGATTATATTTTTGCTTGAGCCATCGTTTCTCCAAGCTCTGATAGGCCTCCCATAGGTGGAGTAGCCTGCTGTCTACTGGATCACGGATATGTGCTGCGGGGGCTACTTTTCCGCTAAGAGCTACATCCTGTTTAAGCTGAGACGCCCAGTCTTTGTAGTCTTGAATTTCTTTTTCGGGTTTCGGTCTCGGATTTTGCGAAATTTATCCCAGCCAACAATATGTTTTAAATGAAACTGTGGACGAAAATTGGCATGGGGCAGTGTAATTGTTAGGATGTAATGATCACTGCCGAGGTTGACCCCACTGTGTGTCCAGTTAGCTTGTCGCACATTTTTAGTGAAAGTAAGGTCAGTGGTGGTATCTCTGCTCACACTGTTGCCAATTCGTGTTGGTAGCATGCAGTCAGTGACTTGAGTGCACCTGTTTTGCTGAATGTATTGAAGAAGGCTGGTGCCCTTCCGAGTGTTTCTCCTGTAACCCCAATCTACGTGCGGGGCATTAAAGTCACCCGTTACAACTATGGGAGCAGAGTTTGCTATTTGAATGGCCCTATCAATTGCTTCAAAAACAGCAGTGAGGCCATCTCTAGGATGAGAATAAATATTCAAAATAAAATATGTGCCTTGTCCTGTACGACGTGGGAGAAGTTCAAGAAGAAGGCAGTCACTGTAAAGATCGGAAAGATCATGCACTATAAACGAGATATTCCTCTGTATATATGTGACAGCCCATGGGGAGCTAGGATGCGAATGTACAGCCTGATAGCCGAGGAGTTTGCAAGCTTTTAAAGGCTCCTGTACGGAGATGACATCAGGGGCCCGTGTAGACCGCTGTATATAAAGTGAGAGGTTGTCTCTTTTGTTTCTTAATCCACGGCAATTCCATTGCCATATGCAGAGTGAAGAGGGTGAAGATGAGGCAAGGGTGCAGGAGAGGGTTATGGCTGCGAAGGCGCTGGAGAGGGTTGAGATTGTGGGAGAGATTAGAGCCGAGCAACTAACACGTCTAGAATACTCTCTATTTTATTGAAGCGTTCAGCAATTTGCGTAAAGCCTAAATCAACCTTTTGTTTGAGTTCGCGGTGTTCTTTCCGAAATTTTTGACTAGTGCTTTTAAAATCGTCCTCCGATGACTCGGGTTGCTCTATCCTTTTCTTTTTTGCTGGCTGTGGAGAGGAATCTATAATATCGGTCCCTGATTTTGCTGCCATATCAGGCTCTATGACAGAGGGGGAGATAGATAGGGGTGGAGAAGACGCGGGTGGGGCAGCTGTAAGTGTACTTAAACGTTCCAGCACCAGAGCCAACTGTTGCTTTAACTCTTGATTCTCTCGCATTAGACGTTCGATAGTCTCCTGAGTTTTAGCATTTTCTTTAGCATCAGAGAGCATACAACAGGAGCAGGAGGCTTGCTTTGCCCAGCTCATCTTTTCGGGTTTGGTGCTGAAGTCGCGGCTTTGTGATGCACTTCGTCCAGGGCTTTTGCCTTTGCTGCCACGGTTTCGTCCAGGACTCCTGCTTCTGCTGCTACGGTTTCGTCCAGGACTCTTGCTTCTGCTGCTACGATTTCTATCGTCGATGCTTGGAAAAGACTACTTCTCGAGCTGGAACTCGGGCTGCTCCTGCTGGTGCTCTTGTTGCGGCCTTTGTCGTGGCCGAGAGAGACGGCTGAAGCCACGCTGAAAGCGTTGCTTGCATGCCCTGTCACCCGTCTTGTGAGCGTCCCCACAGATGACGCACTGCGGGGTGCAGGGATAGTCCTCCGGGTGTTTCTGTCCGCAGCTTGAGCAAGTGAGGCGATTTGGCAAAGGACATACATCTCGTCGGTGGCCGACTTGTCTGCAGTTTAAGCACGCTTCCACCTTCGGTCGAAAGTTGAAAACGGCGTAGAGGATGCCAAACATTTTGACTGACGGAGGAAGCTCCTCAGCCATGAAGTGAATGAGCACTGAGCGTGAGGTACGCCTTATGTCTCTTGCTTGGACTTATTGGTAGAAGGGGATTCGCCCGACGTAATTCTTGAAGCAAGTCCTGAGGTGATTCACCATTCCAAGCGCGGTAGATGATCCCTGCCCGTGCCCCGTCCGGGGGAGCTATGTACGCGTGAAATCCCAGTTTTTTACCACGTAGCGTGAGTTCTCGTATTTTTGCATAGTTGGCAACTCGGTCGGCGCAAGAAGTGGACACGGTGAAAATATTCTTGGCCAGATTGGTGCACACAAGATCTTCGTCGGCAACCACAGAGTGCAGTCCGCTGTTGGCGACTACAGCCGCTCGTAACTCTCCATCGTTGTATTGGGCCAGATCTACGCCCGCACTCGGACGAAAGACAATCTCGAAGTCATCGACTGGCGACCGTGGCAGTCGTTTTAAGCGAGGACGCGCCACAGCTGTGCTGTCGAGCTTTGAGGAAACGCTGGGTGGCGATTCCGTTTTGCGTTCTGGCGTTTCGGCAGCTGGCGCCTCTTTACTTGACTGCGTTCCTTCGATTTCTTTTGACTGTTGTCGAGGTGAGCGTTGTCGGGCATTCAGGACTACACTCCATTCTTCTGGGTTAAATTCTGTGGCAGGTAAATCCGTGCCACTCACCATGTATGCCATTGCGTTGCCGAAAAACGTGTGCACGCGCGTCGAAGCGCGAGCCCGACGCCGGTGCCGGTGGCGTTAGGGCTAACGAGGCGGCGTTCCCCCGCTCAGCAAGAGTTGATGTTTGCAAAGCTCCTCAAGAGCAAAGAGGTTTGAGGCACTCACCAGCAGCGTCGGCAACTTGCTGAAGTTCAAGAGAGACCACTGTTGGCCTCAAAAAAGCAGTCTTGGTTCGACAAAAACTTCGTAGAATACGGAGCCCATGCGAGGCACGTCAGCCTTGCCTGGCCCCCTACCGGACTCCCCTCTGTCTGTCCATCTGTTAGTCTTTTCGACTATCTCCTTCAGTCACAAATTATGATGAGCTGTCGCAAACGCCTCAAATTAATGTGGCATAATTCCAAGGCACTCAGTATTGCAATAAAAGTAAGAAAATGAAAGAACATGTCGTTTTGTGTGAGTTTCAGTAATTAACGTAATGGCAGTGTTACTCATTATCTAATTACGCTGCCACCAACCAGCTTTTGCATTTGCATGAAAAGAATCCAACAGAACTCCCGAAATGCATGCGCAGTTTGTTTTTGGTTGTATTTGTTTCGCCCGAAGGCAAAAAAATACTTTTCACATTGGTCCTGGATTGCATCATGCCGGAAAATTGTCAAACAGGGTAATGTATCCAGCAAAGTGGTACTCTGCAGCAATACGCAGCGAAATGAAGGTAAATGATCACCAGTTGTCTACTCAGAAGGCCTGCACAAACGTACACCCTATGTTTCAAGTCATTTGATCAAAGACGTGGTGCATGACATGGCATTGAAGTTGGCGTATACATTTGCACACACCGTGACTCAACGGGCTGTATTGGCCGACTTCAACGTAGACATTATGAACCTTGCGACCTAACTTTGCCCACTCGTCTTCAATCTCTTCATGGAGATCCCTGAATTGTTTAGTCATAAGGACGCCATATTTCTTGATTTCAGTGAGGCGTTTGACAAGGTCATTTATCACAAACTATTTACGAAAATCAGGGACATCAATCTCCCCGACATATTCATTACCTAGATTCAAGGTTTTTTAAAAGGACGTTCACAGATTGTTTCAGTAGTTGGGACCAATTCAAGTTCTTTTCCGGTAACATCCAGCGTGCCGCAGAATAGTGTTCAGGGGCTGCTAATATTTTTACATTGTAATTGACATTGTAAACACAGTATACTGCTAGGAACTCAAATACGACTGTTCGCGGATGATTGTGTGCTCTTTCGTAATGTTACTTGTTCTAACAATCAACAGCACCCGAAATAATTCTTGATAACATGCCTAATTGGCGTAACCACAATAGTATGGAACTGAACAAGACATGAACTGTTTATCTTTGTGTAACCAGTTCCAATACACCCCACCATTTTAATATAACCTCGGATCATTATCAGTACAACACATAGAAAGCTATAATATCTAGGCGCAACGACAACTAATGACTTGTCTTGGAACTTTCAAACAAACAACGTAACTCCTGCTGTTTTCCGCAAGTTGTGTTTCCAAAGCAAAATAAACGTCGAAATAATTTTTCAAACACTAAACTGTTTAGTTACATGTACCTCAGACCTACAACGGTATACTATTGTGTTTATGGGACCCCCTTACTAAAGCTAACATCTAAAAACTTGAAGCAATACAAAGAAAGGCTTCAAGGTTTCTGTATTGTAAGTTTGAAGTTATGAACTCACCGACCAAACTTATCACAGAACATCACGACACTTTAGCTACGACAAACGAAAAGATGCTTCAATGTTCTCTATTTTCTTGTTAATAATACGTTTGTCCTTGATCCGCGTGCATACGTATCTGCTCTGTCCAATAGGCACTATAATTATGCCCATTCTTTGCGCGGTGTTTTGTAAAACTCAACGCGTTTTAGTTTTCCATATTACAGTGAGAAGTGTTATGAGATCACCTTTTCGGTCACGCGCAGTTGTTGTTGTCCAACGCCACCGCCGGTGTCGTAACCACATCATGCGAAAAAAAAGTCTTGCACCAGAAATTGAACCCGGGTCCACTGGGTGTCAGCTCAGTATTCTAGCACTGAGCTACACCGGTGCTTGTGCCTTGTCAAACTTGCCTTAGACAGGCTTGATGTCTGGAAAGCAATCGCGTGAATACGACTTATAAAGTGTTTTACAACAGCTAAAAAACAACCAGTTGACGCACAATGCAAATAGCGCCATGAGTGGGCCGTTCAATGCTCCAAACCGTAACAAAAGCTTGTTTTTGTTCAGCTGTTAACTGTGGTACATACCCACTTCAGCCATAATTCCTCATCGTCGTCAGCCACTGCATGGACAATTGGCCCAAAAATACTTCCAAGTGTATAGCAGATACCATGCGAATGCCGGCCTACTACACATAAGTTTCACCCTATACTGCGATTCTATCATGAACCCATAAGTTTATCATTAATGCCCTAGTGGGCACCAAGCAAGTGTGCTTGCAGTAGTTACCGAATGAGTGTTTTGAAAAGGCTCCGAATGGTTCGCGTGTGCTGCCGAATGTGCTGTTTCTCTCTTCCCTCCCTGCTCTCTATCTTTCATCTCTCCCATCCCTCTCCCATGCGCAGGGTAGCAAACGAGCTGCCTATAGGCTGGTTAACCTCCCTGCATTTCTTTTCCCTCTATTTTCCTTCCTTCCTTCCTCCGAAAGGTTGCTCGCTCTTGCTTTCGCTGTTACTTTGCTGCGCCCACCGCGCAGGCCTGGCGGTTTTTTTTAAAGACGATAGTCTATCTTGGAGACCTTCGACGCAAAAATTTTGGTCTGTCTGTCTGTACATTTGTCTGTTTGTTCACCCTTAACGGTACCCCAAACGTTTCAAAGTGACCAAGTGATATTCCAAACGGCCAACCTCACCCACAGCGCCCACCAATATTGCTCAAGGTTCAGCGTTCATAATTGTGCGATTGCCAATAAAAAGCAATTATTGCACATATGTGAGGCACCATAACAACACGTCAAAATTATGTATGTGTATTTTTTACTAGAAAAGGCACACATAAGTGATTTTTAAGATCGTAGCCTTTTTTAAGGTGCGCTGGCCTTGCAACGCTTGCACGAAACGGCATGTGTTTCGAACGCTTTGCTAAGACGACATGGTGGTGGCACGTATACCCGTCGCCTTGCGTTCCACGCCTTATCACATCAGAGAAGGGCGCGCCGCACGGCGCGTGCCCCGTTTTCCAGGATAACTGCCAGATAGCGCTCATGTCTCACGTGTGACGGGACTTGATGCGCTCGTTCGCCTCCGCTGCATGCTCGAGGCACTCTAACGCAGCGCCCCCAGAATACCATTCGCCGATTTTCTTGCGCAGAACATCAAATAAACGTTTTCTTCACTCTCTCCAGACGCAAGACTATCGTCTTTCGACGACGTTTGCGGTGTAACATGCAGATACGGGGCCATTTTTTTTTCTTTCAGAGTACTGTGTCAGAGCCAAACTGCCTGACTGATTTTAGTTGTTTTTTTTTTGTAGGTTAGATCTTCAATGTGGACTGTTAAATTGTATCCTGTTTCCATTTTACGTCATATTTTCCCACGTCATTTTTAAACTGCAGCACAAGATTATATTAAATTTATCGTAGTGCACTTTTATGTGATCACATGTGTTTTTCCTTAAGCCCTAACCACATACACGCGATTTCCTCGCGACAGCAACAAGCAGCAGCAACAAACTTGCTGTCTCGCGCTGTCGCGTCGCGATGGCTGTAGCCGCATGTCGGCGACAAAGTGTTATTGTTTCTTGATTGAAAACTACCGCGTGCATACCCATGAATTGGGAATAGAAGTTTAAAAGATGGTCGATGACAACATGCCAAATTTATTACTGTCTTGTGTGGCCTAAGGAAGCCACAAAAGCATTTCGCGATCTTCTTTTTTCGCAAGCTTCGGTTTAACCGCGACGGGCTGCCGAGAAGCGTATACGCTAGGACGGCTACGACACACTTCGCCTGCGATTTCACATAACAGCAAGCCACCCAATTGTCAGAAGCTACCATTGAGAAATTAAAACAAACCTTCAATAACGAGATTTACGGAAAAATATGGCCGCTCTCTCACTCTCCACGTGAGATGAAAATGCAGAAAAGGTAGTCGATATCTTGCGTACCTTGAAGAACACGCGGGTAAAAAGCATCGAGAGAAAATCGCAACCGAAGCGAGGACCATGGGCGCAGCCACATTACGGCAATTCACCAGACTGGCTTCCGGGCGACAAGAGTTCTTTTCTCGTTTTTTTTTTTGGAAACACGCGACAAGCGGCGGCGACTGATGTTCCTCCGCGACAGCAAATTTGGTCGCTCGTCGCTGCCGCTTGTCGCTGTCGCGAGGAAATCACGTGCATCCGGCGAGAGCTTTATAGCCATTTATACTCAGCCTCTTGTACCTGTAGCTGCTTCGACCAGTTATGAGCCTGCAGTATTAAAAAATAAATAAGTAAATAAATAAATGAAAAATTCGGCAGATCCCACGTACCTGGGAATCAACGTTGCGAAGCATGCGGAGGGAAGGGGACCATGTTGCATTTTTTTTATTCAGCGACACGTCATAAAATGACGCCAAATATATGTACAAATGTCAAATGTTGCACGCACAGACATATGTTGAAGAATTGCAGATGTTTACATAATCAGTTGTTTGCACTTCCGCAGCGATGCCAACTGGAATATGCGTATAAGCAACACCTGAAGATGATATGAAGCGCTGATGTTCAGGTGGATGGCGCCGCAGTGGTGGTCTAGTGGCTTAGGTACTCGGCTGCTTACCCGCATGTCGCGGGTTCGAATCCCGTCTGCGGCGGCTGCATTTCCGATGCAGGTGGAAATGTTGTAGGCCCGTGTAATCAGATTTTGGTGCACGTAAAGAACCCCAGGTGATCGAAAATTTCCGAGCCCTCCACTACGGCGTCTCTCATAATCATATGGTGGTTTTGGGACATTAAACCCCACATATCATGTTCACAAAGATGCTGGCCTGGGACTGCTACATACATCAACTTCAGTGTATGGCAACTAACCACAATTGATATTAACCGGACGTGACTGCTATATCGAAGGAGTGCATATGTAATGTTTATAGAATTGGGTAGGCATCACTGCCTACCCAATTTTTACGAAGATTAGCGTTTCACGAAGATTAGCGTCTATTTGAATAGAAGTTTCGAAACCTGACTTAGCTCTGTGGTAAAGGGCTTCATTGTCCCGTAGAATGCTTGGGGTCGATTCTAGCTTGGACCCTGACGTTTATTTTTTGCGTTCGTCAGGTCGACGCTACCGATGTCGGGTATTTCTTAACGTTCGCGCGTTAATATTTTCCCTTGTGTTTTCTCGTCCTTCCTGGGTAGATACTAAGTGTCAATCACCTGTGGCACATACCCACCCGTGGGTATGGGCTACTATGTGGTAGGAAGTGTTTGACGACGTACGCTACGGGATTATGACATTATTAACGTCTTGGGCAGTGCGTCATATTCGTCAAACCATCTCACCCTGCCAAGGTGTTTTTGGTTCACGCGAAGTTAAGGGAGTGAACACGAGAGAACCCAAACTTAAGCAGCTAGACAGATAGATAGATAGATGGATAGATACGCTCAAAGTCACCTAAGTTTGCTAATAAATGCTTGGCATTTAATATAACCAAGCTGTTCGAAGCACTTTTCTTCGAACCGTGAGACCCGGTTTAAAACGGTGCCTTTCGAAGCTAACCTAATTGATACTTATATTATTATTATTATCAATTACAAGTTCTCTTCACTATTATATTACTTGATCTCATTCCCTGTTCCTATCTCACAAGGCTCTTCCTTTTCTTCTGGGCATGGGACCAATTTCATCAAACGCGAATGCAAGCTACAGCGCGTTCGCGAATAACAACCACCAAGCAGTCTTGACTTATTGGCTTTGAAACGCGTACTCTGAGTTGACTGTCTTTTGCGGGTGTTGCAAGAGAACGTATTACGAAGGCATCGTGAACTTTTCGTAGAGCTTAAATGCCAAGTCAGATTAAACACACAAACCGTAACTGATTATCGTCCATAGCACTTTAAGACATCCGATGTACATTTCATGGCATATTTATCTGCAGAGATAGTTTTTTAATGTTTCCAGGATTAAAGAGGGGGTTATTTCACATAAGAAGACTGCAGATTAGGCGAAGACATTGGCATATGGCACCATAAGCGCTCTGATCCGGTGGCTAAAGTAGAGTACAAATACTGAAAGCGTTAAACACTTTTAGGGGCGAAGCTCCTTATAGCGGCACCTGTTCGTCCCGCGTCCCGTCGTAGTATGTAACCAGTCTTAAGCTTTAACCTGCAAGGTATAACATTTGACCTCCAAGGTGGTGCCGGTGAGAGGATTGTTCTGTGCGTTGTTGAACAATAAAAAATAGTGCTCAATGTACATGCCAATTGCTGCTAATGGGGAATGAAAGACAGGAGCATTCGGCTTTTAGTCAACGCGCACGCTGTGATTCCCATTAGCAGCCATCGACATGTACATTAAGCACTGTCAGACAAGAAAGGGTTGCTACACTATACTCGCTGGGTGTAACCTCCTTAGCTTTAGAAAGGTTTAGCGAGCGTTGGGCCGCAGTGCCATGAATACAGTGAACTAGTATATACCATGAACTCAAGGTGGTTGAAGGTGGGAAGTAGACCCGAAGCGCAAGCCGTAAGAAAGTGTGCGTGTGCCACCTCTCGTTTAGTCCTTGAAATGTCCACTGAATGGCGGTGCTTCTATATAGGGATTATATGATAAAAAGATGCGAGATGGTGGGACTTGGAGTGTTGAATAGATGGATGAACGGGCACACAGACAGATGCATGGATGGACGCATGAACGGACGCATGAACGAACGCAGGGACGGGCACACGAACAGACGCATGGACGGTCACACACACGGACGCATGAACGGACGAATGCTTCGCCCCACTCTCCATCATTCACTCCGTGGATATGCTGCAAACTTTTTTTCTAAACACACATCCCATCGTACTCGTCGGGATCACATTCACGGCGTAGGTTTTGCTAACACGGCCTCATCAAGTGAAAGGCCGATGGGACGGCTTTGGGCTCTCCCATAGTAGAGTACCAAGCACTCTAAATTGTGCACTATTTTTAAACACACAGTCGTTGTAAACCATCAATTTTTTCCCGAAGATCCCCATCAAAGCAAAGTGTTTGTAGCAGAAGGAAGCCCTGAAAAAAAGGAACCATCTCCACGAAATGAATCAGGACGAGTAGGCGAACCTAGTTGCCAAGGTGCGTAATATCTCCATTGATGTCGCCGGCTAGTATAAAGGGTTTGTTCTTGTAGGTGTTTAGAATTGCTCCGCCACCATAATATTTGATATTAGTCTATCGTTAGACCTTTCTTGTGCCTCACATCATCATCATTATCATCATTATCATTATCATCATCACCATCATCATCACCATTATCATTAGCCTGACTACATCCACTGCAGGACAAAGCTCACAGCTTTCGAACGCGCTCACAGAAGAAGCTTGCAGACCTAAAGGCTTCTTGCCCGTGCTCAACCTTCTGGGGTGTTCTTGGCTGAGGATTGACTGGTTTTAACTTTCTGTCTTAGAGACCGATTCTCTAGTTCATCTGTTTCTGAATCTAACCATATCTCTAGTGCTCATGTCGACTACTTCTCCTGGCCAGGCGCGATCCTCCTGGTCAGCGTCCCTGCCGTCTAATGAATTGCCGCTAGACTCCTTTTTCCGCAGTGGTATCGACAGCATTCCCGTGGCACTGGTACCTACAAATGGAGGCTTCATCAGACTTACAAACCCTCAGGCAGTTCAAAAGAAACTTAAAACAACTTCAAACCATTTCCAGACCATCACAGATGTGCGCCCATTTGGGCGAGGAGGTATCGTGTGTAGGTTGCCGGATCAGACCTGCGTGCAGGATCTTCTCAAATGCACCTTCTTTGCTGCTACCCCGGTGAGTGCTTTTATTCCGCCTCACCTTCCATGTACCAAAGGCCTTGTAAGGGGAGTCGACTCCAAGCTGAGTCCAGCTGAGACCCTAGACAGGCTCTCTGGAGCAGGCATAATTTCTATTTACCGGTGTAATCGCCTAGTCGACAAAGAGAGGGTGCCAACCGAATCTGTCATCGCGACATTTGTGGGCACAAAATGCCCATCAGAAATAAAATTATGGCTACTAATCTTCCGAATAGAGACCCTCGCTTCTCATCCGATTCAGTGCAAGAACTGTTGGAGATTCGGCCACAGTGCGGGAGGATGTAAATCTTGCGTTATTTGTAGCACCTGCGGAGAGAGCCATCCTTCAAGCAAGCGTACTGCAACAGCGGAACAAGTGTTGTCTCTGTGGGGGGAGTCACTGCGCCGTCAACTCTGACTGTTCTGCTCGTTCCGGGAGGTTCAAATCCTAGAAGTTATTGACCGCCACTGCTCTTCTAGAAGGGAAGCCATTGACATAGTTAGAGACAGGGCTTTTGGATACTCTGGTATTACAGCGCGCTGCACTTCCAGTATGGACTCAAACCTATCGCAAGCTATTGAAACGGCTGTGGAAAAGGCAATGAGTAAAGCAATGGATAAACTCATATCTAACCTTTCCGACTGTTTGGTGCGAATTCTTTCAAGTCAGATTGAACAAACAGTACAGACTAGTACAGAACCTGGAGTATTGGACATTACCAGCGATGCCACACAGCTACGCAATGTAGTGTTGGACAAACTTTCTGCTGCTGCAGGCAAGGCTAAGCAGTCAGGAACACAGGTGCACTTGGACCACAATACGCCTCAGCCGAGCACAAGTGCGGCTACAGATATGGAACTCGATATATGAACTAATAAACGTACCAGATCCCCTATCTTCACCAAACTCAAGTCCAAATCTAAACGGAATGAATCGGCTATTTCGCGTGAACACGCTAACAAGTGCGCGACATGCGCCTCTGCGGTGCGCCCAACACCATAGGTCAGTTGAGGGTACTACAGTGGAACTGCCGTTCTATATTCTCAGCCTCAACCGACTTACATTACTTTTGCATTAATTTTAATCTTGATATTATATTTCTCCAAGAAACTTGGCTCACACCAGATAAAAATTTCCATCTTGCAGGTTTTCGTTCTTTTCGATTAGATCGCCCATCACGTGGTGGTGGTTTAACGATCCTTGTATCAAGTAAATTATGCCATAGGGTGAAAATTTCTTTCAGAATGTTAGACTCGGACTGTGAAATATTAGCATTAGACTTGTGTCTCCCCGGATACCACCCTTTTTCAATTGTAGATTGTTACTTACCCTCCGGTGTGCAAAGTACGCGCTATTCTGACAGCGTTTTGGTAGCATGTAGAAAGGAAATTGTACTCACAGGAGACTTTAATTCACATCATTTGTCTTGGGTCATAAGGACATATTCTTATGGTAGGAGACTGTGGGAATGGACTATTGATCACAACCTCTCCTGTCTGAATAAAGGTCATGTAACATTTGTCCGAGGTCAAACTAGCTCAGTATTAGATTTAGCGTTTCGCTCCAATGCAATCAAGGTTTTGTCATGGGCTGTTCTGGATTCGGCAACTAACAGCGACCATCTTCCTGTAGATTTTTACATTACTTGTCCAACAATAACTTTAGATCAGCCAAAACTCACATACATCAAACATTGAAAATTTCAAGCCTGCCTCCGTTCTGCCATTTCCAAGCTTGGAAATGCCAGTACTAAGGAGATTGCATCAACGATTGGTTCAATGCTGGAGGGATCTAGAAAAAATTCCGAATTTGCTATTCCATCGAATAAACGATCCTCCTCTCGTTGGTGGAACGATGAGTGTAAGCGCGATTATAGAAGACGAAAAGCTGCTTGGAAAAAACTTCTTCGTAATCAGAGCCCAACAAACTGGAAGGACTATCGATTCCTTGCTGGCATAATAAAGCTTGCAGTGAACTGCGCGAAAAAAGAATATGACAGTAGACACTTTGATTATCTTTCTAAATAAAAAAAAATAAGCGTGCTTTGTTCGTTTATCTTCAGACAAGAAAAGTACTGCCAGCACCTTTAACGTTGTAGTCACGTGTCTTGACGCCGGAAGAAATGAACACCTCTCTAGAAGACATAGCGCAAGGCTTAGAACGCCGCTTCACTGCTAATTTTTTGGCTATTCAGTCCATTCTGGTAAACTTGCATGAATTTGCAAAAGTTTCTTTAGCTGAATTGAGTCAGACAGTATTATGCTTACCGAGGACGGCTCCCGGACCAGATGGGACTACGAACTCTATGTTGAAATGTTTACTTCAGGAATCGCCTAATGTTTTGCTAGAACTAGTGAATTATTCGTTAGGGAACGCATGGATAGCTCCACAATGGAAACTTGCCAAAATTGTATTGTTGCAAAAAATGAAAATGATGCATACACGTTGGATAACATAAGGCCTATCGCACTGACATCAAACTTAGTGAAGTTGGTTGAGGGAATAATCAATATACGAAATAATGAACTTATTACCATGAGGTCAATTCCAAGTCCCTGTCAAATTGGGTTCAGGGCTGGTTGTTCAATTTGGGATACCAACGTTGATTTAGAAAGTCGGCTTCAATTAGCTCAACTACATAAAAAAATATGCAGCTTTAGTTACCTTAGACATCGCTGAAGCGTATGATACCGTGGAGCACTGTATTTTGATAGATCGATTAGAATACCTTGATTTTCCAACATACATAGTAGCATGGGTTCACAATTGTCTTGCAGACAGAAAATTTTATTGTTTTAAAGCTGGGTTTTCATTATCCACTCATACCCAAACGAGGGGTGTACCGCAAGGTTCGGTGTTTTCCCCGGTGATATTTAATTTACTAATGAGCACTATTCCACGTAAACTGAATATAACAACTTATGTTTATGCAGACGATATCGCATTTTTTCCAATGGCCGATAACATTCAGACCTTATATGAACGGCTGCATACTTACCTTAACATATTGGAGAGCTGGCTCGATGGCAACTGCTTTTTACTTAATCCGAGTAAATGTGCCCTCCCTGTTTTCCCGCTGCAATACATTGTGAACATCTCTCTGTCTTACCATCCTGAGGATATACCACAGGTGGAATCTGTTAAATACCTTGGAGTAATTTATCACACATCGCTTAACTGGCAACCTCATATCGAACATATCGCCGTAAAAGGTGTGCGGGCCATTGGCATATTACGTAGGCAAAGTTAATACCACATAGGTATGAGAAGAGACACATTGGTAATGATGTATCGCATGTACGTTCGTTCCATTTTGGAATTTGGTTGTGTACTTTTCTCTGGAGTTCCAGCTTGCAAGTTGCGGCCTCTAATTCTTCTGAAAAGAGAAGCTTTGCGCGTATACCTTGGCCTTCCCAAAACAGTTGCCAACAATGTGTTGTATCTCGAATCGAGGGTCCCTCCGCTTCCTTGTGGAATTCGCCTTCAGCCTGTTCAGACATTCTTAAGAATTTATTAATCACCATTACGACATTCAGAAACAGCCTTTTTCCACCCCTAATCATTTTTTTGCTGCTAGATGGACGTGATTTCACACCCCACAAATTATATTTGTGCAAAATTTACTGGAGCCTTTAAACGTACGTATAAGCGACATCATGCCGAGTCGTAATAATTCAGCCCCGGTGAAAATTCAATTGGACGAAATTTTTCCTAATAATGCCAAATTACTTCCTCATAATATTTTGGATGGTTTACTACAAGATCACCTGCGCCGTATTGAAACGAACGTTATTATTGCTACAGACGCATAGCAATATGACGAAAAGTCAGAGGTTGGTATTTTCAGCCCGATTTTAAATTGGATTTATTCCCTTCGACTACCCGATTTCATACCCGTTTTCGTGGCTGAGTTTCAGGAAGTAGTGCTCACCTTACGCAAGTTAGATACAACAATTACATCAGCTGTCAAAATAACAGATTCCATATCTCTCAGTGCGGCACTTTCTGTTGGTGCTGATAATCACGTAACAAAGGCGTTCCGTGCACTAGTACCTGCGCATTTGAGAAAAGTACGATTAGTTTGGGTGCCTGGACATAAAGGTTTGTTTCTAAATGAAATAGCCGATTCCTCAGCTAAGTCGTCAATCAGCGAACCAATTCTACCGCTCTGTCCATCATCCGCTTATGTGACTGCTGCTCGATTCCACAGACGTATGCTTATGCAAGTATTTAAAGGTTCAGCAATAACAAACTCTACAAAATATCGCCATTTATTATATCCCTGGTGAATAGACTTTGCCGCACTCGAAAACAAGAAGTACCTATTAGAAGGCTGCGTTGCCGGGCACCAAATCTAAATTTCTATAAACACAGGTCTGCTCTGGCACCTTCGCCACTGTGCGCATTCTGTGATGAACTGGAAACAATAGACCATTTCTTTTTCACCTGCAGGCGGTTTAACACATTACGAAAAGCTCTATTAGAAATACCTTTACGTGGTATTGGTATGGACTTATCTCTGCCTGTTATTTTTTTTTCGGAGCTTCCATTTCTGGTTTCTCTAACGCGACAGTATGCGCGGCCGTCCGGGATTATATTGATGAAACTAATAGGTTGACTAATTAACCAGTTTCATTATAATAACAAGTCCACATAATTATATACGTATAAAATCAGATTATTGCTCTATTCTAAGAATAAATTCGTTTATGTAAATATTTGTATGCATTACATTAAGCACCACACTTTCCTAGGCTATCGGTAATCTTTCTGATATACCTCCATCCTTCCAAATCTCAACAGTAAATTTTAAAACCACTCGATTCTTGGCCAATACCCTATAGTGGGTATGCACCACTAACAATAGGACAACAACAGCAACAACAACAACAACAACAACAACAACAACAACAACAACAACAACAACAACAACAACAACAACAACAACAACAACAACAACAAAGGCCTCTCCCAGGTTCCGCCAGTTGACTCGGTCCTGTGCTTGCTGCTGCCAATTTATACCAGCAAACTTCTTAATGTCATCTGCCCACCTAACCTTCTGTCTCCCCCTAACCTGCTTGCCTTCTCTGGGAATCCAGTTAGTTACCCTCAATGACCTGCGGTTATTTTGTCTACGCGCTACATGCCTGGCCCATGTCCATTTCCTCTTCTTTATTTCAACTATGATATCATTAACTCCCGTTCGTTACCTAATCCACTCTGCTCTCTTCTTGTCTCTTAAGGTTCCACTTACCATTTTTCTTTCCATTGCTCGCTGCCTCGTCCTCAATTTAAGCTGAACCCTCTTCGTTGTAAGTCTCCAAGTTTCTGCTCCATAGCTAAGTACCGGCAAGATGCAGCTGTTATATACCTTCCTCTTGAGGGATAGTGGCAATATACCTGTCATAATTTGAGAGTGCTTGCCAAATGTGCTCCACCCCATTCTTAATCTTCTAGTTACTTCAATCTCGTGGTTCGGCTCCGTGGTTATTACAGGCCCTAAGTAGACATAGTCTTTTACAACTTGAAGTGCACTATTTCCTATCTCAAAGCACTGCTCTCTTCTGAGGTTGTTGTACATTACTTTCGCTTTCTGTCGAATAATTTTAACACCCACCTTTCTGCTTTCCTTGTCTAACTGCGTAATCATGAGTTGCAGTTCGTCCACTTAGTTACTCAGCAGTGTAATGTCATCGGCGAAGCCCAGGTTACTAAGGTACTCTCCATTAACTCTTATCCCTAACTGTTCCCATTGTATGCCTATGAAAACCTTCTGTAAGTATGCGGTAAATAGCATTGAGGAGATTGTATCCCCCTGCCTTACATCCTTCTTTATCGGTATTCTGTTGCTTTCTTTATGAAGCACTATGGTAGCAGTTGGTCCCCTTTAAATTTCTTCAGGTGTTTATATATGCTTCATTGACGCCCTGATTCCGCCATAGCAATAAAGAAAATATATATCAATACAACGAATCTGAAAAATATTCATGAATTTAAGTATGACTGTTATAGTTTTGCTGGTGATCGCGAAGAAATTGTTTATAGACATGAAATAATGAGGAGGCTGAGATGGTACAAGGGAACGTGTTCCAAAGTTTTGATGCAATATAACAAAATGAGTATAATCCCTTGCTAGTCTCTAAGCAGGGTATGCATAATAGCGCAATTAAAGTGGAGCGTAATGAATATGGGTGCGTTCGATATGTCAATGCTACTGACGGGCACTGAACAACATTATGCAGATGTTGGTAGACAAGTAATAATACACGATAGTTCACACAAAATTGTGATAGTTTGTATGTTTAGAAATCCATAAGCATATGAAGTTAAGTGTGTTCGTGGCATGAAAAGAAGGGCACGTACTGCTGTGTTCTGCGCTACTATGAGGTGTTTCAGTGTTGTCGGGTAGGTTACTCCATATATTACTACAGCATATGTGATGTGTGAATGTATGAAAGAATGGTACGATGTTATCATTGTCCTTATTGGGAAAAGATAGCGTGGCCTGTAAAAATAGGTATTTTTCTGTTTATTGTAAGTGTTGTTTCGTGAACGTGAGTGTGCCATAAAAGTTGTCCATCCAGGTATACACTAGGAAATTTTGTATTGCTAACTTTTTCTAGTAAAGTGCTATTGATTTCAAGGTGGTTACTTGAGGTTAAAGTGACTGTTTTTGGGGGAAAAGATAATATAGTTACTTTTAGAGCTGTTGGCGAGCAGTTTGTTTGCTTGAAGCCAAAATCATACGATTCCTAAGGCAGTTGCTTTGTGGCATAAGATATTTTTTTGCTGTTATGAGTATATTAATGTCATCTGCGTTATGTTATAGACAGTAGATCATCATAGTAAGCTAAGAACGAGAATGGCCCTTGAATTGAACCTTGTGAAACACCTCTATTTGTTACTCATTGACCGTTGACGTATACATATTGCTCTCTATTATTTATATGGCTAGACATAAGCGTCAGCGCTGTCACGCGTATCCCGTAGTTTCCAATTTGTTTAGTAATATGTCATGGTCAAACACCTCAAACGCTTTAATGAGGTCAATGAAGATACCCATTGTAAGGAGTCTATATTTATGTCTATTTTTGTTTTTTTCAACAGTATTAGGTTGAACATATTCTGTTGATTTTGCCTTCCTGAAGCCATATTACTCAGAGGCACACAAATTGTTTCCCGAAAATGTTGTTCCGTCTAATGCACATCGCCCTTTCAACAACTTTGGTTAATGCTGGCAATAAGCCCCGCCGCGGTGGTCTAGTGACTAAGGTACTCGGCTGCTGACCCTCAGGTCGCGGGATCGAATCCCGGCTGCGGCGGCTGCACTTCTGATGGAGGCGGAAATGTTGTAGGCCCGTGTGCTAAGATTTGGGTGCACGTTAAAGAACCCCAGGTGGTCGAAATTTTCGGAGCCCTCCACGACGGCATCTCTCAATCATATGATAATTTTGGGACGTTAAACCCCACATATCAATCATCAATTTTTTTCTGGCAATATATTCATTGGACGATAATATTGTCACAGACATGGAATGAGGTTGAGCCATGCCAATGCGAGTATATGCAATGGTGTGAAAAAGAAGGGGACTGTTTGTGGTGCTCGTGCTGTAACGTTCGGTTTGGCTCAACGTCCAGTGCTGCTGCTCCTGTGAACAGACGTCGTGGTTTTTCTGTAATCACGTGACATTTTTCTGGTGGAGGTGCTGGGTAGTGTTGTATGCACTGCAATCAGCAGCAAGGTCCCGACACTAGTCACGACTTGGAAGAACCAGCTGACCTACGGCGTAGCAGACGACAACTAGGCCTACCTCCTGAATTCAGACCATTTCCACAACTCGGCAGTACTGGCTAGAGCGGGAACGCAAACCCAAGAGACATCAATGCTGCCTCCTCCATGGTTCTTCAACGCCCCGCGAACCCCGAAGCCGTTCCACGGTGACCCTTACGAGGACGTCGACGACTGGCTTGACGACTACAACCGTTGTGGCAGCGTCAACGAGTGGAACGAGCAGCGAAAGCTTTGGTATGTCTACTTTTACCTCGAGGACTCTGCACGCACTTGGTTCGAAAACCACGAAGCCACTATGACAACCTGGCTAGAGTTTTGCGACCAGTTGCGGAATACCTTTCGAAGCTCTGACCAAAAGGAGCAAGCAAAAGGGCTCCTCAATTTCCGAAATCAGCGTCCGAACGATAGTGTTGCAATGTTTGTTGAGGAGATGTCGCGGCTGTTCAGGCGAGCTGACTCCTCAATGACGGAAGAGAAGAAGATGCCCCTCCTGATGCGGGGAGTGAAAGAGCAGCTGTTCGCTGGACTAGTGCGGAACCCTCCCAGCACTGTAGAGAATTTTCTCCGCAAAGCCACGACAATGAAGAGAATGCTTAGGCAGCGTTCGTACTAGTATGAGCGTCCTGGCAGTCTTTCGTCAGTGTCATCGGCCCTGCCAACACCTGACGTCACGACTATAAGAGACCTGACGGAGCTCGTGCGCAGTATTGTGCGCAAGGAGCTGCAAAAGCTGCAAAAGCTGCACGCGGTGTCTTCTCAACCCCATGTTGCTGCTCTAACGAATGTCATTCGCGAAGAGGTCCGGCAGCTGGTGCCCCTCATGACGACTCTGCGTCGAGCAGAGGTCCAATCCATGACGGCCCCGCGTCCAGCCAAAGCTCCACTATTAACGTACGCGGAAGCAATACGTACTCCTGTGCCGGCTGTTGGCTATCCGTCCCTTCCGTCCACCCTGCAGACGGCGCCGTCATTCTACTCAGGACCACCACAATACGGCAACTCACCCCTTACAGGGAAATCCAGTGTATGGCGTGCTCCCGGCAACTGGCCTCTCTGTTATCACTGTGGTGAACCAGGTCACATCTAGCGTGAGTGCGCATACAGGCACATGGGTCTTCCTGGCTTTCGTTCGGTTGCTCGTCGACCCAGAGATGGTGAGCGGCCCCGTGCTATCGCTCAATACTTGGCAAGCCAGCAATTCTAAACGCTTCCGCGTCGCAAATCCCGCTCACCGTCTCCACGGCGTTCCACGTCACCTGGCGAACAATCGACCTTTGCGGACGTCCTTGCAGGAAGATCGCCTAGATTCACGAGCCCGCGCCGGGTAAACTAAGAACAGCGACCTCTGGGGTGAGGCCGCTATTGATCGACCGTCACAAAATCCTCCCCCGAGCTGCCTGCCGACATCCGACGACATCCTTTCACCGACGTGTGCCATCGGCGCCAAAAGTGTCTCTGCTCGCATCTCTGTCCTTGCCGAGAACTACGCGCTAACCGCTCTGGTAGATACGGGTGCCGATTATTCCGTTATAAGCACTGACCTCGCTGCACAACTAAGAAAGGTAACGACACCTTGGGGACATTAAACCAACCTCCGGACTGCGGGAGGTCATCTATTGACACCGCTGGGAATATGCACTTCCGCCCTCCGAATTCGTGAGTCGAGCTACATTGCTTCCTTCGTCGTATTGCGCGAATGCTGCCAAAACCTAATTCTCTGAATGGATTTTCTCCGGGAGCATGGGGCCGTCATTAGCCTTCGCGACCTGCTCATAACGTCCTCTAACGACCACACAGCCACACAAAAGGATGCAGTTGCGCAGACCACAACACTTCGAATTGCTGACGACACCATCGCACTGTTGCCACGAGCCAGTATGTTGGTAACTGTGGAGAGCGACTGTGACAACAAGAGTAGTGGCATCGTGGAAACTAACCTCTCGGTGCTCTTGGCTCGGCAGATTTGTGTCGCGCGCGCTATCGTCCAACTGAAACATCGGAAGACTCAGCTTCTGATCACGAATTTCGGCGGCCAGTACCAACACTTGGCAAAGCGAACAGCGATCGCGAACTTTGAAGCCATTGATGACGAAGAATGTTCCACTATCACTCCGATCGCCACTGCTGCCGAAGGTGACACTGCGATAGCCAGTACAGTTGACGTGAATCGCCAGCTGTCCTCGGCGCAGCAGCAGCAGATACGCATGATTTTACGTACGTATACTGACTTCTTTGCGTCCACCTCCAAAATCAAGCAGACCCCAACCGTGAAGCACCGCATTATAACGCACCCTACCGAACGGCATATATGACAGCACGCCTACCATGTGTCGCAAAAACAACAGAGGCAATACGTTTTCAGGTAAAACAGATGCTCGATGACGACGTCATATAACCATCGAACAGCCCATGGGCGTCACCCGTCGTACTTGTTAAAAAGAAAGACGGCACTCTTCGATTTTGCTTCGATTACGTACCGGAAGCTCAACAAAGGGATGAAGCGAGACGTCCACCCTCTATCACGCATAGATGACTCACTGGATCGACTGCGACATGCCCGATATTTTTCATCAATGGATTTACGCAGCCGCTACTGGCAGATTGAGGTCGATGAACGCCACAGAGAAAAAAAAACAGCATTCATAACTCCCGATGGCCTCTACGAATTCAAAGTGTTACCGTTTGGATTGTGCTCTGCACCGGCAACGTTCCAAAAGATGATGGACACCGTCCTGTCCGGTCTAAAGGGAGAATCTTGCCTCGTCTATCAAGACGACGTTGTTGTTTTTTTCAAAAGATTTGAGCAACATTTACAACGACTTCAGTCCATCTTCGTCACTATTCGATCCACAGGCCTATCGCTAAAACAGGAGAAGTGTCATTTCGGCTACGAAGAACTAAAGTTCCTCGGCCACCTTGTCAGTCAGGATGGCTTTCTACCAGACCCAGAAAAGACCATGGCCGTTGCCTGCTTCCTCCACCTTCGAACAAACGGGACTTGCGCCAATTTTTGGGTCTCTGCGCCTACTACAGGCGCTTTGTGCAGAGCTTTGCTAACATCACTGAACCCCTTACCCGCTTAACAAAGAAGGATACTCTTTTTGTGTGGGGTCCAGAGCAGAGAGCCGCTTTTTCCAAGCTTCAACAGCGCCTTCAGAGTGAACCCTTACTAGGGCACTTTGATGAAAATGCCACCACCGAACTTCACACTGAAGCAAGCAACATTGGTCTTGGTGCAGTGCTCGTCCAGTGGCAAGACGGCGCTGAAAGTCCCATGACTTATGCTAGTCGCATTCTGTCATCTGCCGAAACTAAGTACTCTACCACGGAGAAGGAATGCCTTGCTGTTATTTGGGCGATATCAAACTTCCGACCGTATCTCTATGGCAGTTCATTCAGAGTAGTTACGGACCATCATGCCCTCTGTTAACTGGCCAATCTCAAGGACCCTTCAGGGTGCCTCGTGAGGTGGAGCTTCCGCCTTCAAGAATTTGAGGTTACAGTCGTCTACAAGTCGGGCCACAGGCACACTGATGCTGATTGCCTTTCGCGCGCTCCCATCGCGACGACATCAAGCGACGATGATACCGATGACCATTTCCTTTGTGTAATCAGTGAATCTGACTTAGCCCAACAACAGTAGAATGATTAAGATACCCGACGACCTATCAAATACCTTCAAGGTCACAACTCGAGTCCACCATCGACATTTGCACGTTCAGGGTCATTTTGTCTCCGCAACAACATCGTCTACAAAAAAAACTTCAAACCTTATGCGACTGAATACCTCCTCGCCGTTCCACCAGGGCTACGTGCTGACATTTTATCTGCCTGCCACGACGCACTTTTCTCCGGCCACCTAGGAATCGCACGTACCCTTGCCCGGATTCAAACTCGCTACTACTGGCCAAAGCTCACCCAGGATGACAAGCATTACGTTAAAACGTGCAAGCATTACCAGCGCCGTAAAGCCACACCTGTGCGCCCTGCTGGTTTATTGCAGCCTGTTACAACCCCGTCACAACCGTTCGAACGAATCGGCATAGACTTGCTAGGGTTTTTCCTGAAGTCACATGATGGCAACCACTGGATCATAGTCGCTACTCAATATTGAACAAGGTAGTGAGAAACGAAAGACCTACAACGAGGCACTGCCATTGAGATTGCGTATTTCTTCATCAACAACATCGTACTCCGCCATGGAGCGCCAACAGTTCTTATCACTGACCGTGGAACAGCCTTTACAGCCCAATTGATGCAAGACGTCATGAGACTTAGTGGAACAGCTCATCGCAAAACGACTGCATACCAGCCGCAAACCAATGATCTGACGGAGAGATTAAACAAGACGCTCGCTGACATGCTATCTATGTACGTCGACCGCCATCACAAAAACTGGGATGAAATTTTGCCATACTTAACGTTCGCTTACAACACCGCGGTTCAAGAGACTACGGGTTTCACTCCTTTCCGATCGCTTCACGGCTGAGAAGCAATTACGATTTTGGATGCCATGCTCTTACCTGACGTGGCCGATATTCCTACTGATGCGAATGACTTTATCTGGCTCGCCGACGCAGCCCGCCAGCTTGCACTCGAGCGGATCCGAAAACAACAACGCATCGACTCGCAGAGGTACAACTCCCGTCATCGCCATGTTATTTACCAACCCGGTGATCTGGTGTTGCTGTGGATCCCCGTTCCCCAAAGGGGCTGCTCGAAAAAGTTACTTCTCTGCTACTTCGGTCCATATAGTACTACGGCTCCTCACAGATGTCAACTACGAAATCCTACTTGAAGACACAGCTCGGCGATCTCAATTTTCCCAGCAGGCCGACGTTACTCATGTGTCACGGATGAAGCCACACTACCCCCGAGTCACCTGAAACTGCTTCATCATGCGTCTTTGTGCGTGTGAGCGATTACTTTAACCTTTAATCGGCATTGATCTTGAGGGTGGTCATCAGCAGCACGTCCAGTGCTGCTGCTCCTGTGAACAGACGTTGTGGTCTTTCTGTAATCACGTGACAATATGCAACTTTTGTCTAGTCACCTTTTTTAAATAGGGGTATTATTTTAGCGAGTTTTAAGTTCGAAGGAAATCAACCAGATTCGAAAATAGCGTTGATGACATATGTTAATGGCTCAGCTAGAAGTGTAGCTAAGAGTTTTAGTAATTGAACCAATAGGCCATCGTCATCCCCCCGCAGGGGCGCCTGCGCAAGTAGGCGTTTGGTGTGTAGCGACACCACGGACCCGAGCTAACGGGAAGTTTCTACTCCCTCCCACGCCTAGCCGTGCGTGGCTTTGCCGTGTCCGGGGAAAAGGGGATCCTGGGGGTTGAGCCGACGCTGGGTGATTGCACCGTTAAGGCCTCCCGGCAAAGGCAACACACCCCTTTGGCCCCGGCTTCACGTAGACGGCACCCCTGGGCTGACCCACCCAGGGGAAATCGGCAGTCGCCTTTTCCTATCTCTCTCTCCCTACATCTTCGTCTTTCTTACTTTTTTAGCTTTCCTGTCTAATTTTCTCTTCTGCTTACTTCCAATTATTTCGGCGGCAAGGGTTAACCCTGTGCAAATAGCCTACCTTAGCCTTGGCGCATTGGGTTATAGCAGAGTTGAACAGCTGACGTCTGCAAGCTTTCAGCATCCGCAAACTTGCAGCGTCCCCTCGTTGGGCTCCATGGTGGGTGGCCGCCAACGCTGTTGAACAACATACAATTAGCATGCACAAAGCATTCCCTTTACTTAGTGATCGTGCTTCCTCAAAGCGGTTGCGCACCGAAAATATCAATTTTTTCGTCCGGCCAAGACAAATCCTTCCTCCTTTCCACGTTATACACTGCGAAAAAACTAACAAGCAAGCCAGAACTGTATCCCCCTTCATAATGGCTAGGTGCTTAACCGAAACTCTCGGTGCCGGGTACAAGGTTACCAAAATGGCCAGCGGAGATCTACTCCTTGAGATACGTGACAAATACCAATTCGATAAACTGAACACCCTCACAACGTTTGGAGACACACCCATCAGTATTACGCCACACAGGTCCATGAACTCATCTCGCGGGGTCTTATCGGACGCAGATTTGCTTGACCTGACCGAAGCTGAACTTCTGGAAGGATGGAAGAGCCAGAACGTGACAAATGTACAGCGTATTAAGATAAGAAGAGATCAAAAGGAAATACCAACCAAACACTTGATACTGACCTTTGCTTCGAGCGATTTGCTGGAAACCATTCAGACTGGGTATACAAAGACATCCGTGAGGCCATATATTCCCAACCCCCCCCGCTGCTTCCAATGTCAGAGATATGGCCACGGCTCGCAAAGCTGTCATGGCCGGAAAACGTGTGCTCTGTGTGGAGTCGTGGGCCATGCGTCCGACAACTGCGAAGCACCTGCACACTGTGTGAACTGTGGCGGTAATCATGCCGCGTACTCACGTTCCTGTTCTTTCTGGAAAAAAGAAAAAGAGATCATCACTCTAAAGATAAAAGAAAACATTACATTTAAAGAAGCAAGAAAAAGAGTCTTGCCATTTTATGGCCCCACATATGCTGATGCGGCGCGCCAGGGGGAAGTGTCGCACCAGCCCTCGCCACTCCTTCGGCCTGCGCAGAGCGAGCCATTGGCTGTGGCGCCTGCCCCCAAGGCGGCAGTAGTTGAGTCTTCTCCGCCTACCATTGAACAGAGACCAGAGACTCCAGGGTCCTCGGGTCTCAAGGCCTCACCTCGCCAGGCGAGGCCCAAGCTTCAAAAAACCAGCTCGCATGAGCGGGCATCCAGTGCCTCCGAGGAGGCAATGAATACGGCCGCACTCCTGGTGCCAAAAAGCGGCGCGGCTCTCTGGAGCGTGCCAAGAGAACTGAAAAGCTCATAACAGGGCCTGATAATAGCCCTGTTACTTGAGCTTGACCTTTCAGCTTAAACAAGTCACTCCCCTAACGTACACACAGCACTACTTTACTTCCAATATGGAAACACAAATTATACATTGGAACGTCAGAGGACTGCTTAAGAACCTCGACGACGTCGAAGAGCTTTTATTCAAACACTCACCTCAAGTGCTGTGTGTACAGGAAACACACCTAAAATCCACCAATACAAACTTTTTACGTGCTTACGTCATATACCGAAAGGACCGAGATGATGCTGTAGCGTAATCCGGTGGCGTAGCCATTATTATTAACCAAGGAGTAGCGTGTACACATTTACCACTCCAGACATCCCTTGAGGCGGTGGCTGTTCGAGCGGTACTTTTAAACAAACTCGTCACCATATGTTCTTTGTATGTACCTCCCCACCACAGTCTTGAAAGACGTGAATTCCAATCTTTAATAGACGAACTGCGTGAACCTTATTTGCTTCTTGGGGACTTAAATGCACATAGTGAACTGTGGGGTGATTCTCGCTGTGATGCATGAGGTCGTCTCATTGAACAATTTCTCTTCTCTTCCGGTGCCTGTTTGTTGAATAGGAAAGAGCCAACATACTATAACGTTGCCAACAAAACTTACTCGTCTATAGACCTCAGCATCGTATCACCTTCACTCCTACCCCTACTGAAATGGAAAATCATAGATAATCTATATGGAAGTGACCATTTTCCTGTAGTGTTGAGTTCACAAACAACATATGAATGTCCTCTACATCTTCCCAAATGGCTGATAAACAAAGCAGACTGGGAACAGTTCCACAACACTACACGTTTGAGTTGGACAGACATATGTAGGTTAAACATAGATGAAGCTGTGCAGTACTTAACAGCTTTTCTAACTGACGCAGCAGCCAAGTGCATACCGCATACATCTGGAATGCCCGGCAAACGACACGTCCCATGGTGGAACACAGAGTGTCGTAATGCACGAAAGGAACAGAACAGGGCATGGAGGTCGCTTCGGAACTCACCAACAGCCACAAATCCTGACACCTTTAAGAAAATAAAGTCTCAAGGCAGGAGAACGCGTCAGCAGGCCAGAAGAGAAAGCTGGGAGAAGTTTTTGTCAGGGATCAATTCATACACACAGGAGGCTAAAGTCTGGAACATATTCGGTAGGATAGCAGGAAAACAAGTGCACACACTTCGACTCGTAAACACTCAGGGTGATACCTTGCAAGATCAGGCAAACTTCCTCGGTGCACACTGTGAACGGGTATCCAGCTCGTTCCACTATACTGACACTTTCCAAAAATACAGAACAAGAATAGAAAAGCACAAATTCGAACACAAATCCAGTAGATACTAGGCATATAACCAAGCTTTCAGTCTAGCTGAGCTCCGAACATTTCTAAACTCCTGCAGTACTTTTGCCCCAGCTTCTGAGCGTGTGGTGTATGAAATGTTAAAAAACATACCAGCCGAAACACGAAAAACCTTACTTTGTTTGAACAATGCTATCTGGTTTTCTGGCACTACTCCTACCTCCTGGAAAGAGGCTATTATTATTCCCATTTTGAAAAAGGGCAAGGACCCTTCTTTAGCTTCAAGTTATAGGCCTATTGCACTTACAAGCTGCTTGTGCAAAGTCTTCGAAAAAATGATAAACTGTCGACTTGTACATATCCTTGAAACAAACAATTTGCTCGACCCGTTTCAGTGTGGGTTTCGAGGAAGTAGATCCACCACAGACCACCTTGTTCGTATCGAGGCACAGATCAGAGACGCCTTCGTCCATAAACAATATTTTCTCTCTGTGTTCCCCGATATCGAAAAAGCTTATCATACAACGTGGCGTTTTGGAATTTTAAGAGACCTGTCCCACCTTGGTTTGCGCGGAAGAATGTTTCACATAATCGAAAGTTACCTGTAAACCGGATATTCCGTGTCGGTGTGGGCAGTGTTCTCTCCCAAACATTTGTCCAGGCAACAGGTGTGCCACAAGGTGGTGTACTTAGTTGCACATTTTTTATTATCAAAATGAATTCCTTGCACTTGTCCATCCCCCGCAATATGTTCTATTGTACATATGTCGACGACGTTCAGCTTGGCTTCAAGTCATGACACTTGGCAATGTGTGAGCGGCAGGTTCAGCTGGGTTTAAACAAGGTCTCCAAATGGGCAGATGAAAACGGATTTCGACTTAACCTACAAAAAAGCACCTGTGTCTTGTTCTCTCGAAAGAGAGGCATGCACTCGGAACCTGACATTCGACTGAACGGGGAACCTGACATTCGACTGAATCTGTCAAAGCCGAGCATAAATTCTTAGGCTTAACCTTGGACAACAAGTTGACTTTCGTACCGCACATCAATTATTTAAAAACAAAATGTTTAAAAGCCATGAAAGTTATAAAAGTGTTGTCACGTACTACTTGGGGTAGTGATAGGCAATGCCTCATGAATTTGTATCAAAGCCTCATTGACACTCGCTTAGATTATGGGGCTGTTGTTTATCAGTCTGCAACTCAAAGTGCTTTGAAGATGCTGGACCCCGTCCACCATTTGGGCATCCGACTTTCTACGGGTGCTTTTCGCACCAGCCCTGTAGAAAGCCTTTACGTTGAGTCAAATGAATGGTCGCTTCATCTACAGAGAACTTACATGTCCTTTGTATATGTTCTTAAAGTGAAAGCAGACAAGAAGCACCCCTCATACTCTACTATTGATGATCTGTCGAGCTACATTCTGTTTCAAAACAGGCCTTCGATGAGGCAGCCCTTCTCAGTTTGCCTGAAGGGTCTAGCTGAAGAAACTGGAGTGTCACTTGAACACAGTTTAATGGCTCCTGTAGCATACCCGCCACCGTGGCAGTGGCAGACTATAGACTGCGATGTGTCTTTCCTAGAAGTTACAAAACATGCACCTATCGCCCATATCCGAACATACTTCCTGGAACTTCAACACAAATACACACGTCCTGAGTTCTTTACAAATGTCTCCAAGTCTAACTCCTCTGTGTCCTACGCTGCTGTCGGCCCATCCTTTTCGGATGCTGGCCCTCTACATCCAGGCACAAGTATCTTCACAGCGGAAGCTTACGCAATACTTGTGGCGGCTAAACACATTAAACAATTAGAAATACAAAAAGCAGTAATTTATACAGACTCCCTCAGTGTGGTAACGGTTCTGCACAGCCTTAAAAAACAAAAAAACCCGGTCCTTGTCTAACTTTACTCCATTTTGTGCACACTCTACACACTCAAACAACATGTTGTAGTGCGCTGGGTGCCAGGGCACCGTGAGATCCAAGGCAACGAGAGGGCAGATCAGCTCGCTGCATCCGTCCACAAAAGCACTGCCCCTACACCCATATTAGTCCCGGCCCTTGATCTTAAGCCGTCTCTAAAACGAAACCTCAGTGACTACTGGCAGAGCAAGTGGGATACACACACACAAAACAAACTACACATTATTAAGCCACACCTTGGTCATTGGCTGCCAGTATCAAAATCGCGTCATACAGAGGTAACACTAACGAGACTCAGGATAGGACACACATACACGACACACACATATCTATTGTCCGGTGGCGATCCACCATTGTGTGACAGATGTGGTGAAACATTAACAGTCCTTCACATGTTAATTCAGTGCAAACACTTAGAAACTCTAGGAAAATAGCATTTTCCATTACCTTACCGACAACATATACCTTTACACCCTGCAATGTTCGTTGGTAAGGAACCGCTTTTTAGTCACAAATAATTGTTAGCATTTTTAAAAGAAATTCATAATTTTCATATCATATACCAGGGCATTCCATAGCACGACCTCTCCAGAGAAATTTTTGCTGCGGTGGCTACACAGGAAAGCACTTGCCTCACGGCCCTTGGACGCAAGGGTATGAACGAGTGAGGTACTCGTGCTAATGCCATACATGTCCACCACCGTTTTTCATTATCACCAACTTTTGTCACTTATTTACACCACACACACCTTTCACAGCATGGTCATAATTTTATTACTTGTATGTTTTTACCCGCCTTACCGCGAGGAATTTTGTGGCCCTTATACAGCCGCTAATCACAATCATTGTCCACATTCCTTGTCCCATGAACTGGCGCTCTTTGGCCATCAAATGGCCCTTGCGCCAAAAAACACCATACACCATCATCATCATCATCATCATCATCATCACCATCATCATCATCATCATCATCATCATCATCATCATCATCATCATCATCATCATCTATTGACTTGGCGTTTTTTAGTGCAAGCAATAACTTTTTTTTATTTCTGCCAAAGAAAAGGAAATAGATTTCAAGGTTTTTGCACCAGAAAGCTTACTTCAAGTGTTGCTGCATGAAACTGCGTCACTGACAGTGCCCACATTTGCAAAGTGATGACTAAAAGCATTGTTTATAGCGGTACAATTAGTCACAGTCATGTCAACATCAGTAATTGCTGTGATATTGCTATCCATCTTCCTTTTGTTGAGGGATTCATCAATAACTTTCCATGTTGCCCTACTGTCGTTATTAGTTTGTGCTATTTTTGAACTGAAGTAGCCACGCTTCAAAGTTTCATGAAGTTTACTAAGGTGGCTATTGTATCCCTTGTACTGAGCCATGAGGTTGACGTTATGTGGTTGTCGTTTTAACTTTTTCTACATGTTGTTCTTGTGATTTATGGAGCGCAAAAGGCCAGCCGTTATCCATGACTTGCGTTTAAAATTAGTTTTTGTAATAGTGATAGTGGTATCTTCCACCGTCATGCGTGTCAGTAAAATGGTGATAAATGGATTGTACTTTTCCTCCGTTCAACCTTCCAGTTTTTTCTTGCCAAAGAGTAGAAAATCTGCTTCTAGTCATAAAATGTACACGCGACTTTATTTTTGCTTGTTTCGTTTGTAGGATTTGATATCGCAAACACTGGTAGGAGATCAGTGACGTCACATGAAGTGGTGATAGTTACAAAAATTGCTGATGAATGGCTTGTTATATTGTGATCAAGTATACTTTGTCGTGAACTTGTTATACGAGTGACAGATGTTAATTGCTGATGACCTTCACGAGCTAGCAAGTCAGTGTAAGAATAATTAGTATGGTTCCTATTGTGCAACGTCGATGTTGGTATCGTCCAGTAAAATGACACGAATGCTCGGTTCAATGTAGTTGTCGAGTAGTTTTCCAAGCTCTTGTAAAAGGTGTTCAAATTTGTTAAGTGGTGACCTGTATACAACACATATTAAGGTTTTTTATTCTTGTGTGTGTGGGGGGTGGCATATAAAATTCCACCCCCCGTGTGACGGTGCACTGTGCAGCTGGCGTGACGATACACTCAAAGTGTTAGCGATTTCGAGTTGATAGCCTGGTAATGGATAAAGAACATCAGCATCGTTGCTCAACCACGTTTCAGATAGGGCAATCACGTGGAATGAGTGCTTTGAAGGTTGCACGCCGAAATGGTCGGTGGAGGAAGCTCTCGCATAATAGAGTACCGAGTGTTCTAAATCGTTAAACACTTTCTCTAAACCAGATGCGTTCAAGACAAGAAATTCTTCATAGTGATTCTGCAGGCTGCGGATGTTTAGATGAAGTTATGACAGATCCAATGATGTTTTCATTTGCTGACTAAATTGTTCAACTTCAAGCAGTTCCAGAGCCATGATGATTCCGGAAGTGTACTACTAGTGAGGTTATCCAGTGGCTGCTTACTGCTGTCGTAAGAAAACACTCAAGCTCTCATTTGTATGTATCTTGTGCGCATGACTTCCTGCACACTTTCTGACTTTGATCAAGGACTGTTCAGTCCATAGGAACTGCCACTGATGACTCTTCTTTCGATTTCATTGCCTAAAAAACATAGCGACTTGTTTTTCGGACTCAAGTGATCATCGAAAAAAACTGCTGTGTGCCCCGTGCTGTTTCCAAGATCTCTCGTGGTCAAGCGAGCTTCGCGAGCTTTTCTTTGGTATTCGGTTTTCTTATCTCGTGAAACAAATCGTACAATGACATTGTTTGCTTTGGAATTTTTTATTTATGTATTTATTTATTTATTTAGAAATACTGTCAATCCTCTATTGAGGGTCATTACAGGAAAGGTACGACAAGCTGTACAAACAAATTGGGGATATAACTATACATCTCCCAATGATAAACCAGGTATACATATATACAAAT
Organism: Rhipicephalus microplus; assembly: GCF_013339725.1. Classification (NCBI taxonomy): domain Eukaryota; kingdom Metazoa; phylum Arthropoda; class Arachnida; order Ixodida; family Ixodidae; genus Rhipicephalus; species Rhipicephalus microplus. The sequence goes on from NC_051168.1 coordinate 173,089,439, forward strand.
CCGTGAAAGCTCTGCATTCCAAACGAAAAGCGAAAAACACACACCCTGATTCGCAATGTGACGAATAACAATCGCAATAATATTTACAAAAAATAACATCGATGTAAATTAAATAAATGAACAAATTCATTAACATCACCCGCATTGACTATGTTACTCGGTAACTCATTCCAATCTTCAATGACATTGGGGAAGAAAGTATGACGGTATGCCTTCGTTCGTGCAAAATAAGGTTGCAGTACTCGTGTATGGTTTGCCCTCTCGCGTCGTTACCCAGGTTGTTCTATGTAGTCATTTCTGTTAATTTTGAACTCACCTTCTAATAATTGAAAAAGAAACTTTAATCTATATTTGCGTCTGCGCTTCTGGGGCGTCTCCAGATCACATAGTTGTAGCATTTCTGTGACTGAGTCGTTCTGCGTATATCTCGAGCATATAAAGCGAGCTGCAAGCCGTGTTATGCGTTCAAGTTTATTTAAAAGCACTTTTTGGTGGGGACTCCAATCAATACTGGCATATTCCAGTATCGGCCGTATGAAAGCTTTAAAAGCAAGAAGTTTTACGTCCATACTAGAACCCTGCAGTTTTTTCTTAATATGTACAATTTTTATGAGGCCCTAGAGCAAACATTATCAATATGTGTGTGCCACTTTAGGTTATGCGTTATTGTGAGACCTAGGTACTTAAACGCATTAACTGTCAACAAGATGCGATTTCCGATACAATATTCAAATGGAATTATCGTTTGTTTCCCTAGAAATGTGGTGTAGGCACTCTGTGCACTGTGTCAATGTCTGCCGACCGTATTTCACACTGAATTTTCGAACCAATATTCCTTATTAGTTGTGGAAGGTTCTAATTTACTGTATTTGGGATTCCTCAGATTTATATATTGTTTAAGTGCGTGTACTGTTTGTAGTGAGACGTTTGCTTTGTCAAGCTTGCATTCGAAGTTTTCAGGCCATAATTTGTTTTTGTTAAAGATGAGTTTTCGGCACACACATTGTCATTTCCAGCTTTTAAGGCGTCATATTATTTGCTCGAGAAGCTTATATTCACAAGTGCATCACTGAGTTCTGCTTGGCATACTGACACTGTTTGTTCACTAAGTAAGAGCTTTGCTGTGAAAGTATTCTTTAGTGCGGTTAGTGTTTCTTCAAGCCACATTTTTATAGATTTCATTTCTTTCTGTTTATAACTCCATGTTCGTCAGCATTTTGAAGGCACACTGAGCGATCCGCAAAGGCTACTGAAATAACTACGGGAGTAGAATATACGAGCATTTTACCTGCGCAAAGGTAAAGTGATGTGTAAGTCTTTGTAGCGAGCTGCTGGCTGCCTTGCGGATTGCCATTGAAATGTCTTGAATGCGTGAAGAAAGTGTGAAGTCACATCATTTCACGCTCGGTTTAAACAATTTTTCCTCTCGCCACAACATGTGCGCGAGCAGCTTTACAGAGAGGCATGGCACGGGGGATATTATAAGTCACGTTCACCTTCGTAGTGACATTAAGCACGCGTGATGAAGCGCAATTGTTCCCTCAATTTATGATTACTTTGCCGCCGTGTGACTCACTGTGTAATGTTAACAGGCTATACGGAGCGCGGTGCTGGTACGTAGAGGCAAAAAGAAAGTACGACTACAACAGCACTCGTTATTTACATCGCCTATTGGACAATAGCAGGCTATCTGCTTTGTGACGCCGAACAGCAGACGCCAAAAGCAGTAAAAGGAATGAAAGATAGCCTCTATGAAAAGATGCCACGGTAGACGTCATAGCTAATTCGCACTCAATCAATTAATCTATCAGCTTTATTCATAACTGAAAAGTATGAGGGTGGCGAAAAAAATACCGCAGCACGATGGCTTGACAAAGCTCTGGTCCCCTACTAAGTCCAGCAACAAAATAATCAAGTAGAAAAAAAATGCTGGAAATGAAACATTAGAATTCAATGCACTGACGTAGGTATAGTGGCCACGTATAGTAAAAACTAGGTTAAACATCACAATACTTGATTGTTGTTGACACATCATGCATTATGAGATACATCAATGCAATTAATGATAAGAAAGAGGGCTAAAATATAAGAAATGCTTATTGCAATTGAAAATATTGTGATCTATAAACATAAGTTTGCAATAATCCACTTCTCAACTTCTCTTGTCCCTCAAGGCTCTGTGGAGATGCCTATAGTGTCATTGTGCTGGGTCACCAAACTTGAGGGCTGATTGTTTTATCACATCTTTGAGGAAGCACACGTAGTCTGTCTCTACTCTGTTTCATACACACGTTGCTACACTACTCGCAGTGATTGCGTTCGCACCATAAAAGAGTCCAATGATGGGTAGTGCCGCGCCAGTCTTGGCCAGCTGCGCGCCGAAGAAGAAGAGAGCCACGTGGCAGATCTGGAATCAATAGACCATTTTTTTGTCATGTCGCCGTTACAGTCTATTAAGAAAACGTCTCCTTGTCATTCCGTTTCCTAACCTTAGGCTGCCCTTCACCATTGAGAATATACTCTCCTTGAGTATATAGTCTGGGCTACAGCCCAAACATTCTGGACTACAGCCACAGAAATGTTTTTAATGCCGTTTGCAGTTATCTTCGAAAAAGAAAATGAGTGCGCCTCTCAATTCCAATTCGCATATTTGTTATTATATTATTATTAAGCAAATTCTAAACATCGATTTCAAACGTGTTCAAAATTACTGCAATTTCAACTCAAGATATATATTATTCTGTCTGGTTGAAATGGCAAAAAAATATTGCACTCTTTCTCTACTTCCGTGTGATTTATCCTCCTTCTGTTAGGATTAGGTATCATTCGAAAGGCCTTAAATTTCATATCCTCAATTCTTGGCCAATCCCCATGAGTGGGCAAAAGTCATAGTGGAGGCATAATCATCATCATCACGTGAGGTACGAGCCACGCGCAGGAGAACGGCCTGGCCAGGCTGGACAAAAAAACTTTAATTTAGATCTTCAGATAGAATTTCAGAATATTTACCCCACTAACGCAAAGCAAATGCAATTTCAAGATTTAAATGAACGACTTCAGGATTAGTTGGCACACGTGAACAGGAACAACGTAATTGCGACTGATGCATCCGTATCAAATGATAAGGCTGGGTCAGGTATCTTCTCACGTTCCCTTGACTGGTCCTTTTCGGTTTAGACTTCCAAATTACACACCAATATTCATAGCAGAATTATTTGCTATTGTACTGGCACTACGAAAACTTCATTTGGGCGAATCGGAAGCAGTCGTAATTACAGATTCTTTTTCAGTATGTGCTGCTCTGTCTTCAGGAGCCAACTTAACACTTATGCACATGTTTCGACAACTCTTACCAACAAACTTGCAAAAACTGCAGCTGTTATGGGTACCAGGTCATCGTGGCAAATATCTCAATTAGATGACGGATGCACTAGCCACAGTATCCCTTAGCGGGCCCCTTATCCTGATTTCGCCTGATACGGCTTACGCGACAACAAAAACGTTTAGAAACCTCTGTTTGCATGAATTCGACTGCTACTCATTGGATAAATTTCGAGATTTCGCACATCTAAGATGCTGCTGGAATAGACAGTGGTGCGCGATACAGCAATTGGAAGTTACTTATACAAGATTTCGTTGAGGAATTCTGTAGCAAAATTATTATTTGTATAAAGTTGGTCTAAAGGCGTCACCTTTCTGTCAGGTTTGAGAAGAAATGGAAACGATAAATCGTTTCTTTTTATTCTGTCGCCGATATTCACATAAGCGGAAACCTGGTTGCTCTACTTGAAAAATTAAGGTTATATTGAATGTGGCAGTAATTTTATCGTTTGGCAGCATTAGGTTTGGTTAGAGCCACAGAGACGTCTGCTCTGCGGTATTTGACTACATAATTGAAACAAAGTGATTGCCTCGATAAATCGGTAAAGTGCGTTTTGAGTATATATATATATATAGGAAAGAAGTGTATACCTAAGGGCTCGTTTTTGCGTGTTTTTTAACACAATATTAATGAGAGCTAACAGACAGCAATGCCAAGGAATGCACAGGGGAAGTTATTAGAACCAATGGAATGTAAATATGAAGAAAGAAAAATGGATGAAAAAATAACCAGCCGTGAGAACCATCCTGCTCACGGCTGGTTATTTTTTCATCCATTTTTCTTTCTTCTTATTTACATTCCATTGGTTCTAATAGCTTCCCCTGTGCATTCCTTGGCATTACTCTCTGTTAGATCTCATATATATATATATATATATATATATATATATATATATATATATATATATATATATATATATATATATATATATATATATATATATATATATATATATATATATATATATATATATATATATATATATATAGTATAAAAAGAGGTCGACAAACGTGCGAAAAAAACACTAGTTTTACTAACGTTTCGGCAGGTGGGCCTGCCTTCGTCGGATTCACTCCGACGAAGGCAGGCCCACCTGCCGAAACGTTAGTAAAACTAGTGTTTTTTCGCACGTTTGTCGACCTCTTTTTATACTGCATTTTCCACCGGATTCATTGAATATCACCCCACCATATATATATATATATATATATATATATATATATATATAATATATATATATATATATATATATATATATATATATATATATATATATATATATTGAAAGACGCAGGCAGACTAGGTACGGCGAGCAGGCAGGGCGAGCAGAAGCGTTTATTCTGCGATGTCTGGCTCCGCTCAGAACCACACCAAGAGAGAGGACGATGATGATGGGTATGTGCAAGTGAGAACGATGATGATGGGTATGTGCAAGTGAGAACGATCAAATGCTTGGAATGTGCTTACAATTTCCCCCCCCCCTCTGCGAAGCGGCCAACCTGGCCGCCAGTCAGAGATCGGCCGAACGAGTAACAAAAGGCTTCATGCGTGAGACGTGAACTATTTCCGTGCTGCGCAGACGGCGGTCAGTGACAGACTGAAGCGGGGTGACGAGGTAGTTAACTGGAGATGTCTGTCGTACAACGGTGTATGGGCCAACATACCGGTGAAGAAATTTCTCGCAAAGGCCCGACGCTCGAACCGGGGTCCATAGTAAAACCTTATCGCCAGCATTAAAGGCCACGTCGCGTCGTTTTTTATCACAGCGATGTTTTCTCTCCTTTTGGGTTGCTTCCGTGTTTTTGCGAGCAATTTCACGGCATTGTGTGACTCGGGCTGCGAACTCTTCTGGGAGCGAGGTACTGCTTGGAGCCGGTGCAAAGAAAAATGCCGTGTCGAAGACCGAGGAGGCAGATCGGCCGTACACGAGGAAAAACGGGCTGTAGCCAGTTGATCGTTGTACCGCAGTATTGTATGCGAAGGTGACAAACGGTAAAATGTTATCCCAATTTTTGTGGTCAGGATGCAAGTACATCGATATCATGTCAGAGAGTGTTCGGTGGAAGCGCTCGGTAAGGCCATTCGTTTGCGGATGGTATGTAGAAGTGGTTTTATGGACTGTATTGCACGCCTGCAGGACTTCATCCAGGACCTTGGAAAGGAAGGCTTTGCCACGGTCACTCAAAAGGACGCGAGGGGCTCCGTGGCGCAAGACGATGGAGTTCAAGAAAAAATTGGCGATTTCTGTGGCGGTAGCAGAATGAAGAGGTGAAGTCTCGGCGTATCTTGTTTGATGGTCGACTGCAGTGACGATCCAACGGTGACCGGAAGGTGTCAACGGCAAAGGACCATACAAGTCTATTCCGACAAATTCGAATGGTGTGGTGGGACAGGGAAGAGGCTGAAGGAAACCAGCAGGCGGGGATGTGGATCGCTTGCGGTGCTGACACAACGCGCACGAGCCCACGTATTTGGCCACCGTTGTGGACAAGCCAGGCCAGAAGCAGCGCGTCTTGATGCGATCGTAGGTCTTGTGGAAGCCTAGATGACCGGCAGCAATATCATCGTGGAATGCTTCCAAAACTCGAAGACGAAGGCAGCGGGGAAGAACTGGCACCCACTTGTTACCGGTGGGATGGTAAATGTAGCGCTTAAGCACACCGTCCTGAAGGCGAAATTGTCGAAGCTGGCGTCGCAAGCGGCTGTTGGGTGGTTTAGTGACACCGCGAAGGCGATCAATGAAAGACCGACAGTAGGAATCTGCCAGCTGAAGTGAACGTAAATCGGAGTTCGAAGATAGCTGCATTGGATCCAGCGATGCGAGCGATACGTGTTGTGAGGCAAGCTGGGTGTCAGAGTCATTCGAACGCGATGCGGTGGACGTATTGTCACGAGAGAGCGAAAGTGGGCACCGGGACAGCGCGTCGGCATCATGATGACATTTGCCAGACTTGTACGTAACTGTAAAGTCGTACTCTTGTAAGCGCAGTATCCAGCGCGCAAGACGTCCTGACATATTCTTCATTGATGAAAGCCAACAGAGTGCGTGGTGGTCGGTGATGATGGTGAAGTGCCGACCGTAGAGATACGGGCGGAATTTCTGTATCGACCATACGATAGCCAAGCACTCCTGCTCCGTGATGGTGTAATTCCGCTCAGCTGTTGACAGAGTCCGGCTAGCGTAGGCCACAACCTGCTCTTTAGAGGTGGAATCACGCTGCAGAAGGACTGCTCCAATGCCTTGTGCGCTTGCGTCAGTATGGAGTATGGTAGGCGCTCTCTCATCGAAGTGGCGCAGCACTGGTCCGGAAGTCAGGCGTTCTTTCAAAATTTCAAATGCAGATTCGCAGTCGTTGGACCATGAGAAAGGAGCACCAGTGGCCAATAACTTATTTAGCGGAGCCGCTAAGGTAGCAAAGTTGCGTATAAAGCGACGAAAATAGGACGCGAGACCAAGAAAGCTGCGCAACGTCTTTTGGTTGGACGGTCGAGGGAACTGTAGCACAGCTGCGATCTTCTCGGGATCTGGTTGGATTCCGTCTTTGGAAACGACGTGACCGAGGACTTTGATGCTTTTGCTGGCAAATGTACACTTCTTTGTATTTATCTGAAGGCCAGCCTTGGAGAGACATTGTAGCACCTCGTCTAATCGTTGAAGATGTTGGGCAAAGGTACTTGAAAAAAACAACGATATCATCTAAGTAACAGAGGCAGGTCTTCCATTTTAGGCCACGAAGAACAGTATCAATCATTCGCTCAAACGTGGCTGGAGCGTTGCACAAGCCGAATGGCATTACATTAAATTCATAAAGGCCGTCCGGTGTGGCAAATGCAGTTTTTTCTTTGTCAGCCTCGTTCATGGGGATTTGCCAGTAACCTGATCGTAAGTCAAGGCTCGAAAAATAGTTCGCCCCTTGCAGTGTGTCTAAAGCGTCATCAATTCTAGGCATAGGATATACGTCCTTGCGTGTGATCTTATTTAACGCGCGGTAGTCAATGCAAAAACGAACAGAGCCATCCTTCTTTTTAACTAAAACGACTGGAGATGCCCAGGAACTCGAAGAAGGTCGTATTATATTTCGCGATAGCATCTCGTTCACTTCTTTTTCAATTATTTCTCTCTCTGATTGCGAAACCCGATATGGGCGACGGCGTATCACACGAGAACCGTCGGTTTCAATGCGATGTACAGCCGCGGAAGTCTGACTCAGTGTTGTGGTACAGCTATCAAAGCAGGCTTTGTGCTTAGCCAAAAGGGCCAATAGTGCTTCAGACTGTTTTGGTGTGAGGTCTGAACCAATGACAGGTCGAAAAGGGAAAGAACGTGAACCTGGAGCTGGTACTGGTGACGAAGACGGGCAGAGTGTCGCGATGGAGGTCAATGGAGAGAAGTCAATCTTTGCCACTGTCATTCCCTTGGGCAGCAGCACAGATTCTGCAGTTGTGTTAGAAACGGGCAGAAAAGCGCAGCCAGAGGAAAACCGGAGGAGGCAAGAGGCGACGAGAATTCCACGGGAGGTGCAGCGAAACGAAGGAGCCACAAGTGCATCACCGTCGGTTACTTGGGTAGATGCGACAGCTATCACGTGTTCGTGACCAGGGTGCAGGACGCAGTCTTCAACAATGACCAAGTTGGAGATCGAGGGTGATGAAACTGGAATGGGCGCATCCGTTGTATCCGTTATGTGAATGACGTTCTCTTTAAAGGATATAACAGCGGAAGCAGAATGCAGAAAGTCCCAACCAAGGATAAGTTCATGAATGCACGTGGGCAACACAATCATCTCGATGTGGTGACGTATACCATCAATAGAAACACGAGCCGTACACTGTCCGTCAGGTTGAATCAGCACGTTATTTGCCCCACGCAACACAGGTCCCACATAGGGCGTTCTGACTTTACGGAGGCGCGAGCACAAGTCACTACGCAAAACAGAAGTGGTTGCACCGGTGTCAACGAGAGCTTGCACAGGAATACCTTCAATAATCACTGACAACATATTAGCTGGGCGAACAGGAGGTATTTTTGTTGGTCGACGGGACGCAGTTTTCCCTCCAAAAACTGCAATCCTTAGTTTTCCGAAGATTGGTCAACAGGACGGGAGATGATTGGACGAAGCGGCGATGCGGAGCGGCGATAGGGCGATGGAGAGCGTCGTCTGGAGGAGCGGTATTCCTGATGTTGACGAGGGGACACTGGAGGAGACGGAGACCGGTACTGCGCGGACGGGTAGGTGTCTGGAGCATAAAGATCTGGTCTTCGGAACCGGTCTCGTTCGAACTCAGCATAGCCTCGTCGTTCCTCTTGCTGGCGGCGACGGCAGTAACGAGAAATGTGGCCTCGTATACCGCAGTAAAAGCAAACAGGACGGGATTGACGCCACTGAGGATACAAGGGTGCAGCAGTCATTCCACCTCGCATAGCAGCCAAATGGCTACTAGCAGTATCCGTAGAGCTAGATGCCCCGGGAGCAGGCGGAATCGCAGCGATCTCCGCATATGTGGGCATTACCGTTTGAACAACCGGTGCTGCCGGTGTCGACCTGGGCGTCACATCGGCGTATGTGGGCATCGGGCGTGCTGGCGGAGCGACCGGGGATGTCGGTGTCGCCATTGCCGCTAACTCCTGCTTAACAAGATTCCGCAGGTCGAATGGTGGAGACGGAGCGGAGGCGACAGTGGACCGCTGCTGTTCAAGGTCTCGAAGTTCTTCCCGGATGATTGTGCGGATAAGGGTTTTTAATTCAGAGGGAGGCATCAGGCGTGGATCACTGTCTTGTTGAAGCCGAAGGGACTGCAACTGGTCAAGGCGTTGGCATGTCGAAATGACGTCGTTAACCGTAGCGGGATTGCCAACAGCCAAGGCGTTGAATGCGATTGGGCCGATTCCTTTAAGGATGTGGCGAACGCGCTCATCTTCCGTCATGTCTTTATTCGCACGGCGACAGAGGGCCAAAACATCCTCGATATACGAAGTGTACGACTCATGTGCCAGTTGTAGACGCACAGCCAGCTTCTGTTTCGCGGCTTCGGAACGACCCGATGAGCATCCGAATATTTGTCGCAGTTTGTTGGCAAAGGTCGACCAATCAACGAAGTCAGTTTCGTGATTAAAATACCAGGTTTTGGCTACGCTGGTCAAATAGAAAGGAAGGTAGCTCAGTTTCTCTGCTTCGGTCCATCGATTGGCTGAACCCACACGGTTGTAAAGGTCAAGCCATTCCTCGACGTCGTCACCGCGAAGACCCGCGAACACGGGCGGTTCGCGCTGAGGGCTGGTGACAGTAGATGAAGAGCGGGCAGCCGCCGGCGTAGGGGCTGTAGCGTTAGGGCTAGGCGTTAGGTCCGATGTCTGCATACCTGTGTGGGTGGCTGGGTGCAATCGGCGACCAGATCGGAGCTCCAGGTGGGAAATGAACGTAGGAGGACGTCGGGATCTTACCCCGGCACTTCCACCACTCTGAAAGACGCAGGCAGACTAGGTACGGCGAGCAGGCAGGGCGAGCAGAAGCGTTTATTCTGCGATGTCTGGCTCCGCTCAGAACCACACCAAGAGAGAGGACGATGATGATGGGTATGTGCAAGTGAGAACGATGATGATGGGTATGTGCAAGTGAGAACGATCAAATGCTTGGAATGTGCTTACAATATATATATATATATATATATTTATTGCCCCGCCGCGGTGGCCTAGTGGCTAAGGTACTCGGATGCTGACCCGCAGGTCCCGGGTTCGATTCCCGGCTGCGGCGGCTGCATTTCCGATGGAGGCGGAAATGTTGTAGGCCCGTGTACTCAGATTTGGGTGCACGTTAAAGAACCCCAGGTGGTCTAAATTTCCGGAGCCCTCCACTACGGCGTCTCTCATAATCAAATGGTGGTTTTGGGACGTTAAACCCCACAAATCAATCAATCATATATATATATATATATATATATATATATATATATATATATATATGTGTGTGTGTGTGTGTGATTCGTTTTAGACCCACCATTACCTCTGTCTCAAATTGCATCTGATAGCCTGCATCGATCCCGGCTCAGATGTACTTCTTTTTCGATTTTTGGCTCTTCTTTCTATATAATTTTTTTTAGTCCAAAATTACTTTCTGTTTGTAAAACCATAAGCCTTTTACACAAATTCCTGCCGCCCGGCTCTTGGCCGATCCCCTTTTGTGGGTGTGCGCCAGAGTAACAAGGATCATCATCATCATCATTAGCTGCGACCTCGCCTACGCCCGCGTCTGAAATGAAAGCCGCGACCACGGCCGTCTCGTCTCTCGTTCCTCAACATTTGGTGAGCACGGATCAACGGACAAGCGACCGGCGCTGCACCGCTGCCTGTGAGCTTCGCGGTCATGTTCTAGCCTGCTCAAGCCTTGCAGCCGCACTTCGACCCGCCTCTACCACTGTTCTGCACCACCAACATCGAGTCATAGTTCCAAGAGTTTGAGGCTGCCTTGGAGCTCAACAGCATCTAGCTCCAAGAATTCATGTTTGATTTCCTGAAGTATGTGCTTCTGCCTGACCTCAAACGACACCTCACCTATTCCTCTTGGAGCCCCCACCCATATGACGGACTACGGGACGCCGTCCTACGATTATGCGGCACTGAACACTACCTCCGACTAGGGAGCAACCACACGAAAGGTGCTTCTTTATCTACGCTGATCAAGCCTTCCTCGCGGTTACTCTCGACCGCATCTCGTCCAGCGCTATGCCACAACAACGAGGCAGGCAACCGCCCTATGACAACCATCTCCGCTGACATATCGCAGAGTACGTCACCCGAAGATCGGCCTTTGGTTAAGTGGTCGACGCCTTTGGACACATTGGTGAGCACAACGATTTCAGCACCTACTGACTCTGTGTGCCACACCCGAACTGGTGCCACCCGTTACTTGTTCGCTGACACCACGGGCGGCACCATAACCGAGCCAACTGCTGTCCCCCACGCCAGCAAAGCTACCGCCAGCATGCCAGCGACTGCGGACGAAGCTCCAGTTATGCCCGTAGTGGAGCGACCCGATTATGACCCACCAGTCAGACAAGCATATGACCAGGATGCCGTCTCACTCCCAAGAGCTCCTGTGGTGGCTACCATAGGTGGTGACGTAGCCACATACGTGGCATGCCATGGTCTGGTACCATGACTTGCGTATCCAGACTTGCAGCCGACCATCTCTGGGGACAGCGCTGAAGAGCCAGAAACCAATCAGCACTTTCCGCATGACATTCGACGACGCAGCTGTTCTGATCAGTGCTGCTAGAGTCCCGGGCCTTTTCCTTCAGCACATGCCAGAGATGTGCCAGGGTCGCTGCCATCAATATATACACCTTGCACTCGTGTCACGAAACCGTCGCTGTTCAACCCTTTTGCCCGCCATCGCGTCTATACAGCCCTTCGGAAATCGTAGAGTGCGTTACAAAGCATCTTTTCTGGCAGGGAACGTTACTGTGTTCAGCTGCCGATCCGAAGGAAGTGGGTTGGATCGCGACCGCGGCTCTAGCAATTCAAAGTATGCGCGAGAATCCTAGAGTACTTATATGTATGTTTCTGCTTGCGTTTGCATGTGTGCGTGTATATATACGCAAGAAAATAGGAGAACTTTCACGTGGGGAGGGGTTTGAACCCCCGCCTCTCCGGCTCCCTCACCGGCGGACGCAGCGGTGGATTCTACGTTAGCAGAGCTGGAGAAAAGTACAAGTCTGCACTTCTTCCGTAAGTGTACACTGTGAGTCAGCGTTGAGGGCGTGCATATGTCTTAACGTAGATAGCACGGAATAAGAGTCATTTGCGTCCACCACAGAGGTAGTTGTGATTGTAGCGCAACTGTCGCGAATATTGAAATGGTGTCCTGAGTGGCTTACTTCTATAAAAATGGTAGGTAACGTTGCTTCTACGGGTCTACAAGGGAAGCAATGCAGGGATTCCTGCTTCGCTCCACTTCTACCTCTTCACGTATACTACCTCGCGAGCTGAAATTGTACAGTATCCGGCAGTACCTTAAAATAATATATAAAGTGTTCGCTGAAACATTAGTATTTTTCTTATTGTTCAAACGTTCACTCCACTCCTCTCTAAAATGCCAAGGTGCTCGAGTGCATCTGATATAAATGAATGAATGAATGAATAAAAGCTAAACACATGGTACACTCATCAAAACAACTAAGGCCAAAACCTGATTGGCCTTTTGGCAAACTTCTTGTCGCAGTAACAATACGGTTAATATATAGGAAGTATTTACAATTGTGTACCAATCATGTAATCAAACTTGGCATTCTCGTTTCACAAGTGGGTGGTTCTCTTCATCTACATCATAAGCAACACGACCATGGTTATTGTAGGGTTCGCCCGGTCTTGTGCATACTGCACCCACGTTCATCCCGGAAACTTATCAAATCAAATCAAGGTTTACTTACATCTTCATAGATGTGAGCAAGCTTGGGAGAAAAGCAAAACGATTCCCTTGGAAGAAAGCCCAAGCCCCCATGTACAGGGCATACAGTAGAGAACATATTTTGTCATAAAAGTAATTTCAAGTGCTCTCACTTAATACCAAACCATCGCGTTAATACACGAAAAAAACAAAGAAAAAGAAAGTATGTGACGATTGAAGCGATTATTTACATATTTACCACGATAAAAATGTAGAAAATATGTGTAAATGTGAATAACTACCTCAAAACAATAATAAAGCAAAATAGTTTTCCATAGATGAATGCAAATGTAGCAGTCTTGCCCCGCCGTGGTGGTCTAGTGGCTAAGGTACTCGGCTGCTAAACAAATCCCGGCTGCGGCGGCTGCATTTCCGATGGAGGCGGAAGTGTTGTAGGCCCGTGTGCTCAGATTTGTGCGCACGTGAAAAAAACCCAGGAGGTCGAAATTTCCGGAGCCCTACACTACGGCATCTCTCATGATCATATGGTGGCTTTGGGATGTTGAACCCCACGTACCAATCAATGTAACATACTTGAGTACAGTATTCATGCTTTCATGAGATTATTTACAAAAGTGCTTCTTTATAGCCTTTATAGTGCGTTTTTTATTTCTGTGTCACTACTCAGCAGATTTTCGAGCAAGTGAGGCAAACAATACCGAAACGTTTGTCTTCCGTGTTTAGTACGGCAAAAGAAAATGGTCCAGAAGTCTTGTTTTGCGGTCACTTTGCAGTCACTGTGAACAAGGCGAAACATTTGTCTTCCGTGTTCAGTACGGCAAAAGAAAATGGTCCAGAAGTCTTGTTTTGCGGTCACTTTGCAGTCACTGTGAACAAGGCGAAACATTTGTCTTCCGTGTTCAGTACGGCAAAAGAAAATGGTCCAGATGTCTTGTTTTGCGGTCACTTTGCAGTCACTGTGAACAAGGCGAAACATTTGTCTTCCGTGTTCAGTACGGCAAAAGAAAATGGTCCAGAAGTCTTGTTTTGCGGTCACTTTGTGGTCACTGTGGACACTGCGGTCACTGTGAACAAGGTGAAACATTATTCTTCCGTGTTCAGTACGGCAAAAGAAAATGGTCCAGAAGTCTTGTTTTGTGGTCACTTTGCGGTCACTGTGAACACTGCAGTCACTGTGAATAAGGCTCCCGTGTGGGGAGCCGAAATGTCTTCTTAAATTTTGTGTATTTCACATTGGTCGGCGTTTTTGTTATTTTGCACCAAGTCTCGTTTTCGCAGAAAATTGAAAGGGACATTTACACTTAGGTTGGTGAGACTTATGAGGTCATGATCATTTTTATAAACACACTTTTTGTATTCAAGGCTAGTTTCTAGTCAAACAAGTTGTGTGCGGGGACAACGTTGAAACGAACAAATAAATCCCTTGTGTGCGTACGATATTCAACATTTGCAACGAAACGAAAAGAATGTTTTGTAACATAAGTATTTTCTGGTAGTTTCTCTGTGTAAAATTTCCCGATACCAAAAAAAGTAATTAATATGAGACAAAATAAGCGTATTAGAGAGCATTAGATATATTTATACAGGCAAGCTGCGTCAAAATTTCGCAATAACACCGAGACTTTTAGCCTCTCATCTGCCAATTTATCTCCGGCTGGCCTTGGATTAACATCGTGGACTGGTATGTAAAACCCCAGGTATTTTTATTAACGGCTCTAGTTAATTAAATAAATGATGTACCAGGGGCCTTACAATGGCATTATTTTGTAGTTTTTCTTGTTTCGTTGAGAGCTTTGATGAACGAAGCAAAGTGACGGGCAGTCAACACGTGGGTATGTGTGTTACATGCACTGATTATTGTGTACGGCGAGCCAACAGCTTCTAGAACGAAAGCTTGTACTTCATAAGTACAATAATTTTGGAGGTTTCACTTACCAAAACTATAATATGGTTATGAGAGATGCCGTATGCGAGGTCTCCGAAAATTTCGACTAGCTGGGATGCTTTAACAGGCACCTTATTTATGCCCTCGGGCCTTTATGAAAAATGCGACCACGGCAGCCGTACTTTCTACTTTGAGCTATATGTTAGGTAACACCGTGTTAGTTCATGGCACTGAGTTTGCAGCCATAGTTTGATGGACGAAATCCGCTAGAAGCTTGTGTGCTCAGATTCAGAAGCACGTCAACCCCACGTCGTCGAACTACAGGGCCCTCCACTACAGCATCTTTCACATTCCCACGGCGTTCTCTTTGGACGCAAAACCACCACCAATTGTTATATGAAGTATAACCGCTTTCTGTGCAGCCGGAGAAGGCTTAGTAGTAAAAAAGCTAGAAAAACACAGGGAAGACAAATTAACCTTCGCTACAAGTAACCCATAACTAATTATCCAAATGCTACCATTCGGCAATTAAGTCAATAAATGTTTGTGAACCACTTCAATATCTGTCATCGGCTGGAGCCTTTCGACACGATGAGAAATTTGCTCAATTTTCGCGGAGTCATGCAAAGCTGGGTTAAAGCAAGAGTAGTTCGCATGGCTTATCCAGGTTTGACTAGACACACTTTCACTCAGGCGCATATGTACAAAGTGTTCACGTGATCACATTGCGATTCACGAGTATTGGTTAGTTATCGATCGGGTTCCATTGAGAATCACTTCGAAATCGCAGTCCCAAGTACCTTATTGTTCTGCATAAGCAATTGGCAAAAAGTTGCACTAATTGAGGCTTGATATTGATTAGGTTGCATCTTACGCCATTTCAGGCTTAATTAGCTAATAACCAAATTAGCACTACTGTTAGGCTTGGTCTTAACTGGTATAAGACCAAGCTTCGCCTATCTCACCTTGCGCGGCATCGCTAGGCTATGCAAGAACCTCAGCTCGGCTTAACTAGGGTTTATAACAGTGTGGTTTCATTAGCTCAATTATGCGTAGCTAATTCGGCTTTACAACCTGGCTTCACAAGGCTTGCCTATGGTTTCATTGCTTGAAAGAGGCACAGCTATGGTGGCTAGAATTGGGAGGTGACGCCAATGAAGCTGGGAGCTCGGGAGCCGCTCCTCCGTTTCGAGCAGCGCGGCGGTGGCGCTGTCGGCGGAGTGGTGATGCTAGTTGCACGCGCTGCGCCTTGAGCGCGCGGACCTTTTAAAGATGCACGATTAAGATGAATTGGCGATTCAGATAACTCAATGTAACGATGGCTGATAGAATGGCATTTCAAGCATTAAAGAATTGACTGCTGCTTCGAGCACTTCTGTGACGTTGAATATGCGTAACCAAAAGCTTTCGTTCGCATATTCCTGCATTATTTTGGAAAGCAGGGCCGACGGCTTTCTAAAAAAAGTGTTACCCAAGTTCTGGGGAGGAAAATAAAACAAATATTTATTGCACATCATATTATTAGTAATACCTATTGCACATCATGGAATACAGGGTAAAATAATGAAAAAAGACGCACATTTTCATACGATCTGGAGTAGTTAAAACATTAAAACATTGCACACAGACAGCGCATCACTTGGCACTAAGTAATAAGAGGCATACAATCACTTTTCCACTCGGCAAAAAAAAACAATAGAGCTTAAAGTTACAATATCAAACTCAGAGCACATGTCTAAGCTTCAGCAATTTCATTCTTTCCTGCTTAGCGTTTCGCTTGCTGTTCTGAGCTTTGACATAATAGTGGAGCCTAGTAAGAACACAGAACTTGATAATTTTGTTTGTGAGGAACATGTTGTGGTCAGGGCAGCTAACAAGTGTAAGCTTTCTTAGCTGCAAGAAGGAAACCAAGTCTGTGATGCTGTCAGGTTGGACTTCTATCACACTGAAGCAATAAGTAAAAGTGTTCTCGGGAGTGGTAACGAGTTCACTGAGCTTGGCTGATGAGTAAAGCAGGCTTCCTCGGTCAGCAGCAGTCGTGAGGGATGCTGCAGCTGGAGATAAATCGTTCTCGCCTTGTAGGAGCTGCTGGCTACACTCTGCACATTTGGTGCTTGCAACGCTTTTTTTTGACATTGCTGCGTTGCACGACCATTTCTGCATGTTCGGTGCCGTGGCCGTATTCATTGAGCACTTCATGTGCTTCAGCAAGTTTTTTTACGTCAAAAAGCTCGTCTAACTTCCTCCGAGGAGTGAGGTACTTTCCGTTGTCAGCTTCCAGCAGACTTCTCAGTAGTCCAAAGGACACATTGCTTCCTTTCGGTGGTTTTGGCCAATTCTGGAAGCTCAAAGTGTTGATCGAGATTAAGAACTGGGAGGCAGTCGCATGATCATCGCATCCAGACATTTGTCAGACGATTCCAAACAGCCTCTTTAGGGGGTCCTGACTCAAGCGGCATGTCATCATATATCTGAAGTTCAACTTTATTGTCAGGTAGCGGGGAAAGTGTAGCGTGCTTGATAAGGTAACACGAGGTCCCTCGGTTGTACTGCGGCTTAGAAAACCTCCGGAGCCAGCAGCTGTTTCCCAATCGTCCAGGTAAGTCAAGAAGTTTTGAATGCACTTCTCGTCTGTCCATCCAGGCTTAAGTGGATCTGAGCTGCACCTTGAAGTTATGGCCTCAATAAGCCTTCTCATTCTTTCCACAAAGCTGACTGTCACCGCTGTGCTCCCATGCTTTTCTTTAATTGTTGCATTGTACAAGAAAATGCCTCTGAGGACTTCGTCACTGTAAAGCCGCACTGCATAATTCACCCTCATTTTCTCAAAGTCATTAGGATGCAAGACCTATTTGCTAATATGAGGCATGACTTTGAGAGTCGTGTCATGCTGTTCATCAAGCTTCCGGGCACAGTCAATAGCGTCAACACTGGCATGACCGTCTGGTAGTTTCACACCAGTTCGAACTAAAGTGTTCTTCTCACATTTAAGAAGGTCTGGGAAGTACAATTCTGGCAAATATATTTTGCCAGAAGCAAGACAACAACGCGGGAAACTGCACACGCCCAGACACACTTTCAGAGGCGAACCAGCGAGCCCAGAGGCGAGCCGACGAGAGAGCGCGCGCTTCGCCTGCATCATGGATGGATGGATGGATATGGCTGTACCCTTTAGATCGGGCGGTGGCTAGCGCCACCAAGCCGTAATACCTAATGAACCAAAAACTATATTTTTTTTCCTTCGTCCTTCGTCCTTTTTCCTTCGTTTTTTTTCCTTCGTTTTCCTGTCGGCATCACTATGCCGACAGCAGCGCCATGGTAGCCATCGCGGCAGCGCTTGAAAAGGAGGATCGTGCGTGCTCGGTGAATATGCGGGCGCTGGCGTCACCTCTCGATTCTAGCCTCCATAGCACAACTGTTTTTAATTTCGCTTGACGCCCTCGCCACAGCAGCACAATCATGGTTTGTTCTCTATATCACAAGCCGGACAAGCGGCCGGCAATCGCAAGAAAAAAAAAGGGGGAGGGGGATACGTTTGGCTGCTTTTTGAAAATGTCTGGTGCAGTAGGGCAACATTTTTTTTTCTGATGCGTCGAACGATCGTTGCCGTAGAATATGGGAACGACTAGCTTCTTTACCATTACAGCTCGCCGGTGTATCTCTGTCGCAATTGATGACGAAAGGCGGCAGACCAAGTCAAGTTTTGAACTTTTTCTCTTTTTTTTCTTGCCGCGACGCCACTTTTCGCTGCGCGCGAGATTCAAAAAGATAAAGGTCACGCGGCACGTGGTAGGAGACAGGTGAACGAAACGCTGATGTCCATGAAAGCTGGATCAGTAATAAAAATAAAATTTTTGATTACAGAACATGTATCCTTGTCTGTATAACAATCACAAAGCTTGTGGTAATATACCAAGTCAATACTTGTAATCAATGCAAAAAATATTTTACGAGGCTGTTGTCAGTGATGAAACCACACTCCTTTCGAGCGATGATTTCCGGTCTCTGAAGAAGGGGGTGTATCAACATGTGAAGTGATATTTTCCGTACGCCTGAACCACTTGCTAGTATATCATGGTAGCCCTACGCCTATAGGAAGCTACTCGTCACAAATGGTTGCAAAAAATGTCTCTGCCGGACATCCGCGAATTACCAGTGACTCGTCGATGGTGATGAAAATGGGGGAGTTTTTCCATAAAAGAGTCGGTCGACGCAATGCCTTTTGCATTATTTTCGTATAGTGATTTCCGTATTGAGGAGAGGATACGAAGCGTAGATGCACTAGCGCAAATAAAATCAGATCTGTTCAAGCCTTGACGAAGAGAAGACTCGACACAACCCCTTTTCACGGATTGTTCATCGCAAGCTTCCATCTTCCCTTTCCTATCATTTGTTTTGTATTGCTGATATAGTTGTTCAGTACTTGGCATCGTGCCTGTCACCGAACGCTTGATTCGAAAAAGTTTAAGAGATCCATCAGCCAAATGCCGTAAAATCAGTGCAAAACTAAAGTAAAGTTTATATTAGCCAAACGGATTGACCGATGTCACGGCACCACGTCAGGCCTGCCCCCCCCCCCCTTCTTCCAAATTTTTTTTTTCGCTATGGCATACTCAACGAAAAAAGCCCAAATCTAAAAGTGTCCGCCCGCCCAGCCCTCCCTTAAAAAAAGTCGGCCCACTTCTGTGCGTCTGACGTGTCCATGACCGCTTCGATCATGGTGATTTGATAAAAGTGAAACAAGGTAATAATAGTCGTCGAAAATTAGGGAGTCCCAAAGCTTCGCCCTTAGTAGTTCAACACGATTGCGTCATTCTGTTCCGAGTGCGCACTTCAAACAGTTATAGCACGAAACTTTTTCGAACCAGCTATGCAACCTTGACATCGCCTTAAGGAAACAGGCGCAGTAGTACGTGTGCATTTTGTAGTGGGTTACTAGATTTAAACCACGAAGTCATTGAGATAACTACATTTTTTGACGCCCAATTGCCATTGGTGCTTGTACCACGCATTATTACTGCGGAGTTTCATACTGCAATGTGAAGCATGTATACAGGACGTGTGTGTTTATAAAGCACGTGTCACTTCGACAAGATTTCAGAGCAGAGGGAGTTATTTTCAATGCATCCCCAAGCAGACGCTTGGCCGTATGGTAGAACATCCACTCACTACGCAAGCAACGCGGGTTCGATCCCCCCCCCCCCCCCCTAACTAAAGGTTTTCTCTATCTGCATCATCCTCAATTTTTCAGTTCAGCAAGGTGATCATTTTTCTCTCACAACTAACGACGCCGAAGCCGAGACCGGCACTGATATTTCTACAAGACTAGCTCTTTACGCTATTACGTTAAATAGGAGTTGATATTAAAAGAGAATGGTGAAACATTTTACAGGCGAGAGTTTATCGATTTTTTTTCTGATTTATCCGAAAGCACGAGTCCTAATTATAACATAGGACACATCTAGGACGAATGCTGTTATTGTCTTCAGTATTCCAGCCCAAATGCGCACCACCAAAAAAAAAAGTCACTTCTCATGAAGACCTATGCTGCGCTCCTTTGTTGTGTGACTGGATATGGTGTCACGACCGCGTCAACATATACAATCGCACCGTGGCAGAAGCGGGAAGAAAAGCGAGCGCCATTGAAGCATGGACAAAATTCATCGCCTCTCTGACTCACTATCGAAAAGTTACACCAATACATTTATTTCTCTGTATCCACGCCCATGACGAATGAGAGAGATTACCTGTAGGTACAATAGCAGCATTTCTACAAGGTAAATCCAATTACAAGAAATTCGCTAGATTAATGGATGCGAAGCGGATTATTTCATAGGTTCACTGCGATACCAGCTGCCTCGGTGAACAGGCTCACTTCGCTTCCACTTTTCCTGTACACAGTGAAAATACCAAGAAAGGCGCTTGCATATACGAACGAAGGACTGTGAGCAAATGATAACGTTATTGGCAAAAACAAACTACCTACGGCTACTTCGAGTGTTACGAAACAGTGTCAGTAATGGTGTACATGTACACGTAGATTTGCGCTTAGAGCCGTTAGAGATGGTGCGTGGCTGTAATGTATACTCCCAGTAGTCAGCTTAGGCAGAGGAGGTGGAGTTTGAACTCCTTTCGAAAATTTTTAGGTTTTGTATGTATATACATGCGCACATAAAAGTGAACGCACAAGCACACATAAGATATCTATCGATGTCCTCTCCCTTTTCCTCGCCGACCAGCGGAGGTCTACCGCAACGGCGGCGCGGACTGATGTGCGTAGAACAGCCGGCGAAATGATATAGGCAAGCAGACGCGGAAACGTGACAAAGCGCGACTGCACGTGGTTGCCATAGCAACATAGATAATTTCCATCGTCATCTGCTTCGCTGCTGGCTTGCGTTTCGTTCCTTGAATTTTGGTACTCGCCACTTTCCTATCAAACAAAAAAAGTCTGGGCTGATACCATGCTTGCGATTTTTGAGTGGAACAGGCGGAGCGCGTCGATAATATGATCGGGAGAAATGCAAGATTTCAGGACTCTTTTTGTGAGGCGAAAGAACACCCTTTGTACACGTCCTTTCATTAGTCTACTCTGTTTTCCTGATGATGATGATATGTGGGGTTTAACGTCCCAAAACCACCATATGATTATGAGAGACGCCATAGTGGAGGGCTCCGGAAATTTTGACCACCTGGGGTTCTTTAACATGCACCCAAATCTGAGAACACGGGCCTACAACATTTCCGCCTCCATCTACTCTGTTTTACTCATCAGCATATTATTATCTGTGGTTTTACGTTCCAAGTCCGCGAGATGACTGTGAAGGACGCCGGACTGAAGGGCTCTGGAAGTTTTGACCATCTGGTGTTCTTTGACGTGCACTGACATTGGACAGTTCACGGCCCGCTACCATTTCGACTTAATGGAAATGCGACTATCCCGGCCTGAATCGAACCCGTGACCTGTGGGTCAGCAGCCGAGCTCCACCGCCTCTACTGCACTGCAGCGATCTCCCGATCAGCATATCTTCATGGGAAATATTGATCGACGACACTATAGTTCTTTTGCCCCACCCTGGTGGTCTAGTGGCTAAGGTACTCGGCTGTTGACCTGCAGGTCGCGGGATCGAATCCTGGCGGCGGCAGCTGCATCTTCGATGGAGGCAAAAATGCTGTAGGCCCGTGTGCTCAGATTTAGGTGCGTGTTAAAGAACCCCAGGTGGTCCAAATTTCCGGAGCCCTCACTACAGCGTCTCTCATAATGATAAGGTGGTTTTGGGAAGTTAAACCTCCCATATCATATTAATAGTTGTGTTACTGCAATGCCACTTTATTCACCGTTCAAAGAGTAATCCCTAAGGCTCAGTTCAGGCATGGACACATGCATGTTGTGTTTGCTGCTGACTTACCTGGAACAAGTATTTATGTCAGCACTAATATAGAACATTGTTTATGGAAAAAGACGACAAACGAAATTCAACGCTAGCAAGCATTTTCCGCATTTAAGTTTTGCCTATAGATTCAATGAGCTAAGCTCAACATAGACTGCCCTCCGTAGTCCACACAGTGTTCGCGAGCCAAACCCAATGATGGTTCATCAAACTAATGAACAGATCAAGCGCGCATCACTTGTTTGCCTCAAGTTGGCAACCAATGTTTCGATTTTCGCTGATCGCTGGAAAGAAAATAAAAAAAAAATGACGGCACTGCATTGAATTCTGCCTGCGGTCTCGTATCATATTCGCAGGTGGCAGCCACTTTTTCATGTATGTTTTTTTATATCAGGGCAATTCTGCATTGGCTTAACATCAATATTAGTCGCCGATAGCCTGTTTAAGCGACTTCCTTCGTGAACAGTTTTAGATAATTCCGTGAACCTACATTTGGAAACCAAAAACGCAGTGCGTTAGGTGCAGTGATGTGATAGTGTTTAGATTTCGCGAACTTCAAACCGAGGCTGGCAAAAATTAAGGAGCGCAGTTATCTTTTGACAGAATGAATATTCCTTGTTTCTGTTCAAGCGCTACAAATTTTGGATTGAAGATTAACCCTAGAAACACTATTACAAAGTTCAATTTTTGTTGACATGCCATTTCATCTGTCTGTCTGTCTGTCTGTCTGTCTGTCTGTCTGTCTGTCTGTCTGTCTGTCTGTCTGTCTGTCCACAGTAATAATTTCCCTCAAGGCACCAAACGATACTTCAAACGCCCAACCCCATTCACAGCGCCCACCAATATTGCTCAAGTATCAGCGTTCATACTTGTCCGATTGTCAATTAGAAAGCAATTATTGCGTGAGGCACCATAAAACAGGTTGATATTTTTTATGTGTGCCTTTATACTAGAGAAGGCACACACAGGTAATTCTAAGGATCGTAGCGTTTATCACGTTGCGCTGACAGTGCAATGCGATGCCTAAAAAGGCAAGCGTTTCCAACGCTTTGCTAAGCAGACACAGTGGTGGCACCTGCCCGTCGCTTGGCGTTCTACTTTTTATCACCTCCGAGACAGGCGCGCATCTTTATCCGCGTGCGCTCACGCCTTCTTTCGTTTTCGAAGATAACTGCCAGATGGCGCTCGTGTCTGACGTGCCTCGATGCGCTCGTTTGCCTTCGCCCGCGGATCGAGTACAATTCACCGATTTTCTCCCGCAGAACATCAGATAAACGTTTTGTTCACTCTCCACACATGCAAGATTATCGTGTTTTCGACGACATTTGCATTGAAACATGCAGATACGGGGCCAGTTTTTTTACATATTTTGAATTCCCAAAAATATTTCGCTCTATCTCAGAACCCCTACCATTGTCGGCTTCAAGCGATGCCTCAAAACTTTGCTGACACCCAACTCAAGGCCGTTTCACATGAGACAAAAAGAATAAATTTTCAGGCTTCGAATTCACTCACCGTCAAAAAAAAAAGAGACAGTTTCCTCTCACCGCAATGGTCGGCGACGGGCTACCCACACGAGGAAATTTTTCACTCTGATCGAAAGGCAGAGTGATGTTTGATAGGACCAAGTCGAAATAAGGCCGGGCTGGCATTATTTTTTTGGCAATTGCTGGCTTTGCGCACTTTAAAACAAATTTGGGTTGGAAAATGTTTCTAAATGGCGAAACACGTATGATGTTGTATTCTTCCGGAAAACTTATCCAAGCTGGTATCATATTCGCACGTGGCAGCCACTTTTTCATGGATGTTTTTTTATATCAGGGCAATTCTGCATGGCTTAACATCAATATTAGTCGCCGATAGCCTGTTTAAGCGACTTTCCTCTCGTGAACAGTTTTAGCTAATTCCGGTGAACCTACATTTGGAAAACAAAACGCAGTGCGTTAGGTGCAGTGATGTGATAGTGTTTAGATTCGCGAACTTCAACCGAGGCTGGCAAAATTAAGGAGCGCAGTTATCTTTTGACAGAATGAATATTTCATTGTTTCTGTTCAAGCGCTACAAATTTTGGATTGAAGATTAACCCTAGAAACACTATTACAAAGTTCAATTTTTTGTTGACATGCCATTTCTTCTGTCTGTCTGTCTGTCTGTCTGTCTGTCTGTCTGTCTGTCTGTCTGTCTGTCTGTCTGTCTGTCCACAGTAACAATTTCCCTCAAGGCACCAAGCGATACTTCAAACGCCCAACCCCATTCACAGCGCCCACCAATATTGCTCAAGTGTCAGCGTTCATACTTGTCCGATTGTCCATTAGAAAGCAATTATTGCGTGAGGCACCATAAAAACAGGTTGATATTTTTTATGTGTGCCTTTATACTAGAGAAGGCACACATAAGTAATTCTAAGGATCGTAGCATTTATCACGCTGCGCTGACAGTGCAACGCGATGCCTAGAAAGGCAAGTGTTCCCAACACTTTGCTAAGAAGACACAGTGGTGGCACCTGCCCGTCGCTTGGCGTTCTACTTTTTATCACCTCCGAGACAGGCGCGCATCTTTCTCCGCGTGCGCTCACGCCTTCTTTCAATTTCGAAGATAACTGCAAGATGGCGCTCGTGTCTGACGTGCCTCGATGCGCTCGTTTGCCTTCGCCTACGGATCGAGTACAATTCACCGATTTTCTCGCGCAGAACATCAGATAAACGTTTTGTTCGCTCTCCACACATGCAAGATTATCGTGTTTTCGACGACATTTGCATTGAAACATGCAGATACGGGGCCAGTTTTTTTACATATTTTGAATTCCCAAAAATATTTCGCTCTATCTCAGAACCCCTACCATGTCGGCTTCAAGCGATGCCTCAAAACTTTGCTGACACCCAACTCAAGGCCGTTTCACATGAGACAAAAAGAATAAATTTTCAGGCTTCGAATTCACTCACCGTCAAAAAAAAAAAAAAAGAGACAGTTTCCTCTCACCGCAATGGTCGGCGACGGGCTACCCACACGAGGAAAATTTTTCACTCTGATCGAAAGGGCAGAGTGATGTTTGATAGGACCAAGTCGAAATAAGGCCGGGCTGGCATTATTTTTTGGCAATTGCTGGCTTTGCGCACTTTAAAACAAATTTGGGTTGGAAAATGTTTCTAAATGGCGAAACACGTATGATGTTGTTATTCTTCCGGAAAACTTAGTATCCCAAAGCACGGATCGTTATATTACATTAGAAAAATTTTGCAGTGTCTGCGACAAAGAACAGCGGCAAGAAATATTGCTCACCACTAAATCGCAGAGACAGTCGCAAAGCATTTCCAGCCCAAGTAACCCGAAACCGCCGTTAGCGGCGGTAGAGAACAGAGCAAATGGATGGAATGAAATTATTTTTAAGTGCGAAGCATTTTTTAGCGAACTTCAGCGACTTTCAGCGTATCTATCTATCTATCTATCTATCTATCTATCTATCTATCTATCTATCTATCTATCTCTATCTATCTACTATCTATCTATCTATCTATCTATTCTATCTATCTATCTATCTATCTATCTATCTATCTATCTATCTATCTATCTATCATCTATCTATCTATCTATCATCTATCTATCTATCTATCTATCTCTATCTATCTATCTATCTATCTATCTATCTATCTACTATCTATCTATCTATCTATCTATCTATCTATCTATCTATCTATCTATCTATCTATCTATCTATCTATCTATCTATCACTATCTGTCTGCTCTTCTCGTGTCTGTCTGTCTGCCTGTCTATCTATCTATCTATCTATCTATCTATCTATCTATCTATCTATCTATCTATCTATCTATCTATCTATCTATCTATCTATCTATCTATCTATCTATCTATCTATCTATCTATCTATCTATCTATCCTATCTATCTATCTATCTATCTATCTAGCCGCGTACAACCTTTAGCTCTCCTGGCCGTTCCGGTAGTGGTATTGATAGCAAACTTGGTATTATATAACATGACTTATGGCAAGCATACGCGATTAATCGTGACATGAACATTATCACATGTATGTCATGAATGTCATGATTTACATTATAAGGTCCTGCAGCTTTTGCGGTGGTTTTGTTCACATGACATGTTGCGATAATGGTATGGTATGACATGACTGCATGGCGAATACAATTGACAGACCCTAACTGAAAATCATGACATGCGTGTCATGAAACGACGTCACTACATGCCACACTGATGATGCGCTCGCGGCCGTTTCACTAGCTTCGCATATATCATATTTGGTATTACGGGAAGTGACTGGATGACAAAGGTATGTGACTGGTGCAAACATGATAATCATGACTAGCGTGTCCGGTAAAACTTGACTACATTCTACGCTCATAGCATGCTCAGGGCCCTTTCGCTAGCTCCACATATACCAAATTTAGTATAAAGTGACATGAATAGGTGATGAAGGTAAATGACACGTCCAAACAAGAGAATCGCGATATGGAAGTCATGTACGGCATAACTTACCTCCACCTCGTAGCTTTTTGGTGATATTAAAGTGGCATATCAACCATCCTCATTCGTTCTTCGCATATCATCGATTCCCACTGTACGTGGGATCTGCCACTTTTCTTCCTCTGCAATCGAAGCATTCAAAAGAGCCTTTAGATGAGTGAAAAAAGAAAACTGAACAATCATATTTCAATCATCAATTCACCTGTTCTGTGAATAATAAGGCTACAAGTAGTTCTTTCGTTTGAAATTGCTGCTTGCTGGGGAAGAATTCGCCCCACAGTTTTAAACGGCTTCTCTTAAAGACATTTAATTGTGCAACATAATTGATGATTTGTGGGGTTTAACGTCCCAAAACCAGTATTTGATTATGAGAGACGCCGTAGTGGAGGGCTCCGGAAATTTTGACCACCTGGGGTTCTTTAACGTGCACCCAAATCTGAGTACACGGGCCTACAACATTTCCGCCTCCATCGGAAATGCAGCCGCCACAGCCGGGATTTGATCCCTAATTGTGCAGCATAGTATTTTGCCTAAAATATATACTAAAAACATGAGAACTTTTTCTCAGAACTTTTTATTGTGCAGGCTCTTAGCAAAGCTACTGAGATAGGCAGTCCATATTGAAAATATAACCAGAACGAGGACACTGGCTCTTAAGGGCTAGTTAAGCTCTGCGTTCCCCACGACATTCGCCTTCGAAGTACGCACTATCCTGCATGATCGTAAAGTACAACGCGTCTGGTCTGTGGGACGGCTTAATGCTCTCCCATAGTAGAGTACCTGGTACTCTAAATCGTTACCCAGTTTTTCTAAACACAAGTGCGATAGGTTAATGTGTGTGAGGTCCGCGGGACGGCCTAATGCTCTCCCATAGTAGAGTACGTGGTACCCTAAATCGTTACCCACTTTTTCTAAACACCCAAACTTTTCAGGTGGGAAATATACAGCGTCTAACTTCTTCGCATATGTTTTCCTTTGGCCTAACTGTAGCTGAGACCCCCAGGACGGCTTTATGCTCTCCCATAGCAGATTACGAAGTACTCTAAATCGTTAACCACTTTTTTTAAACACGCACTTAGTAATAGCACTCAAGTAGTTGATATATCAGTGACTTGAACTTACTCACGGCGAAACTTTTTTTCAACACGGCCTCAGCAAGTGTTAGGTTGACGCAACAGTTTTTGGCTCTTCTATTGTGGAATACCAAGTACTCGAAATCGTTAACAACTTTTTCTAAAGAAACACAGTATACTAAATCGTTAAATATTTTTTCTAAACATTTATTACTCTAAATTGTTGCCCATTCTTTCTAAAGACATGTTACGATTAATCAATTTTGAAGTAAACAAGTGCACCTAACGTATAATACGATCACTGCCCTTCCGTGATAGTTTACGATATATTACTGGATGATTGTGTAGCTCATTGTGCGAACGCGCCTTCACCAGACACCAGTGGCCGGAAAGCTGCGCATAAATCACATGTATTCCAAGGCATGCGT